>OZ024835.1:35601454-37077704 GCA_964016985.1 Anodontia alba | reverse complement strand
AAGTTTGATTCCCTGTGCATTGGTATAGGAAAAATGTTGAGAATTTCAAACGACTTCTCCTCTGAAGCCTCTGGGCCAGTGTTGCTCAAATTTCATTTGGAGCCTCCCTGGGGCAGGGGAATGAAAGATTGCAAAAATAGTTGCCGTCTATTGACCAAGATGGCCGCCATGCCCATATATAGTAAAAACCTTTAAAATTCTTCTTACCCAGAACAGAGGATGCCTTCAGGCAGAATCTTTGCACAAATCATTGAGGACGGGAGGTCTACCAAAGTTGCTAAAATGATGGTCGTAAATTATAGTTTGACCTTTTTACGGTGAGGTCAAGTTTGCTTCCGTATGTATTTGTATGGGCCCCATACATTTGTATGGAAAAACTGTTGATAATTTCAAATGACTTCTCCTCTGAGCCTCTGGGCCAATGTTGCTTAAATTTCATGTGGAGCCTCCTTGCGATAGGAGAACGAAAGATTGCTAAAATGGTCATGGTCCATTGACCAAAATGGCTGCCATGCCCATATATGGTAAAAACCTTTAAAAATCTTTTTTCTCCAGAACCAAATAGGCCCTGGGCCCTAATATTTGCATAAATTATGGGGGACAGGAGATCTACCAAAACTGCTAAAATGATGGTCCTATGTTGACGTTTGTCCTCTCTACGGAAAGGTCAAATTTGCTTCCCCATGCATTTGTATGGGCCATATACATTTATATGGGAAAAATGTTGAGAATTCATATTTTGGATATATCCTCTATACTCCAGTTGAATTGAAACTTGATGATGAGCATTAGGGCGCCTAGTAGACACAAAATAGCTAAATGAGCCAATAGAAAATCCAAGACGGCCGCCACTGCCGCCATCTTGAAAATCAATTTTCGACATCTCTTCCCAAACTTCTGGTCGCTTTGAACCGAAACTTGCTCTGTAGCAACAGGATCGAAACGAGCTAAAATTTTGTTGATCGGAACTCTAAGATGGCCACAATGGTTCCACTCCATTGAACAAGATGGCCGCCAGAGCTACAAATAGAAAATCTTCAAACGACATCTAGTCCTTGACCAATGGCCCGATTTCAAAATATTTGCACAGAAGTGTTCCTCCAATGACCCTCTACCGAAGTTGTTAAAATGGTTCCACTTGGCTGAACAAAATGGCGACCAGAGCTAAAAAAAAAAAAAAAAAAAAAAAAAAAAACCTTTAAAAGTCATCTCCTCTACGGCCAGTGGCCTGATTTCAAAGTAATTTCACAGAAGTGTTTCTCTTATGGCGCTTTACCAAAATTGCTAAAATAGTTCCGCTCGGCTGAACAAAATTGCCACCATAGCTAAAAATAGAGAAAAAAACAAAACAAAAAAAAAACAAAAAAAAAAACAAAAAAAAAAAACAACAACAACAACAAAAAAACAAAAACAAAAAAACATTAAACGACATCTCCTTCTTGGCCAGTGGCCTGATTTCAAAATGATTTCACAGAAATGTTCCTCTTACCTTCCTTTTTTGACTAGATATGGCCCTTTGAAAATTTCAGCATTTTAACCTTGTAAGCAAGATATCTCAAAAACTGTTTAATCCATTGCCTTGAAACTTAACAGACTGATAGGGACTGATGAGTAAATGACCTGATCAACTTACAGCAGTTAACTCAGGTTAGCGTTGTGGCCCATGGGCCTCTTGTTTTTTTTTTTTTTTTTTTTTTTTTTGTATTTTTGTTGTTGAGAAAATAAGACTTGACAGATCATGTCAACCATCTGCCTATCAGACGATTCACACGTAATGTCAAGTCTTCTCCAAATAATAATAATAATAATAATAATAATAATAATAATAATAATAATAATAATAATAAATAATAATAACAATAATAAAAATTAATAATAATAATAATAATAATAAAATATTTAGAATGTCGTCTGCTACAACTTTCCTCAAAAAAAAATAATCCGCAACAAACTTGCAGCCAAATGACTCCAAAGATAAAAAAAAATAGCACCCTTAGGTTTAGAAGATGTGTTTAAAAAAATAAATGTATTAACCTTTGCTGATCAGGGTCTACACTGTTTGCAACTCAGTCAGCACTATTTTAGACAAATCAACATGTAGTAAAATAGACTTGTTCAAATTTTAGGACAAGTATGGTAAGGAGTTAAGATGTCCAAATGTTTAGGGTAAATATGGTGTATTAAAATCTCTTTGATGTTTGAGGTGAGGTTACCATGACGTCAAAATAACAGGAAAGCAGTCTGAAATTTAAGCACTGCAAAGCCTTAATTGGTAGAAAGATAATTCTGTACAATTTCCGTGTTTCCCCTGAAGAAAGGGCTACTCCCCCGAAAATTTGGATATAAATAGTTGACTTACTATAATAATAATAATAATAATAATAATAATAATAATAATAGTAAATAATAACAATAATTCCACTTAATTCATTTTTGCGAAGTGGACTCATCCATCTAATGGTAAGGTTTTTTTAAAAAGGCGTCCCAACATTTAGGGTAAAAGTGTCTTACAGAGAACTAATATGAGCAGATAGACCACCCGCATGATCCACACGGTCTGGTCGGAATCTTCACTTCTTGTAATATAGATGCTCATTCTTGTGCGGACCTGCCTTGGTCTTTGCCTAGGTAAACGTGTAGAGCTAGGGCAGTGCAGGTTTTTACCCAGGACATATTTCAGACAATAGTCATTATTATCCTGACGTTTGTCTTGCACTTTTCACGAACTCTGTAATTGTATTAACCTTTGAGTATGCCTTATGGAATCACAGTAATTGTTGTAAGATGTGATCCGACAATAGAGAATATTAAAACTCATGAATATTTTACATAGAGTCTGATATGTGTCTGAAGAGAAATACTCTGTTTGACCGCACTACTTTTTGTTGAGTTAAGGTGAATTGATACACTTTTAGGGAAGGCAAAAAAAAAAAAAAAAAAAAAAAAAAAAAACTCTGTCAAAATGTTTTGTCTCCTTTCTGAAAAGGGTTCTGGTCTAAATGGAAAGAATCTCCTCCCAAACCAAGGGGAGTAAATTCGTTCCTGTCATAGCAGACCCCATTTCAAAAGGACTTAGTCTACAGTAAAGCAAACAGAAAATTGCAATAATTGTCTCCCTTCGCGGAAATGGCTGAAACTATCTAGTCTCCGTAAGTAACTTAAGGCGATAAATTTGTAACTTTTCTCATCAATAAACAGGCTACTGTCCTTTCAACATCACGCCGGAGAGACGTTTTTCTTTTTGCTTGCTGTTTTATTTTAGATGAAAATATTTTGTTCAGATCGACCATATCTTATCAGAAACTATTTGTTCTTCTGTTTCTGTTTTTTTTTTCCCTCAAATAAGTACCCTAAAATTCAATTTACGACAAAAAATTGTGCTAACCTTTGCAATTTCTATAGTAAAGTGTTTGAATTTTTGTCAAAGAAAATATACATATATATATATATATATATATATATATATATATATATATATATATATTTTTTTTTTTTTTTTACTTTTCTTTGCTGAATTTGAATTATTGATGATTCACAACAATATTGTGAAAATTTCAGAAAACCTGAACAAGCGGAACTTGTTGAAAATCTGCCTCCAAGTTACTTACCCTACAGATTCCTGCATAATTTGCATTCATTTTACTATGGGAAAAAGTGAAAATATATGAAAAAAAAAAAAAAAAAAAAACGAAAAAAAAAAAAAAAAAAAAAAAACGAAAAAAAAAAAAAAAAAAAAAAAAAGAAAAAACGAAAAAAAAAAAAAAAAAAAAAAACGAAAAAAAAAAAAAAAAAAAAAAAAAAAAAACACAAATAAAAACCCCAATGACTAGAATGAAACTTTCTGTGCATAGGTATTTACGACAAATGGTTTTGCATTAAATCATGACAAAAGTTTGCAAATTTACTTCTTCTGTGTAAAGCGCCAAGCAAAAAACAATTTTCTGAAAGTTGTCGAAAGCAAAGTAGTTTCAAGGTGAATGCATGCTCCTGAAAGATTTTGCTACCATTTTGCGACTTTTGCAGACAGAAAGTTGCCTCCATAGTATTTGAAACCTTTCAAAAATTAAGGCTACTCTTAAAGGAAAGAATTTTGCTCCAAGAGAATTTGCTGCTGTGGGAGCAAATTCATTACTTTAAGAGAATCCCCCAATGTGAAATATTTACATGTTGGAGTTAATTCTCCTGGCGATGTAGCCATTTCCCTTATTCGTCTGGTATACTGTATATATTCCCGTAATTTTTCCTTACCATACGCGGAAATAATGTGCCCAGAAAAACAGAACCATTTTAATCCACTAACATTCGCAAACAGAGTAGACTCACATCAGACGCCGCATACCGCGACGTCTGATCAATTATGCGGCGTCTGCTCAGGGTCTACACTGTTTACATTAAATACAGGAATTTCTATAAAACATCGTACTAATAAAACCAGACCCCCTTCTATTGGAAATGGACCAGTCCAGAGAGTTAAGGTAGAAGATTCCACTCGGCATAAATGGGTTAAAGAGTCCTAATGTCTGAGATTTTGGTAGTTCCATTATGAAGCCCAACCTCAACAGAAATTCCGTTAGAAGAAATGATGTTTTGATGAAGATGTTTTTGTGGTTTAATGTGCCCTCAACGGTATTTCAGTAATTTCAGTGTATGATAAAATACATGATATGGAATGCATTACAATAATAAGAAGAATTCGGTGGATTTTACCACTCGGCCATTAAGCGAGCGCTAAATTTACCGAGTTTTCTGTGCTGCCCGTAAGCAGACCCGCGCGGCCTCGTCAGCCCAGCCATGGGCTGTTATCCATTCCATCGCTAATCGCATATCGTCGTTAAACGCAAACCGGGAGAGAGCCTTCTGCTTGTAAATTTCAGGATGGGTCTACGATGCCAACAGGGGTTTTCGGTATATATCGTAAAGTAATAACCCGGATCAGCCTGCACACATAGGCAGCCTATGATCAGGTCCTTTGAGGTTTACAATATCTAATGATTTGGTTAACGGACAACGAAGGCCCAGATCAGTCTGTGCGGACACAAGGGCTGACTCTGAACCTTCGCTATCCGCAAATATCCTGAAGATCCCCTTTTCTTATGGCTCGGAATAGTTATGATTTACAATTAAGTGGAAATGATTCAGTTTCAAGGGAGACAACTCCGACAAAATTGCTTTAGCCCCCTTCTAAAAAGAGGTCTACTCTAAAAGGAAAGAATTTGCTCCCTGTGGGAGCAAATTCTTTCCTTTTAGAGTAGATCCCTTTTCAGAGGGGACTTTATATACAGGAAAGCAGATAGGAAGTCATAAAAGTTGTCTCTCTTAAATACAGAATGGGAGAAAATCAACGAGTTATATCCAGTTACCTTAAGAAAACAGGTAATGGGTTTTCCTGACTTATTACTTAACATGCGGCTTATTCATCAAACATAGATGTGTGTATTGCAAAATAAACAGAGAAAATGTTCACACCTGTCTCGAATCATAAGCCTGTAGATTATTTATTTCGTTTGTTGTTCTTCTATTAAGGGAAGATAATTTCACGTCAGAAATAACCAGGGATCCAATTAACAGTTGCACAAAAATAATTGCAAGTTATGAGTTTATTTCTTTGCTTTTTTTTCTACAATATTCCGGAAATGGTTCGCTTCCATATCTACCCAAAGTACATGTATTTGGACAGATATGCCTCAACCCCTACCTGAATAAACAGTGTAAATACAGATCAGACGCTATGGCGTCGCCACTCATCCAGCAGTTTTCAGTTAGCAGGTCGTAATATGGGTTATATTTTTTATACCCCGCCACACGATAGTGGCGGGGTATTATGCTTTCACATTGGAGTCCGTGTGTCTGTCCGTCCGTCCGTCAGTTGTACGCCCGTACGTCCGTCCAAATTTCGTTTCCGTATGATAAACGTACTTAAACATCAATGGATTTTCCCCAAACTTGTTATGTGCATTGACATTGTAGAGATCTGGTTTGGGATTGCTAATGGGCAAATTTCGTCAAATTTTGACGGAGTTATCTGCCCGAGACACGCCCATGTTTTCATTTCCGTGTGATAACTTGAGTAAACATCAATGGGTTTTCACCAAACTTGATATGTGCATTGATATTGTGGAGATCTGGTTTGGGATTCCTGATGGGCAAATTTCGTCAAATTTTGACGTAGTTATCTGTCCGATACACGCCCATATTTTCGTTTCCGGACGATAACTTGAGTAAAACCAAACTTGATGCATGCATTGACATGAAGGAGATCTGTGTGTTTTCTGACCGCGACACGATAATGGCGGGGTATTATAGTTTAACTTTTTTATTATTTTTTTTTTTTCCTTTGAGATCATTGGGCACATTCTGCTTACTTCGAAAACCGAATACTGCTTAATCCGGTGCTTGTGGGGCGTATAGGCTAGCTCCTTTCATTTCTGCAAATGTCTGTTTGTCTTTTTCTCATTCTTTCTATCACTTCCGATAGCCTTACCTGTTTCTTTAATCCCATTTCAGTGTTTTACTGCAGAATCTTTTTTATCAAAGAAGCGTAACAGAAGCGATAGATCAGGAGTTATCCGCTTGACGGTCCCAGAAACGATTATCGTGTTGGTCATGTAATCACGCCGGCTAGACCCTTGATCTATTTATGTTGGAGGTATTTCGATGTTTTCAATGATATTACAGTAATCCGACTGGGTGAAATGAACGTAACACTGAACTCTACCAACAGGGCTAGAACCACTGGCTCGAACTCATGACCGCGTGTTTGTCAGGCCAGAATGTTAACCCATCGACCAACGCGGCGAGCTCACAATTAGGGTAAAAAGTCAGTTCCGTAATGAGCTAGCTGTTGTAAAGGAGTAAACTGCATGTATATAGCAAAAACGTTACTTTGGGGACTCAGAAAAGTGCTTATTATTGAGGAGAGGGGTTGCTGTTTTGGGAGATAAAACATCATAAAAACAGTAATTTCACTTTAAGAAAAATGGCTTTTATAGGAGAACAGGGAAGGCCTTGATGAGACTACGCGTATATTCTACAATCTTGAATCTGTAACGGGACAATGAAGGCTGGGATCAGACTGTGACCGCACAGGATAAACTGTGACTATGTGAATTGGCAAAATCTGGTTTATGTCACTTCTGGTCATATGACCAAATTTCGTAGATGTGAAAACTTGCACGTTCCACTACTGTACCTTGCCAAGTTTCGATCAAAATATCTTCATAAAAAAAAAAAAAAAAATGAAAATAAATAAAAAAAAAAAAAACCCTTTTACGGACTTAAAAATTATTGGTTTAACTTTAAATTCCCAAAATATTTTTATACATTATTTTTGCAAATAATGAAGTTGCGATTATAATATATTCTTTCTGTTTGCTTCTGTATTGCTTACGTTTTTGTCTTGCTTTTGATGTGTATATGTTTTGTTTGTATATATTTGTATGTTTTATTCTGCTCTCCTTGTACCTTGGAGGAAATAAAGAATCTATCTATCTATCTATCTATCTATCTATCTATCTATCACTCTATCTATCTATCTATCTATCTATCTATCTATCTATCTATCTATCTATCTGTCTGTCTGTCTGTCTATCTATCTGTCTGTCTATCTATCTATCTATCTATCTATCTATCTATCTATCTATCTATCTATCTATCTATCTATCTATCTATCTATCTATCTATCTATCTATCTATCTATCTGTCTGTCTGTCTGTCTATCTATCTATCACTCTATCTATCTATCTATCTATCTATCTATCTATCTATCTATCTATCTATCTATCTATCTATCTATCTATCTATCTATCTATCTGTCTGTCTGTCTGTCTATCTGTCTATCTATCTATCTATCTATCTATCTATCTGTCTGTCTGTCTGTCTATCTATCTATCACTCTATCTATCTATCTATCTATCTATCTATCTATCTATCTATCTATCTATCTATCTATCTATCTATCTATCTGTCTGTCTGTCTGTCTGTCTGTCTGTCTATCTATCTATCACTCTATCTATCTATCTATCTATCTATCTATCTATCTATCTATCTATCTATCTATCTATCCGATCCGACTAATGCCCACAACTTTCGTTGCCAATATGTCATTTGATTGCACGTGCGCCCAGCGAAGACTCAGATCAACTTGCGCACCGGCGAAGTCTGACCAGTGTCTTCACAGCACACTCTGTGGACAGCCAAGGATCCAAAGCATCTTCAGGCGTACAGCGAAGACTCAGATCAGCCTACGGGGATGCGTTTTGTACGAAATGCTGTGACCCGGCTCCATATAAGGGACACTTTCTTGTGTTACGCCACGATGTATATGTAATTTGTTGTGGACATCAGATAGGGGTTGGTGGCAGCATTCCTGTGCATAGTGGTAAATGAGTTGTCACACTCTCTTCTCCTCGGGGACAAGCAGATAATTACACTAATAGATCAACATGATCACTTAAACGTATGGTTGCTATTGATCGGTTGAGTTCGGTATTATTCGTCTGAAATCGGGTATAAGTCTCAAAGCTAGAAACAAAATTATAGCAGATGGCAGTCTATTTTATGATGCTACTACTACTACTACTAATAATAATGAGGCCCTCCCAGTGGGTACCTTTTCCCTTGTCCCCCTAAAAAATCGGCATTTTCCCTTGTTGCCCAAAATCAAAATCTTGATTTTCTATGTTCACTGTTCCCCCAAATCGCCTATATTCCCCTGTTCCCTTCAGTTTTAGACTTTTGTTCCCATGTTCCCCTGAAATAAATGGCCTTATTCCCGTGTTCCCCAAAACCCCTGGGAGGGCCTCAATAATAATAATAGTAATAATAATAATAATAATAATTATTATTATTATTATAATTATTATTATTATTATTATCATTATTATTATTCAGATAAAGCAAGGTTTGCCATTATATGCGAATCGACTGCCAGGCAGACAGTTTGCGTGAAACGTCAAAGTCTATTTTCTAAGAAAAATAAGAAAAATGTTTCAAAATGTAGTCTGCTGGAATTTCTATCCAGCATGCTAGGAGGACACACTAGCATGTAATGATATTCATCGCCGAGTCCCTCCAAGTTGCATAAACCCCAAGTTTTTCCTTCCAGGATAGAAAGCATTAATCTCGTGTGAAATTACGTCCAGCTGAAGCCGTTTTAAAAGATTCTATATTCAATAGATAAGAAAAAATGAAACAGTTACAGAAACATTACATTTTGGTAAAAATTGGCTCGGGCAATGAAATATCTTGGGCAATAAGCCATTAGGGACTTCTAAGCCATTAAGGACTCCAGTAGAAAAAAATATATGAGCATGAGTTTTTTTCGCTTTTGTAAATTAGGGAGCGATAATTTGATTTTTATGGTGCTGGGGGAGTTGGGGAGGGATGGAGTAATTTTTGAATAATAATAATAATAATAATAATAATAATAATAATTCTAGGACCCTGTTTTGCTCGAAAAAAAAACAACAAAAAAACAAAACAAAAAAAAACAACAAAAACAAACAAACAAACAAAAAACAAAAAAAAAACAACAACAAAAAAAACAAAACAAAAAAAAACAAAACCAAAAAAAAAAACAAAAAAAAAAAAACAGCCATGACCAGGGTAACTGCATTTGTACTCTTTATAAAAACGCGAATAAAAAGACAGCTCGTGTCACAGAAGAAAAAAAATCCAGGCCCGAAAATATCTCGCACTCACCTCCAAATCAAATAGTCGGTCTCTTAGGCAGCTAATGGGCTTGAATGCCAGAACTGGAGTAGATTTTTGAACACCAACAACAGGCATCAAATAAGAACAAACTTGTGGTTTACTCTGCTGAACTTAAATAGCATGACCTTTTAAAATATTTCCCAAATTTTCACAGAAAAAAAAGATTGAAATTTTATTTTTTATTCAAATAGAATCCTTAGATACCAAGCCTAATTTTCATTTATAAAACGCATTTAGATCATGCTCAGGTTGGCCTAGATACTGCTAAAGATCAATGGAATATAAGAAAAAAAAATCTGCTTATATTGTAATTCAGCAGTTAAGATCCAATTTGAATATCTGTTGACTAGATATTGGGAAGATGATTTAATGGATGAAATGAAAAATTGCAGGATTAACCCTTAAAGCGCCAATCACAACTGCAGCAGACGACATTTTGAAACACTTTTTTTTATTATTATTTTTCAGAGAAAATAACGCTTGATGTTTCATGACGATTCACATGAAATATCAAGCGTTATTGTCTCTAGAAAATGACAACAAAAAAAATCAAATCAGCTAAGATTACCGTCTGCTACCACTTTACTTGGCGCTTTAACGGTTAATCCAATATTTTGCTTTTGTCCTTCGCCCATGTATCAGAAATTGGCCTCGATCTGACAAAAGGGACCTTAAGGCAAATTTTGTTGGTTTATAACTTAAATATTCTGACAAATCCATCTATATAGAATCATTTCTATGGATTACTCTATGTTTCCTTCTTAAGTAAGGCTAATTATTTCTGCAATTTGAATGAAATCTGTTGCTATTCATTCATGAAGCATTTTATTTTTCTGTGACAACACAAGAACTCCATTAATGTACGTATATCAGTATTAATATGGCTACCATTGCCACAATCACGTGACTGTGTCGCGAAATTTAGAATCTATGATATGCTAGGATGCATTGTTCGTAAACTAACGTATTTGAAAACAATTAAAACATACGACTTTTTCAGTTTAAAAAGAATGTTCAAAACACTGCAAAATGTTGTAAGGTTCCTTTTGTCAGCCGAGGACCCAAATATTGACCTTCGGTATTTTGAATGGTTAGTTGAGAGCTTGATGGAATGCATTTATGGTGGAATATTAATTTTCTCAGTGATTCAACCTTTGGTATGCTAAATTTTAGCAAATGACGTGTTCCTTATTTTTTCCCCAGTTAATGGAATTACTTTACAAATTTGCATCCAACCAGAGATGGTGGTCACGTGGTCATGATGCCATTGTGTATTATCGTTGACATTTAACCTTTAAATTCTAAATTTAAAATATATGAGTCTTAGTTTTCCCAGAAAAAAAAAAAAGTTTTGAGAGAAACTTGTGAAGTATAAAGTCTCTTTTTTTCTCAAAAAAAACAACAACAAACAAACAAAAAAACATGAAAATATCAGCAATTTGCAGCTCGCACTGCCATTTTAACTTTTACCACTCTTTGGGCTAATTCACCAAACGACAAATTGATGTCATTTTTCTTCTTTTTCCCAGAAACGAGATTTGACTTTACATGCAAATTGTCTCCACTGGATACGATTTGCGTGAAACGTCAAATCCAGTTTTCTGAAAAAAAAAAAGAAAAAAAAAAAGTTATAATAAGGAAAACTATTTCAAAAAGTCGTCTGCTAAAATTATTATCCAGCATGCTAAGCGTTACAGTGATTTCTGGTACTTTGGGATCACTGAGTCCGTTTTTGTGACTGTAAAATTAGATTGACTGTATAAGGTGTGAGCAGTGTTACATTACACACGCAGACGCGCACGCGCACGCACACACACACACACACATACACACACATACACACACACACACACACACACACACATACATACATACATACATACATACACACACACACACATACATACACACACACACACACACACACACATACATACATACATACATACATACATACATACATACATACATACATACATACATACATACATACATACACACACACACATACACACACACACACACACACACACACACATACATACATACATACATACATACATACATACATACATACATTTTTAAGAATTATGAGAGACTATATAGATCTTTAAAAGACTGACCTAATCTATGCATAAATATCCGTTAAAAGTAAATTTACGAGGGTGAGTCAATAAGTAATTAGCCTAACTTATTTCCGATTGAGCTCCACCTCTTCTTTTTTGATGTAATTGCCCTCTAGTGTGATGCACTTAGACCAACGGTATTCAAGTGCCATCAGCCCAGAAGTGAAAAAAGTCAGGGTCCTTTCCATTGGCCCACTCCTCAACTGCCGTCACGACTTCTTCATCAGACCGGAAATGAAGTCCACGGATATCCTTTTTCAAGTTTGGGATTAGGAAGAAGTCGCTAGGAGCTAGGTCAGGCGAATAGACAGGATGGAGTATTAATTCATACCTGTTTCGCTCTACAGCATCCATTGCAACTTTGCAAGTGTGGACTCTCGCGTTGTCCTGTTGCATCAAAACACCTTTAGAGAGTTTACCTCGGCGTTTTTCACGGATGGCGGTTCTCAGCTGGTCTAACAAGTTTGCATAGTACACTCCAGTTATTTACTTCTCTTGGGTAAAAAGTCCAACATAATAACGCCTTTTGCATCCCAAAATACTGTGGCCATCACCTTGCCAGCAGATGGTTGCGTCTTGAACTTCTTTGGCCTCGGGGACCCAGGCCTTACCCATTGACGACTCTGAGCTTTTTTCTCTTGCTCATAATAATGAATCCAAGTCTCATCTACAGTCACCAGACGCAAAAGAAAATTATCTTTTGACCTAAAACGCTTCAACAAGACGTTGCATATTGATGCTCTGGTTGCCATTTGCTCATCGCTAAGGGATTTGGGGACCCAACGGGCTGTTAGCTTGCGCATACCTAAAATCATGTAAGATTGTTGAAACGCTACCATGTGAAATGCCTAATGCCTGCGCTATTTCTTGTACCTGAATTCGCCTATCGGAGTATACCAGATCCCGAACTTTCCTACACATTTCTTCATCGGTGGCATCCAGTGGGCGTCCAGACATGGCTTCATCTTCTAAAGACGTTCTACCGCGTTTGAATTCCCCTACCCAGAATTTAACCTGAGCATAAGATGGTGCAGAAGACCCATAAACATCGGCTAACTCGCCGTGATTTCTTTGCTTGTTTTACCTTTTAAATACAAGTACCGAATTACAGCACGGTACTCAACTTTAGATGAAAAGCATGCCTTTGCATCACTAGCCATGTTTGACAATCAATATCTTATTAAAGAATGACTCGATACGCGTGTAATTTTGTACCCGTGTATAAATCATATATTGAAACAAAGCATGAAAATCGTGACCGTCTCGGTGCATCGGAAATGGGATAGGCTGGTTATTTATTGACACGCCCTCGTAAGATATTTGAAGCTACATAAATGTATCATATGATGCATATTTACAGAACTTCAAACATGACAAATTAAAACTGTATTTATTCAAAAGCTTCCTTCTCTTTAGAATTTCACGAACATGCTCATTAAAATTCGTATCTGTTATATTCGATTCAGTAAGTGTGATGAAACGACCCCGATAACAAAATAAGCCATTAGTTTCACAGCTTAAGAGGGGATATTCACATAATATTTTTCTTATTTCTCAACTAAAACATATGTTGTTGGTACTCTTTAGAAGCGCCTCGTCGAGTCGCTTCTAAAGAGCTCCACAACATATGTTTTTGTGGAGAAATAAGAAAAATATCAGTACTTTTTGGTTGCAAAAAGGACCTTATCTGGTGCTATGTAGTTTGTTCCTACCATATTATGAAGAAGAAAAATGTTTATGCATATTCAGAACTTGCTTCGTTTTTGCACTGTCCACCTAACGAAGCCCAGACTCTCAAAAGAGGGATGCGCTGGATGAGTTTCAAATGGAAATAGCAGACTCGGTTTGGTTGAGTCTGTTTATGAAAGCGATGTAATGAAAAACACTACTCACGCCTCCTAGCGGATAGTTTCACACTTATCACATAGTGGCCTAAATTCCCAACATTCAACATGAAATATCTTGCGATGTAGATGACCTACATGCACGAAAATGTGATAAATCAGTTATACCATGGTTCTGCGCATGTACGTGCGATAATGCACTCGCTCACGATCGTGCATTATCGCATCGTACATGCACATGAACCATGGTATAACTAGAGACTTAGCATGCTGGGTAATAATTTCAGCAGAATGCATTTTGAAATATTTTTCTTACTTTTCCCAGGAAATATGTTCTGAGATTTCATATACAAATTGGGCATTAAATGTCATAGCCTATTTTTGTTTCTGGGACAAATAAGAACAATATCCATTTGTCGTCTCTGAATTTGCCCGAGTGCAAAGTAGGAGTGAAAATTTGAATATTTTCATTACACCTGGTGAAAATATTTATGGTGTTTAAAGAAAACAATGACAAATTTTCTTTTTATTTTGTTTTCATGCTTTAGCGCTTCTGACGTCATCATTAACGTCGCCAAACAAAACAGGAACATTATGATGTCGACATTGAGGGTTTACCACAGAGAGAAAAACAAATATTCGGCAAATTAAAATAATTTTGACATTTAATGCTCCTTACTTTCTGATTAAGAAAATGCAGTGATTGCTTTTATTTTCATCAGATATACACTGATTTCACCGTCAGTATTAAAAAAATAATTATTATTATTGTTATTACGTCACACGATTTTTATTTTATCAGTCTTTGGGCTTATTCAGCAGGGACGAATCATTAATAATAGTTTTCTTATTTTATCACGCACATATGCGCACAAGCAAGTACGCACACGCAGGCACACACATATTGAAAGTGAACCTAGCACCCAGACCCAGCACGTTATTCCGGCATAACTACGTTATTTACTCTAGACAGTCGGGTGCATTTCAGTAGGAGCAGGGATTCCAGACAAAACTTGTTTTTACAGATTTTATACGCATCCGAACAGAATGATAGCGATACCAAATATTAGGTAATTAATTTATGCGCTGCTTGCGAAAACAGACCTCATGCTAGCATTTGACGCGAAAAAAGAAGGCCCTGATCAGACTGCGCTTATGCGCAGTCTGATCAAGGCCTTCTTTATTCGGCGATAAATTTTGCAGCATCGACTGATTCTGTAATCGGGCAACGAAGGTCCTGATTAGACTGCGCGAATGTGCCGGTTGTTCTAGGCCCCCGTTGCCCGAAGAAGGCAGAAATGCTTTTTAGAGCGATGCGCACCCGTTACAAAAGGCTGGCGTATGGCATATTGATTGGCACAGGGAATTGGATCATGTTTTGAACAGGTAAAGCTATTCATTTTACGAACAATGATATTAGCCTCGCCATGAGAAAAGGTGCCTTCGGGGCATTTGAGAACAGCTGAGACCCAGATCAGTTGGCAAAGCCGCATAATCTGATAAGGGACTTTTCTGTACGCACATATATTATACCGATATATTTCAATTTTTGATTGTGTAAGCGGACAGCGAAGGGCCTGATCGCACTCTGGTTAGGGCTATCGCTGTCCGCATATGTACAAGGACTAGGACTCCATTTCCCATGGAGCGACACGTATCTCTTTTATTTCTGAAATATTCATTAGAATGATATGATTGCGAAAAATATAATAAATTGACGTAACTTCATGAAAAAGTCTACTTTATACCATGTGATACTCAATACAAAAAGTGAGCCTATATGCCATACGCGAATAGCGAAGCCCAGATCAATCTGCGCATTCGCAGAACCCAGTCATGGCCTTCATAGCCCACTTATAGAATAGATGGCTGCTGTATAATAGAAGAACTGGTGAAATTAACGTAACTGGTGTAATTGAAGGATATTTCTTATTTATTCTTTCTGTCTGTATATCCAGTATTTCGGCTTACTGTCTTTAGACTGATAATATAAGGGCACTTTTCTGAAGTTGCGCATCAGAACTATGAAGGCATTTTACTAGGTTTGCCTAATCAGCATTTGTGCAGCAGCAAAATGACGTTTACGAACGGCGTAACGAAGTTCAGCCTACGCAATTCAGATTCATATGGGATTCGACTTACAGAATTCGAAATAGACTGGCTCCAGTCTCCAGTGACTAAATATTTTTCTCATAATCCTGTTTGATAATCTACTAAAATAAAACCAAAATAATATCATGACTATAAAGGCTGGTCACTAGTGACCAGCCTTTATAGTCATGGTATCATTTTGTTTTCTTTGTTTAGTGGCTTATTAAACAAGATTATAAGAAGAAAAAAGAAATTGTCACTGTAGACTGGAGCCAGTCAAAATTCGAAGGTAATATCCAATAATAATCAGGGCTTTGCTATCAAAGAGGACGACTGCGAACAACAGACTTTGATGCCATATTTATTCTAAGTATTCAGACAGACAGCCCTTTGCAAACAGTCTGGACCCACATCGTCCGGCATTTTCAGACACCGTGATCAACACGTAGTAGGTGGGGAGGGGATGCAGTTGGACAGCTTTTTTTTGTTTGTCTGTTTCAGAGAAAATTTTACAGATCCGGTACCAGCTTTGTTTTATCTACTATTTTTTTTTTAAACTAGACATTTGGCTAACCACACTGCTGATATTTAGATTCAACATTTTAGTACATGTACATATATGATGTTCAAAAGAAGGCTATTATGTCGTATGTGAACAGCTAAGACCCAGTATCCGCACAGTCTAGCCAGGAGCTTTTCTGTTCATCGATATATTCTAGAGTACCCAGTGATTCCTTAAATGATAAAGGGAGTTTTTTTTTCAGCCTGTGCCAATGTGCAGGCTGATCTAGGATTTCGTTGTCCATAAGAATCCTTTACTTGTGTTACGTATAAACTATGTCGTGGCACGGAGTTAGTGCAGTTGGCACAAACAGACACGAATGTGCAGCGCTCTATCATCGCTTTGAACTTTTTTCTGGCACATAAAAATGACATGTATTAAAGTTTAACTAAACGCATCCCTAGATAAGCAGGGTGCATACGGACTGAAATCAGTATACATATATATATATTTACTTATTTCAGATGTGGGCTATTTTTTGTTTGTTTGTTTGTTTGTTTGTTTGTTCCTCCTTGCAAATATATGATGGGATACTCATTAGAGTCCATCCTTCGATGAGTTTCTACTGATGTGATTTCGAGGAGAAATAAGAAAACTATCCATGTCCATGCCCCCAACTTCGAAGAAGTTGGAGGGGCATATTGCTTCTGGGACGTTTGTGCGTCCGTCCATGCGTCCGTTACGCTTTTTGATGCTTTGCGTAAATTCTGAACCGTGCATGCTAGGGTTGTGAAATATCATATATAGATTCCTCATGAAAAAATAGCTGGCACGTATTTGTTCCCATCAGGATTATGCCCCTTTCCTGAGTTATGGCCCTTTGAAAAAAATATGGATGAAATCTTGGCAGCAAAATATCTGAAAAGCTATTGCAGCTAGAGCCTTGAAATCTGTTAGGGCCCTTTGTAACTATGAGCATTTTACATTGCATGCTTTTTGATGCATAACATAACTTCTGAACCGTGAACGCTTAGGTTTTGAATTTCATATATAGATTCCTCGTGAAAAAATAGCTGGTACGTATTTTTTCCCTTCAGGATTATGCCCCTTTCCTGTTATGGCCCTTTGAAAAAATATGGATGAAATCTTATTAGCAAAATATCTCAAAAACTATTGAAGCTAGAGCCTTGAAACCGTGGTGAATATAATAGTATTGATGAGTAAATGACCTGATTAACTTTTGAATAAATTCTGAAAAATACTTCATGAGTTATAGCCCTTTGTAACTTTGGGCATTTTTACATTGCATGCTTTTTGATGCATAGCATAACTTCTGAACCGTACATGCTAGGGCTTTGAAATTTCATATATGGATTCCTCATGAAAAACTAGCTGACACATATTTCTTCCATCAGGATTATGCCCTTTTCATGAGTTATGGCCCTTTGAAAATATGGATGAAATCTTGTCAGCAAAATATCTTAAAAACTATTGAAGCTAGAGCCTTGAAACCTGGTGAATAGATTAGTATTGATGAGTAGATGACCTGGTTACATTTGAATAAATTCTGAAAAATACTTCAGAAGTTATGGCCTTTTGCAATTTTGGACATTTTTACGTTACATGCTTTTTGATGCATAGCAAAACTTCTGAACCATGCTTGCTAGGGCTTTGAAATTTCATATGTGGATTCCTCATGAAAAATAGCTGACACATATTTTTTCCATCAGAATTATGCCCCTTTCCTGAATTATGGCCCTTAAAAAAAACATGGATTGAATTTTGTCAGCAAAATATCTCAAAAAGTATTGAAGTTAGAGCTTTGAAACCTGGGTAATAGATTGGTATTGATAAGTATATGACCTAATTAACTTTTGAAGAGATTCTGAAAAAAAAAATTCATGAGTTATGGCTCTTTGTAACTTTGGGCATTTTTACATTGCATGCTTTTTTGATGCATAGCGTAACTTTTGAACAGTGCATGCTAGGGTTTTGAAATTTCACGTGTGGATTTCTCATGAAAAAATAGCCGATAAATTTTTGTTTCTCATCCAGATTATACCCCTTTCCTGAGTTATGGCCGTTTGAAAATAAAAGCACCGCAAGCATAATACCCCGCCATAGCAATTATTTGTTTATGTATTAAAGTTATCGTTGCGAAAATGTCTGAAAAGAAAACGATGGAGTGGCAGATAACAATCCTTAACCAGATCTTGATAATATCAATGGACAGATAACAATCCTTAACCAGATCTTGATAATATCAATGCATATAGCAAGTTTGGTTAAAAGGCTTTGTTATTTACTCAAGTTATTATCCAGAAATGAAAACATGGGCGTGTCTCGAGCAAATAACTCAGTAAAAATTTGACGAAATTTGCCCATTAGCAGTTCCAAACCAGATAACCTTAATGTTAATACATATAGCAAGTTTGGTTAAAATCCCTTGTTAGTTACTAAAGTTATCATCCGGAAACGAAACTATGGGCGTGTCTCGGGCAGATAACTCCGTAAAAATTTGACGAAATTAGCCCATTAGCAATCCCAAACCAGATCTCCTTAATGTCAATGCATACAGCAAGTTTGGTAAAAATCCCTTGTTATTTACTCAAGTTATAGTCCGGAAACGAAAATATGGGTGTGTCTCGGGCAGATAACTCCGTCAAAAATTGACGAAATTTGCCCATTAGCAATCCCAAACCAGATCTCCACAATATCAATGCACATACCAAGTTTGGTGAAAATCCATTGATGTTTACTCGTTATCATCCGGAAACGAAAAACGGACGGACAGGCAGACGGACGACCAACGTGAAACCATAATACCCCGCCACTACTGTGTGGCGGGGTACAAAAATATGGATGAAATCTTGCCAGCAAAATATTTCCAAAATCGTCCAATGTAGAGCCTTGAAACCTGGTGAATTGATTGGTAGTGACGAGTTGATGACCTAATTAACTTTTGAATAAATTTTGAAAACTACTTCATGAGTTATCGCCCTTTATAACCTTGGACATTTTACATTGCCTGTTTTTTTATGCATAGCAGAACTTTTGAACCGTTCATGCTATGGTTCTGAAATTTCATATATGGATGACACCAGCTTTTTTTCTTGTCAAGGTTATGTGCATTTCCTGTTATGGCCCTTAGAAAACATATGAATGAAATCTTGTCAGCACAATATCTCAAAAACTATTGAAGCTAGAGCCTTGAAACCTAGTGAATAGATTTTAGTGAGAGGAACGAGGGGAGTTCAATAAGTTCATAGAACTCGGGGTTTGACTCATAGATTGGAAGATGGTTTCAACATTATTATTCAATATAATCCCCCTTTACTTCAATGCATTTGGCCCACTTTTCTTTTAAGCAGTCTATGCCTTTGAAATAAAAGTCGTCTATCTGGTCCTCAAACCAAGCCTCTGTAGCAGCCTTGAGCTCATCATCGTCCCGAAATCTCGTTCCACGCAAGTGGGACTTCAAATTTCGAAACAGATAATAAACACTTGGGGCCAGGTCTGGACTGTATGGCGGGTGATTTAACTGCTCGAACTTGCACTCACGAATAGCCGCATGTGCAAATCTGGACTTGTGCACAGGGGCATTATCATGCAAAAGAAGGATACCAGCAGCTAGCTGTCCCCTTCGTTTTTCTTTAATAGCAACCCTTAATTGTTTAATGACATTGGCATAGTATTCTCCTATAACTGAAGTACCAGCAGGCTTGTAATTTATCAATATAATCAGTCCCTTTGGAGTCTCAAAACACCGTGGCCATTACCTTGCTGACTGATGGTTGGGTACGAAATTTCTTAGGTGGGGGTGAGCTAGGGTGCTTCCATTGCATGGACTCTTTTTTAGTATCTGGGTCCCAGTGGTTCAAGTTTCAGCTCCTGTTACAAGACGAGTGTGAAAGTCTTCTGGATAGGCATTGTACACTTCCAGAAGTTCTTGACTTGACTCCACCCTTTGCTGACGATCTTGCATGTTCAGGTTTCTGGGTACCCACCCGGCAGATACTTTTGACATGCCTTAATGTTCATGGATTATAGTGTAAACACTTCCATTAGAAATATCAATTTCTGAAGCAAGTTCGGCAACTTTGATTCGGCGATTGTTTAGCACAAGTCTCTCAACACGGTCGATCATCTCCTGGCTGATGACATCAGCAGGGCGACCTGGCTTTGGGTCATCGTCTAAGGAGTCTCGCCCACGTTTAAATTCTGCTGACCACTTTGCCACTGTGGAATACTTTGGGCTACTATCACCATACACATCAGCCATGCGCCAATGGATTTCTTTGGCCTTTGCACCCTCCTCAGTGAGGAACTTTATGACTTCTCTGAACTCAATATTCTGACTTTCCATTTTTGCCTATGGGTTTAGGTTTTCAAACAAAAAGTAAGAGCAAAAAATGTACATGTTGACTGAACGGCCGTTATCATTCAACTGACAAAGGTTTACACTGCACAAAAATGAAAAAAGAAATTTTGAATTGTATAGAAAAATACCGAGTTCTACGAACTTATTGAACTACCCTCGTAGATGACCTGATCAGCATTTGAATAAATACTGCCAGATACTTCTTGAGTTATGGCCCGTTGTCATTTTTTTTTTTTTTTTTTTTTTTTTTTTGTAGGAGTCTTCATGGTGGAGTAATGCCCCTTTCCAAATTTAGGCCAATGAAAATCTTGTTAGCGAAGTATCAAAGGACCCACTTGAGTTAGGCTCATGGAATTTTGCAAGCAGTTAGGAACCAAGTTGTAGATGACCTGATCAAATTTTGATCGGAGTTATGTTCCTTTTCAACTTTGGCATTTTGTATCGACAAGCATATAATTGGGGGCATAGTGTTTTACAAACACATTTCTAGTTGTTTTTTTTTTCTTACTTTTTTTTCTTCTTTTTATCTAGATCTACACGCAGGCTTTAATTGGGGGTGGTATACTGTACCACATTATGACAAGTCTGTTTTCCTGTTACCTCCAATCTAATAACCACCTAACAAACAACTCCTTGCTAACGCTGATAACGCTAAATTCTGCATCGAAATATATTAGCCTTATGCTTATAAGTAGCGAGTTTAAAAAAAAAAACAAAAAAACTTCCAATGTTTGCAGAAATAATATTTGAATAATATCGAGTGCAATATCGGCGGACGGTACTCAATATCGGTGGGCGGATGCGTTGGGTAAAAAGTGTAACCCGAGCCGTGGTCCAACTAAACACCGAAAAGGACCGAAAAGGGGCTATCGGATACTGAAACGGACGTTTGCGTTTTATTATTATTATTATCATTTTTCAAGCGTAAATCCCAATCAGTTCTAGAGGAGGCCTATCGAATTTCAGGTAACCACTCCCATCAGCACTGTCAGTGCTTTGATTTTATCAGTCACTATAGTCACGGAAACATATTCTCCAGCACGTCAATAACCGGTCTGTAGCTGTAGACATATATCAAGCTAAATTAACCTTTACCACTCTTTGGAGAGATTCAGCAGACGACAAATTGATATTTTTTCTTATTTTCCCCAGAAAATAAGATTTGATACTTCATGCAAATTGTGTCGTAAGGAAACAGTTTGCATGAAACATCAAATCCTTTTTCTGAGAAAAATATATGAAACTGTTGTCTGTTGAAATTATTATCGAGCATGCTAAGCGTTAAGATTCTTATATTCGATAATAGAATGCCCAAGAGGCGATTAATTGGATATTGGTTCGATGAGATTCTACTTGTGAGGGTTTAATTGTTGATTATGGTCCAACTGTATAATTAATATGACAGGCGGCGATAAAACCATAACAGAAAAAAAAAAGAAAAAAAAATCTTGAAGCAAACTACATAGTAAAAATAATTCTAAACTTTACCATAAAGTACACAGGGCTGCATCCAGTGGGGTGGGGGTAAGCGAGGGGTGGGCAAGGGGTGGGCACTTTGAATTTTGTCTGCTACATAAGATGGGCCCCCGCATCTAGTGTTTACCCCTAAAAATATCTGGTATATCAACCATACCCCAAAAAATATCTGGTATATCAACCATAGCCCAAAAAATATCTGGTATATCAACCATAGCCCAAAAAATATCTGGTATATCAGCCATACCCCACAAAAATACCTGGTTTATCAGCCATACCCCCAAAAATATCTGGTATATCAACCATACCCCAAAAAATATCTGGTATATCAACCATAGCCCAAAAAATATCTGGTATATCAACTATAGCCCCAAAATATCTGGTATATCAACCATAGCCCAAAAAGGTATCTGGTATATCAACCAAAGCCCAAAAAATATCTGGTATATCAACCATAGCCCATAAAATATCTGGTATATCAACCATAGCCCAAAAAGTATCTAGTATATCAACCATAGCCAAAAAAATATCTGGTATATCAACCATAGCCCAAAAAAATATCTGGTATATCAGCCATACCCCACAAAAATACCTGGTTTATCAGCCATAGCCCCAAAAAATATCTGGTATATCAACCATAGCCCCAAAAATATCTGGTATATCAACCATAGCCCAAAAATATCTGGTATATCAACCATACCCCAAAAAATATCTGGTATATCAACCATAGCCCCAAAAATATCTGGTATATCAACCATAGCCCAAAAAGTATCTGGTATATCAACCATAGCCCAAAAAATGTCTGGTATATCAACCATAGCCCAAAAAATATCTGGTATATCAACCATAGCCCAAAAAATATCTGGTATATCAGCCATACCCCACAAAAATACCTGGTTTATCAGCCATACCCCAAAAAATATCTGGTATATCAACCATAGCCCCAAAAATATCTGGTATATCAACCATACCCCAAAAAATATCTGGTATATCAACCATAGCCCAAAAAAATATCTGGTATATCAACCATAGCCCAAAAAATATCTGGTATATCAGCCATACCCCACAAAAATACCTGGTTTATCAGCCATACCCCAAAAAATATCTGGTATATCAACCATACCCCAAAAAATATCTGGTATATCAACCATAGCCCAAAAAATATCTGGTATATCAACCATAGCCCCAAAATATCTGGTATATCAGCCATACCCCACAAAAATACCTGGTTTATCAGCCATACCCCCAAAAATATCTGGTATATCAACCATAGCCCCAAAAATATCTGGTATATCAACCATAGCCCAAAAATATCTGGTATATCAACCATAGCCCCAAAAATATCTGGTATATCAACCATAGCCCAAAAAATATCTGGTATATCAACCATAGCCCAAAAAATATCTGGTATATCAACCATAGCCCAAAAAATATCTGGTATATCAACCATAGCCCAAAAAATATCTGGTATATCAGCCATACCCCACAAAAATACCTGGTTTATCAGCCATACCCCAAAAAATATCTGGTATATCAACTATAGCCCCAAAAATATCTGGTATATCAACCATACCCCAAAAAATATCTGGTATATCAACCATAGCCCAAAAAATATCTGGTATATCAACCATAGCCCAAAAAATATCTGGTATATCAACCATAGCCCAAAAAATATCTGGTATATCAGCCATACCCCACAAAAATACCTGGTTTATCAGCCATACCCCACAAAAATACCTGGTTTATCAGCCATACACCACAAAAATACCTGGTTTATCAGCCATAACCCAAAAAATATCTGGTATATCAACCATACCCCAAAAAATATCTGGTATATCAACCATAGCCCAAAAAATATCTGGTATATCAACCATAGCCCAAAAAATATCTGGTATAACAGCCATACCCCACAAAAATACCTGGTTTATCAGCCATACCCCACAAAAATACCTGGTTTATCAGCCATACCCCAAAAAATATCTGGTATATCAACCATACCCCAAAAAATATCTGGTATATCAACCATAGCCCCAAAAATATCTGGTATATCAACCATAGCCCAAAAAATATCTGGTATATCAACCATAGCCCAAAAAGTATCTGGTATATCAACCATAGCCCAAAAAAATATCTGGTATATCAACCATAGCCCAAAAAATATCTGGTATATCAGCCATACCCCACAAAAATACCTGGTTTATCAGCCATACCCCAAAAAATATCTGGTATATCAACCATACCCCAAAAAATATCTGTTATATCAACCATACCCCAAAAAATATCTGCAGATATTAGTATACCCAAAGATATTCTCCTTGCTTTATTTTTATTTTTTTTTTTATATAAAGTGTCGTTTTCATTTATTTTGCCTGTGTAATGACTGTTTTAGTAATATAGTAGTAATATAGTGTATTAGTAATATTTACTAAACAGCATTGAACTGATGCACACCAAAAATTGGGGCTGTTAAAACTAACTAAAACACACACACACACACACACACACACACACACACACACACACACACACACACACACACACACACACACACACACACACACACACACACACACACACACACACACACAACTAAAAGTTCAACAAAAGGTTCTAACCCCGATTCTTACAATACCCACCCCCCACACCCCAGATACCGAGAATTTTGATAGACCCCCAAAATACATGCCATACCTCACACTGTGAGATTAAATCTCACAGAATTTGGCCAATCTGAAAGGCAATGCCCATAAAAAATTCAAATCTCACAGAATTTTCAGATCATTTAACAACTGATTTTATACAGAAATAAACATAAATAACACACTAATGTGGTTTTCACAAACTTCTTACATGAAAAACAAAAAAAGGCTTTAGACTATATTGGGGGAGCTCCAAAGTGATGTTTAAGAAAATCTCACATAATTTTGTCAAATCTCCCTTAAACTTTTGCCTTATCTCACAGATTATATTCCACAGCTTATGGCATGTATGCCCCAAAAGTAGTCCGTTTTGAAAGCGACCCCCCACCCATCCAAAAAATACCTGCAAAGGCCAATACCCACAAGAAATAGCTATCCCCCCCCCCCCCCCCCCCCCGCCAGACCCCACTGGCTAAGCGGAACATGATTTTCCAAGCTACCAGAATGAGCTCATTAATCCTACGGAAAACATCACGAAAACATGCCTGTATAATTTTGACCCCCTTAAACCCCACTTTTATATAGTTAAACTGGGGTTTACAGGGGTATATATTATTTTTCTTATTTCAGCTCAAAAACATAACTTGTGGGTACTCGTTAGAAACGCCTCGACGAGGTGGTTCTAACGAGTACCTACAATCTATGTTTTGAGCAGAAATATGAAAAATATCAGAGTTTTCTTTATCTGAAAATTTTCAGTTTTTGGAGGTAAAATTTTATATAAATTTGAATAGGCGTGTTTTCGTAATTTAAAAATAAAAACGTTTATTGAAAGAAAACAGCTTAAAATATTTAGACTGTGTAGAAAATATACGCTGGCATTTCATGCAAATTGTTTCCTCGGTAGACAATTTGCATGATACGTCAAAGCCTATTTTCTAGGGAAGTTTTACAGTTTATTTAATCATCATGCTGAGCGTAAACGATTCGTTCAAACCAACAGTATTTTATTGTTTGAGACTTAAATATATAAATTATATAAATATACAGTCAGCTGTTTCACAATTTACAGTGAAAGCTGTTTCGCTACTTAATTTATGATTTCTGTATCTCATTCAATCTCAGACAAAGCCGGCGAGTTGTTTGTTTGCTACCCAAATTGCAAACAAACCGATCAAACAGGAACGGGTGATTGATTTAAAATAGCGCCATTTACACGTGCTATTAATAGTAATTAACACCTTCTCAAATGTACCATAGAGTTTTCCCTTAGTTTTAGCCGTCTCTCAGAATGGCTGTATATTTCAACAATATTTACAAAATTTTAGAATGTATATTCGACAGAAAACTAACTGTGGTAGAAAGGATTTTTTTACAGGTATGTCAAACTTATTATGCCAATTTTGTTTCGGCGTTATAGATGATAAATTGATATTTTCTTATTTTTTCCCCAAAAAGGATTCCTGTCGGGCCAATAACGGGCCGATATAGATTTAAGTTGGATGCTGGTCTAACTTGTTTTTTTTTCACAGAAAATCACTTGGTCTGTAAGATATCATTCGCGGAAATATTGTTATAAAATCCTAAATATTCGAACACCTTAACTCTTTATCGTACTGCTCCTAAAATTGGAAAGTCCGTTTGCTGCATCTTAATGTGTCTAAAAATGCAGCGGATGACTGGCAAACAGTATAGACCTTGATCAGACGTCGCGTTCCGCGGCGTCTGATCTGGATCTACACTTTCCGTCCGACTACAAAGGATAAATACGCCAGATGGAGAGTGTTTCACTTCAGCGAAACAGTTTCAAAGAGTCCTAAAATCCGTTCTGGACGCCTGACAGATCGTGTAAGTAAACATTGCTCTGAGTCTACACGATTTGCTTAAGACTCTCTGTCCAATTATTTAGGATAAATATGGACGGAGTTTCACAGCAACGAGGCAGTTCCATACGTCACGTCTCTTTCTAAAGCTGTCTCAGATACCAACAGGCATGAACTCGTATTGAAGATAGACGGCGGGTTTCAATTATTAATGTTATTGATCCAGCCAGAGGCAAACATGTAGAGGAATTCTATGATTAGCAGAAAACACTTGCTGCATTCACGCTGTAATGGATACAAAAATGGGATCGTTATAGCTATTATCATGAGCTAATGCATTTGTGGTTTCACAGACTATCACAGGACGTTGGAGTTATGGAACAATGATTTTACTTTGAGTTATCAAGTGGTTTGAGTGACTTGGAGTTAAAGGAACAATGATTTTACTTGAATTATCAAGTTTGAATGACCAGGGCCCAGGTTTTACAATCATTCCTCAGAGCTACCTTAATTTAAGATTAGAAATTTTAAGATTTAAACTGAAAAGTTTTATATAAGTTTAGTAGACAATATCTAACTCTTCTTTTAAACCTGGGCCCTGGAATTTAAGTGCCTTAAGCTAACTGGAACATTATTTCTGTGTTTACAGCGAAAAGGTGTCCGTTTATAATCGTGAAACGAAGGTCCACACCAGTGCGCGCATCCGTACAGTCTAATTAGAACCTTCGCTGTTCAGTTTAACGTTTAGCACTTTGGGTAAAATTTTCAGCAGACGGCATATTGAAATAGTTTTCTTATTTTTCCCAGAAAGCAGGATTTGGCATTTCATGCAAATGCAATTTGCATGAAATGTCAAATCCTGTTTTCTGGAAAAAAAAGAAGAAAATATCACCAATTTGTCGTCTGCTGAATTAGCCCAGAGATTGGTAAAGGTCAGAAAACAGGATTTGACGTTTCATGCAAATACAATTCGTATGAAATGTCAAATCCTGTTTTCTGGAAAAAGAAGAAAATATCACCAATTTGTCGTCTGCTGAATTAGCGCAGAGACTGGGATACTGCAGACTAATAACGAAGGACACGGTCTCTGTTCGGACTGCACGGCTGCGCAGGATGATCTGTATCTGCGCATTTCGTCTATGTTGGAAGCCACATTTTCACGTGATACGACCCAATATATTGTGGTTGACTGGCTTTGTGATGCGGTCGGATATTTGTTTAGAATTTTTAAATCATTTACATCTGCACTTCTAATTTACAAGAATTGCGTAGGCCGTCTAGTAAAAAAAAAATTTTTTTCTGACTTCACTGACGTAAAAACAAGCAGAACTTTATTACATGCTTTTGCACGGATGCTTTTCTCTTCATTGTACTGCATTTAAATGCAGACATGTCAGTTGTTCATATTTGTTAGATTTTTTTTTTCTGGACCGGTTTATATATGAATAAGAAATTTACCCTAATTACTCCTTGCTATACTTGTCCTAGAATTTGATCAAGTCTATTTTCGATCTGCCGGTATGTCTCAAACTCTGGCTATGTGGCAAAAAGTGAAGACCCTGATCAGACTCCGCGTTTAGCGGCATCTGATCAGGATCTACACCGTTTGCTCAGGACGGTCAGTCCCAGTGCTAAGATAAATACTGTACCCTTTTTCCAAAAGGTTGACATAAGAAGTAATTACCATTTCCGAACTACAGCGTGTTCTTGGCCCCGGCTTTGGCCTGTATGTATGTATACCAATGGCGTATGAGCCATTACATATCTCTTGACTAATTCAGCAAACGACAAAATGGCGCTATTCTTCTTATTTACCCCACAAATACGCTCTGATATCGAGGGTTGAGCGCAAGACTATGGTAACTCAAACATATTTTTGAAACCCTTGTTTAGGGGCAACTTGGACCCCTTTGTAAACAATGCAAATTTAGGTGCCATTGCTCATACGAGCAATGGCACCTAAATTTTCATTGTTTACAGAAAGAAATGTTGTAATCTTCATTACGCCTTCATGGTGAGGAGATTAAGTTTGGGGAAAAACAACCATCTGACTTACGCCAGTCTTGCGCTCAACCCTCGATATTTCATGCGAACTGTCTCCTTATTTGCATGAAATGTCAAAGCTTATTTTTTCTGGGCAAATATTTAAAATATATTGTCTGCTGAAATTTTGACCCAGCATGCATCTCATTAAAGAAGTTTTTGTCTCATTTTTAACAGTCTATAAGGTCGATACCATCGATTTCGAGACAAATTACCTTATTCACTTTTTGCAATTATTTTCTTCAGGGTACAGGCAGATGGAAAATAACAGACCGGAACTGGAAACATGAAATTCCGACAGTTTGAATTTCGCTTCTTTCCGAGAATAAGAAGCAAGAAGAAAAAGAAGTCCAAATTTTCAGAAACATCGCTAGACAGAAATTTTCCACTTGATAAAAATTTCAATTATTCTAAACTCAGCTACGATAATGTGGCCATTGGAAGGCCCGTAGATTCAGTATATGATACCGGAAGTGACGTATACGACAATGGCCGGACATATATGCGAAGCAACAGCGATTATTCAGAATACCAGGACCATTGTTGTTATTACTCACAAACTTACCCGCTACCGAGGTTGACAATAGACGTTGAAAATGTTTGCAACTGTGAATTCTGTGCTAATTCTGTTATAAGTAGTGCTGGGACGTTTTGTGTGAACCCTGTACAGACGCCATTCGGAACACCTTTGTGCACGCCTAACACTATACCTAGGACAAGGACCCGGATAAAGACCAACCCCTGGTTACCTTCGCCACGGACGACACCAAGAGTATCCCCATCAGGTATATTTAAAGCTTTCATATTGTTTGTATTAGTGCCTTTAGCCGCTAACGCAACTGAACGTCGCAACAGCGTCCGTTTAGACGTCATCTAAGCGTCGTTGTTACGACGTTTTTGCTGGATTCACAGGTCTATGACTATATAGTGATGGATACACTTTCAACTCTTTCCCGATAAGAGATCTACAAATTTCAAATGATTCATCATCATCATCATCATCATCATCATCATCATCATTTGTCAGTGTACCGATATCTATTTCATTTAGCAATGTTTCAGTGTCTTCTGAATCTTGTGCTTTTTTTTCTGACGACGAATCATTTGACATTTGATCCAAAATTTTACATGGCGTATTCATTTTTATTTTCTTCTTCGATCTGTTAGTCCGGTATATCCCAACTGTTATCAGCAGTGTCTCTGTCTGTTGGAATTATATTGAAGTGAGCATTTGTTCGATAAGATGCATAACCAGATATACTTCATTAAGTTCTACTTCCCGGTATTTTAAACAGTTATGTCTGTGGAACAGAGTCAAATAAATGGTCGATTGTGAACTGAAAAGTGTCTGACTGACAGTCACAATGGTAGCGTAAATACCGCTTCATGTCCAGCAAATTATACTTCTGGTAAGAGGAAATCAGGTAGTAAAAAAAAAAAAAAAAAAAAAAAACAATAAAGAAAGAGCAATGATATAAGCACTTAAGTGTGTAGGCACACTTTGTCACGATTTTAGGGCAGGTCTACAGCTCATATGTGCACAAGAGTTTCTCAGCAATGTATTCTGCAGTCCTAGTGTGGGTTTGTACACCAACACCGATTCAAAGGCAGCCAAATGGGTCATGTTGAAAGCAAGCTTCAGCTGAAATCCACATCTGTATTCCCTAGCCTTCCCGAACCTATCCTCTGTCATCGTTGATAGCCGCGTCGAATTTCCTCTGTAGGCAAAGTTAGTAATTTTTCTGCTACCTGCTCTATGTGAGAGCGTGTAACTTCTACATAAATCTGAATTATGAATCTAAGTTTGAGAGAAATGTTGCTGAATAATTGCAGTTTTATTGTGTAAAAGTGAAAATACATGTACCAGATATCTAGGCCTGAAAGCAAATTTTCGTGTTATTTTCCAGAAAAGTGCTCAAATGCTGTTGGCTTATTTGTGCGAGAAATAAAGTGAGTTCGATCATGTCAATGATCAGACATAATTCATTTCTCGCACAGATATATGAGCTGTAAGCCTGCCCGAAATACAGGCACTAAACAACTTCCCTATTAAGTGCAGAAGTCCATAGATTTCCTTCTCAATCCCTGAACGTGACAATCTACCTTTCCTCTGTCTTCCAGTTATCCCCCTGTCTTCAAAGGTAGCGGTGTGCCGATCAGATGCCACATTCTGTGGTGTCTTATTTGGGTGTATACACAGTTTGAGCAGGTTTGTCTGTCCGAATACTTACTCTCCTTTCGACATCTTTTTGACCAAAAGTCGTTTTTTTTTTTTGCTTGACACTTTGCACAGACATGACAGAAGTAAATTTGCAAACTTTTAGCAGTGCAAAACCATTTATCGTAACTACCTACGTATGCACAAAATATTTTATTATTTTCATTGGTTTAAAAAAAAAAATCGAATATTTTCATTTTCCACAGTAAAAATGGCTGCAAAATATGCTAAGTCCGATAGGGTAGGTGGTTTGGATGCAGGTTTAAACAAGTTTCATTTGTTCAAAATTTCTGAAATTTTCACAATATTGTTATGGAACATCAATAACTTAAAATAAGTGAAGAAAAGCACCAAATACTTTTTAATAATAATAATAAAGAAACTAGTTTACTATAGAAACTGCTTAGGTCGGACCCATTTTTGGCCATAAAATTATTTTTGTGGTAAATATTGGAAAACGAAGCAAAGGAACAGAAACGACAAATGTTTTCTGATTAGATATTGTCAATTCATCCAGAATAAAACGCCGAATAAACAAGAGCTGTCAGCAGACAGCATAGCTCTCCTGGAATTTGGGTGATACTGGAGTGTCAGGGTGCTCTTTAAGACCAGTCTGATCTGGGTCTGCACTGTTTGCTTAGGCCTATCTGTCCCGATAGTTAGAATCATTATGGTAAGAGGAAATGTTATTATGACATTTTAGCTCTTGATAGGACTTCTTGTGCTATGGTTTGGTCATTTGTTGTCATGAATTTGAAATTATAAGGGATCAGTTATAAAATTTCTAAGTCTGTGACCTTTACCTTGAGGTCATAGGCATGGGTGGGGTTGATGATGAATAAAACTTTGGACCTGATCCTATTATCATTCCAAATATGAACCAAATCTACGGAAAATATGAGGTATTAAAACACTTTAATATAAAATTTCTAAGTTCTTAGCTTTGACCTTGAGGCCATGGACAAGGGCAGTGAGTATTGCCGAAAAACATTGAACCTGTATCTATCATCATGTCAAATATGAACAAAATCCATCGTATAGTTTGGAAAATATGAGCTCTTACAAAACTTTAATATAAAACTTTTAAGTCTGTGAACTTTACCTTGAGGTCATAGGTATGGGCAGGGTATTGCTGAATAAATCTTTGGAACTGTATCTATCATCATACCAAATATGAATAAAATCCATCATCTACTTTGGAAAATATGAGCTCTTAAAAAATCTTTAACATTAAAAAATTCTAAGTCCATGACCTTGATCCGACCTTGACCTTGAGGTAATGGGCTGGGTATTGCTGAATAAAACTTTGGAATCATATCTATCATCAAACCAAATATGAACCAAATCTATCAAATGGTCTGGAAAATATAAGCTCTTAAAAAACTTTAACGTAACTGTGGACGCCGACGACGATGCCGGTGGGTAGTGCAATAGCTCTTCCTGGACACCGTCCAGGCGAGCTAAAAACGTCTTTCCGAAGGATGTCGAAAGCACAGTAGGGTAATTATGACAATATTGTCGCCATCAACCGGTAAAGCGTCAAGCGAAACTGTAGCAGACGGCATTCTATTCTGTCATTGTTATTTTTCAGAGAAAAAAATAGGGCTTGGCATTTCATCTGAATCGTCTGCTAGCTAGGCAGACGATTTACATGAAACGCCAAGCCTTATTTTCTCTGAAAAATAATAAAGAATAAATATGACAAAATGTCGTCTGCTGCAGTTATAATTAGCGCTTCAAGGATTAATGTTTGTTTCAGTATTCAACTAATTGACCTCGTGGGGATTACAGCCGGGGATTCCGGTGTTTGCTTTGCAATTATATCAGTTGTCTCATCTGCTCTATTTACTTGGAAAATTGATCACAAAAATGTCAACACAACCTTGGTCAGGATTTTAGTTTTTCAGTGTTGCTACATAGTCATCTGGGAGGCTATGGGCGCGGTCGGTTTAAGAGGAGAAATGAACCGTAACACGAGAAAACGTACCTTCTGTCATGTGCGACCAACGAAGACTCAGATCAGCCTGCGCTTCCGCGCAGTCTGATCAAAGTCTTCGTGGTCCGCACGGGCATTTTGCATCATTGGCTATCCAAAACGCGCCCAGTGAAGATTCTAATGAGACTGCACGAATGCACATGCTGATCTAAATCTTGGCTGGACGCACATGTCCGAAGGGAGGTTTTCTGACGTGTGTGGCTCGTTTGCTGCAATGATGCCGATGTGGTGATGTATCATGTAATAATATTAATTATTGCATAAAAAGTAGTGTCGCACGTTATTAACAGCCGTGCATTAACCGGCGAAAAGCCGTGTATTAATAAGGCAATTCACGCGCTGGCTGTTAATGCACGGCCACGCAACTTTCATTATGATCGTACCGGGGCCACAGATTTGCTGCCGTTACGAGATGTGTACTGCCCGGCCCTAGAACGAGCATAGTCCGTGGAAATTGCGTTAGCGAGACATCGGTGAAAAGGCGAAACAAAATAGAGCAAGAAATAACGCAAAATGTAGCAAATGTTTTCAGTTTTTATGCAATAATAGCGATCAAACATGGTTTTTCAATGCATTAACATTCGCCAGGTCCCTAGCAAGGGTGTTGAAAACCGCGGCCTCCGGCCTTGGTTTTCAACACCTCCCTCGGGACCTGGCGAATGTAAATGCATGAAAACCCATGTTTGATCCCTATATTATTCGGAACTTCTGTGGCTTCAAGCTAATCAACGTAATCACTTAAGTTAAGAGGTCTGGATGAACTTGATTGTTATTCCGCCATTTTTGAAGGGAGATCACTTTTATGCTTTCCTGCACTCTAAGACCCTTCCGAACAGGAGTCTACTCTAAAAGGGAAATGCAATTTCAGGAGCAAGTTATTTCCTTTTAAAGTTCTTTCCTTTTAAAGTAGATCCTTTTTCAGAAGCGAGGCAAGAACAATTTTTACAATTTCTTCTCTAAAACTGTACCCATTCCAAAACTGTACCCGTTCCCCTTGGTCCAAACTGTATGACAAGGATCCAAACTACTGTGGACAAGTCAGTGACCTTTTAGGTATTTCAACTAGTCAATGAAACAATACTAACAAAAAAAAAAAAAAAAAAAAAAAAAAAAAAAAAAAGAGAAAAATAAATAAATAAAAAACACACACAAAAAAAAACAAAAAAACAAAACAAAAAAAAAAAAAAACAACAAAAAAAAAAAAAAAACAAACAAGCAGTAACCGACATTTTGTTTCCTTCTTTGTCAGGTATTTCTTATATGTTGCTATGGCAATGATTTGTTTAAACAGACCAAAATACTCGACGATTTGACCAAACCGAGAAAGAAACGACAAAAACAAAACAGAAAAAACAACAACAACAAAAAACGATTAAGGTGAATTTCCTTTGAAAGTGTATCCATTCCACCTACAAGGTGTTCCGGGATACCACAATGATTTACGCACATAGGATCCAAATATAGCTCGATGTACCGTTACCTTCTTTGAATCTCATCTTGCCATAAACCTTGGCAATTTTACTTTCTCAAAACAATTTGACGCGAAGGATTCTAGTTAAAATCTAGAAGGAGAAAATTTGCTCCGAAGGATAAGAAATTCTTTCCTCTTTCCGTTTAGAGTAGATCCCTTTTAAGAAAGGAGCAAACAATTTTGATAACGTTGCCTTCCCTGAAAATGTTTCCATTCTTCTTAACCCATTGTAGACTCCCCCACACTATTGGAAGAGTCCAATTTCAATTTTAGGTCTGCCCGGCTATGAGATTTAGATAGTCCTAGAGAAAGATGGCTACAATGTTTGCATTACGCACAGGAATTTGTATAAAACGTAGTTAAAGTAAAAACTAAACAGATACCCTGCTATTGGAAATAGACCGGTCTAAAGATTGTGGTAGAAAAGTCAACTCGACATTTGTTTGTGTTGAGGTTTTACGGCCCAGTCAACCCAATGGGGTCATGTCGAGCGCGGTCAATTTACCTAATCGCACTTTTACTAGGCAGACTTGGGTTAATTAACTTATTGAAAATAAAATAAAATAAAGTTTATTCCATCAATTTTAAGAAAAACTTCAATTTTTACAAGGAAATGTTCAATTTGAAGTTAAACTTAATTCTGCGCGGCTGGTACGGAGGCTACAATGGATTTTTTAAGTCTGAAATTCAGAACATAAGTCAACTACCGTTTTCTCAAACTCCAAGAGAGTTTTGTGTTTGAGATAACAGTAGTTTGAGCTAAAGGAGTTGAAATGTAATGAACATAAAATAAACAAATGCAATATTGCCCGTTATTATGTTTGACTCAAGCAGCAATGTGAGTTTTCAGTGTTTGAGATAACGAAACTCATTTTTTTTTATTTCAGAAACGGTCGAGTCGGTAGTGTATTCTACGGCTGAATTCCCGTTCAGAAACATATCAGACCATCATATAGTAGATAAAGAATCTACGTCCATCCATAGTCTCATTCAAATCAGTCATCTACAAGACAAAGATAATAATCTGAGTAAAGTTACTGAAGAAAATATTGACGGTGTATTAGAAGATAATAATGAAACACTAGACGAGAAATCATACAAAGAGGGAAGAAAACGATTTTCTTTTACGGAGTTTTTGAGGTACGATACGGATGGTTCAAAATGTGCATCGCCTGTTGTTGAACAAATAGAAATAGTTGGGAATATCAGCTGTAAGATCAGTTTCAAATATGAAGAGGCAGTTGACGACCTGCTCGAACAACAGGACGTCATTCCAAGAGATGCAACATTTTTGTCAATAAAAGATTTACTGGAAGATGATTATCGTGTTGATGAAAAATGCCACAGTGTTATTTCTGATGACATTGATGAGACAGCCGGGAATTCTAGCGAAGTAAATAATATTGATAAAGAATCTAGTGCAATATCAAGTAATAATGATATGGACATATCAGTGTCTTCTGAAAGTGAGATATCTGATGTGATCAGCAATATGGATTTAACTTTCTATGACGAGGGCTACATGCTCGAATCGATTGATACAGGGTACGGTAGTGGTGCAAGAGACAGTGACGATAATTCCGATGGGGAGTTCGAACCTCCCCAAGCTTTAGAGGAACCTTCTTTTGATGAGGCTGAATTAGAATGGGACAATGAGCCAAGTGCTCAAGCCTTACAGGGTTTAGATAAAACCAAGTTCCACGCTAAAAACCCGGACAATGAGAAATGTGGTAGACAAAGATCTAGGTCGCTGGCCGACATTGAAGCCAGTCTTGATGAGAAGGTTTCTCTACTAAGAGAGGAGAAATATTTTGTTCAGAGGAAAATCAGAGAGGCGAAAGAGGAAGAGGAAATCCGGCGTAAACAAGTCCAGTTGTTTCGATCATATTCTGTTGATGATAGAAAAGAAGTGTTGTTGAAGACATTAAATGATCTCAAAATGAGACTTGAAAACCAGAGCGCGAGACTTCAAACAAGCTATGACACAGTTCTGTCCATTCAGAGGACTTTCTCTAAGCGAAAACGTCCCGTACTTGAAACTATGATATGAATTATCTGATTGTGACTCACTGATTGGGTTAGTCGAAATACAAAGTTACCCGCCAAACTATGTTTCCATTTTAACAGGAGGGCGCCATCTTCTTCTGGCCACTGCTTCTGGTATACACTCGCTGACGCTTAACATGCTGGGTAAATTTTTCAGCAGACGACAGTTTGAAATATTTTTCTTATTTTTCCATGGAAACAGTATCTGACATTTCATGCAAATTGTCTCCAATGGAGACAATTTGCATGAAATGTCAGATCCTGTTTTCTGGGAAAAATAAGAAAAATGTTCCTTAACTGTGCTAAATCAGCAGACGACAAATAGTTTTCAGACACAACAGTGTATACGGGCGAAATGTCCATATAATTATTCACTTGTTTTCTTTCATTGTTAGATATCTTTCTTTTTTGCCTCACTGTGATGTCTTTTCAGTATTATTCGAACCCTTTCTTTCATTTTCCAGTCATTATTCGTGCTAATCGTTTGGAGAAACATAACGCAATTTAATAATGAGTCGTGGCATGACGGGGTAAATACCAACAGTAAAGATCCACATCAGTCAGCGGGGATATAAAGACTGGTCAGGAACTTTGCTCTACTCGTTGTGTTCTGAAGTACCCAATGATTCTATAAGCGGACAATGAAGGTCCTAATCAGACCGTGCGAATGCGCAGGCTGATCTGGGCTTTCGCTGTACACTTTCTTTTGGCATGCCGCGGAATAATAATAACGAGGATGATAATAATAATAATAGTAATAATAATAATGATAATAATAATAATAATAATAATAATAATAATAATAAAACCAGATTTGGTGTTACCAAATTTTGTAAATTAAGGCCCAGAAACTGCGGACTGATTTATCAAAGACAATTTAATTCCTAAGCTGGTCGATCGGTAATTAAAAGGCTGTCAATCACTGTCAGTAGGTAAACATTTTACTTGTCAACCTTATGTCATCCTTATGACGGATACAGGCATATTTCCTGAAAGATTCCATCCAAACTGTCATTAGAGTGTGGGTGAGGCATAAATGAGCCTTACCTCTTAAAGTGCCAAGCAAAATTTGTAGCAGACGACGTTCCATTCTTTTTCTGTTTTTTCACAGAAAATCAGTCTTGACATTTCATGTGAATCATCTGTCTGGCAGACGATTCACATGAAATGTCAAGACTTATTTTCTATGAAAAATAATAAAAAAATATTTTAAAGTGTCGTCTGCTGCAGTTGTGATCGACGCTTCAAGGGATAACATCCTAATAACGATTACTCAGCTCAGATAAATCTGCAGTCTTGTACGTGTACACAGTCTGATCAGAACCTTCACTGTTCGCATTGAAGCAAGCGTTTATATTGCAGAATTTGTTCGAAAAAATGATCTGATCAGACTGGCGCATGCACAGACTGATATAGGCTCTGTGCGCATGTGCACTAAATCCTAGTTTTGGATGTCGATACTCAATTTATTTATTATCTCACGAATGATTCATTCTAGGCAATGTGAAATCTGTTGAGCTCTTTCATGTTTAAGGGGTTTTAAGATGAATGGGAGATCACCCTGATATAAAAGGAAGATCACTTTAGCCTGGCAGCATTTGTATCCCTTCTCAAAAGGACTACTTAAAGGGAAAGAATATGCTCCCACGGGGAGCTTTTTTTATTTAATAGTAGCCCCCTTTAAGAAGGGACTCATATCAGGGAAGCATTTCCTTTCAATGGAACAAGTTCCTTTAAACAGGGAGACAAACGTCTCCGCTTAGATTGCTCTCCCTTTGTATTCATTCGCCTAAAAAATAGCATTCCGTTATATTGTACATTCCATGTTATAGAAATATGTAACTTATTACCGTATGTATTCTAAGTATTCGGACAGACATACCTGACCAAACAATGTAGACCCAGATCAGACGCCGCAGAATGCGGTGTCTGATCTGGGTCTGCACTGTTTGCCAGTCATCATGCAAATTTAGGCATAATAACACGTAATAAAATAGACTTATTTAATTTTATTCATTTTTGGGATAATTATAGTAAGGAGTTAAGGTGTTTGAATCTTCAGGGTGGATACGGTAAGCCGCACCGTGAGGACAGGGGTCTTTGGGATGCAGGAGCGAGGAATTGAACAAACTGTGTAGTGTTCAAGCTGGTCTAGGTTTTGCCTCCTACATCTACATCGAAGCCTCCTATTCTCGCGACACAGACTTCTTGATTAACGCTTAACATGCTGGGTAGAATTTTCAGCAGACGACATTTTTAAAATATTTTTTTCCGGAAAAAAGGCTTTGAGTTTTCCCAGAAAATAGGCTCTGAGATTTCGGCCAGCCGTGCAGAAATGTTGAAACGAATAGTATTGTTTGTACAAACTTATTGTTAGTATCCGTGACTCCGAAATAGTCACTAAGCTGTAACAGCTACCAGTAAACTGAATCGTTCTGTTTGCAAAAGACCCCTTTTATTGCTAGTGACACCGAAAGAGATAATGATATGATGTTTCAACTATCGATACAGAAATGATGGGAAGCAATGGATTCACAGAGGTCGCCAAATCCGTTAAGCAAAACGACGGATGAATTTTGTTCAAATATTGTTTCATTGTAGTTTAACCCTAAAAACGCCAATCACAACTGCAACAGACGACATTTTTAAATATATATATTATTTTATCTTTCAAAGAAAATATGTTGGCAAGACGATTCACATGAAATGTCAATACTTAATTTCTTTGAAAAAAAAATTAGAATGTGGTCTGCTACAAATTTTGCTTGGCGCTTTAAGGATTAATAATAATTTAAACTGACTAAAGAGTGACATTGAGTTGCACAGTTCATGCAAACAGCGGAGAATGAGATTAGTCTGCATCTTCGCGCAAATATTTTGGAATACCGTATTTACCCTAAGTATTCGGACAGACGGACAAACAGTGAGCAAACAGTGTAGACCCAGATCAGACGCCACAGAACGCGGCGTCTGATTAGTGTCTACACAGTTTGTCACCCATCCAGCACTTCGATTATGACGAGAAAATTCACAGGTAGTAGAATAAACTTGTTCAAAATTTAGGAAGTAAGATAAGGAATTAGGATGTCAGAATTTTTAGGGTAAATATTGTACATTGGTGAATAGTGAATGCTGATTGTAATACTACTTAGGCAGGCCTAAGAGTTCGTTGTTCTCATATGTGCGCTGCGTCATGGTAAAAAGGGCCTTCGAAGCATACGCGAACAGCGGAGGACAGATCAGTGTTTTCTGTCAGATCGGAATCTTTAACCGTTTTTGGCCTAGTGGATTCTTCCATCCCATAAGTTGGACAGATCCATTTAGTAGTTAAAGGGATTTTTACAGTACCGTATTTTTCCATGTAGTTTTATCGCAAACATTGTAGATCCTGATCAGACGCCGCATTCTGCGGCGTCTGATCAGGGTCTACATTGTTTGCCAAGTCCATTTTGAGGAACAGCAGCCATAGATGGGTTTATGTTACAGGATTTATTTATCAGCAACCAATGATCATCTGTGGGCTGAGAGTGAGGGCACTGACCAGCCTGCACGGATGTTTGGAAGGCCTCTTTTCACAAGGCGCGGCACATATAATTTGTTATAATAGTGTGCAATATGTGTATATACTTACCAATAATTTATTCATTTATTCATATTGTGTTAAATCTCGTGTTGTTAAGTTGCTTCATAACTATATAAAATCAGCAGGTCGGCGTCTGATAAGATTCTACTCTGTTTGCCACTCATCCAGATTTCAGGCACATCGACAGGTATTGAAATGGACGCGTTCAAATTTTTGGACAAGTAGTCCTACGGAAGATACGCTCTATAGAGCTACCATATAGTGGATACACTTTCAGGGGAGGTAACTGTGAAAAGTATTTAGCCTCCCTTCTGAAAAGAAATCTATTCTAAAAGGAAAGAATTTGCTCCAAATTCTTTCCTTTTAGAGTAGACCCCTTTTCAGAAGCGACTTGGTGTGCAGGAAAGCAAACAGGAAGTTCCAAAAGTTATCTCCCCTGTACAAAATGGTGGAAAATCAACCAAATGTATCCAGTCCCCTGTTTTTTTTGTTTTTTTGGTTGTTGTTTTTTTTCCACCGAGCAAGGGCAAAGTTTTCAGTCTGTGTTTCCAGGAGATGAACTAGTTGTTCCTGTTCTTGAATTTTTATCTTTTGACGATGTAGACCATTCAGATACTGCACGTGGCCATCAGGCTACGCATATTTCATGTTTAATGACGTATTAGAAATACTTTCACTGTTCTGCTATTGCGACGTTTGATAATAAATATTATCAAAAATAAAGAGTTGTTATTTCCGTCGCCCATAGTTTGCCAGGAGTAAAGTAAATATGAACTAATGTGCTTCCTAATTTTGTTTTATTATAGGAATGAATTTTATTTATGTGGATTTTATCGCTGTGTAAACTCCAGCGAATGACTCAGAAACTGAATAAAGCCCGAATTCGCTTAAGGGTTAAATCCTGTCTGATGTAATGTACTGGTACTGATCACAAAAAATCAATGTGTGTGAAAATTGCTTTATAAAGATGTAAAGTTCACTGAAAATGTTTACGCACTAAATTTGATTTCAATACTAAAATCCAAAATATTGAATATTTTTACCCCTTCAGCTTCAAATTCAATGCTGATTAAATAATAATAATAATAAAAAACAAAACAAAAAAACAAAAAAAAAAAAAACAAAAAACAAAAAAACAAAACAAAAAAAACAAACAAAACAAAAACAAAAAACAACAACAAAAAACAAACAAACAAACAACAAACAAAAAAAAAAAAAAAAAAAAAAAACAAGAAAAAAAAACATGTTCACCAAACAAATACATAGTTATACATACATACATACATACATACATACATACATACATACATACATACATACATACATACACATTTAATTCCTCAAAATATTTAACCCACACGGTTTGTTTTTAGAGAGAGAGAGAGAGAGAGAGAGAGGGAGAGAGGGAGAGAGAGTACTTTTTACTAATTTCTTTGCAAACAGAAAGCATTCAGTTGAATAAACACAGATCATAAGTAATGAATTTCAGAAATTTGAATTAATATTATCTGTAGCCTACACATGTCCTCTGGGTATATCATTACTAGAACCCTCACTTTCAGATACAAGCATAACAAGACAGACAAGAACGAAATGAAGTCGATTTTTTTTTTTAAGTTTGGTGTTCAACACTGTCAAAGTCATGTCGTGTCGATCAGTTAACCTACCCGCACGTTTTCCTGGGCTGGCTTAATCCTCTAAGTGGCTAGCTAGTACTTGTGCACATTCATTCGCCGGTAACAAACAACGGCCCTTCTTGAATCAGCGGAAGGATGAGCATGACTGTAGAAACTATTTCATGAACAATCTCCATGAAAATTATGTGGCTGAGCTAGGATTTGTACTTGCGACCCCCACGCCCTCCCACCCCCCCCCACACCCCCTGCACCCCACCCCGCCTGGCTGTGCAGTCAGACACGCTACGACTGCGCTATGGTGCCCTTCGATTTTCTAGTATTTTATTTTGAAATGTTTCTTTTATTTTCTGGCATGTTAGGGTATAGACTTTCGTCCACAAACCGCTTTCCGCGGAATGAACAAAATAAACAATCCTTTTCGTCTCCATATAAAATATTTGTATTTCCTGGAAAGAGTTTAACGATTTATCTTGGCTTAAACTGGTCCTCAAAACGGAATATTTTACGGCCTCGGTCATATCACTGTCAAGCTCTTTCCATTTTGTCAATATAGCCCGGGCTGCGAGCTCAAGGCACCTTAAACAATTTTAAAAATAGCGGGCAAGTACAAATAACGAAGACCCGGACCAGCCCGCACATCAGTTCGTTCTTATTAGGAGTTTTACCGTTCACTGTTATTTCGGTGTTCAAATACTGTTCTTGCGAACAGTGAAAACCCAGACCAGACCGCGCAGTCCGCGCGGTCTGGTCTGGGTTTTCACTGTTCGCATATGTCCTAAAGTACCATTTTCCTGGTTGCAAACCTATATTGGAATCCTGGTTTAACAGAGCCAATAATTCATTCTTGTTGCCTCGATGAGTCACTGTTTGACGAGCTTAAACAGGCGGGGAAAAATCAATGGACCAGTTTCTTTAGTTTGATATTGCTGTTTGGGATAGATATAACGCGGGAGTAATTCAGCAGAAAATATTGGAAATGGTTCTTAAGGCAACTAATTTGCATCACTGTTGGAGAAATAATTCCATTACCGGTATTATGAATCATAGCGGAACTCATAAAATAAACGTCAAATATGAACTGTATTCTGATGATACTGTCAAACATCTCCCTGAAAAATTTAATTTTTACATGTGTCATACTACATATAAGAACCATGTGGGCGACACAGTTGCAATAATTTGTCTGCCTTGATTTTTTTTGTTTGTGTTGAGGTTTTACGGCCCAGTCAATCCAGTGGGGTCATGTCGAGCGCGGTCGGTTTACCTAATCACACGTTTACTGGGCAGGCTTAGTCCTCTAAGCAGTTAACCAGTATTGTGCACATTCTTTCGCCAGAAACTGACAATTGCCTTCTTCAATCAGCGGAAGGGAGAGAATGACCGTAGAAAATATTTCATGATCAATCTCCACGACCCCCTGGTCTCCAGTCGGACGGCGCATCCAACTGAGCCACCGAGGCTGGCCATTGTCTGCCTTGATATCACCTCTCTCAGTAAAAAACATACAATACCACCACAGTAGTCGAAAGACTTTATGCTTATCCATCAAGCTGTTTTGTTGTAATTAAACATAATATTTGCAGTAATGTGTCTGCCTTTAGTACAAACACATGTACAAAACCGATAAAGTAGCTTATCCATCAAGCTGTTTGTTATTATCAACTATATATATATATATATATATATATATATATATATATATATATATATATATATATATATATATATATATATATATATATATATATATAAACTGCATCATCTGCTAACACGCTTCAAATATTACTCAGATTTTACCTGTAGACTTAATTTAATTAAACCTAATTTATATACTGAGCATCAAATCAATTTGACAATGATCATAAAAGGGACATGGGCAAACAGTGTAGACCCAGATCAGACACCACAGAACGCGCCGTCTGATCAGGGGTTACACTGTTGGTACAGAAATGTCAACATTAATTCAGAGATACGATAAAAATCATTACATTTCAAGAACGAGAGACTAACTGAAATTTTACAGGCTGTCAGATTGTGATTGTATTAATATCATATATCAATTTATTAAACCTTTCTTGGATAATAAACTTTTTTTCTTTTTTTTTTTTTTTTTAGGAATATGGAGCCTTTAACTTCACACTACATATTGAGTCGCGCCATGCGAAAATTGTCTTCAGGCATATGCGGACACCACACAACCACAGAATGTAAGAATGGAGAGCCAAGGCCTGGATGATACTTTGCGCATGGCAGGAAGAACTGAATGCGCATTTTTCGCATGTTCGAAGACATTTTTTCGTTTGTCGCGGCCTAGATTAGAAAATGGATGACACACTTGCAATAAGTTTGTCTTGATATCGCCTTCAGTAAAAAAAAACATACAAAAACCAACACAGTAGTCGAGAGACTAATGCTTTTCCATCAATCTGTTTTGTTGTAATCAAACATAATATTATTTGCAATAGTTTGTTTGCCTTACTATCGCCTCAATAAAAACATGTACAAAACCTATACTGTAGTCGAGAGACATATGCCAATCCATCAAGCTGTTTTTGAAATCAAACATAATAATTTGAAATAATTTGTCTGCTTTAACATGTACAATACCACCAATGTATTCGAGAGATTTACTCTTATTCATCAAGCTGTTTTGTTGTAATCAAACCTACTAATTTGCAACAATTTGTCTGCCTTGATATCGCCGTCAGTTAAAAACATGTACAAACCCTATACTGTAGTGCAGACACTTACACTTACTTATCAAGCTGTCTTGTCGTAATCAAACACAATGATTTGCAATAATTTGTCTGCCTTGATATCACTTCAGTAAAAACATACACAAAACCACTACAGCAGTCGAGAGACTTATGCTTATCCATCAAGCTGATTTATCGTAATCAAACGTAATAATTTGCAATATTTGATCTGCTTTAATATCGCCCTCAGTAAAAATATTACCACCACCACCACAACCACCACCACCATCAACAAAATGCCTTAAACATTCTCAAAAGAAATTCAAGTACAAACACATAAGCTTTGGCAATGTCGCTTAATTTAATGTTTATTTAATTCCAATTAATGAAGATAATTTGAGAATCGACCGATTTCTAGTCGGTGCTATTTTACTGATACCACGAATTTTATTACGAATACTCGTATCACGAATTTTGGATCGATTGTTTACAATCCGGCGCCAAAATTTCCTTTAGGTAGCTGACCATGTGATTCTTATTAACTAATGAAATTCAACCACGCGTTTGTTCAAAAATCCATTAAGAGTTATTTATAGTTGCGCTAGTCTTATCGCTGTGACGTCAGAGTGCAGTATAAAGAGGGTTATCTGTAAAATCTGGACTGGGTCATTGGCAAACAGTGCAGACCCAGATCAAACGCCACAGAACGCGGCGTCTGATCAGGGTCAGCACTGTTTGCTTAAATTACAGAAGGTTATGGATTAAGCGAAACAGCCGTACGTCCCCGTTCAGGACCATTTTCCCAGATAACACTCAGAGACAATCGACCCACCAGTGCTGTCAGTGCTTTGATTTCGTACAGTAAGCATATAAGAAACGTAATTTAGACTTTTGGAACTGAAAATATGACTTTTACGATGAATTCAATAGTTTAGGAATGAATGAGATGATTCTTTAAACTATGGTATCAAGATGAACCGTGAATACTCAAATAGACTGTCTGGATGCGGATGTTGTCGCAGCTATCATTGTTTGCAAGTGTACTGTGGTCCTTTTTAGGGATTGTTGCCAAAACCGCCACCAGATTTAGCATGCCACATTTCGACACGACTCATACATGTCATTAATGTAACTTACCTAGGCATAAATAAATCTTATCATACCAAAGGTACCCCAAATATTCGGACACAAACTCTTACCATACTTGTAATCTAAAATTTGTACAAAACTAAATACTATAGACGATGTCTAGAAAGAGCCACAGTCATAAAATAGACAAAAACGTTGAACTCAATATGTACGATTGACTTTATATAGCCAAATTAACGTTTTATGGATAATGACAGCTCACTGCAGATAGCCAGTTTAGCGTTTTTCGGCTACTGACAGTTGACTGTAAAAAGCCAATTGAATGTTTTGGGCTATTGACAGTTGACTGTAAATAGCCCTTTTCTATTTTATTATCTAATATTCCTTAAAGCCTGCATTAAGATTGCCATATAAATCATGCACAATAAGGTGTTATAATAAAGAAGTAAGGGGAACTGATACACTGCCAGGGGAGTCAACTCTGTCACAAATGTTTTTGTCCCTCTTCGAAAAAGGAGTCTTTTGACGAGGCCCCATTTCATGAGGGGCTTTGTGTGCTAAAACGAACAGGAAATCACAAAAATTGTCTTCCTTGACGAAATAGCGAACACTCTAACAAGTGTATCCTTTACCCTTAATACAGATGATGTCGTTTTGAGGGGCGGCTACCAAACCGCCACCAGATTTACCATACCACATTTCGACAATAAAGTTTTCCGGTTACCATCAACCTAATAACTACCTAACAAATAGTTCGTGCTAACGCTGATAACGCTAAATTCTGCATTCATAGCTTTATACATCCTGATACTTATGAATAGGAATAAATAAACAAAACCAAAGAAAACTTTAAAAAGACGATTTTAACAACAAAAAGGGGATAGCCAGTACCGAAAACAGTTGCTGTGCACAAACACATTGTCTAGTTTAAATTAAATTATACTGAAAGGAAAAAGAAACGCAGGGTAGAGTTTTTTCCTTCTTATTTTAACCATTTTTTACGGTGTTTACTATAGCCATACACTTTTACAGATTGTCCTGTGAATGTGAACCGCGGGTATACGAGTCTTTGGTCGATGTGCTATCTACCCAGTGTGTGAAATCATTCAACCGTGCACTACACAGTGCATTGCACGGACAATACGGAAAGCCAAAATTTCGTGCAAAACAAGCATGTTTAAACCTTCAGCACAAGATTTCCTCACACCATTTGGTACACTTCAACCATACACAACGCTCTTCGATTCTTTTACCGATTTTTCTTTTCATTTTTACGCTACTTTGAACTTTTTTTCAATCATGGTACGATTGACTGATGTTCAGAGGGGTAGGGCAATTGCGTTGCTGATGCAGGGTCAGAGGCAACAGCAAGTTGCCAATCATTTTGGGGTTAACGTCTCAACAACTGAACGTCTTGTTAGACGTTTAAGGGAGACAGGGCATTTAGCAGACCGACCGCGGTCTGGGCGACCACGCGTGACGTCGCGACGTCAAGACAGGACAATCCGTCTGGCACATTTGCGGAATCGTCATCTCACTGCTACCGAAACTGCCCTTAATACAGTAGGTACGCATAATCGACAAACTTCTCCGAAGACTGTTGGAAGTCGATTGCGTGAGATTGATCTTCGAGCTCGTCGTCCATACGTTGGTCTGCCTCTGACTCAGGCACGTAGGTTGCGTCGTATGGCGTGGTTGACGGCGCATGCGCCCAGGCTATTTCCGATGAGGCAGTGGAGACGAGTTCTTTTTACGGACGAGTCTAGGTTTACTCTCTATCGCGCAGATGGTGACGTCGTGTGTACCGACATCGCGGAGAACGCTTTGCCGACGCCTGTGTTGTCGAACGGGACCGTTTTGGGGGTGGCTCCGTTATGGGCTGGGGAGGCATTGCTCACGGGATAAAATCACAATTGATTATTGTTGCGGGCAATATGACCGCAGTAAGGTATACGGATGAGATCTTGCGTCCTGTTGCAGTCCCGCTTGTGCAACAACGTAATCTGATTCTGCAGCAGGACAATGCCCGACCACATGTTGCCCGAGTTTGTCAGGATTTCCTGGCAAACAATAACATCGCACCACTAGCATGGCCACCGTACAGTCCAGATTTGACCCCAATAGAGCACATGTGGGATGAGCTGGACAGAAGGGTTAGGCAGCGCCGAAATGCCCCCGCAACTCTCGCACAACTAAGGAATGCGTTGATTGATGAATGGAATAACATCCCGATGCGAACTGTCAATGCTTTGGTTAACTCTATCCAAAGGAGAATTAGGGCAGCAACGGCAGCAAGAGGGGGGCACACCCGATATTGATTTTCAATTTGATTTTGATTTCAAGATTTGGGGGGTAGCTACCAATGAAATTCAATAACTCGAGACTTGTTGATCACAAACCAATGAAATTTGGAACTTTTGTTCCATACATGTACCATTTTGTAAATATAGTAAAATATTTAACAAACTTTTTCAAACTTGAATGAAATTTAGGAATAAAATTTACCCTGCGTTTCTTTTTCCTTTCAGTATACATAGTTCTTACTCAGTGAGGTTAATCCTTACTGTTGGGACAGATGAAGCTGATCAAACATTGCAGACTATGATCAGACTGACTGCTCTCCTAAGAGCAGTATGATCAGAGTCTACACTGTTTGCGGTTCTGTCAGGACTTCTGGACTATTACTGCATGGTAAAGAGGTTCTCACTTGCTTACACTAGGAAGGCAAATACTTAGTTAGCTATCCTGCACTAGGCTGGAAAATATTTAGTTATCTTTCATACAGTTTCATGTTTACTTTTACCGAAAGGAGTTGCTCCCTTACATGAATATAATAACTGCCGAAACACTTAAGAACTGATTTTTTTTTCGTAGCGCTTCCATGCACAATAGTGTCCTTCGTTTTTTTTGTTGTTTTTTTCTCATTTATGGCTTGGTGGAACGAAAAAAAAAATAAAAAAAAAAAAAAATAAATCTTTAAAAATTTTTTTTCATAAAGTCGCTTTTCCGAAACGGTAAAAAATTTGCCTTTACAGTGGCAGGTCAGTGCGCGTAAGAATATTTAATTTGGTGTGTGTTCTCATCCGAGTTGAGGGGCATGATAGTGACAGACGATAAAACGCGTCCTTGGTGATTTTTCAAAATTGCATAGACTGACAGGAGATCAAAATAAAAGTGGGAGGATTAATAACAACAACAACAACAACAACAAAAGATGTTCAAGATATATATGTTATTTTTATATTAGATGCAAAAGAAACGCCCAATAAAGTAAAGAAATAATTATTTTCTTAGTTTTATTCTTTTGACTGTGAGAGAGATTATCTCCGACTTGTCGTACCTCTGTTGTTGGATTTTACCGCGTTGTACACTCGTAGGCGGGTCATTAGATGTTTCTGTTTCATCGGGACATGAAAACAGGAAAACGCATGAATGTAAGTAAAGATTATAGCGAGCACAGCTCGCGACACGCGTCGCGAACGAAGTGAGCTCTACGGTAGAGAATATGATCAAGGAAAAGTAACATACAACGATAGATACGTTCAGCAGAAATCGTTCTGACCAATTTTCTTCCCGTTTTCTTTCCGGAAGTTGTCACCGGAAGCTGACAGGACTGGAGCGAACTTAATACTAATAAGCTTCACGAAGTGCCAAGAAACGATTGTCAATAAGTGTCAGGGACATATATTGCTAATTATATTTATTATTTATTATTGATTTTCATATATTTTTATATACTGATAGTCATTCTTTAATGATGCTGTGAAGGACTTTTGAAGAATCTGTGCTGTGCTCGCATTTAGGCTAAGCCTATTTTCATATTAGATTGGTTCTCTCACCCTACAGCTCTGTAGCTTTCGCATATAACGATCAGGCATAATTCTGTCAATACAGATCCGTACCGGTGACGTCACGCATTTCGTGCTGTATAGTCAAGTGATCTGCCAGCCAGTTGATCCAACAACAATGGCGTCTCAGCTCGTTGAAATTAAGAGAAATGAACAGTTTTATATAACGTGTATAATGAAAATTAACTCACATGTGGAATTGTTTAGGCTTCAGATATGTGTATGACCGATCACGCTCTTTGTTTATTTTGCCTAAAATGCACTTAGATTTAATGGAAAATCTATGTTTGCTGCGTTTTCCGCCATTGTTGTCGTTAGAGTTCCTCCGCTGATTTATCGGAGAACCGTCATTTGACGTAGATTGGGAAGATCTTTCAGAGCTCTTTTTTTAAATTTTACACTTGTGAATGTATTTACATGTGAATATTTTTTTTCTTTTTGCAAATGTACACCAGCTGTCTGTTTTTAAATCTATTGCTCAAAATTTTACTGTCCTTTCAGTGCTGCAAGTCTCCTAGTGTCATTACTGTTTTAATACTGTCAGTACTTGCTGGGAAGTGAAGCGACCAATGAAATCATGATATCTGACACACCAATGAGATCACGCAACTGCCTGTAGCTTACCTGTTGTCTATTTCAAGAGAACAGGCTTCCAGTTTAATATGAAATAAAGGCACTGTCTTCGATGCAAACACACTCAGCCAACTATTTTTTTCTGATATGTATAAGATTTGACAGCAGTTTGTTTACGAACAAAGTTGGCCTCACGCACCGGGGGTCAACAGAGGTCACGTGATGTTTACCGTGATGCCAAATTCAAGATAGCGAACGAGATAAAACGAAGTTTGCTACGAGACGTCATACGAGATTTGGGTGCCTACCGTGATGCCAAATTCAAGATGGCAAACGGGATAAAACGAAATTTGCCACGAGATTTGGGTGCCTAGGTATGTTTGTCAGCCTCTCTGCAGAAAAGCAAACACACTTAGTTCGTGGGCATTGTAAGCAGGTAAGATTTTGAGCTTGACAGTTGAAAAAATATGGGCAAGTAGAAATACTTTTGATTTGTCAGACCCTTGATGGCATAATGCTATACCCAAAGGTAAATGAAGCTCATACACATTCCTGTTGGTGATACATAAATATATATGGACTTACTAGTTTATATGCAGGCCACTTCTAATGGATCACTTTCGAAGTAATCTTGACCAATCGAAAGTGTCGGTAAAGTAATATCTGACGCACGTTTTGAAAATGTTTTGTCCCGGTTAATTTCATTAAAATGTTCCCTATATCAAGTCACCAAATCTGCAAACTTTTTTTTAAAGGGTCAGTGGCACGTGCCTGGCTTTCTGCTCTAAGATTACATTTTACAAATAAATTTGTATGCTGTTTATGTGTAATCAGTTCTAGAGTCCTATAGAATTTCAGACAACCGCCCCCATCAGCACTCTTAGTGCTTTCATTGTTTAAGACCGCCTACTTTCTGCACGACTCTAGTACCACTCTGAATAAACCGTTCATCAAGAGAATCTTTACTACAACTCGGAACTAGTAGTGCATCAAAACATCCCCACTGCCACTCTGAATTAACAGTACATCATGAGAATCTTTACTAGAACTCGGAACCAATAGTGCGTGAAAACTATCCCTACTACCGCTCTGAACAAACCGTACATCAAGAGAATCTTTACTAAAACTCGAAACCAATAGTACATCAAGAATATCCTTACTACTTTGAACAAGACCTGTCGCCAGACAGGATAGATCGCCTGAACTCGCGCTTGTCAATAATAATAATAATAATAATAATAATAATAGTAATAATAATAATAATAAAAAGAAATATGACGGAGACATGGGACTGGATAAAATTTTGGACGAAGAACATCTTCAATCGCTATCTGTATAACAAATATAAACTAAATGAATAGTTTGACTTGAAAACTAATTGAGAAAATACAAGAACTTAAAAACTTTGAGATAAAACTTTAACATAAAATTTCAAAGTCCGTGACCTTGACCTCTGGGTCATAGGGTAGTGCTGAATAAAATTTTAGACCAATAGCTATAAACATGCCAAATATAGAGTAAATCCTTGCAAGGATTTAGAAATTAAGAGATCTTAAAAACTTTGACGCAAAACTTTACCATAAAATTTCGACGTCCTTGACCTACTATGTCATGAGTAGGAATGTAGACAGTGCTCAATAAAATTTTGGATCAACATCTATAATCATACCAAATATAAACTAAATCCATCTGAGGATTTAGAAAATATAAGGTCTTAAAACTTTAACATTTTTGTTAACGCCAATAGCACCGCCGACGCCAACGCTGACGCCGGGAGTAGTGCAATAGCTCTTCTGTACTTTCGTACGTGCGAGCTAAAAAGCAGTTCATTAACAAAACCCCTACTACCACGCTGAACAAACAGCACATCAAGAGCATCCCCTAGTACCCAACTATGAACAAACAGCACATCAAGAGTATCCCTACTCTATGAACAAACAATAAATCAAGAGTACCCCCAGTACCACTATGAACAAACAGCACATCAAGAGAATTCCCAGTACCACTCTGAACAAACAGCATATCAAGAGTATCCCTAGTGCCACTATGAACATATGACACATCAATAGTATCCCTTGTACCACTATGAACAAACAGTACATCAAGAGTATCCCCTAGTACAACTCTGAACAAACAGCATATCAAGAGTATCCCTAGTACTATCCTGCACAAACAGTAGATCGAGAGTATCCCTAGTGCCACTATGGACACAAAGCATATCAAGAGTATCAATGGTACCACTATGAACAAATGGGGCATCAAGAGTATCCCTAGTACCACTATAAACACATATCAAGAGTATCCTTAGTGCCACTATGAACACACGACACATCAAGAGTATCCCTCGTACCACTATGAACAAACTGTACATCAAGAGTATCCCCTAGTTCTGCTCTGAACAGTAGATCAATAGTATCCCCAGTACCATTCTGAAAAGCACATCAGGAGTATCCCAGTACCACTCTGAACAAACAGTACATAAAAAGTATCCCTATAACCACTATGAACAAACAGTATAAAAGTGAATCACTACTACGACTATGAACAAACAGCGCATCAAGAGTATCCCTAATACCACTATGAACAAACAGTAAATCAAGAGTATCCCTATTACCATTCTGATCAATGAGTACATCAAGGGTATCCCCAGAACCACTCTGAACAAACAACATATAAAAAGTATCCCCAGAACCACTCTGAATTTGTTTGTGTTGAGGTTTTACGGCCCAGTCAACCCAATGGGGTCCTGTTGAGCATGGTCGGTTTACCTAACCACACGTTTACTGGGCAGGCTTAGTCCTCTAAGCGGTTAACCAGTATTGTGCACATTCTTTCGCCAGAAACTGACAACTGCCCTTCTTGAATCAGCGGAAGGGAGAGAATGACCGTAGAAAATATTTCATGATCAATCTCCACCAAAGAATGTTGCCGACCTCAGAACCACTCTGAACAAACAGCTCATCATGTGTATCCCCAGTATGGGTCTGAACAAACAACACATCAAGAGTATCCCTAGTATCACTTTGAACATACAGTATGTGAAGAATATTCCTAATGCCACAGTGAACAAACAGAAAATCAAGGATGCCTAATGTCACTCTGAACAGAAAGTTTAACAAGAGAATCCCTACTACCATTCTGAACGATCAGTGCATCAGGACAAACAATACACCAAAAAAGCCAGTATTATACTTCTTGCACTGTATTGACAATATGACAAGAGGGCCTGTATCTTACTTCTACTGTACAGACAATACACCAAGAGGGCCTGTATAATACTTCTAGCACTGTACAGACAATACACCAAGAGAGTCATTGTCATACTTACGGTGCTGTAGAGACAATACACCAAGAGGCATGTATCATACTTCTAGCATTGTACAAAATACACCAAGAGGGACAGTATGATACTTCTAGCACTGTACAGACAAAACACCAAGAGGGCCATCATAATACTTCCAGCACTGTACAGATAATACACCAAGAGACCCATTATCATACTTCAGCACTGTACAGACAATACACCAACAGGACCAGTATCATACTTCTAGCAATGTACAGACAATAAAACAAGAGGGCCTGTATCCTACTTCTAGCACTGTGCAAGCAATACACCAAGAGGACCAGAATCATACTTCTAGCACTGTACAGACAATACATTAAGAGGGCCAGTATTTTACTTCTAGCACTGTACAAACAGTACATCAAGAGGTCCTTATCATATTTCTAACAGAGTACAGATAACAAACCAAGAGGGCCTGTATCATACTGTAGCACTGTACAATTATAAACCAAGAGGACCTTATCATACTTCCAGTACTGTACAAACAGTACATCAAGAGGGACTGTACAAACAACATACACCAAGAGGGCCATTATCATACTGCTAGAACTGTATAGACAATACACCAAGATGGCATGTATCATATTTCTAGGGCTGTATAGACAATACACCAAGAGAGCTGGTATAGTACACCAAGAGGGACGGTATCATACATCTGGCACTGACAAGTGTATACAAGAAGACTAGTATCATATTTCTATCAAAGTATAGACAGTACACCAAGAGGGCCAGTATCATATTTCTAGTGCTGTATAGACAATACACCAAGGCCAGTATTATACTTATCACACTGTATAGGCAATACACCAAGAGGGTCCATATTATACTTTTAGTGCTGTATAGACAATACACAGAGGGCCTGTGTATCATATATCTAGCACTGTGTAGACAATACTCCAAGAAGGCCTCTATCATGTCTAGCACTATACAGACAATACATGGTCCTGTATCATACTCCTAGCAATGTACAAACAATACACAAAGAGGCCTTGTATCATACTTGTAGCACTGTATAGACAATATACCATGAGGGCCAGTATCAAACCTCTAGTACTGTATAGACAATACACCAAGAGGATCTGCATCGTAATTCTAGCTAAGAGGGCCAGTATTATACTTCTAGCAATGTACAGACAATACACTAAGAGGGTCAATATCATACTTCCGGCACTGTAAAGACAATACATGAAGTGGGCTATCATCAAACCTAGCACTGTACAGACAATACACCAAGAGGGACAGTATCATACTTGTAGCATAGTAAAGACAATACACCAAGCAGGCCATTATCATACTTCTAGCACTGTACAGACAAGACATGAAGGTGCCCTCTATCATACTTTTAGCACTGTACAGACAATACACAAAGAGGTCCTGTATCATATTTCTAGCACTGTATAGATAATACACCAAGAGGGCCAGTGCCATACTTCTAGTACTGTATAGACAATACACCAAGCGGGCCTGTATAATACTTCTAGCACTGTATAGACACAATACACCAAGAGGGCCTGTATAATACTTCTAGCACTGTACAGACAATACACCAGGAGGCCAGTATCATACTTCTAGTACTGTATAAACAATACACCAATAGGGCCTTATCATACTTCTAGCACTGTATAGACAATACACCAAGAAGGCCTGTATCACTTCTAGCACTGTATAGACAATACATAAAGAGGGCCTGTATCACTTCTTGCACTGTATAGACAATACACCAGTACTTCATACTTCTAGCACTGTATAGACAATACACCAAGAAGGCCTGTATCACTTCTAGCACTGTATAGACAATACATAAAGTGGGCCTGTATCACTTCTTGCACTGTACAGACAATACACCATGAGGGCCAGTATCATAATTCTAGCACTGTACAAACAATGCATGTATATGAGAAAGGTGATATGAATATTTGTAGTAACACTGGATAGACATTACCGCAACAAAGAAATTATGATCAACAAACACTGAGCACTCTTCAGGCACAGGATATATAATAATTTGAAGAGCAGGTTAATGTTAAAGTGCAGTTCATGAGGTTTCGAGTAAATTTGAATTGGGAAATTTACAGCCCAATCAACATTGTTAAGGTCATATTGAGCTTGTCAGTTACCCTACTCATAGTTTTCCTTGGCAAGCTTAGTCCTCTAAGTGTTTTTAACCAGTACTTGTGCATATATATACTTTCACCTGGTACTGACAACTAACTTTCTTGAATCAGCAGAAAGGGAAGAACGACCATATAAATGATTTCATGATTACATTCCATGAAAGGTGGTTGGCTGATCTGGGATTCAAACTTATGACCCTTGGATCTGCAGACAGCCATGCTACCTACTGCATGTCAAATGGAGTGCAAAAAGGGGAACTGTGATGGGAAAGGATTGTAATTATTGAAGTTGAAGTAGATAAAAGGTTGAGACAGAAGTATGTGGGATTTGATGTGAAGCCTTATTACTCCTGTTAGATCAGTACAAGGTGGAATCATTTTGGACTATGTCCATGTGTAAATAATGTCATATTTCATATACAGTTATCTAACCCTTTCAACCTGAGTTTATAAGTGGACTTTTCCATCCTTGAGTTTGGACATGTCCATTAATAATAACTCTGAACTTGAACTATTTACTGGGAGCTACTCTTAAAGGAAATTCTTTCATTTAAGAGTAGCCACCCAGTTTTTAAATGGTTTATAATTTTATCAAGCAAATTCCTGTTTGCCAAAATTGTCTCCTATTAAAAAATGGGGCCAAAGTCTCCAGGTGTATTCTCTCTTTACAAGAAACCATCATGCCAACGCCAATACCAAAGCTAAAATGGACCTGCTTCAGAAACAGTATGTCCCCTCTCAGCACTAGTGGGGGACATAATTCCGGCTTGGGCTCAATGCTCAAAAAGGACCAGAAAATACAATGTACAGACAAACAATCATTATCTTACCTGAACTTAGCAGCCACACTTTGGACAGACATGAAGGCAGTTTGTATCCCTTATCTGTTTTGATGGGGCCTTACTTCAAATGCAGATAGGACATAATAAATTGTGTATTTTTAATACCATAATTTATGCAATAGATGAGTCAATACTCCTAAAAGCCAAGAAAATTTGATATCAGCACTACATGTACATCAAAGTACTGGGTGACATTTTACTGTCTTCGCACAACAATTAAGAACAGCTGATGGGTTCATAAAATGGGCCACACAAAGTGAAAAAATGTCTTAGAACATGTGCAAAAATGCACAGATGCTGTCCGCATATGTCCGAAGACACATTTTCGCACAGCAGGGCCCAAGTAATCATTCTGGTCATGTTCAAAAGTTACAGGCATCAGGAATGCCATGGGGCCATAGATAACCAGGAGCATCATGGGTCACTAGATAACCAGGAATGTCCTGGGGCACTAGATAACCAGAAATAGTATGGGACACTAGATAACCAGGAACATCATGGGACACTAGATACTAGTAACCAGGAATGGCATGGGACACTAGATAACGAAACATGTTATGGGCTACTACATTTGTATATAACCAGGAATGTCATGGGCACTAGATAACCAGGAATGTCATGGGGCACTACATAATCAGGATTGTCATGGGACACTAGATAACCAGAAATGTTATAAGGACATTAGATAACCAGGTATGTCATGGGACACTACATAACCAGAAATGTCATGGTGCACTAGATAACCAGGATGTCATGGGGCACTAGATAACCAGGTATGTCATGGGACACTAGAAAACCAGGAATGTCATGGGACACTAGATAAACAGAAATATCATGGGGCACCAGGGCTTCCGTTAAGCGGACGTACGACGTATATTACGCCCTGAGATTGCCACCGGACGTCTAAATTGAACTTCAAAGACGTACCGCGGACTTCCGAAATTTCTTTTGTCCGTCCGAAATCGATACCCGAGACGTCCAAAAATTGTCAAAAGGCCCGCCCACTTTTAACCAGTTGTATGATGTTTGCCCCGCCTACTTACCGGAAATTCGCTACCTGTGTTGACTGAGCTTTGAGGACGTCCCACTTTACGCTAGCGGGAGTTTTATTGACAGCCGTGTCAAGCGTCGCGGCTACCTTTTGATGGCTGCGTGATCACTGCGTGTATTTATCACGCGTGCTGAGTTGATTAATTGATGTTTATATAATTAAATTTTCTACTGCGACCCCGAAAATATTCGTTGAAATTATATGAAGTTATTATTATTTTTTAATATTCACGTCTTAAAATCTTAAATTATTATTTTGCTAAGAACGTATGTCGTCTGCAACACTTCCGGGAATTGCCGAGTGAAATTCTATAAATAAATAAATAACAATTATGCACAGAACGCAAATTGAAATCTATTCGAATTTAGAAGCTTTCGTTTGTCATTACAACAAAAGCAATTTTTCAAATGAAAAGAAAACATATTTTTTGTCAAAAGTTTCGGAAAACCCGTTTCTAAATTTATGCGTAGCCTTTTTCCGGTTGCGCTGTTTACCAGCGCGGAAAAGACGCAAAGTAAGTCTAAATATAAGCGATTTGCGATGGTTTTGCTTGCTTTTCTCCGCGAACGAACGTTTTGCTGTTGGTATTTCATCGAGAGCTGCCTTTAATTTGTTTGTTGTTGCACGAGTCGGCGCCGTTTTCCCGCAATTTTTGTGAAGTAAGCAACTCGTTTGCTCGTGTTGATCAGCTTCAATCCGAACAAGTATTTCATTGGATACATTTCTGCAAAATAATTTCAGCATAGTTTATTTTTAAGAAAACATGTTTTGGGTGTTTTCTCTCATGTATTCTTTTCTTTTTTCTTTCTCTGGGCTTTGAAACGAATGCGAAGTTGTACCAATGTTGATGCCTTCTCTAAGGTCCGACATACAAGTACAGGCTTTCCAAAAAGATGCGATCGAATTTTAATAAGCGATAAGGGCATTTTTAAAACACATCTAAGAGAAGCGTATATCATGATGATTCTGTGTGACACAGAAATAAGAACCTATGTTCTACTAAAGAAAGGGCAGACCGCCGCAGCACGGTAAAAAAGTGGGACTTCCTAGATTTTCCTGTGGGACTTCCAAATTTGAGGGGTAGGAAGTCTGGGACTTCCTGAGTCTGGAAGTTAATGGAAGCCCTGGGGCACTAGATAACCAGTAATGTTAATGGGCACTAGATAATCAGAAATTTCATGAGGCACTAGATAACCAGGGATGTCATGGGACACTAGATATCAAAAAATGTCATGGCTAGCTAGATAACCAGAAATGTCATGGGACACTAGATAACCACAAATGCAATGGGACACTAGATAACCAGTAATGTCATGGGTACTAGATAACCAGGAATGTCATGGGACACTAGATAACCAGGATGCCATGGGGCACTAGATAACCAGGAAAATGTCATGGGACACTAGATAACCAGGATGTCATGGGGCACTAGATAAACAGGAATGTCATGGGACACTAGATAACCAGGAATGTCATGGGCACTAGACAACAAGGTGCAATCTTAACCCTTAAAGCACTAAGCAAAATTGTGGCAGATAACATTCTTTATTATTACTATTATTCAGAGAAAATAAGACTTTGGATTTCATGTAAATTGTCTGCTTGGCAAAAGATTCACATGAAATGTCAATCTTTATTTTCTCTGAAAAATCCAAAATTATTTTTCAGAGACGTTCATGTGAATCATCTTCCAATTCACATGAAATCCCAAATCTTATTTTCTCTGAAAAATACAAAATAAAAAATCAAAATGTCATCTGCTACAGTTGTGATTAGCACTTTAAGGAATAATGTAGGGACAGCAGAAACAGGTAACAACAAAAAGGCAACTGATTCAATAATATATATATAATAAACTTTTATTGCACTTCTTTGTAAATGTAAAATTTAGCATATAGTCATAATTCCACATAAGAAAGGACTGTTTGACCAAACCTATTTATTGTTTTCTTACATTTCCATAATATATTTGTTCAAGTTATTCATTAGAATGATCTCAATGGACAATTGCAATAAGAACCAAAAGCATATGATTTAACGATTTGCATGCTGGGTAATTTTGCATGCTTTTTTGTTGTCTGTGGATTTGTTTTTTTAAATTAACTTTAAAAAAAATCTTTCAGGAATAACATCAGAGTGTCAAACAGTTTGGATCCAGATCAGGCCAAACTTTTTGTCGGGCCTGATCTGGGCCCAAACTGTTTGTAAAAGTTATCAGCAGATGACAAAAGTTGCTACCAAGAAGCAGACAAGTATTTGACTATTGACGTAGTAACCATGCATCTGGTAAAGTCAGACTGTTTGATTCCATACTGATTAAACTCTCAAATGACATCATGCTTTGGCACGTAGGAGAATTCATCAAGATATTAAATAAGTAGGTTATTTTATCTTGTCAAAAAACACAGTCCATGGCACCTATTATTTGTGTACACGTCTGAGGTAAATTTGACAGTTCTGGCTGAACAAAAACACAGAAAATAACTGAGTCATTTAGGTAAGTTCAATAAATCCATACATATGCCATCATGTGTGGCAATTCCTGAAGCTAAACAACCCCATTAGCTTTTTGGAAAAGCTAATACTTGTGTTATCACATACCTAACAGAAAATAATAAGTGCTGCATCAAGTGAAATAGTGGCTCCAAATATACGCAAAATGTGCAGAGTCAGATCATACAGCGCATGTGCAAAGAATCCACCAGGACTTTGCTCTGCAGTCATACATTTTGTGCCATCCAATGATTCTGTTAGCAAACAGTGAAGGCTCTGATCAGACTACGCAGATGCACAAGCTGATCTGGGCCTTCCCTGTCCACATATGCCCAAAGACATGTTTTATACATGTGGCAACCCATAAAGTGTTACATGTTATTACCTACCAGACAGTGAAGTACAGAGATTTCTCAGTTAACTATTTTCTGTAATTCACATCAGTAACTTGTGAAATTAACCCATTTTATTTATTTCTAGTGTCCAATAAAAGGTACACTGGCAAACAGAGCAGACCCAGATCAGACACCATCAGATGCAGCATCTATTCAGGGTCTACACTGTTTGCATTAAATACAGGAATTCTATAAGCTGGTAATAATAAAAACTAACCAGACACCCCTTCTACTGGAAATGGACAAGTCCAAAGAGTTAAGTAAGAGAGTCCATTTGGCATAAATGGGTTAATGTAAATACATATGTAAGTATACATGTAAATACACATTTGGTTTGAACTGAACCAAAATAAACTCTTGAATATATAACAAATTGTATTAATTCATGAAAATTATCATATCCATGCCTTTCAGAAATTTGATATTATTATTATACAAAGGCATCTCCATGAATTGTCAACTCTCAGTTAAAAGCTACCTTCCAACAATGGCCACTTCCCTGATTCCCTGTATATATAGCCAACCCACTTTATACCCACACTCGATACAATGACAAAATTTATTATAATGACACACTGACTGACACGAAACCTTCACTAAAGAGATGACAATTAATAAGAAATTATGCAAGAACACTGAATTTAATATTTCAAGAAAAGTCTGTTTTGGATATTTGTTAGAATTGCCTCAGTGAGGCAATTCTAACAAATATCCAAAACATATGATGTTCTATGTGGAGAAAAATGAAACAAGGCCTTTCTTACATATCATTCTGCTCATTAAGGATTCATCACAACAAATTTGTTTTCATGGCAACATCTTTGAGAAGGAACGCTGTCATCACAATGAGGGTTTACTGTACAGATTAACCTGCACTAAGCAAGCACCGAAGGGAAGGCCAAAATAAAGTTGCTTAAGACAGGTGCTTGCTTAATACAGGTAAATTTGCATTTATCTGACTTTTGATAGAAGTGACTGTTTCATACAGGTGGCCTTTAAGATGTGGTTGACTGTATAACCACTCTAGAACAGTCCACCTTGTTATAGCAGCCACTCTGATGCTTTTCCAAGGACAGCTTTTATAGCTGGCCGACAACCTGTAGCTGTAGTACTTTTGGCAAAGTCAGGAGATAACTGATGATATTTTTCTTATTTTAAATTCAGCAGATGACTGATGACATTTTTCTTAATTTTTTTCTCAATAATGTCTGACATTATGTCAGCCAAACATGCTAAATGTAATACTCTTTAATGTAAAACTCTTTATAGTTTGAATGTGATCATATATGAGAAGAGTGGATACACCTTCAAGGGAGATCACTCTCACCTGAAAGGATTTACCTCCCTTTTCAAAGCTAGCTTCTCTTAAAGTAAAGAATATGACCCCTCTTTAAGAGCAGAACCCTTTGAGAAGGAGTTCACATTCTAGGAAGCAAATTCTTTCCTGCTGGAGTGATCTCCCTTTGGAAGTGAGGCAAAAATTTCCAGTTTACTATGTTCTTTCCTTGAGGAGTATATACACGCCTTAAGGAGTACTTGCAGGGGAAAAACTCTGTCAAAATTGTTTTTACCTCCTTTATAAAAAGTGGGTTTACTCTAAAAGGAAAGAATTTGCTCCCATAGGGAGTAAATTTTTTCCTTTTATAGTAAACCCCTTTTCAGAAGGGACAAGGCATGCAGAAAGCAAACAGGAAATCACAAAAGTTGTCTCCCTTGTGAAAATTGGCAGAAAATCTATGAAATGTATGTGGTCCCCTTGACAACTTCAAGACCAAAGAGAGCACTATTATTTAGCTTCACTGGCTATTTCTGTGAAAATTCCATGTGGCTTTGGTTTCATGGCTTCTTCTTCACCAAGAGTGTCCAGAACCATCTGAAAATCAACAAGAAAACATTGATACAAAGCATCAATACTCCAGGAAACTAATCTGTCATGCATTACTTAGCTCACTATAGATCGTAGTATAGTGAAAAAATGTTATAATTTATGAAAGGTTGTAATTATATAAATTATTGCAATACTCAGCGATAAAAACATTATAGACGTTATCAAAGCTATGTAAAAAAAAATCAACTATGATCGTCTGTTTTCTAGCACGCATACATAATTACATGTCGCCATCCATAGCCTAGGCAGAACATACTATATCCGAAATCATCTATGTAGCAGTGTTTCCTTTTTTTTCTCCACTCATTACATTTTCTTTCGGCCCAAATCTTTCCATGCTTGAATATCAAATTAAACTGTATTATTAAACCAGCTTATAATCCGTTCGATTTGAGAATGCATTTTTCCAATCGTAAACAAAGAAAAATATCTTTTGTTTCTTCTTCGTAGTACGACGAAAAAAATGAAATGAAATAATTCAAACGTGTACGAATATTGACAGCAACAAGCTGATTTCAGGTCAAATGGTCAAATTGAGGCCCCCACGGGAAAACTGCTCATTTCTCTTTTAAATGAGCAAAACCCACATTGCTACATTCATTCTATACAGTACTTCCCATTTTTTATTTCTCTATGTTACCAATAGCACAGTTCTCTGCAGCAAAAGTGTGACTTTGAATAATAATAAGAGGCCCATGGGCCACGGGTTGCTCACCTGAGTGACATAGCCACTGCAGATATGCAGATGTTATGCAACATTTTTCCAATCCTGTCAACGCAACTAATGAAAAGATCATCATTTAAGCAGTTCTTTATTTTGAAGAAGATGATATATGGCATGCCAGTCAATTGAGCGTGATCATTTGAACAAACTCTAAATGGCAGCCAGCTTGGATTTACGATCGGCACGATTTTAGCTATTTTTGATCTACGAGTCAACCCAATGCTTACTACCAAGTTTCGAGTCAACTGGCCTTTCAGTTCAGGAGAAGAGGCGAAAAATAGATTTTCAAGATGGCTGCCATGGCGGCCATCTTGGATATCCGGCATGATTTTAGCTATTTTTGATCTACAAGCAAGGTTGGGCGGCAAATTCCACCCCCGGTATTTACCAGTGGCATTTGCCGGTATTTACCGGTCTGGAAAATACTCCTCAAGTGGCAAATACTGGCAAATACCGGCAAATTGAAATTTTTTTGGCCTTAAAAAACTGCAGAAGTCTTTAAACAAGTTGCATTGAAATAGTATAAGCAAACTAGATGAGTAAGAATGTTAAAATCATTAATTATATAAGGTTACCACCCTGAAGAATAGAAGAAATCTCAATATAAACATGTAACACTGTCAAAAAGTGAATCTAAGACAAAAATTTTGAAATTATTTAAGCAACAAATGGTCTTTAATTAAAAAAAAAATCATGTAGGCCTTTATATCAATAGTAGAAATTCACCTGTGCACCTGGCCAGACATTTACCATAATGACCCTAAGTTTTTGTGCTGGCAGACCATGTCAAAAAGAGCAGACCAAGATCATACTGAACAGTCTGATCAGGATCTTAAATGTTTGCCAGGCCATCTGCATCTTTTAAACACACTTCTGTATGGTAAAAGTATGTTTTGCGAAGTTTAGGATATTTACATCACTTTACTATATTCAAAATTTTTAGGAGTTTTAGTGTACATGTAATTAGCAAGACTACCTGTATGGTCTAATTACTAAAACAACAAATCCCAGGACAATTGTTTGTTCAAGAGGGTACTTGATAGCCAGGGGCAAGATGTCATAAATGAATGCATATAGACAATAAGTCTAGGTGAAAGTAAAAAGGTGTCATAGGTAAGGCTTGAGTTATAGTATGGCTTCAAACCTGATATACCCTGGAAGTCAGAAAATTTCTGGTTATAGTCACATCTAAAATCTGCACTATTCACAACAGTATCATACTACTATTCATCATGAAGCAAAAAGATCCCACTTGGAACTTCTTTGCTGTTGTTGAACAAGACAACAAAACCAGTGCCAGTTGCATCGACTGTAAAACAGTTGTTAGTGCCAAAGCTCCACGCCAGGGTAGGGTTTTGTCTTAATTCCAGGGTGGTAAATGCCAATTTCCAGTATTTGCCGGCATTTACCAGTATTTGCTGGTATTTACCGGTAAATACCACCGACCGGTAAATACCACCGGCATGGAAAATACTCATATTTGCCGGCATTTTGCCAACCTTGTCTACAAGTCACCCCAATGTCTCCTACGAAGTTTGGAGTCAATTGGCCTTTCGGTGCAGGAGAAGAAGCTAAATATAGATTTTCAAGAAGGCCGCCATGGTGGCCATCTGGGATTTCTGATCAGAACGATTTTAGCTATATTTGATCTACAAGTCACCCTGATGCTTCCTACTAAGTTTCGAGTCAAGTGACTTTTGAGTTTAGGAGAAGAAGCGAAAAATAGATTTTTAAGATAGCCGCAATGGCGGCCACCTTGGATTGACGATTGGCATGATTTTAGCTATTTTTGATCTACAAGTCACCCAAATGCTTCCTACCAAGTTTTGAGTCAACTGGCCTTTCGGTTCAGGAGAAGAAGCGCAAAATAGATTTTTAAGATGGCTGCCATGGCGCCTATCCTGGTTTTACAATCGGCACGATTTTAGCTATTTTTGATCTACAAGTAACCCCGATGCTTCCTACCAAGTTTGGAGTCAAGTGGCCTTTCGGTTCAGGAGAAGCGAAAACTAGATTTTCAAGATGGCTGCCATGGCAGCCATCCTGGATTTCCGATAGGCACGATTTTAGCTATTTTTGATCTATAAGTCACCCCAATGCCTCCTACCAAGTTTGGAGTCAATTGGTTTTGGGTTTAGGAGTAGAAGCGAAAAATAGATTTTCAAGATGGAGGCCATCTTGGATTTCCAATCGGCACGATTTTAGCTACTTTTGATCTACAAGTCACCCTGATGCTTCCTAGTAAGTTTGGAGTCAATTGGCCTTTCGGTTCAGGAGAAGAAGCGAAAAATAGATTTTCAAGATGGCAGCCATGGCGGCCATCTTGGATTTCCGATCGGCACGATTTTAGCTATTTTTGATCTACAAGTCACCCTGATGGTTCCTAGCAAGTTTGGAGTCAATTGGCCTTTTGGTTCAGGAGAAGAAGCGAAAAATAGATTTTCAAGATGGCGGCCACGGCAGCCATCTTGGATTTTCGATCGGAACGATTTTAGCTATTTTTGATCTAAGTCACCCCGATGCTTCCTACCAAGTATCAAGTCAATTGGTCCAGGGGTGTAGGAGGAGTAGGCTTTTAAAGCAATTGTTGACGCCGCACGAAGCACGACGCATGACGGACAATGCACGACTGACGACGGACATTGACTGACCACAATAGCTCACCATGAGCACTTCGTGCTCAGGTGAGTTAAAAAAAAAAGTGGGGGTGAATAGTTATATATAACCCCACTAAAAACCCCATAAAACTGGAAGAAAACAGATGTTCTCCAAATGCATACACATTTTACAAAAACAACCTCAAATATATACGCCTGGCTCCAGCCCAGCATAAATAAATGGGTTAACTGAGTCCCACCGAGTGAAAATGTACCTTTGGGGTCATGTATAGACAGCAATGTCCCAGATCAGACTGCATGGATGCACAGTGTGATCTGGGACTTTACTGTAGGCAACCAGAACTAGTAACAGTGTTTTCATAAAAAACAGGCGTCCCCCCACCATGAATTTCTGTTTTTCTACTGCTGTGACCTTGAAATTTAGGCCAAGGTCACCAAAATCCAATCAATTTGTTGTATGTCTAGTGATGGTGTTTACATAGTGAACAGACGTACCCCAACCATGAATTTGTTTTTCTACTGCTGTGATTGATTGTGTTGGGGTTTAACGACACGTCAACCCTTGAGGGTCATTTTGTGTCGTCTCCCAGAGAAAGGGAGAAAAGAGATAGAAGAGACAGTAGAGGAGATGAAAAAGAGGGACAGAGAAGAAAGAGGAACAGGAATGAAAGTGAAGAAACAGAAGAAATAAAAACATTCCCCCTCTACCCTTACCGGCTACAAGAATAGCAGGCCTTGCCCAACTGTAAGCCAATATCAGCTGGACACCCCGGTGATGTAAGATACACAGCACCTTCGCACCACCCAACCACCCCGTCTACTGCTGTGACTTTGAATTTTAGGTCAAGGTCACCAAAATCCAATCAATTTGTTGTTATGTCCCGATTATATAGCATAGAAATTTGGTAAGAATCCAACCACTTCTTCAGAAGATATTGCGCAGAGAAGAAAGTGTGATGCCCACACAGCTGCCTACGCCAATGCCAATGGGATCCGAACCAAAAACAAATATGTCCCCCTCCCTGGAGGTGGGGGAACATAATAACTGGATATTACAGAATGTTTCAATGGAGAACAAATGCCCCCATGATACCCATGTTGGGATGATGTGAATCTGCACATTTTGCACATGCTCGAAGGCACTTTTTCACTTGACACTGCCCAACTCTTCCCACAGGTGATAATAAGCTTTTTGCAAACAGTGTAGATCCACATGAGACATCTCACAATTATCCTAATCAGGATCTAATGACTGAATGTTAGATATAAACTTATTTCCAACAGGAAGTTTTTAAATGCATTGCAGATGATAATTATCAAGGAATTGCAGAAGACAATTGTCATCTGAAACTTAGTAATGTTAGAGTTAACATGATCTGCTGATTGAACAGAACTTTCCAGACCAATAGGATGAAAAGAGTGTATATCCTGATGAGACTAGGCATTAGGAACTGAAAGGAGTTTTATTGGATAATTCATGGACTGCAAACACTATTGGAAGCCTAAATTATCAAGCTTTGCCATTGTACAAATTCATTATTTGGGCAGGCTAGGTGATCCCACATTCTCATTATAGGAATGAATTTTACTTTTGTTGATTTTATTGATGTATAAACCAGTGAATCACTCAAACTGAACTAGACCATGAAGTGAGCATATGCTGACTAATACCCCCGGCCATGACCATCAGTATAGCCAGAACAACAAAGGGAAATAACTCTAAAGGACCTGGCCCCATGGCCCTTATTTTCTTTCTCACAATACAACTACCAGTAGTCATACTTGTCATGTGTCATAATTTCAAGTTTCTAGGTAAAGTAGTTCCTGAGATATCTTTGACACAAATAAATGCCATTGCCATCAGTATAGCCAGAACAACAAAGGGAAATAACTCTAAGGGATCTGGCCCCAGGGCCTTTATTTTCTTTCCCACAATACAACTAGTCATACTTGTCAAGTGTACAAAATTTCAAGTTTCTAGGTAAAGTAGTTCCTGAGATATCTTTGACACAAAATAAATGTTAACAGACAGACTGACTGACTGACTGACTGACTGACTGACTGACTGACAGACAGACACACAGAAAAGACAAAAACTATATACCCCCATTACATACTTCGTATGCCGGGGGTATAATAAACCCAACTTTATATTAAGTTTATGAGTGATTTGCCAGTGTTTACATATCCTTTTAGAGTAGAGCATTCAGAAGAGACGTAACACTTAAACTGCCAATCACAACAATTGTCGTCGGCTTTGTCATCTGCTTGCAATTTTAAAAGTCATTTTTGCAAACAGTGTGGACCCAGATCCTCTAGGAGCAGTCTGATCAGGGTCCATATGTTTGCTTGTATGCAAAAACAGGTTTGAAAAGTTTGCAAGAATATTCAGCAGATGACATAAAAAGACGACATTTTCAGATGGTTTTCTTGGCATTTTAAGGGTTAATGTGCAGGAGAGTGAACAGGAAGTCAAAAAAGTTGTCTCCTTTGTACAAAATGTCGGAAAATCTATCCCCTTAACATACCTGTCTGGCTTCAGACCGACTCATGTCCCCTCTACATAACATTAGGTTGACTAGTTGTTCCATTCTAATATCAGGGTGCTTCTTCACTAGACCCTGAAAACAGAGAAAATATCACACTCAAATATCAAAATTCTGTCTCAAATTCTTTTTCTGAAATTATAACAAAGCTGCATTTTATTTTTGATAAAAGAGTGGACGCGCAAGTGGACGTCCAAGGGAAAAGAGATATAACACAGCTAATGTTTTAGGTGATCTACACATTGGCCCCTAAAAGTATGCAAAATATCAAAAACCTAGCAGAAATTCTTTTTTTTTTTTTTTTTTTTTTTTTTTCAAATTAGCAACAAATCAACAAGACCACAATATCTGGAAAAAATGCCAAAGTCGAAAAAGGCAGCACAACTCATTTTAATGGATTTTATCTAAAACCTGAACAGGTGACCTACATATCAGCCTGATATACATGAAAAATGCCAAATTTTTTCCAAAATTTAAACATGTAATATACAAATTGGTGCAAGTTGTCATTTACATGGCAACCAATCAGAATGACCAAGGGTCATAAAATGAGCAATACTTAACCTATAATGTGCTATTCTATTCTGTATTTCACACCTTCCACAGAAAAAAACGACAGTTCAGTCGTCTTAAGGAGTCTTAATCCAGGTCCCTTAGGCAGTTACTTGTATGACGTAACTCTTCACACTTAAATGATGACGTGTCAGTTTCTTTGATGTATAAAACAATAGAAACAACTGAAATGGAGGGGGGCGGGGGGGGGGGGGGGGGGTGGGAAAAGGTGGGACTCTCTTATCTATAGGTTAAGTATTGCTAGTTTAAATATGTTTTACTTTTAAAAACTTCATTTTAACTGCACAATACATTAACCTATAGATAATGTGCAAGAATTTAAAGATTAGGAGGGAGGAGCTCTCCTATTCTAACACAAATAATATATAGAGTCCCTATACTTCTAGATTAAGACTCAGGAAACTCTAAGGAATCAAATACATTCTATTTCAATATGTAATAGTAAGAATGACCTAGATTCACTAATAACATATCTTTAAGGTGTTAAGGTGTTAATACCTTATATTTTACTAATAGACCCTAGAGGTTGCTAGTTCTTAAGCCTCAGAGGCCTAATTACTGCCCCCACCCCCACCCCCATCCCACCACTTCTTTCTTTTTTGGGTAACAACAGTTGGCCCCAAAAAAGAATTAATGAGTCATTGAGACATAGCCTCAATATTGCACTTCAGCTGCAACCTCAAGAATATTGTTTGATAATATGTTTGAAACCAAACTTGTTGAGCAGATATCTAGATAATAAGCTGTCTATCTTTAGGAGGAGTGCATTATTGAATAAGGAAATGTCTTCTCGGACGAGCTTCCTATAGATAACCTACATTTCTCGAGATTTTCATATAAATCCTAGACATGTAAAGATTATCTAATTAGTAAATAGTCTAAACTATTATAATTATGATCTAATTAAAGTCTGATCAATTGGACCGATATGACTGTTTCCAATAAGCAGACCATAATCCTTAACTAACCATAACGTTTTATAATTATTCCTTTTTTCATTTCAATGTAAAAAGGGATAATAATAATTCCGGTAAATGGTCTAATCCTTACCGAATACCCAGTTTATCCATCAATGACAGCAAATATATGATTGATAATTTTATCTGCTGCTAGGCTAATTGTATTAATGTATCTTAGTCCTAGCGATGATACTAGACTGTGATTGTCTATTTCTGCGGATGAAGAATGACAACCTAAGTCTTTTTAATACTAGACCATGAAGTGAGCATATGCTCACTAATACCCCCAGCCATGGCCATCAGTGATAACACAAAAATAGCCAGAACAACAAAGGGAAATAACTCTGTGACCTGATCCCACAGCCCCTATTTTCTTTCCCACAATACAACTAGTCATACATGTCATGTGTACTAAATTTCAAGATTCTAGGTAGAGTAGTTCTTGAGAGATCTTTGACACAAAATAAATGTTAACTCACACACAAATAGCCAGAACAACAAAGGGAAATAACTCTAAGGGCCTGGTCCCATGGCCCCTATTTTCTTTCCCACAATACCACTAGTCATACTTGTCATGTGTACAAAATTTCAAGATTTTAGGTACAGTAATTATTGAGAAATCTTTGACACAAATGTTTACTCACACACAAATAGCCAGAACAACAAAGGGAAGTAACTATAAGGGACCTGGCCCCTATTTTCTTTCCCACAATACAACTAGTCATACTTATCATGTGTACAAAATTTCACGTTTCTAGGTATAGCAGTTCTTGAGAAATCTCACACAAATAGGCAGAACAATGAAGAGAAATAACTCTAAGGGCCTGGTCCCATGACCCCTATTTTCTTTCCCACAATACAACTAGTCATACTTGTCATGTGTACAAACTTTCAAGATTGTAGTTACAGTAGTTCTTGAGAAATCCTTGACACAAAAAAAATGTTTACTCACACACAAATAGCCAGAACGACAAAGGGAAATAACTCTAAGTGACCTGACCCCACAGCTCCTTTTTTCTTTCCCACAATACAACTAGTCATACTTGTCATATATACTAAATTTCAAGATTCTAGGTATAGTAGTTCTTGAGAAACCTTTGACACAAAATAAATGTTTACTCACACAAAAATAGCCAGAACAACAAAGGAAATAGAATATTCTTGTTATGAATAAATCATTAAACGTAACTAATTTATTCAAGTAGAGAATAATTTTATATTTTTATAATCTATAAGATGTTCCATTCTATGGATAAATCATTCATCATGATGGTAAGATTATCCAAGGAAACTAGATATAAAAAAACTACAAGGATTTTATATATTGATAAACACTACATTATAATTTAGACTTGAACATATAAATAGTCTAAAAGAAATTTCTTAATAATTGATACCTCCTGAAATATCACAATTTTCTATGCTTGTATCGGATTTCGGGAAGAACAGAGGTACTCTCAAGATCTATATGTAGATCGGGAGAGTGATTATGTCATAGTTGTGTTACGGGCAATTCTTAACAGAAGAAGTGAACGATGTATTGTATAGTGTTCTTATTCATTAAAAATTATTTGTCATATTGGTTGAAGATAGATGTAATTTCATCTTCAACCAGACGCAAAGAATAGAAACTCATTATTCTCTGTTCAAAGATTGAGAATGAGTTCTTTATCGACAATGACTGTATCGATGAAGAAAGACAGTAAATGTAACTTAATGGATATATTCTCCCTGAACTGAACAGCAGGGTAGTATCCATTATATAAACTGAAAGATTGTTGGTAGCTTGACTTAACAAGCGCAGTAGTCAATGAATACTCCCGAGTAATCAAACATAGCCATTACACACTGAAGACCGAGAAATTGCTTGTTTAAGAATGTGTCAATAAGATTTAAAACCTATAAAACGCAATGCGAATAGGTCAATCTAACCATTAAAACAAGTTTAACTTATCATAATTTATGACAATATGAAGATAGCTATATATATCCGATCTTATATAATATCTCCAATTATTATCAAGTAATGTTTTAATGGCCTATAAACGTAAATGTTTAATGAAAACTTCCATTTACAGTATGTATAATTGTAGAACTTCAGGTACATTCCTAATAGTTTAACGAAAAACTAGGAAGATCTGACAGAAAGCGTAAGTGCTGAACTTCCTAAAATATGAAGCTTTATTGTATAAGAACTCCATTATAATTTATTGAGACAGTCCAGTCTTATGAAGTTATCGATACGTCTTGAATGAATTGTCTTTATATTCAATTATAAATATCCATCATCGGATATTGCGATGTTATATTTATGGAACAACATATCTGGGAGAGATCAAGATTTTCCAGATTTGTATTCTTTTCAGTACTCGTTAACAGGACTTTGAATTCTTTATAACGAGAAGAACCACTGGTTCCTTTTAACAGAGCTAACCATAGATGGGGAATGTAATTATATTTGATCCTAACATATTATAGAATAATGTAAAATTTTTTATTTCGTCACCGTTTCGTAAATATACTAACTTTCTCACACTGTCCTAATCGTTGACGTACGAAGGTAGACAACAGAAAATATTTGATTTAAGACATAATTGCCACTGCTGTTTAGAGGATGTAAACTACTCGTTATGTTAGTTAATTCCCCTCTTAGAAAATTTCCTTTGTATTATACTAAAGGAATATATATATATATATATATATATATATATATATATATATATATATATATATATATATATATTAGACCGTCGATCTGTTTAGATCTAAAATAATTATTTGCTGTAAAGGTTTCTAGATGGTCCCATAGCCAAATATTTCATAAGAAGTCAAATTGATTTGCAACTTCTTGAACTAAATTTATAGATTAAGGCAATAATAATAATAACATACTGAATCTATTAATGCCTTTACTGATTATTTATCTACTCAAGAGTCTGAACAAGATCTGATTGACATGGACTCTTGTTATAGGTGAAATAATAGAGGAAGTAGAGCTACTCGTAGCATAATATTCCTCAAGAAATTTGCTTTATATTAGACTTAAGGATTATAAATAATGTAGACCTATACTATAAGTAGATTATGTCTAACTGTTTATCAGCGGTACAGTTTTCTATCGTTACCATAGCCAATGTGTTAATTTATTGTTCTCAGAAGAAGTAATCTTGTAATAAATTCTTAATCTGAGAACTGAATTACCTGGAACATTTCTCGCTTAAACTAAAATGATCCAGAATTTAAGTAAGGCAAACTAAAAGGACGTATTGAATAAAAAATTTGCCTTAATATATAAATATCTTATTAACAATTTACTTTATTCCAGAGTCTGGACAGGACACGACTGACCTAAACTCTTTAAACAGATATTAATAAATATCAACACATAAATTTAATATGGGAATAAAAGCACCGCAAGCATAATACCCCGCCATAGCAATTATTTGTTTATGTATTAAAGTTATCTTTGCGAAAATGTCTGGAAAGAAAATGATGGAAGGACAGATAACAATCCTAAACCAGATCTTGATAATATCAATGCATACAGCAAGTTTGGTTAAAAAGCCTTGTTATTTACTCAAGTTATCATCCGGAAACGAAAATATGGGCGTGTCTCGGGCAGATAACTCCGTAAAAATTTGACGAAATTTGCCCATTAGCAATTCCAAAACAGATCTCTTTAAGGTCAATGCATATAGCAAGTTTGGTTAAAATCCCTTGTTATTTACTCAAGTTATCATCTGGAAACGAAAATATGGGCGTGTCTCGGGCAGATAACTCTGTGAAAATTTGATGAAATTTGCCCATTAGCAATTCCATACCAGATCTCCTTAATGTCAATATATATAGCAAGTTTGGTTAAAATCCCTTGTTATTTACTCAAGTTATCGTCCGGAAACGAAAATATGGGCGTGTCTCGGGCAGATAACTCCGATAAAATTTGACGAAATTTGCCCATTAGCAATCCCAAACCAGATCTCCGTAATATAAATGCATACAGCAAGTTTGGTTAAAATCCCTTGTTATTTACTCAAGTTATCGTCCGGAAACGAAAATATGGGCATGTCTCGGGCAGATAACTCATTAGCAATCCCAAACCAGATCTCCACAATATAAATGCCCATACCAAGTTTGGTGAAAATCCATTGATGTTTTACTCAAGTTATCATCCGGAAACGAAAAATGGAGGGATGGACTGACAGACGGATGGATGGATGGACAGACACACGGACGTCCAACGTGAAACCATAATATCCCGCCACTATTGTGTGGCGGGGTATAATAATAGCATAATTTACTGGTTATTTCCCATATTCAATGAAATAGAATATGTACCTCTACTAGACTTCTATGCTAAATGTTGTAATCTAGAGTTGATGTTAACTCTTATTCAAATAATACATACTCAAGACAAGTTTAAAATAATTAGTGAGTATGTTTAACCAAAACTATCCCATGTAAATCTGGATATAGTTGGAATTATTTCTATCTATTATATAGGAAAAAATATAAGGAAATTAGCGCAATTGTAATAATTTAATTCCTGATTATTGAAGGATCAGTTATCTAATTTGTTTAGATCTATGATACCTTTTATAGTAATAATATTAAAGAAAAGAAGAGAGGATCAGACACTTCCTGCTTATACCTATACTGATTTCTTAATCTTTGTGCTGTTGCGTACCGAGAGCAAAGAGAGACTGAGGAAGAAGAAGAAATAAGTAAGTTCTGACTATATTTTCCTTCTTCGTATAATATAAGATAAAATTATGGAGCTCACCCCTTGTAATGAGGCCTAATGAGGTGAGGATCCTTAAAGCGTTGATCTCTTTCAAAAAACGTATTAAAGAAAAATATATTTATATTTTTAAAGTATTGTCTGATATTCAATAACAATACTAAATACTGATAGCATTAAAACTCTTCATATTTTTAATCATTGAATTCAGAATTTGTTCATAACAGATAAATATGATTCATTTATAATTAAAATATATCTAGGAGTCTGAGTCTAATTCGGTAATGACTGGACAGAATTCCATGATATAGATGGTTACCAGGTATTCAAACCCAATGCTGTCATTCTATAACCTGTACCCATTGATATGACTGGTCTATGATGCTCTGTGAGCAGTAATAGGTTGTCCGGTGACTAGTGACTGCTATCCAGTCACAAATAATCGGACATAATGACTGGTGACTGGTACCTGGTGACTGTTGCCCGGTGAATAGTTGCCCGGTGAATACTTGACCAGTGAAGCCCAGTGATTAGGTGACCGGTGAATTATTGACTAGTGAATAGTTGACTGGTGCCTGGTTGACTGATGACCAGTGCCTGGTTGACTGGTGCCTGGTAGCACATTGCCTGGTTGACCGGAGATAATTCTCCCAGGTTGCCTGGTAGCCCAGTGCCTGGTTGACTGGTGCCTGGTGAAGCTGATGTAGATTGACTGGTGCCTGGTTGACAGGTGCCTCGTTAACCGGTGATTGGTGGCTGGTGGACTTAGACTTTATTGAGTACTTATAGCACCGATATGATGCCACCCAGATGGGTCCTACTCCTGGCAGTATAGCCCTGTGGGGTGGTGTCCCATCAGTGAAGAATTGTCTTACAACCCAAAAAGGTTGACAATTTCTTTACTAATCAGCTTCTCCACCATAGAAATATTCAGCCAGTTCGCGGTTGAAAGTTCTATCCATACTCTTCCAGTTATTTATATCACGTCAATAAATAACCTGGAACAGAAAAAACAAGTTAAATATTTGAGTTATGATGCACGACTACCGAACCGAACACTAACGTTGTGCCGATGAATACGAGAGTCACGAAAACGTACGATGCAATTCAACAATCAACAATAGCAAGAAACTGAAATTCGATTAATTGAAAGTAATAAGATTTTTCGTGAAAGGCATGAGAAAGGAACACAAGAAAGAGAAGGATTAAGAAAGTTAACCTAAGAAAAAGGAATAAAATAATGATTTCTTTCACCAATAAACATATCCTTTGTTTACTTTCTTGTTCACAGAAAAAAAAAAAACTGACATGTGATCATTTAAGTGGGAAGAGTTACGTCATACAGGTAACTGCCTAAGGGACCTTCTGGATTAAGACTCCTTAAGATGACTGAACTGTCTTTTTTTCTGTGGAAGGTGTAAAATACAGAATAGAACAGCACATTATCTAAGGTTAATTTATTGTGCAGTTAAAACAAATACACTGGGTAGACAATCATTAAATAATTATAACGGCCAAATATGGTTCACATCACTTCACCTGTTATGGAGAAAATGCAATTTAACCATTTTCCTACTATAAGTCTATGGGACCTTTCAGTTGTCATACCAACCAAACAAGAAGGCAGATCACCATAATTTTAGTTAGGCAGACATGAAATGTCAAGCCTTATTTTCTCGGAAAAATAAAAATAAATAAATAAATAAAAATGCTCTCTGCTGACATGAATTGATTAGCTTTTTAAGAGTTCAGAGATAATATTTTGTATTTGTAATTATTAATCAGCTAAGTAATTATTGTTCTAACATATGCCAACATATACAGTTTTGGCCCAGGCTTTATCCAAGGGCTAATACTGAAAGTTACAAGGGTTTAGGGGTTATAAAAACTGAGGGGTTTAGGAGGGCCATATTTTATGGTATTAACCGGGCCAATACTTTACAATATTAACCAGTCGATAAAACTTTAAACACAGTGTTTGGTGCTTCGAGTACATCAAGATACCTGCAGATGTTGGAGCTAGATTTGCAGACAGCAGTTCTGATTATCCATTCAAACAAAGCAATATATTGAAAAGTCAGTAATTAACTGCATTGAGAAGCAAGCAACAAGAACAAAACTACTCATAAAGTGGTTTTATTGACTTTTAACACTTTATAAGTTGAAAACAAAAAGTTGATTAATAAAAATGTCATGAAATGGACGTTTTCATATTGGCCCTGTTACAGGCCCTCCACCAGTGGTATCAGCCTTTGGATGTTTGCACTGGCCCTTGGCTTCACCTCTGGCCAATACAGCAATCCTCAGGCCAATACGACTGCTCTCAGATCTGTAACAGGGCCAATATGAAAACAGCCATTTAATAACATTATAGTATTAACTATTTTATGGACAACAGGACATGATAAATTGAGCTGTGACATGAGAGTGTGTGTCTTCGGGGTAAATGCAAACAGTATCAGCCAGTCATATCATATCATATCATAATCGGATTTTTGATTAACGTTCAGGTACAGGGGCAACATCCACACCAGTGGGCCCCCTTCCAGATAGCTGGCTTGCTGCACACATGGCAGATCTCACACCAGATCTCCAGGTATGTCTATCGTGAGGGTTGATGGCCGAGAGCTTCCACTCTCTGCAATCCCTCTCTGTCAGGTGTTTCCATGTCATCTTGGGCCTCCCAGGCCCATGCTTTCCATCAACCTGTATGTCAAAGGCTGTCTTGACTGCATCATTGGAGCATTCCACATGTCCAAACCATCGGAGTCTTCTCTCCTTCAGAATGAGGTCCAGATCCTCAATACCAAGCTGCACAAGTAGCTCATTGGACCTGGTGGTGACAATGTCTTGCGGTCTGACATTGCAGATCTGTTTGATCATTGCCCTGTCGTTTTGCTGCAGACGCTGGAGGTTTGGCTTTGTCAATGGCCAAGTCTCGCTGGCATGGAGCATTGCGCTCCGCACACAAGAGCTGTACACACGGCCACGTGTTTTGAAAGAGAGGTGGCGTGAAGAGAGAACTGGTAGCAGATCCTTGAACTTCTTCCAGACGGTTTTCACATGTGTTGTGGTTGAAAGTTCACAGTCCTCAGGGCATATCAGTGGAGATATATAGTCTGATCAGGAACTTTACTCTCATTATCTCAAACTCCAAGGGATCATAATTTTCAGTTTGCGATAGACGTAGTTTGAGATAACAAGAGATGAAATGTAAAGAATGTAAAGCAAAACTAAAACCAATATTATCCTAATATTAGTTTGGCTTAAGCAGTAGTTTGAGTTATCAGTGTTTGAGATAACAACTACCAACTGTACTTCATAATATACAGTAACCAATGATGCTATAGACTGACAGTGAAGGACCTTATTAGACTGCATATCTGGGCAGTCTGATCTTGGCCTTTCTGTGTATGCTCCAAAGGCCCATTTTTGCTTGGCTACTAGCCCAATTAATAATAATACAAACCGTTATTTCTAGAGATAACATGGAGGTATCTTTCAGTTTCAACACTTCAGCCATCATTGGTAATACTCCAAATGATACACCATCCTGTAAAACAAACAAGAAATAAATTCATTTATATCATAACTGAACCATATGGATATGAGCAACCAACAAAGACTCAGATCAGCCTGTGCTTTCATTCAATCTGACCAGTCTTTGCTGTCCTGGATCCTTGGTTATCCAAACAGTGACAAGAAAAGAATTGCTGATCAAGTGCTGTGTGATGGTCATAAAACTTCTCCCCATACTTTACCATAGTGCAGATTATATTTTTATTTCCTTTGGGATCAGTGAGTTTGTTTGTTTGATTTGGGCTTAACGTCGCTTTCAACCTTTTTCAGTCATATCGCGACGGTGTCTGGATGTGGCAGGGAGCTCAATGCTCACTTTTAGAGTGCTGCCTCACTGAAATATCACGCCCCAGACACTTTGACATGATATTCCACCCAGTCACATTATACTGACACTGAGCTGACCAGTTCTAGCTCTACTTTCTTAATGCTGAGCGCCAAGCGAAAGAGCAGCTAGTACCATTTTTAAAGTCTTTGGTATGACCCGGCCGGGGATCGAACCCGCAACCTCCTGGTCACAAAGCGGACGCTCTACCACTGAGCCACTGTGCCGGTATGGGATCAGTGAGCCAATTCTGGTTACTTTGACAACGGAATACCACTTAAGTCGGTGGCAGGGGGTGTATGCAATCTTGCAAACTTCATTGCTATATATGAAGAGACTTGATCCTTGTCATGCTGATGAAATAAAGATGCCATACCCACTTCTAATTGTCAGCAAATCAGATTGCTTGATCTAGGTAGTTAATACAAATTCACATAATAAACACAGAACCCAGCTGATCTGGATCTACACTGTTTGCAAAGGCAGGGCATATCCGTGTTCAGCAGGACTAGTGTTAATAAACCGAGTCTCCACTCTACAATGTTTACTACTCATCTGTAGTCATATTAACAGTAGCCAACTGATCTTGTAGCCAACAGAAACCGAGTCTCCAATTTTCAATCTCCTGTGTGTTGTTTCCAAAGGCAACCTTTTAGATTTTCACTTGATTGGATTGTCTGGATGAGCAGGCTGATCTTAGTCTTAACTAGGCATACATGTTTGAAGTAACATTTTCTCAGGTTGCGGCTACCTTACACTAAATATTTACACTGTAAAACACTACAACTATACCACACACATTCCAAAAAATTTGATGTCCAAATGATCACATGGTGATGCATCTAAAAATGCTGGATGAATGGTAGTTTTGATTCTGATCAAACTGCTCCACAGTGCAGTCTGATCTGGGTCTACACTTTTCACTGAGGCATGTTTATCAGAGGAGCAGTCTCATCAGAATCAAAACTACCATTCATCCAGCATTTTTAGATGTTTGCTCAGGCCTATTTGCCCTTAGAATTATATAATTCTAAGGGCAAACAGGCCTGAGTAAACAGTGTAGACCCAGATCAGATGCTAAGAATGTGACATTTAATCATGGTCTACAATGTTTGCTACTCATCAAAGTTATGTTGTGGTACTCATTGGAGGCACCTCAGAACGGCTAATGAGTACCGACAATATATGTTTTCATGGACAAATTAGAAAAATATTATACGTATAACCCCTCTTATCTGGATCTATGCAGAAGCCTACTATTACACATGTTCCCTGCTTCATTTGCTAGGGACAGGGGACAGATAATGGCAATAACTATACTTTTTGGTGAAAAAGGGCCTTATCTATGTATTTAACACACCAACTTACTGCTTTATGCTTGCCAAACAGTCCCTCCAACTGTGATGTTTCTTTAATGATCTTTTCTGCAGCCAGCCGTCTTTCTTCATACTGTTTGAAAGCTAGTTTCCTTGAAACAATGAAGAAAAAAATCACATTATAATAGAAAGAAGGAAGTTCCAGAACTACCTAAGTATTGGGACAGACATGCCTGGGCAAACAGTGTAGACTCAGATCAGATGCCGCAGAATGCAGCATCTGATCAGGGTCTACACTGTTTGCCACTTATCAAGCAGTTTTTACACATATTGATAGATAGTAAAATGGACTTGTTCAAATTTTAGGACAACTATGGTAAGGAGGTAAGGTACCTCAATACTTAGGATAAATACGGTAGACATGCTCGACTAGAAGCACTCTCTGAAAGTATATGGCTATACCTCAAAGTGAAAGAACTTCAAGATGAAAGTTCACATAAGGTGTGATCTAAATCAAGGTCACAGTCTGATGATGGTTCGAGGAGAACTAAAACTGTCAGAGTAAGTAAAAATTGTCCTTGGGACATGTTTAATGACTATTTGGATTAATGTGATGTTCTATCCTGATAAACCTGTTCAGTGCCTTACCTTGACAGTAAAGCTTTGAGATACTCCATTAAAATCTTTTTCTTTGCATCCTCATAGACAATCTTCTCCATGGTTGGTTTAAGGTGGACAAAATCTTGGCTATAATCCTGCCATGTTGCTAGAATCACTTCTATTGCTTGTGGGCTCTGTAACCTGGAAACAATATTGATATACCATTACTCTTCAGCAATCTCTTTGCTAAATCAGCAGATGACAACTTAATGGCATTTTTCTTATAAACAGTGTTTGACATTCAAGCAAATTGTCTCCCTGTTGTGACACAATTAATGGACCCACACTGCACCTCAGAAAGTCATAGAGTAAGCAAAATGTACAGTCATACCGAGCTCAGACTGGGAACCCTCAGATTACCTTTCCAGTGCTCTACCAATCAAGCAGTGAGAATGCCACTTTTACACTATTACTTGTAAGAAATATATATACAAAAATATCTTTCTTTATTACTGAACCCATTGAAATAACATTATATATAACCCAATTTTGTCTGCAAATATTTACATTCCACATAATTTAAGCTCAAAAGACTTGGAATTTCATTGGAGCCATCTCAACTATTCTATGGTTCTCCTGGCATACAAAATTCCTTAACCCTTAAAGTGCTAATTGCAACTGCAACAGATGTTTTAATTTTTTTTTTATCACTTTCAGAGAAAATAAAACGACATTTCATATGAATTGTCTGCCTAGCAAATGAAATGCCAAGTCTTATTTTCTCAAAAAAAGAATAAAAAAACTAGATATGTGTCCAAAGTACACAAATGCCCCCACCCTTTGCTTTTTGCCCATATAGCAACAATATCTGGATGCATAAATTTCAACAACTATTTTCCACATGCTCAATCTGATCTGTTATACATTTTGACCCCTAGCTCCACCCCAGGGCATGACCCAGGGGCAACTCTAGGGGAGAGCTGAAGGTTTAGGTCTGGGTAAGTAGCATATTAAATTTTAACTTACTAGCATAAAAGGTACCTAAGTTATGACCAAGAGAAACAGGGACGTGAATGTGAATTTAAATTTGAATGCAAACTAAACATTTGTTAAGCTCTGGTAATGAAAGTGAAATACGCATGTATGGATGTAACATCATGCTATATGCCCCACTGCTGCCTTCAAAATAGAATTTTTAGAATAAATATTCGGACATTGTAATTCCTTACCATACTTGTTCTAAAATTGGAACCAATCCATTTGGCTACCTGGTAATGTGTCTAAAAGTGACATTTGAATGGCAAACCTTGCAGACTCTCCAACATCTGATCTGGGTCTACATTGTTTGCTCAGGCCTATTTGTCCAAATACTTAGGATAAACATAGCAATTTTGCCTACAATTGTCTAGATTAACCTTTACCACTCTCTTGGCTAATTCAGCAGATGACAAATTGAAACAGGATTTGACATTTCATGCAAACTGTCTCCATTTGAGACAATTTGCATGAAATGTCAAACCTGTTTTGGGGGAAAATAAGAAAAATATTTCAATATGTCATCTGCTGAAAATTTTACTCAAAGTGCTAAGCATTAACAGGTGAGACCTACCAAGCTTTGGTCATTAACTCATTCAAACAATTAGGATGTCCCCTCAGATCTATGAACACTTCTTCTAGGACAATTGAACATCTGTTGATGAGAAAAAGAAACTCATTTAAAGTAAGAGATAAATCCATTCTTTTTCACATGTATGGAAAAATATTTGTACTGTTGCCAAGAGTACAGGATAATTGGTGAGCCCATCAGCCACCTGTTAAGTGTGGCTCTGATACCAAGGCCCCATTTCTGGATTTAAATTTATTACTAACTGATGTTAATCTCTACTACTTGGGTAGCCAAGGATCCAAAGGGTCTTCAGTGGACAGAAAAGACTGTTCAGCCTATGTGGATGTGTGTATGCACAGGCCGATCTGAATCTTTGCTGAGTGCACATGTAGTTTTGTATGAAATGCTGTGTCTCTGCTCAAATATCAAATCCCTGCCAGGAATAAATGTACTGAATGTACTAGTATATGGGATACAGTATTAACCCTACTATGCTTTCGACATCACTTGGAACATTGTTTATTGCTTCGCATTTTATTCTAAATGCAAAAATTAATTTGTGAATGACAATTTTTAAGCAGAAAACATTTGAGTCAGCACACGACAAAGCAAACAAAATGGCATGTGCTCCCAGTGAAGACTCAGATCTACCTGGACATCTGCTCAGTCTGATCAGTCTCTGCTGTATGCTCAATAGGTAGCTAAGGACCCAAGCTTTCTTCATGTGGATAGCAAAGACTCTATTAGATTGGGCTGATGCCCAGGCTGATCCGAGTCTTTGCTGGGTATACATGCCATTTTGCTGGTTTTGTCATGTGCTGGCTCATTTGTCATTCCATTCCTGTGCTTTGTTCTCAAATATTTACCCTAAAATACAATGAAATGTTTGTTGCTTTTTCTCCACTGTTTTGAACTATTGATGTTTCACAATAATATTGTGAAAATTTCAGAAATTTTGACCAAGTGGAATTTGTTGAAAATCTGCCTCCAGTCTAACTATCCTATCAATTTTTGCATAATTCTCAGTCATTTTCACAATGGGAAAAAATGTTGTTGTTTTTTTGTTCTTTTTTTTTTCAATTTTTTACCACCGATGAATAGAATAAAACTTTTGGTGTATATGTAGTTACTACAAATGGTTTTGCATTGAATCATGATAAAAGTTTGCAAATTTCTTTCTTCTGATTAAAGTGCCATGCAAATAAGAGCTGTCACAGGACAGCCTAGCTTGCTTGAATCATGCTTTGCCTCTAGAACATTAACCAAAATCTCTGTGAACTCATGTGAGTTGGGATGATACAGCATAGAACTTCAGACCAGTATCTAACATCAGGACAAGTAGAAACTACTTCCACCCAGAGGTTCAGGAGATATAGCCTTTTAAAGAATTTAACCAAAAATTTGAACCAACACCGACGCCATGGTGAATGCTATAGCTCTATCTGTACTTTCGTTCAGGTGAGCTAAAATGACTTTCTGAAAGATGTTGAAAGCAGTAAATATGCAGACACTTTAACTCCTTTACCATTTGGACCTAAACTTTGATTATGTCCATTTGACTGTTTGATGAGGTGTCTGAGAAACTGCTTTATGAGTGGCAAACAGTGTAGACCCTGATCAGATGCTGCATTCTGTCTACATTGCTTGCACAGGCCTGTCTGTCCAAATACTTAGGATAAATTGGTAGTGTTGGCATTTTACTTCTGAAGTGGACTATGAAGGAAAAGATTTACCCCAGTTTCGCAATCTGTATAAATCTGTCATTGAGAACTTGAAATCTATCCTTTCTTATGTTTGTTTCATCTTCGTCTTCCTTGTCAAACTCTGTCTTAAGATAGCGCTTTCGTAGATTCTTCATATAATCTCCAAATGATAGCAGGTTATTTGTACAAGCAATCTGCAACCAAAATAAAATTATGTTTCTTAAACCTGGTCTTGCTGAACCCAGATATGCCCTGCCTTTGCAAACAGTGTAGATCCAAATCAGTTGGCTTCTTCAGAAGCTTCAGAAGATCTGGATCTGCAATGTTTGTGATTGTATGAGAATTTGCATCAACAACCTGGATCAAGTAACCTGATTGGCTGACAATTAGATGTGGGCATGGTATCTTAATTCATTCAGCATGGCAAGGGTTAAGTTAAGCATGAACAACAAAGCTTGTGAGAAATCAATTCCCCCTGGGCACTTGGACTTCTTACTATAAATTTTGAACCATCCCATTTTAACTCTTAAAGTACCAAGCAAAATTTGTAGCAGATGACATTCAGGTGTTTTTTTTTTTTTTTTTTTTACTTTTCATAGAAAATAAGTCTTGACATTTCATGCGAAATGTCTGCCATGACATATTTTCTATGAAAAATAAATTAATATATTTATTATATACTTTAATATTGTACCTACTTAAAATGCACTGTCAAATGTGACTAATATTCTACCGTATTTAATGTTGGCAAGGGTCTCCTTGTTGTGGAAATTCATCATCGGTGGCATGTGTGATATCTGCCTAATGTGGTTCACGATTTGGTTTATTATGCATTACAGGGACTTGTTCTACTCAGCTTGATTACTCTTTTCAATTAAAGCAACAACAAACTTTGTAAAACTTTCAAATTTATTAAGAATTCTTTAAAGTTTCAGAAATCCGGATTAAACTCAACTGCCACAAAAGTTTGTCGGCCATGTTTATTTTCCTTCATTACCAAGCAATCGCCTGACAAGGCCTGTTACATATTAATGTATAACATGACTTTGAAACACAGTGCACAAAGAAAAACTTTTTTTTTTTTGGAAACAGCAGCTCTGATTGTGGAAAAAATATGAAAATAAATGTACAAGTATATATTTTGTGGGGCCTCGTTGTTTTGATGGAATTGATTTGCAAACTCATCCTCCATCAAAAAATTCTACCTCACAAAATATATCTCTATACAAAATCCAATAATTTATGAAAAATTAAAAATTGTCATCTGCTTCAGTTGTGATTGGCATTTTAATGATTAATACCTATTAGTGTCTCTAAAATGGTATAAAAATAAGGACAAAGTCATCAAAACTTAATCAACTCTTAGGCATGTCCAAATAACACAGCCATGCAAATTTGGTGAGAATCTGCCCACTGGCTTCATAGATACTGAGCTGACATGGAACTGTCGCTTAGACGACAAGAGGCTCTGCTCCAATATCCACCATTAACTATTGTGGTGGGACAAACAGTTAAACTTCAATAACTCAAATACCAATGGCTCATTTACTGTGATTGATTCAAACTGGTTTTATGAGTCCCTAAGAATTCTTCTGATAGCTCAAGAAAACAAATATTTAAGGATACTTTAGGGAAATTTTTTCTTATCATGAGAATGTATATTTTGTGTACTCATTAGAATTGCCTCAATGAAGCAATTCTTATAAGTACACCCAACATGCCATTATTTTATAGAAGATTGGAAAGACATCCCTAAATTATCCCCATTTGCCCCCTGACCTGGTGGCTCAAATAGTCCATGTCTAGAAGAAATTTCCAAAGATGGTCCCAAAGATTTTTGAGCTATTGAAAATTGATTGTAATTAATGTATCTATGTGGAGTTTTACCCTTACAGTACTTAGGAATTTTTTTCTGTATTATCTTTCAAAGGTAATAATACTTGGCATTTCATGACAATTCACATGAAATATCAAGCCTTAATATCACTGACAAAAACAAATAAAAAATCAAAATGTTGTCTGCTGCAGTTGTGATTAGCACTTTAATGGTTAATGTTATTTGAATAGTATCACATTGTGACAACACCTGTCTTTGACATACGCAAACTGTGCATACCCAGATCAGTTTATCATTTATTGTGTTGACACATCAACCCTTGTGGGTCATTTTGTGTCATCATCTCCCAGAGAAAGGGAGAAGAGAGATAGAAGAGGAGAAGAAAGAGAGGGACAGGGGAGAAGGAGGAAAATGAATAAAAGTGAAGAAACAGAAGTAAAAATATTCCCCACTCACCCCCCCCCCCCCCCCCACACACACACACACACACACACCTCTCACTCCCCTTACTTGCTACAAGGATAGCACGCTTGTCCAACTGTAAGCCAATATCAGCTGACCGCCCCGGTGACATAAGACACATGACACCTTTGCCTCACTCAACCACCCTCCAAATACCCAGATTAGACACTTGCACATATACAGTCTGGTCAGAGTATTCAGTTTGCCTGGACATTATCTGGACCAAGAAGATTTTAAAAAGCAAACAGCACATATTTTGAGCTTGTTTAATGACAGGCCATCTCACAAAGGTAAAATTTGAACAATTCCATTGTACTTCCTGTAGACCTCTATACACTGCTGAATGAGTGGCAAACAGATCAGATGCCAAGTTCTGTTGCAGCTGATCTGGGTCTACACTGTTTGCTCAGGCCTGTCTGTCCCAATACTTAAGCTACATACAGTCGAACTTCAATTACTTGAACATCTTTGGGATCATGTAAAGTTCTAGACATGAGTAGTTTGAGCCACTGAGGGTAAATTATAGCGCCAGGTCAGGAGGAATAATTTAGGAATGTCTTGTCAGTCTTCACAAAATAATGGTATGTTAAATGTACTCATTAAAATTGCCTCAATGAGACAATTCTAAGTATATACAAAACAAAAATTTTCCTTATAAAATGAAAAAAAAAGAAATCCCTAAAATCTCCCTAAATGTTTGTTTTCTTGGGAATTTCCTAAGGACTCAAAAACAAGTTTTAATCAGCCACGGTAAACCAGTAATCGGTGGTCGAGTCATTGAAATTTTACTGTATGTAGTCTGTAAGACAATTTTTTTTATGATTCCACCTAGGCAAAACCTACCATGTAATGCAGGAAAAACTTAGGCTCTCTTCTGTCTTGTAAATGTCTGACCTTATAGATCTCCATTATTCCTAAAATGTACAAATCACAGGTCTGATACCATATAAAATGATCCTTCAAGGGAACTGAAACACTTTCAAGGGAAACAACTCTGTTAAACTTGTTTTTGCTCCCTTCTGAAAAGGGGTTTACTCTAAAAGGAAAGAATTTGCTCCTTTTTTAGAATAGACCCCTTTTCAAAAGGGGCTTAGATTGTAGGAAAGCAACAGAATGTAACAAAAGTTGTCTCCCTTGTCAAAAATGGCAGAAAATCTACCAGCTGTATCCATTTCCTTCCAACATGCTTCTGAATCAGACTAGACCATGCTGTCTTAGAACTTGTCCTGATACATGATTTGTCATATGGTGCCAGATAATGGTGCATTCAGAAAAAAAAATTATTTTCATCTCAAATGTAAGTTGTAGATTATATTGGGTAGCCACAACAACATATTATACACCTGGAAAAAGTTAAGCATCACTGGAAAAAAACTTGATCCAGTAAGTTAGATATATATGTATTTGTGATGCTGTCAACAGTATATACTTGGCATGAATTGCATGTTGAGGAGTCTGACACTTGACTGGAAGGATGAAGCATAGGGTTGGAATCTGTCATTGGAGCACAAGGAGCTTTACATAGTACTGATGGTATTATGACTTACCAATGTCATCTAGAGAGAAACAATAAATGACATTTTTACAATGAAATATCCACCGTGCTTAATGAATACTATTGGCCAATATTGCAAGAGTGTTAACATTATGGATTTTCAAGTGACTCTGCTTGTTACAAAATACTGCCATTGATATGTAAGATTTTCATCTTAATTATCCAATTGATTCGTTTATCATATCCGAAATTTTCACTTACTGTGACAGTTTCAGTTCTCATTGAGAGCCATCATCAGACTGTGACCATGACCTTGTAACGTCATGAGATTTGGACTGCTTACCACTAGACTGGTTCCTAGTGGTAAACAAAAGCCTGTAGATGTTGCTCACATTGTATACTGCCTGGTCCTGTTTTATGACCTGGAGATTGACTGATCCTGACAGCCTCTTTGACTTGTCTGAGTCTTTGATTATTCTCCCTGTCAACTACAGTCCAACTTCAATGGCCTGAACATCTTTGGGACCATGGGAATTAGTTCAAGATATGGGTAGTTCAAACCACTGAGGGTTAATCATGGCACCAGGACAGGAAACAAATCATGATAATTTAAGGAAATTTTTTTTCATCTTCTACACAACAATACAATTTCATGATAAATATAAAAAAAAAATTCCTTGAATATCTGTTTTCTTGAGCTACTGGAAGAAATTCCTAGGGAGTCAAAAATGAGTTTGGCCATGGTAAACGAGTCATTGGTGTTTGAACTATTGAGGTTTTACTGTACTTTTGTCCCCTCCCAATAGATGACATTGTTAGCCTTTACGATATGATCTCTTGCAATGTGAGTAGCATCTACAGGCCTTTGTTTACCACTATGAACCAGTCTAGTGGTAAGCAGTCTAAGTCCTGTGACATCTCAAGGTCACAGTCTGAAGCTGGTTCTTGATGAGAACCGAAACTGTCACAGTAAGTGAAAATTTCTGTTGGGATATGTTATATGAATCAATAGAATTAATGTTTGTTTATTTGTGTTGAGGTTTTATGGCCCAGTCAACCCAATGGGGTCATGTCAGGCGCGGTCAGTTTACCTAACCACACGTTTACTGGGCAGGCTTAGTCCTCTAAGCGGTTAACCAGTATTGTGCACATTCTTTCGCCAGAAGCTGACAACTGCCCTTCTTGAATCAGCGGAAGGGAGAGAATGACCGTAGAAAATATTTCATGATCAATCTCCACGAAAGAATGTTGCCGACCTCAGCAAGGGTCGAACCTGCAATCTCCTGGTCTCCAGTCGGATGCGCATCCAAATGAGCCACCGAGGTCGGCAAGGATTAATGTGATATTCTATCCTGATGAACATATTCAGTGGAGATTTCCATCTTATTTTATTGTTTTTATTTTGTCCAATGTTTACTGGCACAATAAATGATGTTTTATCTTAATTTTAAGCTATTTCAAAGAGAGACATGGCTTTCAAAATTGCAGTGGAATTTCAAAGGGGTGTGTATCTTTTGGTGCAAAGAAAAAAAAAAAATCTAAATTATCTCCTCAATACAGATATGTATGAGTCAGGATGTGTATTCTTTCAGCTTGAGTTTGTTTCTTCTTACAATGTCTATGTTTGCCAAGATTCTGCTGGCTATGATATCAATGACCCATCCAAGTTCTTTTTTACTGTTTTCTAAATTTTAGATTTAGCCACTTACCCACCTAAGGTAATGATCAGAAATTGGTTGACTCAGTATCAAGAGACAGAGACAGACAGAATGTGTTGGCTGAGTTCTTGGTAATTCATTCTAGGGATTTTAGCATGTTGAGGTGGTAGCTTCCTTTTGCTACCTAGGAGACATGCTCTCAGCAGCAGGTGGCTGTGAACTCTCAACCACAACACTTGTGAACACTGCCTGGAAGAAGTTCAAGGATCTGCTACCAGTTCTCTCTTCACGCCATCTCTCTTTCAAAACACGTGGCCATGTGTACAGCTCTTGTGTGCGGAGTGCAATGTTCCATGCCAGCGAGAGTTGGCCACTGACAAAGCAAACCTCCAGTGTCTGCAGCGAAATGACAGGGCAATGATCAGATAGATCTGCAATGTCAGGCCGCAAGACACTGTCACCAACAGGTCCAGTGAGCTACTTGTGCAGCTTGGCATTGAGGATCTGGACCTCATTCTGAAGGTGAGAAGACTCTGATGGTACGGACATGTGGAATGCTGCAATGATGCAGTCAAGACAGCCACTGACATACAGGCTGATGGAAAGCGTGGGCCTGGGAGGCCCAAGATGACATGGAAGCAGCTGACAGAGAGGGATTGCAGAGAGTGGAAGCTCTCTGCTATCAACCCTCATGATAGACATACCTGGAGATCTGGTGGGAGATCTGCCATGCATGCAGCAAGCCAGCTATCTGGAAGGGGGCCCACTGATGTTGATGTTGCCCCTGTACCTGCACGTTAATCAAAAATCAGATTATGATTATATATATATATATATATATATATATATATATATGATCTCTCTAATAGAAAATGGCTCTACAACATTTGTGACCCATTTAGACCCAAATCAGCCTGCATATCCACTCAGGTCAACAGTCACTCACATAATGTACAGACTTAGAAGAATCTATTAGGAAACAGCATAGAGCTGGTCACACTGTGCAGATGCACAGGCTGATCTGGGTTTACAATAGTCACATATGTCTTAACGTCATTTTTCTATCTGAATAAGCCAAGTTGTGGAAACCAACTACACCACAACCTCTTTATAGCACTATTGCTGGGAAAAAAAAAAATGTGTTAGCTAAATAACCATGTTGTATCCAAAATAAATATATAGATTATTTAGGAAAATGACCATAAATGATCATTTTGCTATATAATCTATACATTTTTTGTTTGGGTACAAACTTTTGGGGTCCACCTTTTAACCATCTTATATCCAAAACCATTTTATAATGAAAGGTTTTATAAAGAGGTTTCAATGTACATACCTTTTATTTCCTCAGCAAATGTACTGAGGATATCAACAAACTGCTCCAAACTTCTCAACACAATACTCTCTCCCAACATAGTAGCTACTTGTATCTGTGCAAACAAAATGAGACATAATAAGAAAATGATGATTTGGTGTTTTACATACCTTTCAACATTATTCAAGTTATACTGAGATAATGGAAGGATGATAATGAAAGCTTCCATGCAAAGAAATGCCCTTTTCGGTTTTTGTGATCAGATATAAAACATGAATGCAGCCCCTTAACCAGTAAGTCTCAACTTGGACCCAATATACACTGGACTAGTAACTATGGTACAGGTATTGTATTTATTGGAAATATGTTGTCGTGGCTGAGTTTTCATAATTTTGTATGATGATGTTTAAATGCTCATATTTCATTTATTTCTCCAAATATCTGAGATTTGTTTTCAAAAAGCAATAGTTCAAGAATAGTTTTAAGAATGCAGCATTTTATTTAAGGAAAATCAAACATTTTTTTGTAAACATCAACAAGAAACCTAGTTACCCATTTTAGCTATTTTTGGCACTTTTAGGAGACAATCATCAGAAATTCACCTAAAATGATGGTATAACTTCAATTTTATTAATTATGACTGAACATTTTTCAACCAAACCTATTAAAAACAATTTATTACAACTTCAGTTATTATCAAAAAATCATTTTTAATGACCATAGTGCTGTAAAAAATAGCGCTAAAATCAAGCCAAGACAACATATTTTGGCAGTTCCGTTAGTGACAAGTCCGGGTATTATTAGGTCCGAGGTCTCAAATAAAGGAAAGAGAAACCCTTTTAGTGCCATTCAAAGTTAAAACAGATGACATTCTAAACTGTTTTTTCATTTCAGGACTGACATTTCATGTGAACCATCTGTCTTGAAGACAGTTCACATTAAATGTTGAACCTTATTTTCTTGGAAAAAATACACATTTTAGAATATCCTTTGCTGCTTTTGTGATGTGCCCCTTAATCTTTACTATGCTCTGGAAATTGATATCTTATTTTTCTCAGTGCCTATTTTTTTGGAAACATAGGAAAACTATTTCAAAATGTCATCTGCTGAAATTTTTACCCAGTGTGCTGAGCATTTTTCAACAAGGAGGTATAAAATCCAACAGGAAGTATAAAAATCAACCTACATTTTGTTCAATCATCTGGAAGATGATGACAGGAAGTGATGTGTTATAGAACCCTTCACCATCTTGTTCTGGTGGTTCATCACGATTCCAATCCTGAAGAAATCAGTTATTATGAAAGGAAAATACTATCAACCAAAAATATTTGTTAACAAGGAGTACCTGTATTTGGTGATGATTCTGGGATAATTTCTCTTATTTCTCCATAAAAATCTATGTTGTGGGTACTCATTAGAAGTGCCTCATCAAGGCTCTTCTTATGAGTACCCACATTATAGGTTTTTATGGAGAACTGGAGAAAATTACCCCAGAATTATCATCAAATACTCCCCCTCAAGTCTTCTGTTGAACACAGGACAAGTAAACATACTATACTGAATGTTCCTGAAAGACATTCTTTTGCATCCATCAGCAATCTTTAATGATTTTTTTCTGACCTCTTTAGCATATACTATATGGTAAATGTCCGGAAATTTTGTACACCAAAGTTTCTGACATAATGGATACTGCAAACAGTGCAGACTAAAATCAGACTTCTCCTTCAGGAGCAGTCTGATCAAGGTCTGCACAGTTTGCCCTTCCACTAAGTATTCTAATAAACAACTGCATAAAAAGCAAATTTTAGGCAAAAACGTATGGAATAAAGTGTTCAAAATTTTAGGACATTTACCATAGCTATTACTGTAGTCTAATATTCTAGAAAAGTAAGTAGTTCTCTCTTATTGCAAACTATGATCTCATTTTTCAAATACTCTGTCATTAGTGGCAGCCTAGCATACATGGTTCCAAAATATGAGGCAGCAAAAGCGCTAAAATGCTCAAGTCTGAAAAGGGGCATAATTTGTACAAATATTTATACAAATTCACCAAAAGTTAGCCAAGTCATCTACACAATGATCCCTGCAAAAATTAACACACCTTATTCTGAGATATGGTAAAACACAGCTCCATATAAGGTGGTAACTGAGATGATAGGTGATATTTTTTTTATTCTGAGATATGGAAAAATAAGTAGGAAGATAAGTTATCACCTATAACCTCAATTATCAACTTATCTGGAGCTATTTTTTTTTCCATTCTCAGCATAAGCTAGGTTTTTTTTTTTGTTTTTTTTTTCAAGCAATTGATATTTTTTTTAGGTGCTTCTAATAAGTACCTCCAATATATGTTTCCATGCAGAAATATTAAAAATATTATCAGTTCACTCCTCATACCTACAGCTCTGTTTTCTATAAGTCCTAAATTTCAAACACTTCAATCCAAACTTTTTTGGCCTATTTTTTTTTTAAGTAATCATTTCTTAAGATTTTTAGTGGAAATCCAAATAGTGTAAACCCTGATCAAACTGCTCCATCAGGAGCAGTCTGATCTGGGTCTGCACTGTTTGTATATGCTACTTTATTTGCAACTTTAGAATAAGAAATTTTAGAACATTTAGCATACTGTACCTTTTCTTCAGATTTGAGGGTGTTTCCTGTCCATTCTTTTATATTGGTCTTCATATTCTTCAAATACCTGAATCAAAGAAAAACTTAGGTTGCCATAGTTGTACTGCATTTTACCCTAAATATTGAGACACTTAAATTCCTTACCATACTTTTCCTAAAAATTCCATTTTACTATCTACCATGCTGTGGGCAAATGCAGCAGACGACAACGATGTTTTTCTTATTTTTCCCAGAAAATAACCTTTGACATTTCATGCAATTGTCTCCCTAGGGGACAATTTGCAGGAAATACCAAAGTCTATTTTCTGAACAAATGTAAAAAAAAATATTTCAAAAATTTTTACCCAGCATGCAAAGTGTTAATAAACAATATCTATGTACAACTCTAGATAAAGTACTTTACTCAGTCCAAACACGTTGATATTTTTTACACGTGTTGTGGGTATTTATCAGAATGGCTTTGTTAATACTCACAATGTATGTTTTTGTGGGGAAATAAAACTATAATATATATTTTAGATAAGGCGCTTTTTTCAAGAAAAAGGTATTGCTAATTTTCCCATTTGTGGGTACTCTTTGGAAGTGTTATGCCATGGAACTTCTCATGAGTACCATTAACATATGGTTTCATGAAAAATGAAAAACATCTGTTTTTGTCAAGATAAAAAAAAACAACAAAAATTATATGGGTATCCCTTTCATCTAAAGCTGTTTACATTCATGATTTGAAAGGGTGCACTTAACCCATTTTAGTCTGGAGACCTTCAAAAGGATAATTGGCAGTGCAGACCCAGATCAGATGCCACAGAATGCAGCATCTGAGCAGGCTCTACTGTTTGCAAATAGTTTGGCCATTTTTTTTTCAGGAACATCTAAATAACATAGCCTGACATACTAAAATTGGAATTGGACTCTTCCAATATACAGTATGGGGGAGTTTATTCAGTCTACAATGGGTTAAGTGCAAAGACATCTAAACTTAATGCAAACAGATGTTTCCATAATATAACTATCAAAAACAGAATTTGTACGGACAAATACTCACTGATTCTGTAGTTCTTCAACCATATTATTGTCAAGAAGTGGCCCTAAATCTTTTGTGTCTATGTTTAAAGATGGATGCTTCATTAACTCGGGAGAACTGAAAACAGAAATTACAATCTAGCTTAACTGACTGCGATGATTTCAATTATATCCAGACAAACTAGTTTGTGCCAGATGAGGTCACACAGCTGCACTTTCACACAAAAACAAGGTCAGAGGTATTTATAGAGCTTGTTTTACTAAATATAGTTCTGAAAAGCTTGACTGACAGGTAGAGAACAGTTCTGGATGAAACTTGCAACTTAAATAGGCGGACAATTCCATTACAGGTTTTGGGATAACATGAGTTAATCAAATTTGTGTCTACATTTAAGATTATAGAGCATTTCGGGTTATTTTATTCTTTTTTTTTTTTTTTTTTTTTATTTGGGTTTTATGGCACTTTCAAGAATATTTCACTTATATCAAACCAATCGTTCATCAAAGTTGAGCGAAAAATGGAGAACCCTGGGAAAAACCACCTGACCACCTTAAGCAGAACTTGGCTTCCCCCATGTGACCCGAGTGAGGCTTGAACCACAGTGGTGAGAAACCTAATGGATTTAGAGTCAGCTCTCCTTTTCACTATGCTATAGGGGCACTTTGGGTTATAAAATGCGTATATCTATAACAATATATTGATTTTATCCTAGTGAATTTCAAATATGTTATAATTATTGATTATTGAAAATAAGATGATCCCCACAGCACAACTGGGTGGTACGAATGAACCGGCCTACCATTAGACAGGTTGTAACAGTGATGCAGTATTGTCATGAAACATCAATGATTAAAAATCAGCAAAGAAATGTAAAAAATATTTTCATAGATAAAAGAAAAAAAATGTTTTACTATAGAAATAGCATGGGTCGGACCAATTTTTGGCTGTAAATTTAATTTTAGATGTAATATTTCAGAACAAAACACAGAAACAGAAAAGATAAATGGTTTCTGATTAAATATAGTCAATCAGAACAAAATCTTTTCATCTGAAATAAAACGCCAAGCAAAAAACGTCTTTCCAGAGGCTGTTAAAAGGAGAGTAGGGTGAATATGGTAACAAAGAACAAATATCCTGGTAAGACTGTGTGGATGTCGATTTTCAGATAAAAAAGTAGGGAAAAGTAGGAGCACAAAAAACCCCCAAAAAAACCCAAAAAAACTGTGTTGATGTGGATTTTCAGATAAAAAGTAGGGAAAAGAAGGAGCACAAAAAAAACAAGAGGCCCACGGGCCACGGTTCGCTCACCTGAGTGACATAGCCACTGCAGACATGCAGATGTAATGTAACATTTTTTCTAATCCTATCATCGCAACTAATGAAAATATCATCATTTGAGCAGTTCTTAGTTTTGAAGAAGAATATATGGGCCTGACAGTCAATGGAGCATGATCATTTGAATAGACTATCGATCACATTTCAACAGAAGAATCAATGTGAAATTTGGTGGAAATTGGCTAAGTGGTTTTTGAAGAATAATGATTTTATACATGTAAACAGCACAGTGGCAGGGAAATATTATAAATATAAACCAGATGATGGCCATCTTAGATTTCCAATCAGAAAAATTTTAACTACTGTTGATCTAAAAGTCACTTCGATACTTTCAATATAAATGTATATGGCCCATACAAATGGGGAAGCAAATTTGACCTTGGAGGTGAAAAGGTCAAATGTCAACATAGAACCATCATTTAAGCAATTTTGGTAGATCTCCTGTTGCCCATAAAGATTAGGACCCGGGGCTTATTTGGTAATGGAGAAGAAGATTTTTAAAGGTTTTTACCATATATGGGCATGGCAGCCATTTGATCAATGGACCATACCCATTTTAGCAATCTTTCATTCTCCTGCCCATGGAGGCTCCGCATGAAATTTGAGCAACACTGGCCTGGAGGCTTCAGAGGAAAACCCATTTGAAATTATCAACATTTTTTCCATACAAATGTATGGGGTCCATACAAATGCATACAGAAGCAAACTTGACCTCCCTGTAAAAAGGTTAAATGTCAATGTATGACAATTATTTTAGCAACTTTAGTAGACCGCCCATTCCAGATGATACATGCAAAGATTCAGCCACAAGCCATCCTCGGTTTTGGAGAAAAATATTTTTAAATGTTTTTTCCCCATACAAATACATAAGAAAGCAAACTTGACCTTGCCGTAAAAAGGTCAAATGTCAACGTATGACCATTATTTCAGCAACTTTGGTAGACCCCCTGTCCTCGATGGTTTATGCAAAGATTCAGCCCCAAAGCATTCTCAGTTCTAGAGAAGAAGATTTTTAAAGTTTTTTACCATATATGGGCATGACAGCCATCTTGGTCAACAAACCGTGACCATTTTAGCAATCTTTTGTTCCCCCTACCTAAGGAGGCTCCATATGAAATTTGAGCAAAATTGGCCCAGAGGCTCAAGAGGAGAAATTGTTTGAAATTCTGAACATTTTTCCCATACAAATGCATAAAGAAGCAAAATTGACCTTACCGTAAAAAGGTCAAATGTCAATGTACGACCATTATTTTAGCAATTTTAGTAGCCCTCCCGTTCCCGATGATATACACAAAGATTCAGCCATAAGGCATGCTCGGTTTTGGAGAAGAAGATTTTTAAAGGTTTTTCCCATACAAATGCATAGGGAAGCAAACTTGACCTTGCCGTAAAAAGGTCAAACGTCAACGTACGACAATTCTTTAAGCAATTTTGGTAGACCTCCCGTCCCCGATGATTCCTGCAAAGGTTCAGCCCCAAGGCATTCTCAGTTCTGGAGAAGAAGATTTTTAAAGGTTTTTACCATATATGGGCGTGGCGGCCATCTTGGTCAACAAACCGTGACCATTTTAGCAATCTTTTGTTCCCCCTACCTAAGGAGGCTCCATATGAAATTTGAGCAAAATTGGCCCAGAGGCTCCAGAGGAGAAGTTGTTTGAAATTTTGAACATTTTTCCCATACAAATGCATAAGGAAGCAAAATTGACCTTACCGTAAAAAGGTCAAATGTCAATGTACGACCATTATTTTAGCAATTTTGGTAGCCCTCCTGTTCCCGATGATATATGCAAAGATTCAGCCATAAGGCATGCTCAGTTTTGGAGAAGAAGATTTTTAAAGGTTTTTCCCATACAAATGCATAGGGAAGCAAACTTGACCTTGCCGTAAAAAGGTCAAACGTCAACGTACGACAATTCTTTCAGCAAATTTTGGTAGACCTCCTGCCCCCGATGATTCTTGCAAAGATTCAGCCCCAAAGCATTCTCGGTTCTGGAGAAGAAGATTATTAAAGGTTTTTACCATATATGGGCGTGGCGGCCATCTTGTTCAACGGACCACAACCATTTTAGCAATTTTTCGTTACCCCACCCTAAGGAGGCTCCATATGAAATTTGAGCAAAATTGGCTCAGCGGCTTCAGAGGAGAAGTCGTTTGAAATTCTGAACATTTTTTCCATACAAATGCATATGGAAGCAAAATTGACCTTACCGTAAAAAGGTCAAATGTCAATGTATGACCATTATTTTAGCAATTTTGGTAGCCCTCCCATTCCCAATGATATATGCAAAGATTCAGCCATAAGGCATGCTCGGTTTTGGAGAAGAAGATTTTTAAAGGTTTTTCTCATACAAATGCATAGGGAAGCAAACTTGACCTTGTCGTAAAAAGGTCAAACGTCAACGTACGACAATTCTTTTAGCAATTTTGATAGACCTTCCGTCCTCGATGATTCCTGCAAAGGTTCAGCCCCAAGGCATTCTCGGTTCTGGAGAAGAAGATTTTATAAAGGTTTTTACCATATATGGGCGTGGCGGCCATCTTGGTCAACGGACCGTGACCATTTTAGCAATTTTTCATTCCCCCACCCTCAGGAGGCTCCATATGAAATTTGAGCAAAATTGGCTCAGCGGCTTCAGAGGAGACGTCGTTTGAAAATGTTAACGGACGGACGGACGGATGGACGGATGGACGAAAAGTGATCACAATAGCTCATCCTGAGCAGAGCTCAGGTGAGCTAAAAAAAAAAAGAGGGGAGAGGAGGAAAAGTAGGGCCCACTTGAAAGCCTGCCTATGTGTCTGCCATGCTATACAGGTGACACAAAAAATGACCTTATGAGATATGCAATCAGAACAGGCTCAGCATAAGCATCCTAGGTCTAATCTGAGGCTATACTGGTCACTCATAGAATTATGGACCTTCACCCTAGTCCTGCTGAACCCGGATATACCCTGCCTTTGCAAATGTGTAGATCCAGATCAGTTGGCTTCTGAAGAAGCCAACTAGAAGCCAACTGATCTGGATCTGCACTGTTTGCCATTAAGTATGTGAATTTATATCAAATCTGGATCAAGGAAACTGATTGGCTGACAATTAGAAGTGGGTGTGGCCTCTTCAGCATGACAAGGGTTAAACAGTCTATCAGCGGACAGCATAGACCATGATCAGACCCAAGATCTGGGTGCACATGCAATCTTGTAGGAAAGGCTGTGCCCCCCGTTCAAATGTCTATACTCACTCATAACTGTTGAGCCACTGTAGTAAGGTGACAAACTCATTTCCCTCTAGTTTCTGGCTAATCAGTTCTTGTATCTGAAAATTGAACAATAAAATTATTTTCAAAATGTACTCTGTAGAACTCTGAAAATGGGAACACTGATCATCCAAAAACCCTGGTTGACTAGAACCAATTCTGAGTTCCTACTAGCCATTTCTTTAGATATCTAGTTGCTAGCAAATCAGTTCTCGTATAAGTTAAGCAGTAAGTATTTACAAAGTATACACTCTGATAACTCAAATATCATAGTTGACTAGAACCCAATTACTGAAACTACCCCGGTACCCATAATAAGAACAAGCTTTAATGACAGAAAATGTCAATATAAGCACAGTCTAATCAGAATCTTTGTTTATCTTATCAGAATATTTGCTGAGTGCACTTTAAACAGTCAAGGATGCCAAGTTTCTTCATGCTGACAAAATTGGATGCATTTTCTATAATACTGTTGCAAAGCTCCAAGTATGACAAGTATTTTTCTTATTTCTCCAAGAAAACATATATTGTGGGTAATTAGCTCCTTACACGTATGGTGGGTAATTATTAGAAGCACCTCAGTGAGGCAATTCTAATGAGTACCCACAAAATGTGTTTTCATGGAGAAACAAGGTACATTTTCTGAAGTTGCGGTTTAACTTATTTTCAGTTATCAGAGTCTGACTGTTTGAAAAGGAGCATGGATACACCTCAAAGGGCAATAACTCCTGACATGGGAAGTATTTGCTTCCTTTCTCAATGGGGACTGGGGTACTCATATAGGGAAGAATTTGCTCACAATGCTTTCTTGTTAGAGTAGCCACATTCTGAAAGATTTCTAATACTAGGGAGGTAACTTAATCTCTGCAAAAGTTGTCACCCTTTGCAATCTTTCAGGTGTATCCATCCATGTGAAAAAAAAAGACATATCTGTGTAATAAAGTTTCAGTAGCAATATTTAACATCACAACATAACAACCTCATGAAACCAAGACTGCATTAACCCATTTATGCATAGTGGACTCCCCAACCTCTCCCTTTGGACAGATTCATTTTCAATGTAAGGGGTGTCTGGTTTGTTTTTTAGTAATATCATTTATAAGAGAAACACCTTTTCTTAATGCATAACAGTGTAGACCATGATTAGATGCCTTGTTCTGCAGCATCTGATATGGGTCTACAATGTCTGCCAATGTTCCTTCTATGGGAATCTAGGTATATTACAAACTGGTTAACAACCAGGACCTATACTAAATGAATCTCATAAGCGCACAATTATATATTTGCACAGTTTATTTCACAATCAAATCTCAATGTTTCGGCTGATAAAAGCCTTTTTCAAGAGAGTTAATTTCTTTCAATGCTACACCATCTTCTTATCAATACTGTCAACCATTTTGAATAAACTCTTAAAAAAGGCTTTAATCAGCGGAAACGTTGAGATTTGATTGTGAAAAAAACTATATTAAATGTCCATTCAAGTTTCGTCTGCATATGGTTTTGAACAGAGTGCTACTGCCTATAGAGCTCTAGATAAGAGGGGGTATCAGGTAAATATTTTTTCTTATTTCTCCATGAAAACATAGGTTGTGGGTACTCATTAGAAGCACCTCAGATCATATATTTCCATGGAGGAATAAGAAAAATATCAATATTTTTTGGTTGAAAAAGTGTCTTACCTTGAGCTTGAGAGATGAAGGTTTCTTTGAAAATAAACAAACAAGATAGCTTACATGTCTGGACAAGGCTTTGTGATACATCCATACAAATCTATAGACAATATTGTATGTTGGCGGGAATACTGGTGGGAGCAAGGACTGAAATAGACAACGTACATTTAAGAGAAATTGATACAAGAGACATAACTCTGGCATTAAAACTTCTCATAAAAGCTATTCATAAAGGAAATAGTTTACTCCTTGAGGAAGCCCTGCCTAGACGACAATTCATATGAAATGTAAAGCCTTATTCTCTCAGAAAAATAGTTCAGAATATCGACTGCTGCTACTGTGATTGGCACTTTAACCATTACCACTCTCTTGGCTAATGCAGCAGATGACAAACTGGTGATATTTTTCTTATTTTTTCAAAGAAAACAGGATCTGACATTTCATGCAAAATTCCTCCACTGGAGACAATTTGCATGAAATGTCAAATCCTGTTTTCTGGGAAAAAATATTTCAGTATGTCATCTGCTAAAAATGTTACCCAGAGTGCAAAGTGATAAGGGTTAATACAAGTGTAAGAATTTATGACTTGACTAAGGTTCCAATATACAGTTACAAGGGATGGTCAGAAAACATCTGGACTTTTCATGCTGCTGTCTTTCCATATGCAGCTACTAACACATATTATACATAAGCGAAAACTACATTTTATTGCCTATGAATCAGTCAGTTTATTTTCAATGAGAAGCGTGTATACAAGAAGTTTTGAGCATTTAAACAAGGCAGGTGTTAGGGCTACCATGGACTCTGAGCTGGAATAATAGAGATCTGTAATATAATTCCTGCTTTTAGAATGTGTTAAAACCTTGCCGCATTTTTTAAAGGTTCAGAGAAGTTTTTCTAAAGCCTGCATATCCCGTTCAACCTTTTATAATTGGGTTTCACAGTTTAGGGAGGGCAGGACAAACATGATAGACAAGCCTAGGCCAGGGAGGCCCGCTGAGACAGTGACCCTACAATAGTGTCGAACGTTGAGGTTTTTGTCAACAAAGATCGCAGAGTGACATTGCAAGAGGTAGCTAATCAGTGTAGCATTGGTAAAACATTGGTACATCAGATTTTAAAAGAAAAAATAGGTATGAGCAAGGTAAGTGCTAGGTAGGTGCCAAAACAGCTGACAGAAGACCAAAAAGGCATCCAGGCTGACCATAGCAAAAGAACATTTTAACCATGATGAAAAAAATTTTTTAACTGTATTGTCTGTTGGGATGAAATGTGGGTTCATTATGCTGAACCTGAAACAAAATCTCTGACAGTCAAAGCAGTGGAAATGGGCTGGTTCCCCACCTCTGCTGGCAAGGTTATGAGATACATACGGAATAATACTGGTTCATTTCATGCCAAATAGTGACTGCTTGATACTATTCAGAAGTAATTTTGAAAAAAAAATCAAAGAAAAACTGAAAAAGCTGTGTCCCAGGCTTGCCAAGAAAAATGCGCTTCTTTTACAAGACAATGCCCCCTCTCATACTACCTCATCTACAGTTGAACTTATCAACTCCTTCAATTGTTAGACACTTGTAGACCCATATCAGACCCATATTGTCCCACCCTCCGTACAGCCCAGACCTTGCTCTCTGCATCTTTTGATTGTTTTCAGAACTGAAAGAAAGGTTTGCAAGAAACAAATATGAGACCAGGGTGGTTTTGATTTCAGCTGTAAATTGGTACCTCAGCAGTAGGTTTACTTCATGGTTTTCAGAGGGAATACAAAAGATGACAAAAGTGTATTGATGGATGTAGGTGGGGAATACTTTAAAAGGAATAAAAAGAAAAAAAAAAAACAAAAAAAAAACAACAACATTTAACAGTGTTTGAGAAAGATCAAAAAGTCCAAATATTTTCCAACTGCCCCTTGTACTTTTCTCAAATTTATATGATTTAACATGAAATAAACATATACGAGGGATGTTCGAAATGAATTGCTTATTGTCCTCTAGCTCGATATCCACGTGGGGCACGATAAAAACCAATACATACCTGTATAGGGCTATTCAATATCTACACAATGGTGTATAAATGTACATGTTAGACTTAAGTGTAAGACATAAAATTTGCCATTTGAATATACGCAGTCATTGACCACTGCAGTAAAAATGGTTGGTAGAAGCGTTGACAAAAAGGATGAAATACGGGCTTACATCAAAGCTCGCTCAAAACTTGGTTGTTCTTTGAAGAAGCTGATGACTGAAGTTTCTACTGCTTTTGGACCTTCTTGTGTGTCTTATGACACAGTTCGGCGGTGGAAAAAGAAATTTGAACCTGGTGTAGAGTCCATCAAAAATGCACCGAAATCAGGTAGGCCAAAATCTGCATCTCGTAAAGAAATCGTTTCCAAAATAAAGACAATCATTGAAGGAGATGCCAGATTTACAGTTCGTGATATTGCATGAAAGGTAGGCATATCACTATCAACGGTTCACCTTATTTTGAAGAAGCATTTGAAAGTCAGAAAGATTTCTGTTAGATGGGGGCCACATCTGTTGACTGACGAGCAAAAGAGGCAACGGGTTAAAGTGGCCTTCAAATGTTTCCAAAATATGACAAAAAGCAGTTTGCCAATGTCGTCACAGGTGATGAAACCTGGGTCCATTATTTTGAGCCCGTCAGAAAGGTTAGCAATAAGATCTGGGCCACTAAACACAGCAAACGCCCAATAATTGCCAAACGTTCTTTGAGTACAAAGAAGGTTTTGTAGGCAATCTTCTTCTCTGGTGAAGGAGTCGCAATAAAAGTGCCAGTGAAAAAGGGCAAAAGCATCACCGGAAAGTACTACAAAGACGTAGTACTGAAGAAACTGAAAAAGTATTATCAGAAACGACGCCCTGCCACTGGTTTTAAACATGTCCGTCTTCTACGTGACAATGCCCCAGCTCTTACTTCCGCAATAGTTACGGCGTTTTTTTGAAGAAAGAAAAAGTAACTGTTTTGCCTCACCCCCCCGTATTCACCAGACCTTGCCCCATGTGATTTCTTTTTGTTTCCGAAATTGAAAGCATTCCTTGCTGGGCGGAAATACCAGTCCCGACAGGCACTTGGATCTGCCATTCATCAGTACCTTATTACTGTGCCCAAATCAGCGTACCGTGACGCCTACAAGAAGTGGATACATCGGCTGAAACTTTGCATTTCTAGCCACGGGGAGTATTTCGAGGGCATGAAATGAGTACTTTTGGGCTAACTTGAAATTTGAAGTCTCCAGATAGAAATAAGCAATTCATTTCGAACATCCCTCGTATGTATTATGAGTACAATTTTATAACAACATAAAATCTTACCTTTACACATCAACATCTCAAATGGAATCTTTATCCCATAATATCGTCAACCTTTACCATTCTTTGGGCTAGTTCAGCAGATGACAAATTGATTGACATTTTTTCTCCATTGGAGACAATTTGCATAAAAGCCTGTTTTCTGGTAAAAAGAAGAAAAATATTTCAAAATGTCGTCTGCTGAAGTTTTTACCCAGAGTGCTAAGCGTTAAACTTCATTTACCTTGGCAACTTTGAGATCATCCATCATGTATTGTCTGGTAACTTCGAGATGTCGCACCAACCACATTTTGTGTGTATCTCTGTCCTCCATCTGGTTACCTTCAATCCTGAAATCATACAAATGAGCCTACACTAACCTGTATACCTATAAAATAGATTAAATATTATTCATTTCTATTTTTCAATCCATAATACAGTTGACTCCTGTTTTCTCAAACACTGATAATTCAAACTACTACTCAAGTCAAACTAAATTTTGGATAATGCTGGTTTAGTTTTGCTATATTTTTTTTTACATTTCAACTCCTAGTATCTCAAACTACTGTTAGCTCAAACTGAAAGTTCTAGTCCCTTGGAGTTTGAGATAATTGTTGGGGTTTAACCATGTCAACCCTTGTGGGTCATTTTGTGTCATCTCCCAAAGAAAGGGAGAAAAGAGATAGAAGAGATAGTAGAGGAGATGAAAGAGAGGGACATGGAAGAAAGAGGAACAGGAATGAAAGTGGAGTAACAGAAGAAATAAAAACTTTCCCCCCTTACCTGCTACAAGGATAGCAGGCCTTGTCCAACTGTAAGCAAATATCAGTTGGATGCCCTGGTGACATAATTACACGACACCTTCGCCACACCTGACCACACACGGCGTTTGAGATAGTGAGAGTCCACTGTATTAGCAGTAATGGCGTAGCTCCAGATGAGGCACTTTTGTCATCAAAAAGTATTCATAATTTTCTTATTTCTCCATAAAAACATATGTTGTGGGAACTCATTAGAAGTGCTTTTGATGAAGAAATATGAAAAATATTTATCTTGGTTCTTCTCATATCTGGAGCTTAGACAGCAAAATTTCACTTTCTTGTGTGCTTGTATAAATTTTGTCTTTGAGTTTGAAACAGAATAAGATGAGGACAAAAGTAAATGATAGTGCAGAAATAGAAGGAATACTAAGGGAATGAATTCTATTTTTGTGAATTTTATCGATGTGTAAGCTCTGGCAACTCACTCACAAACTAAATAAAGCTCAAAGGGCTTTATGTTAAGTTTGTGAGTGATTTGCGGGAGTTTACACATCGATAAAATCCACAAAAATAATAATTCAATTTATCCTCAAAATGCCATAAAGTTGCAAAACATGTCAATCTTTTGAGACGGCAGATGGAAAATTGATCTGATGGATTCCAGATTCTTGTTCTGGGCTTTACTGAAGTGTAAATGTTTCCTTCAACCAATGATATTGTGTGAAATGTGTATAAAGATGAAGAGTTGGAATAATTTACATATCACTTTCCACCACCTGTTACAAGTATAGTAGGCTTTTAACACCACCCTAATACACAGTCAATAAGCTTACATACTACATTGTATTTACCTTAATTTCATTGCTCCAGATATCAGAGGAATTGTTAAGGAGATTTTGGTGATAATTATGGGATAATTGTCTCCAGTTCGCTATAAAAAAATATATGTTGTGGGTACTCATTAGAAGTGCCTCACCGAGGCGCTTCTAATGAGTACCCACAACATATGTTTTTATGGAGAAATAAGAAAAAATTATCCTATATTTATCGCCAAAAATGCCTCCTTAACAATTCCTCTGAGATATGACACTTTTTTCATAAAAAAAGTATGGATATTTTTCTAACCTCCACATTTCCAGATTCTGTCTATCTGGCCAAAAGAACAGTTACAACTACAATAATATCTAAATGCTCTAACCATTTCCACTCCCTGAGCTAATTCAGCAGAAGACAAACTGACAATATTTTTTCTCTTTTTTTCCACCCCACCCCACTCCTCGCCAAAAAACAAAAAAACAAAAAAAACAAACAAAAAAACAAAAAACAAAAAAAAACAAACAAAAAAAAACAAAAAAAAACAGGTTTTGACATTTCATGCACATTGTCTTTGGGAAAAATGAGAAAAAAAAATTAAAATGCTGCCTGCTGAAATTTTTATCCAGTATGCAGATTCTTAATAAAAATATAATACCTGTTTAACGCTTAGCACTTTGTGTAAAATTTTCATCAGATGGCATATTGAACAATTTTCTTGTTTTCCTGGAAAACAGGAGACAATTTGCATGAAATGTCAAATCCTGTTTTCTGGGAAAAATATCATCTATTTGTCATCTTCTGAATTTGCCCAGAGATTGGTAATGGTTAAGAGCCACATCACAACCCATTTATGCTGAGTGGAGGCTTCTGCCTTAACTCTTTGGACCATCCATTTCCAATATTAGGGGTGTCTGGTTAGAGTTTATTATTACCAAGTGTTTTAGAAACTTCTGTATTTTATGCTAACAGTATAGACCCTATCAGACGCCACATTCTGCAGCATCTAATCTGGGTCTGCACTATTTGCCAATATCCCTTTTATGGGACACTAGGCATAAATGAGTTCATGATCAATAAATTTAAAGTACCTGTTTGAGATCAAAGTTTCTAGAACAGAAAAACATTCATCTTTCCAGCGCTTTGGTCTGTCAGGGGGCATAAATCCTGTCTGCTCCTTCCTTCTAAGGCACATTTCATCAAGCCTTAAATAAAATCAAAACAAGGACAGCATAATTATTGGTATTATTTCTGCACTAAATATTGAGATAGACAGGCCTGAGCAAACAATGTATTCTCCTTTTGACATCTTTTGGAAAGTTGTTTTTTCGTCTGGCGCTTTACACAGAAGAAGTTAATTTGCAAACTTTTGGCATGAATGAATGCAAAACCATTCCTCGTAACTACTTATGCACAAAAAGTTTAATTCTAGTCATTGGTTTAAAATAAAATAAAATATTTTCATTTTTCCCCATAGTTAAAATGCCTGCAAAATATGCAAAACTCAATAGGATAAGTAGATTTTAAACAACACTTGTTCAAACTTTCTGAAATTTTCACAATATTGTTACAGAACATCAATAATTTAAAATTAGTGAAAAAAAGCAAAAAATACTTTTTAATAAAACAATTTAAAACATCCTGTTTACTACCAGTATTATAGAAATTGCAAAGATCAGACCCATTTTTGGCCATGAAATTAATTTTGCAGTAAATATTTGAAAACTAAGCACCCGTACAGAAACAACAAATGGTTTCTGTTAACATATTGTCAATCACATATAATTTTTTCCATGTATAATAAAATTGAATAAAAACGTCTTCCTGAAGGCTGTCGAAAGCACAGTAGATCCAGATCAAACAGCTCCTAAGTGATCAAAATGATGTGGGTCTGTACTGCTTGTCAATCCTCCAATACATTTTAAGGGGACTTGATATACTTGGTAGATTTTCAATCATTGTTTCCAAGGGAGACAACTATTGTGACAACTAAGCCCCTTCTGAAAGGGACTACTCTATTGTAACAACTAAACCTCTTCTAAAAGGGTGTCCTCAACTGTGACAACTAAACCCCTCCTGTTATTGTGAAGTCAATCTGTAAGCATTGCAAAGCTTTGGAAGAAAGAGAATTCTGTAAAACTTCCATGTTTCTCCTGAAGAAGGGGATACTGCCCCCGAAAATTGGGATATAAAGGGTTGGCTTACTAGTGTATTATTCTTTTATTTCTGAGGATTCAATATTTCAAAGGATCAATACTATGTTTACTCCAAGTAGTGTAGACACAGAACAGACACTCATCCAGCAATTTTTAGACTCAAGAACAGGTAATGGAATTGACTTGTTCAAATTTTAGTGCAAGTATTGTAAAGCGTAAAGGTGTCTGTGTAGTTATTTTAAACTGAATAAACTCCCCTACACTACATACTGGAAGAATTCAATTCTAATTTTAGGTATGTCAGGCTAGGCTATTTAGATATTTCTAATGAAAAATGGCCAAACTGTTTCCAAATAGTGGAGACCCTGATCACAAGCGTTTGTCTGATCTGCATCTGCAGTTTGCCATTTACACTTTTGAGGGTTTCCAGACTAAAATGGATTAATGTTATGAGTTATTTCGAAGAGCTGGATCAGAGGGAGTTGCATAAACTAGCAACAGACCGTATTACAGACCGCTTAGTGGCAAATGGCTGTGTAACTGTATGTTGTTAAAAAGCACTTGGTGATGCTTTATGGCATATTCGGAGCTGCCTCATATAAAGTGCGTTTGAAGTAATAGCTGTGAGACTCAACAAAATGGCAATAATACTGGTGACAGTAGGCTTTAAAATGTTGAATGGCATGTTTTTCAACGCTTTGAACACGAAGAACAATGAAATAAATTATATGGTGGCAAATAGAAGTCCAAATCAGAAAATACAAGATTAAAATGGACTGTTACATAAGACAACCTAGTCTTTAGTAAGTGCTATATAAAAATGCTAGCCTTATGCTGCTCTCCCCAGATTTGCAGAGTAGTGGTTTAACCCTGGTCCTGCTGATTCCATATGTATCCTGGCTTTGCAAACAGTGTAGATTCAGCGTAGATTCAGATCAGCTGGCTTCTGAAGAAGCCAGCTGATCTGGATCTGCACTGTTTGTCATTCACTATGTGAATTTGCATCAACAACCTGGATCAAGCAATCTAATTGGCTGACAATTAGAAGTGGTGTGGTCTTAATTTATTCAGCATGGCAAGGTAAATTTGGTTTAAAAGGAAAACGCAACGTAAGTTGAAAGTGTTTACTTTGATGCAAGTTTTATCAAAATTGGTCGAGAAATAAGAAAGTTACAATGGTTAGAATATTTTCAAAATGGCGTTCATGAATGCCACCATATATACAAAAAACCTAACTATAATGGGTCTTCAAGAATACTTTGCTACAGTGTTTAACATGCATTTAAGTATAGTGACAGGCAATCATTTCCCCCAAAGAATCCAAATTTGTAAGGAGAACAACTTTTAAAATAGGTTTTTAAACTTTTGTGAAATGTCATTAAATATTCAAAATGCTGGCACCCATATCATCAATGTTAAAATATTCAATTGCCCATAACATCCTTAATTCTTGACCGATTTTGATCAAATCTGTAACAAAATTCATGGTTTGTGAAGCTCTTTACTTTGCAATACAATATGCTTTAAGGTTGTGTCCCCCTTTAAATGTTTGCATAGGAAAAGTATGTTTTGTGATGCCTAGCACCAATTAAATATGCAACAACTTAAAAGATGACCCTTATTGTTTGTTTGTGCTGAAGTTTTGCAGCCCTGTCAACCCAGTGAGGTTATGTCGAGCGCGGTCAGTTTACCTAACCACACTGTGGCAACACAGAAAGGGAACACTGAAGGGGACAGTTTCTTTTTTTCTTACGTAGGGTACCTTTTCACCTACATAAGGCCATTTTCGCCTTAACCCTACGTAGCTAGTACAAATACATACAATGTTACCATAAATAACTAAAGTGCACAGGTTGCCCGTGTAACACGCGTATAAGCCACGTAGTGGCGTGATACCTGCCCTATATAAACTCCTTCGTAAATGATTCCCATAAGGGGGAAATACAACACAGAAGTGTCAGAGGACACAAATTCTCATCTGTATGGGATTCATTTCGGTGAGTGAATATTTATTACTTTTGATAATTTTAGTGTTAGTCATCGGTTTGTAGGTTTTATTTGCAAGGTCTGAACGGCCAGAAATGAATTACTGTCTGATTTAAAACCTGCGAATTGTTGATTACATGGCCTATATAACAGACGCAGGGTAATACGGTTCTGCATTTTATTGTTTAGGATTTGTTCATGTATACTTGACCCGTCACGCAAAAATGTTACAGGCTGGTGCGGTTTTTCCCAGCATAGGAGGTGTATGGGAAAGGCGCTGAGCAGGCTGAGCAGTATAATCAGTCTTATTGGGGTCTTTCCTATCAAGCGCAAATTCGGTCTAGTCGGTGTCTTCATTCTGCGGGAATGATGTGGCTATAAAGGACGCTGATCGGACTGTGCAGTATGTTCAGTCTGATCGGTTCTTTATAGCAGACGCAAAATATAGGGGACATGTGAACAGAGCAGAGCCGGACTTGCCGATGAGCACATAGGAGCATCGTAATAGTCATCAAATTTGCGACATGAAGGCATGCACGCGTGACAGACATGCATATATGTAAATTATGCCCTCTTGGCGAAAGACGACACGAAATATGGGCAAATAGACGTTTAGAGGACCAAGCCTGCCCAGTGTAAGTGCAGTCTAAAAAACCTTTATAGTTAAATTTTGAAACAGAAATGAATATCAATTGCAAGCATTCGCGTTCACATAGGACCGGGCAACATATTTTAGTAAAGTTAAAATTATGAATTTGTAAATATTTTTTCCGTCTGCTCAAATTTTTTGCCCTGATGTGGCAGACGAAAAATATACTGTAAAGCTGTATGTATTATATGAGATGTTAGGGGTTGACATTTATTAGTGAATGACATTTGGGTCGACAGTTCAAATGTCGGGTCCCAAATACTAGAAGGCTGGAATGTCATGATTACAGAGAGCTCAATGATTGGAAGATCATGGCCCTGTTTGTCATCAGTGGACATTTCAAATGTCATGTCCCTAATTTTATTTATTACTGTTATGTTGGGGCATCAGCAATTATTGTAAAAATATGGAGTTTTGCATATGATGTCGAGGGGCGATGCTGCCGAGAGCTGGTGATAACTAGCTGTCGACTGCGCAGACGTCGACAATTGGATTGAAGCTGTGGGTGAATCACGGTGACGTTGATAATAGACGTCGAGGATTCAGCCACGACGCCAATGACATCACACCATCCGGGCGATGTATAACGTCATTGTTGACTGAATATATATATATTTAGTCAGACTGCAAGCTTCATCATATGGTGGTGTAATTTTATCTAGTGATTGTTATGTTCTTGTTTTTTTTTAGCACTTCAGTGACACAATCTACTAGATGTGTCTATATCCCGATGTTAGTATCCTGATGGATATAGTAGAGGCCCATAGAGGCTGATCAACTGATGTGAAGTTAACGGCCGCCAAGGCGCCACTCCACACAGAAATAGATTAGTGATTATCAATCTAATATAAAATATAATGTAATATTAGAAAAGGATCCTTAAAGAAAATAACTAGTTAGGAGAGGAGAGTATAAGTAAAGGGCCCCATATAAACATATGAAGAATTCAGGAAGTTAGATAACCCAGCATATTCTCTTCCCATTGGCCCAGGGTTCAGCACACTTGGGTGGAGTCATACTGATATTGTTGAACAATTTGGCTAACCTACCAAGTTAGTCAAATTATAGAACATATCAGTTACCACCCATGTTGGGCTACCGTAGCCAACGCTAAGAGTATAGCTGAGGTATATGTCAAGAGTGTTTTTTTTTTGTGTGTGTGTCATAGTTGAATAGTGTCATTTCATGTAATTGTATGTTGTACATATTTATGTAAAAAAAAAAAAAAAATAGTTATAAAATCTAACGTTGTTAGAGTTTCTGTGTAGTGGTGCCTATTGGCAAAGCCCAAGCCGGAGCGCGATTAAACAGGAAATCACCATCGGTATGTCCTGACCACCCTAGAGTGTTACACACTTTTACTGGGGAGAACTAGTTTTGTGCACATTCTTTCGACAGAAACTGACAACTGCCCTTCTTGAATCAGTGGAAAGGAGAGAATGTCCATAGAAAATATTTCATGATCAATGATCTCCACGAAAGAACATTGCCACCTAGGTGGGGCTGAACCCCAACCTCCTGATCACCAGTCAGATGTGAATACAACTGATTCACCGAGGCTGGAAAAGATGACTGTTCTAATCTTACCTTTCTTCCCTTTCTATAATTCTCAGAGCTGTTACAATAAGAGTTGGTTCTCGTCTGACAGACATCAGAACTCTCTGAATAATGATCCACACCTGCTTTCCTAATGTTACTGATAATTTCTGTACATCAGCAAAATATTTATCCAGAGTCTGAAATGTAAAAAAAAAAGGACCTAGTTGTTCAAGCACTATTAGCTAAACAAAGTGATTGAATTGTTTTGAGTTCATTGGGTAAAATTTTCAGCAGTAACATATTGGAATATTTTTCTTATTTTTTCCATATATACATACTGATATATTTGTTGAAAAAAAAAACAGTGAAGAGCTGCTTGTGAACATCACATATTTTGCTGAACAAATGTGAGTAGCTGGTTTTGAACATCACATACTTTGCTAAACAAATGCAAGTATCTGCATTTGAACCACACATATTTTTGCTGAACAAATGTTAGTATCTGCTTTTGAACCACACACATTTTTGCTGAACAGATGTGAGTAGCTGCTTTTGAACCACAATATTTTGCTAAACAAATATGAGAAACTTTTGAACCACACATATTTTTGCTGAACAGATGTGAGTAGCTGCCTTTGAATATAACATATTTTGGCTGAACAAATGTGAGTTGCTGCTTTTAAACTACACATATTTTGGCTCAGCAAATATGAATAGCTTCTGAACCACCCATATTTTTGCTGAACAAATATGAGTTGCTGCTTTTGAACATCACATATTTTTGCTGAACAAATGTGAATAGCTGCTTCTGAACCACACATATTTTAGCTGAACAAATGTGAGTAGCTGCTTTTGAACTTCACATATTTTTACTGAACAAATGTGAGTAGCTGCTTTTGAACCACACATATTTTTGCTGAACAAATGTGAGTTGCTAATTTTAAATATTACATACTGTTGCTGAACACATGTGAGTAGCTGCTTTTGAACATCACATACTGTTGCTGAACAGATGTGTGTAGCTGTTTTTGAATATCTCATACTTCTGCTGAATGCATGTGAGTAGCTGCTTTTGAATATCTCATACTGTTGCTGAACACATATGAGTAGCTGCTTTTGAAAATCACATACTGTTGCTGAACATGGGTGTAGCTGCTTTGGAATATATCTCATACTGCTGCTGAACATATACTATTGCTGAACACTTGTGCAGCTGCTTTTGAATATCTCATACTGTTGCTGAACACATGTGAGTAGCTGCTTTTGAACCACACATATTTTTGGAATATATCTCATACTGCTGCTGAACACATACTATTGCTGAACACATATGAGTAGCTGCTTTTGAAAATCACATACTGTTGCTGAACATGGGTGTAGCTGCTTTGGAATATATCTCATACTGCTGCTGAACACATACTACTGCCGAAAATGTGTGTAGCTGCTTTTGAATATCTCGTACTGTTGCTGAACACATGTGAGTAACTGCTTTTGAACCACATATATTTTTGGAATATATCTCATACTGCTGCATACCACATACTATTGCTGGCCACATGTGTGTAGCTGCTTTTGAATATCTCATACTGTTGCTGAACACATGTGAGCAGCTGCTTTTGAACCACACATATTTTTGGAATATATCTCATACTGCTGCATACCACATACTATTGCTGGCCACATGTGTGTAGCTGCTTTTGAATATCTCATACTGTTGCTGAACACATGTGAGTAGCTGCTTTTGAACCACACATATTTTTGGAATATATCTCATACTGCTGCTGAACACATACTATTGCTGAACACATGTATGTAGCTGCTTTTGGATATCAGATACTGTTGCTGAACACATGTGAGTAGCTGCTTTTGAACCACACATATTTTTGGAATATATCTCATACTGCTGCTGAACACATACTATTGCTGAACATGTGAGTAGCTGCTTTTGAATATCACATACTGCTGCTGAACATGCGAGTAGCTGCTTTTGAATATCACATCCTGTTGCAGAATTCATGTGAGTAGCTGCTTTTAAACCACATATTTTTGCTGACCCTGATCAGAGAATGCATTCTGTGGTATCTGATCTGGGTCTACACTGTTTGCTCAGGCCTTTCTGTCTCAACATCTAGGGTAAATAAGGTAATATGCTAATAAAATGGATCATACAGCAAGCAGAAACCTCTTACATTGTTATCAGTGGGACTCTGTTTTGGCTGCTTGTGAAGCTCTAACAATAAATCATCTCTTGCTATCTCCAGTTCTGTTAAACTATAGAAATATAAACATTATAAATCAATAACAGAAAAAGTAGATGGATTTATTGTATAGCTTAATATTGTCCCTACTTAAAATGCACTGTTGAAAGTGACTTATATTCTGTACTGAATGGTGTCACTGGTCTGATTGTCATGGAATTTTGTTACGTTGTGCCATGTGCGATATCAGCCTTGTTACTAAAGAATAAAGAGACCCTGTTAGATATTAACTAGCAAAAATTTTAATGTCATACACTGCTACTCTCATTATCATGATCATATCACAAAATTGAACAGACTATAGTGTTAAGGTCAGATAATCCTGCAATGAAAAAAAATGAAAATCCAGCAAGAACTGCAGAAGTACTTGGCACCACAAACATGGACAAAAAGATTGTAGTGCTATAGCCAGGTAACCATGCAATGTTTTTTTTCACAAGGCTACTCATAATGCTATTCGTTTTTGTTAACTTTCATGAAAATCTAACGAAAATGCAGGGGTAGTTCATGTCACAAATTTGGACAGACACACTTAGATAACTTTGTCAGGTAACCTTGCAAGAAGGAGTATTTCAGAAGAAGTATTTGATGATAATTCTGAGATATTTTTTCCAGATCTCCAGAAAAGTATATGTTGTGGGTACTCATTAGAAGCACCTCAGTAAGGCACTTCAAATGAGTACCCACACCATATGTTTTTATGAAGAAATACGAAAAATAATCCCAGAATTATCACAAAATACTCCTCCATATGAAGACATCTGCTTAACAGCAAAAATATACCAGATGGTATTCTACTTTTTTTTTTAATTTACCAGTTTAGGTAACATTCACCTGAAATGTCAAGACTTGTTTTCTCTGAAAAAAAAAAAAACAAAACAAAAAAAAAAAAAACATGCTTGGTACCTTAAGGGTTAAAAGACTGTAGGACTCACTGTTTGTGTGCGAGTAAAAGTTTCCCATCCTCTATAAGTGCTTCTGTCTTTCTCACACTCTCTGGAACTGTGAATATATGCTTCAAATTTTCCATGGCTGTAGCAAGCTGCAACATAAATTAAAGTTGTTTTCCCATTGCTTTTATTTATACCAATGACATCCTCAACTAAACAAAATTTACATGGCAGATCTGGGAAAATGAAGTTTTTTAAAAGTAAAACATATTTTAACGAGTAATACTTAACCTATAGATAATGTGCTATTCTCTTCTGTTTTCACACCTTCCACAGAAAAAACGACCTTTCAGTCGTTAATTAAAGTCTTAAACCAGAAGGTCCCTTAGGCAGTTACCTGTGTGACGTAACTCTTCCCGCTCAATTGATCACGTGTCAGTTTCTTTTATGTGTAAAACAATAGACACAATTAGGAGAGACAAGCGAGGGTGGGCGGAGGGAGATAATTGATTATCTATAGGTTAAGTATTACTCGTTAAAATATGTTTTACTTTTAAAAAACTTCATTTTAACTTCATAATACATTAACCTATAGATAATGTGCTAGAATTTGCAGAATAGGAGGGAGGTGCTCTCCTAATTCTAACACCAATAATATCTCACCACTTCTGGTTAAAGACTCAGGAAACTCTAAGGAATCAGATACATTCTAATTCTATATTTAATAGAAAGAATGATCTAGATTTACTAAATGGCATATCTTTAAGGTGTTATGATCAAACAACCTTATATATAATAGTAGACTCTAGAGGAAGCCAGTTCTTAAGTCTCAGAGACCTAACATTGGCCCCCCCCCCCCCCCCCCCCTCCCTTTTTTTTTCTTTTTGGGAAACAACAATTGGCTTCAAAAAGAAAAGGGAGTCATTGAGACATAACATAAATATTCCATCGCAAAGTAAGCTAGGAATATAGAAATAATATTTTCAAAACAAAATTTGTAAAACAAAAAGCCAAGACCATACACTAAGTAGTCTATCTAGGGTCTTAAATAAATAAGGAAAAGTCTACTCGGTGGAGTTTCCTATAGATAACTGACATATGTAGATATTTTGGATAAAATTCTAGATATGTGAAGCTATCTAATTGTAATAGTCTAAGCTATTAGAATTATAAACTAATTAGATTCTGTTAATTGGAGCAATAGGACAGTTTCCGATGAACAGACATAGACTTAAAATAACCATAATGTTGTATAATTATTCCCCTTTGATCAAATTAAAGAAGGGGAGATAATAAAAGTAGATGGAGTTAACTTAACTTTAACTCAGTTATCCATCAGAAGAAAAAGGTATAGACAAACATAATGGTTAAAACTATTGCTAGACTAATTGTATTACGAATTTTTAGTCAAGCAATAAAATAATACAGAGTTTGCATAAAACTGCTGGGAAGAAAAAACAAACTAAACCATTGATAATTAGTTTTGTCATAGACATATAAAAGCGTTTGATGTCCTGACAAAATAATAAAGAAGAAACTGTCAACATCATAACTTAGAGTTTGACAGACAATAAGAGAGATAAGAATAAGGTTGATCGCAGCTAACTGTAAGACGGTCATAGTTTAGCTAAATCTTACCGTATTGATAAGATTAAGCAATAATAAATAAGCTGGATAGAATCTTTCTATACCAGAAGATTGCCATGAAAAGTACTCCTGAGTAAATAATCATGGAAATCAAGAAATGTTAAAAAGTCCACTTTGTAATGACGAATCAAAATGTTCATAAAAAGAGAAGGACTCAGAGAAAAAGTAATAGTGTGATAATCTCTGAAGAAAGATTATACAATAGTACTGATTAATAATGTCTAAAACACTTAATTTATAAGTTAAGAGATAGTATTACTATTCTATATGCATATTTAAGAATAGTAAGAAATATATGGATACTAAATTAAAATTATACTACAGAACAAATTCCTGCTATAAATAAAAGGTTAATCGTAACTATTTATTAAGCAAGGATTTATTAAACATATAACTCGCTATAAAATTACTGCCCAGAATTTTATAGATAAATATTCAATCAAATTTTTAGAAGTGAATATTAATAGAATAAAATCTATGTCTGCATAATTGGTAATTCCTGAAATATCAAATTACGTACTCGCAAATGAATTTAGTAAGAAAATATATATACATATATATACATATATATATATACTCTCGAGATCTATACGTAAACCATAGAGAGTAATAAAATAATATTATTACCACGATCCCTGACGGAAGGGTAAAAACATGTATAAATATGAAAGAGATAATAATTAATTTAACGTCATATAGGTTTAAGATAAAATTTGTTTAATCTTTAACCAATATGCAGCAACAGTGACTCGATATTCTGTATTCGTACGTAGAAAAGAGTACTTAGTCATTAGAATTTTGTATGACTGAAATAGAGATAATGGGATCTAAATGGATGTATCTCCATGAACTGAATCGAAGGATAATATCCATTCTAAAAACTAGGGCTTGTTTTAGGCTTAGTTTAACAAGCGTAGAATTGAATTACTTTCAAGTATTCATGAAGTCGTTGTGCTCTGAATACTGAGAAAAAACTGTTAAAATATTGTTTAGGAAATAAAAAAGTGACTGGTCCATAATGTTAGCTAGATTTAAACCTGGAACGTAGCGAGAAGGTCAATCTAACTTAAAAGTAAGTTGAGAAAGATAAATAATGAAGATAGATATATAAATATCAGTATAATATATTATCGCCAACTATTATCAAATAATCTGAATGTTAAAAAGCATAAATGCTACTCGAAAGTTTATTTACCGAATGTATAATCGGAGAAACTTTCAGTATGTTCGAAAATGTATCACAAAAGTAAGATCTGACCAGGAACGTAGGTGCAGCACTTACTACGTTGTGAAGTTTATATAAACATATTCTATATTATAAATTGAAGCAGTGCATTTCAAAATCATTGAAACATCTTGAAATGACTTATTGTGTGGAAAAAAAATAAATATCCAGTTTTGGAAAAGATACGAGGGATGTTCGAAATGAATTGCTTATTTCTATCTGGAGACTTCAAATTTCAAGTTAGCCCAAAAGTACTCATTTCATGCCCTCGAAGTACTCCCCGTGGCTAGAAATGCAAAGTTTCAGCCGATGTATCCACTTCTTGAAGGTGTCACGGTACGCTGATTTGGGCACAGTAATAAGGTACTGATGAATGGCAGATCCAAGTGCCTGTCGGAACTGGTATTTCCGCCCAGCAAGGAATGCTTTCAATTTCGGAAACAAAAAAAAATCACATGGGGCAAGGTCTGGAGAATACAGGGGGTGAGGCAAAACAGTTACTTTTTCTTTCTTCAAAAACGCCGTAACTATTGCAGAGGTATGAGCTGGGGCATTGTCATGTAGAAGACGGACATGTTTAAAACCAGTGGCAGGGCTTCGTTTCTGATAATACTTTTTCAGTTTCTTCAGTACTACGTCTTTATAGTACTTTCCGGTGATGCTTTTGCCCTTTTTCACTGGCACTTATATTGCGACTCCTTCACACGAGAAGAAGATTGCATACAAAACCTTCTTTGTACTCAAAGAACGTTTGGCAATTATTGGGTGTTTGCTGTGTTTAGTGGCCCAGATCTTATTGCTAACATTTCTGACGGGCTCAAAATAATGGACCCAGGTTTCATCACCTGTGACGACATTGGCAAACTGCTTTTTGTCATATTTTGGAAACATTTGAAGCAGCTTTTTGGCCACTTTAACCCGTTGCCTCTTTTGCTCGTCAGTCAACAGATGTGGCACCCATCTAGCAGAAATCTTTCTGACTTTCAAATGCTTCTTCAAAATAAGGTGAACCGTTGATATTGATATGCCTACCTTTCGTGCAATATCACGAACTGTAAATCTGGCATCTCCTTCAATGATTTCCTTTATTTTGGAAACGATTTCTTTACGACATGCAGATTTTGGCCTACCTGATTTCGGTGCATTTTTGATGGACTCTACACCAGACTCAAATTTCTTTTTCCACCGCCTAACTGTGTCATAAGACACACAAGAAGGTCCAAAAGCAGTAGAAATTTCAGTCATCAGCTTCTTCAAAGAACAACCAAGTTTTGAGCGAGCTTTGATGTAAGCCCGTATTTCATCTTTTTTGTCGACGCTTCTACCAACCATTTTTACTGCAGTGGTCAATGACTGCATGTATTCAAATGGCAAATTTTATGTCTTACACTTAATCTAACATGTACATTTATACACCATTGTGTAGATATTGAATAACCCTATACAGATATGTATTGGTTTTTTATCGTGCCCCACTTGGATATCGAGCTAGAGGACAATAAGCAATTCATTTCGAACATCCCTCGTATTTATCTATATATATATAGACCATTTTTGATGCGGACTGGAAATCAAGATATTAATCTTTGCATTATTCGCAAACTGAACTTGAACTCTAAGCGAGAACTACTATGATCCCTTTAACGAATGTAAACATAAAGAAGGGGTAAAGAGATAATTAAGTGTATCTTAATTCTTTACCGGCTCGTAATTAAGGATGTTTTCCCTTTTTTCTAAGCCTAGACCGTACATTGATTAATATGAATATGATAATATCTGCTATTATGAGGTAAACTCTCGTTAATTAACCTCTAAGCATATATTAAAAATATATATCAACATAATCTAGAGCTTCGGTAAGTTTAGAGGAAGGAAATGATTGACTTTGGCAGTTTCTGAATAGTTACAAAGTCAATAAAAAAAATCAAAAGGAAAGTATTGTATATAATATTTAATTTAGGCAATAATAATCTGTCATGTACTGAATAATTAATGCCTTTACTAAATATGTATCCATTGTCAATATCAAAGGTGCGAGAAAATTTTGATTGACATGGACTCTAGTTATAAATAAAATATTAGAGGTATAGAGCTAGTCGAAGCAAAACTATTCCTCAATAAAGATAAAGTAGACCTATAATATACGAGGATTAATTGGGTCTAGTAATTATAAGTTTTAAACCTTCCTAAATAATTTCTAATTATAATCATAATAAAATTATTATTCCAAGATGAAGAATCTTCAGCGTAATAGATTCTTACTGAGACAAAATTATCTGGTATATTGCTATCGCAGTCTTAAATGATCCAGAAGAAAAAATAAAACAGGCAAAGTAAAGAACGTATCGAATTATATCTATGCCTAAATATAAGATTTTCTTCTTATTTATTATTTTATAGCAGAGTTTAGACAGAGCACGACTGACCTAGACTCTTATATAATCAATCAAAAGATAGTATAAAAATAGAATAATAGCTTAACGGATCAACTATTTCCATGTAGAAAGGCAAAAGGAAAATATGTACCTCAATTAGAATTTTAAATTGTAGTAATCTAGAGAGGTAGCGGATAAATAAATAAACTGTTAATTTATTTATCTGATTCGTGTAGATTTTCGATACCTTATGAATGAAAAATTAATAGAAAGTAGAAAAGATTGATTGCTACTTTCTTATCAATTTACTCCTTAGATTACATGCTGATTACATATCGGAGCATGTAGAAGAAAATCAGGGGATGAAAGAAGAAAGATTTTTAGATTTCGTGTATATTTTTCTTCTTATAAATAACGATAGTTTTATAGTTCACCTTTGCCTTAGAGCCGAATAAGGTGAATATGTAAGAAGTTAATCTCTTTGTAGCGAATAAAAGAGATATAATTATAGGTGGAAGTATCTTCTACACTTAGTGAATGAATTGTGAATTTGATCGTAACCGATAATTCTTAATTCATTTTCAAGAATAAATATATATATAGAATTTAAGTCTAGTTCAAAAGTGACTAGACAGAATTCAACAATATAAGGGGCTACTAGGTATTAGAACCCATCGCTGTCATTCAATAACCTATAACCCAAGACTATACATGTCTATAGTGCTTAATAAATAAAAATATGTTGAGCGAGTACCAGTGACTACTACTCGGTCACTAGTAATCCGACACAATGACGTGACGCTAGTCTACAAAACTACTGCCCGGTGGAATTTCGTTAGAATGACCTGGCACTACTCTACGAACTGCCTCCCGGTGAAATTTTCGTTAGAGCCGGAAGTTAACCGCTTTCTAGCGAATGAAAGAGATAAAACATAATTTGAATGACCTGGCACTAGTCTACGAACTGCTGCCCGGTAAAAATTTTTTTATAGTCAGAAGTTTAACTCTTTCTAGTAGATGAAAGAGATAAAACATAAGTTAATTTAAAATATTAATGGAATTACACTCCTATAATAAGTCAATGGAATATTAAAGATTCTAGTCTGATTCGGGAAAGACTGTACAGAATTTTATGTATAAAAAGTTACTATGTATTTCACTTAATAACCTATATCCATTGACTTGAATGTGAATGGAGCTCTATGAACGATAATAGATTGTTCGGGAATTAGTGATCACTATTTTGACACTAGTTACCCGACATAATGACCAGACACTAGTATTCATAACTGTTGCCCGGTAAAGTTACAAGTAATTAGACAAATTGATCGGATAGTAGTATTCGTAACTCTAGTCCGATGAAAAAAGGAGATTATATATGAAAACTGACCCAGCACAAGTATTCGAAACTTTTTCCCGGTGATAATTAATTATTAGGCAAAATTGACCAGACACTTTCTGTAAGTTTGCCTGGTGAAAAATCAGAAATAATAAAATAATATGACCGAGTATAAGTATCAGAAATATTACTGATACTTTGCCCGCTGAAAAATTTTAATAATTAGACATAATGACCGGAAGTTAGTATATGTGACTATTTTGTCCGGTGAAATATGTCAAAAAACTAAGTCTTTCCAGAAAATAATTAAATTATTGACTGGAGACTAGTTGACTGGTGCCTGGTTGACTGGTGACTGGTTGACTGGTGACTGGTGCCTGGCGCCTAGTTGACTGGTGACTGGTGAAGCTGATTGACTGGTGCCTGGTTGACTGGTGACTGGTGGACTTAGACTTCATCGGATACTAAGTACCCAAAGATGCCACCTTGATGGGTCTTATCCCGGCAGTATAGCCATATGGGGTGGGGCTCCCATCAGTAAAGAATTGTCTTATAACCCATCAAGGGTTGACAAGTTCTTTACAATCAGCTTCTCCACCATGAGAATCTTTAGCCAACTGAAGATCTCTGCAAATAAAAGCCCAGGAAAATCATATCGTAAATGCTGAATAACCTGGAACGAAAAGAACAAAAATATTCTGCATATATAAACACGACTATCGAACCGATCACGCACGAGCGTTGTGCCGAATAGCGAGAGTCGTGAAAACGCATGTCGAGAAAAGGCCAGTCAAAAAATATGTGAAATCGAAAATTGAAAATTTTAAATAATAACATAGAAAGTGAAAGGAGTGATAAATAAACAAAAGAAACACAAGGATACAGAAATTTATCCGTGAGGAAAGAAATAATCCAAGTTTCTATCACAGGTAAATAATCCTTGTTGAATTTCTTTGTCCACAGAAAAGAAACAGACACGTGATCAATTGAGCGGGAAGAGTTACGTCATACAGGTAACTGCCTAAGGGACCTTCTGGTTTAAGACTTTAACGACTGAAAGGTCGTTTTTTCTGTGGAAGGTGTGAAAACAGAACAGAATAGCACATTATCTATAGGTTAATGTATTATGAAGTTAAAATTATACCAGGCCCAAAGCCGGGAATTATTTTTCAAAACCTGACATCAAAACAGTAATTCTTTCTAATAATTTCATTATGGAATGAACTTCATTTTTGTGGATTTTATCGACATGTAAAGGCCAGTAAATCACTAAAAAACTGAATAAAGCCACAAATTATTTTTGTGAGTGATTCATAAACATTTACATATTCATAAAATCCACAAAAATAAAACTCATTTCTTATAATTCAATGTTTATGTTTGACAAGCTTTCTGTGTACTCAAAGTAAAATAACTTTAAACTTTTATAATTTCACTTGGTAAAATTTAATATGAAAATATGGAGAAAGTAGTTCATTTTAGAAATTTATACAAAAAAATAAATCCAAGATTCCCATTCTCTATAAATACTATTATGGATTTTCTCGACCAATCAAATTGTGCTAAATCAGTGTAATCCTGTTCAAACGAATTTCTGCCAAGTTTCCTAATATTCATGCAGATTTTATCACAGCCAGAGAAAATGTTATTGATAAATGAATCAAGAGTATTACAGCTTTTAATGTATCCAAGAACTGCTCAATAAAAGTGTCAGTGGCCTTAAAATCATAAAGAGACTGCTTATATCTTATTTTTGAAAAACAATTTGAGATATATTATCTATACCCATTCAAACAAAATACTATGGTCCCCGTGATCCCAGTTCATGAACTGTGAAGACTGACTGATTCTGATAGCTTCTTTAACTTGTCTGAGTCTCTTATTATTTTCCCTGTCAACTACTTTTGCCCCCTCCCAATAGATGATATGGTTAGCCGTAGGGATATAATCCGTCACTGCACTTTTGTGAAAACATGTTTCAGATGACATACAATCTAAGCAACATCTAAAGACCTTTGTTTACACTAGTCACCAGTCTAGCTGTAAGCAGTCTGTAACATAACAAGGTCAAGGTCACAGTCTGATGATGGTTCTCAATGAGAACCAAAACTTTTGACAGTAAGTGAAAAGACTTCTTTGGATATGATCAAAAAAATTCTTTGGATTAATTTAATGTTCTATTTTGATGAACCTATTCAGTGAATAAAATGGACTTGTTCAAATTTTAGGACAAATATGGTAAGGAATTTAGATGTCTCAACATTTAGGGTAAATATGGTACAGAGACCTGACAGAAGTTTTTGTTTTCCTTTCGTACACCTTGTATTTTCTCTTGCAGTGGTGCGAGTGCTCTGTAGACATCATCCACCTGGTCCAGACTCTCCTTGATTTCATGTACATCATGCAGGGCACTCTGTAACTGGTTTAAACCAGTTCTCACCCCATCTAACTGTGACTGTACAGCAGTTTTCAACATGGCTTCAACTGATGCCTGAAATACATTGATGTACAGCAGTTTTCAACATTGCTTCAACTGATGCCTGAAATACATTACTGTACAGCAGTTTTCAACATTGCTTAAACTTATGCCTGAAATATGTTATTGTACAGCAGTAAATGTTTCAACATTGCTTCAATTGATGCTTGAAATACATTATTGTACAGCAGTTTTCAACATCACTTCAAATGATGCCTGAAATACATTATTGTACAGCAGTTTTCAACATTGCTTCAGCTGATGCCTGAAAGACATTACTGTACAGCAGTTTTCAACATTGCTTCAACTGATGCCTAATATATATTCATGTACAGCACTTTTCAACATTGCTTCGACTGATGCCTGAAATACATTATTGTACAGCAGTTTTCTACATTGCTTCAACTGTAACTGCCTGAAATACATTATAGCCAGGTAAGACTGCGAAGATACATTTCTGAGCCGTGTCACCAAAAATGTTCATTAAATTTTCTGCCAAATCGATCCTTCAGTGCACATGCCTGAACTTTTGAGGCCATGTCTAATTCTTAAATTATTTTCCCCTTTGTCTGCCCTTATCTGAGTGAACAGCATAGGTTCTGACAAGACTGCGTGCATGCCATTCTCATGTTATAATGACTCTTTTCCAATGATGCGGCTCACTCCTCAATTTTAATATGAATGTACTTATCAATATACTATACTCTTTTCACAAAATTTGTAGAAGACAGACAAATTTCTTATATCTTTTTTTTTATTTTTCCTGATTAAAAAGAGACTGATAGTCCTGTTTCATCTCCTATGGAAAAAATTCACATGAAATGTCAAATACTATTTTCTAATATTTAAACAGTAGTCTCCTTATATTCAAATGACACTTTAAACCTTAATATGCTTTTCAAACTTTTCGCAGACAACTTTCTCAAATACTGTTTATAATTTTTAGGTGAATATAAATGCTAGATATTTCATGATGAGGAATTGCTGTTTTGCTAGACATTCAACATTATTTAAGTCATAACAAGATGATGAAGGGGTGATAAAGATTGGCACTTGCAATAAAGCGCCGTACTGTCGTCGGCTGAACATCACCTCTAGCGAGATATCCTGATCTTGTGATCCAAAGTGAGGAGCACTTACTGGTCACCACCGGGACACTTCCAATGTATGTTAAACAGTCTAATTCATTTGTTTGAACTTGAAGACAAGCCAGATCAAGGGATATAGTGTCCAAATATTTAAGAACATTTTACTATCTGAGGATCTGTCAAAAATGCCCATGATGACAGGCATACAGTGATGGGCCAGGTCAAACACAGCTTTTTTTAGGTTTGTTAAACTGTGCCCTGCTGAATAAATTATGATGCCACACCCACTTCTAATTTTCAGCCAATCAGATTATTTGAGCCAGGTTGTTGATACAAATCTGCATAGTTACAAACTGCGCAGATCCAGATCAAATGGCTTCTTCAGAAGCCAACTGATCTTGATCTATGCTGTTCACAAAGGCAAGGCATATCTGAGTTCTGCAGGACTTGGGTTAACCTGAAGTAAAATGGATTAACCTGTCACTTGTTGAAATTTAAGGACAAATATGGTAGGGACTTAACCAATCCCAATATTTAAGGTAAATAGTGTTCTTACTTTCTTTCTGGCTACCCGTCTTCTGTACTGGTCAACTTTCTCAAGCTGGTCGGGTCTCTAAAACATAAAACTTCCATTAGCCACAAGTAAACAGGATCTGGTTTAAAGTTAAACATAGATCTATTTTTAATGCAAGTTCAAACAATAATACAATCTTCATTCATACTAACATTAGGATAAGAATGAAAGCAACTTAGGGTGTTTCTTTTGATGTTCAATATATATTTTAGGCAGAAGAGATTTATACTATTTGGTTTAATCCCTTTACTTTGAGTGGACTCTTCTACCACAACTCCTTGGACCAGTCTATTTCTAATAGCAGGGTGCCTGATTACTATGTGGCATCTGAGCTGGGTCTGCATTGTATGCCAGTTACTCTTTTTGGGGTATCCAAACTAAAATAGGCTAAGAATACATATTAAGTTATGATTTCAAATTCAGTGAGAGTCTGAAAAATAAAATCAAAGAGGTTTCATTTTTTTATTTTGAATAAAAAAATTCTTGAAAGTTCTCAATGAGACTGGACTTTTATCTGATTTCGAAAATAAACTAGAGCAAGTTGATGGCGCGCCATCGCATATCCCGGTGCCAGTGCCATCGCATATCTCTGTGCACATCAAAATTCCAAATATGTTCCTCTAGTCCTCATCCATAGGGCTATTACCTGTGACAGTTTCAAGGTTCTAGCTGAAAAAGCCTAAGAGGAATTGTGTGACAATCAAAAAAAGAACCCAAAATCCTACTTTTTCACCTGAAGTGACCCCCAGACATGCCCCCGGGGCAAAAGTTTTGCACCACTGTATTCTACTCTTCATTACCTTCGATTTGATATGCAACACGACTTTGTTTAAAAAAAAATGGATTTTGGTCCCTTCAAGGCCACATCCCCTGGCCCTGCCCCCAGGGGTTACATCAAAATTCCGAATGCGTTCCTCCAGTCCTCATCCATAGAGTTATTACCTGTAACAGTTTCAAGGTTCTAGCTCAAAAAGCCTAAGAGGAGTTGTGTGACAATAAAAAAAAGGGACCCAAAATCCTACTTTTTGATCCCTTGTGACCCCCGAACATGCCCCCGGGGCAAAATTTTTGCCCCACTGTATTCTATTTTTCATTACCTTTGATCTGATATGCAACATGACTATGCTTGTACAAAATGGATTTTGGACCCTTCGGGGCCACATCCCCCTGGCCCTGCCCCAAGGGGTTACATCAACATTATGAATGTGTTCCTCCAGTCCTCATCCATAGGGCTATCCCCTGTGAAAGTTTCAAGATTCTAGCTTAAATGGTCTAGGAGCAATGGCGTGACATTACAGACGGATGTATTGACATTCCAACAATTGGGGTTTAGCGGCTACGTCCATTGTAAATTTCCATAGGATTTTAAGGGCTATAAGCTCCCTAACCCAAAGGTTTATAATGTATCCTAATGGAATAAAGTATAATGTGGTTACAAAATTGCACCCCCCAACCCTAAATGTTGGCTCGGACAGACAGACAGACGACCGGACGGAGTGTATAACAATATCCCCTCTTTTTCTTCGAAAGACGTGGGGTTAAAAATTGGTGAATCTCACTGAAAATCAGAAATTTAATGTGTGCCAAAAATAACAGTGACATAAATCCACACTACTGTACTCACCCTAACTATGGGCAGACATACATGAACAAACAGTGCAGAATGCAGCATCTGATCAGTTACCCTAAGTATTGGGCAGATATACCTGAGCAAACAGTGCAGAATGCAGCATCTGATCAGTTATCCTTAATATTGGGCAGATATACCTGAACAAACAGTGCAGAATGCAGCATCTGATCAGTTACCCTAAATATTGGGCAGATATACCTGAGCAAACAGTGCAGAATGCAGCATCTGATCAGTTACCCTAAATATTGGGCAGATATACCTGAGCAAACAGAGCAGAATGTGGCATCTGATCAGTTACCCTAAATATTGGGCAGATATACCTGAGCAAACAGTGCAGAATGCAGCATCTGATCAGTTACCCTAAATATTGGGCAGATATACCTGAGCAAACAGTGCAGAATGCAGCATCTGATCAGTTACCCTAAGTATTGGGCAGATATACCTGAGCAAACAATATTGGGCAGATATACCTGAGCAAACAGTGCAGAATGCAGCATCTGATCAGTTACCCTAAGTATTGGGCAGATATACCTGAGCAAACAGTCAGAAAGCAGCATCTGATCAGTTACCCTAAATATTGGGCAGATACACCTGAGCAAACAGTGCAGAATGCAGCATCTGATCAGTTACCCTAAATATTGGGCAGATATACCTATGCAAATGGTGCAGAATGCAGCATCTGATCAGTTACCCTAAATATTGGGCAGATGTACCTGAGCAAACAGTGCAGAATGCAGCATCTGATCAGTTATCCTAAATATTGGGCAGATATACCTGAGCAAACAGAGCAGAAAGTAGCATCTAATCAGTTACCCTAAGTATTGGGCAGATATACCTGAGCAAACAGTGCAGAATGCGGCATCTGATCAGTTACCCTAAATATTGGGCAGATACACCTGAGCAAACAGAGCAGAATGTGGCATCTGATCAGTTACCCTAAATATTGGGCAAATATACCTGAGCAAAGAGTGCAGAATGCAGCATCTGATCAGTTACCCTAAGTACTGGGCAGATATACCTGAGCAAATGGTGCAGAATGCAGCATCTGATCAGTTACCTTAAGTACTGAACAGATATATACCTGAGCAAACAGTGCAGAATGTGGCATCTGATCAGTTACCCTAAATATTGGGCAGATATACCTGAGCAAACAGTGCAGAATGCAGCATCTGATCAGTTACCCTAAATATTGGGCAGATATACCTGAGCAAACAGAGCAGAATGTGGCATCTGATCAGTTACCCTAAATATTGGGCAGATATACCTGAGCAAAGAGTGCAGAATGCAGCATCTGATCAGTTACCCTAAGTATTGGGCAGATATACCTGAGCAAACAGTGCAGAATGTGGCATCTGATCAGTTACCCTAAATATTGGGCAGATATACCGGAGCAAACAGTGCAGAATGTGGCATCTGATCAGTTACCCTAAATATTGGGCAGATATACCTGAGCAAACAGAGCAGAATGCAGCATCTGATCAGTTACCTTAAGTATTGAACAGATATACCTGAGCAAACAGTGCAGAATGTGGCATCTGATCAGTTACCCTAAATATTGGGCAGATATACCTGAGCAAACAGTGCAGAATGTGGCATCTGATCAGTTACCCTAAATAGTGGGCAGATATACCTGAGCAAACCATCTGATCAGTTACCCTAAGTATTGGGCAGATATACCTGAGCAAACAGAGCAGACTGCAGCATCTGATCAGGATCTACACTATTTGCAACTCATCCAGCAGGTTACAGACATATCGAAAGATAGTAAAATGGAGCTGTTCCAATTTTAAGACAAGTAGAGTAAAAAGTGTCCCAATATTTAGGGTACCAGTAAATATGGTTACTGTACTATGATACTCACCTGAAGTAAATTACCAACATATTTTGTAGCAGCACTTTTTGCTTCTTCCTCTAACCGCCCCAGGTCAAGTGGTGCTTGAGGTGAAATTTCTGTTGTCATTGTTCTTTCCCAGACTAAAAACAAATGGAAAAGGGGACACTTCTATTAAATTCCAGATAAGAGTGAATATTTTTTTAATTTCTTCATAAAAACATATACATGTAATTGTGCAGGGCTGGAAAATTCTTAAAATCTCCACTCATCCTACATGACCAGAGGTATTGCGATTTTGATAAATTATAAAGGGAAAACCTAGAATTTACACTCGTCCTGTGCCTAAGAGTATTTGTCATGGCGAGCGGGACAAGTGGAATTTTCCAGCCTTGTTATGGTACTCATTAGTAGTGCATTAATCCGCAAGGCACTTTTTAATGAGTACCAACAACAGTTTTCATGGAAAAATAAGCAATTATTACGAGCAATATAAAATTAATTAATTTTTAACCTGCTGTACTTTAACAGCAGCAGACATGATTTTCATTTTAAAGTATTTTTCTCACTTTTTCCCAGAAAGCTGGACATAGGAGTTTGTGCACATTGTCTAAAAAGGCAATTTGCAAGAAATGTCATATCCTATTTTTCCAGAAAATATTTAACATATCATTATATCATAATCAGATTTTTGATTAACGTGCAGGTATATGGGCAACATCCACACCAGTGGGCCCCCTTCCAGATAGCTGGCTTGCTGCACGCATGGCAGATCTCACACCAGTTCTCCAGGTATATCTATCGTGAGGATTGATGGCGGAGAGCTCCCACTCTCTGAAATACCTCTCTGTCAGCTGTTTCCATGTCATCTTGGGCCTCCCAGGCTCATGCTTTCCATCAACCTGTATGTCAAAGGCTGTCTTGACTGCACCATTGGAACGTTCCACATGTCCATACTATCGGAGTCTTCTCTCCTTCAGAATGAGGTCCAGATCCTCAATGCCAAGCCGCACAAGTAGCTCATTGGACCTGGTCGTGACAATGTCTTGTGGTCTGACATTGCAGATCTGTCTGATCATTGCCCTGTCATTTTGCTGCATTTATGTCCAGAGAGTGCTAAGGGTTAAACTAGTTCATACTTTTCAGTAAGATTTCACTATTTTGTGGGGTGGAAAAAGTTTTACAAATATAATATAAAAAGAATGCCAATGTAAGATACTAATGTCATTTCAAAATTTAATTAGCCTTTATTTCAGAATTTCTCCATACCATGTCTCCTAGCCTGATTACAATCTTACCAAATGATAAATGATTGACAGTTTTACTTTTTCTGGAAAATACATGTAGGTCTTGAGATTCCATGTAAATGAAATTAGAATATATTCAGTTTACAGTCTCCAGTAACAAAAAAAAACAACAACAACAAAAAAAAAAAAACACTCTATATGCAAACAGCTTCTGGTTGGCAAAAAGGGTCTGGCTGTCGTATGCTGTGTAAAAGTTTCAGCCTTAGGAGAAAACTGTGATGAGGTGTGATTCACAGCTATTCCATCATATGACACAATGCTGATGCAGAAAATATAGATACGAAATCCACCTAATTACCACACTGTGCACTTAGGCTGTTTCAAAATTACTTGAAAAAAAAACAAACAACAACAACAAACAAAGCAAAAAAAAACAAAAACACTTGAAGCAAAATGTTCACCTAATAAGGGCACAATTTAAAGAAAGATTAACAGAGGACTTCATGAGGGACTATTCAATGATGCCACGTGATTCTCTCTGATTTTCTTTATAAACTGTAGTGTTTCCCCAAGGATTTAAAAAGGTTTTGAAAAAGAGCACTTTTTTTACATGTGTATGTCAATAAAAAGAGCACTTTATGCATGAAGTCCAATAAAAAGGGCATTTTTAAAGATTCACTCTAATAAAAGATATGATTTTTTTTCAAGGGCATTTTTGTATCAATAAACTAGTTTTGTTTTGATGGTTTAAAGCTGTAGTCTTCAGAAACGCTAATTAAAATAGGGGCAAAATATTTTGCTACAATTGGTGCCTGATTATTCAGAGACTTTTTCATCTTCTGAATTTCCATACTTCCTTCTTATACCATTGTTACTCTTTTTTTCTTTCCTTCATTGTTCTCTTTTCACCTATGGAAATATTGCTGGTATTTTCACACCTTCATGAATCATTAATTATGTGTGTTTATTGTCAAAACTAATGGTTCTTGAGCAGTAAGTGACAATAAACAAAAGGATTATACAATGTTTGCTTTAAAACATACATTTTATCAACTCTAGGCATCCTAATAAAATTGTCTAACTGTTATTTTTGGTCCGATTTTCATGAAATTTTCACCAAAATGTAGGGCTTTAAATGTACTGTTTGAAAAAAGGCATGGTGCCATGGAAAAAGGGCATGGCACTATGGAAAAGGGCCATGGCGCAGCACCATGCTAAAATGGGCCAGTGCCTTAGATAAGATTTTAAGCTATGGGGTATTTTGGGCTATTTTTACCTACCCATTTCTTATTTAATTGGGTATCAGGAATTTTCTTTTGGGTACTCTGTTTTGTTAATAGGTGCAAGAAATACTTGTATTTGGGTATTTACCCCATAAATTTAATTTGAATTGCTTTTTCAGGAACTTTAATTGGGTAATTACCCCAAAAGCAGCTTATCTAAAGTACTGATGGGCTAGGGGAAACATTAAAAAGCATATGTTGTTGGTACTCATTTGAATTGCCACAACAAGTCAAGGCAAGTCAAATGAGCACCTATAACACATGCTTTTATATCTCTTTATAAAAGCTTATGTTGTGTCATTGACACTCATTTGAATTGCTTCTATTAAAGCATATGTTGTTGGTATTCATTTGAACTGCCTCAAGTCAATTCAAATGAGTTCCAACAATATTTGCTTTTATAAAGACGTAGATAAAAGTATACAAGCTGAAATCTAAGGACTGAAAAATTACTTGATTGTGCACTTATAGGGGTATGTGCAGTAATTAGAGTGAATAAGGTAGATACACTTTCAAGTTTCTGCTACACTTTAGTTTTGGGGTTATACATTACCAAGACAGAGTGTGGTCTATCTTTCATTTACATACAAATAAAATATCCTACTTTATAAAGGAGAGAAAAGCTTAACATAAAAACATGAATGCATGCAATTTGTGTCCCCACCCACATCAGATCAGTAAGGTCTCTTTGCAGGTCTGTATGCAGAATAGCTTGCTGTCAATACTCAGTAGCATCCTGAATGTTTTTTATGCATGTACTATGATTTTCTATGTACAGCTCTTTACATGATGCCATACATTGAGAGTACAAAGAGCACTGTAGTGCAGTGAATAGAGCACTGAATTATGGTGCTAGAGGTCCAATTTAAATCCCTTCTCAAATGAGAAATTTCTGGGTCCAGATATGCTCCATTAGCATCATTGTCAGGGATGATAATACAGCGCACCTTCCTTCGGATCACGTTAATTTCATGGGCCCCTGTGCAGGTTAAAATTTCCAACTACCGAGACAAAACTATCTCTACTCCTTAGTGATCTATCCTGCAAAACAGGGTTCCTGCAGAAAATGGTCGAATCTGACAGAATGCAGAACAGTATAAGAAAGCCAGTAACCTGGTCTGAATCAGACTTGAACCTAAGGCTGGTGGAAGCTCAGTTAGCGCACTAGCCTCTAGAGCTACAGGTACCAGGATTGATCCCATGCTTTGGCAAGGGAATTTTGCTGTCCAAACTTGCTTTCACTTGTGTCATTTGCAGGCATGACATGAAAACATTGCGCTGTCCTTTGATAAGGCTGTTAACTGTCACAGCAATGGGTAAAGCATTACTGAAAGATAGATAGATGGTGCAAGTGGTGGGTGGTGCCTTGCCAATGTCGACAGACCAACTCATCTTGCATAGCTCCATTTTCCATTTTTTTTTTTTTTTTTTGTGCTCTATGCAAGATGAGCTGACTTCATAGATGAGCTGACCATAGAGAGCTGACTGCTGTGTCAAAACATTGCCAGTATCAGTTAGTCATTCTATCAATATCAATGTCAAGTATCAATGCTTATTAAGAATCAGTCTGACACATTCATGAACACCTATCCCACCCACTTATTATTATAACCGAAAGTAAGAAAACGTCGACAGGACTTGAAGGCGTAACTGCAGATGAATACAAAGAAATGAACGTAAAATAATGGTAGTCTGCTAAGAACCAAATATTTCGATATGCCGGTACCTTCGCGAGATTAATTTCACGTATACCTTTAAAACATTCACGTCAAGACGTTTGTTGACATTTCCGTGTCCACCATTTCATCACACCAAAGTCTCGTGCCAAAACGAGAGCTCGCGTACGGTGACGTCACTCAGAGACGTACGTGACGCCATTGGGAACGGTTCAGCGACGTACAGATTGAAGGTGACGGACGGTTTATTTGCTTAAATTTAGGTAATATGTCTTATATTTTAGTCCTTACGATAGATGAAATATCCATTTCTTGTGATGTAAGTTGTTTGACCGCTTCAGACGTTTTCTTACTTTCGGTTTTGAAGTAAAACGGGTGGTTGATCCTACCCATAAATTAACCCAATTATGGAGTCCTTCGTTATTTTGTGATAAAAGAGCACCTGCTACTACTTGGAAGTAGCCGAGTGGCGAATAAATAATCAGCGAGACTGTTTGTTTTTCAATAAATATTGTGATCGGAAAAAATGATAATGCGAGGAAGTAAAATAGCCTGTTATGAGGCCCAAGAAGGGGAATATAGCAGGCTGCTGCATGTGTTTGTTCTTTGATGAGGCACTGTAAGGGGAATGTCTTGAAGAGATCTCTTTTTTTATTTATTTTTTTTATTTTCTACCTAGCATTGCATTTTGTCAGTTTGTTTCCTTACCTTTAAACTGTTTTTGTTAACTTCAAGGTTTGTTATTTTATATCATATTACATGTAAATGTTAGAACTTTGTTTTGTGCAAAGCTAAGCGGGACATTGATCTGTACTTCCCATCAACATTATTTCAGTCATTTAGGGTTTGGGTGGGGTATTTTGGTCATATTTCGCGTTCGGCCACATGAACCATAGCAATTTGTAGGCAAAATGAACAGATGAAAATGCGTGATATTTAGCTTATTTTTCAAAGGCTTGAAACAGTTTGATTGAAATATCAGTCTTCTGCGAAAAATAAGAAAACTGTTTTTTAACTGTTGCCTATGGTAAATGTCCTAAAATTTAGAACAGTTTATTTCATACTTTTCTGGCCTAATAGAGTTTCCCCCAGGATTCAAAGAGGGTACGGTAAAGATTTTGCAAAAGGGCTCTTTTTGTGCCTGTATGTCAATAAAAAGGGCACTTTTACACGTAAAGTCCAATAAAAAGAGCATTTTTAAAGATTCACTCCAATAAAAGATATGATTTTTTTTCCAAGGGCTTTTTTGTATCAATAAACTATTAATGTTTGTTTTGTTTTGATGGTTTAAAGCAGTTGTCTTCAGAAATGCTAATTAGAATAGGGGCAAAATATTTTGTTACAATGATGCCCCATTCACTATCAATATAAGTTAACCTAACTAGTGCCTGATCATTCAGAGACTTTTTCATCTTCTGAATTTTCCTTACTTCCTTCCTATACCGTTGTTATTCATTGACTTTTTTCTTTCATTCATTGTTCTCTTTTCACCTACAATGTATAGAAATATTGCTTGTATTTTCACTCTGTCATGAATCATTTTAAAATTATGTGTGATTATTGTGAAGACTAATAGACTAATGAGCAGTAAGTGACAATATAAACAAAAGGATTTATACAATGTTTGCTTTAAAAGGTGCATTTTATCAAATCTAGGCATTCAAATAAATTTGTTATTTTTGGTCCAATTTTCATGACATTTTCACCAAAATGTAGGGCTTTAGATGTACTATATGAAAAAGGGCATGGTGCCATGGAAACAAATGGCATGGCGCTATGGAAAATGGGCATGGCATAGCTCCATGCTAAAATGGTCTAGGGGAAACACTACCTAAGTTCAGCTGTTTATGTAGTTATTTCTTAAAGTACTTAGTGGAATCGCAAACAGTGTGGACCCTGTTCAGACTGCACTGTTTGCATGCCATTTTATCAGAAGCTTTGGTGTACAAAACTTTAGGACATTTATCGTATGTTTATATTTAGCTGGCACTTTTAAGTTAAATCTTTCAACTTCGTAACCTCTCCTCCAAAATTAGGTTCTGCTTCTTTTAACAGATAATTATTTACAGAGTTATGGCCCCTAGTAAGTGTTCAGAATTGATTTTCATGCCAATCCTAGGTAAATGTCATCTGATTCAAAGAAAAGAAATTTGGTGGCTTACTCACAAATAAGTAGTGTTTGTTTGTCGATTCCAACAGAAGTTATCTTGAAAAAAAATGGCCTTCATCCTTTTCAATAAACATTCCTTTTGGCTTACTTATGAATAAGAACACGTTCAATTTGCTAACAGCATTTATGTCAATTCTGATATGAGTTATGAGCCCCTGATTATATGTAAAAAAAAAAAATAATAATAATAATTCCATACAACTGCTTGCAAGTCTTTTTTCCTATTCAGACAACATTAAAGTATTGAATAAGTAAACAGTTTCAGTTTGAAAATGATGTTAAATCATTTGTCAGTTATGACAAGTTATGGACCCCGATAAAACTTGTAGTTCATGCAGTAACCTTAGTTTCACACACACATTTCATCCAAATCAAATGAAATTCTCTGAGATGGAAAGTTTTTCATTTTCAAAAGATATCCTGTAAGCTTTGCTTGCTGACATTTCTGGTTTCAACGCATACCAGTGGCTGGTCTTTATGCAATGCTGGCAATGTTTTAGTTCACATATGTACATACACCACAACCTCTTTATAACACTGGTGCTGGGGTCCAAAGCAAAAACTGTGTTACCTAAACAACTGTATTGTATCTAAACAAAAATGCATGGATTATAAAAAAAATGACCGTATCATGATCATGTCTATGTTGGTAAAATATTTATTAAGATTATATTTTTTTTATTCAGGCATAAATTCTTCATATTCTGTGGGCATATATGTTAACTTGAAGAAGAGGCTACTGCTCACTAAGACAAATGCTATCGGGTGTGTGATTTATACAGGAATGACAAGGTAACCTAGAGGCTGAAAGACCAGAAATTCTGAATGCCAGTGACGCAGATTTTTCCAGAAAGTGGACTTGATCCCGAGATTGATGAGGTTTGATTTATACATGCACATTTGCATTATGTTTTTTTTTTTTTTTTATATATATAAAGACTGATTAAAGAGGAGTATTTGGTGATAATTCTAGGATAATTTTCAATTTCTCCATCAAAACATATGCTGTTGGTATTTATTAGATGCACCTTGATTAAAAGCACCTAATGAGTACCCACAAATTAAATTATGTTTTATGGAGAAATAAGAAAAAAAAATACATCCCAGAAATAAAAAAGAAATATCCCAGGATTAATTAGTATCACAAAATATTCCTTTGACCTTAACCCTTAAGCGCCAAGCAAAATTTGTAGCAGACAACATTTATTTTTATTTTTTTTAATTTTTCAAAGAACACAAGTCCTGATATTTCATGTGCCAAGCAGACGATTCACATGAAATATCAAGACTTGTTTTCTTTGAAAAATTCAAAAAGAAAAAAAAAATTCAAAATGTCATCTGCTGCAGTTGTGATTGGTGCTTTAAGGGTTAATAAGTCCTCTGTTTATAGCACTAGATAAGGCACAGTTTTAACCAAACATTGAAAATGCCAATTCTTTTCTAATGTCTCCAAGAAAACAGTTCTGTATTTACTGATTAGAAGTGTTTCAAAATGATGCTTCTAATGAGTAGTATCAACAGCATATATGTTTTCTTCAATGAGGAAATATGAAAAATATATTGGGAGACTTCCATTATCTACAGCTGAGTATTCATTCTAACACGGTGTATGCTGTGAAAATATTTCAGCAGATAACATTTTGAAATATTTTTCTAATTTTTCTCGAACATAAGATTTGACAGTTCATGCAAATTGTCTCCAAGAGACAATTTGCATGAAAAGTCAAATCCTATTTTCTGGGGAAACATAAGAAAAAATATCATCAATTTGTGGTCTGTATTTGTCCAGGCAGTGGTAACAGTTAACCCATTTGTGTCTGTATTATTCACCACAAATCTAAAATGACCCAAACAAAGAGCTTAGTATTTCATTTTTACAGCTTTCCTATTAAAATAAAAAAGTGAGGAAAAATATATTCCTGAAAATAGAGTTTTCTTATCATTACTATCAGTTACAAGAGGCAAAAGTGACTAGTGTTTGATTATAATCGATCATAGAGACAAAACTAAACTTACAACGCTATGAAGAGACTTAGCTGTTAGATGGTGTCCTTATAATGTTAAAATTTATTTTCTGGATAAAAAACCAAAAAAAGATTTTAAATTGTTTCCTGGTATTAAATATTTCAGTTTACCAGAGTAAATAAAAGTTAATCAAGACATGTTTTCTCTGAAAAAATGAAAAAAAAAACCGTCATCTTCTTTAGTTGTGATTGGCACTTTACAGGTTAAATATGCATTTTCCAGGGCTTCCCGATGCTTAACAAGGCTATCATAGATGTTACCAGTGGAACTTTGTCAGCTAAACTTCACCGAGAGAGATTTATATGCCCAGGAATCAATCGAGAATGTATAGAATTCAACGATATGTTTATTACACCAAAGACATTCTATCATTTGGCTGATAAAGCTAGTCTCAAAGACTGGAAGAATGCTATCAGAATCAATGGCAAGAAAATCAGGTATGTAAACTTAACATTTCATTCAAATTTGGCCTTTAGGAAAAGATGGCTGGCATTTTCAAAGGTACATTTGCATACTTAACAGTAAAAAACAGAGAATAAAATGATCTTTGACTCATTTGTTACTGCAGTGAGAAATGGTCACTGTGTGATATGTAAACAATCAAGACCCATATCAGCCTATGCATCTTAAGGGCCTTCTAGGTTTCATTATTATATTCTATAGTATCAGATGATTCAAGGAAGCCCTGATCAGACTGCATTGTTGCACAGGAAGATCTGGGCCTTTGTTGCCCTCATCTGCAATGAGGGCCTTTTTCTCCTGACATGACTTATTAAATGCTCAGCACGCTGGATAAAATTTTCAGAACTTTTCTTATTTTTCCCAGAAAAAAGGTTTTGGCATTTCATATAAATTGTCTACAATTTACATAAAATGTCAAAATATCATCTGCTGAATTATTTACCAGGCATGCTAAGAAGCGTTAATTATTTTACAATATAAATGTATGTTTGTGACATCATCTTATAATTTTCAAAAGCTGCTATTAACTTCAGAAAAAGACAACTACAGCGAACAATCAAAATCTGTTTTTCTTGGAAAAGTAAGAAAAATATTTGACAGTGACATCTGCTTATATTTATCCCCTTGATTTTTGGACTTTGAAAAAAAAAAAAACAACAAAAAAAACTTGGGAATAAAAGAGTAGACATTGTTATTGCCTCCATCCAACCATCTGTCCATAATACTTTCCATAGCTCCAAAATCTGATACAGCACTTTATTATTTCTCCATTAATCCTTGTCCTGCTGAACCCGGATATGCCCTACCTTTGCAAACAGTGTATATCCAGATCATTTGGCTTTTTAGGAAGCCAACTAATCTGGATCTGCACTGTTTGTCATCAAGTACATGTATGTGAATTTGATTCAACAAACTTGATCAAGCAGTCTGATTGGCTGAAACTTAGAGGTGGGTGTGGCTTATTAATTTATTCAGCAGGACAAGGGTTAAAATGTGTTGTGGGTACTCATTAGAAGTGTTTTGGCAAGGTGCTACTAATGATTACTAACAACATGTTATATGTGCTTGATATATGTTACATGTTATGTGTTTATCCCCTTGCTATTCACACTAAAAACAACAACAACAACAACAAAACCTGGGAATAAGAGCAGACATTGTTATTTCCTCCTTCCAACCCAACTGTCCATAATACTTTCTCCTAAACTTTTGAGCAGATTTCAACTAGAATTTAATGTTTTAACATTCTGCTATAGTTATCTAGCAGCACACTGGAACCAGGGGAAAGGATAAAAAAAAAAAAGTAAAAAAAAAACAAAAAAAACCCCAAAAACATGGAGATTTGTGCTGACATGCCGTTGACTGCACAGTCTAATTTTGTTTAGTCTTTTGTCCAGAAATTGACCAAGATTTTTAGCTCACCTGGGCCAAAGGCTCCAGGGGAGCCTATAGGATGGAGGGAAGCCTATAGGATGGTAGGCCATCTGTCATCCACTTTTGACCATTTATATCTCAGCAGTCTGTAGGCTAATTTCAATCGTTTCTCATCTGCCTCTGGTGGGGGGATCAATGACATAGGCTTTTCATGGAAATTGAATGAAAACTTTGGTTGCTATGTCAATCTATGTAGATTTACAATGGGAAAATGCTTGTCATCACTAGAACTCCTTCAGTTTTGATTGGATGTTTCTGAAACTTGCAGATAAGGTGGACATGGATGAAATCTCGAATGAGATCTAAAACTGGCCAGATTGGCTCATTAATCTTAGAGTTACGTCCCCTTGATTGCTGGAAAAGCTTCCGTTTGACTTTGTCATTAGCATAGCTCGTTCAGTTTGATCAGATCTTCCTGAAACTTGCAGATGAGGTTGACATGAATGAAATCTCAGATGAGTTTGGAACCTGGGCAGATTGGATCATTAGATTTAGAATTATATCCCCTCGATTGCTGAAAAAGTGTCATTTTGACTCTCATCAGCATAACTCATTCAGTTTTGTTTGGATCTTCCTGAAACTTGCAGATAAGGTGGACCTGGATGCATTCTTAGAGAATTTTGAAAGCTGGCCAGATTGGATCATCAATTTTAGAGTTATGTCCCCTTGATAGCTGAAAAAGTTTCTGTTGGACTTTGACATCAGCATAACTCGTTCAGTTTTGATCGGATCTTCCTGAAACTTGCAGATAAGGAGGACATGGATAAAATCTCAAAGGAGTTTCAAACCTGTCCACTGTCCAGATCAGAATATTAATCTTAGAGTTACATCCCTTTGATTGTTGAAAAAAGCTTCTGTTTGACTTTGTCATCAGCATGACTTGTTCAGTTATGATAGAATCTGCCTGAAACTTGTAATGGTGGATATGGATGAAATCTAGAATGAGTTTTAAAACTGATCAGATCCGGTCATTAATCTTAGAGTTACCTCCTCTTGATTGCTGAAAAAGCCGCTGTTTGACTTTGTCATCAGCATAACTCATTCAGTTTTGATCAGATCTTCATGAAACTTGCAGATAGGGTGGACATGGATGAAATCTTGGATGAGTTTGAAACCTGGCCAGATTGGATCATTTGTCTTTGAGTTACATCCCCTTGATTGTTGAACTAGCCTATATTTGACTTTATCATCAGCATAACTCATTCAGTTTTGATCAGATCATCCTGAAACTTGCAGATAAGGTGGACATGGATGAAGTCTTGGATAAATTTGAAAACAAAGTTTGGAAACCTACACAATCTGATAGAGTTATGTGGGCCTTCGTAGCCTAGTGGATAGGAGAGTTAGAGTTATGTGGGCCTTCGTAGCCTAGTGGATAGGAGAGTTGACTCTTAATTCTTTAGGTTTCTCACCACTGTGGTTTGAGCCTCGTTCGGGTCACATGTGGGAAAGCCAAGGATGGTCAGGTGAGTTTTTTCGCCCGGGTTCTCCAGTTTTCGCCCACCTTTGATGAACGATCGGCTCGATATAAGTGGAATATTCTTGAAAGGGCCGTTAAAGACATATAATTAACCTTATTTGCTGCAAAGGTCTATCGATTTTAATCAGATTTTCCTTAAACTTGTATGGAGGACATGGATATTTTGGAGTTATGTTCTCCAGATAAATAATTGTGGTAGACAGTGAACAACCATGACCTACTTTTCAGCACAGGTGAGCATTAAGGACCATCATGGTCCTCGTGTCTTATGTATTACCAAAAATTATTACCCCAAGTATTGGGACAGGCAGATGTAAGCAAACAAAGTAGATCCAGAGTAGACACCACAGAATATAGCATCTGATCAGGGTCTGCATTATTTGCCACTCCTCCAGCAATTTTTAGACACATCAACAGGTAGTAAAATGAACTTGTTCAAAATCTAGGACGAGTATGGTAAGGAGTTAAGATGTCCAAATACAGTACTAGGTGTAAATATGGTACACTTTAACCTCTTTATATAAGACAGTTTGTTATAAGATGGTTTTGGATATAAGATTATCTAAGATGGTTCAAAGATGGACCCCAAAAGTGTTGTATCCAAACAAAAATGTATTGCTTATTTAGAAAAATGGTCATTTTTCTATATAATCTATACATTTTTGTTTGGATACAACACCACTGTTTACCTTACATAGTTTTTGCTTTGGTTCCCAGTGATAGTGTTATAAAGAGGTTGTGGAGTACTTCATAAACATTTCATTCCGGCATTGAATATAAAAATATGTCGAAATGGCACTAAGACTACAGAACTTTACACTCAATGTGAGAATAGTGAAATATGTACCACAGTTAATAGACATGTACTGTAGTGTTCTTGAAATCCGTTTCTTAGAAAACGGGCAGAGCAGTGCTGTAGTGACTGGGTTTTTGTACTTACCAAATGTATGTATTTGGATAGACAGGCCTGAGCAAACAGCGTAGACAGAGATGAGACACTGCAGAACAAGGCCTCTCATCAGGGTCTACACTGTTTGCCACTCATCCATCAATTTTAGACATGTCGACAACTGTACTTATTCAAATTTTAGGACAAGTAATGTAAGGAGTTGAGGTGTCCCAATACTTAGGGTAAATATGGTATCCTAATCATTTGGACAGGTTGACCTAAACAGACAGACTTTGCTTGTTAATCTGTTACGTGTATGTTTTGGTTTCTACTTCTAGTCTTGCGAAATAATTTAAGGAATCTTTTCATATTTTGCATAAAGGTTGATATTGATGAGATATTGCTGTTAGAAAAAAATAAGGGCCTAGGCATTAATTGCTTAGAGTTATTTCCCTTTGTTATTCTTGAAAAGTTGCTTTGGCATGATTATATAGTGCATGCACGGTGAAATGATCTTGTCTCAAAGTGTTTGTTGAAGCAATCTGATACTTTGCAGGCTCATTACAGACATATTGAAAAAATTATTTTCATCAAAACAACAGCTTTTTTAACTTAACCTTTTTTTGGTAATTCTTGATAACTGGGTTTTATATGGCCTGAGATAGTGCATCTGAGTTAGTGCATGCATGGTGAAATCAACTCATCTCAAAATATTTGTTGACACCTTCTTATACTTTGCAGGTTTTTTTGTTTTTTTTTATTTAGACTAAACATGTGTTTAAATGTCATAAATACATATATACTGACAAATATATATAGCACACAACTATTTTAAATACGTTATCATTTGAAATGACAAATTCAAAACCTATCTCTTTAAAAGATTAGTAAAAGAGAAAAAGTTTAGAAAGAGAGAGGGGGTTGTTGAGAAAAGTTGGTAAACATGGCTGTTGGAATATTGTTCAGATTCATGTAACATGTGAAAATACAGAAGATTGTTTTCTGCCTGTCTCAACTGGTGTGTAATTACCACTAAGACTGATAATAGTGAAACCATTGCTGTATCGAGACCACGGTAGTCAAATTAAAAAAAAAAAAGAAAAAAAAAATTCCTTAACAGGACAGCAGAAAACAAGCTGTAATATCAATATATGTTCTAAAGTATACTGTCTTCTATAGCTATAAATTCATGGTGCGCCTCTTTATCCAGAGTCTGTTTCAATATACCCGTGGCAGATAGTCAGCAGTAAGCAGAACCCAGACACTAACATAAAAGTCATATTGGACCCATGGGTCACTCTGTGCTTGGATAAAAGTAGTTATATACTGATGTCCACTTCTTAAAAAATTTATTTAATCTATTATTAATGAATAAAGTGTATCTCTCGCTAAGCATTTTTTTCTTTAAAAGGCTGACAAAACCTTGAATGCTTAGATTTCTGGAAGAGTATTTGTTTTTTGTAGATGTAATATTTTGCTAAACCATAGATATAATTGACCAGTTCTGTTTTACCACCGTATGCAAATAATATGTTTCGATCTTCTAACGATATTTGTTGTCAACCATGTTTTAAGTTCAACTCAAAATGTTTTTACTCTTGGGCATCGAAGAAATAGATGATGAATTTTTTCTGGTTGCTCACCACAGTAACTACAAGCCAGATTATCAGTTTTATTAATTTTATAAAGAAACAAATTAGTTACTAAAATTTTATTATTAATTTTGTATTGAAAGTCGTGCAGTTTTATCTCGTGAAATAACTTTAATGTTCGATGATACATTTTCCATTCCTCTTCCCCTATAGCCCCCATCTCCGCTTGCCATTTTGCTTGTGGGATGTACTCGTTTACTCCGACCAAAATGTCGTAGAAAATTCTACTTCCTTTCTTTGATTTAATTAGGTATTGAAGGTATATATTACATACTACATTTTGTTTAGTTTCAACAATAAATACACGATTCATGTTAATTTGATCTTTCCATACTTGAGAAATATTATTTAATACATGCTGATAGTCTAGAAATGTGCCCCTTATATTATATTTCGCTTTTAACTGTTCAAAACTATAAAATATCCCTTCCTCACTAATAAGATCATTAATTACTCTTATGCCCATATCCCACCAATTTCTTAAGAACAGTTGCCCATTTCCAATGCGATCATTATGCCATATAGGGCATATAAGAATTTGTTTAATGTTTTCCACGGGAACCGCTTCACAAAATTCAGACCAAACTTGCATTAAATCTTTCCAAAATGGATTTTGTAAATTGGAACTAAGTTTCGCTGCACAAACGCCACCAAACGAAAATATCTCCGAGAAATTTATCAAATCTAATTCTTTCCACCCACCAGTATCTGATTGTTGTAGTATTCTTCGTAACCATGAAACTTTTAATGCTTTTATAAATGACCTTAATTCCACCATTCTTAAACCTGCATATTCTATGTTTTTGATTATAAGTCTTCTTTTAATCCTATCTGGTCCTGAATTCCACAAAAACTTGTAAAACATTTTTCTAACTCCTTTATTAGTTCGTTTGGTGGCGCTGGTAGTGAAATAAAGAGATGTACAAACTTAGAAAGAGCGAGAGATTTAATAACTGTTATTCTACCTATTAGGGTCAATTTTCTTCTGGACCATTGATTTAGTATATTCTTAACTTTTAAAAGAACTTCTTGGCTATTTAGGTCCCATATATTAAACACTAGGGGTGAGAACACTACACCTAAGGCTTTTAAAGGTTCTTGCGACCAATATAAAGGGTACTCATCACACAGAGTTTTTTCTGAATTACTTAAACTACCTATCCATAAGACCCTTGTTTTATCTATATTTATTTTTAATCCTGACATTATATAATATTGTTTTAAAGTACGTAAAGCTTCTTTAAGTGAAATTTCAGAGCCATCTAATAAAAGCTGTGTATCATCCGCATATTGTGATAATTTGAATTCTTTATTATTTATGTGTATACCTTTAATATCTTTATTATTCCTTATCATTTTCCCGAGCATTTCTGCACATAATATAAAAATATATGGTGATATCGGATCCCCTTGTCTACAACCTCGTTTAAGATTAAAAAAAAGTCGGACATAAAGCCATTTTGGAGTATACACAATTCAGCCCCATTTTGAAATAGACTAATCCCGGTTTTAATAGACCTTCCAAAATTAAAATAATCTAAAACTTTCGAAATGAACTTCCAAGAGACAGTATCAAATGCTTTCTCAAAGTCTATGGAAAGTAGCAGGCCGGGCATATTTGGTTTTTAGATTCAAAAAGTACATCATAAATAAGTCTACATTTTCTCCTAAAATCCTACCCGCTATAAAACCTTTCTGATTTTCATGTATGACTTTATCAAGTACTGTTTTTAATCTATTTGATATTAGATGCAAGTTTGTATGTAACATTCAATAAAGATATTGGTCTCCAATTTTTTAAATTAATTCTTGGTTTATTTGGTTTGGGAATGCATGTTATAATACCTTGCTTTTGAGTAATACTTAGCGAGCCAGTACGATAACCGAAGTTCAATGAACGTAAAGTAAATTGTCCAATATCGACCCAAAAGAATTTAAAAAACTCTTCTGTGAACCCATCCAAACCGGGACTTTTATTATTATTCATATTTCTTAAAGCGGATGTTAGCTCTGTGTAAAAGTTATCTCACCTTCTAATTCCTGTGATTCTTTATCGGACAATTTACTTTCATTGTCACCTAATATTGAATGTATTGATTTAGAATCGTCTATTTCGACTTCCTTATATAATTCTTTATAAAAATTTGTTTGGCATTTTAGAACATCGGAAGTTTCTGTAACTTCTTTACCTTCTTCGTTCACCAATTTATGTATAACTTTACTAGTAAAATTTATTTTTTCTAAGTTAAAAAAATAATGTGATGGTTTTTCGCCTAAATCTTCATATCTGCTTTGGGATCTTAACAATACTCTTTCAATTTTCTCTTTTTGAATTTCATTTAATAAAGATTTTTTACTTTCTAATTCATCCAAAACATCTTCAGATAAATTTAAAAAGTTTGCATTTACTTCTTCTTCAATCAATTTAATGTCTTGCTCTAATTTAGCTTCTTCCTCTTGCCGCTGTTTCTTTCTCTGAGAACTGTATTTTATTGTACTACCACGAATCATTAATAAAAGCGTTTCTAAAAAAAGTTGATCATTTATACTAAATTCTTGTTCTTGATTATCAATATTGTTTTCTCCGTTATTTATTTGGTATGTTTGTTTTACATCAGAAATCGTGTTTTTAACCAAACTTACATACTGTTGATCTTTTAGTAAAGAATTATTGAACTTCCAGTAACCCCGCCCCCTTTCGTTTGTATTTAAAGCAAGTTCAAATACTATGCCACTGTGGTCTGATCTATAACCAGATACTTTGCAGGTTCATTAAAGACATATCGAACATGTGCACGAAAAAGTTTGATATAGGAAAAAACTCATTTTTGAGAAAATGACAGCCACTTTAACTTAGCAGGTTATGTCCATGGATCATTTTTTGTTTCTGTCTGTCTGTCTGTATTGATTTCCCCTACCACATACAACCTGAAGCAAATAAACATTTTAATAGGGTAAATATCCTAAAATTTCGAACACCTAAGTGTCTGACAAAATTGCATATGCAAACAGTACAGACCCAAATCAGACTGCAGAGCAGTCTGATCTGGGTCTACACTGTTTGCCATTCCACTAAGCATTTTAAGAGACAGCTGCGTAAAAAGCAAAATTTAAGCCAAAAAAGTGTGGAATAAAGTGTTCGAAATTTTAGGACATTTACCGTACATTGCTTTCCAGAAGGCAGTCATTACCTTGCAGTGCTATCTAAGCAGTGTTTATTGACACTTCTTGTTTATTGAAAGTTATAGTAGAGCTCTGTACATTTCAGATGGTACATAGAGAGTGGAGAGTTAGATTTCTACAACCATAATGAGCTGTGTACTGGCAGATGTAAGGGACGTATCCCAAACAAACAGCAGATCGAGCTGGTTACAATGAGACGGGGACCATCACCTGTTGTTGCCGATGTGTCAAAGATAAATGAACAGACATATACCAGCCTTCCTGATCATAGTGAAGAGAAGTGGAAAAGGGTATCAATTTCAAACATTTTTAGTTTAACCCATTATAGACTGAATTAACTCCCCCACACTATATACTGGAAGATTCTAATTGCGATTTTAGGTATGTCAGGGTATGTGATTTAGATATTCCTAGAAAAAATGATTGAACTATTTGCAAACAGTGGAGACCCTGATCAGACGCTGCATTCTGTGGCATCTGATCTTGATCTGCACTGTTTGTCAGTTACTCTATTAGGGGTCTCCAGACTACAATGGGTTAAGGGGAATTTCTAGTTTAACATTTAGCACTTTTGATAAAATTTTCAGTGGACAACATGTTGAAATATTTTTCTTATTTTCCCAGAAAATAGGTTTTGACATTTCATGCAATTTGCATGAAATGTCATATCCTGTTTTCCAAAGAAAATTAAGAAAAATATCAGTTTGTTTTCTGTTGCATTTGCCCAGAGAATGATAAAGGTTAAGTGGAATGGATAGGCTTTAAAGGGAAGTAACTCTGATATGGAAATATCTACAGGACTTCAGAGTGTATCCACCATTTCTTATTAGCAATGAGTGAGTTCAGCTTGTTAACTTGCACATACACTAACAGCTAAGAGACTAAGGGCTAAGTCAGAGCCAGGCTACTGATGTTAAGGGTTGGGGTAGTTGAGGGATCATATTTAGCACACCTATATCTAGAATATTTACGGAAGAGTCTTCTTATTGGAGTGTTCTCTGAACCCATTTATGCCTAGCATTCTATAAAAGGGACATTTGCAAACAGTGTTGACCCAGATTAGATACAGCAGAATGTGGAGTCTGATCAAGGTCTACACTGTTTGAATTAAATACAGGAATTTATATAAAACATGGTAATAATAAAAACTAACCAGACACCCCATCTATTGGAGATAGACCAGTCCACAAAGTTAAAGGCTCCATATCCCTCAAAAATAGACATTTTATTATCCAAGAAAGGTTTAATAAATTGCTATATGGTATTAATACATTCATAAAATGTGGCACCCGAAAGTCTGTAAAATTTCAGTTAGTCTCTCATTCTTGAAATGAAATGAATCTCTGTTGCCAACATTAATTCAGAGATACGATAAAAAATCATTTCAGTTTTGATCCAGTTTTAAAACCAGAGACTAACTGAAATTTTACAGGCTGTCAGATGCCGCATTTTATGATTGTATTATTTATTAAATCTTTCTTGAATAATAAAAAAAAAAATGTCTATTTTTGAAGAATATGGATCATTTAAAGTAGAAGAGAGGATTTGGCATAAATGGGTTAATGTTTTACCCTCAGGGTAAAGATTTCACCAGAGAACATTTTTCCCAGAAAATAAGATTTAACACAATTTGCATGAAATGTCAATGCCTATTTTCTGGGAAAAATAAGAAAAAAATATCATCATTTGTCATCTGCTGAATTTGCCCATATCACTGTAAGTGTTAAAAGTAGTTTGTATTTTTGGAACATTTCAGATAGGAGGAAAGCAACTTCCTATCTATAAATATTGTCTCCATTTGCAGAATGGTGGCAAAGTCTTTCAGCTGTAGTCATCCATCCACCTTGAAATGCCCTTCAATACTTGTAAAAATAAAGACACACTTTTCTTTAACCAGAGCTCCAGATAAGGAACTGAAAGTATTGATATTTTTCTAATTTCTTCATGAAAATGTAGTTTGTGGGGACTCATTGGAAACAGGAGAAGCGCTACTAAAGGATACCCACAAAAAGATAATGTTTCCATTGAGAAATAATACAAATATTACCTGGATACACCCTTTTATCTGTAGCTATGTTTAACTGATTAGAGTCTACACTGCCACACATCCAGCAGTTTATAGACACATCAACAGATGGTAAAATGGATTGTTCAAATTTAGAATTGGTTTGGTTAGGAGTTTTATGGTAATTACAGGATATAGAGGCTACAGCAGGATTCAAATTTTTTGATGAGCTCAGTGATGAGCAGCAAGATGTGAAGCCTACTCAGGACCAGTTGAACCACATGATGTTACTCAATCTGATACCTGGCAGAAACAAGGAGGATGAGGATGGGGAACCAAGCTTTGACTCACAAGACACTCACACAGACCATCAGTACCAGGGAGATGAAGTGGAAGGGGATGGTAATATATATTTCTTAGGTTGATTTCTCTCTCTTTTTTTTTTTCTTTTTTTTTGCTTTATTTCTGTTGGCTACAGCTAGGGAAGCAAGGGACACTAGTAATATTAGGATTTCATGATTCTGTTACACTTTGTGTCTACTCTGTAACATTTTATTTCATTTTATTTTACAATTTTTATAACCTATTACACAACAGTGGGATGATACGTTTTCTGTCTGGTTGTCTGCCATAACCACAGTTGTGTTTCATGGATTTCTTTGAAACTTCATATTTTGCATTAGTGCTGGGAAGATCTCACACGAGATTGTTAATAGATTAAATCTGATAATTATTTGCAGTTATGGCCCATGATCAATATAAAAAAAACAGTTGCCACTCAGTGGTAGCCTGTTTTGTTTGCGTTTCAGGAGCAAATAAGCACAGGTTAAGTCCTAAAAAGACATTTATGTATTGGTTTTAACATTAGTTATGGCTCTTGATTTATCAGGGGCCATAACTAATGTCTGAATTGACACAAAAGATAAATTCAAAATTTAATTGGTTTCAAAGTGAAAAATTGTCATTAATACAATTCAAACCAAATTCACACCATACTTAATGGCAAATAAACACAGGCTCAATTCAGAAGTGGCATTTATGTGCATTTCTGGTATAAGTTATGGTCCCTGATAAAATTAAACATTGGTCTCCTTGCAGTAATGTCAGTTTCCATCCTATACATCATATGAAATTGATACATGTACACTGATTTACATGAACTGTATTGGTTGCAGAGGGTATCTTGTAAGCATTGCTTACTGACATTTCTAGTTCTAGACATTTCTAGTGACCATACCAGTGATAACTCTAGATAAGAGGTGGTATCTGGTAAATATTGCTCTTTTTTCTGCACAAAAACACATGTTGTGCATACTCTATAGAAGTGCCTCATTGTCTCAATTTGATTGTCAATACATGTATCACCCCTTCCTCGTCTCAGTTTGACTTCTAGAATGTTGAAAGAGATATTAAAAGCCAAATATGATCCTTTCTGAGTGGGTTGTGCCAAGCAAATAAAAGGGCACATCAGCACTGTCTGAGCTTTGCTGTCCACTCATCATTGGGATGGTGCAGGCAAGGATCTGGGCCTAGTTGTTCAAAGCGTCGTTAGCTTAACGAGCTCCTTAAGGATCATTTCATTAACTGTTTTAGCAGATTCAGTATACAATATTCTGATATTTTTTGTTGAAAATATGTGAGTAGCTTTTGCACTGCAAAAACTACTCACATTTTTTCAGCAAAAAATATCAGCATATTTGCGTATCACTCGATGTAAATTTTAACGAATTGTTAACTAACAATGTCATTAGCTTTGAACAACTGGGCCCTGATTGCTTAGGTGTCTGTTTGGGTGGTGATACGAGTGCAAGATGATTGGTCTCTGTGAAGTGTTGTAGCTATGGATAAGGCACTTTTTCTGCCAAGAAGTATTGGTATTTTTCTAATTTCTCCTTGTAACGTGTTGTGGATACACATTAGAAGTGCCTCACCAAGGCACTTCTAGTTGGTACCCACAGTAAATGTTTTTGTGGAGAAATATAAAAAAAAGGTATTTATCTTGTTTATCCTCTTCTCTCAAGCTGTGAACTATGTCTCAAGATAAGATTGTATTTAAAGCTTAGCATTCTGGGTAAAATGTTTAGCAGACGACATACTGAAATATTTTTCTTATTCTCCCAGAAAACAGGATTTGACGTCATGCAAATTGTCTCCACTGGAGAAAATTTGCATGAAACATCAGATCCTGTTTTCTAGGAAAAACAAGAAAAATATCACCAATTTGTCGTCTGCTGAATTAGTCCAGTGAGTGGTAAAAGTTAAAGTCTGCAAGTTATACAGCAATACAACATAAGCTCTGACAGCTTTTCAACCCTTTCAGCCCTGCAGACCAAAACAGATCCAGAGTAGATCCAGATAAGACAGCTCATAATGAGTCATCTCATCAGAACTATATTGTTTGCTATTTTTGATTTTAGACTGAAACCCCTGTTTACATCAGTGGACATGTCTAAATTTTAAGGATGGAAGAGTCTACTTTAGAAATTCAGGGATGAAAGGATTAAGCCATCTTTAGGAATTGAAGTATATGTGTGGAGTGAAGAAATCATTTAGTTTTACTGTGATAATGTCATTTTCTGTTTTGTTTGTAGAAGACAAGATGTTCTGGAAGGCTATAGTTGAACTCGGATTAGTGGATGAGTTCTTCCGTGAAATAAAATCCAAACTTGATGGTCTCAAACACAGCATGATAAAAAACTATGTGCCGATAGATGGTAAGACTCATACTTTTATAATGGCATAGTTCCTTATAACAGGGTTATATGTGCCGATAGATGGTAAGACTCATACTTTTATAATGGCATAGTTCCTTATAACAGGGTTATCCAGAAAATATTTTTCTTATTTCTCTACAAAAGCATATGTTATGGGTACTCATTAGAAGTGCCTCATGTACTCATTAGAAGTGCCTCATGTACTCATTAGAAGTGCCTCATATGTTTTTAAGGGGAAATAAGAAAAATATCGTATTGTTCTTGTAAACATTTTTTTTAAATATTTTATTTTTGAACTGAACAATTAGGGCAGTATATTTTTAGATGCTAAAATAGAATTAATCATTTATCTACTACAAGATGAGTAAAAGTCTTTGGTCAGAGAAAAATAGAATTTGGTCAGTGAAAAGTCAGTGAATTTTGTGTCTGACTGAGGATGGCCACCCTAAACTCTTTTCTGTTCTAGGAGACACTCTCTTTCAATCATTGGAACATCTTAGCTCTAGGAAAAGTGATTTTTGTTTTCCAACCAAAAAATGCAGATACTGCATTACTGCAGCAGAAACACATTGTGTGTCTGCTGAGCTTGCCAAACTTTGTTATTTGTTTGCCAGGCTTGTAATGGTTATGATTTGTGATGATGTGCAGTTATTGTGTTTTATCTGTTTTGTTTGTGTTGAGGTTTTATGGCCCAGTCAACCCAATGGGGTCATTCCAGCGCAGTCAGTTTACCTAATCACATGTTTACTGGGCAGGCTTAGTCCTCTAAGCGGTTAACCGGTATTGTGCACACTCTTTTGCCAAGAACTGACAACTGCCCTTCTTGACTCAGCGGAAGGGAGAGAATGACCGTAGAAATGTGTTTTATCTGTGTGGGAATTTAGTGACTACCTGCTGTTATCTCCCTTAAACTGATTCACTGAATTGGTGGAAAGTAGTGAATTAACCACAAAGGACTGTGCTGATAAATTTTTTTTTTGTGGAGTGACCCTTTGCCCATGCCAGTTCATTTTTAGAGGGACTTGGATTTCAGGCGAAAGATTGTGCACAATACTGGTCAACCACTTAGAGGACTAAGCCTGCCCAGTAAAAGTGTGGTTAGGTAAACTGACCATGCTGAACATGACCCAACCCAACTGGGTTCATTGGGCCATAAAAACACAACACAAACAAATAATGATTTGGATAGTACAGAAAGTTTTTTCAAGATCCTATTGTAAAGAATATATAAGAGATTAACCTTCCAATAAAGCCATCTCAGTATTGCAGCAAGTTTTTCTTAGTCCCAGTGATGGCCGTCTTATACAGGTTTTGGTATAAATTGCTTCTTTGAATGCTCTTATGTAGAGCTGCAATGTCATATTACTTGTATTTAGCATCAATATTTGAGCATACAGGATAGACCCAGATCAAATTGCTCCTAAAAGAGCACATCGATCAGGGTGTGTAGTTTTGGCTATTCATCCAGTGCTTTATAATTGTTTGACATTTTAGGATAAGCTTTGTTAGGAGTAAGGGTGTCCTAATTAAGTCCTAGGCAGAATGTTACCAGCCTAACTTACTTCCATTTGAGATCAACCTCTTCTTTTTCTGTGTGTGTTACCTTGGCCTAATAGTGTTCCTGTGTTGTCATCCCACAACTGAATAACTTAGGAAGTGACTTTAAATTTGGGAACAAAAAGTAATTGTGCCAAATTAGGCAAATAAAACAGGTGGGGTGAGGTATTATTTCATACCTATTTCACTCTCAAGTAATTGTGAACTCTTGCATTGTCTTGGTGAAGAAGCAACTATAATAGAGAATTTTTCGTGGATTGCTGTTCTCAGTTGGTCAAGTAAGTTTGCATAGTACTATTCAGTCATTGTGTTCTGCTTTGGTAAAAAACAGAGTTACACCTTTGGCATCCTGAAACACAGTGGCTATCACCTTGCCTGTAGAGGATTGTCTTGGGCTTCAAGAAAACAGGTCCTACCCACTGATGACCTTGAGTTTTGTTTTCTGGGTCATAGTAACCAGACCCAGGTCCCATCCTCAGTTACAAGATATAAAAGAAAATGATCTGCCTTGGACCTGGACTGCTTCAACAGTCCACTGCTTATTCATGCCGTAGTTGCCATTTTCTCATTTATAAGGGAATTAGGAACCCAGCAGGCTATTAGCTTGCACATAGCTGAATGATCATGTAAAATTGTTGAAATACTACTTTGTGAATGTCCAGTGTCATTGCTATCTCTTCCACTTGAATATGTTTATCACAGTATACAAATCCCAACATTATTAAACATTTCATGACCGGTGGCAGCTAGTGGGTATCTAGACCTACTTTCATCATCTAAGGAAATACTAGCAATCCAAATTTTTACTTGAGCATAAGATTGTGCAAAAGCATGACATATATCAATTAATTTTCTAAGTATTTCCTTGCCTTTGAAAAACAGGTAATGCATTACAAAAAATTAGCCTTTGTATCACTGGTCATTTTAACATTCAATATCTTATAAATGAATAGATCAGTCTCATCAAATAGTGGTACAATTTTTACACAAACCTTAATCATGCATTACAAAAACGTGAAAATCATGGCCTTGTCAGCCAATTAAAAATCCATTAGTCTGGTTAACTATTGACTTGCACTTGTATTTAGAGTAAAATAGTTTATCCACAACTATGTCTTTTCAATCAATTTTTTTCTTATTTTTCTTTTCTTTTTTCTTCATGAAAAAAATTTGTGAGTAGCCACAGCATATGTAATTGCGAAGAATGAAAAAAATCTGTTACTTTGTTCACAGATGCAAAGCGAGCTTCAGTGATAATCAATGAACTTGGGATGAGGGAAAAGCTTGATTTGAGATTATGCGCTCACAAACATGAGTTTGATCGTCAGAGATTCAGGCTTGACAAGGAAATGGAAGGTGAGTGATATAACTGAGAGGTGGCAGTCAGCTGTGCGAGTCTTTAAGCTGGCCCTGAGATTATAAAAATTTTTTCATGCTCATCTCAGGTGAGCATGAAATTTTCTCTGCTAATAAATATGAAAATGCCAACAATAGTTGGCATTTTTAGCTCACCTGAGCACGAAGTGCTCATGGTGAGCTATTCTGGGCAGTTAATGTCCGTCGTGCGTCGTCAACAATTGCTTTAAAAGCCTACTCCTCCTACACCCCAGGGCCAATTGGCTCGATACTTGGTAGGAAACATCAGGGTGACTTGTAGATCAAAAGTAGCTAAAATCGTGCCAATCGGAAATCCAAGATGGCCGCCATGGCCGTCATCTTGAAAATCTATTTTTCGTTTCTTCTCCTGAACCGAAAGGCCAATTGACTCCAAACTTGCTAGGAAGCATTGGGGTGACTTGTAGATAAAAAAATAGCTAAAATCGTGCCGATTGAAAATCCAAGATGGCCGCCATGGCGGCCATCTTGAAAATCTAGTTTTTGCTTCTTCTCCAGAACCGAAAAGCCACTTGACTCCAAACTTGCTAGGAAGCATCGGGGTGACTTGTAGATCAAAAATAGCTAAAATCATGCCAATCGAAAATCCAAGATGGCTGCCATGGCGGCCATATTGAAAATCTATTTTTCGCCTCTTCTCCTGAACCGAAAAGCCAATTGACTCCAAACTTGCTAGGAAGCATCGGGGTGACTTGTAGATAAAAAATAGCTAAAATCACACAGATCGGAAATCCAAGATGGCCCCCATGGCAGCCATCTTCAAAATCTATTTTTCCCTTCTTCTCCTGAACCGAAAGGCCAATTGACTCCAAACTTGCTAGGAAGCATCGGGGTGACTTGTAGATCAAAAATAGCTGAAATCACACAGATCGGATATCCAAGATGGCCGCCATGGCAGCCATCTTGAAAATCTATTTTTCGCTTCTTCTCCTGAACCGAAAGGCCAATTGACTCCAAACTTGCTAGGAAGCATCGGGGTGACTTGTAGATCAAAAATAGCTAAAATCATGCCTATCGGAAATCCAAGATGGCCAGATGCTCAACTCAGCTGAGCATGAAATTGTCCTGCTGATAAATCTCAAATTACTAACAATGGCAAATCTTTTCTTGCTAAACATAGCTTGGCATGAAAATTTCTCTGCTAATAAATATGAAAAGGCCAGCGATTGTTGTCATTTTTGTAATTATTAGCAGAGAAAAACTCATCTGAGTTGAGCATGAAAATTATTTTATAACTTTGCAGCCAGTATTATTTTCAGTCCTTTTAAGCTTGGTTCTTTTCCCTTACGTCTGTGTTAACCCTTACAGTGCAAATCACAACCAGGCTGAAAATTCACATGAAATACCGAGCCTTATTTTCTCTAAAAATAAAAAGCAATACATGTATTGACTGTTATCTGTTATAAGTTTGCTTGGCACGGGGATGAAACAAACAGACAAACAATTTATGCTATTGCATTGCTCCAGATAAAAGAGGGTATCCACTTAATATTTTTATTTTCATTATTTCTCCATGAAAAGATGTTGTGGACTTGACTTTGCATGTTGCATTTGCCCATAGCATGGTAAATGTTAAAATAAAAAAGCGAGAAAAAATATACTCCTAGAATAGAACTTTCTAATTAGTCGACTGTGAAAATTCTTTCTGATCATCAGTCATAAAAGGCAAAAGTGACTGATGATTGATTAAAGTTGATCATCAGGACAACACTTTTATTAGGAAACAAACATAATAGAATATTTAGTATCATACATTTGTTAGCAACCAGTTAAGACTGATCAGATCAGTAGGCTGATCTGGTATAATATGTCAAAGTTTGTTTTCTGTTTGGAGATTTTATTTATTTGTTCTTTTACTATATTTCAGTACTTAAGAAGAAAGTATATGAGTATGAACACAAACAAGATATACTGAAGAGAAAAAGTGACTGTTTTGAACAACTCATCAATAAAAAACCAAAATTAGAAGACAGTAGCAGCAGACGCAAAACTCACAGTGCATTCAAGTCTCAGTCTGCGGACAGCTTCCTTGTGCCAAGTCCGACAAACTCCCGAGCAAGTACCTGTAGTCCCGGTCCATCAGCATCACAAGAAAGTGTGACAGAAAGTGTGATAGAGCCCTCTCAGTCATCTACAGAAGATGGATCAGGATCATTGTAACAGCTTTATTATGGTTAATCTGGATCATAAGATGCTTATCAATGTAACTCCAGTTAAGATGCATTATCCAGATAATATTTTTCTTAATTTTGCACAAAAACATGGGTTGTGGAAACTTGTTAGATGCACTGACAATGATAACCTGCAACATATGTTTTTGAGCAGAAATAAGAAAAATACTTTTTGTTTGAAAAAAAAAAAAAAAGTGCTTTATCTGGAACTGTGTTCATATCTGATTGAATCCTCATCTCATTCACCTTTACCACTTTCTAGGCTAATTCAACACACAACATTTTGAAATATTTTTCTTATTTTTCCAAGAAAGTTGACTTCGACATTCCATGCAAATTGTCTCCAAAGAAGACAATTTGCATGCAATGTCAAAGTCTATTTTCTGGGAAAAATAGAATATTTCAAAATGTTGTATGCTGAAATGTTTCCACGCTTATCATATTTCGTATTTTTCCCAGAAAATTTACTTTGACATTCCATGCAAATTGTCTCCAAATGAGACAATTTGCATGGAATGTCAAAGTCTATTTTCTGGGAAAAATAAGAAAATATTTCAAAATGTTGTATGCTGAAATGTTTACCTGCATGATAATAAGCATTAATGTCTCATATTTAGCTAAATATTGGGACATCTTAACCCTTAAAACACAAGCTGCAGCAGACGAAATATTAACAAGTATTTGATCATTTATCTGAATCTGGGCTTCATGGGTCAGTCAATAGCTCTGAGAGTTGATAGTGCAGCTGACTGCAGATCCAGGGAGGAGGGGGCTGTGGGGGGATGGGGGGGGGGGGGGGGGGGAGAGTGGGGGGCAGGGGAGGGAAGGTTGGAAGTTACAATCTGAGCTCAGCCACATAACTTTCATGAAGATGAAACTATTTCTCCCTTCTGCTGACTCAGGAAGGGCATGTGTCAGTTACTGGCAAAAATATATGCACAAAGTACTGGTTAACGGCTTAGAGGACTAAGCCTTTTTAGGAAAAAGTGTAGATTACTAGTAACAGACTGGCTCGACATGACCTTAACAGTAGTGACTGGGCTGTAGAACTTAGCTTTTTCAGGAAAAAGTGGAGCTCGATATGACCTTAACAGTATTGACTAGGCTGTAAAACTCCAAATCAAATCAAAATCAATCCTTTTTCAGAAAAAAATAAGACCACCATTCAGTTGAATTGTCAGTCCTTACTTTTTACTGAAAGATGATTAAAAAAAAAAAAAAATCAGACTTGTCTGCCACAGTTTTGTTTGGTGCTTTAGGGGTTAAGGCCTTGCTATATCTCTCCTAAAGTTTGACTACATCTGTTTTACTACCTTTTGATGGGTCTAAGAACTGCCTGTTGAGTGACAAACAATCTATGTCCTAATCAGCTGCTGCATTTTGTGCCATCTGATCAGGACCTACACTGTTTGCTTAGGTCGGTCTGTCCCAGTACTTTGGGTTATTATGATCCCCACAATATACATACATGGAGAATTGAGAAGAAATATTTATAAGAATATACTGCTTACCGAGAACTATGCTTTGAATTAGGCGATAGTTTCCAAATACATGCTGATATAAAAAAGTGAAAAAGCTCTTTCGTACATGTGCAAAATCAGATCTTGTGCATGTGTAAAGAATCAACCTAACCTTTGCTCTCCATTCATAATTCTGTAGTATCCAATCATTCTGTTAGCAGACCGTGTTGACCCTGATTAGACTGTGCAGATGCACAGGCTGATCTGGGCCTTAGCTGTCTGCAAATGCCTAAAGACACATTTTCGCATGGCACGGCCAAAATATTAATATGACGAAATGTGTGAGATGTAGATAAAAAGCTAGCACCTTGTTTCTAACTCAGAGCCTGCTAACATACTACAGTAGGGTGGTGCACTGTCCGACTGAAACTTTCAGAAGGTTGACCCTACTGTCTTTGGCTTTGGGCAGGAAGTTTCTTGCCGCATTTGAAGCAAGTTTAAGGTTTTTTCTGCTCTAATGTTCTTTTCTATCACCCTGTCTTGGGAAGATTACTCTGCATGGCTGAAGTATTGTTGACAGGGCCATTAAATCAGGACACAAAGCCTCCAGAATATCAGCATATTTAGAGAGAGTCATTCTCTCAGAATATATCTGTGTCGATGTTTTTGTTTCTCCGTAAAACTATGCTTAGAGATTCCATTACAATTGTTTTAGATGTTGGATTTTAATGAAGTCCCCAAATATGTTCTTGTGGGAAAACTAAGAAAACTGTGTAGCTCCAGATAAGACATTTTTTTCCTGCAAATAAAAATATTGATATTTTCTTATTTCTCCACAAAAACAAATGTTGTGGGTACTCATTAGAAGTGCCTCGCTGAGGTACTTCTAATGAGTACCCACAACATATATTTTCATGGTTAAAGTAAGAAAAATATCCATCTGGATACCCTCTTATCTGGACCTATGAAACTGTCAGTAAGACTATATATCCGAAGTGCTAACTTACACATCTTATCCTGTCAGTGTGCATTTCACCCTTTCACCCCTGAGTTCTGTAATGGACTCTTCCATCTCTGAATTTGGACACATTCATTATTTTGAATAGGGTTTCTGACAAAAAACAATTACAGAATGGCAAACAGTGTAAATCTTGTTGAGACAGCTCGTTATGAGCCGTCTGATCTGGATCTACACTTTTTGCAAAGATTTTCATGTTGGTTTGCAGGGATGAAACTGTTAATGAATGTTGATTATGGTAGATAAAAATCACTGTAAATCCATTTTATACCAGAAAATCCACTTTTTTTCTAAAATTGTTATATATATGTACAGAACCATGATTTATTTTTCCATTATATGTATACATTTTCTGTGAGATGGGGCATAGCACAATCTACATAAAATCATTTGTAAACATCAAATATCCAGAACCTGCTCAGCTAGACAGTCTAGTCAGGAGCTGTTCTGTTTACATATAAGTTATCTGGACTATGTGGTAAAGCAGAGATCTGGAATGGACATTATGAATGATAATTAATCCATATTAGTCGGGAAACCCCCAAAAAGAGTAATTGGCAAACAGTGCAAACCTAGATCAGATGCCGCAGAAGGCGGTGTCTACAATGTTTGCATTAATTTCAGGAATTTCTATAAAACATAGTAATGATAAAAACTAACAATACACCCTGCTATTGGAAATAGACTGGTTTAAAGGGTTGTGGTAGAGAGTCCACTCAACCTAAATGGTTAAAATGGTTTCTGCACATGTAATTTGCAGTATTAGTATGAAAACAATCTTTCCTGAGACACAGCCATTTATAACAATCATGAATTTACTCTTCATATAAGAAAAATTCATTCTTGATTTCTGCAACTGCATTTCTCAGTTCATTTAATTCCTGGTCCAAAGCAAACAAAATAATCCATCTGGTTTAGAATTTTTGACATGGCCCATGTGCCTTTTTTGCAATGGAAATGTATATAAACTCTCGTATTAAGTATTGTCGTAATTTATGATTTTTTTTTTTTTTTTAAATTTTGATGAGAGTTTGACATGAATTTGGAATCATCATTCTGTTTGCATAGCTGTATTAGGTTACATACTTTATTCAATGGGTATATGGCTAGTTTTATGGTTAATGACAGAATACATCTACTGTGTTGTCTATACCAACACTGTTTACATAGAGTATTATGTGGTTGATGCTGTTCCAAAGATCATATGATCCGCAAAGTCAGAAAACACACCTTTGGTCATGTGCACCCAGCAAAGATTCTGATCAGCCTGCGCATTCGTGCAGTCTGATCAGAATCTTCACTGGGTGCATTTTGGATAGCCAAGGATGCCAAGTTTCTTCATGTAGACAATAAAGACTGATCAGACTGCTTTGATGCGCAGGCTGGTTTGTGTCTTCATTGGGCACACATGTGAGAAGGTTTATTTTCTCACATTGGTCTCATATTACTGGGAAGAAATCCATTTACAATTGTTGTATTGATTGGTCTTAAATGTTTTTGTTCAGCCAAAAACTGTATTTACCCTAAGTATTCAGACACCTTCTTCTTACCATACTTGTCCTAAAATTGGAATAAGCCTTTTTACTACTGATTGATGTGTCTAGGAATATGGCAGAGTAATAGACACTGTAGACCCTGATCAGATGAAGCATTCTTTGGCATCTGACCTGAGTTTGCTCAAGCTGGTCAGTCTGAATACCTAGGGTATTTATGATACTGTTATTTTGTTTTTTATTACATAGCTTCAGATAAGGTGCTTTTTTTTTCAACCGAAAATTGTTGATATTTTTCATATTTCTCCATCAAAACATACGTTGTAGATGCTATTCAAAAACATAGGTTGTGGGCACTGATTGGAATGGTTGTGATTACGTGATTTCAATGAGTGCACACAACATGTTTTCTTATCCACAACATGTTTTCTTATCCACAACATGTTTTCTTACCCACAACATATTTTCTTACCCACAACATATTTTCTTATCCACAACATGTTTTCTTATCCACAACATGTTTTCTGGAGAAATAAGAAGAATCCCAAAACTTTTGGTTGAAAAGAGTTATCTTACCACGGAATATAGTAATATATTAGACAGCTTTATTCATGACCAAACATAACTCCAGCTGGCACCTTTTTACTTCAACCTTAAATTATTGATATTTTTCTTATTTCTCCATGAAAACCTATGTTGTCGGTAGTTATTAGCAGTGCCTTATGGAGAAATAAGAAGACTAATTTGGGCCCTGTTGTTCAAAGCATTGTTAGTTTAACGAGCTTGTTAGTGGTAAAAATTTTAACTGTTCTGTTAAGTACAGTATCTAATTCACAGGTATTTGTGCTGAAAAAATGGGAGAAGCTTTTGCAAATGCAAAAGCTACTCACATTTTTTCATCAAAAATATTAGTGTATATACCATATTTAATGATCAAACTTTTAACAACATGTTAACTAACAACATGGTTAGTTTTGAACAACTGGGCCCCAGATACTCCTCTTATCTGGAGCTATAGTTGAACCTCGTTGGGACAGTGCAAAAAATTTGAGTGATGGGTAGTTCAAGTCACTGAAGATTCAGCTCAGACATGACCATGCACGCTTACATATAACATATAGCAGTCAGCTTTTATCAGTTGTATGTCTATGCATGTAGATTCTTCTGTTAGTTTAAAATAATAAATAAAGTATTGATTATTTAACGAAACTGGAACAATCTACAAGTATCAAATAAGCTAGAGAATGGAAGAAAAAAAAATTCCAAATTTTATTCAAAATATGTGTTTTCTTCATCAATAGAACATCAATAGTACATGCACAAAGATCTAAAATACCGTAAGCACTAGCACATTTGATAACTAAATGACTTAAACAAAAATTGCATCTGGGTCTTCACTGTTGGCTCATACTCTTTTGTTGTGGGGTCAAAAGTTAATTCAAGCACAAACCAGGACTGCATTTGGCAGTACAAAACACTAGCAAACATTTTACCCTGTATTCCTCCTGTTCCAGCTGTCAGTGCTCATTAGGAACAAGAATCAGGACAAACAATTCATGATTGTTTTGCAAGCCACAAGCATGAAAATAAATGGCATCTCATCATATAAAGAGATGAATGTTTCCTGTCCATTTTGTCACACATACAAACACAAAATAAGCTACAAAAAACAACAACAAAAAAAAAGGGTAGCAGTGTGAGAGATGTTCCTATTCCACATGAGAACAGTGAATGCCCATATGAGCTTGTGCATCTGCGCAGCCTGATCTAGACCTTTGCTATCTGCTGATAACTTCCACAACATCTAATGATTCAGAAAATGGGTGGCAAAGACTGATCAAACTAAGAAGATGCGCAGGTTGATCTAGGCTTTCATCAGATGCATTTGGAATTTTAGAGTGTGATTACTTAAATGGCAAAATATTTCTTTGGACTTCTTTAATTAATTTTGGCCCCTTATTTACTTACGGCACATGAGAACATTAATAGTGTAATTGACATCGCAAACAAAAGCTACATTAATAGTGTAATTGACATCGCAAACAAAAGCTTATTGAATTAACATTAAATTTCATTGAACATTTGTTGCCTTTGATATGATTATCTGTCGCTGTAATTAAAATTTAAAGCCTTTTGTCAAAACACACAAGCCCGTAATTAATTTTACCGAACAGGTAAATCTTACAGGTATGTCATTGTCAGAGGGAGCTTATGAAGCAAATTACAAAAAAATCAAGCCTCTAATAAATTGGTGATGGGGAAAATACGGTTCAAGCGATCGATGGCGGTTTTACATTAAAAATGGTTTTAGGGACCGCTCTGCCAGTTCAAGAGTTAGAGAGATAGTTGTATGAGCCATGCATGGTTCTTTTAATCAAATTGTATAGGGAAACTGCCAGGATCGGCAAAGTTGTTCAAGCCAGCCATAGTGTTCGAGCCAAAAGAGTTTGACCCAGTGAGGTTTGACAGTATGAACAAGGAAAATGGACATCATGTGATATGCAGATTGTGTAGCTGTAATATAATAATTTTCTTTATATCTCCATTTGTTCTAATTCTTACATGATCAAGTGTGCATATCTCTTTATGTATGTATATTTTGCAATTTACAAAATGTTTATATGAGCTTGTTGCAAGAACTTGAAATTGTAAAGAAAATTTTTTTCTGATACACAGAAATAGATCCACATATTTAGAAGAAACTTGCATTTGATAATGCTTGGACTTGCTAACCCACATCATGCGGAATAAATTGATAACTATTTGGCCCTATGTAAGAAGGAGCATAATGTGTAGAAAATCAAACAGGAAATCACAGAAGTTGTGTCCCTTGCACAAAATTGTGAAAAATCTATCAAGTATATCAAATCCCATTAAATAGGGATTTAGCATTTTGTTAACACTTAGCACTCTAGGTAAAATTTTCAGCAGACATTTTGAAATATTTTTGTTATTTTTCCCAGAAAACAGGACAATTTGCATGAAATGTCAAATCCTATTTTTCTGGAAAAAATATGTAAATATCACCAATTTGCCATCTGCTGCATTAGCCCAGAGAGTGGTAATGGTGATGAGGCATCTGTGTACAGGGGACACATTTCTAGTACTCTGTGAAAACATATGTATCATAATGGAGACAGTAAAGCAGGTGATTCTTTGAAAACAATGAATACACTAAAACATGAAAATTGCAGACTGTTTTATTGAGTCTATTTATGAACATTGACATAATTTGCATGAACGGTAGTGTAACCTTATCCACTTGAAGAAGCCTTGGCTCCTTGGCTGTCTACAGAGTGCCCAGCAAAGACTCTGATCAGACTCTGCAGAAGCTGAGGTTGACTGTGTCTTTGCTGTGCACAAAATCATAAGGTACATTTTTTTTATGTTGAAGCTCAAATGATGCATAATTTCAGCGGTTACTTTAAGGGGAATGAATACACTTTCAGAGGAGGCAACTCTGTCAACATTGATTTTGGCCCTTTCTGAAAAGGGGTCTACTCTAAAAGAAAAGAATTTGCTCCCAAGGGGAACAAATTCTTTCTTTTTAGAGTTGATTCCTTTTCAGAAGGGGCTTGATGTGCAGGAAAGCAAACAGGAAGTCAAACAAGTTATCTCCTTTGTTAAAAATGGTAGAGAATCACCAAGTGTATTAAGTCCACTTAATTCATTTACAGGGAAACAGAATCACTCAACTTGTATTGGAAATCCATGCTTCATTTTTCTTACAACTTACAAAGTATTAATAGTAATGAAATCATAATACTTACCATGTGTATAAATTGTATTTATTTGATTACGGTAAATGTCCTAGAATTTCAGACACTTTGGGCCATACTTTTTCTCCCAAATCTTTTTTTTTTATGCATTTGTTCACAAAATATTTGGTGGAAATACAAGCAGTGTAGACCCTGATGAGACTGCTCCTGATCTGGGTCTGCACTGTTTGCATATGCCATTTTATCAGACAGATTGGGGGGCCTTGGTGGCTTAGTCGGTTGCGTTCTGATTGGTGATCAGGAGGTTGTCGGTTTGATCCCCGTAACATTCTTTCATAGAGATCCGCTGATTCAAGAAGGGCATTTGTCAGTTTATGGTGGTAAAAAAAATACGCACAAGTACTGGTTAATCACTTAGAGGACTAAGTCTGCCCAGGAAAAGTGTTAAAATAAACTTGCTCAACATGAAGTTGACTGGATCATAAAACCTCAACTCAGTCAGTCAATAAGACAATTTGGTGTAAGAAATTTTAGGACATTTGTCGTATGTACGTATTGCAGATTCTTGTATAATAGATCTCTTTAAATGATAGCTTTATTACTCTGCTGTGAAAGATTGTGTTATGTATTATAAAATTACTTGGAAACTTTTCTGAAATCCATGTGACGCTTACATATACAAAATATGTTTACATATACAATATATGTTTATACAATATATGTTAATCCTTAAAGTGCTGATCATAACTGCAGTAGAAAAAAATCTTCATAAGATAGAGTTATTTGGCAATTGTTTGTGCTGAGGTTTTACGGCCCATGGGGTCATGTCGAGCGCAGTCAGTTTGCCTAACCACACTTTTACTGGGCAGGCTTAGTCCTCTAAGCGGTTAACCAGTATTGTGCACATTCTTTCGTCAGAAACTGACAAATATATGTCATATTTTTCAGAGAAAATTAGGCTTGTCATTTTATGCCTAGCAGACAATTCACATGAAATACTAAATCTTATTTCTTCTGGAAATGATAATAGAAAAAATTAGAATGTCCTCTGCTACAATTTTGCTAAGCACTTTAGGGGTTAAACCTAAAACTTACTTTTATGTCAGAATAAGTAATTAGTGACTCTTTTATAAAGAGGATGTACAGAAAGAGTGAATGGTTTGACTCCATGTGATAACTTTTTTTCTCTTGTAGAAGAAAATGCTTTTCAAAAGTGCATTAAACCAAAGTAAATAAATAAAAACACTGACTTGTCAATCAATTGATCAGTATAATTTGCCACTGTTTTGCATACTTCACCAGAAATAAACAGAGATGGACTAGAAATCTGTGTAATGCCACTCAGAAAGTAGGTCCAGAGCATACATATGAGGGGTGTTCCAAAAGTATTGCTTATTGTGTCAGTACTCGATATGGAAACAAATCAATACATACCTGTATAGTGCTATTCAATACCTACACAATGATTTGTATATGTGCCCATAAATCTAATTGAAAGATAGATAATTTGCCATTTGAATACATGCAGTCATTGATGCTGTAGTAAAAATGATTGGTAAAAGTGTTGCCAAGAAGGAGGAAATATGGGCCTACATAAAAGCTCACTCAAAAATAGGTTGTTCTTTGAAACAAATATTTACTGAAATTTCAGTTGTTCACAGATCTGCTAATGTCTCTTATGATCTATTAGGGTTCTTAGATGGAAAAAGAAATTTGATTCTGGGTTAGAGTCGATCGAAAATGCACCCAAATCAGGAAGGCCAGAGTCTGCATCTTGTCAGTGATGAAATAGTATCAAAACTAAAAGAAATTGTTGAAAGAGATGCTAGATATACAGTACTTGATACAGCACAAATGGTTGTCATCTCACTATCAAGAGTTCATTACATTCTAAAGAATATCTTGAATGTTAGGAAGATTTCTTGCCAGGTGGGTGCCACTTTTGTTGACTGATAACCAAACCATTGCTCACAATATTTCCAAAATACAGTCAACTCTCGTTATCTCGAATTCCAATGGACTCTCTGAAATACTTTGAGATATCTGTACCTCGACATATCAGATTTGCAGAATTTAGGAAAAATTGAATTGAGCCAATGTATATGTAATTTGATTCCTGAAGTTAGAGATATATATATTTAAAATATTGTGGAAAAGAGGAGAAATTGCTCCTTAGGAGCAATTTCTCCTCTTTTCCACAATATTTTATTATCCGGTGATAGATTTTTATGTTTAAGCAGGAACCAGATTTTTGCTTCGAGATAAGCGATTATTCGAGATAAGCGAGGTCAAGATAACGAGAGTCAACTATACAATGAAAAGAAATGTAGTCACTGGCCATGAAACTTGGGTTCATTATTTTGAACCTGTTAGGAAGGTTAGCAGTAAAATATGGGCCATCAAAAACAGCAAAAGCCCAGTAATTGCTAAATGATTGTTAAATGCAAAGAAGGTTTTGTATGCAATCTTCTTCTCCGGTGAAGGCGTTGCAATGCAGGTGCCAGTGAAAAAGGGCAGATGTGGTACTAAAGAAATTGAAAAAATACTATCAGAAACAGTGCCCAGTCATGGGTTTCAAACATGTTGGACTTCTAAATGGTAATGCCCCAGCCTATACATCTGCCATTGTTTCATTTTTTTGTGCAAAAAGAGAAGGTAAGAGTTTTACCACACTCTTTTTATTCACCAGTCCTTGCCCCTTGTGACTTCTTCTTTTTCTGAAATTGAAAACCTTCCTCATTTGATGAAGATACTGCCTTGATCTGCCATATGCCAGTACCTTACCAGAATACCTATCAATGTACCATAACGCATTCCGGAAGTTAATTCATCTACTGAAATTATGCATTTCTAGTCATGGGGACTACTTTCAGGGCATGAAAAAAAGAAATTTGTTATTTCTTTTATTTTTAATGTTCCCGGTCAAAATAAGCAATTCTTTTTGAATACCCCTCGTATGTATGCAATCTGTTGTTTGTGTAGGCTGATGATGCATTTTCTGGAGTTGTCACATAATGATTTCTAGGTATTTTTTAAAAACAAATTTTGTATCCCCCCGCCAAAGGTGAAGGGGGATATGGTAATGGTCTCCATCCATCCACCACACTTTTGTGTGCAGCATAACTCCAAAACTATTCAAGGGATTCTGTTGAAACTTTGTTGATAGTGATAAAGGACATTGAGAGGAAGTGCAATGTACAAGAACCATAAACTCTACCTTGCTTACTTTTTGAATTATCTCCCTTTATTATCGCACCTGCTTGTAGCAGGGTGCGATATAGGCGTCCGATTTTCTGTCCGTCTGTCCGTCCGTCTGTCAACATTTATGTCGAAGTTCGACATTTATGTCAAAGTTAGTATTCTAATCAACTACAAGACTAAACAACCATCAAATCTTGTGTGAAACATCTCCCTGACCTCCTGACTTTGGGACATAGGCTTCCGCTTTTCAGTTCGTCTGTCCATTCGTCCGTCTGTCTGTCAACATTTATGTCGAAGTTCGACATTTATGTCAAAGTTAGTATTCTGATCAACTACAAGACTAAACAACCATCAAACCTTGTATGAAACATCTCCTTGACCTCCTGACTTTGCGACATAGGTGCCAGCTTTTCCATTCGTCTGTCCGTTCGTCCGTCTGTCTGTTAACAGTTCTGTTATTTTGAAGTTTGACATTTACATCAAAGTTAGTATCCTAATCAACTACAATTCTACAACAACCATCACACCTTGCATGACACATCTCCCTAACCTCCAGACTTAGCAGGTACATTGACCCAGTGACCTTGACCTATATTTTGCGCTCCATTGACTTTGACATAATTTACGTTGACATTCTAGATCTTCTCAACTATAAGGCGTACAACTACCAAATGTTGCATAGTGCTTCTCCTAGATGTACTGACTTGGCAGATACCTTGACCCAGTGACCTTGACCTATATTTTGCGCTCCAGTGACTTTGACACATTTTGCGTCGACGTTTGATATCTCCTCAACTATAAGGCCTACAACAATCAAACCTTGCAAAGTGCTTCTTCTCAATGTACTGACTCGGCAGATACCTTGACCTGGTGACCTTGACCTATATTTTGGCTGCAGTGACTTCGACATAATTTACGTCAACATTCCAGATCTCCTTAAGTGTAAGACCTCTAGCCACCAAACCTTGCATAGTGCCTCTCCTAGATGTACTGACTTGGCAGGTATCTTGACCTGGTGACCTTGACCTATATTTTGCGCTTCAGTGCCTTTTACAAATTTTACGTCGACGTTCAATATCTCCTCAACTATAAGGCCTACAACAATCAAACCTCGCATAGTGCTTCTCCTCAATGTACAGACTCTGCAGGTACCTTGACTGGGTGACCTTGACCTATATTTCGTGCTCCATTGACTTTTACACCTTTTACGTCGCCCTTCAATATATCCTCAACTGTAAGGCCTTCAACCACCAAATCTTATATAGTGCTTCTTCTCGATGTACTGACTAGGCAGGTACCTTGACCTGGTGGCCTTGACCTATATTTTGCACTCCAGTGACTTTGACACATTTTATGTTGATGTTTGGTATCTCCTCAAATGCTTTACCTCATTGCACTGGCTTGGCAGGTACCCTGACCTGGTGACCTTGACCTATATTTGACACATTTTACGTTGATGTTTGATAACTTTTCAACTATAAGGCCTACAACCACCATACCTTGCATAGTGCTTCTCCTTGATGTACTGAATTAGCAGGTACCATGACCCATGACCTTGACCTATATTTCACGCTCCAGTGACTTTTACACATTTTACGTCTATGTTCCATTATCATTGGGCTGTATAATACGAAAAGTCAGTGCTGAAGATATAGCCATTAGAGGGAATGGCACTGGCCTGGAATATATGTGCCCCACTAGGCACTTTGTCTACATTTTTTTTTAGCCCAGTTTTCCATCTAAGCACTGCTAAGAATGAAATAAACTTATTTAATTACCACATTCTGATTGTGGCACCTGTGACTTTTGCCTCGGCAGGTGCGATGACGCCTTCTGCGGAATTCTTGTCGAATTTTCTTGTCCAGAGCATAACCTCATTTAGTGATAAAGGACATTAAGAGGAAGTGCAGTGTACAAGAACCATAACTCTATCTTGCTTTTTGAATTATTTTCCTTTTTCTTGTCTGGGGCATAACTCCAAAACTATCCAAGGGATTTAGTTGAAACTTCATATAGTGATAAAGGATATTGAGAGGAAGTGCATTGTACAAGAACCATAACTCTGCCTTGCTTATTTTTAGCTCGGCTGTTTTCGAAGAAAACGACGAGGTATTGTCATAGCTCTGGTGGTGTCTGCGTCTGCGTTGTCGTGGTGCAAAAACTTGGACATTTTGTAATATCTCTGTTATTACTGAAGATATTTACTTTAAACTCGGACTAGTTGTTCATTATGAAAAGGGGAACTCATACCAATAGGGGAGGTAACCCTCAAAATATTTTTGGCACAGTTATGCCCCATTTTCGACTTAGAATTTTTCGTCGTTGCAAAAACTTGGACATTTTGTAATATCTCTGTCATTACTGAAGATATTTACTTGAAACTTGGACTAGTTGTTCATTATGAAAAGGGGATTCCATACCAAAAGGGAAGGTAACCCTCAAAATATTTTGGCACAGTTATGCCTCTTTTTCAACTTAGAATTTTTGTTGAAAAATGGTTTCTTTAAGTAGTTCTGTTGCTTATAATCAAACATGCCCTATATATTTCTAAAAGAAACTGCAGCCGAGCGTTGGCACCCGCATGTGGTGCTCTTGTTTAGTTATTTCCTTTCATTAAATTTTCTTGTCCGGGAAATAACTCTAAAACTATGAAGGGACTTTATTGAAACCTCATAAAATGATAAAGGACACTGGGAGAATGTACAGTGTGACAGAACCATAACTGTATATTGCTTACTTTTTGAATTATTTCCCTTTATTAGATTTTCTTGTCTGGGGCATAACTCCAAAACCATTAAGGGATTTTATTGAAACTTCATATACTGATAAAGGATATTGAGAGAAGTACAGTGTACAAGAGCCATAACTGTACCTTGCTCATTTTTTGAATTACTTCCCTTTATTAAATTTTCTTGTCTGGGGAATAACTCCAAAACTAAATAAGGGATTTTGTTGACAGTTCATAAAGTGATAAAAGACATTAAGAGAAAATGCAATGTACAAGAACCATAACTCTGCCTTGCTTAATTTTTGAATTATTACCCTTTATTAAATTTTCTTGTTCGGGGCATAACTCCAAAACTATTCAAGGGATTTTGTTGAAATTTCATAGAAAGATAAAGGACAGTAAGTAGAAATACAGTATTCAAGAACCATAACTGTACCTTGCTTACTTTTTGGATTATTTCCCTTTATTAAATTATCTGGTCCAGGGTATAACTTTGAAATTAATCAAGGGATTTCGTCACAACTTCATAAAATGATAAAAAAAACATACAGAGAGAGAGAGAGAGTGGAGTGTACATGAACCATGACTCTACTTTGCTAATTAGCTAACTTGAGTTATTGGCTCACTGGTGAGCTTATAGTATGACTAGCTACTGTTGTTGCCGTCTGTAGTCTGTCAATATTTTCGAACATCCACTCCTCTGAAACATCTGGGCTGATTGAAGTCAAATTTTATGTGGAGCATCCATGGGATGGGGTAACGAAAGTTTGTTCACAGGGTCCAGGTCACATGACCAAGATGGCCGGCATGCCCATATAAGGTAAAAAACCTTCAAAAATCTTCTTCTCACGAGCCAGTAGGCCGATTGTCATGAAACTTGGTATGTAGCATTGGCGACTCGAGCCAATCATATTTTTTTTTTTTCAAATGATGACACTTGGTTGACCTCTACCTATTTAAGGCCAAAGTCAAATTTGTTGGCATAGACTTTTGTATGGGAAAAAGTCAAAACCTTGTATTTTTCAGAAACTATTGCAGCCTGTGGTCTGAAAATTGGTTGATGCAGTGAGCTAAATGAGTAAATGAAACAACATGAGTATTCAAGGTCAAGGTCATTCCTTGACCTTGGCCCAAGGTCATTCAGATATGAAAATTAAAACTTGTTTTTCTCAGAAACTACTGGGCCATTTGTAGTCAAATTTCATATGAAAATTCTTAGGAACAAGAAACTAAAAAATAATTAATATGAATTTGGTCACTTGACCAATATGGCTGCCATGCCCATATAAGGTCAAAACCCTTTAAAATCTTCTTCTCAGGAACTAGTGGGCTGATTGTCATAAAACTTGGTGTGTAGCGTTGGGGACTCAAGCCAGTCATAGTTTATTCAAATAATGACCCTTGGATGGCCTTGACCTATTATGGAAAAAAGTCAAAACTGTGTATTTTTCAGAAACTATTCCAGCCTGTGATCTGAAAATTTGTAGATGCAGGTAGCTAAATAAGTAAATGAAACTACATGAGTGTTCAAGGTCATTGGCCCAAGGTCATTCAGATATGAAAATTAAAATTTGTTTTTCTCAGAAACCACTGGGCCATTTGTAACCAAATTTCATAGGAAAGCTTTTAGGAACAAGGAAATGAAATTAATAAATATGAGTTTGATCACATGACAAATATGGCTGCCATGCCCATATATGGTAAAATCATTTAAAAAACCTTCTCCAGAACCAGTGGACCGATTGCCTTGAAACTTGGTATGTAGTATTGGGGTCTTGGGGTTTATTCAGATGATGACTGGCTTGACCTTGATCCAATTTACACCAAGGTCAATTTTGGTCGTATATGCTTTTATATGGGAAAAAGTTGAAATTGTTATTTTTTTTGGAAACTATTGTTGCCTGTGAACTTTAATTTTGTATTTGCAATCAACTAAATGAGTAAATAAAGCTACATGAGTATCAAAGGTCACACCTTGCCCTTCAACCATAGCATAGAATTTAACATGATCAGCAAATAAACTCATGGTACAGACCCCTGGGTTCATGATCCTAAGGAGGGGCATAAAGCCCCATAACATGAGCCTGGCTTCCAATAAGCATATTAACAGTCCATGGGACAGTCTTCTATAATGACCTTCAAATTCATTTAAAAAAACACTCAGTACTCAGCTGAGCGGTTTAGGACCATTGGCCCTCTGGTTTTTTAATTATTTCCCTTTATTAAGTTGTATTCTGTGCATAACTTCAAATGTATTCAAGGTATTTTGTTGAAACTTCATAAAATGATGAAAATACATTGAGAAGCAATGCAGTAAACAAGAACCTTAACTCTACCTTGCTTCCTTTTTAGCTCACCTGAGCCGAAGGCTCAAGGTGAGCTATTGTGATCACACATCGTCCGTCGGTGGCGGGGGCGGCGTCGGCGGCGTCCGTCTGTCCATCCACAATCTATAAACAACATCTAGACTACTGAGCCAATTTTAACCAAATTTCACAGGATTGATCCTTACGTGATACTGACTGAAAATTATTCAAAGATTTGGAATCCATGCAGAATTCTGGTTGCCATGGCAACCAAAAGAAAAACTTTTAAAAATCTTCTTGTCAGAACCACTGGACAGATTTCAATATAATGTTGTAGAAATGTTCCTTTGGTAATCCTCTGTCAAGATTGTTCAAGCCACTGTGATTCGTCAAAAAACATGGCCACCAGGGGGCGGAGCTTATTTTCCCTATATATCTGTAGAAAACTTGAAAAATCTTCTTGTCAAAAACCACTGGACCAGGGCTTATTTTCCCTGTATATCAATATAGAAAACTTCAAAAATCTTGTCAGAAACCACTGGACTGATTTCAATATAACATGGCAGGAATGTTCCTTTTGTAACCCTCTACCAAGATTGTTCAAGCCGTCATGATTTGTCAAAAAACATGGCCACCAGGGGGCGAGGTTTATTTTCCCTATATATCTATATAGAAAACTTTAAAAATCTTCTTGCAAGAAACCATGAGACCTATTTCAATATAACTTGGCAGAAATGTTTCTTTGGTGACCCTCTACCAAGATTCTTCAAGCAATCTTGATTCGTCAAAAAACATGGCCGCCAGGGGGCAGGGCTTATTTTCCCTATACACCACAACCTCTTTATAAGACTGTTGTTGGGGTCCGTAGCAAAAACAGTGTTAGTTAAACAACAGTGTTATATCCAAACAAAAAATGTCTAGATTATATTGAAAAATGACCATTTATGTCATTTTTCAATAATATTATAATCTATACATTTGTGGGATCCATCTATGAACCATGTTATATCCAAAGCCGTGTTATAAAGAACTGTGTTATAAAGAGGTTGTTGTGTATATCTATATAGAAAACTTTAAAAATCTCCTTGTAAGAAACCACAGGACTGATTTCAATATAGCTTGGCAGAAATGTTTCTTTGGTGACCCTCTACCAAGATTTTTCAAGCCTTCATGATACGTCAAAAAGCATGGTCGCTAGGGGGTGAAATTTATTTTCCCTATATATCTATATAGAAATCTTAAAAAATCTTCTTGTCATAAACCATTGGACTGAGTTCAATATAACTTGGCAGGAATGTTTCTTTGGTGACCCTCTACCAAGATTGTTCAAGCTGTCATGATTCATCAAAAAACATGGCAGCTAGGGGGTGCCTGGGCTTATTTTCCCTATATATCTATATAGAAAACTTAAAAAATCTTCTTGTAAGAAACCACTAGACAGATTTCAATATAACTTGGCAGAAATGTTCCTTTGGTCATTCTCTACCAAGTTTGTTCAAGCCATCATGATACGTCAAAAAACATGCGGCTGTGGGGCAGAGCTTATTTTCCCTAGAAAACTTTAAAAATCTTGTCAGCAACCACTTGACCAATTTCAATATAACTTGGCAGGAATGTTCCTTTGGTGACCCTCCTCCAAGATTGTTCAAGCAATCTTGAGTCATCAAAAAACATGGCTACTAGGGGGCGGGGCATGAATGTTCCTTTGGTGACCCTTTGCCAAGTTTGTTCAAGCTGTCATGATTCGTCAAAAATCATGGCCGCTAGGGGGCGGGGCTTATTTTCCCTATGTAGTTTAAAAATCTTCTTGTCAGAAACCACTGGACCGATTTCAATATAACTTGGCAGAAATGTTCCCCTGGTGACCCTCTATAAAGATTCAGGCAAGTTGTCACGATGCATTAAAAAACATGGCCACTAGGGATTAGGGCTATAAACTTTATGAAAAAATCTTAGAGCAGTGAACTTGGCTGAAACTTCAATAGTAAGTATGCAAATCTGCTGTTTGCTCAGGTGAGCGATATAGGACCATCATGGTTCTCTTGTTGAATTCTTTCCCTTTATTAATTTTTCTTGTTTGGGAATAACTCTAAAACTGTTGAAGGATTTTCATTGAGACTTACATGATAAAGTATGTTGAGATGAAGTGCAATACACAAGAACCATAACTTTACCCTGTTTTATTTTAATTATTTCCCTTTATAAAAAACTCTTTGTAGCGGGCATGACTCAAAAACTGTTTAATGGATTTGTTGAAACTTCATAAAATGATAAACAATGTTGAGAGAAAGTGCAGTATATAAGAACCTTTGCTCTGTCTTGCTTACTCTTTCAATTATTTCACTTATTCAATTTTCTTGACCTTGATATAACTCCAGTAGTGCTGATGGGAATTCAAAATACAAACAAATGTAGACGACATTCAGTGGAAGTGCAGTGTCCTTGTATCATAACTGTGTCTTGTTTTATTTTAATTATTTCCCTTTATAAAAACTCTTTATAGCAGACAAAACTCCAAAACTTTTTAAGGGATTTTGTTGCAACTTCATAAAATGATAAATGACGTTGAGAGAAAGTGCAGTATACAGCCTTTGCTCTGTCTTGCTTACTCTTTCAATTATTTCACTTATTCAATTTTCTTGTCCTTGACATAACTCCAGTAATGCTGATGGGAATTTAAATGCATATAAAGGTAGAGGACATTCAGTAGAAGTGCAGTGTCCTTGTACCATAACTCTGTCTCGCCTCATTTTGCTGTTATGCCCCTTTTATGATTTAAGTCTTTTTGCCATATATAAACTATTCAAGGTATTCAGTTCAAATAATATATACAGTGATAATGGAAATTAAAAGGAAATGCATCGTTCAGTCCTTTTCTCCCCATACCGCCTACCCCTTCACACCTGCATCCCACCCCAGCCAAATAATGTTTCTGTTATTGCTACCAAGATGCAAATAAGTTTACAAGAACCGCAGTAACACTGCCTTGCATGCATACAGAATTACAACTTATTAATTTTGGAGATTTGTTCTCAACTGGGATTTGCCTTTGTACATTTCACCTTAATTGCACTTTCATGCCAGGTTCATGTGAAAAGTATACATGTGAAAAGTGGAGCGCTGTGGTGCAGTGGTAAAGCGTCGGACTCGAGATCGAGAGGTACCGGGTTCGATCCCCACTAACAGCAAGCGTTGTTTCCTTGAGCAAGAGACTTTCTCCACATTGCTTAGTACTGGTTTCTACCCAGGAAAAAAGAGGGCCACATGGAAGATTAGTACTAGATTACTAAATGTGTTACCCTCTATAAATAAGGTCGATTATTATTATTATTATTATTATTATTATTATTATTATTATTACATCGGTGGGGGATTGGCTATATCCACATGTCTTTTTATATTAGGTTTTCACTTCTTAATGCTCTGCATGCTGGGTAAAAAAAAATCAGCAAATGACATTTTGAAATATTTTACTTGTTTTTGTCAGAAAATAGGATTTGACATTTCATGCAAATTGTCTCTTGAGGGAAAAATAAGAAAAAAAAAATATGTAATTGGCAAAGACGATAGACACTATAGTGCTAGGTGATGTCATTGCATTGGTCAGAGACTCCAGCCAAAACACTTAGAAATTTTTTCTGGGGATTATATCTTCATTATGGATGGAAAAAGATGAGAGTTGCTGCAATAATTTGAGAAAGTGAAAAAAAATCCATGTAACACAAATAAAGAAAAATATTATGAATTTGATGTCTGCCGAATTTGCCCAGAGAGTGGTAAATCTTAACCCATTTTAGTCTGAAGACCTCCAAAAGGGTAACTGGCAAATAGTGCAGACTGTGATCAAATGCTTCACACTTTGCATTAATACAGGAATTTCTATAAAACATGGTAATAATAAAAACTAACAAGACACCCTGGTAGTGGAAATAGACCAGTCCAAAGAGTTGTGGTAGTGGAGTCCACATGACATAAATAGATTTAACAAGACATGTTTGCACTGTGTCTTGTGATGCATGTTTCTGAAAGTAGGTGTAAATAATACAGATTATTGCATAAAAAGCAGTGTCACATGTTATTAACAGCCATGCATTAACTGGTGAAAAGCCGTGTATTAACAAGGCCATTCATGCGCTGTTAATGCACGGCTTCGCAACTTTCAATATGATCGTACCAGGGCCACAGAATTGCTGCTGTCACGAGATGTGTACTACCCGGCCCTAAAACGAGCCTAGTCCATGGAAATAATGTTTGCGAGACATTGGTGAAAAGGCGAAAGAAAATAGTGCAAGAAATAACGCAAAATGTAGCAAATGTTTTCAGTTTTTATGCAATAATAGCGATCGAACATGGTTTTTCAATGCATTAACATTCGCCAGGTTCCTTGGGAGGTGTTGAAAACTGCGGCCTTCAACCTCGGTTTTCAACACCTCCCACGAGACCTGGCAAATGTTAATGCATGAAAAACTATGAACCAAAAAAGATATTGAAATTTTTCTTATTTCTCCATAAAAACATGTTGTGGGTACTCATCAGAAGTGCCTCAGTGAGGCATTTCTAATGAGTACCCACAACATACCTTTTCGTAGAAAAAAGAAAAATATTTAATGGATACCCCTCTTATCTGGAGCAGTGATAGAAGAATTTAAACCAGTTGTACATATTTGAAGAATTCTTCTAATTTAATTTTCTATGTATATGTGTCGTTCAACAAATTTGGTATTTTTTTTTCTTGACACATGCATATGTTAAAAGATCTTTGGGCTGGAATTGCGAGAGGATTCTGGGGAGTCCAATCACATTTTTGTACTGAGTGGACATACCAGGAAATTTTGTCAGTATTTTTGAAAGGGAGACAATTTTTGCTTGCAAGAATTCAGTTTGCTTCCCTAGTTTTTTTAATGTTTCAGAAATGATTACTCATTAAGTTTGCTCTTAAATCCCAGAGGGAGCGAATTCTTCCCTTTAAGACTAGCCCATCGTAAATAGAAGTAAATATTTCCATGCCAAAAGTTATCTCCCTTGAATTTGTATTCCATTCACCTTAATGCTCAGCATGCTGGGTAAAAATTTCAGCAGACATTTTATAGTATTTTCATATCTTTCCCAGAAAATAGTCCTTAGTATAACTTGCAAATTTTCTCCTCAGGACATTTTCATTGAAATGTCAAAGCCTATTTTCTGGGAAAAGTAAGAAAAAATACCATCAATTTGTCATCTGCTGAATTAGCCCAAAGGTTAAGGAGAAATAAGAAAAAAATGTCTGAGCTACTATATATAAATATGTTGTTTTTTGTTGTTTTTTTTTTCCAAGAAAATACAGCTTAATGCTTCATGTGAATCATCTATGCATTTCCCAGCATAATTATGAGAAATCCATTGTTTTTATGCTCGTTAATATGATATATAATGTATACCAAATAATATTAATGTGGAGACTCCTAAATGCTTATATAAGTCAGAAACATTCCATTTACTGGGTGAGTTTTGCTGCTGTATACATTCTGTGTTTAAAAGTTTTGGAGAGGATTGAAATACCATATCTACCATATTACCAGTGGCATTTTGAAACATTTATCTACTGGTATGCTCCTTTGCTGAACCCTCTCACCCCTGAGTTTCTTGAGTGGACTCTTCTGTCTGTGAAATTGAATATATCCATTTTCTCATTAAAGGATGTCAAGTAGACAAAAATCAAAAACAAACTGGCAGACAGAATAGTAACAAAATTAAAAAAGGCAAACAGTGTAGATCCTGATGAGATGGCTCATATGAGCCATCTCATCTGGATCTACACTGTTTGCAAAACCTTTTTTGGTTTGTGAAGTTAAAAGGGTTAATGGAAATATGATACATTTGTAATGCATTAGAATTCTCTCTAACTGAAAGTAAAATTGACGATATTTAGAAATAACTTCTTATTGTAAGTGATCTCATCTGAAAACTTTATTTTTTCATGTCATGTATTTGTAGCCTAAATACCTGAACATCTTCGTTTACCTACTGTAAGGCCATTCAAAGTTTTTTCCTATGTTTAGCATCCACCTAAGCAAGCAAAACCTATCTGCCAATCAGGAAAAAGAAACAAAAAAAAAACAGCAACAACAACAACAAAAAAAAAGAACATCTATATACTCGGCTAAGGCATGTATTGCTTCAAACTAGAGGCAAAAATGACAGGGTAAACAAAACTTTATTAGAACTAAACATTGTATATCAGAGTAAATTTTCTAAAACTAACCTTATTCATACCTCCAGTAAAGGCACTTTTTACAACAAAAAAAATAGTATTTTTCTTATTTCTCCATGAAAACCTCTGTTGTGGTACTCATCAGAAGTGCCTTGCTGAGGCACTTCTGATGAGTACCAACAACATATGTTTTCATGAAACAATAAGAAAAATATTTACCTGATAAAATGGAAGAGTTTTACCACAGTATTTAAAATGTCTGAATTTTCTGATTTTTTTTTTTAAAAAATGGGAAGTATATTTATGTTTTTTTGTTTTTTTTTTCAAAACGGGTGTGGAAAACCAATCCTCCCGTGGATGCTAAACATAGAAAAACTTGGAATGGCCTAATCATCCTAAATTTTGTGTCAAAAAAGTAATCGTTAAGGAGACTGGATATACTTAGTAGATTTTCTGCCATTTTTGAGAAGAGAGATAACTTTTGTGACTTCATGTTTGCTTTCCTGCAGACTACTAGGAGCCAATTCTTTCTTTTAAAAATAGACTCCTTTTCAGAAAGGAACAAAGCTATTTTGACAGGGTTGTCTCTCTTGAAAGTATCAATTGACCCATTGGAGATCTTGCCGTTATCTCCCTTTGAAATGTTGTCCTCCATTCTTGAGTACAGGCTTATATTACTCTGTATGGAGAAAATCACAGAAAGCAGCAGTAATTTTTAATTTGGTTAAAGAAAATGCTTGAAGAGTCATATGATGTATAATACACTTATCATCCAGTAATATCGGTCATACGAGCAAAATTGTTGAAAACATAAAAAATGGCACATTTTCCTAGATTTTCCCTATTGTTGCAATGTAAACCTGGACTCCAGAATGGTGGACAAGCTTGCTAAGGGAAGCAACTCCATTTCTTTCAGAAATGGGTCTATTCCCCATTAATGACATAGCTGTTTGAATATTGAGGATAATTATGATAAGAATCTGATATAAATCCATATTGACAATCTTGTGACAATCTATATTAACAAACTTCTAGCAGTCCATAGTAACAAACTTGTCAGTCCAAAGTAACAGGCTTGTATCAATCCAAAATAACAAATTTGTCAATCCAAAATAACAGACTTGTATCAGTCCACAGTAACAAACTTGTTAGTCCATAATAACAAACTTGTCATTCCAAAGTAATAAGCTTGTATCAGTCCGCAGTAACAAACTTGCTAATCCATAGTAACAAACTTGTGTCAGTCTTAATTTTTATAACTCCCCCCCCCACCCCCTGCAAACTCTGTTTGTGGTGGGGTATACTGTTTTCGTGTGTTGTGTGGTGGGGAATACTGTTTTCATGTGTTGTGTGTCTGTCTGTGTATCTGTCCACAACACTTTGTTTTTTTTTCCGAATATCTTGAAAATGCAGCGATGAATATTCGTCATTTTCTGCAGACACATTGATATCAATAAGGTGTACCTACATAAGAGAAAGTAAGGGCTAGGGGCCAATTCTCTTGGAGTTATTGCCCTTTGTAAAATTTCTTAATGCAGTAAAAAGTTTGTGTGCACACTATCTCTAACCAATGGCTGGAATTTGATCACACTAGCACAGATACATCATCAGGATTGGGGAAGGAAGTGATTACATTTTGGTGACCTTGACCTTATTTTCAAGATCACTATATTATAAATACTCAAAAAGTGAGCCTTGTGTGCACTCTGTCTCATGAATCAATAGATGGAATTTGACCAAACTAGTACAGATACATCACTGGGATTGGGAAAAGAAGTGATTAGATTTTGGTCACCTTCATCTCGTTTTCAAGGTCACACTGGCACTTTGAAACTCAAATTTTGATAGAAATAAGCTTGTGTGCACACATATTTATATCTTGAACCAATGGCTGGAATTTTAACAAACTAGCACAGATACATTGTTAGGACATGGGAAAGAAGTGATTAGACTTTTGTGACCTTGACCTCATTTTCATGGTCATTATAACCATGACCTCATTTTCAGGGTCACTACATTATAAATACTCTAAAAATGAGCCTTGTGTGCACCCTATCTCATGAATCAATAGATGGAATTTGTTTAAACTAGCACAGATACTTCATTGGGATAGGGGAAAGAAGTGATTAGATTTTGGTGACCTGGACCTCATTTTCAAAGTCACACTGACACTTTGAAACTAAAATTTTGATAGGAAAAAGCTTATGTGCACACTATCTCTTGAACCAATGGTTGGAATTTTACCAAACTAGCACAGATACATCATTTGGAGTGTGTGTGTGTGTGTATGTGGTTGGGGAGGGAGGCTGGTGGGGGGATTAGATTTTACTGAGTATACCTCATTTTCAAGGTCACTACAATGTATCATAGCCATAGTTGTTGACCGGGACATCATACTACAAAAAATTAGTTCACATTATGTTACTTGGGTGAACTACAAATCTTACGTCAGTGTAATCCATTTTGAAGAATAAGTTGTCTTAGTTTTGTTTTCTTTACTGGCCATTACTGTTTGGGGCTGGGGGGTAACTTGGGGTCATTTTGGTACAGATGTGTGGCCCAACATTTTGAAACCCACCCCATTTATATACCTGGGCTCTGACAATTTGGAGCCATTCATATACTTACTGCTCAAAATTGCCACATACTATACAAGTATGGGAGACAGAATAGCTTCAAGGGAAGAATACGTGGCTTATTTAGACTGATTCTAGGACCCAAAAGCTTACTTATATAGATAATTTCAAGGAAATAGAGCTATTATAAGGCTATAGATATGCTTCAGCTACAAAAAGCGAGCCATTCATATACCAAACACTGAAAAAATAGGGCCATTTATGTACTTTCAAAGCTGAAAATAGGGGGCTATTTGGGCCACACTGCAGTATTACACCTTATATAGGGAGTTACCCCCTTGAGGTGTGGGGTGGGTGGGGGGTAGTTTATAAGCATTGCTTATCGACTTTTTTTTTTTTCATTACAGTCCACTCTCGTTATCTCGACTTCACTTATCTTGTATAACCGCTTATCTCAAAGTGAAAATCTGGTCTCTGTTTAAACATGAAAATCTAACAACAGGTCACAAATATTGTGGAAAAGAGGAGAAATTGCTCCTTAAGAGCAATTTCTCCTCTTTTCCACAATATTTTCAATATATCTCTAATTTAAGGAGTCAAATTATATACTCATTTGTGAAATGTGGTTGTTTGATTTATTTTTTCCTCAATTCTGTAAATCTGATATGTCGAGGTACGGATATCTCAAAGTATTTCAGAGGGTCCCTTGAACTTCGAGATAACGGGAGTTGACTGTATTTCACAAGCTTTAATCCAATACTGTTTTACTTCTAGATTGTTTGTTGTTTTCTGTGTATGATCATGAGTAAATCCAGAACTATTTTTTAATAAAACAGTCAGTAATGAGCCAAGGTATTGTTATTATTTAGCTGAACCAAGAGGAATATCATGATCCTGTCGGAAAATGTTCTAAAATTTTGAACACTTCAATCAACACATTTTTGGTCTGAATTTGACTTTTTATGTAGTTAATTCTAAAATACTTAGTGGAATGGCAAATAGTACACACCCTGAGCAGACTTTCAGGACCAGGAGGTCACGGGTTCAACCCCCGCCAAGGTTGGCAACATTCTTTTGTGGAGATTGATCATAAAATATTTTCTACGGTCATTCTCTCCCTTCTGCTGATTCAAGAAGGGCTGTTGTCAGTTTCTGGCAAAAGAATGTGCACAATACTGGTAAACCGCTTAGAGGACTAAGCCTGTCCAGTAAACGTGTGGTTAGGTAAACTGACCACGCTCGACATGACCTCATTGGGTTTGCATTGTTTGTACATGTATAAGCTATTTTATTTGCAACTTTGGTGTACATAATTTTAGGACATTTACTGTATTTGTTTTTGCTGCATTCTGTACTTGTGATATTACTGTGTTAGAGTGGTTTGATTGTACACAATGGAGTGATGAGTTTCTGTGCACCAGAGTGGTAAAATTTTCAGACTGGAGTGATACACATGATAGAGTCATTTGATTCTGTGAACCAGAGTTGTATCACTGTGTCAGGATTGGTTTGATTGTACAAGATGAAATTATATGATTTGGTGCACCAGAGTGATAAGACTGTGTCAGACTAGAGTAATTGTGCATAATACAATGAAATGATTCTATGCACCAAGGTGGCAATACTGTGTCTGAGGGAATGATTTTACATAGTACAGTGATGTGATCCTCTCCTGTGCTCCAGACCTTGCCAGTGTAGTGTGATTGTGCTTGGTGTAACGATGAGATTCTGTGCACCAGAGTGGTAACACTCAGACTAGTGGCAGTATACATGATAGAAAAATGTAGTTTTGTGCACCCAATTGATAACAGTGCACAAGATTGGCAACGCACTGGGTCCGAATGGATATATTGTACATTATTTATAGAATATGACTATGCATTAGACTGGAAACACTGTCTCATACTATTAGGATTGTACATGATACATGATAGAATGATGTGATTTTGTGCACCAGTGTGGCATCACTATATTGCACTGGAGTGATTTTACATGATTGAATGATGTGATTCTGTTCACATGAATGGTACCAATTTGTCAGACTCGTGAGGCAGATAGAATATACATTATGGAATGATGTGATTCTGTGCACCAGAGTGGTAACACTGTGTTAGACTGGTGTGATTGTGTTATAGAATGATATGGTTCTGTGCATCAAGGTGGTAACAGTGTGTTAGACTGGTGTGATTGTACATTATAGAATGGTATAATTCTATGCATCAGAGTGGTAACACTGTGTAAGACTGGTATGAATATACATTATAGAGTGATGTGATTCTGTCAACCAGAGTGGTAACAGTGTTTCAGACCGGTATGATTGTACACTATAGAATATTATGATCCTGTGAATCAAGAGTGATAACACTGTGCTAGACTGGTTTGAGTGTACATTATAGAATAATAGGAATCTATGCATCAGAGTGGTAACACTGTGTAAGAGTGGTGTGATTGTATATTATAGAATAATTTAATTCTATGCACCGGAGTGGTAACACTGTAAAACTGGTGTGATTGTATATTGTAGAATAATATGATTCTGTGCAGCAGAGTATTAACATAGTTTAAGACAGGTGTGATTATACATTATAGAATAATATGAATCTATGCATCAGAGTGGTAACACTGTGTAAGACTGATGTGATTATGTCAGACTGATGTAAAATTCTGTCCACCAGTGTGGTAACAGTATATTAGACTGGTGCGATTGTGCACAGTAGAATGATATGATTTTGTGCATCAGCATGGTAATACTGTCAAACTGGCATGATTGTACATTATAGGATGATGTGATTCTGTGCATCTGAGTGGTAACATGTGCACCAGAGTGGTAATAGTGTTTTAGACTCATGTAAGTACACATTATAGAATGATACGATTGTGCGTAAAAGTGGTAACAGTGAGATAGCTGGTGTGATTGTACATTACAGAATGATGTGATTGTGTGCATCAGAGTGGTAACACTATGTCAGATTAATATGATTGTACAACATAGAGTGATATGAATTTGTGCATCAGCGCGCTAACAGTGTGTCAGACCGGTGTAAATGTTCATTATAACATATATGATTCTATTCACCAGATTAGTAACAGTGTGCCAGATTGGTGTGATTGTACATTATAGAATGATGTGATTTTGTGCACCAGAGGGGTAACAGTGTGAAAGACTGGTGTTCATTGTAGAAATGATTGTACATTATAGAATGATACGATTCTGCGTACCAGAGTGGTAACAGTGTGTCAGACTGATGTGATTGTATTTTATAGAATGATACGATTCTATATTCCAGAGTAGTAACAGTGTGTCAGACTGGTGTGATTGTACATTATAGAATGATACGATTCTATATACCAGAGTAGTAACAGTGTGTCAGACTGGTGTGATTATACATTATAGAATGATACGATTCTATATTCCAAAGTAGTAACAGTGTGTCAGACTGGTGTGATTGTACATTATAGAATGATACGATTCCATATACCAGAGTGGTAACAGTGTGTCAGACTGGTGTGATTGTATATTATAGAATGATACGATTCCATATACCAGAGTGGTAACAGTGTGTCAGACTGGTGTGATTTTCCATTATAGAATGATACGATTCCATATATCAGAGTGTTAACAGTGTGTCAGACTGGTGTGATTGTACATTATAGAATGATACGATTCCATATACCAGAGTGGTAACAGTGTGTCAGACTGGTGTGATTGTACATTATAGAATGATACGATTCCATATACCAGAGAGGTAACAGTGTGTCAGACTGGTGTGATTGTACGAGGGATGTTCGAAATGAATTGCTTATTGTCCTCTAGCTCGATATCCACGTGGGGCACGATAAAAACCAATACATACCTGTATAGGGTTATTCAATATCTACACAATGGTGTATAAATGTACATGTTAGACTAAGTGTAAGACAAAATTTGTCATTTGAACACACGCAGTCATTGACCACTGCAGTAAAAATGGTTGGTAGAAACGTCGACAAAAAAGATGAAATACGGGCTTACATCAAAGCTCGCTCAAAACTTGGTTGTTCTTTGAAGAAGCTGATGACTGAAATTTCTACTGCTTTTGGACCTTCTTGTGTGTCTTATGACACAGTTCGGCGGTGGAAAAAGAAATTTGAGTCTGGTGTAGAGTCCATCAAAAATACACCGAAATCAGGTAGGCCAAAATCTGCATCTCGTAAAGAAATCGTTTCCAAAATAAAGGAAATCATTGAAGGAGATGCCAGATTTACAGTTCGTGATATTGCACGAAAGGTAGGCATATCATTTTCAACGGTTCACCTTATTTTGAAGAAGCATTTGAAAGTCAGAAAGATTTCTGCTAGATGGGTGCCACATCTGTTGACTGACGAGCAAAAGAGGCAACGGGTTAAAGTGGCCAAAAAGCTGCTTCAAATGTTTCCAAAATATGACAAAAAGCAGTTTGCCAATGTCGTCACAGGTGATGAAACCTGGGTCCATTATTTTGAGCCTGTCAGAAAGGTTAGCAATAAGATCTGGGCCACTAAACACATCAAACGCCCAATAATTGCCAAACGTTCTTTGAATACAAAGAAGGTTTTGTATGCAATCTTCTCTGGTGAAGGAGTCGCAATAAAAGTGCCAGTGAAAAAGGGCAAACGCATCACCGGAAAGTACTACAAAGACGTAGTACTGAAGAAACTGAAAAAGTATTATCAGAAACGACGCCCTGCCACTGGTTTTAAACATGTCCGTCTTCTACATGACAATGCCCCAGCTCATACCTCCGCAATAGTTACGGCGTTTTTGAAGAAAGAAAAAGTAACTGTTTTGCCTCACCCCCCGTATTCCCCAGACCTTGCCCCATGTGATTTCTTTTTGTTTCCGAAATTGAAAGCATCCTTGCTGGGCGGAAATACCAGTCCCGACAGGCACTTGGATCTGCCATTCATCAGTACCTTATTACTGTGCCCAAATCAGCGTACCGTGACGCCTTCAAGAAGTGGATACATCGGCTGAAACTTTGCATGTCTAGCCACGGGGAGTACTTCGAGGGCATGAAATGAGTACTTTTGGGCTAACTTGAAATTTGAAGTCTCCAGATAGAAATAAGCAATTCATTTCGAACATCCCTCGTACATTATAGAATGATACGATTCCATATTCGAGAGTAGTAACACTGTGTCAGACTGGTGTGATTGTACATTATAGAATGATACGATTCCATATACCAAAGTAGTAACAGTGTGTCAGACTGGTGTGATTGTACATTATAGAATGATACGATTCCATATACCAGAGTGGTAACAGTGTGTCAGACTGGTGTGATTGTACATTATAGAATGATACGATTCCATATACCAGAGTAGTAACAGTGTGATTGTACATTATAGAATGATACGATTCCATATACCAGAGTAGTAACAGTGTGTCAGACTGGTGTGATTGTACATTATAGAATGATACGATTCCATATACCAGAGTGGTAACAGTGTGTCAGACTGGTGTGATTGTACATTATAGAATGATACGATTCCATATACCAGAGTGGTAACAGTGTGTCAGACTGGTGTGATTGTACATTATAGAATGATACGATTCCATATACCAGAGTGGTAACAGTGTGTCAGACTGGTGTGATTGTACATTATAGAATGATACGATTCCATATACCAGAGTAGTAACAATGTGTCAGACTGGTGTGATTGTACATTATAGAATGATACGATTCTAGTCCGAGAAATGGCCTATCAGACCCTTGTACGTCCCCAGCTGGAGTACGCTTCAGCTATATGAGACCCCCACACCAAACGAAACAACTATAAGGTTGAAATGGTCCAAAGACGTGCAGCCCGTTGGACTATGAATGATTACGCCAGGACAACAAGTGTCTCTTCATTGTTGCATGAGCTGGACTGGCAGACCCTTGAAGAGAGACGATCAGTGGCCCGTCTCTGCCTCTTTTATAAGGTAGTCAGTGGCCTCGTGGCCGTCCCCCTTCCTGACAACATTCAGCCCCGTACTCATAGGATATCCAAATATGCCATTTCATTACATTTCGTCAGATCCACACAGGCAAGGACTCCTATAAGTACTCCTTCTTTCCACTGGCCATTGTTCAGTGGAATACCCTCCCAGAGACAGCTGTAACTTCTCCAAGTCTTGATTCATTCAAGGCAGAAATTGGAAAGTTGCAGTTCCCCAAACCCTAAACATACATGTGCTTGCTTTTAACCTGATTTTATTGTTTTTAGCCCTAACCCCATATCCCACCCCCATGACAGACAACCACCCCCTATGGTTGATCCGTCCAAGTCATTTGTTTTTATGTCTCAACCCCCTTGTCGATCTAGATTTTAACCTATCATCTTGACATAGACTCACTATCATGCTTTTACTTTTTCTTTTTTATAACACGACGCGCAGAGCTGCTAAAAATGCTCGCAAGGGCGTAAGCAGTATTCGAAGATAGATAGATAGATTCTACGAGGGCGTGTCAATTAATAACCAGCCTATCCCATTTCCGATGGACCGAGATGGTCACGACTTTCATGTTTTGTTTCAATATATGATTTATACATGGGTACCAAATTACACGCGTATCGAGGCATTCATTAATAAGATATTGAATGTCAAACATGGCTAGTGATGCAAAGTCATGCTTTTCATCTAAATTTGAGTACCGTGCTGTAATTCGGTACTTGTATTTAAAAGGTAAAACAGGCAAGGAAATACACGGCGAGTTAGCCGATGTTTATGGGTCTTCTGCACCATCTTATGCTCAGATTAAATTCTGGGTAGGGGAATTCAAACGCGGTAGAACGTCTTTAGAAGATGAAGCCAGGTCTGGACGCCCACTGGATGCCACCGACGAAGAAATGTGTAAGAAAGTTCGGGATCTGGTATATCTGATAGGCGAATTCAGGTGGAAAAAATAGCGCAGGCATTAGGCATTTCACATGATAGCGTTTCAACAATCTTACATGATCGTTTAGGTATGCACAAGCTAACAGCCCGTTGGGTCCTCAAATCCCTTAGTGATGAGCAAATGGCAACCAGAGCATCAGTATGCAGCGCCTTGTTGAAGCGTTTTAGGTCAAAAGATGATTTTCTTTTGCGTCTGGTGGCTGTAGATGAGACTTGGGTTCATTATTATGAGCCAGAGAATAAAGCTCAGAGTCGTCAGTGGGTAGGGCCTGGGTCCCCGAGGCCAAAGAAGTTCAAGACGCAACCATCTGCTGGCAAGGTGATGGCCACAGTATTTTGGGACGCAAAATGCGTTATTATGTTGGACTTTTTACCCAAGAGAAGTACAATAACTGGAGTGTACTATGCAAACTTGTTAGACCAGCTGAGAACCGCCATCCGTGAAAAACGCCGAGGTAAACTCTCTATAGGTGTTTTGCTGCAACAGGACAACGCGAGAGTCCACACTTGCAAAGTTGCAATGGATGCTGTAGAGCGGAACGGGTATGAATTAATACCACATTCTGCCTATTCACCTGACCTAGCTCCTTGCGACTTCTTCCTATTCCAAAACTTGGAAAAGGATATCCGTGGACCATTTCCGGTCTGATGAAGAAGTCATGATGGCAGTTGAGGAGTGGGTCAATGGAAAGCACCCTGACTTTTTCAGTTCTGGGCTGATGGCACTTGAACACCGTTGGTCTAAGTGCATCACACTAGAGGGCAATTACATCGAAAACGAAGAGGTGGATCTCAACCGGAAATAAGTTAGGCTGGTTACTTCTGATAACTCTTGTTATATGATTCTATTCCAAATACAATAAGTTTTGTGCGCCTGAGTATAAATCACACAACCCTCTATAAATTTTAATGCAAATCTATGTGCTACATGGAAAATTGACCTAGGTATATTTTGATGTTGATCATCCGACACATGGAACTAATGTTCCAGGTATGAAATTTCTCCATCAAATAGTCTTCCAGTTATTAGAATAAAAATCACTGAACCATGAAATATATTGATTTAGATTTATGTTTGTGTCGATCATCAGGTCACATGGGTTATAATCGAGGTATGACAATTCTCCATCCAAAAGTCTTCATGATAAAAGCAAAAATCACTTAACTGTCAACTATAGATCACACTGATGACCTAGATATATTTTGAGGTCAACGATCGGGTCACCTGAAAGTTATAATCTAGTTATGACATTTCTCCATCAAATAGTCTTCCAGTTACAAGGCAAAATCACTGAACCATGAAATATCAGTCACACTGACCTAGATATATTTCTATATGAATCATCGGGTCACATGGAACTACTATTCCATGTATGGCATTGCTCCATAAAGTATTGAAGACATAAAGCAAAATCACTGAACCATGAAATATAGGTCACACTGATCTAGATATATTTTGATGCCAATCATCGGGTCACATGGAACTTATATTCCAGGTATGACATTTCTCTATCATTTAGTCTTCGAGTTATAGGGCAAAATCATTGAACCATGAAATATAGGTCACACTGATGATTTTTATGTCAATCGTCGGGCCACATAGAAATTATATTCCAGTTATGACATTTCTCCATCAAATAGTAGGCAGGATATGTCAAAATTACTGATCCATAAAATATAGGTTACACTGACCAAGATACATTTTGAGGTTAATCATCAGGTCACAGGGAACTTATATTCAAGGTATGTCATTTCTCCATCAAATAGTCTTCGAGTTATAAGGCAAAATCACTGAACCCTGAAATGTAGGTCATACTGACCTAGATATATTTTTGGACGGGTTTTTAAAAAACCCATCTTTTAAAATAGTGTTGTCTTGGTGGGCGGGCCTCGGGCATCGTCTGAGATTTACCTTTTGGTTAAACTTTTATCAAAGTTATATGTTACCATTATTCTTCAGTGGATTGTTTTGGTAGGGATGAAGAAGAGCACCAGTAGGCATCTCGTGTGCAAGAGACGCAACTCTCACTTTCTTGGTTATGTACCTATCTCCCCTGAGGTTCGAGGTTTACCTTTCGGTTAAACATTTTTTTTTTCAAAATTATATGTTGTCTTTATTCTTCAGTGGATTGCTTTCATATTTGGTAGGAATGAAGAGGAGGAATGAAGTAGGCGTGTCGCAAGCATGAGTGACAACTCGCACTTCTTCGCTCTGTACATATCTCCCCTGGCAACCGAGGTTTACCTTCAGGTTAAGCGTTTTCAAAGTTATATGTTACCTTTATTCTTCAGCGGATTGCTTTCATATTTGATAGGGATAAAGAGGAGGACCAATAGTCTAGTCACTTGCAAGAGAGACAACTCTATCTTTCTTCGTTATGTACTTATCTCCTCTGAAGCCGAAATCTTGTGCAGGCCATAACTCCCATATTGTCTGAGATAATTTGATTATATTTGGTAGGGACATATATCAGGTCAAGTAGGAGTATCGCAAGCAAAAATGACAACTCTTGCTTTGTTATTTTTTCTAGTTATCTCCACTGAACTTATTTCTAAGCCAAATTGTTATGCACTCCGTAACTTCTAAATGGTTTGAAATATTTTGATAATATTTGGTAGAGACATAGATAAGGACCAGAAGCTGTGTCATATGCAATAGAGATAATTCTCACTTTCTTCGTTATGTACTGATCTCCCCTGAAACCGAAATCGTGTGCAGGCCATAACTCCCATATTGTCTGAGATAATTTGATAATATTTGGTAGGGACATATATCAGGTCAAGTAAGAGTGTCACATGCAAGAAGGACAACTGCTTTGTTTTTGTTCTAGTTCTCTCCCTGAACTAATTTCTAAGCCAAATTCTTGTACACTTTATAACTTCTTAACGGTTTGAAATATTTTGGTTATATTTGATAGAGGCATAGATAAGAACCAGAAGGTGTGTTTCGTGTAAGAGAGACAACTCAGACTTCCTTTGTGACGTACCTTTTGGTCAACCTTTTTACAAAGTTATATGTTACCTTTATTCTTCAGTGGAAAAACCCGTCCATAATGCCATTAGGCATTTTTTCTTGTTATGTCAATCATTGGGTCAGATGGAATTTATAATCCAGGTATGACGCTTCTCCATCAAATACTATTCAAGATATAAGGCATTATCACTGAACCATGAAATATAGGTCGCACATACCTAGGTATATTATATTTTGAGATCAATCATTGGTTCAGATGGAACTTGTAATCCAGGTACGACGTTTCTCCACCAAATAGTATTGAAGATATAAGGCAAAATCGCTGGACAATGAAATATAGGTCACAATGATCTAGACATATTTTGAGGTCAATCATCGAGTCACATGAAACTAATATCCCAGGTTACATTTCACCAACAAAGAGTCGTCAAGATATAAGGTAAAATCACTGGACCGTGAAATGTAAACCACCATGACCGTCACTCTTTGACACTTGAAACAGTCACATAGTAGGCTGATGTATAACCCATTGTGTCTACAACTTGTTAGCATAATGGAAATGTATGTGACATATTACAAAAGTGTCCTAGATTTTGGCCCCATGCCCCACCCCCAGACATGAACCCAGGTGTGTGTATTCTTTTGGAATCTCAGAAGACCCTCCCAGGTACCCAAGTTTTAAATATGAATGCTTTGTGATAAGTAACTGTCGAGATAAACTTTGACGCATATGCATATAACATAACAAAGGTGTCCTAGATTTTTACCACTTGCCCCACCCCCCAGGCATGAACCCAGGTGTATGTTCTTTTGGAATCTCAGAAGACCCTCCCAGATACCCAAGTTTCAAATATGAATGCTCTGTGATAAGTGACAGTTGAGATATAAGCATTTGAAAAACTTAAACGCAGTGTGACGAGAACGGTAACGAGAATGGGAACGCAAACGGTGTTGACCCTGATCAGACGCTACAGAACGCCGAGTCTGATCAAGGTCAACACTGTTTGCTTAATGTACATGAATGTGTGTAGATGTTCAGAAAAAGTATGACACCATTTAAATTCGGAATAGATACGTCGAAATAAGCCTCATACTTTGGGGACATTGGAAAAGAGTGTAAACCCAGATCCGACGCCGCAGAATGAGTGCGGAGTCTGATCAAAGTTGTCACTGTTTGCTTAATCTACAGGAATTCTGTGTAAAATTTACAACAAATAAAATAACTCTGACTCCTTGAATTTAAAATGGATCTGTGGCTGTTTATTATACAACATCGCCAAAGCTGGTACATTCTTGTTTGGAAAGCTATCTTGTAAAACCAATGAGACGATAGCTTAAATACAATTATCCAAAATGTGGCGATAAAGAGTACATGATAAAACAAATTGTGCAAAGTTCTGCGATGGATGAGTGAATACCTCAATCAAATTAGTCGAAGGAAAATAATTCATTTACAGGGAGGTAAAAACGACAGTAATAATCCCCAAGCTAAAATAGGGAGACTACTTCCCTCCATCCTCTATGTGGTTTAGTTCCCTCAGTAAAAATAGACGCTTTGCAGAAAAAAACAAAAACAAAAAAAAAAAACAAAAAAAAAAAAAAAAAAAAAACGCTACTCAGGAATTACTAAAACTAAAAGTGCCGGGCTATTGGCAGCAAACGCCAACCTTCCAGAGCCTGTTTGTTAAGAAATCAAGTCTCAAACGTTGGCTCATTTGCAAAAGCACTACAAAGAAAAAGGAATTGTGAGCGACTTGCCCACCTCTCAGTACCTTCAGTACTTTGATTACTCTATGGCAGACTTGCAGCACATCCTTAACGGACTTACAACTTTCTGATACATGCAGGAATTTCGAACCTCACTACAGCTGGTGTTATTGTCGTGTGGCGGCCATAAACGTCTCCCCGTACTTCACTATAGTGCAGTTAATGTTTTCTGGTCCTTTGTTAGCACTGATGACATTCCGAGAGTTTTGAAAATTACACGAGACGAAATTGACTGAAACTCTTTTGTTTATTTTATGATATTTCTATTATTAGACGCTATGCCATATATTAGAAAACAGCACCCAGCAGGCACACAACATCAAAATGACGTCGTATCAACGTCGATGCGACGTGATCACGTCGCATCGACGTTGAAACGACGTCATTTTAACGTTGTGTGCCCGCTGGGCATATGGCTGTTTATATTTTCTAGTCCTTTCTGATCATGGACTCATTCTGGGGACTTATGAAAATCTATATGAGGATCATCGATGAGGTCTAATTGGCACAGAAAACTTGACACTTTAGTCGTTTTTAGTTTTCCCGTGTTCATTGCTGTCAAAGAGAAATCCTTTTAAAACATTCACCACAGCTGGCCGTCTAAGTGCCATGTTGCTGCGGTAAAACGTTTCACCGTACTTCACTCACTGTGACTTCACTGTAGTGTAGTTAATATTTTCTGGTCCTTTGTTAGCATTGAGGACATTCCGAGAGTTTTGAAAATTACACGAGACGAAATCTCGGGAGGATAACTACCTATATATGGCATAGTACGGATGTGCGTGCTGAATGACCCCCTTTGTCAGCGCTGCCAGGTATATGATTGGCCCCCTTTTTTCAACAAAAAGTAATTGAATGACCCGATTTTTCTGGATTCCTTTGTGAAAGGCCCCACTTTTCTGACATCCTGGTGTATGCACATATTTTTTTTTTTTTTTTTTGCTCAGAGATTTTTCGAGGCTGCTTGTTCTCTTGGTATTCAATGAATTGACTGCGATATTTGTCTAACTACCAGCAATAAATGGGTACAAAAAGTCAAAAGGGCAGTATATGAATAAGTCAACATTTCGGATGATCAAATATATGAATGGGTCCTTTTTTTCAAAGGCTAAGTATATGAATGGGGTAGGTTTGAAATACTGGCTCGCTCATCCGTACCACAATTACCCCCAAGTTACCTCCCCTCACCCCCGCCCCCACCCCCACGAGGACGAAATAGCTAAAACTCTTTTGTTTATTTTCTGATATTTCTATTTTAGACGCTATGCTATATATTAGAAAACAGCATATGGCTTTGCGAAATGCAAGATGAGAAATGCCCTTTTCCATCATTTGCAAGGTTGTTAATGCCCTTTTTCCCCAAATGAACAACAAATACCCAAGTCAAATTATTTATGTCTCTTGTCTTTTAATATATGACCTCTTTACTGAAATGTGTGTAATCACACAAACTATCTATGCAAATTAGGTGTTTATTCGTGTCGCGTACACCGAGTGTGTACACAGTAAACACGTATTGATAAGTTATTTGTTGTTGTTTTTTTTCTATCATGATTTATTTCTTTTTTAAGTGAGCCTAATTCGACTAAAACACTTGATATGTTTTTTCTTATTTCTGCACAAAAACTTGTTATTGGTACTCGAGGCGCTTCTAATGAGTACCCACAACATGTGTTTTCGTGGAGAAGTAAGCAAACTGTATCTTGATACCGCTTATCTAGAGATAATCATATATATGGGAAAGTGCTTTGTATGCTAAAATGGATTTAATCAACACATTTGGATTCGGAGCTCTTAATTCCAATGTAACTGCTTTGCTGATTTTTGCGGTTGTGTTTCTTCTCATTTATCTGGCAACCTGGAAACCACCAGGAATTCCACCAGGATCGTCGTTCACACTGCCCTGGTTGGGAGACCTTCCGCTTCTCTTTTCCGGAGACCTAGTCGAAACCTTTAAGAAACTACGCATGAAACATGGCGACGTTTTTAGCTTCTATATGGGGAAGAATCTTGTTATTATAATCAACGGTTACCAAGCTATTTATGACTCGGCAGTGAAGAAAGGCGAGTTATTTTCGGGGAGACCACCAAGCTTCATAAATGACATGGGAGTAAACCTTGGTCTTGTAATGTCTACTGGCTCATATTGGAAACAATGGAGGAAATTCACGCATACAAGTCTTCAAGAATTTGGTTTCGGAAAACATATATTTGAAGAGAAAATTATGCAAGAAGTAAACTGTTTTGTTGAAGTTTTAAAGTCAAAGGCAGGATCTCCTTATGATATGAGACAGTCTATTCACGCGAGTGTGTCAAATGTTCTGTTTTCACTTCTGTGTAGCAAACGCTACAGTTACACGGACGAATTTTATAAAGACATGCTGACGCGGTCTGAACGAAATACAGAAGTTATAAGACAGGTCATGGCAGCGATGAGTTGTTTTCCGTTTCTTCAGTACATCCCTGGGGATCCATTAAGGATCAACGAGGTCAGAAGTAACGTGTCATTTTTTAAGAATTTCTTCCTGGAAGAATATAAAGAACATAGACGAACATACGACCCTGCTAATTGTCGTGATCTAATAGACTGTTTTATAAATGAAATGGAGAGACAAGACGAAGCAAACTTGGACAAGTCTAACTTTACGCCGACTCAGCTGGCATTTATAAACATCGATCTTTTTACTGCTGGTGCTGAAACCACCTCGACTGCCCTACGCTGGGCTATTGTATATCTTCTCAATTTTCCTGAGGTACAAAATCGGCTTCAGAATGACATAGATAAAGTCATTGCACCTGGTAGCGCTCCAGGGCTAGATGATAAAGACAAGCTTCCGTTTGTTGAGGCGTTCATATTGGAAGTAATGAGGTTTTCAAGCATTGTTCCTCTTGCTGTTCCACATGCAGTGACAGAGGAAAAAGATGTGTTGTTCAAGGGGTACAGAATACCGAAGAATACTAGCGTCATGTTTAACCTAGACTCTGTGCTTTCAGATCCAGGGCTGTTTGAAAAGCCAGTGGACTTTAATCCAAACAGGTTTCTTGACGCCGACAATAATGTCAAAAGACCGAAACAGTGGATACCTTTTGGGATAGGTCGTCGTATTTGTTTAGGCGAAGTAGTTGCGAAAATGGAATTGTTTCTTTATTTGACAACACTGATCAAGACGTTTGAGTTTCAGCCACCCGTCGGTCAAACACCGCCTACACTGAAAGGAGTCCTGGGAATAACACATGCGCCTCAGGCATTTGAATTCAGAGCAGTTGTACGCTAACACTTTGCCAGAGGAGAAATACTTTTTTCCATAAATGATCTGCTGCATCAGGAAATTGTCAGCTTTACTTAGAAATGTTCACTTGTTGTGTAATTCTTTACCCATTTACATTTGTGAAAGCAATTGTTCCTCGATAAGAGTTCCGTGATTTGAACCACATCATCAGAAAGTTTGCGAGGCTTTGCGCGAGTGGGGATTGGAGAGGACGTTAGCTTGCCCCAAAAGCAGGCACGGACGTGCAACTAAAACCTGAACCTTTACCACTTTCTAGGCTAATTCAGCGATGACAAACTGACGATTTTTTTCTTATTTTGTCCAGAAAACACCTTAACACTGTGAGTCTGGTGTTCATGATAGAATGATAAAAGTATGTGTACCAGTCTACTAATAGGGTGGTAGCACTGTCAACCTGGGGCGATTGTTCATGAGAGAATGATGAAAGTATGTGTACCAGTCTACTACAAGAGTAGTAGCACTATCAGCCTGGTGTGATTGTACATGATAGAATGGTGAAAAGATGTGTTTGTCTACCAGTCTACTACAAGTGGTAGCACTTTCAGCCTGGTGTGGTTGTTGACGGTAGTATGATGAAAGTATGTGTACCAGTCTATTACCTAAGTGGTAGCGCTGTCAGTCTGGTTTGATTGTACATGATAGAATGATGAATTTATGTGTACCAGTTTACTACCAGAGTGCTAGCATTATCAACCTGATGTAATTATACATGATAGATTTATGAAAATATGTCTACAAGTCTACTATTAGACTGGTTGCACTGTCAGCCTGGTGTGATTATACATGATAGAATGATGAAAGTATGTATACCAGTCTACTGCTCGAATGGTATCATGGTCAACCTGGTGTGATTGTACTTGATAGAATGATGAAAACTCATATACATAGTTTGCTACCAGAGTGGTAGCACTTTCGGCCTCTTGTGATTATATATGATACAATGGTGAAAGAATGTGTACCAGTTTACTACCAGAGTAGTAGAACTACCAGCCTGGTGTGATTGTACATGAAAATGATGAGCGTATGTGTACCAGTCTACTACCAGAGTGGTAGAACTATCCGCATGACAGAATGATTAGAGTATGTGTACCAGTGAACCACCACAGTGGTTGCACTATCAGCCTGGTGTGATTATACATGATAGAATGATAAAAGTATGTGAACCAGTCTACTACCGGAGTGGTAGTACTGTCAGTCTGGTGTGATTGTACATGATAGAATGATGAATGTATGTGTACCAGTCTACTACCTGAGTAGTAGAACTATCGACCTGGTGTGATTATACATGATAGAATGATGAACGTATGTGTACCAGTCTACTATCAGAGTAGTAGCACTATCAGCCTGGTGTGATTATCATGATAGAATGATAAACGTATGTATACCAGTCTACTACCAGAGTAGTAGCATTGTCAGCTTGGTGTGATTGTACATGATAGAATGATGAACGTGTGTACCAGTCTACTGCTAGAGTAGTAGCATTGTCATCCTGGTGTGATTGTACATGATAGAATGATGAACGTATGTGTACTAGTCTACTACCAGAGTGGTAGAACTATCCACATGATAGAATGATGAGACTATGTGTACCAGAGTAGTAGCACTATCAGCCTTGTGTAGAATGATGAAAGTATGTGTACCAGTCTACTACCTGAGTGGTAGCACTGTCTGCCTGGTGTGATTGACCATAATAGAATGATGAAAGTATGTGTACCAGTGGTAGCACTATGAGTCTGGTGTGATTATACAGGCTATAATGATGAGTTTTTGTATCAGTCTACTACCAGAATGGTAGAACTATCAGCCTGGTGTGATTGTATATGATAGAAAAGTGGTAGCGCTGTCTGCCTGGTGTGATTGACCATAATAGAATGATGAAAGTATGTGTACCAGTGGTAGCACTATGAGTCTGGTGTGATTATACAGGCAAGAATGATGAGTTTTTGTACCAGTCTACTACCAGAATGGTAGAACTATCAGCCTGGTGTGATTGTATATGATAGAAAGATGAACGTATGTGTACCATTCTACTACCAGAGTGGTAGCACTATCAGCCTGGTGTGATTATACATGACAAAATGGTGAAAGTATATGTACCAGTCTACTACCGGAGTGTTATCATTGTCAGCCTGGTGTGATTTTACATAATAGAATGATGAAAGTATGTGTACCAGAGTGATTGAACTATCAGTCTGGGCTGCGCTCAGTAGTGCAGTGGTAGCGAACGTTTTGCCATGGATCCCTGTGAATCAGTCTGGGCTGCGCTCAGTAGTGCAAAGTGGTAGCGAACGTTTTGCCATGGATCCCTGGGCTGCGCTCAGTAGTGCAAAGTGGTAGCGAACGTTTTGCCATGGATCCCTGTAAATCAGTCTGGGCTGCGCTCAGTAGTGTAAAGTGGTAGCGAACGTTTTGCCATGGATCCATGTAACTAGTGACGAGCGCCAACAGGAACAGGGTCCTGGGCAAAACAATCGCGAGTAACTTGCACTTCTGAACGCAGCCCATGTGTGATTGTACATAAGTGGATGATGAAAGTATATGTACCAGTCTACTATCAGATAGTAAGTGTTCATTACCGAATGATGTAAATATGAATGGTAGACTGATAGATGGTATAATTTTGGCTTCTAAAATGGTGTGGTTGCCAGAATTGGTATCAATGTTATCATTGCTTATAAATGATTTGAGCCCCGCCGAAAGAAAATGCTCTTGGACTTTGCATCGATTCAATCTTTTAGTGCGCATGTCCGGTCCCTTGGCAAGGCCGTGTGTCTATATCTTTATCTGAAGTCCCCTTGGTCTACGCTTACGTGAGCGACCCTGAACATTTGCTGTTCGCATATGCTATAACGACTTTTTCCCTAGACGTGGCTTATATGATTTTGGATGCCGGACTGATTGATGTCTTTGTGATGTCACAATGGATTGTATATGTAGATGTCAGAATGTTGTGATCTGGGGCACATCACAAAAAACATGCCTATGTAATTTTTACCCCCATAAACCCCACTTTTATATAGTAAAACGGGGTTTACAGGGGTATACATTATTTTCGTAATTTCTGCTCATAAAACATAGATAGTGGGCACGCGTTTGTATTTTTGTTTTCTTCCTTTGTTTCCTCTATTTTTGTGATTACTAAAGTTGATTTTCATTAACTTTTGTATTTGAAATAAATAACCACCGTTTTTCTTTCTTTTTAAAAAACAACAACTATATTTTGATACATTGTAGTCTACAAATACAATATATAAATTTTGTTTGTTAAGGTGATAACAATGTGTGATTTATCAGTGCAGGTGGTCGATTATAACTGAATTAGGCTGGTACAGTTTCTAGTTGCCGCATTTCTGTCATGGAGATGTTCTATTTTTTTATTGTTTTAGTGTACCAAACCTCATTTCTGCACGAATAGCGACAAGGATTATTTAATGGAAGTAAAGATGTTCTAAATTAAATTAAAGGTAATTTTAATTATAAGTATCTTTAATTTTAGAATCGTACCTGTAATACAAAAAGATATATCTCTAACTCGATTTAAAGATTGTTTTAATGCAGAATGACATATAGATACTTTTAATATGTGAGCTTGATTTAAATATATATATTTTACAAACTAGATTGGTTTTGTGATGCATGAACAAAAGGAGCTGAGATATGCTGTACACTGTCGAGACGGACTGGCGCACTATTATTAAAATGTTTATCTGATACCCTCTCTTATGTAGAGCTATGGCGTTCTGATCTGGGTCTGTACTATTTGCTCAGGTATGTCTGTCCCAAGACCTGGGGTGATTGCGGTAAGAACCTTTACCCGTCTCTGGGCTAATTCAGCAGACGACAAATTCATATTTTCTTATTTTTTTCCCCAGAAAACAAGATTTAGCATTTGATGCAAATTACAGATTGTGTGAAATGTCTAATTCTGTTTTCTGGGGAAAAAAAAATATGAAAAATATGTCAAAATATCGTCTGCTGAAAAGTTTACCCTGAGTGCTAAGCGTTCATATTACATTATCACTGACGTTGATGACTATTGATATGTACAATATCAACTAATAAGTAAGAAAATAGTTCCAAGATTCCTCTCCAATGGATTTATCGAATGAAAATGCCGTTTTGAGTTAGCCTCGTTCGCCAGGCGACAACTAAAATATAGAGCTGTGCAAAGAACTGGACTAGTTTTGAGTTTGCTTTCGACCAATCAAATTGCGCTCAATTAGTGTAATTCTACTGAGCTGGAATTACGAATTTATCTACCGTAGTTGCCCTATAATCAGTGATTTATTTACAATTTTATACCTATGCGTCCCAGGACTTGCTTGGGCTGTATAAAGTGAGTCCTACTAGAAAATTATTGCGTCCATTACAGAATTTACTACTATAACTTTGTGAGTCCTGGGACTTGCTGAGATTTAAAATGTGAGTCCCAAAGCAAAAATGTGAGTACGGGACTCGGGATGCGCAGGTAAAAAAATCACTGCTATAATATAAATATTTGGACAGTCATGCCTGAGCAAACAGTGTATACCTAGATAAAATCATTAAATCAGATACTGACACAAAAGAGAAAGTAATTATCGGTCATGTGCGAACAGTAAAAGCGCAGCATGATAGCCTGGTACCTCCATACATTTTAATGGTGATTTCGATCTTCGCGCACACTTTATTTTAATACCCAAAATATTTGGACAGACAGCCATTTGAAACAGTGTAGTTCCAGATCAGACGATTGTAGAATCAATTGGAATTATCGAACGAAACGCATTTGCGTCCCGCGCGACAGCACCCTACGATTCTGCAATGGAACAGCAAACGAAATAAACTGACCTTGACATTTCTTCTTATAGGGTATAAAAACATTTTTTCTCAGAAATAATGTTGAAATCACACTATTCATGTGCGCAATAATTAAACAAAAGACCAATCCTATACAGTAAAACTTCAATGACTCGAACACCGGTGACTCGTTTACCGCGCTAATTCGAACTCGTTTTTGAGTCCCTAGGAAATTCTCCCGACAGCTCAAGAAAACAAATATTTATGATATTTTAGGATTTTTTCCTATTTTATCATGAAAATGTATGTTGTGTGTACTCATTAGAATCGCCTCATCGAGGCGATTCTAATGAGTACACCCAACATACCATTATTTTAAAGAAGATCGAAAAGACATCCATATATTATTCACATTTGTCTCCTAACATGGCGCTGTGGCTCGAACTACCCATATCTTGAACACATTTCCATGGTCCCAGCGATATTCGAGCCATTGAGGTTCGACTGTAACTAAGAGAGTGCGATAAAACAATAGCAGCTGTGGCTGCAAAACAGCTTACCAGGGTAGGAGACATCATACGAGCCTCAACATGGGAAAATGTACCTGCTGACATGTGCGCCCAATGAAGACTCAAATTGGCCTGCACAGTCACACAGTCTGATCAGTTTTCATTGTCGGCGTGAAAAAACTTTCGCATTCTTGGCAGAACGCGGCGTCTGATCAGGATCTATACTATTTCTCATCCATCCAGTAAATTTTAGACATCAACATCTGGTGAAATGGGCCAGTTCATGTGTCCCAGTATAGAAAGAATAGAACCTTGGCCGATAGCGGGGCTGCCGGTTCCCAGATGTATAACGTTAAAAAGAAACGCAAAGTTGGTGAATAATGTATCGGAGATGAAAGATCTTGATCAATCTGACATTTTGATGTAAATTTGAAAAAAAAATCGGATAAGAGCTAAGGAAGTTAAAGCTTTTTAAATATTTCCAAAGTATTATCAAAGGTACCGCCATTTTGAGTACGAGTACTTAATTAGGTTCTTAACATTTCAAAGTATTAAGTAAAGTCTTTTTTATAATAGAAATATGTGTGGTTCGCAAGCAAAATACATAAATGCCTAGATAGAAGCTTTATATACAAAAATAAGGTTGGCTGTTGTTGAAATCTTATTTATTTAGGTTTTGCATATTCAAATAAGTCTTTATGACGTCATAAAGCTTCATTAGATAGATATTCAAAATGGGGCGCCCTTACAAGCAATTTTAGTACCTTGATAACTTACTTATTTTTATCCGATTTTGATCACATTTGCATTGTCAAGATCTTGCATCTCAGATATACATTATTTACTGACATTGTTTTCCTTTTACATAGAAAATTGAAACATAAGTCACAGGTCACCGAACATAAATATAACCTTGTCCGGTGACACCTGTGCCTTCTGGTTTCAATTTTCTATTTGATGGAATACAAGTGGGAACCATTTGGATCACTAAACAAGCTTATATGTTTTTACCAGAAACTCAACAATTTCAGCCATCGAACAGCAAAAGAAGTAAACATACTATTATGAAATGCAGACTGACCTTGAGTTCTCATCGGTTACTTCCCTTTGATAAGATTTTTTTCATACTATCTTTGTGCGCTAGGTAACCATATGGAACATCTTGATGAAACTTTATAGCAATGTGTATGAGGTTAAGACGATGCGTCGCGTACACAAATGATTGCTCCCCTTCTCTCAATTTCTGAGTTACTTCCCTTTGATGAAATTTCAGACTGATCTTGTGCGTACCACAAGTAGGTAACCGTATGGAATATCTTGATGGAACTTTATAGCAATATGTATTCGGTTAAGGCGGTGTGTCGCGTACAAAAAAAGATTGCTCTTCCTTTCTTAGTTTCTGAGTTATTTCCCTTTGATACGTTTTGTTTTCACACTATCCTTTTGCATAGTTTAACCAGGTAACCATATTGAATATCTTGATGAAACTTTATAGCAATGTATATGAGGTCAAGACTGCGTGTCGCATACAAAAAAGATTGCTATCCCTTTCTTAGTTTCTGAGTTATTTCTCTTTGATGAGTTTTTTTTTTCAGACTATCCTTGTGCGCACCATAATTCGGTAACAGTATAGAATATCTGGATGAAACCGTAGTAATGTATATGAGGTCAAGACGGCGTGCCGCATGCAAAATATCACCACTCTCTTTTTCTTACTTTCTGAGTTACTTCCCTTTGATTACTTTTTTTACTAAATTTGTGCATACCGTAAGTAGGTTACCGTATGGAGTATCTTGAAGGAACGATATAGCAATGTGTATGAGGTTAAAAGGGTGTGTCGCGTATAAAAAGATTGCTCTCCCTTTCTCAATTTCTAAGTTACTTCCCTTTGCTGAATTTTTACTGACCTTGTGGGTACCATAAGTTAGTAACCGTATGCAATGTCTTGACGAATCTTGATGAAACTTTATAGCAATGTGTGTAAGATTAAAAGGGTGTGTCGCGTACAAAAATGATTGCTCTCCCTTTCTTAGTTTCCGAGTTAGTTTCCTTTGATTAGTTTTTTTTCCAGACTATCCGGTTTCAGGAATATCTTGATGAAACTTTTTAGGAATATGTACGAGGTTAAGAGTGTGTATCGCGTACAAAAAAGATTGCTGTCCCTTTCTTATTTCTGTGTTACTCCCCTTTGATTATTTTTTTTCACACTATCCTTATGCGTGCTATTACTCTGTAACCATATTGAATATCTTGATGAAACTTTATAATAATGTGTATGAGGTCAAGACAGTGTGTCACCACAAAAAGATTGCTCTCTCTTTCTTAGTTTCTGAGTTACTTTGCTTTGATAAGTTTTTCCCCAAACTAGGTAACACATCACAAATATTATCTCTCTTGAAAACAAGCATAGAATTTAGTTAATGTACTTAGGGTGTTAACAGTGTATTTAGTCCCCTTAAATGCTTATAATTTTATAACAGAGTGCGCTAAGCGGATGATACGAGGGTCCTGCAAAAAGTTCTGTCACTAATAGGCTTCCTTGGTTTTATCCCAGATATATTCTAAAATGCTTCACTGCACTTGAATAGCTAACGATACCTGTTTATTTCGTTCAAATTGCTTTCCAACTGACCGAGTTATTTCAAATTGAAATAAATGCATTCATATACACTGACCAATTTACTTGCTACAATAAGAAACGACCAAGCAAAGGATGGTCAGGAGTCCACCTTTTTTACATGAGAACGCCTCCTCTCATAAGTGTGAGGTTGTTAAGTCGTTTTTGGCTTCTGAAAAGGCGAAAGTTTTAAACCATCCACCTTATTCACCTGACCTGAGTCCCTGTGACTTCTTTTTATTTCCAAGGCTTAAGAAAAAAATGTTTTCTGGAAATAAGTATACGTCTGGAAGTTCTCTTGGCAGCGCTATTTATCAGTGTCTCCAACAGATACCAAAAGAAGACTATTTATCTGCTTTTCGCGACTGGGTAAAAAGGTTACAAAAATGTGTTTCAGTAAAGGGGGTTTGTAATAAAAATATGTTTGATAAAACGTAGCACTGAAGTAATCCGAACCCAGTGACAAAACTTTCTGCAGGACCCTCGTATATTTATAATGTACTGACTGTTAGAGAATTCATAGCTTCATTGGTGTGTGTATGTGTGTGTGTGTGTGTGTGTGTGTGTGTGTGTGTGTGTGTGTGCGCGCGCGCGCGTGCAAGAGAGAGAGAGAGAGAGAGAGAGAGAGAGAGAGTTTACCTTTGCGGCATATATTCCAACAAAGGTCATTTTTATTCCAAACGGTTGAGTGTCAGTACTTCGGAATCAAAGATCTATCTGAAAGGCAAACAGAAATAATTATGCGCTGCATGTTCGATATTCATTTTTAACGTCATGTTTGGGCGGATTGTCTTAATTTTGCAATTTCTAAACCAGCTTTTCAATGTGTGTGTGTGTGTGTGTGTGTGTGTGTGTGTGTGTGTGTGTGTGTGTGTGTGTTTTGCTTCTAACAATTTTTCTTCGCTCCCTAAATTTCTTAACTTTTTCCCCGCTAGTGGTGACTTTTGTCGTCTGCTGACATCCTTTGCAAACAGTTTGAACCCAGATCAGGCCCGACAAAACGCCTGCCCAGATGACATGCTAACGTTGGGCCAACGTTGAATAATGATTGTCCATTTTGTTGGCCCAGCGTAGACATTCATCAACTGGCCCAACGTAAGTCTGCTTATTGGGCCATCGTTGGGCCAACGTGTAGGCATTACGTTGGACTAACGTATGTTAATGTTAGTTACAACGTTGGGCCAACGTTAGCCTGCAGAATTTTAACGTTGAGCAAACGTCGAAATTATGTATGATGACAACCGACTTTTTGCTAGTGAAAAGGGGCTGTTCCGATAGCAAATCAACATGTGAGTATAATTATATTATATATTCGTTTCTAATTTAAGATAAATTTGGGTGTCATTTTAATGCAATCATTGCCACGGATAAATTAATTTGGGGTTAAGTGTATCAGTTCACCTTAAGGTGAACTAAATTTGCCCTTGTGTGTTTTTCTGTCAAGGTCATTTTTTATGTCCACCAGCCGTTTTGACTGACTGAAACAGCATCATTTTATTTTTTTTTAAAAAAGAAAATTTTATACGACATCTCAAAAACACAGAAGCGATAAAGCCAAACTTAGCAATATAAATGATCCTCAGGCAGGTCTCTACCATGCCCGATTATCATGAAACAGCTGATGAAAGTAAGTCAGTGTTATATGTGAACAATGAGACCTAAACCCCGCCAGTGCAGCCGCACCATCTAGACAGAATACTGGCTGCACAAATAAATCTTCCCTGTTCTCATATACCAACTGAGACAAATGTATTGTAAAATCACGCAAAAAAAAAAAAAAAAAAAAAAAAAAAAAAAACAACAAAAAACAAAACAGCTACATGCAGAAAAGGAGTGATCTGTGTTCCTTATTGTCTTATTCTGTGCACACACTTATTTGCTCACGATAATTTGGGTGGGTGCGGGGTGGGGGATTTTTTTATTTTTTTTTTTTTATATCCAAATCCTGTAGGCCTATTTCATAGTAAATAAATAAACGTTTGCAACAATAATTAGCTATTATTAAAACCTGTTTGGATAGTTAGATCTACTTTTTCGACCACTGATAGTGTCCAGCGATGACTATGCATACACAAACAAATATCCATTTAGCAGTTGTAGATATAGAAATTTAGAAGGAGTTCTCAGTTATCTATTTATTAGCAGACGGCAGCGGGACACGTGTTGAATGTATGGCCGTATTTTACCATGAGTTACAAGATAAGGATCAACAAAACATATAGTAACTGTAATTTACTAATCTCAAAAGAGTTCTTCTGGTGACTGCATTTTGCCTTATCTTTCGATCAAACTGTTGAAATTATGTGACAGCGATGTTTTAGATTAATTTTTCTCACATACAGCCATGGAGGTTAATTCTGCGCATGGGCTAATCCTGCTCATTCAAATAGTTTTGAACAAACAATTAACATCAAAACTGTTTCGTTTTGGTACATCATTTTAATACACTGATGGAATGGAAGTATAAAAAGCATATTAAAAATGGCAAATTCAAAATATTTGTAAAATGATTACGAAAAACACATGTTTATGCAGTGATTTATTTACAATTTTATACCTATGTGTCCCAGGACTCGCTTGGGCTATATAAAGTGAGTCCCACTAGAAAATCATTGCGTCCATTACAGAATTTTCCACTATAACTTTATGAGTCCTGGGACTTGCTGAGATTTAAAATGTGAGTCCCAAAGCAAAAATGTGAGTACAGGACTCGGGATGCGCAGGTAAAAAAATCACTGTTTATGTGAGAAATAACAGGACTGTGTGAAAATCGCAATTTTCAACAAGACTGTCGCAAGAAAATATGAACTTTATTATTCACATTTCATCAACTGCCCTGGCCTACTCAAATGTGTTTTCAAAGAACCAGATCATAGTGGTATTATAAAATAAGGAAGTGATTTACTCCAGGTGCGCAGAATTAGCAGAAAATTTTAATGTCTCAAAAACACAACAGTAGCGATGTTTGATGGCCTCTCAGAGGATGGCCTACACTGACAACAAATTAAAACTAGAGATGAAAAAATGACGTCCAATTGGCTCTACATTGGCAAGGCTCTGAAGTGTCGCTAAAATGCTATTTTATTTTTATTGTAATTATGACCTGCAGTAGCTTAAGTGCGCAGGATTGGCCAACAGCACTGTAGGCCATTTCAGGTAAACTAGGGCGTTACATTTGTTTTTGTCGTCCGATATAATACTCCAACTCGTTAGCACTTTTACAGTATTGCATCATGACAGAGTGATTCCAAATGTGTTACTTTATATCAAATTTCGGCTCTTTTCCTTAAAAGTTTTATGCCATAATAAATATATATATAGAATAAGAGCCAGACCCCTGAGTAAAGTAAGCTCAGACTGGGAGAAGATAAACTCGGACACTGATGTGTTAAAAAAAACAACAACAAAAAAAAACAACAACAAAAAAAACCCCCCCAAAAAACAAAAAAACAAAACAAACAAACAAAAAAACCCACAAAAAACGACAACAACAACAAATACCCATTGGAAGAGGAGGTAAAACTTCCATGACAGGTGGTCTCCCTTGAATGTGTATCAGACTATCACTTCACCTTAAAATCAAGTTTGGTATATGTTATTACAAAGCATCACTGATCAGGCAGTCTAATCCAGATTAGTTTAAGAATACAGTCGACTCTCGTTATTTTGACCTCGCATATCTGGAATAACCACCTATCTCTAAGTGAAAAAACAAATGTTGGCCTATATGTACAGAAATGAACACTATTCCTGCATGACAGGGGTCACTATGAGTCAAAATCTTAAAACAGCACCACTCAGTGCAATTTTTTGTTAATTTTTTAAAATGGGGGTACCTGTATTCACCGGTGCCTCCTGTATGCAATGTACTCAATAATGCTATTACCATTTAATGGTATGGTTAACAGACACATTGACCTATCTGGATATGCAAACATAATTGTGAGATTGCTGATGTCTTTGATGAAAAATGATAAAAACTAAATGGCCGGTTAGAACTTTTGGATAGTATATGTAGTAGCCTCCCTTGATGAACAACTTTCCCTTGAAAGTATCCAGTCACCTTAATACTACATTATCCCAGCATTTTTGTTTAGCTCACCTGAGCCGAAGGCTCACGGTGAGCTATTGTGATCACTCATCGTCCGCCGTCGTCGTCGTCTGTCTGTCCGTCCTCCGTTCACAATCTTTAAACAACATCTCCTCCTAAACCACAGATTGGAATTTGACCAAACTTCACAGGATTGATCCTTGGTTGGTCCTCTTTCTAAGTTGTTCAAATGGTTCTGGTCCATTGCATATCTAGGTCACAGGAGCTAAAAATAGATTTTTTAACTAAAAACTTAAAAAAATCTTCTTGTCAGAAACCACTGGACCGATTTCCATATAATTTTGCAGAAATGTTCCTTTGGTGACCCTCTACCAAGATTATTCAAGCTATTTGGATTAGTCGAAAAACATGGGCGACAGGGGGCGGGACTTATTTTCCCTATATATCTATATAGAAAACTTTAAAAATCTTCTTGTCAGAAACCACTGGACCGATTTCAATATAATTTTGCAGAAAAGTTCCTTTGGTGATCCTCTACCAAGATTGTTCAAGCCATTTAGGTTCGTCAAAAACCATAGCCGCCACGGGGCGGGGCTTATTTTCCCTATATATCTATATAGAAAACTTAAAAACATCTTCTTGTCAGAAACCACTCGACCGATTTCTATATAATTTTTGCGGAAATGTTCCTTTGGTGATCCTCTACCAAGATTGTTCAAGCCATTTGGATTCGTCACAAAACATGGCCGCCAGGGGGGCGGGGCTTATTTTCCCTATATATCTATATAGAAAACTTTAAAAATCTTCTTGTCAGAAACCAGTGGACCGATTTCAATATAATTTTGCAGACATGTTCCTTTGGTGATCCTCTACCAAGGTTGTTCAAGCCATTTTGATTCGTCAGAAAACATGGTCGCCAGGGGGCAGGGCTTATTTTCCCTATATATCAAAATAGAAAACTTTAAAAATCTTCTTGTCAGAAACCACTGGACCAATTTCCATATAATTTTGTAGAAATGTTCCTTTGGTGATCCTCTACCAAGATTGTTCAAGCCATTTGGATTCGTCTAAAAACATGGCCGCCAGGGGGCAGGGCTTATTTTCCCTATATACTATATAGAAATAAAAAAATCTTCTTGTCAGAAACCACTGGACCGATTTCCATATAATTTTGCAGAAATGTTCCTTTGGTGATCCTCTACTAGCTAAGATTGTTCAAGCCATTTGGATTCGTCAAAAAACATGGCCGCCAGGGGACGGGGCTTATTTTCCCTATATATCTATATAGAAAACTTAAAAAAAACTTCTTGTCAGAAACCACTGGACCGATTTCAATATAATTTTGCAGAAAAGTTCCTTTGGTGATCCTCTACCAAGATTGTTCAAGCCATTTAGGTTCGTCAAAAAACATAGCCGCCACGGGGCGGGGCTTATTTTCCCTATATATCTATATAGAAAACTTAAAAACATCTTCTTGTCAGAAACCACTAGACCGATTTCTATATAATTTTGCAGAAATGTTCCTTTGGTGATCCTCTACCAAGATTGTTCAAGCCATTTGGATTCGTCACAAAACATGGCCGCCAGGGGGGCGGGGCTTATTTTCCCTATATATCTATATAGAAAACTTTAAAAATCCTCTTGTCAGAAACCAGTGGACCGATTTCAATATAATTTTGCAGAAATGTTCCTTTGGTGATCCTCTACCAAGGTTGTTCAAGCCATTTTGATTCGTCAGAAAACATGGTCGCCAGGGGGCAGGGCTTATTTTCCCTATATATCAAAATAGAAAACTTTAAAAATCTTCTTGTCAGAAACCACTGGACCGATTTCCATATAATTTTGTAGAAATGTTCCTTTGGTGATCCTCTACCAAGATTGTTCAAGCCATTTGGATTCGTCTAAAAACATGGCCGCCAGGGGGCAGGGCTTATTTTCCCTATATACTATACAGAGAACAAAAAATCTTCTTGTCAGAAACCACTGGACCGATTTCTATATAATTTTGCAGAAATGTTCCTTTGGTGATCCTCTACTAGCTAAGATTGTTCAAGCCATTTGGATTCGTCAGAAAACATGGCTGCCAGGGGACGGGGCTTATTTTTCCCTATATATCAAAATAGAAAACTTAAAAAAATCTTCTTGTCAGAAACCACTGGACCGATTTCCATATAATTTTGTAGAAATGTTCCTTTGGTGATCCTCTACTAGCTAAGATTGTTCAAGCCATTTGGATTCGTCAAAAAACATGGCCGCCAGGGGACGGGGCTTATTTTCCCTATATACTATATAGAAATAAAAAAATCTTCTTGTCAGAAACCACTGGACCGATTTCCATATAATTTTGCAGAAATGTTCCTTTGGTGATCCTCTACTAGCTAAGATTGTTCAAGCCATTTGGATTCGTCAAAAAACATGGCCGCCAGGGGACGGGGCTTATTTTCCCTATATATCTATATAGAAAACTTAAAAAAACTTCTTGTCAGAAACCATAGAAACCATTTCAATATAATTTTGTAGAAGTTTCTTTGGTGATCCTCTACCAAGATTGTTCAAGCCATTTGGATTCATCAAAAAACATGGCTGCCAGGGGGGCGGGGCTTATTTTCCCTATATCTATATATATATATATATATATAGAAAACTTAAAAAATCTTCTTGTCAGAAACCACTGGACGGATTTCCATATATATTTTTGTAGAAACGTTCCTTTGGTGATCCTCTACCAAGATTGTTCAAGCCATTTGGATTTGTCAAAAAAAATGGCCGCCAGGGGGGTGCGGGGCTTATTTTCCTTATGTATGTATATAGAAAACTTAAAAAGTCTTCTTGTCAGAAACCACTCGACGGATTTCCATATATTTTTGTAGAGATGTTCCTTTGGTGATCCTCTACCAAGATTGTTTAAGCCGTTTGGAGTCGTCAAATAACATGGCCGCCAGGGGGCGGGGCTTATTTGCCCTATATATCTATATAGAAAACTTAAATTATCTTCCTCTCAGAAACCACTGGACCAATTGCAATATATTTTGCAGAAATGTTCCTTTGGTGATTCTGTACCAAGATTGTTTAAGCCATTTGGATGTCAAAAAACATGGCCACCAGGTGGGGGGGGGGGGGAGTGTGGGGGAAGGGGGGGTGCTTATTTTCCCTATATATCTTTATAGAAAACTTGAAAAATCTTCTTGTCCGAAACCACTGGACCGGTTTCATTATAACTTGGCAAAAATGTTTCCATGGTGACCCTCTACCAAGATTGTTCAAGTAATCGTGATTTGTCAAAAACCATGGCCGCTAGGGGGTGGAGCTTATTTTCCCTTTAAATCTGTATAGTAAACTTGAAAAAATCTTCTTGTCAGAAACCACTGGACCGATTTCAATATAACTTGGCAGAAATGTTTCCTTGGTGACCCTTTACCAAGATTGTTCAAGCCGTTATGATTTGTCAAAAAACATGGCTGCTAGGGGGCGGGGCTTATTTTCCCTATATATCAATAGAAAGCTTAAAAAAATCTTATCAGAAACCACTGGACCGATTTCAGTATAACTTGGCAGGAATGTTTCCTTGGTGACCCTTTACCAAGATAGTTCAAGCTGTCATGATTTGTCAAAAAACATGGCTGCTAGGGGGCGGGGCTTATTTTCCCTAAATATCTGTATAGAAAACTTGAAAAATCTTCTTGTCCTAAACTACTGGACCGGTTTCATTATAACTTGGCAAAAATGTTTCCATGGTGACCCTCTACCAAGAGTGTTCAAGTAATCATTATTCGTCAAAAAAAATGGCCATTAGGGGGTGGAGCTTATTTTCCCATTATATCTGTATAGTAAACTTGAAAAAATCTTCTTGTCAGAAACCACTGGACCGATTTCAATATAACTTGGCAGAAATGTTTCCTTGGTGACCCTTTACCAAGATTGTTTAAGCCGTTATGATTTGTCAAAAAACATGGCTGCTAGGGGGCGGGGCGTATTTTCCCTATATATCTAGAAAAAAAAAACTTGAAAAAATTTTCTTATCAGAAACCACTGGACCGATTTCAGTATAACTTGGCAGGAATGTTTCCTTGGTGACCCTTTACCAAGATTGTTCAAGCTGTCATGATTTGTCAAAAAACATGGCTGCTAGGGGGCGGGGCTTATTTTCCCTAAATATCTGTATAGAAAACTTTAATGATCTTGTCAGAAACCACTGGACCTATTTCAGTATAACTTGGCAGGAATGTTTCCTTGGTGACCCTTTACCAAGATTGTTCAAGCTGTCATGATTTGTCAAAAAACATGGCTGCTAGGGGGCGGGGCTTATTTTCCCTAAATATCTGTATAGAAAACTTTAATGATCTTGTCAGAAACCACTGGACTGATTTCAATATAACATTGCAGAAATGTTTCTTATGTAACCCTCTTTTAAGGTTGTTCAAGCCGTCATGATTCGTCAAAAAACATGGCTGCCGGGGGGTGGGGTGCTTATTTTCCCTATATATCTATATAGAAAACTTTAAAAAAATCTTCTTGTCAGAAATCACAGGACCGATTTCATTATAACTTGGCAAAAATGTTTCCTTGATGACCCTCTACCAAGATTGTTCAAGTAATGGTGATTTGTCAAAAAACATGGTTGCTAGTGGGTGGGGCTTATTTTCCTTATATATCTATATAGAAAACTAAAAAATCTTCTTGTCAGAAACCAATGGACCCATTTCAGTATAACGTGGCAGGAATGTTTCTTTGGTGACCCTCTACCAAGGTTGTTCAAGCTGTCATGATTCGTCAAAAAACATGGCCGCTAGGGGGCGGGGCGCAACAAGACAGTGATGAACACTATAGAAGTTCCAGAAGTTTGTGCACTGGCTATCAACAATCTGCCGATTGTTGGTAGGCCTATTTGGCGTCTTACCGAGGGGAAGCATATTGTCAAGTTAGAAATAACTTGGCAGCTTCCCCGAAGTACTACAACAAGGCGAACTAACCAACGCTCTAAGACAAAGAGAAAGCTACCTGCCGATGGCGTGATACAAGGACAAGATGGCGCGACAAAGATGGCGGATCATTCCAAGATGGCGGCGCCCACGTTACCCACGATTACCGATCAACTCAACGTAGCGAGGTGCGCGAGCCCTTCTACGTCAATGGAGTCAAGGGAGAAAACGCCGCCGAGACCTAGTACTCCCAGTACCGCTGCAGTGACAACTACAGACCAACCCCTGGAGGGGGAATGGAAGAAGGTGATGTCACGAAAAAAGTCGACGCCTAAGAAGCCAACCAAGGCTTCTACTCCGAAAGAGCAGCCAGTACCACAGAGGAGGAGGACCCCCTCACCGCCTAAGAAGGTATTGCGGCGAACGTCACCAGTACCGCAAGTACCCAGTGGACAGGAGGGGAAGACCACCTTCTGAGCTGGAAGGGCATTTCCACTTCATGAGAAATATGACCTGGATGAAGTGGTCTCCGGTACCACCAAGGACAGGAGGCGATATTATATAGTGAAGGCCAATAGACTGCCAAGATTTGAAGAAGAAATCAACGTGGATCTACCTGCATTTTATGCATATCCACAAGGAAAGAGATCCAAAACCCAGATGGTTGTTCGTCAAGGGACCTACCTCCAAAGCCTTCAACAAGAAGTTATACGAGAAGATGGAGAAGTTCTATCAACAAGCGAAACCGTCTGGGGATGCAGTCTATTGGTACGACCTCCTGGACCGCTCCAGCAAGGGTACCAACCCTACAGTTCCGGTCATCCACAAGGTGACGCCAGATCCTTCCTAAGGTATGTTTCCTGGCCTTTTTTAGGGCCCCTGACATTGAGCGGAGTTAATCTACATTGTGCATTAGTAGATTACTCATGTTAAAGCTCTTTTCTTTTGATCGTGATTCTAAATTCGGAAACTTACAGACCTTGACCTTTATGCATATCATCCGATATCGTCCGATCAGGCGAGGTAGTGCACGCATGAATTATGCGTGCACACCGTTTCAAGCCAAGGTCAGGGTAAAACTAATCCAGATTTTTCTGGCGCTGCCTCTATGTGCCTCTGGTGCCTGGCAGTGTTAAAAATCTGAAAAAAAAAAAAATCTTGTAAGAAACCGTTGGACCGAGTTCAATGTAACTTGGCAGGAATGTTGCTTTGGTGACCCTCTACCAAGATTGTTCAAGCCTTCATGATACGTCAAAAAACATGGCCCCCAGGGGACGGGGCTTATTTTCCATATATATCTGTGTAGAAAATTTTAAAATTCTTCTTGTCAAATATCTCCTGACTGATTTCAATAATGCTTTGGTGACCCTCTACCAAGTTTGTTCAAGCTGTCATGATTCGTCAAAAAAAAAAAAAAAAAAAAAAAAAAAAAAATATGGCCGTTAATGGGTAGGGCTTTATAGCGATATAAAACACTTTAAAAATCTTTTTGTCAGAAACCACTGGACCAATTTCAATATAATTTGGCAGAAATGTTCCTTTGGTGACCCTCTTTCAAGATTAAGTCAAGTCGTCATGATGCGCAGGGCTATAAAATTTATACATAGAGCAGTGAATTTGGCTGAAACTTCAACAGTAAGTATGCAAATCTGTTTGCTCAAGTGAGCGATATAGGGCCATCATGGTTTTTTTTTTAAACATAGTCAAGTAGCTATGCGTTTGTAAAATAAACATATAACCCAACTTATTTTCGTTAGACTCGGTGGCACTAACCCATTTTAGTATGATTAGTTTAACTCTGTCAAATTCATTTAACCCCCTTCTGAAATGGGATCAGATTGTTTCCTTTTAGAGTAGACCCCTTTTAGAAGGGATTGATTTTGGGTGCAGGAAAGCAAACCATGTCACAAAAGTTGTCTCCCTTGTACAAAATGGCGGAAATTCTACCTAGTGTCCCAAGACCCCTTAAAATCCGTTAAGAATAATCTCGCCTTTGAGGAGATTACCTCAGTTTAAAACATTTTAAAAATTTCCACATTGGAGTTAAGACTCTAGTACCGAAGTCTCGTCACCAGCACGGAAGCACAGATTACTTCAGGCGAATCCTACCATCTAGAACTTGACATTATATTCTCCTGAGTCGTTACAGTTACAAACTGGAAGTCAACACATATTGTGCGTACGGAAGTAGAATTTTGTGATCGCTGAAGGCAGGGCCAATTGGAGGATATCAAAATTTCCATTTTTAGCTCACCTGAGCAAAAGGCTCATCACTCTCCGTCCGTCGTCCGTACCTTTGAACGACTTCTCCTCTGAAACCCCTGGGCCAAATTTCTTCAAACTTTATGTGGAGCCTTGTGTTGAAGGGGGATTGAAAATTTGTAAAAATGGTCACGGTCCGTAAATAAAGATGACCGCCATGCCGCGATATAGCTCTCATAGACTTATAATGGGAAAAACTTAAAAAATCTTCTTCTCTGAAACCATGAGGCCGACAGCTTACATATTTAGTATGTAGCAATGCTTAGTGGTCCCCTACATAAATCCTGCCAATCAAGCCCCTGGGGCCCAAACTGGCCACGCCCCAGGGGTCATTAGCTCCCATAGACTTATAATGGGAAAAACTTTAAAAAAATCCTCTACTCTGAAACCATGAGGTCCACAGCTTACATATTTAGTATGTAGCAATGTTTAGTGGTCCCCTACATAAATCCTGCCAATCAAGCCCTTGGGGTCCAAACTGGCCACGCCCCAGGGGTCATTAGCTCAGTCCGACTGGAGACCAGGAGGTCGCGGGTTCAACCCCCGCCGAGGTCGGCAACATTCTTTCGTGGAGATTGATCATGAAATATTTTCTACGGTCATTCTCTCCCTTCCGCTGATTAAAGAAGGGCAGTTGCCAGTTTCTGGTGAAAGAATGTGCACAATACTGGTTAAGCGCTTAGAGGACTAAGCCTGCCCAGTAACCCTGTGGCTAGGTAAAATGACTGCACTCGACATGACCCCATTGGGTTGACTGGGCCATAAAACCGCAACACAAACAAACAAACATTAGCTCCCATAGACTTATAATGGGAAAAACAAAAAATCTTCTTCTCTGAAACCATGTTTAGTGGACTCCTACATAAATCCTGCCAATCAAGTCCCTGGGGCCCAAACTGGCCACGCCCCGGGGGTCATTAGCTCCCATAGACTTATAATGGGAAACACTTAAAAAATTTTTCTTCTCTGAAACGATGAGGCCCAGAGCTTATATATTTAGTATGTAGCAATGTTTTAGTGGTCCCTAACATAAAACCTGCCAATCAAGCCCTTGGGGTCCAAATTGGCCACACCCCGGGGGTCATTATCTCCCATAGACTTATAATGGAATTTTTTTTTTAAAAATCTTCTTCTCTGAAAGCATGAGGCTCACAGCTTACATATTTAGTATGTAGCAATATTTAGTGGTCCCCTACATAAATCCTGTCAATCAAGCCCCTGGGGCCCAAACTGGTTATGCCCCAGGGGTCATTAGCTCCCATTGACTATTTGGGAAAAACTTAAAAAATCTTCTTCTCTGAAACCATGAGGCCCAGAGCTTATATATTTAGTATGTAGCAATGTGTAGTGGTCCCCCAAATAAATCCTGCCAGTCAATCTCCTGGAGTCCAAATTGGCCACACCCCAGGGGTCATATGCTTTTATAGAGCTATATAGCTAAAGAATCTTCAAAAACCTTCTTCTCTGAAACCATGAGGCCGAGAGCTAATAGATTAAGTATGAAGCGATGTTAAGTGGTCACATACATAAATCCTGCTAACCATGCTCCTGGGGTCCAATTAGCTCCCATAGATTTATAATGGGAAAAACTTAAAAAATCTTCTCTGAAACCATGAGGCCCAGAGCTTATATATTTAGTATGTAGCAATGTGTAGTGGTCCACTACATAAATACTACCAATCAAGCCCCTGGGGTCCAAATTGGCCACGCCCGGGGGTCATTAGCTCCCATAGACTTATAATGGAAAAACTTAAAAAATCTTCTTCTCTGAAACGATGAGGCCCACAGCTTATATATTGAGTATGTAGCAATGTGTAGTGGTCCCCTACATAAATCCTGCCAATCAAGCCCCTGGCTCCAAACTTGCCACACTCCAGGGGGTCATATGTATATATAGAGCTGCTAATAACCTTCAAAATCTTCCTCTGAAACCATGAGGCAGAGAGCTAACAGTTTAAGTATGTAGCAATGTTTAGTGGTCCCCTACATAAATCCTGCCAATCAAGCCCCTCGGATCCAGACCAGCCACGCCCCGGGGTCATTAGCTTCCATAGACTTATAATGGGAAAAACTTAAAAAACCTTCTTGTCTGAAGCCATGAGACCCACCGCTTATATATTTAGTGTGTAGCAGTGTTTAGTGGTCCCCTACATAAATCCTGCAAATCAAGACCCTTGGGTGTAAACTGGCCACCGTCCGGGGGTCATTAGCTCCCATAGACTTATAATGGAAAAAAAATTAAAAACTCTTCTCCTCTGAAACCTTGAGGCCCACAGCTTATATATTTAATGTACAGCAATGTTTAGTAGTCCCCTACATAAATCCTGCTAATCAAGCCCCTGGGCTCCAAACTGGCAACACCCCAGGGGTCATATGTTTATATAGAGCTATGTAGCTAAAGAACATTCAAAAATCTTCTTCTTTGAAACCATGAGGCCCAGGGCTAACAGATAAGTATGTAGCGATGTTTGGTGATCTCCTACATAAATCCTGCCAATCATGCCCATGTGGTTCAAATTGGCCGTGCCCCGGGGATCATTAGCTTCCATAGACTTAAAATGGGAAAAACCTAAAAAGTCTTCTACTCTAAAGCCATGATGCCCGCAGCTTTTATATTTAGTATGTAGCAATGTGTAGTGGTCCCCTACTAAAATCCTGCCAATCAAGCCTCTGGGGTCCAAACTGGCCACACCCCAGGGGTCATATGTTTATATAGAACTGTGTAGCTAAAGAACCTTCAAAGATCTTCTTCTCTGAAATCATATGGCACAGAGCTAACAGATTTAGTACATGTATGTATAGCAATGTTTGGTGGTCTTCTACATTAATTCTTTCAACCATGCCCCTTGGGTCCAAACTGGCCACTTCTCAGGAGGTCATTAGTTCCCATGGACTTATAGTGGGAAATAAAAATAATCTTTTTCTCTGAAACTATGAGGCCCACAGCTTAAATATTTAGTATGTAGCAATATTTAGTGGTCCCCTACATAAATCCTGCCAATGAAGCCCCTGGGTTCTAAATTGACCAGGCCCCGGTGGTCATTAGCTCCCATAGACTTATAATGGGAAAACCTTAAATCTTCTTCTCTGAAACCATGAGGTCCACAGCTTATATATTTAGTATGTAGCAATGTTTAGTGGTCCCCTACATAAATCCTGCCTACCATGCCCCTGGGGTCCAAATTGGCCATGCCCCGGGGTCATTTACTCCCACAGATTTTTAATGGGGAAAAAAAACTTAAAAGATCTTCTTCTCTGAAACCATCAGGTCCACAGCTCATGTATTTAGTATGTAGCAATGTTTAGTGGTCCCCTTCATAAATCCTGTCAATCAAGCCCCTGGAATTTAAACTGGTTTTACTTACGGCCCTTTGAAAATTTCAGCATTTTAATCTTGTAAGCAAGATATCACAAAAACTGTTTAAGCCATTGCCTTGAAACTTGACAGGCTAATAGGGGATGATGAGTAAATGACCTGATTAACTTACAGCAGTTAATTAATTCAGTTGAGCGTTGTGGCCCATGGGCCTCTTGTTTTGTTTGCCATTGTCTTGTGGTCGTTGTTATTGCTTTTGTTTTCCAGGAGTCCTGCAGCGTATCAGATCTTATGGAATGATAAAAAATAGAACAAGTTATGAGAAAGTGCAGGATTTGTGGCAAATACTGTGCCATTGGTTATCATAAACTAAGTCTGGCATTCTCGTACTTAGGAGGAGTTGCGCACACAAGGTTTGCACCGAATACATTGTGTCACACAAAGTACCCCCACCCACGTGCTCGTGCGCGCGCTTGCGCGCGCACACACACACACACACACACACACACACACACACACACACACACACACACACAATGCAATCACCACAAATATAAGCAACACAAAACCCTTAAAAAATACTCAGTCGAAAACCCAGAAAAAAAAAATAAGAAAAATCTCATGAAAATACCAACATCACGTTTAGATCATGTCCCGAGCATCTGCAAAGTTTCATTTCCATCAATCAAAAACTCGATGAGGAGTTGTGCATACAATGCTATTAATGTTGCTTATCTTATTAAATTTGATTGATTTGAACAGAGAGAGAGAGAGAGAGAGAGAGAGAGAGAGAGAGAGAGAGAGAGAGAGAGAGAGTTGGGGTCTTGTTCTTTTTTTTAAACAATTTACGAGATTCTCTATGGTTTCTTAAGTTGGTGGCTCATTCAAACTTTTAGGGTCAAAATCATTCTCGAGATAACATAAATATACATGTTCGTATCCTATTTCAAATGTCAGTGGTTTCTCTGAGTGTAGGAGTGTTTCTAAAGACAAAAGAAATAAGGGGAGAGCTAACAACAAAACATGATGACATGGAGTGACGTGGGGTGTAAAATGTCAGAACGCAGAACGACAGTTACAGTGTTAATTTAACCAGGGTCCAGATTCACAGCTGTTCTTAAAGTTAAGGTGACTTGATACACTTGGTAGATTTTAGGCCATTTTAAACAAGGGAGACAACTTTTATGACTTCCCGTTTTATTTACTGTGTACCAAACCCCTTCTGCAAAGAGGTCTACTCTGAAAAGGAAAGAGTTTGCTCCCGAAAGGTGCAAATTCTTCCTTTTTAGGGTAGACCTCATCTCAGAAAAGAGGCGAAAACCATTTGACAGAATTGCCTTCCCTGAAAGTGTATCACTTCAACTTAAGGACTGAGATTTCAACTTAACTTTTTGGACTTTCACATAGAAAGGTGATTTTCAGCGATGAAAGGCATATAAATCCATTCTGATATCGTCAAATAAACACAAATGTTCATTTTAGTTAAAGGGGAACGCAACCTTAAAAGTTACTGTGCTTAAAAGTAAAGAACTTTACAAACAATGAATTTGGACATAAATTTGATCAAAATCGGTGGAAAATTAAATAAGTTATAGACGATTGAATATTTTAACATTGGTGGAAAGGGCGCCACCATTTTGAATATTTAATGAGGTTTCATAAAAATTAAAATTCGTTTCTTAAAGATAGTTATTCTCATAAAGTTGGTTTATTTTGGGGGAAATGATTTCTTGTCACTGGCATTAAAAGATTATAAAAAATCTGTAGCAAAATTATTCTTGAAAACCCTTCATAATTTGGTTTTGCATATTTAATTTGGGCTGTGTGACGTCGCAAAGCCTACAATATGGCGGCATCCATGACAGCCATTTTTAACATATTCAAACCACCATAACTTCCTTATTTCTAGGTCGATTTTGAAAACTCTTGCATCAAAATAATGGCTTGTTAAGCACTTTACTCAAGATATACTTACAACTTATATTGCGTTCCCCTTTAACTTTATATGGGCCGCGTCAAGCGAAAAAGTGCCTTCGAGCATGTGCAAAATGTGAGCATTCACATCATTCTGCACATGCGCAAAGTCTTATCCGGGCATTTACTCTCCATTGAAACATTCTATAGTAGCCAATGATCCTGTTTGCGGACAGCGAAGGCCCTGATCAGATTGCGGATGCTGATGATCTAGGCGTGCCCCTTATGTCCGAAGAAACGCGTTCGTACATGGCGTGGCCATATATTAGTTGTATTAATGCATTGTAAATGTCATCTATTTATTGTATTGCATTGCATTGCATTGTATTGTATTGTATTGTGTACCCTCTTTCATATGATATCCAGACTTTGCACCATAATATTTAAGAAATGGTTGTGAACCTGAGCCCAGCCTTTCAGTGGTTTATCTGTTGACAATTAAATTGCAAACGTCAGTCTGCAATAACTTTTAAAGTTTTTTTTTACTTGATTTATTTCCTTTGGATTTTTTTTTCTTTGTGAAAATTACTAACCCATAGTATGCTTATCGTGAGATTAGCAAATGACAGATTTGAGATATTTTCAATTTTAGCTCACCTGGTCCGAAGGCTCGAGTGGAGCTTATAGGATGGTAGGCCATCTGTCGTCCGTCGGTCCGTCGTCCGTCTACACCTTGGACATTTCTCATCTGTAGCATGCCTCTGGTAGCGCATCGATGACATAAGCTTTTCATGGAAATCCAGTGAAAACCTTGGTTGCTATGGCAACCACAAGGCCCCATGGACTTACAATGGGGAAAATGCTTGTCATCACCATAACTCCTATAGTTTTGACAGAATGTTCCTGAAACTTGCAGATAAAGTGTACATAGATGAAATCTCGAACGACTTCGAAAACTGGCCAGATCGGATTATTAAGCTGAGAATTACGTCCTCTTGATTGAAAAGCCTCTGTTTGACTTTGTTATCAGCATAGCTCAATCAGTTTTAATCGGATGTTCCTGAAACTTGCAGATAGGGTGGACATCGATAAAATCTTGGATGAGTTTGAAACCTGAACAGAACGGATGATTAATCTTAAAATTACGCCCCCCCCCCCCCCCACCCCCACCCCTGCCCGCTCCTTTGATTGTTGAAAAAAGTGTCTGTTTGACATTGTCATCAGCATAACTCATTAAATTTTGTTTGGATCTTCCTGAAACTTACAGATAAGGTGGACAGGGATGAATTCTCAGATCTGTGGGTTTGTAACCTGGCCAGATCAGATCATTAATCTTAGAGTTACATCCCTTTGACTGCTGAAAAGCCTCTATTTGACTTTGTCATCATTATAACTCATTCAGTTTTTATCAGATCATTCTGAAACTTACAGATACGGTGGACATTGATAAAATCTCAGCTGAGTACGAAAACCAACCAGATCGGAGCATTATTCTATCAATTTTGATCAGATCGTCCTGAAACATGCAGATAAGGTGGACACGGATGGACTCCCAGCTGAGTTTGAAACCTGGCCAGATCGCATCATTTGTCAAAGAGTTATGTCCCCTTGGTTGTTGAAAAAGGTTCTATTTGACTTTATCACCAGCATAAATTATTCAGTTTTGATTGCATGATCCTGGAACTTGTAGATAAGGTGGACATGTATAAAGTCTTGGACGAATTCGAAAACTTTCTAAATCAGGTTATTTATTTTAGAGTTACGATCCCTTGATTCCTGAAGATGCCTATTTTTGACCTTGTTATCAGCATAACTCCTTGAATCGTACATATAAGATCGTGTTGAAACTTTGGTGAACAGTTAAACCATGAGGTGATGCAGCTTATATTTTTATGAGGTCAAAGTACGCCAAAGATAGAGTTATCACCATTAAAGATTTTTCAGATATGACTGCGTTTCCGGATAACTATTAACCCCTCGTACACTTTTCATCGAATGAGGTTGAAACGGTGGACAGTTAGACTATGAGGTGGTACAGCGCATATTATCACGGTTACAGGGTTTCAGTACACTAAAGTTTGATAGTCGTTACTCTTTAAAGATTGTTCAGATATGACTTACTTCCGTCAAACTTTTACAGTTTTCTTCGGATTGGGTTGAAACTTGGTGTACGATTAGACTATGAGATGATACAGAGTTTATTATTTCGAGGTTTCAGTACACCAAGTTTTGATAGAGTTATCACTAGTTTTTAAAGATTTTTCAGAGATGACTTTGTTTCCGGATAACTCCTAGTTTTCATTTTAGTGGACAGTAAGACTAAGAGGTGATACAGCGCATATTGCTTTGAGGTTACAGTACACCAAATTTTGGTAGTCATTTATACTTTTTAAAAATCGTTCAGATATGACTTTATTTCCGGCTAATTCCTCCTACACTTTATATCAACTATTTCGAGGTTATAGTACACCAAATTTTGATAGAATTTTTTATTCTTTAGAGATAGTTCATACATGACTTCATTTTCGGCCAACTCCTTCTACAGTTTTCATCTGTCAAGCTAGAAAGTTATTGGATAGTAAGACAATGAAGTGCAACAGCATGTATTTTTTTGAGGTTACAGTACATACACCAAACATTAAGGAGGTTATAACCCTTTAAAGATTTTGAAAAACGTTTGAAAACCTACACAATCTGATACATAGAGTTATGTCCCTTGATATAATTAATCTAGTTTGCTGCATAGCTAGAACGGTTTTAATTGGATCTCCCTCAAACTTACAGATGAGCGGGGCATGGGTATGTTAAGAATTATGCCTCCAGATTAATGAATGTTGTAGACATTGATTGACCTTAACTACTTTTCAGCACAGATGAACGTTAAGTATCATCATGGTCCTCTTGCTTCTTTCTCTCGAGAAAACAGGGTTTGACATTCCACGACGACGCTTTTTACACTCCCGGTGCGAGACGGTTCATGATAAAACTGTTATTTTTCGGTTAGCTTTTCAGATAATCTAATGGGAGTTCTTGGTAAGTATAAGTACGGTAATTTAAGTAATGATTGTTGTCCAAATATTTAGAGTAGATTTTCTCTTGCAACACGAGACCTAAATAACATCACGATAACACGCCTATATAATTTTGACCCCCTTAAATCTCACTTTTACATAGTAAAACTGGGGTTTACAGGGGTATACATTAATTGTCCTATTTCTGCTGAAAAACATAGATTGTGGTACTCGTTAGAACCGACCCGGCGAGTACCCACAGTCTATTTTTTGAGCAGAAATATGAAGCATATCAGAATTTTTATCTGAAAATTCTCAGTTTTGGTGGTGAAATTTTCAATATATATTTGAATAGGCGTGTTTTCGTAATGATTGAGACGCGCCAAGAAAAAAAATATATCTTCGGAGCATATGGGAACAGTCAAGTAAAAGGTCCAGATCGGCCAGCGTACGTAGCTGCACAAATTGATAAGAATGTTTTAATTCATTATGTTCTATCGATATATCCAGTGAGTCTGTAAGCGGACAGTGAAGGCCCTTTTCAGACTGCGCGAATGCACAGGCTGATCTGGGCCTTTTCTGTCCGCACATACCCGGGGGACACGTTTTTGTTGGCGCGGCCCAACTAGTCCTGAGTTCATCACCAAGATTTCTCAACTAAGGGGGTGTCCATAAGGCCCTTTCTTTCTCTCCCTCCACCACCCCCCCCCCCCCTCCCCCTTCACCACCTAACAAAAGTGTTAATTTTTTGCTGATACATTACCTTTTGTGTCCCATTTACTAAAACCGTATTGATTTTGCAAAGTAAGCTCTAGTTTTGGAGTAACTTGATCATGAATGTGGGTGGGGTAATTCAGTATGAACCTGAGGTACCATATTTCAAACACCCTTTCTCTTTTAAAATATATCACATCTACTTATACCTTCTTATGTTTATTAGACAAATGCCTTAGGTAATATCCTATCTCACTAAGCTCCCTTTTAAGAAAATGTTACATCTGTATCTCTTTTATGAAAATCTTATTTTTTTGTTAATTTTGCATCTATCTAGCCTTTCTCCGGAACTGAATGGTGAATTATTTTGAAACTTACCTGAATACAACATTGGGATAATGCAAAGAGATGACTAAGTTTTGGTGACCTTGACCTTATTTTCAAGGTCACGTGCTGTAGAATTGTCAAAAGAGCAAGTGCCCATTAGATTATCCTTTATGCTACTTAACAAAAGTCTTCATTTTCTCCTAATACATTGACAATAATATCTTTTTAGCTCTCCTGAGCATGAAGTGCTCATTTTGAGCTATTGTGATCTGTCAGTTTGTCCGTTGTGCGTCATGCGTTGTCCGTCGTGCATCATGCAGCATCAACAGTTCGTCATATGACAACTCTTACACTCCTGGGCCAATTTCAGTCAAACTTCGCAGGAATATTGCTTACCAAAATGGACAAAATCGTTCCGCACCAATGAAAACAATGGCCGCCAGAGCTAAGAATAGAAAAAAATCTTTAAATGATAACTCCTCCTACACCACTGAGCCAATTTCAATCGAACTTTACAAGAATATTGCCTAGGTGACTCATTACTAAAATAGCTAAAATGGTTTCGCTCCTGTGAACAAGTTGGCTGCCAGAGCTAAAAACAAACAAAAAAATCTTTAAATGTCAACCATATCGTTGAGCCATTTTCAATCAAATTTCACAGGCATGTTGTCTAGATGTCTCTTTACCAAAATAGTTGAAATGGTTTTGCTCCAATGAACAAGACAGCTGCCAGAGTTAAAGATAGACAAACACTTTAAATGAACTCTTCCCTTATCATTTGGCTAATTTAATCAAACTTCATAAGAATGTTGCCAAAGTGTCTCTCTACTAAAGTAGCTAAAACGGTTTCGTTCCAATGAAAAAGATGGCCACCAAAGCTAAAAAAATCTTTACATTACAACTACACCTATACATTTGGGCTAATTTTAATCAAACTTCACAAGAATATTGCTAACTCAAACTGCATAAGAATGTTGCTAGATGACTCTCTACCAAAAGCGCTAAAAAGGCTCCGCTCCAATGAACAAAATGGCCACCAGAGCTAAAAATAGAAGAAGAAAAAAAGTCTTTAAAGACACATTTTGGATTGCATAATACCTTAATGACTCTAAGGAGATTAAGATAAGAAATTCTTGGTGACTTTGGCTATCCTTACAGGTAGAGGCCTGATAAGGGGAAATTAGATTTTATATCAGCAAAGTTTATGATGAAGACAGAGAAACAAATAAGGTGGGTAATTTGGTGATAATTTGATGATATTTTTTTTTCTGTTTATTCAATAAAATATACCTGGTTTTTATTCATTAGAATTGCCCATCACATATTTTATGGAGAAATACAGAATTTTATGCCTATATGCTAATTTATCACCAAATGTCCCCCTTTATCTGTTTCTTTGGATCAAATACAGAAAATTAGGAAGATAGATAGTATTTTATTTAGTTATTTATGTATTTATTGAAAAAGAGAAGCTTTTTGGCATAAAATACACTTTCTAAATTGTCTAAGACCTTTTTGACATATTCCATAATGTATTGTTTTACTGAAATGGAAATAGAATAATTGTGCAGTGTTCTTATTTACTTTAGAAAATATATAAATAAATAAATATTTTCAATTTAATATTTCTATTTCAGTTCATTTGTACTTTTTTCACAATGCAAGAAAAACAACACTTTTGTATTTAGGAAAAAAAAACTATCAAAAATAGATAAATAAAAAAAATAAAGTGATACAATACAAATCAACAAATAAAATCAACAAATTAAATGCAAAATTTGCAAATGAATTTATTATGTTCTAAAGTAACATATTGAATACTGCTCAATTTTATGAATTAACCCTTATAGGGCCCCACCTAAGGAGACTTAACAGCCTTATAATGACTCCATAATCACTTAGATAAGATAAGCCTTTGATGTGCACTCTGTTATCAGGACTGTCTATTAGGGGTGATCATGAAGGGGGGGTCTAGCCAAAGAAGGAAACAAATGTGTCTTTAAATGACAACTCCTCCTAAACCCTTTGGCAAATTTCAATCAAACATAAGAATGTTTGTTTTGATGATATCTTGATTCATTTTAATAAGGGTCATGTGGAGCCTACCAGCATTATATTCAAATAAGTTTTAAAAGAATTCGGGAATTGGTTCCAGAGATAGGCTAGGATTTTGTGAATACCAAGATGCAAAAATAACATAAATCAGAGGTTTTCATGGAAGAATTACTGCAGACTTAATATTTTACTTGAAAGGGAAAATGTAAAACAGATACTAACTGAGGAATTAGTCCAACAAATGGAAGTTGGTATAACTTGATGTGTCAACTTTTTAAAGAGACACACAGTTTATAGGCTTAGGTTCATACCTTTTGTATGATATATTAGGTTCTTACTGAATTACCCCGGCCACTTTCATGATTATGTTACTCCCGATCTGTAACTTAAGTTGTAAAACTAAAATGCTTCTAGTATACGGGAGGGCTAAGATAGCCCTAAATCGCTCACCGGGTTTCATGGTCTGACTCCACATGACCCTTATTAAACTGTATTAAACTGTATCAAGATATCATTTGAAATTGACCCAAGGGTGAAGCAATAGTTGCCTTTTAAAGATGTTCTGCTTTGCGCTCTTGTTCATCTATTTTGGCAGACAGTCACCTAGGCAACATTCTTGTCTGTTATTTTTTTTTTTTTTTACCCTCTGATGACCATCTTGTTCATTAGAGCAAAATCATTTTAGCTATTTTGGTAGAGAGACACATACGCAACATGCCTGTCAAGTTTGATTCAAATTGGCCCAATGATATTGGAGGAGCTGCCATTTAAGTTTTTTTTTTTTTTTTTCAATTTTTAGCTCTGGCGGTCATCTTATTCATTGATGTGGAACAATTTTAGCTATTTTGGTAGTGAGACACATAGGCAACATGCCTGTCAAGTTCAAGTTTGCGTCCAACTGGCCCAGTGATGTAGGAGGAGCTGTCATTTAAAGATTTTTTTTCTATTTTAGTTCAGGCGGCCATCTTGTTCATTGATGTGGAACGATATGACTGTTTTGGTAGAGAATCCACTGGGAAACATTCCTGTGACGTTTGATCGAAATTGGCCCAGGAGTTCAGGAGAAGTTGTCATTTATAGCAGATTGTTGACGCATCACGAGACACGACGGACAACGGACGACGCACGACGGACATTGACCGGTCACAATAGCTCACAATGAGCACTTCGTCCTCTGGTGAGCTAAAAAGATATTATAGGCAATATATTAAGAGAAAATGAAGACTTTCGTTAAGTAACATAAAAATATAATAAGCACTTGCCTTCTTTGACAATCCCACACACAGCCAATGCGATCTTGAAAATAAGGTCAAGGTCACCAAAACTTAGGCATCTCTTTGTACTGTCCCAATGTTGTATTCAGGTAAGTTTCAAAATAATTCACCTTTCAGTTTCGGAGAAAGGCTAGGTTTTATTGAATTAAAAGATGCAAAATTAACAAAAAATGAAGATTTTCGTAAAAAAGATGTTGCAGGTGTAATATTTTTCTTTAAAGGGAGATTAATTAGGTAGGATGTAACCTAAGGCATTTGTCTAACATAAAAAGGTATAAGCAGATGTGATATATTTTAAAAGAGAAATGGTGTTTAAGATATGGTACCTCAGGTTCATACTGAATTACCCCACCCTCTTTCATGATCATGTTACTCCAAAACTAGGGCTTACGGTGCAAAATCAATACTGTTTTAGTAAATAGGACACTATAGGTAATATATCAGCAAAAAAAAAAGAATTTTGTTAGGGGGCAGAAAAGGGCCTTATGGACACACACACTGTATTGAGAGACTATCAGTCGTTCCACATTATCATGTATACCGTATTTACCCTACACTGTAAAAAAAACAAACAAAAAAACAAAAAAAAAAAAAAAAAAACGTAGCTGTTACGGTAAAATAAGTGGCAACTGGTTACCAGCGCATTTTCCGTTAATTTTTACGGGCGCCCGTAGATTATTTACAGGAATCACTTAGCTAGACAGGGCATAGTAGGGCAAGATACGTAAAATAGGGTAGAGTAGGACTGTGAACTACTGCACCGTACTTGAAGCCTACCCTACTTTATCCCATCTACGAGATAATTCCTACAAAAGTTCTATAGGTGCCCGAAAAAAGTAACGGTAGATGCACTGGCAGCCAGATGCCAGTGACTTTACCGTAACCCAACGGATTTTTTTACAGTGTAAATACTCCAATAGTTTCAAGCCTGAGCAAACTGTAACTCAGACCTGGATTGAACTACTTATTGTTTGATCAGGGTCTGCACCGTTTGCCATTCAGTTTGCAGTTTAGACACATCACTAAGGGTCAAGGTTACTGACTGAAGTTATAGGACAAGTACGGTAAGGAGTTACAGTGTCCGATTATTTTTGGGAATGATACACTTTCATGGAATGCAACCCTGTCAAAACTGATTTTCCTCCCTTCGGAAAAGAGGTCTCCTCTAAAAAGAAAGAATTTGCTTCGTTCCTTTTAGAGTAAATTCCTTTTTAGAAAGGGATTGGTGTGCAGAAAGCAAATACCAGACCACAAAAGTGTTTCCCTTGTAAAACATGGCATATATCCAGTCCCCTAACATTGATTACGCAGGCCCCAATAGACTTTCGACAGAATTCCGGCTATCATTCAACCTTTAAAGCAGTGTTTGCATCATAAGCAGAGTCAAATGTATTGTTGTTGCTGGAGACAATCACGGGAATTCATTACAAAAACACGCCTATTTAAATATATAGAAAATTTCTCCTCCAAAAACTGAAAATTTTCAGATAAGAAACTGATATTTTTCATAGTTCTGCTCAAAACATAGATTGTGGGTATTCGTTAGAACCGCCTCGACGGGGCGGTTCTAACGAGTACCCACAATCTATGTTCTTGAGCAAAAATAAGAAAAAATAATGTATACCCATGAAAACCCCAGTTTTACTATACAAAAGGGTTTAAGGGGGCCAAAATTATATTGGCACGTTTTCGTGATGGTTTGGTCGGTTGGTTTGGCATCCTGTACAACTGAAGTTATTCCTACATTGTCAGATGGTTCTTTTTTCCTCGGCAAACATTTTAATTTGCATGCGGTTTCACTTACCTTTAGCTGTACCGTTCAGAGGTGTAAAATTCCCTCAAAACTTACTCGCCCTTATGGTCTTACTTTTTCATTTAGATGCTAAAAATGAAGGAAAAGTGAAGAAAGTTCTGAAAATCTCATTCGCCCTGCCTTAAAATTTATTTGCAAATGTGAGCGGGCGAGTGGAATTTTACACCCTTGCCGTTGTATATGGCATACAAGATCACTGATGCCGACAGTGATGAGCCGCAAGGTCAGAAAACGTACCTTTGGACATGTGTGCCCAGGCATTACGAAAACACGCCTATTCAAATATACTGAAAATTTTACCATCGAAATATGAAAATTTTCAGATAAAAATATTCTGATTTTTTTCATATTTCTGCTCAAAACATAGATTGTGGGTACTCGTTAGAACCGCCTCGCCGAGGCGGTTCTAACGAATACCACAATCTATGGTTTTGAGCAGAAATAAGAAAAATAATGTATACCCCTGTAAACCCCAGTTTTACTATACAAAAGTGGGGTTTAAGGGGGTCAAAATTATATAGGCATGTTTTTGTGATGGAAGATTCAGAGCAGTCTGCACATTCGCACAGTCTGATTAGAAATTTCACTATGCGCATTATGGATAGCCAAGGTTGCAAGTTTCTTCAGCGGGCAACGAAGACTTATTAGACTGTGGCGATGCGCAGTCTGAGTTGAGTCTTCGTTGAGCGCACATGTCAGAAGGTACGTTTTCTCACGTCGTGGCTCAAATATCCTTGCAGCCTTCTCTTCTCGTTGATTGTGTCCTGTGCATACCTGTGCTCAAAATGTTCAAAATGTAGAAACACTTCATTGATGCTACAAAAATTTTCAACCAAGCAGCCTTATCAATAAAATTACAAATACGTGCATTAAAGAGCAAAACGTATTAACCGTTAAAACACTAATCACAACTTTGAAATATTTTTGCTTTTATCTTTCAGAGAAGATCGGACATTTCATATGATTCACATGGAATGACATGTCTTATTTTCTCTAAAAAAAAAAAACATAAGAAAATCAGTTTTAGAATGTCGTCTGCAACAAATTTGCTGAGCGCTTTAAGAGTTAAATATATATAGATCAGATATTTTTCTGATGTCTTACCTTGGCAGAAAAAAAAACAACAACAGAAAAACAAGTTTTTCCATACAAGAAGTAGTAAAAGACCCCAGACTCCCTCACTTAACGAAAACACCCGTGTTAAATGAGTTATCCGAACTCGACTCGCTTTGTCCCCCACCAAGAATAAAACCAGCGAATACAGAACGATACCGCATTTTACATGCAGTGTACTGGCACACATTGATTCATTAATAGAATCTGAGCGGGTCCATTTTGCAACATATGTTTATGTGAGCTGCTGTGTGGGGTGCAAACAGTGTATACCCAGATCAGACGTCTCATTTTGCGGCGTCTGATCTAGCTCTGCACTGTTTGTTCAGGCGTATCTGTCCCAATACGTAATGTGAATATGGTATTCATTCATACACACCTAATATGCATACTTATTGTTTTACAGATTTTTTTTTTTTTTTTTTTTTTTTTTAGATTTTTTTCCACTCTTTGCTAATTCAGCAGACAACAACAAATTTTTGATATGGGAATGTACGAAAAAAGATTTGAATATGTCGTCTGCTGAAAATTTTACCCAGAGTAACAAGCATTAATATATATGTTACCATATTTACCGTAAGTGTTCGGATACATATCTGAACACGGCGTCTGATCAGGACCCTTTCATTTTTCGGGCAGACAGACCGGAGCAAACAGTACCTACCAAAATCAAACGCAGTGACGCTGAGATGACTGGTTCTCAGATACATCACTGAACGCGGCGTCTGATCAGGAACTTTTCATTTTTCGGGCAGACAGACCGGGGCAAACAGTATGTACCAAGATCAAACGCAGTAGCGCTGAGATGATTGGTGCTCAGATACATATCTGAACATTGCGTCTGATCAGGACTCTTTCGTTTCTGGAGCAAACAGTAAAACTTGTATGGAATAGCATTCCAGCAGAAATGAAAAATGCGGTCACACTAAGCAGTTTTGTTTCGAAATGTTTAAAATGGCTAAAAGAAGGGAATGCTTCTTTATTATAGAGTTATTGCTATGTCATTACCTCTACCTCATAATGCAAATCTATACTGCATGTTTGCAAATGCATATAGCTCATATTACTTAATATGTTTTGTGTCCCATATTCCTTCATAAACCTAAAAAAATAGACATTTTATTATCCAAGAAAGGTTTTGAAAATATTAATACGATTATAAAATGTGGCACCTGACAGCCTGTTCAATTTCAGTTAATCTCTCGTTCTTCAACTGGATCAAAACATTACGAAAACGCGCCTATTTAAATATATTGAAATTTTTATCACCAAAAAAATGAAAATTTTCAGATAAAAATTCTGCTATTTTTTTCATATTTCTTCTCAAAACATAGATTATGGGTACTCGTTAGGACCGCCTCTGCGAGGCAGTTCTAACGAGTACCCACAATCTATATTTTGAGCAGAAATATGAAAACTAATGTATACCCCTGTTGCCAACATTAATTCAGAGATCTATACGATAAAAAATCATTTCATTTTTTTTTATCCAGTTCAAAGACGAGAGACTAACTTAAATTTTACAGGCAGTAATGACCGTATTAATACTATATATCAATTTATTAAAACTTTCTTGGATAAAAAAAAAAAAAAAAAAAAAAAAAATGTCTATGTTTGAGGAATGTAGAGCCTTTAAGTTTGTTGTATCGTTTCTTATTTCTTCTATGTTTGCGCGCGTGTATGAGCGCGTGCAATGGTGAGAGAATGAGTATCAGTCATACAATTGTTCAAACATTTGAAATGGTCATGTTAATTCTGTATGTGCTTGTGATAACTATGTATACATATATGTTGCTTTAGAGGGCCCCAGGGAAGATTGGCTGTGCCAATTGGGCAACCCTCCTTAAAAAAGACCTTACTTACCAAGATTAAACTGAGTGACGCAGAGATGATGGGTTGAAATTGACGACGTCATAATAAATTATTATCATTGCCCCAGGTAATGTAATCTTTGCAGACGTTCACTTGTGGAAACTTCCGGAGACTCGGTAAGTTAGTCATTCGTTAGTCAATCACCCCGCTCTACTGAGCCGACGCTGTTCGGGTCGGGGACCTCCGATGATTTGAGGCGTAGTCGCCTTCAACCGACCTGCTGGACGGCGAGTCCATGGCTGATTCGTTGGTGTTTGTTCCCGTCGCCAACTTGGCCACCATCATGTAGATGACGTTGCCGGCACACCATCGCTTCGAGATGTTACCGTTCGAGATATCGACGTGGGAACGGCGCAGCGGCTTACGTACCAGTATTTACATGTATAACATGGACGAGGGCGTGAATAAAAGCATTATATCATTATCGAACGGTAGCTAATGCAGGCTAATTTGTCCACAATTGTGAAAAGACCCATTTCTCACATTCGGGCCATCATCATTATTATAAGTAGAAGTTGTAGCAGTAGCTGTAGTAGTAGTATGAATCGACATAGGAGAAAAGGGCCAACCTGCCATATGTAAACGACGAATAGGCTACTCAGAACCATATATGCACCCGCGAAGTCTGATCAGAAGCGGCATTCTGCTGTGTCTGATAAGGATCTGCACTGACTGCTTTTACCATATACTTGTGGTAGCTGTAGTAGTAGTATGAATCGACATAGGAGAGAAGGGCCAACCTGCCATATGTAAACGACGAATAGGCTACTCAGAACCATATATGCACCCGCGAAGTCTGATCAGAAGCGGCATTCTGCTGTGTCTGATAAGGATCTGCACTGACTGCTTTTACCATATACTTGCCCTAATAATTGGAAACGTCCATTTGGTTACCTGTTGATGTGTCCAAGAAGTGCTAGACCCTGATCGAAAGCCGCATTCTTCTATGTCTGATATGAATCTACACTGATTGCTTAGACCTGTCAGTCCGAAAACTTGGGATAAACACGGTACTTATTTTATACAGCAATTCAATAATTCTGTGACAGTGAAACTCGTGATGTGACGTGACACGGCTCAAATTACAGAAGGCCCCGTACATCAAATGCGAGTAATATAGATCCTGACAAGAGTTCGAAGATGCGCGGATTGGACTCTATAAGATTTCGCAGGTGTGTTGCTTTTAAGTTTGTTTATCACTGGCCAACTTGCATAATATGTTATAGCAATATGGTTCCATTTTAATTTGTTTCTACATGCTGACGGAAATCATACGCAGAATTTCTTTCTTTGTTTTATGCTCCCCTTTTTTACATTAACTGATTGTTCGTTTGCTTATAACATGTCCTGCATTAATCGAAGTAAAGAAATGAAAAATAAAACAAAACCTGATATCATTGGGAAGGTTGCTAAATTTTATTTCAAATCAAAAATCACAAAATTACTAATGAATAAGTTGATGAAGCTCCAGTGCGTTTTGCTTTTAGTATAACACAAAGAAATGGAAAACAAAAGTATAAATGTGACAGGAAAATTTATGCCTTTGATTTTACATTAATAACGTTAGTATTCCTAGACCGATCTCAGTCAGCACATCTGATGAGTCAGGCCAGTGCTGTTCAAAAATATCAAATCCAAAAGACTCAGTTTTGCTGTCAAAAGCAAAAGACTGTTTTGCTGAGTGACGCTGAAATGATTGGTTAAAATTCACGACGTTACAGGTTGCCCCAGGTAACGTAATGTTTTGTCGACGTCCACTTGTGAAATCTCTAACACCCCTGCACGTGTTGTTCCTTATTTGTCTTTACATTTCTAGCCATGCTTTATCTAAGGTATTTGAGCACAGGAATTTCGTCGCGCGCTATCGACGGGAAACCAATCATATTTGCGAAAGTTTCGCCACCTGGTAACTATGGACGCTAGATTAGCATACAATATTGGCCTAAACATTCATATACATAATAAATTATTTTATTTATTAAGACAGAAAATGATCTATGAGCATATTGCAGTTCTTTGACTTTTTATACCTGATATGAGTTTCTCTACACTTTACACCATTCAAACACATTCCTTCCATTGTGTATTTGTTGACGCTCGAAAACAAAAGTAAGTCGGTTAACATTCTTATTTGCTGTTTTATATCTGGTCTTATTGAAGTCCGTCGCGGCATACAAATTTCATACGTTTTGCAATTCTTTCATGAACACAGGATTCAAGTTTTTATATTAATACATCGTTTATTTATATTTTACACCGTCAGCGGATTCGCATAAATTATCCGCCATTTTGAATATTCGTCATCGAACCTTGTAACTACGTCACCGCGTGACGTAATGCTTAAGAGGTATTGTCAACTACCAAAGGGGAAGTCAGGTAATAAAAATAATAATGAAAATAAAAAAAAATTCATTTATGCACAACTCGCTCAGTGATGGGTGTTAGAAAAGAAATAAATTTTTCCGAACCGTGCTCAAATGCCCCAGATGAAACACAGTTGAATTTGGGTTGTATCCATTTGAGCACTTGCTCGCTCGTGCTCAAATGGGTACAATCCAAATTCAGCTGTGCTTTATCTTAGGCATTTGAGCACGGTTTGGAAAAATTTATTTCTTAAGTCTCTCCCTCTCTCTCTCTCTCTCTCTGACTTTCATGTGATTTGTTTGCTAGGCAAGGAATCTTTACAACAGCATTATAAGGCCAGAGCATTAACTGCGGGTGCGCCGACTGTTCTGAACCTTCGTAGTCCACCTATTAGATGGTACCTTTTCGTGTGACACGGCTCAGATTACAAAAGGACCTGTATATCATATGCGAACAGTGTAGATCCTGATCAGAGTTCGAATATGCGCGGATAAGACTCTGATAAGATTTCGCAGGTGTGCTGCTTGTTCTCGGGCAATGAATACAGGCAAATATATGCATTACCCGGAAGCAATCAAGCATTCATGTACGCTTGCATACAAAACATGCATGCATGCGTGCGGGTGTGCCTTCGTGCCTGTGTCATAGACACATACGGACAACTGCATGATAACATACGAACGTGCGTGCGTGCGTGCATGAATGCATGCATGAGGCATATGCATGCATTATCATTATCATCATCATTACCGTATTTGCTCTAAATATTGGGACAACTTAACCCATTGTCATATCTGTCCTAAAATTTAAACAAGACCAGTTTACTACCTGCTGACATGTCTAACATGTCGCTGGATGAGTGGCAAACAATGTAGGCCCTGATCAAACGCCGCGTTCTGTGGCGTCTGATCAGGGTCTACACTGTTTGCTCAGGCCTGCTGTCCAAATACTAAAGGTTATTACGGTATTATCATTACGAATGGTAACTAATGCAGGCTAATCTGTCTACAATTGTCAAAAGACCCATTTCTCATATTCAGGCCATTATCATTATTATAAGTAGTAGCGGTAGTTGTAGTAGTAGTATGAATCGACATAGTAGAAAAGGGCCAACCTGGCATATGCAAACAACGGATACTAAGAACCATTTATGCACCCGCGCAGTCTGAACAGGGATTTTCTATTTGACGATGTTTCCCCTAAATATTCAGACACTTCAGCTCTTACCGTACTTGCATTAATAATTTGAAACGTCCATTTGGCTACCTGTTGATGTGTCCAAGAAGTGCAAGACGAGAGACTAACAGTGTAGACCCTGATCAGAAGTTGCATTCTGCTGTGTCTTCACTGATTACCAAGGCCTGACAGTCCGAAAGGATAAACACGGTACTTATTTTTTTTACCATTACTCAATAATTCCGTGACAGTATAGTGAAACTATACATGCTGCTTGTATAGTGTTAAATTTGACATTTTAAGAATAAGGGATACGTTTTCTAAATAATAAACTAAAATTTTAAAGAAAGAGACCAATATTGGTATTTTTTTTAACCAGTGAATTTCAGAATCCCCCTTCCCTTTCTTCCCTCTGCCCCGCTCCGCCACATCAAGACCCTCAAACATATGAAAAAAGCAATATGGCGCATTCGAACAGCAAAGACTCAAAACAGGATACGCATCCAAATGCAGAGATCGAGGGAATCCAACCAAAGACATAAAACGGTGCGCATTGCAAATAATAATATATACGAATTAGTGTTTCATACATGACGAACCTGCAGAACTAGTTCAAACCTGCATTCTGTTTCACTCGTTAATACGTGAAATAAATCAAATGTTCAATTAATATAGGGATGTGGTTCAGTTTGATTTACAATAATAATTCAGAGGGGTAATAATGCGGAAAAAGCACGCTAGCTCCACATTGTGGCAGTCAAATACGTGTAGCCAAGATTATAAAACGCTCATTTAGTACACTTCTGCATGTCTGTCCGTATCGGGTAGAAACAAAGAGCTCTCGTCGTTTCAGTGAAGTTAAGCAACGCCAACCCGGTTAGTTCTTCGATGGGTGAACTTTCACTACCGAGTGCTGCAGATTTTTCATGTAGTTTTTCTCTCTCTTTTTCTGTACCTGCTTATTTGTTTTCTCATCAGTTTGTCACTCATAGCAATAATTCTGTTTGCGTTTCCTGACGTGGCTGATTTTATTTAGTTCTTAATTTGTAGTAGAAAAGACTACACTACACCCGCCTGTCTGTTGTATTAAGACATATTATACGCAAAAATCCTTACACAGTGTAGTACCATATGCGAACAGATAAACCCAGACCAGTGTCAGTCAGCACATTTGATGATTCAGGTCATTACTGTACAAAAATATCAAATGCAAAAGACGGTTTTGCTAGCTAATGCAAAGACTGGTTTTGCTAAGTGGCGCGGAAATGATTGGTTAAAATTGGCGACGTCATAATAACGTTGCCACGGGTAACGTAATTTTTGCCGACGTTCACTTGTGAAAACTGTCTCTCTTTCTCTCTTAGTGTTTGTTGCTTTGAATTGTTAATGTCCCTTGTAATGTGTAAGTAAAATTTTTATAATTTATTGTAGTAGGTTGTAGTATTTTATATTGTACTGTTTAACTCTTATGGTGCGAAAAGGGGACATATTATATGCAAGCAATGACGGACCAAATCAACTTGCAGTCGTTCTTTATCGATATATTCAACATGTTTCCACTGATTTCGTATGCGGGAAACAAAGGCCCAGATCAGACTGTGCGAATGCGCAAACGGATCTGAGCATCACCATTCGCATGTTATATAGATGGGGCGTTTACACACATTGCGTATCACTTTATTCTTTATTTAAAATTTTAGGATAGTCACGCAAAATTTCTGCTAAACTAATACGCGAACATAGAAGATTCGCTTTAGCCTGTTGATTTGATAGGCCTACTCTGCTAGTCGAAATATACTCTCAGCCTCTTTATTTGTCTTCAGAAATATATTATTATTATTATTATTGAGGTCCTTTGTAGATTATGAATTTGATTTGAAGAAATCTGAACCGTACCACGCTTCGACCGTACGCGAACAGAGAAAGACCATACCATAGTGTGCATCCTGATTAATGAGTGCCTGCGCTTTGTGCTTACAGAATAACTGGATAATGCATTACTTACAGACGTCAGAGTTCTTAATTAGGCTGTGGAAATGAGCAGGCTAACCCGTCTTCGCTGTTCGCGCATGTTTCTCATAGCATGACTCATTAATATTCGGCATCACATTGTGCGAATAATAATAATAATAGCGAATAGCCAATTGCATGAACCGAGAAGAGCCTTTACTGTTCACAAAATCTATTTTCTAACTTGCGGTATATATACAAGGAGAAAGAAGAACAAAATATGAGCAGGCTGAGTGGGTCGAGTCTTGAGTTTGACATTGGTACAAAGATAGATTAAATGAGTTTTTTTTTTTAATTATCATTTCTCATTTTTTATTTGCTGTAATAAAAAGAAAGAGCGACAATCACGTGGGGTTCTTTCAGGAATATTTGATGGCCCCTTAAAGGGCCAAAATTAATTAGTCTTATCTACGGCCTGATTAGGCCATACAGACTGCATTCGTCGTCGTTTTGTAGGCATTGCCTAGACAAATGCTGCCGTAATCTTGTATTTCTCTGTCTTCTCTTCCTTGCCAGCATTGTCTTTCTTTCTTCTTCGCATATCTTCATTGCCAATCTTCCCTCTGCATGCCAGTAGGTATCGCGACGTTCCATATCTGTTGTGTTCTGTCAGACGTTAATTCGACAAACTGAAGGGCGCATTGGCTTACGTTCCAGTATTTATAACGTGAACGCGGACGTGAATGAAAACATGCATTGTCGACGGTACGTCGCTAACAATGGCGTCATGTGAACTGACGCTAGCTGTGTTTCTTGTAAGTTTGTTTATCACTGGCCAACTAACATAATATGTTATAGCAATATGGTTCCATTTTAATTTGTTTCTACATGTTGACGGAAATCATACGCAGAATTTCTTTCTTTGTCTTATACTCCCCTTTTTTAGATTAACAGATTGTTCATTTGCTTATAACATGTCCTGCATTAATCGAAGTAAATAAATGAAAAATAGAAAACGTGCTAGCATTGGGAAGGTTGCAAATTTTATTTCAAATCAAAATCATACACTAATGAATAAGGTGATGAAGCTCCAGTGCGTTTTGCTTTGAGTATGACACAAATAAATGGAAAACAAATATATACATGTGACATGAACATTTATGCCTTTGATTTTACATTAATAACGTTAGTATTCCTAGACCGATCTCAGTCAGCACATCTGATGAGTCAGGCCAGTGCTGTTCAAAAATATCAAATCCAAAAGACTCAGTTTTGCTATCAAAAGCAAAAGACTCTGTTTTGCTGAGTGACGCTGAAATGATTGGTTAAAATTCATTACGTCACAGTAACGTTGCCCCAGGTAACGTAATGTTTTGTCGACGTCCCCTTGTGAAATCTGTCTCTCCCTCTCTCTCTCTTTCTCTCTTTCTCTGACTTTCATGTGATTTGTTTGCTAGGCAAGGAATCTTTACCACAGCATTATAAGGCCAGAGCATTAACCGCGGGTGCGCCGACTGTTCTGAACCTTCGTAGTCCACCTATTAGATGGTTCCTTTTCATGTGACACGGCTCAAATTACGAAAGGACCTGTATATCATATGCGAACAGTGTAGATCTTGATCAGAGTTCGAATATGCGCGGATTAGACTCTGATAAGATTTCGCAGGTGTGCTGATTGTTCTCGGGCAATAAATACAGGCAAATATATGCATTACCCGGAAGCAATCAAGCATTCATGTACGCTTGCGTACTAAACATGCGTGCGGGCGTGCCTTCCTGCCTGTGTCATAGACACATACGGACAACTGCATGATAACATACGAACGTGCGTGCGTGCGTGCATGAATGCATGCATGAGGCATATGCATGCATTATCATTATCAGCATCATTACTACCGTATTTGCTCTAAATATTGGGACAACTTAACCCATTGTCATATCTGTCCTAAAATTTAAACAAGACCAGTTTACTACCTTTTGACATGTCTAACATGTCGCTGGATGAGTGGCAAACAATGTAGGCCCTGATCAAACGCCGCGTTCTGCGGTGTCTGATCAGGGTCTACACTGTTTGCTCAGGCCTGCTGTCCGAATACTAAAGGTTATTGCGGTATTATCATTACGAACGGTAACTAATGCAGGCTAATCTGTCTACAATTATCAAAAGACCCATTTCTCATATTCAGGCCTTTATCATTATTATAAGTAGAAGTAGTAGCGGTAGTTGTAGTAGTAGTATGAATCGACATAGGAGAAAAGGGCCAACCTAGCATATGCAAACAACGGATACTAAGAACCATTTATGCACCCGCGCAGTCTGAACAGGGATTTTCTATTTGACGATGTTTCCCCTAAATATTCAGACACTTCAGCTCTTACCGTACTTTCCCTAATAATTTGAAACGTCCATTTGGCTACCTGTTGATGTGTCCAAGAAGTGCAAGACGAGAGACTAACAGTGTAGACCCTGATCAGAAGCTGCATTCTGCTGTGTCTGATAAGGATCTTCACTGATTACCAAGGCCTAACAGTCCGAAAGGATAAACACGGTACTTATTTTTTTACCATAACTCAATAATTCCGTGACAGTATAGTGAAACTATACATGCTGCTTGTATAGTGTTAAATTTGACATTAAAAGAATAAGGGATACGTTTTCTAAATAATAAACTAAAATTTTAAAGAAAAAGACCAATATTGGTATTTTTTTTAACCAGTGAATTTCAGAATCCCCCTTCCCTTTCTTCCCTCTCCCCCGCTCCGCCACATCAAGACCCTCAAACATATGAAAAAAGCAATATGGCGCATTCGAACAGCAAAGACTTAAAACAGGATACGCATCCAAATGCAGAGATCGAGGGAATCCAACCAAAGACATAAAACGGTGCGCATTGCAAATAATAATATATACGAATTAGTGTTTCATACATGACGAAGCTGTTGAGTCTAGTACCTGCAGAACTAGTTCAAACCTGCATTCTGTTTCACTCACGTGAAATAAATCAAATATTCAATTAATATAGGGATGTGGTTCAGTTTTATTTACAATAATAATTCAGAGGGGTAATAATGCGGAAAAAGCACGCTAGCTCCACATTGTGGCAGTCAAATACGTGTAGCCAAGATTATAAAACGCTCATTTAGTACACTTCTGCATGTCTGTCCGTATCGGGTAGAAACAAAGAGCTCTCGTCGTTTCAGTGAAGTTAAGCAACGCCAACCCGGTTAGTTCTTCGATGGGTGAACATACACTACCGAGTGCTGCAGATTTTGTCATGTAGTTTTTCTCTCTTTTTCTGTACCTGCTTATTTTTTTTTACCTCATCAGTTTGTCACTCATAGCAATAATTCTGTTTGCGTATCCTGACGTGGCTGATTTTATTTAGATCTTAATTTGTAGTAGAAAAGACTACACCACACCCGCAAAAATCCTTACACAGTGTAGTACCATATGCGAACAGATAAACCCAGACCAGTGTCAGTCAGAACATTTGATGAGTCAGACCATTACTGTACAAAAATATCAAATGCAAAAGACGGTTTTGCTATCTAATGCAAAGACTGGTTTTGCTAAGTGGCGCGGAAATGATTGGTTAAAATTGGCGACGTCATAATAACGTTGCCACGGGTAACGTAATTTTTGCCGACGTTCACTTGTGAAAACTGTCTCTCTTTCTGTCTTAGTGTTTGTTGCTTTGAATTGTTAAATCCCATGTAATGTGTAAGTAAAATTTTTATAATTTATTGTAGTAGGTTGAAGTATTTTATATTGTACTGTTTAAATCTTATGGTGCGAAAAGGGGACATATTATATGCAAGCAATGACGGACCAAATCAAACTTGCAGTCGTTCTTTATCGATATATTCAACATGTTTCCACTGATTTCGTATGCGGGAAACAAAGGCCCAGATCAGACTGTGCGAATGCGCAAACGGATCTGAGCATCACCATTCGCATGTTATATAGATGGGGCGTTTACACACATTGCGTATCACTTTATTCTTTATTTAAAATTTTAGGATAGTCACGCAAAATTTCTGCTAAACTAATACGCGAACATAGAAGATTCGCTTTAGCCTGTTGATTTGATAGACTTACACTGCTAGTCGAAATATACTCTCAGCCTCTTTCTTTGTCTTCAGAAATATATTATTATTATTATTGAGGTCCTTTGTAGATTATGAATTTGATTTGAAGAAATCTGAACCGTACCACGCTTCGACCGTACGCGAAAAGAGAAAGACCATACCATAGTGTGCATCCTGATTAATGAGTGTCTGCGCTTTGTGCTTACAGAATAACTTGATAATGCATTACTTACAGACGTCATTCTTAATTAGGCTGTGGAAATGAGCAGGCTGACCCGTCTTCTCTGTTCGCGCATGTTTCTCATAGCATGACTCATTAATATTCGGCATCACATTGTGCGAATAATAATAATAATAGCGAATAGCAAATTGCATGAACCGAGAAGAGCCTTTACTGTTCACAAAATCTATTAGGTTAGTTTCTAACTTGCGGTATATATACAAGGAGAAAGAAGAACAAAAATATGAGCAGGCTGAGTGGGTCGGGTCTTGGGTTTCACATTGGTACAAAGATAGATTAAATGAGTTGTTTTTTTTTAATTATCATTTCTCATTTTTTATTTGCTGTAATAAAAAGAAAGCGACAATCACGTGGGGTTCTTTCAGGAATATTTGATGGCCCCTTAAAGGGCCAAAATTAATTAGTCGTATCTACGGCCTGATTAGGCCGTACAGACTGCAGTCGTCGTCGTTTTGTAGGTATTGCCTAGACAAATGCTGCCGTAATCTTGTATTTCTCTGTCTTCTCTTCCTTGCCAGCATTGTCTTTCTTTCTTCTTCGCATATCTTCATTGCCAATCTTCCCTCTGCATACCAGTAGGTATCGCGACGTTCCATATCTGTTGTGTTCTATCAGACGTTAATTCGACAAACTGAACGGCGCATTGGCTTACGTCCCAGTATTTATAACGTGAACGCGGACGTGAATGAAAACATGCATTGTCGACGGTACGTCGCTAACAATGGCGTCATGTGAACCGACGCTAGCTGTGTTTCTTGTAAGTTTGTTTATCGCTGGCCAACTTACATAATATGTTATAGCAATATGGTTCCATTTTAATTTGTTTCTACATGTTGACGGAAATCATACGCAGAATTTCATTCTTTGTCTTATACTCCCCTTTTTTAGATTAACAGATTGTTCATTTGCTTATAACATGTCTTGCATTAATCAAAGTAAATAAATGAAAAATAGAAAACGTGCTAGCATTGGGAAGGTTGCAAATTTTATTTCAAATCAAAATCAGACACTAATGTATAAGGTGATGAAGCTCCAGTGCGTTTTGCTTTGAGTATGACACAAATGAATGGAAAACAAGTATATACATGTGACATGAACATTTATGCCTTTTATTATTTTACATTAATAACGTTAGTATTCCTAGACCGATCTCAGTCAGCACATCTGATGAGTCAGGCCAGTGCTGTTCAAAAATATCAAATCCAAAAGACTCAGTTTTGCTATCAAAAGCAAAAGACTCTGTTTTGCTGAGTGACGCTGAAATGATTGGTTAAAATTCACGATGTCACAGTAACGTTGCCCCAGGTAACGTAATGTTTTGTCAACGTCCCCTTGTGAAATCTCTGTCTCTGTCTCTCTCTCTCTCTCTCTCTGACTTTCATGTGATTTGTTTGCTAGGCAAGGAATCTTTACCTCAGCATTATAAGGCCAGAGCATTAACCGCGGGTGCGCCGACTGTTCTGAATCTTCGTAGTCCACCTATTAGATGGTACCTTTTCGTGTGACACGGCTTAAATTACAAAAGGACCTGTATATCATATGCGAACAGTGTAGATCCTGATCAGAGTTCGAATATGCGCGGATTAAACTCTGATAAGATTTCGCAGGTGTGCTGCTTGTTCTCGGGCAATGAATACAGGCAAATATATGCATTACCCGGAAGCAATCAAGCATTCATGTACGCTTGCATACAAAACATGCATGCATGCATGCATGCGTGCGGGCGTGCCTTCCTGCCTGTGTCATAGACACATACGGACAAGTGCATGATAACATATACGAACGTGCGTGCGTGCGTGCATGAATGTATGCATGAGGCATATGCATGCATTATCATTATCATCATCATTACTACCGTATTTGCTCTAAATATTGGGACAACTTAACCCATTGTCATATCTGTCCTAAAATTTAAACAAGACCAGTTTACTACCTTTTGACATGTCTAACATGTCGCTGGATGAGTGGCAAACAATGTAGGCCCTGATCAAACGCCGCGTTCTGCGGTGTCTGATCAGGGTCTACACTGTTTGCTCAGGCCTGCTGTCCGAATACTAAAGGTTATTACGGTATTATCATTACGAACGGTAACTAATACAGGCTAATCTGTCTACAATTGTCAAAAGACCCATTTCTCATATTCAGGCCATTATCATTATTATAAGTAGAAGTAGTAGCGGTAGTTGTAGTAGTAGTATGAGTCGACATAGGAGAAAAGGGCCAACCTGGCATATGCAAACAACGGATACTAAGAACCATTTATGCACCCGCGCAGTCTGAACAGGGATTTTCTATTTGACGATGTTTCCCCTAAATATTCAGACACTTCAGCTCTTACCGTACTTTCCCTAATAATTTGAAACGTCCATTTGGCTACCTGTTGATGTGTCCAAGAAGTGCAAGACGAGAGACTAACAGTGTAGACCCTGATCAGAAGCTGCATTCTGCCTAGTCTGATAAGGATCTTCACTGATTACCAAGGCCTGACAGTCCGAAAGGATAAACACGGTACTTATTTTTTTTACCATAACTCAATAATTCCGTGACAGTATAGTGAAACTATACATGCTGCTTGTATAGTGTTAAATTTGACATTTAAAGAATAAGGGATACGTTTTCTAAATAATAAACTAAAATTTTAAAGAAAGAGACCAATATGGGTATTTTTTTTAACCAGTGAATTTCAGAATCCCCCTTCCCTTTCTTCCCTCTCCCCCGCTCCGCCACATCAAGACCCTCAAACATATGAAAAAAGCAATATGGCGCATTCGAACAGCAAAGACTTAAAACAGGATACGCATCCAAATGCAGAGATCGAGGGAATCCAACCAAAGACATAAAACGGTGCGCATTGCAAATAATAATATATACGAATTAGTGTTTCATACATGACGAAGCTGTTGAGTCTAGTACCTGCAGAACTAGTTCAAACCTGCATTCTGTTTCACTCGTTAGTACGTGAAATAAATCAAATGTTCAATTAATATAGGGATGTGGTTCAGTTTTATTTACAATAATAATTCAGAGGGGTAATAATGCGGAAAAAGCACGCTAGCTCCACATTGTGGCAGTCAAATACGTGTAGCCAAGATTATAAAACGCTCATTTAGTACACTTCTGCATGTCTGTCCGTATCGGGTAGAAACAAAGAGCTCTCGTCGTTTCAGTGAAGTTAAGCAACGCCAACCCGGTTAGTTCTTCGATGGGTGAACTTTCACTACCGAGTGCTGCAGATTTTTCATGTAGTTTTTCTCTCTCTTTTTCTGTACCTGCTTATTTGTTTTCTCATCAGTTTGTCACTCATAGCAATAATTCTGTTTGCGTTTCCTGACGTGGCTGATTTTATTTAGTTCTTAATTTGTAGTAGAAAAGACTACACTACACCCGCCTGTCTGTTGTATTAAGACATATTATACGCAAAAATCCTTACACAGTGTAGTACCATATGCGAACAGATAAACCCAGACCAGTGTCAGTCAGCACATTTGATGATTCAGGTCATTACTGTACAAAAATATCAAATGCAAAAGACGGTTTTGCTAGCTAATGCAAAGACTGGTTTTGCTAAGTGGCGCGGAAATGATTGGTTAAAATTGGCGACGTCATAATAACGTTGCCACGGGTAACGTAATTTTTGCCGACGTTCACTTGTGAAAACTGTCTCTCTTTCTCTCTTAGTGTTTGTTGCTTTGAATTGTTAATGTCCCTTGTAATGTGTAAGTAAAATTTTTATAATTTATTGTAGTAGGTTGTAGTATTTTATATTGTACTGTTTAACTTATGGTGCGAAAAGGGGACATATTATATGCAAGCAATGACGGACCAAATCAACTTGCAGTCGTTCTTTATCGATATATTCAACATGTTTCCACTGATTTCGTATGCGGGAAACAAAGGCCCAGATCAGACTGTGCGAATGCGCAAACGGATCTGAGCATCACCATTCGCATGTTATATAGATGGGGCGTTTACACACATTGCGTATCACTTTATTCTTTATTTAAAATTTTAGGATAGTCACGCAAAATTTCTGCTAAACTAATACGCGAACATAGAAGATTCGCTTTAGCCTGTTGATTTGATAGGCCTACTCTGCTAGTCGAAATATACTCTCAGCCTCTTTATTTGTCTTCAGAAATATATTATTATTATTATTATTGAGGTCCTTTGTAGATTATGAATTTGATTTGAAGAAATCTGAACCGTACCACGCTTCGACCGTACGCGAACAGAGAAAGACCATACCATAGTGTGCATCCTGATTAATGAGTGCCTGCGCTTTGTGCTTACAGAATAACTGGATAATGCATTACTTACAGACGTCAGAGTTCTTAATTAGGCTGTGGAAATGAGCAGGCTAACCCGTCTTCGCTGTTCGCGCATGTTTCTCATAGCATGACTCATTAATATTCGGCATCACATTGTGCGAATAATAATAATAATAGCGAATAGCCAATTGCATGAACCGAGAAGAGCCTTTACTGTTCACAAAATCTATTTTCTAACTTGCGGTATATATACAAGGAGAAAGAAGAACAAAATATGAGCAGGCTGAGTGGGTCGAGTCTTGGGTTTCACATTGGTACAAAGATAGATTAAATGAGTTGTTTTTTTTAATTATCATTTCTCATTTTTTATTTGCTGTAATAAAAAGAAAGAGCGACAATCACGTGGGGTTCTTTCAGGAATATTTGATGGCCCCTTAAAGGGCCAAAATTAATTAGTCTTATCTACGGCCTGATTAGGCCATACAGACTGCATTCGTCGTCGTTTTGTAGGCATTGCCTAGACAAATGCTGCCGTAATCTTGTATTTCTCTGTCTTCTCTTCCTTGCCAGCATTGTCTTTCTTTCTTCTTCGCATATCTTCATTGCCAATCTTCCCTCTGCATGCCAGTAGGTATCGCGACGTTCCATATCTGTTGTGTTCTGTCAGACGTTAATTCGACAAACTGAAGGGCGCATTGGCTTACGTTCCAGTATTTATAACGTGAACGCGGACGTGAATGAAAACATGCATTGTCGACGGTACGTCGCTAACAATGGCGTCATGTGAACTGACGCTAGCTGTGTTTCTTGTAAGTTTGTTTATCGCTGGCCAACTAACATAATATGTTATAGCAATATGGTTCCATTTTAATTTGTTTCTACATGTTGACGGAAATCATACGCAGAATTTCTTTCTTTGTCTTATACTCCCCTTTTTTAGATTAACAGATTGTTCATTTGCTTATAACATGTCCTGCATTAATCGAAGTAAATAAATGAAAAATAGAAAACGTGCTAGCATTGGGAAGGTTGCAAATTTTATTTCAAATCAAAATCATACACTAATGAATAAGGTGATGAAGCTCCAGTGCGTTTTGCTTTGAGTATGACACAAATAAATGGAAAACAAATATATACATGTGACATGAACATTTATGCCTTTGATTTTACATTAATAACGTTAGTATTCCTAGACCGATCTCAGTCAGCACATCTGATGAGTCAGGCCAGTGCTGTTCAAAAATATCAAATCCAAAAGACTCAGTTTTGCTATCAAAAGCAAAAGACTCTGTTTTGCTGAGTGACGCTGAAATGATTGGTTAAAATTCATTACGTCACAGTAACGTTGCCCCAGGTAACGTAATGTTTTGTCGACGTCCCCTTGTGAAATCTATCTCTCCCTCTCTCTCTCTTTCTCTCTTTCTCTGACTTTCATGTGATTTGTTTGCTAGGCAAGGAATCTTTACCACAGCATTATAAGGCCAGAGCATTAACCGCGGGTGCGCCGACTGTTCTGAACCTTCGTAGTCCACCTATTAGATGGTTCCTTTTCATGTGACACGGCTCAAATTACGAAAGGACCTGTATATCATATGCGAACAGTGTAGATCTTGATCAGAGTTCGAATATGCGCGGATTAGACTCTGATAAGATTTCGCAGGTGTGCTGATTGTTCTCGGGCAATAAATACAGGCAAATATATGCATTACCCGGAAGCAATCAAGCATTCATGTACGCTTGCGTACTAAACATGCGTGCGGGCGTGCCTTCCTGCCTGTGTCATAGACACATACGGACAACTGCATGATAACATACGAACGTGCGTGCGTGCGTGCATGAATGCATGCATGAGGCATATGCATGCATTATCATTATCAGCATCATTACTACCGTATTTGCTCTAAATATTGGGACAACTTAACCCATTGTCATATCTGTCCTAAAATTTAAACAAGACCAGTTTACTACCTTTTGACATGTCTAACATGTCGCTGGATGAGTGGCAAACAATGTAGGCCCTGATCAAACGCCGCGTTCTGCGGTGTCTGATCAGGGTCTACACTGTTTGCTCAGGCCTGCTGTCCGAATACTAAAGGTTATTGCGGTATTATCATTACGAACGGTAACTAATGCAGGCTAATCTGTCTACAATTGTCAAAAGACCCATTTCTCATATTCAGGCCATTATCATTATTATAAGTAGAAGTAGTAGCGGTAGTTGTAGTAGTAGTATGAATCGACATAGGAGAAAAGGGCCAACCTAGCATATGCAAACAACGGATACTAAGAACCATTTATGCACCCGCGCAGTCTGAACAGGGATTTTCTATTTGACGATGTTTCCCCTTAATATTCAGACACTTCAGCTCTTACCGTACTTTCCCTAATAATTTGAAACGTCCATTTGGCTACCTGTTGATGTGTCCAAGAAGTGCAAGACGAGAGACTAACAGTGTAGACCCTGATCAGAAGCTGCATTCTGCTGTGTCTGATAAGGATCTTCACTGATTACCAAGGCCTAACAGTCCGAAAGGATAAACACGGTACTTATTTTTTTTACCATAACTCAATAATTCCGTGACAGTATAGTGAAACTATACATGCTGCTTGTATAGTGTTAAATTTGACATTAAAAGAATAAGGGATACGTTTTCTAAATAATAAACTAAATTTTTAAAGAAAAAGACCAATATTGGTATTTTTTTTAACCAGTGAATTTCAGAATCCCCCTTCCCTTTCTTCCCTCTCCCCCGCTCCGCCACATCAAGACCCTCAAACATATGAAAAAAGCAATATGGCGCATTCGAACAGCAAAGACTTAAAACAGGATACGCATCCAAATGCAGAGATCGAGGGAATCCAACCAAAGACATAAAACGGTGCGCATTGCAAATAATAATATATACGAATTAGTGTTTCATACATGACGAAGCTGTTGAGTCTAGTACCTGCAGAACTAGTTCAAACCTGCATTCTGTTTCACTCACGTGAAATAAATCAAATATTCAATTAATATAGGGATGTGGTTCAGTTTTATTTACAATAATAATTCAGAGGGGTAATAATGCGGAAAAAGCACGCTAGCTCCACATTGTGGCAGTCAAATACGTGTAGCCAAGATTATAAAACGCTCATTTAGTACACTTCTGCATGTCTGTCCGTATCGGGTAGAAACAAAGAGCTCTCGTCGTTTCAGTGAAGTTAAGCAACGCCAACCCGGTTAGTTCTTCGATGGGTGAACATACACTACCGAGTGCTGCAGATTTTGTCATGTAGTTTTTCTCTCTTTTTCTGTACCTGCTTATTTTTTTTACCTCATCAGTTTGTCACTCATAGCAATAATTCTGTTTGCGTATCCTGACGTGGCTGATTTTATTTAGATCTTAATTTGTAGTAGAAAAGACTACACCACACCCGCAAAAATCCTTACACAGTGTAGTACCATATGCGAACAGATAAACCCAGACCAGTGTCAGTCAGAACATTTGATGAGTCAGACCATTACTGTACAAAAATATCAAATGCAAAAGACGGTTTTGCTATCTAATGCAAAGACTGGTTTTGCTAAGTGGCGCGGAAATGATTGGTTAAAATTGGCGACGTCATAATAACGTTGCCACGGGTAACGTAATTTTTGCCGACGTTCACTTGTGAAAACTGTCTCTCTTTCTGTCTTAGTGTTTGTTGCTTTGAATTGTTAAATCCCATGTAATGTGTAAGTAAAATTTTTATAATTTATTGTAGTAGGTTGAAGTATTTTATATTGTACTGTTTAACTCTTATGGTGCGAAAAGGGGACATATTATATGCAAGCAATGGCGGACCAAATCAAACTTGCAGTCGTTCTTTATCGATATATTCAACATGTTTCCACTGATTTCGTATGCGGGAAACAAAGGCCCAGATCAGACTGTGCGAATGCGCAAACGGATCTGAGCATCACCATTCGCATGTTATATAGATGGGGCGTTTACACACATTGCGTATCACTTTATTCTTTATTTAAAATTTTAGGATAGTCACGCAAAATTTCTGCTAAACTAATACGCGAACATAGAAGATTCGCTTTAGCCTGTTGATTTGATAGACTTCCACTGCTAGTCGAAATATACTCTCAGCCTCTTTCTTTGTCTTCAGAAATATATTATTATTATTATTGAGGTCCTTTGTAGATTATGAATTTGATTTGAAGAAATCTGAACCGTACCACGCTTCGACCGTACGCGAAAAGAGAAAGACCATACCATAGTGTGCATCCTGATTAATGAGTGTCTGCGCTTTGTGCTTACAGAATAACTGGATAATGCATTAATTACAGACGTCAGAGTTCTTAATTAGGCTGTGGAAATGAGCAGGCTGACCCGTCTTCTCTGTTCGCGCATGTTTCTCATAGCATGACTCATTAATATTCGGCATCACATTGTGCGAATAATAATAATAATAGCGAATAGCAAATTGCATGAACCGAGAAGAGCCTTTACTGTTCACAAAATCTATTAGGTTAGTTTCTAACTTGCGGTATATATACAAGGAGAAAGAAGAACAAAAATATGAGCAGGCTGAGTGGGTCGGGTCTTGGGTTTCACATTGGTACAAAGATAGATTAAATGAGTTGTTTTTTTTAATTATCATTTCTCATTTTTTATTTGCTGTAATAAAAAGAAAGCGACAATCACGTGGGGTTCTTTCAGGAATATTTGATGGCCCCTTAAAGGGCCAAAATTAATTAGTCGTATCTACGGCCTGATTAGGCCGTACAGACTGCAGTCGTCGTCGTTTTGTAGGTATTGCCTAGACAAATGCTGCCGTAATCTTGTATTTCTCTGTCTTCTCTTCCTTGCCAGCATTGTCTTTCTTTCTTCTTCGCATATCTTCATTGCCAATCTTCCCTCTGCATACCAGTAGGTATCGCGACGTTCCATATCTGTTGTGTTCTATCAGACGTTAATTCGACAAACTGAACGGCGCATTGGCTTACGTCCCAGTATTTATAACGTGAACGCGGACGTGAATGAAAACATGCATTGTCGACGGTACGTCGCTAACAATGGCGTCATGTGAACCGACGCTAGCTGTGTTTCTTGTAAGTTTGTTTATCGCTGGCCAACTTACATAATATGTTATAGCAATATGGTTCCATTTTAATTTGTTTCTACATGTTGACGGAAATCATACGCAGAATTTCTTTCTTTGTCTTATACTCCCCTTTTTTAGATTAACAGATTGTTCATTTGCTTATAACATGTCCTGCATTAATCAAAGTAAATAAATGAAAAATAGAAAACGTGCTAGCATTGGGAAGGTTGCAAATTTTATTTCAAATCAAAATCAGACACTAATGTATAAGGTGATGAAGCTCCAGTGCGTTTTGCTTTGAGTATGACACAAATGAATGGAAAACAAGTATATACATGTGACATGAACATTTATGCCTTTTATTATTTTACATTAATAACGTTAGTATTCCTAGACCGATCTCAGTCAGCACATCTGATGAGTCAGGCCAGTGCTGTTCAAAAATATCAAATCCAAAAGACTCAGTTTTGCTATCAAAAGCAAAAGACTCTGTTTTGCTGAGTGACGCTGAAATGATTGGTTAAAATTCACGACGTCACAGTAACGTTGCCCCAGGTAACGTAATGTTTTGTCGACGTCCCCTTGTGAAATCTCTGTCTCTGTCTCTCTCTCTCTCTCTCTGACTTTCATGTGATTTGTTTGCTAGGCAAGGAATCTTTACCTCAGCATTATAAGGCCAGAGCATTAACCGCGGGTGCGCCGACTGTTCTGAACCTTCGTAGTCCACCTATTAGATGGTACCTTTTCGCGTGACACGGCTCAAATTACAAAAGGACCTGTATATCATATGCGAACAGTGTAGATCCTGATCAGAGTTCGAATATGCGCGGATTAAACTCTGATAAGATTTCGCAGGTGTGCTGCTTGTTCTCGGGCAATGAATACAGGCAAATATATGCATTACCCGGAAGCAATCAAGCATTCATGTACGCTTGCATACAAAACATGCATGCATGCATGCGGGCGGGCGTGCCTTCCTGCCTGTGTCATAGACACATACGGACAAGTGCATGATAACATATACGAACGTGCGTGCGTGCGTGCATGAATGCATGCATGAGGCATATGCATGCATTATCATTATCATCATCATTACTACCGTATTTGCTCTAAATATTGGGACAACTTAACCCATTGTCATATCTGTCCTAAAATTTAAACAAGACCAGTTTACTACCTTTTGACATGTCGAACATGTCGCTGGATGAGTGGCAAACAATGTAGGCCCTGATCAAACGCCGCGTTCTGCGGTGTCTGATCAGGGTCTACACGGTTTGCTCAGGCCTGCTGTCCGAATACTAAAGGTTATTACGGTATTATCATTACGAACGGTAACTAATACAGGCTAATCTGTCTACAATTGTCAAAAGACCCATTTCTCATATTCAGGCCATTATCATTATTAGAAGTAGAAGTAGTAGCGGTAGTTGTAGTAGTAGTATGAGTCGACATAGGAGAAAAGGGCCAACCTGGCATATGCAAACAACGGATACTAAGAACCATTTATGCACCCGCGCAGTCTGAACAGGGATTTTCTATTTGACGATGTTTCCCCTAAATATTCAGACGCTTCAGCTCTTACCGTACTTTCCCTAATAATTTGAAACGTCCATTTGGCTACTTGTTGATGTGTCCAAGAAGTGCAAGACGAGAGACTAACAGTGTAGACCCTGATCAGAAGCTGCATTCTGCCTAGTCTGATAAGGATCTTCACTGATTACCAAGGCCTGACAGTCCGAAAGGATAAACACGGTACTTATTTTTTTTACCATAACTCAATAATTCCGTGACAGTATAGTGAAACTATACATGCTGCTTGTATAGTGTTAAATTTGACATTTAAAGAATAAGGGATACGTTTTCTAAATAATAAACTAAAATTTTAAAGAAAGAGACCAATATGGGTATTTTTTTTAACCAGTGAATTTCAGAATCCCCCTTCCCTTTCTTCCCTCTCCCCCGCTCCGCCACATCAAGACCCTCAAACATATGAAAAAAGCAATATGGCGCATTCGAACAGCAAAGACTTAAAACAGGATACGCATCCAAATGCAGAGATCGAGGGAATCCAACCAAAGACATAAAACGGTGCGCATTGCAAATAATAATATATACGAATTAGTGTTTCATACATGACGAAGCTGTTGAGTCTAGTACCTGCAGAACTAGTTCAAACCTGCATTCTGTTTCACTCACGTGAAATAAATCAAATATTCAATTAATATAGGGATGTGGTTCAGTTTTATTTACAATAATAATTCAGAGGGGTAATAATGCGGAAAAAGCACGCTAGCTCCACATTGTGGCAGTCATATACGTGTAGCCAAGATTATAAAACGCTCATTTAGTACACTTCTGCATGTCTGTCCGTATCGGGTAGAAACAAAGAGCTCTCGTCGTTTCAGTGAAGTTAAGCAACGCCAACCCGGTTAGTTCTTCGATGGGTGAACTTTCACTACCGAGTGCTGCAGATTTTTCATGTAGTTTTTCTCTCTCTTTTTCTGTACCTGCTTATTTGTTTTCTCATCAGTTTGTCACTCATAGCAATAATTCTGTTTGCGTTTCCTGACGTGGCTGATTTTATTTAGTTCTTAATTTGTAGTAGAAAAGACTACACTACACCCGCCTGTCTGTTGTATTAAGACATATTATACGCAAAAATCCTTACACAGTGTAGTACCATATGCGAACAGATAAACCCAGACCAGTGTCAGTCAGCACATTTGATGATTCAGGTCATTACTGTACAAAAATATCAAATGCAAAAGACGGTTTTGCTAGCTAATGCAAAGACTGGTTTTGCTAAGTGGCGCGGAAATGATTGGTTAAAATTGGCGACGTCATAATAACGTTGCCACGGGTAACGTAATTTTTGCCGACGTTCACTTGTGAAAACTGTCTCTCTTTCTCTCTTAGTGTTTGTTGCTTTGAATTGTTAATGTCCCTTGTAATGTGTAAGTAAAATTTTTATAATTTATTGTAGTAGGTTGTAGTATTTTATATTGTACTGTTTAACTCTTATGGTGCGAAAAGGGGACATATTATATGCAAGCAATGACGGACCAAATCAACTTGCAGTCGTTCTTTATCGATATATTCAACATGTTTCCACTGATTTCGTATGCGGGAAACAAAGGCCCAGATCAGACTGTGCGAATGCGCAAACGGATCTGAGCATCACCATTCGCATGTTATATAGATGGGGCGTTTACACACATTGCGTATCACTTTATTCTTTATTTAAAATTTTAGGATAGTCACGCAAAATTTCTGCTAAACTAATACGCGAACATAGAAGATTCGCTTTAGCCTGTTGATTTGATAGGCCTACTCTGCTAGTCGAAATATACTCTCAGCCTCTTTATTTGTCTTCAGAAATATATTATTATTATTATTATTGAGGTCCTTTGTAGATTATGAATTTGATTTGAAGAAATCTGAACCGTACCACGCTTCGACCGTACGCGAACAGAGAAAGACCATACCATAGTGTGCATCCTGATTAATGAGTGCCTGCGCTTTGTGCTTACAGAATAACTGGATAATGCATTATTTACAGACGTCAGAGTTCTTAATTAGGCTGTGGAAATGAGCAGGCTAACCCGTCTTCGCTGTTCGCGCATGTTTCTCATAGCATGACTCATTAATATGCGGCATCACATTGTGCGAATAATAATAATAATAGCGAATAGCCAATTGCATGAACCGAGAAGAGCCTTTACTGTTCACAAAATCTATTTTCTAACTTGCGGTATATATACAAGGAGAAAGAAGAACAAAATATGAGCAGGCTGAGTGGGTCGAGTCTTGAGTTTGACATTGGTACAAAGATAGATTAAATGAGTTTTTTTTTTTAATTATCATTTCTCATTTTTTATTTGCTGTAATAAAAAGAAAGAGCGACAATCACGTGGGGTTCTTTCAGGAATATTTGATGGCCCCTTAAAGGGCCAAAATTAATTAGTCTTATCTACGGCCTGATTAGGCCATACAGACTGCATTCGTCGTCGTTTTGTAGGCATTGCCTAGACAAATGCTGCCGTAATCTTGTATTTCTCTGTCTTCTCTTCCTTGCCAGCATTGTCTTTCTTTCTTCTTCGCATATCTTCATTGCCAATCTTCCCTCTGCATGCCAGTAGGTATCGCGACGTTCCATATCTGTTGTGTTCTGTCAGACGTTAATTCGACAAACTGAAGGGCGCATTGGCTTACGTTCCAGTATTTATAACGTGAACGCGGACGTGAATGAAAACATGCATTGTCGACGGTACGTCGCTAACAATGGCGTCATGTGAACTGACGCTAGCTGTGTTTCTTGTAAGTTTGTTTATCGCTGGCCAACTAACATAATATGTTATAGCAATATGGTTCCATTTTAATTTGTTTCTACATGTTGACGGAAATCATACGCAGAATTTCTTTCTTTGTCTTATACTCCCCTTTTTTAGATTAACAGATTGTTCATTTGCTTATAACATGTCCTGCATTAATCGAAGTAAATAAATGAAAAATAGAAAACGTGCTAGCATTGGGAAGGTTGCAAATTTTATTTCAAATCAAAATCATACACTAATGAATAAGGTGATGAAGCTCCAGTGCGTTTTGCTTTGAGTATGACACAAATAAATGGAAAACAAATATATACATGTGACATGAACATTTATGCCTTTGATTTTACATTAATAACGTTAGTATTCCTAGACCGATCTCAGTCAGCACATCTGATGAGTCAGGCCAGTGCTGTTCAAAAATATCAAATCCAAAAGACTCAGTTTTGCTATCAGAAGCAAAAGACTCTGTTTTGCTGAGTGACGCTGAAATGATTGGTTAAAATTCATTACGTCACAGTAACGTTGCCCCAGGTAACGTAATGTTTTGTCGACGTCCCCTTGTGAAATCTGTCTCTCCCTCTCTCTCTCTTTCTCTGACTTTCATGTGATTTGTTTGCTAGGCAAGGAATCTTTACCACAGCATTATAAGGCCAGAGCATTAACCGCGGGTGCGCCGACTGTTCTGAACCTTCGTAGTCCACCTATTAGATGGTTCCTTTTCATGTGACACGGCTCAAATTACGAAAGGACCTGTATATCATATGCGAACAGTGTAGATCTTGATCAGAGTTCGAATATGCGCGGATTAGACTCTGATAAGATTTCGCAGGTGTGCTGATTGTTCTCGGGCAATAAATACAGGCAAATATATGCATTACCCGGAAGCAATCAAGCATTCATGTACGCTTGCGTACTAAACATGCGTGCGGGCGTGCCTTCCTGCCTGTGTCATAGACACATACGGACAACTGCATGATAACATACGAACGTGCGTGCGTGCGTGCATGAATGCATGCATGAGGCATATGCATGCATTATCATTATCAGCATCATTACTACCGTATTTGCTCTAAATATTGGGACAACTTAACCCATTGTCATATCTGTCCTAAAATTTAAACAAGACCAGTTTGCTACCTTTTGACATGTCTAACATGTCGCTGGATGAGTGGCAAACAATGTAGGCCCTGATCAAACGCCGCGTTCTGCGGTGTCTGATCAGGGTCTACACTGTTTGCTCAGGCCTGCTGTCCGAATACTAAAGGTTATTGCGGTATTATCATTACGAACGGTAACTAATGCAGGCTAATCTGTCTACAATTGTCAAAAGACCCATTTCTCATATTCAGGCCATTATCATTATTATAAGTAGAAGTAGTAGCGGTAGTTGTAGTAGTAGTATGAATCGACATAGGAGAAAAGGGCCAACCTAGCATATGCAAACAACGGATACTAAGAACCATTTATGCACCCGCGCAGTCTGAACAGGGATTTTCTATTTGACGATGTTTCCCCTAAATATTCAGACACTTCAGCTCTTACCGTACTTGCCCTAATAATTTGAAACGTCCATTTGGCTACCTGTTGATGTGTCCAAGAAGTGCAAGACGAGAGACTAACAGTGTAGACCCTGATCAGAAGCTGCATTCTGCCTAGTCTGATAAGGATCTTCACTGATTACCAAGGCCTAACAGTCCGAAAGGATAAACACGGTACTTATTTTTTTACCATAACTCAATAATTCCGTGACAGTATAGTGAAACTATACATGCTGCTTGTATAGTGTTAAATTTGACATTAAAAGAATAAGGGATACGTTTTCTAAATAATAAACTAAAATTTTAAAGAAAAAGACCAATATTGGTATTTTTTTTAACCAGTGAATTTCAGAATCCCCCTTCCCTTTCTTCCATCTCCCCCGCTCCGCCACATCAAGACCCTCAAACATATGAAAAAAGCAATATGGCGCATTCGAACAGCAAAGACTTAAAACAGGATACGCATCCAAATGCAGAGATCGAGGGAATCCAACCAAAGACATAAAACGGTGCGCATTGCAAATAATAATATATACGAATTAGTGTTTCATACATGACGAAGCTGTTGAGTCTAGTACCTGCAGAACTAGTTCAAACCTGCATTCTGTTTCACTCACGTGAAATAAATCAAATATTCAATTAATATAGGGATGTGGTTCAGTTTTATTTACAATAATAATTCAGAGGGGTAATAATGCGGAAAAAGCACGCTAGCTCCACATTGTGGCAGTCAAATACGTGTAGCCAAGATTATAAAACGCTCATTTAGTACACTTCTGCATGTCTGTCCGTATCGGGTAGAAACAAAGAGCTCTCGTCGTTTCAGTGAAGTTAAGCAACGCCAACCCGGTTAGTTCTTCGATGGGTGAACATACACTACCGAGTGCTGCAGATTTTGTCATGTAGTTTTTCTCTCTTTTTCTGTACCTGCTTATTTTTTTTACCTCATCAGTTTGTCACTCATAGCAATAATTCTGTTTGCGTATCCTGACGTGGCTGATTTTATTTAGATCTTAATTTGTAGTAGAAAAGACTACACCACACCCGCAAAAATCCTTACACAGTGTAGTACCATATGCGAACAGATAAACCCAGACCAGTGTCAGTCAGAACATTTGATGAGTCAGACCATTACTGTACAAAAATATCAAATGCAAAAGACGGTTTTGCTATCTAATGCAAAGACTGGTTTTGCTAAGTGGCGCGGAAATGATTGGTTAAAATTGGCGACGTCATAATAACGTTGCCACGGGTAACGTAATTTTTGCCGACGTTCACTTGTGAAAACTGTCTCTCTTTCTCTCTTAGTGTTTGTTGCTTTGAATTGTTAATGTCCCTTGTAATGTGTAAGTAAAATTTTTATAATTTATTGTAGTAGGTTGTAGTATTTTATATTGTACTGTTTAACTCTTATGGTGCGAAAAGGGGACATATTATATGCAAGCAATGACGGACCAAATCAACTTGCAGTCGTTCTTTATCGATATATTCAACATGTTTCCACTGATTTCGTATGCGGGAAACAAAGGCCCAGATCAGACTGTGCGAATGCGCAAACGGATCTGAGCATCACCATTCGCATGTTATATAGATGGGGCGTTTACACACATTGCGTATCACTTTATTCTTTATTTAAAATTTTAGGATAGTCACGCAAAATTTCTGCTAAACTAATACGCGAACATAGAAGATTCGCTTTAGCCTGTTGATTTGATAGGCCTACTCTGCTAGTCGAAATATACTCTCAGCCTCTTTATTTGTCTTCAGAAATATATTATTATTATTATTATTGAGGTCCTTTGTAGATTATGAATTTGATTTGAAGAAATCTGAACCGTACCACGCTTCGACCGTACGCGAACAGAGAAAGACCATACCATAGTGTGCATCCTGATTAATGAGTGCCTGCGCTTTGTGCTTACAGAATAACTGGATAATGCATTACTTACAGACGTCAGAGTTCTTAATTAGGTTGTGGAAATGAGCAGGCTAACCCGTCTTCGCTGTTCGCGCATGTTTCTCATAGCATGACTCATTAATATGCGGCATCACATTGTGCGAATAATAATAATAATAGCGAATAGCCAATTGCATGAACCGAGAAGAGCCTTTACTGTTCACAAAATCTATTTTCTAACTTGCGGTATATATACAAGGAGAAAGAAGAACAAAATATGAGCAGGCTGAGTGGGTCGAGTCTTGAGTTTGACATTGGTACAAAGATAGATTAAATGAGTTTTTTTTTTTAATTATCATTTCTCATTTTTTATTTGCTGTAATAAAAAGAAAGAGCGACAATCACGTGGGGTTCTTTCAGGAATATTTGATGGCCCCTTAAAGGGCCAAAATTAATTAGTCTTATCTACGGCCTGATTAGGCCATACAGACTGCATTCGTCGTCGTTTTGTAGGCATTGCCTAGACAAATGCTGCCGTAATCTTGTATTTCTCTGTCTTCTCTTCCTTGCCAGCATTGTCTTTCTTTCTTCTTCGCATATCTTCATTGCCAATCTTCCCTCTGCATGCCAGTAGGTATCGCGACGTTCCATATCTGTTGTGTTCTATCAGACGTTAATTCGACAAACTGAAGGGCGCATTGGCTTACGTTCCAGTATTTATAACGTGAACGCGGACGTGAATGAAAACATGCATTGTCGACGGTACGTCGCTAACAATGGCGTCATGTGAACTGACGCTAGCTGTGTTTCTTGTAAGTTTGTTTATCGCTGGCCAACTAACATAATATGTTATAGCAATATGGTTCCATTTTAATTTGTTTCTACATGTTGACGGAAATCATACGCAGAATTTCTTTCTTTGTCTTATACTCCCCTTTTTTAGATTAACAGATTGTTCATTTGCTTATAACATGTCCTGCATTAATCGAAGTAAATAAATGAAAAATAGAAAACGTGCTAGCATTGGGAAGGTTGCAAATTTTATTTCAAATCAAAATCAGACACTAATGTATAAGGTGATGAAGCTCCAGTGCGTTTTGCTTTGAGTATGACACAAATGAATGGAAAACAAGTATATACATGTGACATGAACATTTATGCCTTTTATTATTTTACATTAATAACGTTAGTATTCCTAGACCGATCTCAGTCAGCACATCTGATGAGTCAGGCCAGTGCTGTTCAAAAATATCAAATCCAAAAGACTCAGTTTTGCTATCAAAAGCAAAAGACTCTGTTTTGCTGAGTGACGCTGAAATGATTGGTTAAAATTCACGACGTCACAGTAACGTTGCCCCAGGTAACGTAATGTTTTGTCGACGTCCCCTTGTGAAATCTCTGTCTCTGTCTCTCTCTCTCTCTCTCTCTGACTTTCATGTGATTTGTTTGCTAGGCAAGGAATCTTTACCTCAGCATTATAAGGCCAGAGCATTAACCGCGGGTGCGCCGACTGTTCTGAACCTTCGTAGTCCACCTATTAGATGGTACCTTTTCGTGTGACACGGCTCAAATTACAAAAGGACCTGTATATCATATGCGAACAGTGTAGATCCTGATCAGAGTTCGAATATGCGCGGATTAAACTCTGATAAGATTTCGCAGGTGTGCTGCTTGTTCTCGGGCAATGAATACAGGCAAATATATGCATTACCCGGAAGCAATCAAGCATTCATGTACGCTTGCATACAAAACATGCATGCATGCATGCGGGCGGGCGTGCCTTCCTGCCTGTGTCATAGACACATACGGACAAGTGCATGATAACATATACGAACGTGCGTGCGTGCGTGCATGAATGTATGCATGAGGCATATGCATGCATTATCATTATCATCATCATTACTACCGTATTTGCTCTAAATATTGGGACAACTTAACCCATTGTCATATCTGTCCTAAAATTTAAACAAGACCAGTTTACTACCTTTTGACATGTCTAACATGTCGCTGGATGAGTGGCAAACAATGTAGGCCCTGATCAAACGCCGCGTTCTGCGGTGTCTGATCAGGGTCTACACTGTTTGCTCAGGCCTGCTGTCCGAATACTAAAGGTTATTACGGTATTATCATTACGAACGGTAACTAATACAGGCTAATCTGTCTACAATTGTCAAAAGACCCATTTCTCATATTCAGGCTATTATCATTATTAGAAGTAGAAGTAGTAGCGGTAGTTGTAGTAGTAGTATGAGTCGACATAGGAGAAAAGGGCCAACCTGGCATATGCAAACAACGGATACTAAGAACCATTTATGCACCCGCGCAGTCTGAACAGGGATTTTCTATTTGACGATGTTTCCCCTAAATATTCAGACACTTCAGCTCTTACCGTACTTTCCCTAATAATTTGAAACGTCCATTTGGCTACCTGTTGATGTGTCCAAGAAGTGCAAGACGAGAGACTAACAGTGTAGACCCTGATCAGAAGCTGCATTCTGCCTAGTCTGATAAGGATCTTAACTGATTACCAAGGCCTGACAGTCCGAAAGGATAAACACGGTACTTATTTTTTTTACCATAACTCAATAATTCCGTGACAGTATAGTGAAACTATACATGCTGCTTGTATAGTGTTAAATTTGACATTTAAAGAATAAGGGATACGTTTTCTAAATAATAAACTAAAATTTTAAAGAAAGAGACCAATATGGGTATTTTTTTTAACCAGTGAATTTCAGAATCCCCCTTCCCTTTCTTCCCTCTCCCCCGCTCCGCCACATCAAGACCCTCAAACATATGAAAAAAGCAATATGGCGCATTCGAACAGCAAAGACTTAAAACAGGATACGCATCCAAATGCAGAGATCGAGGGAATCCAACCAAAGACATAAAACGGTGCGCATTGCAAATAATAATATATACGAATTAGTGTTTCATACATGACGAAGCTGTTGAGTCTAGTACCTGCAGAACTAGTTCAAACCTGCATTCTGTTTCACTCGTTAGTACGTGAAATAAATCAAATGTTCAATTAATATAGGGATGTGGTTCAGTTTTATTTACAATAATAATTCAGAGGGGTAATAATGCGGAAAAAAGCACGCTAGCTCCACATTGTGGCAGTCAAATACGTGTAGCCAAGATTATAAAACGCTCATTTAGTACACTTCTGCATGTCTGTCCGTATCGGGTAGAAACAAAGAGCTCTCGTCGTTTCAGTGAAGTTAAGCAACGCCAACCCGGTTAGTTCTTCGATGGGTGAACATACACTACCGAGTGCTGCAGATTTTGTCATGTAGTTTTTCTCTCTTTTTCTGTACCTGCTTATTTTTTTTACCTCATCAGTTTGTCACTCATAGCAATAATTCTGTTTGCGTATCCTGACGTGGCTGATTTTATTTAGATCTTAATTTGTAGTAGAAAAGACTACACCACACCCGCAAAAATCCTTACACAGTGTAGTACCATATGCGAACAGATAAACCCAGACCAGTGTCAGTCAGAACATTTGATGAGTCAGACCATTACTGTACAAAAATATCAAATGCAAAAGACGGTTTTGCTATCTAATGCAAAGACTGGTTTTGCTAAGTGGCGCGGAAATGATTGGTTAAAATTGGCGACGTCATAATAACGTTGCCACGGGTAACGTAATTTTTGCCGACGTTCACTTGTGAAAACTGTCTCTCTTTCTGTCTTAGTGTTTGTTGCTTTGAATTGTTAAATCCCATGTAATGTGTAAGTAAAATTTTTATAATTTATTGTAGTAGGTTGAAGTATTTTATATTGTACTGTTTAACTCTTATGGTGCGAAAAGGGGACATATTATATGCAAGCAATGGCGGACCAAATCAAACTTGCAGTCGTTCTTTATCGATATATTCAACATGTTTCCACTGATTTCGTATGCGGGAAACAAAGGCCCTGATCAGACTGTGCGAATGCGCAAACGGATCTGAGCATCACCATTCGCATGTTATATAGATGGGGCGTTTACACACATTGCGTATCACTTTATTCTTTATTTAAAATTTTAGGATAGTCACGCAAAATTTCTGCTAAACTAATACGCGAACATAGAAGATTCGCTTTAGCCTGTTGATTTGATAGACTTACACTGCTAGTCGAAATATACTCTCAGCCTCTTTCTTTGTCTTCAGAAATATATTATTATTATTATTGAGGTCCTTTGTAGATTATGAATTTGATTTGAAGAAATCTGAACCGTACCACGCTTCGACCGTACGCGAAAAGAGAAAGACCATACCATAGTGTGCATCCTGATTAATGAGTGTCTGCGCTTTGTGCTTACAGAATAACTGGATAATGCATTAATTACAGACGTCAGAGTTCTTAATTAGGCTGTGGAAATGAGCAGGCTGACCCGTCTTCTCTGTTCGCGCATGTTTCTCATAGCATGACTCATTAATATTCGGCATCACATTGTGCGAATAATAATAATAATAGCGAATAGCAAATTGCATGAACCGAGAAGAGCCTTTACTGTTCACAAAATCTATTAGGTTAGTTTCTAACTTGCGGTATATATACAAGGAGAAAGAAGAACAAAAATATGAGCAGGCTGAGTGGGTCGGGTCTTGGGTTTCACATTGGTACAAAGATAGATTAAATGAGTTGTTTTTTTTAATTATCATTTCTCATTTTTTATTTGCTGTAATAAAAAGAAAGCGACAATCACGTGGGGTTCTTTCAGGAATATTTGATGGCCCCTTAAAGGGCCAAAATTAATTAGTCGTATCTACGGCCTGATTAGGCCGTACAGACTGCAGTCGTCGTCGTTTTGTAGGTATTGCCTAGACAAATGCTGCCGTAATCTTGTATTTCTCTGTCTTCTCTTCCTTGCCAGCATTGTCTTTCTTTCTTCTTCGCATATCTTCATTGCCAATCTTCCCTCTGCATACCAGTAGGTATCGCGACGTTCCATATCTGTTGTGTTCTATCAGACGTTAATTCGACAAACTGAACGGCGCATTGGCTTACGTCCCAGTATTTATAACGTGAACGCGGACGTGAATGAAAACATGCATTGTCGACGGTACGTCGCTAACAATGGCGTCATGTGAACCGACGCTAGCTGTGTTTCTTGTAAGTTTGTTTATCGCTGGCCAACTTACATAATATGTTATAGCAATATGGTTCCATTTTAATTTGTTTCTACATGTTGACGGAAATCATACGCAGAATTTCATTCTTTGTCTTACACTCCCCTTTTTTAGATTAACAGATTGTTCATTTGCTTATAACATGTCCTGCATTAATCAAAGTAAATAAATGAAAAATAGAAAACGTGCTAGCATTGGGAAGGTTGCAAATTTTATTTCAAATCAAAATCAGACACTAATGTATAAGGTGATGAAGCTCCAGTGCGTTTTGCTTTGAGTATGACACAAATGAATGGAAAACAAGTATATACATGTGACATGAACATTTATGCCTTTTATTATTTTACATTAATAACGTTAGTATTCCTAGACCGATCTCAGTCAGCACATCTGATGAGTCAGGCCAGTGCTGTTCAAAAATATCAAATCCAAAAGACTCAGTTTTGCTATCAAAAGCAAAAGACTCTGTTTTGCTGAGTGACGCTGAAATGATTGGTTAAAATTCACGACGTCACAGTAACGTTGCCCCAGGTAACGTAATGTTTTGTCGACGTCCCCTTGTGAAATCTCTGTCTCTGTCTCTCTCTCTCTCTCTCTCTGACTTTCATGTGATTTGTTTGCTAGGCAAGGAATCTTTACCTCAGCATTATAAGGCCAGAGCATTAACCGCGGGTGCGCCGACTGTTCTGAACCTTCGTAGTCCACCTATTAGATGGTACCTTTTCGTGTGACACGGCTCAAATTACAAAAGGACCTGTATATCATATGCGAACAGTGTAGATCCTGATCAGAGTTCGAATATGCGCGGATTAAACTCTGATAAGATTTCGCAGGTGTGCTGCTTGTTCTCGGGCAATGAATACAGGCAAATATATGCATTACCCGGAAGCAATCAAGCATTCATGTACGCTTGCATACAAAACATGCATGCATGCATGCGGGCGGGCGTGCCTTCCTGCCTGTGTCATAGACACATACGGACAAGTGCATGATAACATATACGAACGTGCGTGCGTGCGTGCATGAATGTATGCATGAGGCATATGCATGCATTATCATTATCATCATCATTACTACCGTATTTGCTCTAAATATTGGGACAACTTAACCCATTGTCATATCTGTCCTAAAATTTAAACAAGACCAGTTTACTACCTTTTGACATGTCTAACATGTCGCTGGATGAGTGGCAAACAATGTAGGCCCTGATCAAACGCCGCGTTCTGCGGTGTCTGATCAGGGTCTACACTGTTTGCTCAGGCCTGCTGTCCGAATACTAAAGGTTATTACGGTATTATCATTACGAACGGTAACTAATACAGGCTAATCTGTCTACAATTGTCAAAAGACCCATTTCTCATATTCAGGCTATTATCATTATTAGAAGTAGAAGTAGTAGCGGTAGTTGTAGTAGTAGTATGAGTCGACATAGGAGAAAAGGGCCAACCTGGCATATGCAAACAACGGATACTAAGAACCATTTATGCACCCGCGCAGTCTGAACAGGGATTTTCTATTTGACGATGTTTCCCCTAAATATTCAGACACTTCAGCTCTTACCGTACTTTCCCTAATAATTTGAAACGTCCATTTGGCTACCTGTTGATGTGTCCAAGAAGTGCAAGACGAGAGACTAACAGTGTAGACCCTGATCAGAAGCTGCATTCTGCCTAGTCTGATAAGGATCTTAACTGATTACCAAGGCCTGACAGTCCGAAAGGATAAACACGGTACTTATTTTTTTTACCATAACTCAATAATTCCGTGACAGTATAGTGAAACTATACATGCTGCTTGTATAGTGTTAAATTTGACATTTAAAGAATAAGGGATACGTTTTCTAAATAATAAACTAAAATTTTAAAGAAAGAGACCAATATGGGTATTTTTTTTAACCAGTGAATTTCAGAATCCCCCTTCCCTTTCTTCCCTCTCCCCCGCTCCGCCACATCAAGACCCTCAAACATATGAAAAAAGCAATATGGCGCATTCGAACAGCAAAGACTTAAAACAGGATACGCATCCAAATGCAGAGATCGAGGGAATCCAACCAAAGACATAAAACGGTGCGCATTGCAAATAATAATATATACGAATTAGTGTTTCATACATGACGAAGCTGTTGAGTCTAGTACCTGCAGAACTAGTTCAAACCTGCATTCTGTTTCACTCGTTAGTACGTGAAATAAATCAAATGTTCAATTAATATAGGGATGTGGTTCAGTTTTATTTACAATAATAATTCAGAGGGGTAATAATGCGGAAAAAGCACGCTAGCTCCACATTGTGGCAGTCAAATACGTGTAGCCAAGATTATAAAACGCTCATTTAGTACACTTCTGCATGTCTGTCCGTATCGGGTAGAAACAAAGAGCTCTCGTCGTTTCAGTGAAGTTAAGCAACGCCAACCCGGTTAGTTCTTCGATGGGTGAACATACACTACCGAGTGCTGCAGATTTTGTCATGTAGTTTTTCTCTCTTTTTCTGTACCTGCTTATTTTTTTTACCTCATCAGTTTGTCACTCATAGCAATAATTCTGTTTGCGTATCCTGACGTGGCTGATTTTATTTAGATCTTAATTTGTAGTAGAAAAGACTACACCACACCCGCAAAAATCCTTACACAGTGTAGTACCATATGCGAACAGATAAACCCAGACCAGTGTCAGTCAGAACATTTGATGAGTCAGACCATTACTGTACAAAAATATCAAATGCAAAAGACGGTTTTGCTATCTAATGCAAAGACTGGTTTTGCTAAGTGGCGCGGAAATGATTGGTTAAAATTGGCGACGTCATAATAACGTTGCCACGGGTAACGTAATTTTTGCCGACGTTCACTTGTGAAAACTGTCTCTCTTTCTGTCTTAGTGTTTGTTGCTTTGAATTGTTAAATCCCATGTAATGTGTAAGTAAAATTTTTATAATTTATTGTAGTAGGTTGAAGTATTTTATATTGTACTGTTTAACTCTTATGGTGCGAAAAGGGGACATATTATATGCAAGCAATGGCGGACCAAATCAAACTTGCAGTCGTTCTTTATCGATATATTCAACATGTTTCCACTGATTTCGTATGCGGGAAACAAAGGCCCTGATCAGACTGTGCGAATGCGCAAACGGATCTGAGCATCACCATTCGCATGTTATATAGATGGGGCGTTTACACACATTGCGTATCACTTTATTCTTTATTTAAAATTTTAGGATAGTCACGCAAAATTTCTGCTAAACTAATACGCGAACATAGAAGATTCGCTTTAGCCTGTTGATTTGATAGACTTACACTGCTAGTCGAAATATACTCTCAGCCTCTTTCTTTGTCTTCAGAAATATATTATTATTATTATTGAGGTCCTTTGTAGATTATGAATTTGATTTGAAGAAATCTGAACCGTACCACGCTTCGACCGTACGCGAAAAGAGAAAGACCATACCATAGTGTGCATCCTGATTAATGAGTGTCTGCGCTTTGTGCTTACAGAATAACTGGATAATGCATTAATTACAGACGTCAGAGTTCTTAATTAGGCTGTGGAAATGAGCAGGCTGACCCGTCTTCTCTGTTCGCGCATGTTTCTCATAGCATGACTCATTAATATTCGACATCACATTGTGCGAATAATAATAATAATAGCGAATAGCAAATTGCATGAACCGAGAAGAGCCTTTACTGTTCACAAAATCTATTAGGTTAGTTTCTAACTTGCGGTATATATACAAGGAGAAAGAAGAACAAAAATATGAGCAGGCTGAGTGGGTCGGGTCTTGGGTTTCACATTGGTACAAAGATAGATTAAATGAGTTGTTTTTTTTAATTATCATTTCTCATTTTTTATTTGCTGTAATAAAAAGAAAGCGACAATCACGTGGGGTTCTTTCAGGAATATTTGATGGCCCCTTAAAGGGCCAAAATTAATTAGTCGTATCTACGGCCTGATTAGGCCGTACAGACTGCAGTCGTCGTCGTTTTGTAGGTATTGCCTAGACAAATGCTGCCGTAATCTTGTATTTCTCTGTCTTCTCTTCCTTGCCAGCATTGTCTTTCTTTCTTCTTCGCATATCTTCATTGCCAATCTTCCCTCTGCATACCAGTAGGTATCGCGACGTTCCATATCTGTTGTGTTCTATCAGACGTTAATTCGACAAACTGAACGGCGCATTGGCTTACGTCCCAGTATTTATAACGTGAACGCGGACGTGAATGAAAACATGCATTGTCGACGGTACGTCGCTAACAATGGCGTCATGTGAACCGACGCTAGCTGTGTTTCTTGTAAGTTTGTTTATCGCTGGCCAACTTACATAATATGTTATAGCAATATGGTTCCATTTTAATTTGTTTCTACATGTTGACGGAAATCATACGCAGAATTTCATTCTTTGTCTTATACTCCCCTTTTTTAGATTAACAGATTGTTCATTTGCTTATAACATGTCCTGCATTAATCAAAGTAAATAAATGAAAAATAGAAAACATGCTAGCATTGGGAAGGTTGCAAATTTTATTTCAAATCAAAATCAGACACTAATGTATAAGGTGATGAAGCTCCAGTGCGTTTTGCTTTGAGTATGACACAAATGAATGGAAAACAAGTATATACATGTGACATGAACATTTATGCCTTTTATTATTTTACATTAATAACGTTAGTATTCCTAGACCGATCTCAGTCAGCACATCTGATGAGTCAGGCCAGTGCTGTTCAAAAATATCAAATCCAAAAGACTCAGTTTTGCTATCAAAAGCAAAAGACTCTGTTTTGCTGAGTGACGCTGAAATGATTGGTTAAAATTCACGACGTCACAGTAACGTTGCCCCAGGTAACGTAATGTTTTGTCGACGTCCCCTTGTGAAATCTCTGTCTCTGTCTCTCTCTCTCTCTCTCTCTGACTTTCATGTGATTTGTTTGCTAGGCAAGGAATCTTTACCTCAGCATTATAAGGCCAGAGCATTAACCGCGGGTGCGCCGACTGTTCTGAACCTTCGTAGTCCACCTATTAGATGGTACCTTTTCGTGTGACACGGCTCAAATTACAAAAGGACCTGTATATCATATGCGAACAGTGTAGATCCTGATCAGAGTTCGAATATGCGCGGATTAAACTCTGATAAGATTTCGCAGGTGTGCTGCTTGTTCTCGGGCAATGAATACAGGCAAATATATGCATTACCCGGAAGCAATCAAGCATTCATGTACGCTTGCATACAAAACATGCATGCATGCATGCGGGCGGGCGTGCCTTCCTGCCTGTGTCATAGACACATACGGACAAGTGCATGATAACATATACGAACGTGCGTGCGTGCGTGCATGAATGTATGCATGAGGCATATGCATGCATTATCATTATCATCATCATTACTACCGTATTTGCTCTAAATATTGGGACAACTTAACCCATTGTCATATCTGTCCTAAAATTTAAACAAGACCAGTTTACTACCTTTTGACATGTCTAACATGTCGCTGGATGAGTGGCAAACAATGTAGGCCCTGATCAAACGCCGCGTTCTGCGGTGTCTGATCAGGGTCTACACTGTTTGCTCAGGCCTGCTGTCCGAATACTAAAGGTTATTACGGTATTATCATTACGAACGGTAACTAATGCAGGCTAATCTGTCTACAATTGTCAAAAGACCCATTTCTCATATTCAGGCTATTATCATTATTAGAAGTAGAAGTAGTAGCGGTAGTTGTAGTAGTAGTATGAGTCGACATAGGAGAAAAGGGCCAACCTGGCATATGCAAACAACGGATACTAAGAACCATTTATGCACCCGCGCAGTCTGAACAGGGATTTTCTATTTGACGATGTTTCCCCTAAATATTCAGACACTTCAGCTCTTACCGTACTTTCCCTAATAATTTGAAACGTACATTTGGCTACCTGTTGATGTGTCCAAGAAGTGCAAGACGAGAGACTAACAGTGTAGACCCTGATCAGAAGCTGCATTCTGCCTAGTCTGATAAGGATCTTCACTGATTACCAAGGCCTGACAGTCCGAAAGGATAAACACGGTACTTATTTTTTTTACCATAACTCAATAATTCCGTGACAGTATAGTGAAACTATACATGCTGCTTGTATAGTGTTAAATTTGACATTTAAAGAATAAGGGATACGTTTTCTAAATAATAAACTAAAATTTTAAAGAAAGAGACCAATATGGGTATTTTTTTTAACCAGTGAATTTCAGAATCCCCCTTCCCTTTCTTCCCTCTCCCCCGCTCCGCCACATCAAGACCCTCAAACATATGAAAAAAGCAATATGGCGCATTCGAACAGCAAAGACTTAAAACAGGATACGCATCCAAATGCAGAGATCGAGGGAATCCAACCAAAGACATAAAACGGTGCGCATTGCAAATAATAATATATACGAATTAGTGTTTCATACATGACGAAGCTGTTGAGTCTAGTACCTGCAGAACTAGTTCAAACCTGCATTCTGTTTCACTCGTTAGTACGTGAAATAAATCAAATGTTCAATTAATATAGGGATGTGGTTCAGTTTTATTTACAATAATAATTCAGAGGGGTAATAATGCGGAAAAAGCACGCTAGCTCCACATTGTGGCAGTCAAATACGTGTAGCCAAGATTATAAAACGCTCATTTAGTACACTTCTGCATGTCTGTCCGTATCGGGTAGAAACAAAGAGCTCTCGTCGTTTCAGTGAAGTTAAGCAACGCCAACCCGGTTAGTTCTTCGATGGGTGAACTTTCACTACCGAGTGCTGCAGATTTTTCATGTAGTTTTTCTCTCTCTTTTTCTGTACCTGCTTATTTGTTTTCTCATCAGTTTGTCACTCATAGCAATAATTCTGTTTGCGTTTCCTGACGTGGCTGATTTTATTTAGTTCTTAATTTGTAGTAGAAAAGACTACACTACACCCGCCTGTCTGTTGTATTAAGACATATTATACGCAAAAATCCTTACACAGTGTAGTACCATATGCGAACAGATAAACCCAGACCAGTGTCAGTCAGCACATTTGATGATTCAGGTCATTACTGTACAAAAATATCAAATGCAAAAGACGGTTTTGCTAGCTAATGCAAAGACTGGTTTTGCTAAGTGGCGCGGAAATGATTGGTTAAAATTGGCGACGTCATAATAACGTTGCCACGGGTAACGTAATTTTTGCCGACGTTCACTTGTGAAAACTGTCTCTCTTTCTCTCTTAGTGTTTGTTGCTTTGAATTGTTAATGTCCCTTGTAATGTGTAAGTAAAATTTTTATAATTTATTGTAGTAGGTTGTAGTATTTTATATTGTACTGTTTAACTCTTATGGTGCGAAAAGGGGACATATTATATGCAAGCAATGACGGACCAAATCAACTTGCAGTCGTTCTTTATCGATATATTCAACATGTTTCCACTGATTTCGTATGCGGGAAACAAAGGCCCAGATCAGACTGTGCGAATGCGCAAACGGATCTGAGCATCACCATTCGCATGTTATATAGATGGGGCGTTTACACACATTGCGTATCACTTTATTCTTTATTTAAAATTTTAGGATAGTCACGCAAAATTTCTGCTAAACTAATACGCGAACATAGAAGATTCGCTTTAGCCTGTTGATTTGATAGGCCTACTCTGCTAGTCGAAATATACTCTCAGCCTCTTTATTTGTCTTCAGAAATATATTATTATTATTATTATTGAGGTCCTTTGTAGATTATGAATTTGATTTGAAGAAATCTGAACCGTACCACGCTTCGACCGTACGCGAACAGAGAAAGACCATACCATAGTGTGCATCCTGATTAATGAGTGCCTGCGCTTTGTGCTTACAGAATAACTGGATAATGCATTACTTACAGACGTCAGAGTTCTTAATTAGGCTGTGGAAATGAGCAGGCTAACCCGTCTTCGCTGTTCGCGCATGTTTCTCATAGCATGACTCATTAATATTCGGCATCACATTGTGCGAATAATAATAATAATAGCGAATAGCCAATTGCATGAACCGAGAAGAGCCTTTACTGTTCACAAAATCTATTTTCTAACTTGCGGTATATATACAAGGAGAAAGAAGAACAAAATATGAGCAGGCTGAGTGGGTCGAGTCTTGAGTTTGACATTGGTACAAAGATAGATTAAATGAGTTTTTTTTTTTAATTATCATTTCTCATTTTTTATTTGCTGTAATAAAAAGAAAGAGCGACAATCACGTGGGGTTCTTTCAGGAATATTTGATGGCCCCTTAAAGGGCCAAAATTAATTAGTCTTATCTACGGCCTGATTAGGCCATACAGACTGCATTCGTCGTCGTTTTGTAGGCATTGCCTAGACAAATGCTGCCGTAATCTTGTATTTCTCTGTCTTCTCTTCCTTGCCAGCATTGTCTTTCTTTCTTCTTCGCATATCTTCATTGCCAATCTTCCCTCTGCATGCCAGTAGGTATCGCGACGTTCCATATCTGTTGTGTTCTGTCAGACGTTAATTCGACAAACTGAAGGGCGCATTGGCTTACGTTCCAGTATTTATAACGTGAACGCGGACGTGAATGAAAACATGCATTGTCGACGGTACGTCGCTAACAATGGCGTCATGTGAACTGACGCTAGCTGTGTTTCTTGTAAGTTTGTTTATCGCTGGCCAACTAACATAATATGTTATAGCAATATGGTTCCATTTTAATTTGTTTCTACATGTTGACGGAAATCATACGCAGAATTTCTTTCTTTGTCTTATACTCCCCTTTTTTAGATTAACAGATTGTTCATTTGCTTATAACATGTCCTGCATTAATCGAAGTAAATAAATGAAAAATAGAAAACGTGCTAGCATTGGGAAGGTTGCAAATTTTATTTCAAATCAAAATCATACACTAATGAATAAGGTGATGAAGCTCCAGTGCGTTTTGCTTTGAGTATGACACAAATAAATGGAAAACAAATATATACATGTGACATGAACATTTATGCCTTTGATTTTACATTAATAACGTTAGTATTCCTAGACCGATCTCAGTCAGCACATCTGATGAGTCAGGCCAGTGCTGTTCAAAAATATCAAATCCAAAAGACTCAGTTTTGCTATCAAAAGCAAAAGACTGTTTTGCTGAGTGACGCTGAAATGATTGGTTAAAATTCATTACGTCACAGTAACGTTGCCCCAGGTAACGTAATGTTTTGTCGACGTCCCCTTGTGAAATCTGTCTCTCCCTCTGTCTCTCTTTCTCTCTTTCTCTGACTTTCATGTGATTTGTTTGCTAGGCAAGGAATCTTTACCACAGCATTATAAGGCCAGAGCATTAACCGCGGGTGCGCCGACTGTTCTGAACCTTCGTAGTCCACCTATTAGATGGTTCCTTTTCATGTGACACGGCTCAAATTACGAAAGGACCTGTATATCATATGCGAACAGTGTAGATCTTGATCAGAGTTCGAATATGCGCGGATTAGACTCTGATAAGATTTCGCAGGTGTGCTGATTGTTCTCGGGCAATAAATACAGGCAAATATATGCATTACCCGGTAGCAATCAAGCATTCATGTACGCTTGCGTACTAAACATGCGTGCGGGCGTGCCTTCCTGCCTGTGTCATAGACACATACGGACAACTGCATGATAACATACGAACGTGCGTGCGTGCGTGCATGAATGCAATCATGAGGCATATGCATGCATTATCATTATCAGCATCATTACTACCGTATTTGCTCTAAATATTGGGACAACTTAACCCATTGTCATATCTGTCCTAAAATTTAAACAAGACCAGTTTACTACTTTTTGACATGTCTAACATGTCGCTGGATGAGTGGCAAACAATGTAGGCCCTGATCAAACGCCGCGTTCTGCGGTGTCTGATCAGGGTCTACACTGTTTGCTCAGGCCTGCTGTCCGAATACTAAAGGTTATTGCGGTATTATCATTACGAACGGTAACTAATGCAGGCTAATCTGTCTACAATTGTCAAAAGACCCATTTCTCATATTCAGGCCATTATCATTATTATAAGTAGAAGTAGTAGCGGTAGTTGTAGTAGTAGTATGAATCGACATAGGAGAAAAGGGCCAACCTAGCATATGCAAACAACGGATACTAAGAACCATTTATGCACCCGCGCAGTCTGAACAGGGATTTTCTATTTGACGATGTTTCCCCTAAATATTCAGACACTTCAGCTCTTACCGTACTTTCCCTAATAATTTGAAACGTCCATTTGGCTACCTGTTGATGTGTCCAAGAAGTGCAAGACGAGAGACTAACAGTGTAGACCCTGATCAGAAGCTGCATTCTGCTGTGTCTGATAAGGATCTTCACTGATTACCAAGGCCTAACAGTCCGAAAGGATAAACACGGTACTTAGTTTTTTACCATAACTCAATAATTCCGTGACAGTATAGTGAAACTATACATGCTGCTTGTATAGTGTTAAATTTGACATTAAAAGAATAAGGGATACGTTTTCTAAATAATAAACTAAATTTTTAAAGAAAAAGACCAATATTGGTATTTTTTTTAACCAGTGAATTTCAGAATCCCCCTTCCCTTTCTTCCCTCTCCCCCGCTCCGCCACATCAAGACCCTCAAACATATGAAAAAAGCAATATGGCGCATTCGAACAGCAAAGACTTAAAACAGGATACGCATCCAAATGCAGAGATCGAGGGAATCCAACCAAAGACATAAAACGGTGCGCATTGCAAATAATAATATATACGAATTAGTGTTTCATACATGACGAAGCTGTTGAGTCTAGTACCTGCAGAACTAGTTCAAACCTGCATTCTGTTTCACTCACGTGAAATAAATCAAATATTCAATTAATATAGGGATGTGGTTCAGTTTTATTTACAATAATAATTCAGAGGGGTAATAATGCGGAAAAAGCACGCTAGCTCCACATTGTGGCAGTCAAATACGTGTAGCCAAGATTATAAAACGCTCATTTAGTACACTTCTGCATGTCTGTCCGTATCGGGTAGAAACAAAGAGCTCTCGTCGTTTCAGTGAAGTTAAGCAACGCCAACCCGGTTAGTTCTTCGATGGGTGAACATACACTACCGAGTGCTGCAGATTTTGTCATGTAGTTTTTCTCTCTTTTTCTGTACCTGCTTCTTTTATTTACCTCATCAGTTTGTCACTCATAGCAATAATTCTGTTTGCGTATCCTGACGTGGCTGATTTTATTTAGATCTTAATTTGTAGTAGAAAAGACTACACCACACCCGCAAAAATCCTTACACAGTGTAGTACCATATGCGAACAGATAAACCCAGACCAGTGTCAGTCAGAACATTTGATGAGTCAGACCATTACTGTACAAAAATATCAAATGCAAAAGACGGTTTTGCTATCTAATGCAAAGACTGGTTTTGCTAAGTGGCGCGGAAATGATTGGTTAAAATTGGCGACGTCATAATAACGTTGCCACGGGTAACGTAATTTTTGCCGACGTTCACTTGTGAAAACTGTCTCTCTTTCTGTCTTTGTGTTTGTTGCTTTGAATTGTTAAATCCCATGTAATGTGTAAGTAAAATTTTTATAATTTATTGTAGTAGGTTGAAGTATTTTATATTGTACTGTTTAACTCTTATGGTGCGAAAAGGGGACATATTATATGCAAGCAATGACGGACCAAATCAAACTTGCAGTCGTTCTTTATCGATATATTCAACATGTTTCCACTGATTTCGTATGCGGGAAACAAAGGCCCTGATCAGACTGTGCGAATGCGCAAACGGATCTGAGCATCACCATTCGCATGTTATATAGATGGGGCGTTTACACACATTGCGTATCACTTTATTCTTTATTTAAAATTTTAGGATAGTCACGCAAAATTTCTGCTAAACTAATACGCGAACATAGAAGATTCGCTTTAGCCTGTTGATTTGATAGACTTACACTGCTAGTCGAAATATACTCTCAGCCTCTTTCTTTGTCTTCAGAAATATATTATTATTATTATTGAGGTCCTTTGTAGATTATGAATTTGATTTGAAGAAATCTGAACCGTACCACGCTTCGACCGTACGCGAAAAGAGAAAGACCATACCATAGTGTGCATCCTGATTAATGAGTGTCTGCGCTTTGTGCTTACAGAATAACTGGATAATGCATTAATTACAGACGTCAGAGTTCTTAATTAGGCTGTGGAAATGAGCAGGCTGACCCGTCTTCTCTGTTCGCGCATGTTTCTCATAGCATGACTCATTAATATTCGGCATCACATTGTGCGAATAATAATAATAATAGCGAATAGCAAATTGCATGAACCGAGAAGAGCCTTTACTGTTCACAAAATCTATTAGGTTAGTTTCTAACTTGCGGTATATATACAAGGAGAAAGAAGAACAAAAATATGAGCAGGCTGAGTGGGTCGGGTCTTGGGTTTCACATTGGTACAAAGATAGATTAAATGAGTTGTTTTTTTTAATTATCATTTCTCATTTTTTATTTGCTGTAATAAAAAGAAAGCGACAATCACGTGGGGTTCTTTCAGGAATATTTGATGGCCCCTTAAAGGGCCAAAATTAATTAGTCGTATCTACGGCCTGATTAGGCCGTACAGACTGCAGTCGTCGTCGTTTTGTAGGTATTGCCTAGACAAATGCTGCCGTAATCTTGTATTTCTCTGTCTTCTCTTCCTTGCCAGCATTGTCTTTCTTTCTTCTTCGCATATCTTCATTGCCAATCTTCCCTCTGCATACCAGTAGGTATCGCGACGTTCCATATCTGTTGTGTTCTATCAGACGTTAATTCGACAAACTGAACGGCGCATTGGCTTACGTCCCAGTATTTATAACGTGAACGCGGACGTGAATGAAAACATGCATTGTCGACGGTACGTCGCTAACAATGGCGTCATGTGAACCGACGCTAGCTGTGTTTCTTGTAAGTTTGTTTATCGCTGGCCAACTTACATAATATGTTATAGCAATATGGTTCCATTTTAATTTGTTTCTACATGTTGACGGAAATCATACGCAGAATTTCATTCTTTGTCTTATACTCCCCTTTTTTAGATTAACAGATTGTTCATTTGCTTATAACATGTCCTGCATTAATCAAAGTAAATAAATGAAAAATAGAAAACGTGCTAGCATTGGGAAGGTTGCAAATTTTATTTCAAATCAAAATCAGACACTAATGTATAAGGTGATGAAGCTCCAGTGCGTTTTGCTTTGAGTATGACACAAATGAATGGAAAACAAGTATATACATGTGACATGAACATTTATGCCTTTTATTATTTTACATTAATAACGTTAGTATTCCTAGACCGATCTCAGTCAGCACATCTGATGAGTCAGGCCAGTGCTGTTCAAAAATATCAAATCCAAAAGACTCAGTTTTGCTATCAAAAGCAAAAGACTCTGTTTTGCTGAGTGACGCTGAAATGATTGGTTAAAATTCACGACGTCACAGTAACGTTGCCCCAGGTAACGTAATGTTTTGTCGACGTCCCCTTGTGAAATCTCTGTCTCTGTCTCTCTCTCTCTCTCTGACTTTCATGTGATTTGTTTGCTAGGCAAGGAATCTTTACCTCAGCATTATAAGGCCAGAGCATTAACCGCGGGTGCGCCGACTGTTCTGAACCTTCGTAGTCCACCTATTAGATGGTACCTTTTCGTGTGACACGGCTCAAATTACAAAAGGACCTGTATATCATATGCGAACAGTGTAGATCCTGATCAGAGTTCGAATATGCGCGGATTAAACTCTGATAAGATTTCGCAGGTGTGCTGCTTGTTCTCGGGCAATGAATACAGGCAAATATATGCATTACCCGGAAGCAATCAAGCATTCATGTACGCTTGCATACAAAACATGCATGCATGCATGCGTGCGGGCGTGCCTTCCTGCCTGTGTCATAGACACATACGGACAAGTGCATGATAACATATACGAACGTGCGTGCGTGCGTGCATGAATGTATGCATGAGGCATATGCATGCATTATCATTATCATCATCATTACTACCGTATTTGCTCTAAATATTGGGACAACTTAACCCATTGTCATATCTGTCCTAAAATTTAAACAAGACCAGTTTACTACCTTTTGACATGTCTAACATGTCGCTGGATGAGTGGCAAACAATGTAGGCCCTGATCAAACGCCGCGTTCTGCGGTGTCTGATCAGGGTCTACACTGTTTGCTCAGGCCTGCTGTCCGAATACTAAAGGTTATTACGGTATTATCATTACGAACGGTAACTAATACAGGCTAATCTGTCTACAATTGTCAAAAGACCCATTTCTCATATTCAGGCCATTATCATTATTAGAAGTAGAAGTAGTAGCGGTAGTTGTAGTAGTAGTATGAGTCGACATAGGAGAAAAGGGCCAACCTGGCATATGCAAACAACGGATACTAAGAACCATTTATGCACCCGCGCAGTCTGAACAGGGATTTTCTATTTGACGATGTTTCCCCTAAATATTCAGACACTTCAGCTCTTTCCGTACTTGCCCTAATAATTTGAAACGTCCATTTGGCTACCTGTTGATGTGTCCAAGAAGTGCAAGACGAGAGACTAACAGTGTAGACCCTGATCAGAAGCTGCATTCTGCCTAGTCTGATAAGGATCTTCACTGATTACCAAGGCCTGACAGTCCGAAAGGATAAACACGGTACTTATTTTTTTACCATAACTCAATAATTCCGTGACAGTATAGTGAAACTATACATGCTGCTTGTATAGTGTTAAATTTGACATTTAAAGAATAAGGGATACGTTTTCTAAATAATAAACTAAAATTTTAAAGAAAGAGACCAATATGGGTATTTTTTTTAACCAGTGAATTTCAGAATCCCCCTTCCCTTTCTTCCCTCTCCCCCGCTCCGCCACATCAAGACCCTCAAACATATGAAAAAAGCAATATGGCGCATTCGAACAGCAAAGACTTAAAACAGGATACGCATCCAAATGCAGAGATCGAGGGAATCCAACCAAAGACATAAAACGGTGCGCATTGCAAATAATAATATATACGAATTAGTGTTTCATACATGACGAAGCTGTTGAGTCTAGTACCTGCAGAACTAGTTCAAACCTGCATTCTGTTTCACTCACGTGAAATAAATCAAATATTCAATTAATATAGGGATGTGGTTCAGTTTTATTTACAATAATAATTCAGAGGGGTAATAATGCGGAAAAAGCACGCTAGCTCCACATTGTGGCAGTCAAATACGTGTAGCCAAGATTATAAAACGCTCATTTAGTACACTTCTGCATGTCTGTCCGTATCGGGTAGAAACAAAGAGCTCTCGTCGTTTCAGTGAAGTTAAGCAACGCCAACCCGGTTAGTTCTTCGATGGGTGAACTTTCACTACCGAGTGCTGCAGATTTTTCATGTAGTTTTTCTCTCTCTTTTTCTGTACCTGCTTATTTGTTTTCTCATCAGTTTGTCACTCATAGCAATAATTCTGTTTGCGTTTCCTGACGTGGCTGATTTTATTTAGTTCTTAATTTGTAGTAGAAAAGACTACACTACACCCGCCTGTCTGTTGTATTATGACATATTATACGCAAAAATCCTTACACAGTGTAGTACCATATGCGAACAGATAAACCCAGACCAGTGTCAGTCAGCACATTTGATGATTCAGGTCATTACTGTACAAAAATATCAAATGCAAAAGACGGTTTTGCTAGCTAATGCAAAGACTGGTTTTGCTAAGTGGCGCGGAAATGATTGGTTAAAATTGGCGACGTCATAATAACGTTGCCACGGGTAACGTAATTTTTGCCGACGTTCACTTGTGAAAACTGTCTCTCTTTCTCTCTTAGTGTTTGTTGCTTTGAATTGTTAATGTCCCTTGTAATGTGTAAGTAAAATTTTTATAATTTATTGTAGTAGGTTGTAGTATTTTATATTGTACTGTTTAACTCTTATGGTGCGAAAAGGGGACATATTATATGCAAGCAATGACGGACCAAATCAACTTGCAGTCGTTCTTTATCGATATATTCAACATGTTTCCACTGATTTCGTATGCGGGAAACAAAGGCCCAGATCAGACTGTGCGAATGCGCAAACGGATCTGAGCATCACCATTCGCATGTTATATAGATGGGGCGTTTACACACATTGCGTATCACTTTATTCTTTATTTAAAATTTTAGGATAGTCACGCAAAATTTCTGCTAAACTAATACGCGAACATAGAAGATTCGCTTTAGCCTGTTGATTTGATAGGCCTACTCTGCTAGTCGAAATTTACTCTCAGCCTCTTTATTTGTCTTCAGAAATATATTATTATTATTATTATTGAGGTCCTTTGTAGATTATGAATTTGATTTGAAGAAATCTGAACCGTACCACGCTTCGACCGTACGCGAACAGAGAAAGACCATACCATAGTGTGCATCCTGATTAATGAGTGCCTGCGCTTTGTGCTTACAGAATAACTGGATAATGCATTACTTACAGACGTCAGAGTTCTTAATTAGGCTGTGGAAATGAGCAGGCTAACCCGTCTTCGCTGTTCGCGCATGTTTCTCATAGCATGACTCATTAATATTCGGCATCACATTGTGCGAATAATAATAATAATAGCGAATAGCCAATTGCATGAACCGAGAAGAGCCTTTACTGTTCACAAAATCTATTTTCTAACTTGCGGTATATATACAAGGAGAAAGAAGAACAAAATATGAGCAGGCTGAGTGGGTCGAGTCTTGAGTTTGACATTGGTACAAAGATAGATTAAATGAGTTTTTTTTTTTTAATTATCATTTCTCATTTTTTATTTGCTGTAACAAAAAGAAAGAGCGACAATCACGTGGGGTTCTTTCAGGAATATTTGATGGCCCCTTAAAGGGCCAAAATTAATTAGTCTTATCTACGGCCTGATTAGGCCATACAGACTGCATTCGTCGTCGTTTTGTAGGCATTGCCTAGACAAATGCTGCCGTAATCTTGTATTTCTCTGTCTTCTCTTCCTTGCCAGCATTGTCTTTCTTTCTTCTTCGCATATCTTCATTGCCAATCTTCCCTCTGCATGCCAGTAGGTATCGCGACGTTCCATATCTGTTGTGTTCTGTCAGACGTTAATTCGACAAACTGAAGGGCGCATTGGCTTACGTTCCAGTATTTATAACGTGAACGCGGACGTGAATGAAAACATGCATTGTCGACGGTACGTCGCTAACAATGGCGTCATGTGAACTGACGCTAGCTGTGTTTCTTGTAAGTTTGTTTATCGCTGGCCAACTAACATAATATGTTATAGCAATATGGTTCCATTTTAATTTGTTTCTACATGTTGACGGAAATCATACGCAGAATTTCTTTCTTTGTCTTATACTCCCCTTTTTTAGATTAACAGATTGTTCATTTGCTTATAACATGTCCTGCATTAATCGAAGTAAATAAATGAAAAATAGAAAACGTGCTAGCATTGGGAAGGTTGCAAATTTTATTTCAAATCAAAATCATACACTAATGAATAAGGTGATGAAGCTCCAGTGCGTTTTGCTTTGAGTATGACACAAATAAATGGAAAACAAATATATACATGTGACATGAACATTTATGCCTTTGATTTTACATTAATAACGTTAGTATTCCTAGACCGATCTCAGTCAGCACATCTGATGAGTCAGGCCAGTGCTGTTCAAAAATATCAAATCCAAAAGACTCAGTTTTGCTATCAAAAGCAAAAGACTCTGTTTTGCTGAGTGACGCTGAAATGATTGGTTAAAATTCATTACGTCATAGTAACGTTGCCCCAGGTAACGTAATGTTTTGTCGACGTCCCCTTGTGAAATCTGTCTCTCCCTCTGTCTCTCTTTCTCTCTTTCTCTGACTTTCATGTGATTTGTTTGCTAGGCAAGGAATCTTTACCACAGCATTATAAGGCCAGAGCATTAACCGCGGGTGCGCCGACTGTTCTGAACCTTCGTAGTCCACCTATTAGATGGTTCCTTTTCATGAGACACGGCTCAAATTACGAAAGGACCTGTATATCATATGCGAACAGTGTAGATCTTGATCAGAGTTCGAATATGCGCGGATAAGACTCTGATAAGATTTCGCAGGTGTGCTGATTGTTCTCGGGCAATAAATACAGGCAAATATATGCATTACCCGGAAGCAATCAAGCATTCATGTACGCTTGCGTACTAAACATGCGTGCGGGCGTGCCTTCCTGCCTGTGTCATAGACACATACGGACAACTGCATGATAACATACGAACGTGCGTGCGTGCGTGCATGAATGCAATCATGAGGCATATGCATGCATTATCATTATCAGCATCATTACTACCGTATTTGCTCTAAATATTGGGACAACTTAACCCATTGTCATATCTGTCCTAAAATTTAAACAAGACCAGTTTGCTACCTTTTGACATGTCTAACATGTCGCTGGATGAGTGGCAAACAATGTAGGCCCTGATCAAACGCCGCGTTCTGCGGTGTCTGATCAGGGTCTACACTGTTTGCTCAGGCCTGCTGTCCGAATACTAAAGGTTATTGCGGTATTATCATTACGAACGGTAACTAATGCAGGCTAATCTGTCTACAATTGTCAAAAGACCCATTTCTCATATTCAGGCCATTATCATTATTCTAAGTAGAAGTAGTAGCGGTAGTTGTAGTAGTAGTATGAATCGACATAGGAGAAAAGGGCCAACCTAGCATATGCAAACAACGGATACTAAGAACCATTTATGCACCCGCGCAGTCTGAACAGGGATTTTCTATTTGACGATGTTTCCCCTAAATATTCAGACACTTCAGCTCTTACCGTACTTTCCCTAATAATTTGAAACGTCCATTTGGCTACCTGTTGATGTGTCCAAGAAGTGCAAGACGAGAGACTAACAGTGTAGACCCTGATCAGAAGCTGCATTCTGCTGTGTCTGATAAGGATCTTCACTGATTACCAAGGCCTAACAGTCCGAAAGGATAAACACGGTACTTATTTTTTTACCATAACTCAATAATTCCGTGACAGTATAGTGAAACTATACATGCTGCTTGTATAGTGTTAAATTTGACATTAAAAGAATAAGGGATACGTTTTCTAAATAATAAACTAAAATTTTAAAGAAAAAGACCAATATTGGTATTTTTTTTAACCAGTGAATTTCAGAATCCCCCTTCCCTTTCTTCCCTCTCCCCCGCTCCGCCACATCAAGACCCTCAAACATATGAAAAAAGCAATATGGCGCATTCGAACAGCAAAGACTTAAAACAGGATACGCATCCAAATGCAGAGATCGAGGGAATCCAACCAAAGACATAAAACGGTGCGCATTGCAAATAATAATATATACGAATTAGTGTTTCATACATGACGAAGCTGTTGAGTCTAGTACCTGCAGAACTAGTTCAAACCTGCATTCTGTTTCACTCACGTGAAATAAATCAAATATTCAATTAATATAGGGATGTGGTTCAGTTTTATTTACAATAATAATTCAGAGGGGTAATAATGCGGAAAAAGCACGCTAGCTCCACATTGTGGCAGTCAAATACGTGTAGCCAAGATTATAAAACGCTCATTTAGTACACTTCTGCATGTCTGTCCGTATCGGGTAGAAACAAAGAGCTCTCGTCGTTTCAGTGAAGTTAAGCAACGCCAACCCGGTTAGTTCTTCGATGGGTGAACATACACTACCGAGTGCTGCAGATTTTGTCATGTAGTTTTTCTCTCTTTTTCTGTACCTGCTTATTTTTTTTACCTCATCAGTTTGTCACTCATAGCAATAATTCTGTTTGCGTATCCTGACGTGGCTGATTTTATTTAGATCTTAATTTGTAGTAGAAAAGACTACACCACACCCGCAAAAATCCTTACACAGTGTAGTACCATATGCGAACAGATAAACCCAGACCAGTGTCAGTCAGAACATTTGATGAGTCAGACCATTACTGTACAAAAATATCAAATGCAAAAGACGGTTTTGCTATCTAATGCAAAGACTGGTTTTGCTAAGTGGCGCGGAAATGATTGGTTAAAATTGGCGACGTCATAATAACGTTGCCACGGGTAACGTAATTTTTGCCGACGTTCACTTGTGAAAACTGTCTCTCTTTCTGTCTTAGTGTTTGTTGCTTTGAATTGTTAAATCCCATGTAATGTGTAAGTAAAATTTTTATAATTTATTGTAGTAGGTTGAAGTATTTTATATTGTACTGTTTAACTCTTATGGTGCGAAAAGGGGACATATTATATGCAAGCAATGACGGACCAAATCAAACTTGCAGTCGTTCTTTATCGATATATTCAACATGTTTCCACTGATTTCGTATGCGGGAAACAAAGGCCCTGATCAGACTGTGCGAATGCGCAAACGGATCTGAGCATCACCATTCGCATGTTATATAGATGGGGCGTTTACACACATTGCGTATCACTTTATTCTTTATTTAAAATTTTAGGATAGTCACGCAAAATTTCTGCTAAACTAATACGCGAACATAGAAGATTCGCTTTAGCCTGTTGATTTGATAGACTTACACTGCTAGTCGAAATATACTCTCAGCCTCTTTCTTTGTCTTCAGAAATATATTATTATTATTATTGAGGTCCTTTGTAGATTATGAATTTGATTTGAAGAAATCTGAACCGTACCACGCTTCGACCGTACGCGAAAAGAGAAAGACCATACCATAGTGTGCATCCTGATTAATGAGTGTCTGCGCTTTGTGCTTACAGAATAACTGGATAATGCATTAATTACAGACGTCAGAGTTCTTAATTAGGCTGTGGAAATGAGCAGGCTGACCCGTCTTCTCTGTTCGCGCATGTTTCTCATAGCATGACTCATTAATATTCGGCATCACATTGTGCGAATAATAATAATAATAGCGAATAGCCAATTGCATGAACCGAGAAGAGCCTTTACTGTTCACAAAATCTATTTTCTAACTTGCGGTATATATACAAGGAGAAAGAAGAACAAAATATGAGCAGGCTGAGTGGGTCGGGTCTTGGGTTTCACATTGGTACAAAAATAGATTAAATGAGTTGTTTTTTTTAATTATCATTTCTCATTTTTTATTTGCTGTAATAAAAAGAAAGCGACAATCACGTGGGGTTCTTTCAGGAATATTTGATGGCCCCTTAAAGGGCCAAAATTAATTAGTCGTATCTACGGCCTGATTAGGCCGTACAGACTGCAGTCGTCGTCGTTTTGTAGGTATTGCCTAGACAAATGCTGCCGTAATCTTGTATTTCTCTGTCTTCTCTTCCTTGCCAGCATTGTCTTTCTTTCTTCTTCGCATATCTTCATTGCCAATCTTCCCTCTGCATACCAGTAGGTATCGCGACGTTCCATATCTGTTGTGTTCTATCAGACGTTAATTCGACAAACTGAACGGCGCATTGACTTACGTCCCAGTATTTATAACGTGAACGCGGACGTGAATGAAAACATGCATTGTCGACGGTACGTCGCTAACAATGGCGTCATGTGAACCGACGCTAGCTGTGTTTCTTGTAAGTTTGTTTATCGCTGGCCAACTTACATAATATGTTATAGCAATATGGTTCCATTTTAATTTGTTTCTACATGTTGACGGAAATCATACGCAGAATTTCATTCTTTGTCTTATACTCCCCTTTTTTAGATTAACAGATTGTTCATTTGCTTATAACATGTCCTGCATTAATCAAAGTAAATAAATGAAAAATAGAAAACGTGCTAGCATTGGGAAGGTTGCAAATTTTATTTCAAATCAAAATCAGACACTAATGTATAAGGTGATGAAGCTCCAGTGCGTTTTGCTTTGAGTATGACACAAATGAATGGAAAACAAGTATATACATGTGACATGAACATTTATGCCTTTTATTATTTTACATTAATAACGTTAGTATTCCTAGACCGATCTCAGTCAGCACATCTGATGAGTCAGGCCAGTGCTGTTCAAAAATATCAAATCCAAAAGACTCAGTTTTGCTATCAAAAGCAAAAGACTCTGTTTTGCTGAGTGACGCTGAAATGATTGGTTAAAATTCACGACGTCACAGTAACGTTGCCCCAGGTAACGTAATGTTTTGTCGACGTCCCCTTGTGAAATCTCTGTCTCTGTCTCTCTCTCTCTCTCTGACTTTCATGTGATTTGTTTGCTAGGCAAGGAATCTTTACCTCAGCATTATAAGGCCAGAGCATTAACCGCGGGTGCGCCGACTGTTCTGAACCTTCGTAGTCCACCTATTAGATGGTACCTTTTCGTGTGACACGGCTCAAATTACAAAAGGACCTGTATATCATATGCGAACAGTGTAGATCCTGATCAGAGTTCGAATATGCGCGGATTAAACTCTGATAAGATTTCGCAGGTGTGCTGCTTGTTCTCGGGCAATGAATACAGGCAAATATATGCATTACCCGGAAGCAATCAAGCATTCATGTACGCTTGCATACAAAACATGCATGCATGCATGCGTGCGGGCGTGCCTTCCTGCCTGTGTCATAGACACATACGGACAAGTGCATGATAACATATACGAACGTGCGTGCGTGCGTGCATGAATGTATGCATGAGGCATATGCATGCATTATCATTATCATCATCATTACTACCGTATTTGCTCTAAATATTGGGACAACTTAACCCATTGTCATATCTGTCCTAAAATTTAAACAAGACCAGTTTACTACCTTTTGACATGTCTAACATGTCGCTGGATGAGTGGCAAACAATGTAGGCCCTGATCAAACGCCGCGTTCTGCGGTGTCTGATCAGGGTCTACACTGTTTGCTCAGGCCTGCTGTCCGAATACTAAAGGTTATTACGGTATTATCATTACGAACGGTAACTAATACAGGCTAATCTGTCTACAATTGTCAAAAGACCCATTTCTCATATTCAGGCCATTATCATTATTAGAAGTAGAAGTAGTAGCGGTAGTTGTAGTAGTAGTATGAGTCGACATAGGAGAAAAGGGCCAACCTGGCATATGCAAACAACGGATACTAAGAACCATTTATGCACCCGCGCAGTCTGAACAGGGATTTTCTATTTGACGATGTTTCCCCTAAATATTCAGACACTTCAGCTCTTTCCGTACTTGCCCTAATAATTTGAAACGTCCATTTGGCTACCTGTTGATGTGTCCAAGAAGTGCAAGACGAGAGACTAACAGTGTAGACCCTGATCAGAAGCTGCATTCTGCCTAGTCTGATAAGGATCTTCACTGATTACCAAGGCCTGACAGTCCGAAAGGATAAACACGGTACTTATTTTTTTACCATAACTCAATAATTCCGTGACAGTATAGTGAAACTATACATGCTGCTTGTATAGTGTTAAATTTGACATTTAAAGAATAAGGGATACGTTTTCTAAATAATAAACTAAAATTTTAAAGAAAGAGACCAATATGGGTATTTTTTTTAACCAGTGAATTTCAGAATCCCCCTTCCCTTTCTTCCCTCTCCCCCGCTCCGCCACATCAAGACCCTCAAACATATGAAAAAAGCAATATGGCGCATTCGAACAGCAAAGACTTAAAACAGGATACGCATCCAAATGCAGAGATCGAGGGAATCCAACCAAAGACATAAAACGGTGCGCATTGCAAATAATAATATATACGAATTAGTGTTTCATACATGACGAAGCTGTTGAGTCTAGTACCTGCAGAACTAGTTCAAACCTGCATTCTGTTTCACTCGTTAGTACGTGAAATAAATCAAATGTTCAATTAATATAGGGATGTGGTTCAGTTTTATTTACAATAATAATTCAGAGGGGTAATAATGCGGAAAAAGCACGCTAGCTCCACATTGTGGCAGTCAAATACGTGTAGCCAAGATTATAAAACGCTCATTTAGTACACTTCTGCATGTCTGTCCGTATCGGGTAGAAACAAAGAGCTCTCGTCGTTTCAGTGAAGTTAAGCAACGCCAACCCGGTTAGTTCTTCGATGGGTGAACTTTCACTACCGAGTGCTGCAGATTTTTCATGTAGTTTTTCTCTCTCTTTTTCTGTACCTGCTTATTTGTTTTCTCATCAGTTTGTCACTCATAGCAATAATTCTGTTTGCGTTTCCTGACGTGGCTGATTTTATTTAGTTCTTAATTTGTAGTAGAAAAGACTACACTACACCCGCCTGTCTGTTGTATTAAGACATATTATACGCAAAAATCCTTACACAGTGTAGTACCATATGCGAACAGATAAACCCAGACCAGTGTCAGTCAGCACATTTGATGATTCAGGTCATTACTGTACAAAAATATCAAATGCAAAAGACGGTTTTGCTAGCTAATGCAAAGACTGGTTTTGCTAAGTGGCGCGGAAATGATTGGTTAAAATTGGCGACGTCATAATAACGTTGCCACGGGTAACGTAATTTTTGCCGACGTTCACTTGTGAAAACTGTCTCTCTTTCACTCTTAGTGTTTGTTGCTTTGAATTGTTAATGTCCCTTGTAATGTGTAAGTAAAATTTTTATAATTTATTGTAGTAGGTTGTAGTATTTTATATTGTACTGTTTAACTCTTATGGTGCGAAAAGGGGACATATTATATGCAAGCAATGACGGACCAAATCAACTTGCAGTCGTTCTTTATCGATATATTCAACATGTTTCCACTGATTTCATATGCGGGAAACAAAGGCCCAGATCAGACTGTGCGAATGCGCAAACGGATCTGAGCATCACCATTCGCATGTTATATAGATGGGGCGTTTACACACATTGCGTATCACTTTATTCTTTATTTAAAATTTTAGGATAGTCACGCAAAATTTCTGCTAAACTAATACGCGAACATAGAAGATTCGCTTTAGCCTGTTGATTTGATAGGCCTACTCTGCTAGTCGAAATATACTCTCAGCCTCTTTATTTGTCTTCAGAAATATATTATTATTATTATTATTGAGGTCCTTTGTAGATTATGAATTTGATTTGAAGAAATCTGAACCGTACCACGCTTCGACCGTACGCGAACAGAGAAAGACCATACCATAGTGTGCATCCTGATTAATGAGTGCCTGCGCTTTGTGCTTACAGAATAACTGGATAATGCATTACTTACAGACGTCAGAGTTCTTAATTAGGCTGTGGAAATGAGCAGGCTAACCCGTCTTCGCTGTTCGCGCATGTTTCTCATAGCATGACTCATTAATATGCGGCATCACATTGTGCGAATAATAATAATAATAGCGAATAGCCAATTGCATGAACCGAGAAGAGCCTTTACTGTTCACTAAATCTATTTTCTAACTTGCGGTATATATACAAGGAGAAAGAAGAACAAAATATGAGCAGGCTGAGTGGGTCGAGTCTTGAGTTTGACATTGGTACAAAGATAGATTAAATGAGTTTTTTTTTTTAATTATCATTTCTCATTTTTTATTTGCTGTAATAAAAAGAAAGAGCGACAATCACGTGGGGTTCTTTCAGGAATATTTGATGGCCCCTTAAAGGGCCAAAATTAATTAGTCTTATCTACGGCCTGATTAGGCCATACAGACTGCATTCGTCGTCGTTTTGTAGGCATTGCCTAGACAAATGCTGCCGTAATCTTGTATTTCTCTGTCTTCTCTTCCTTGCCAGCATTGTCTTTCTTTCTTCTTCGCATATCTTCATTGCCAATCTTCCCTCTGCATGCCAGTAGGTATCGCGACGTTCCATATCTGTTGTGTTCTGTCAGACGTTAATTCGACAAACTGAAGGGCGCATTGGCTTACGTTCCAGTATTTATAACGTGAACGCGGACGTGAATGAAAACATGCATTGTCGACGGTACGTCGCTAACAATGGCGTCATGTGAACTGACGCTAGCTGTGTTTCTTGTAAGTTTGTTTATCGCTGGCCAACTAACATAATATGTTATAGCAATATGGTTCCATTTTAATTTGTTTCTACATGTTGACGGAAATCATACGCAGAATTTCTTTCTTTGTCTTATACTCCCCTTTTTTAGATTAACAGATTGTTCATTTGCTTATAACATGTCCTGCATTAATCGAAGTAAATAAATGAAAAATAGAAAACGTGCTAGCATTGGGAAGGTTGCAAATTTTATTTCAAATCAAAATCATACACTAATGAATAAGGTGATGAAGCTCCAGTGCGTTTTGCTTTGAGTATGACACAAATAAATGGAAAACAAATATATACATGTGACATGAACATTTATGCCTTTGATTTTACATTAATAACGTTAGTATTCCTAGACCGATCTCAGTCAGCACATCTGATGAGTCAGGCCAGTGCTGTTCAAAAATATCAAATCCAAAAGACTCAGTTTTGCTATCAAAAGCAAAAGACTCTGTTTTGCTGAGTGACGCTGAAATGATTGGTTAAAATTCACGACGTCACAGTAACGTTGCCCCAGGTAACGTAATGTTTTGTCGACGTCCCCTTGTGAAATCTGTCTCTCCCTCTCTCTCTCTTTCTCTCTTTCTCTGACTTTCATGTGATTTGTTTGCTAGGCAAGGAATCTTTACCACAGCATTATAAGGCCAGAGCATTAACCGCGGGTGCGCCGACTGTTCTGAACCTTCGTAGTCCACCTATTAGATGGTTCCTTTTCATGTGACACGGCTCAAATTACGAAAGGACCTGTATATCATATGCGAACAGTGTAGATCTTGATCAGAGTTCGAATATGCGCGGATTAGACTCTGATAAGATTTCGCAGGTGTGCTGATTGTTCTCGGGCAATAAATACAGGCAAATATATGCATTACCCGGAAGCAATCAAGCATTCATGTACGCTTGCGTACTAAACATGCGTGCGGGCGTGCCTTCCTGCCTGTGTCATAGACACATACGGACAACTGCATGATAACATATACGAACGTGCGTGCGTGCGTGCATGAATGCAGTCATGAGGCATATGCATGCATTATCATTATCAGCATCATTACTACCGTATTTGCTCTAAATATTGGGACAACTTAACCCATTGTCATATCTGTCCTAAAATTTAAACAAGACCAGTTTACTACTTTTTGACATGTCTAACATGTCGCTGGATGAGTGGCAAACAATGTAGGCCCTGATCAAACGCCGCGTTCTGCGGTGTCTGATCAGGGTCTACACTGTTTGCTCAGGCCTGCTGTCCGAATACTAAAGGTTATTGCGGTATTATCATTACGAACGGTAACTAATACAGGCTAATCTGTCTACAGTTGTCAAAAGACCCATTTCTCATATTCAGGCCATTATCATTATTATAAGTAGAAGTAGTAGCGGTAGTTGTAGTAGTAGTATGAATCGACATAGGAGAAAAGGGCCAACCTAGCATATGCAAACAACGGATACTAAGAACCATTTATGCACCCGCGCAGTCTGAACAGGGATTTTCTATTTGACGATGTTTCCCCTAAATATTCAGACACTTCAGCTCTTACCGTACTTTCCCTAATAATTTGAAACGTCCATTTGGCTACCTGTTGATGTGTCCAAGAAGTGCAAGACGAGAGACTAACAGTGTAGACCCTGATCAGAAGCTGCATTCTGCTGTGTCTGATAAGGATCTTCACTGATTACCAAGGCCTGACAGTCCGAAAGGATAAACACGGTACTTATTTTTTTACCATAACTCAATAATTCCGTGACAGTATAGTGAAACTATACATGCTGCTTGTATAGTGTTAAATTTGACATTAAAAGAATAAGGGATACGTTTTCTAAATAATAAACTAAATTTTTAAAGAAAAAGACCAATATTGGTATTTTTTTTAACCAGTGAATTTCAGAATCCCCCTTCCCTTTCTTCCCTCTCCCCCGCTCCGCCACATCAAGACCCTCAAACATATGAAAAAAGCAATATGGCGCATTCGAACAGCAAAGACTTAAAACAGGATACGCATCCAAATGCAGAGATCGAGGGAATCCAACCAAAGACATAAAACGGTGCGCATTGCAAATAATAATATATACGAATTAGTGTTTCATACATGACGAAGCTGTTGAGTCTAGTACCTGCAGAACTAGTTCAAACCTGCATTCTGTTTCACTCACGTGAAATAAATCAAATATTCAATTAATATAGGGATGTGGTTCAGTTTTATTTACAATAATAATTCAGAGGGGTAATAATGCGGAAAAAGCACGCTAGCTCCACATTGTGGCAGTCAAATACGTGTAGCCAAGATTATAAAACGCTCATTTAGTACACTTCTGCATGTCTGTCCGTATCGGGTAGAAACAAAGAGCTCTCGTCGTTTCAGTGAAGTTAAGCAACGCCAACCCGGTTAGTTCTTCGATGGGTGAACATACACTACCGAGTGCTGCAGATTTTGTCATGTAGTTTTTCTCTCTTTTTCTGTACCTGCTTCTTTTATTTACCTCATCAGTTTGTCACTCATAGCAATAATTCTGTTTGCGTATCCTGACGTGGCTGATTTTATTTAGATCTTAATTTGTAGTAGAAAAGACTACACCACACCCGCAAAAATCCTTACACAGTGTAGTACCATATGCGAACAGATAAACCCAGACCAGTGTCAGTCAGAACATTTGATGAGTCAGACCATTACTGTACAAAAATATCAAATGCAAAAGACGGTTTTGCTATCTAATGCAAAGACTGGTTTTGCTAAGTGGCGCGGAAATGATTGGTTAAAATTGGCGACGTCATAATAACGTTGCCACGGGTAACGTAATTTTTGCCGACGTTCACTTGTGAAAACTGTCTCTCTTTCTGTCTTAGTGTTTGTTGCTTTGAATTGTTAAATCCCATGTAATGTGTAAGTAAAATTTTTATAATTTATTGTAGTAGGTTGAAGTATTTTATATTGTACTGTTTAACTCTTATGGTGCGAAAAGGGGACATATTATATGCAAGCAATGGCGGACCAAATCAAACTTGCAGTCGTTCTTTATCGATATATTCAACATGTTTCCACTGATTTCGTATGCGGGAAACAAAGGCCCTGATCAGACTGTGCGAATGCGCAAACGGATCTGAGCATCACCATTCGCATGTTATATAGATGGGGCGTTTACACACATTGCGTATCACTTTATTCTTTATTTAAAATTTTAGGATAGTCACGCAAAATTTCTGCTAAACTAATACGCGAACATAGAAGATTCGCTTTAGCCTGTTGATTTGATAGACTTACACTGCTAGTCGAAATATACTCTCAGCCTCTTTCTTTGTCTTCAGAAATATATTATTATTATTATTGAGGTCCTTTGTAGATTATGAATTTGATTTGAAGAAATCTGAACCGTACCACGCTTCGACCGTACGCGAAAAGAGAAAGACCATACCATAGTGTGCATCCTGATTAATGAGTGTCTGCGCTTTGTGCTTACAGAATAACTGGATAATGCATTAATTACAGACGTCAGAGTTCTTAATTAGGCTGTGGAAATGAGCAGGCTGACCCGTCTTCTCTGTTCGCGCATGTTTCTCATAGCATGACTCATTAATATTCGGCATCACATTGTGCGAATAATAATAATAATAGCGAATAGCAAATTGCATGAACCGAGAAGAGCCTTTACTGTTCACAAAATCTATTAGGTTAGTTTCTAACTTGCGGTATATATACAAGGAGAAAGAAGAACAAAAATATGAGCAGGCTGAGTGGGTCGGGTCTTGGGTTTCACATTGGTACAAAGATAGATTAAATGAGTTGTTTTTTTTAATTATCATTTCTCATTTTTTATTTGCTGTAATAAAAAGAAAGCGACAATCACGTGGGGTTCTTTCAGGAATATTTGATGGCCCCTTAAAGGGCCAAAATTAATTAGTCGTATCTACGGCCTGATTAGGCCGTACAGACTGCAGTCGTCGTCGTTTTGTAGGTATTGCCTAGACAAATGCTGCCGTAATCTTGTATTTCTCTGTCTTCTCTTCCTTGCCAGCATTGTCTTTCTTTCTTCTTCGCATATCTTCATTGCCAATCTTCCCTCTGCATACCAGTAGGTATCGCGACGTTCCATATCTGTTGTGTTCTATCAGACGTTAATTCGACAAACTGAACGGCGCATTGGCTTACGTCCCAGTATTTATAACGTGAACGCGGACGTGAATGAAAACATGCATTGTCGACGGTACGTCGCTAACAATGGCGTCATGTGAACCGACGCTAGCTGTGTTTCTTGTAAGTTTGTTTATCGCTGGCCAACTTACATAATATGTTATAGCAATATGGTTCCATTTTAATTTGTTTCTACATGTTGACGGAAATCATACGCAGAATTTCATTCTTTGTCTTATACTCCCCTTTTTTAGATTAACAGATTGTTCATTTGCTTATAACATGTCCTGCATTAATCAAAGTAAATAAATGAAAAATAGAAAACGTGCTAGCATTGGGAAGGTTGCAAATTTTATTTCAAATCAAAATCAGACACTAATGTATAAGGTGATGAAGCTCCAGTGCGTTTTGCTTTGAGTATGACACAAATGAATGGAAAACAAGTATATACATGTGACATGAACATTTATGCCTTTTATTATTTTACATTAATAACGTTAGTATTCCTAGACCGATCTCAGTCAGCACATCTGATGAGTCAGGCCAGTGCTGTTCAAAAATATCAAATCCAAAAGACTCAGTTTTGCTATCAAAAGCAAAAGACTCTGTTTTGCTGAGTGACGCTGAAATGATTGGTTAAAATTCACGACGTCACAGTAACGTTGCCCCAGGTAACGTAATGTTTTGTCGACGTCCCCTTGTGAAATCTCTGTCTCTGTCTCTCTCTCTCTCTCTCTGACTTTCATGTGATTTGTTTGCTAGGCAAGGAATCTTTACCTCAGCATTATAAGGCCAGAGCATTAACCGCGGGTGCGCCGACTGTTCTGAACCTTCGTAGTCCACCTATTAGATGGTACCTTTTCGTGTGACACGGCTCAAATTACAAAAGGACCTGTATATCATATGCGAACAGTGTAGATCCTGATCAGAGTTCGAATATGCGCGGATTAAACTCTGATAAGATTTCGCAGGTGTGCTGCTTGTTCTCGGGCAATGAATACAGGCAAATATATGCATTACCCGGAAGCAATCAAGCATTCATGTACGCTTGCATACAAAACATGCATGCATGCATGCGGGCGGGCGTGCCTTCCTGCCTGTGTCATAGACACATACGGACAAGTGCATGATAACATATACGAACGTGCGTGCGTGCGTGCATGAATGTATGCATGAGGCATATGCATGCATTATCATTATCATCATCATTACTACCGTATTTGCTCTAAATATTGGGACAACTTAACCCATTGTCATATCTGTCCTAAAATTTAAACAAGACCAGTTTACTACTTTTTGACATGTCTAACATGTCGCTGGATGAGTGGCAAACAATGTAGGCCCTGATCAAACGCCGCGTTCTGCGGTGTCTGATCAGGGTCTACACTGTTTGCTCAGGCCTGCTGTCCGAATACTAAAGGTTATTACGGTATTATCATTACGAACGGTAACTAATACAGGCTAATCTGTCTACAATTGTCAAAAGACCCATTTCTCATATTCAGGCCATTATCATTATTAGAAGTAGAAGTAGTAGCGGTAGTTGTAGTAGTAGTATGAGTCGACATAGGAGAAAAGGGCCAACCTGGCATATGCAAACAACGGATACTAAGAACCATTTATGCACCCGCGCAGTCTGAACAGGGATTTTCTATTTGACGATGTTTCCCCTAAATATTCAGACACTTCAGCTCTTACCGTACTTTCCCTAATAATTTGAAACGTCCATTTGGCTACCTGTTGATGTGTCCAAGAAGTGCAAGACGAGAGACTAACAGTGTAGACCCTGATCAGAAGCTGCATTCTGCCTAGTCTGATAAGGATCTTCACTGATTACCAAGGCCTGACAGTCCGAAAGGATAAACACGGTACTTATTTTTTTTACCATAACTCAATAATTCCGTGACAGTATAGTGAAACTATACATGCTGCTTGTATAGTGTTAAATTTGACATTTAAAGAATAAGGGATACGTTTTCTAAATAATAAACTAAAATTTTAAAGAAAGAGACCAATATGGGTATTTTTTTTAACCAGTGAATTTCAGAATCCCCCTTCCCTTTCTTCCCTCTCCCCCGCTCCGCCACATCAAGACCCTCAAACATATGAAAAAAGCAATATGGCGCATTCGAACAGCAAAGACTTAAAACAGGATACGCATCCAAATGCAGAGATCGAGGGAATCCAACCAAAGACATAAAACGGTGCGCATTGCAAATAATAATATATACGAATTAGTGTTTCATACATGACGAAGCTGTTGAGTCTAGTACCTGCAGAACTAGTTCAAACCTGCATTCTGTTTCACTCGTTAGTACGTGAAATAAATCAAATGTTCAATTAATATAGGGATGTGGTTCAGTTTTATTTACAATAATAATTCAGAGGGGTAATAATGCGGAAAAAGCACGCTAGCTCCACATTGTGGCAGTCAAATACGTGTAGCCAAGATTATAAAACGCTCATTTAGTACACTTCTGCATGTCTGTCCGTATCGGGTAGAAACAAAGAGCTCTCGTCGTTTCAGTGAAGTTAAGCAACGCCAACCCTGTTAGTTCTTCGATGGGTGAACTTTCACTACCGAGTGCTGCAGATTTTTCATGTAGTTTTTCTCTCTCTTTTTCTGTACCTGCTTATTTGTTTTCTCATCAGTTTGTCACTCATAGCAATAATTCTGTTTGCGTTTCCTGACGTGGCTGATTTTATTTAGTTCTTAATTTGTAGTAGAAAAGACTACACTACACCCGCCTGTCTGTTGTATTATGACATATTATACGCAAAAATCCTTACACAGTGTAGTACCATATGCGAACAGATAAACCCAGACCAGTGTCAGTCAGCACATTTGATGATTCAGGTCATTACTGTACAAAAATATCAAATGCAAAAGACGGTTTTGCTAGCTAATGCAAAGACTGGTTTTGCTAAGTGGCGCGGAAATGATTGGTTAAAATTGGCGACGTCATAATAACGTTGCCACGGGTAACGTAATTTTTGCCGACGTTCACTTGTGAAAACTGTCTCTCTTTCTCTCTTAGTGTTTGTTGCTTTGAATTGTTAATGTCCCTTGTAATGTGTAAGTAAAATTTTTATAATTTATTGTAGTAGGTTGTAGTATTTTATATTGTACTGTTTAACTCTTATGGTGCGAAAAGGGGACATATTATATGCAAGCAATGACGGACCAAATCAACTTGCAGTCGTTCTTTATCGATATATTCAACATGTTTCCACTGATTTCGTATGCGGGAAACAAAGGCCCAGATCAGACTGTGCGGATGCGCAAACGGATCTGAGCATCACCATTCGCATGTTATATAGATGGGGCGTTTACACACATTGCGTATCACTTTATTCTTTATTTAAAATTTTAGGATAGTCACGCAAAATTTCTGCTAAACTAATACGCGAACATAGAAGATTCGCTTTAGCCTGTTGATTTGATAGGCCTACTCTGCTAGTCGAAATTTACTCTCAGCCTCTTTATTTGTCTTCAGAAATATATTATTATTATTATTATTGAGGTCCTTTGTAGATTATGAATTTGATTTGAAGAAATCTGAACCGTACCACGCTTCGACCGTACGCGAACAGAGAAAGACCATACCATAGTGTGCATCCTGATTAATGAGTGCCTGCGCTTTGTGCTTACAGAATAACTGGATAATGCATTACTTACAGACGTCAGAGTTCTTAATTAGGCTGTGGAAATGAGCAGGCTAACCCGTCTTCGCTGTTCGCGCATGTTTCTCATAGCATGACTCATTAATATTCGGCATCACATTGTGCGAATAATAATAATAATAGCGAATAGCCAATTGCATGAACCGAGAAGAGCCTTTACTGTTCACAAAATCTATTTTCTAACTTGCGGTATATATACAAGGAGAAAGAAGAACAAAATATGAGCAGGCTGAGTGGGTCGAGTCTTGAGTTTGACATTGGTACAAAGATAGATTAAATGAGTTTTTTTTTTTAATTATCATTTCTCATTTTTTATTTGCTGTAATAAAAAGAAAGAGCGACAATCACGTGGGGTTCTTTCAGGAATATTTGATGGCCCCTTAAAGGGCCAAAATTAATTAGTCTTATCTACGGCCTGATTAGGCCATACAGACTGCATTCGTCGTCGTTTTGTAGGCATTGCCTAGACAAATGCTGCCGTAATCTTGTATTTCTCTGTCTTCTCTTCCTTGCCAGCATTGTCTTTCTTTCTTCTTCGCATATCTTCATTGCCAATCTTCCCTCTGCATGCCAGTAGGTATCGCGACGTTCCATATCTGTTGTGTTCTGTCAGACGTTAATTCGACAAACTGAAGGGCGCATTGGCTTACGTTCCAGTATTTATAACGTGAACGCGGACGTGAATGAAAACATGCATTGTCGACGGTACGTCGCTAACAATGGCGTCATGTGAACTGACGCTAGCTGTGTTTCTTGTAAGTTTGTTTATCGCTGGCCAACTAACATAATATGTTATAGCAATATGGTTCCATTTTAATTTGTTTCTACATGTTGACGGAAATCATACGCAGAATTTCTTTCTTTGTCTTATACTCCCCTTTTTTAGATTAACAGATTGTTCATTTGCTTATAACATGTCCTGCATTAATCGAAGTAAATAAATGAAAAATAGAAAACGTGCTAGCATTGGGAAGGTTGCAAATTTTATTTCAAATCAAAATCATACACTAATGAATAAGGTGATGAAGCTCCAGTGCGTTTTGCTTTGAGTATGACACAAATAAATGGAAAACAAATATATACATGTGACATGAACATTTATGCCTTTGATTTTACATTAATAACGTTAGTATTCCTAGACCGATCTCAGTCAGCACATCTGATGAGTCAGGCCAGTGCTGTTCAAAAATATCAAATCCAAAAGACTCAGTTTTGCTATCAAAAGCAAAAGACTCTGTTTTGCTGAGTGACGCTGAAATGATTGGTTAAAATTCATTACGTCACAGTAACGTTGCCCCAGGTAACGTAATGTTTTGTCGACGTCCCCTTGTGAAATCTGTCTCTCCCTCTGTCTCTCTTTCTCTCTTTCTCTGACTTTCATGTGATTTGTTTGCTAGGCAAGGAATCTTTACCACAGCATTATAAGGCCAGAGCATTAACCGCGGGTGCGCCGACTGTTCTGAACCTTCGTAGTCCACCTATTAGATGGTTCCTTTTCATGTGACACGGCTCAAATTACGAAAGGACCTGTATATCATATGCGAACAGTGTAGATCTTGATCAGAGTTCGAATATGCGCGGATTAGACTCTGATAAGATTTCGCAGGTGTGCTGATTGTTCTCGGGCAATAAATACAGGCAAATATATGCATTACCCGGAAGCAATCAAGCATTCATGTACGCTTGCGTACTAAACATGCGTGCGGGCGTGCCTTCCTGCCTGTGTCATAGACACATACGGACAACTGCATGATAACATACGAACGTGCGTGCGTGCGTGCATGAATGCAGTCATGAGGCATATGCATGCATTATCATTATCAGCATCATTACTACCGTATTTGCTCTAAATATTGGGACAACTTAACCCATTGTCATATCTGTCCTAAAATTTAAACAAGACCAGTTTACTACTTTTTGACATGTCTAACATGTCGCTGGATGAGTGGCAAACAATGTAGGCCCTGATCAAACGCCGCGTTCTGCGGTGTCTGATCAGGGTCTACACTGTTTGCTCAGGCCTGCTGTCCGAATACTAAAGGTTATTGCGGTATTATCATTACGAACGGTAACTAATACAGGCTAATCTGTCTACAGTTGTCAAAAGACCCATTTCTCATATTCAGGCCATTATCATTATTATAAGTAGAAGTAGTAGCGGTAGTTGTAGTAGTAGTATGAATCGACATAGGAGAAAAGGGCCAACCTAGCATATGCAAACAACGGATACTAAGAACCATTTATGCACCCGCGCAGTCTGAACAGGGATTTTCTATTTGACGATGTTTCCCCTAAATATTCAGACACTTCAGCTCTTACCGTACTTTCCCTAATAATTTGAAACGTCCATTTGGCTACCTGTTGATGTGTCCAAGAAGTGCAAGACGAGAGACTAACAGTGTAGACCCTGATCAGAAGCTGCATTCTGCTGTGTCTGATAAGGATCTTCACTGATTACCAAGGCCTAACAGTCCGAAAGGATAAACACGGTACTTATTTTTTTACCATAACTCAATAATTCCGTGACAGTATAGTGAAACTATACATGCTGCTTGTATAGTGTTAAATTTGACATTAAAAGAATAAGGGATACGTTTTCTAAATAATAAACTAAATTTTTAAAGAAAAAGACCAATATTGGTATTTTTTTTAACCAGTGAATTTCAGAATCCCCCTTCCCTTTCTTCCCTCTCCCCCGCTCCGCCACATCAAGACCCTCAAACATATGAAAAAAGCAATATGGCGCATTCGAACAGCAAAGACTTAAAACAGGATACGCATCCAAATGCAGAGATCGAGGGAATCCAACCAAAGACATAAAACGGTGCGCATTGCAAATAATAATATATACGAATTAGTGTTTCATACATGACGAAGCTGTTGAGTCTAGTACCTGCAGAACTAGTTCAAACTTGCATTCTGTTTCACTCACGTGAAATAAATCAAATATTCAATTAATATAGGGATGTGGTTCAGTTTTATTTACAATAATAATTCAGAGGGGTAATAATGCGGAAAAAGCACGCTAGCTCCACATTGTGGCAGTCAAATACGTGTAGCCAAGATTATAAAACGCTCATTTAGTACACTTCTGCATGTCTGTCCGTATCGGGTAGAAACAAAGAGCTCTCGTCGTTTCAGTGAAGTTAAGCAACGCCAACCCGGTTAGTTCTTCGATGGGTGAACATACACTACCGAGTGCTGCAGATTTTGTCATGTAGTTTTTCTCTCTTTTTCTGTACCTGCTTCTTTTATTTACCTCATCAGTTTGTCACTCATAGCAATAATTCTGTTTGCGTATCCTGACGTGGCTGATTTTATTTAGATCTTAATTTGTAGTAGAAAAGACTACACCACACCCGCAAAAATCCTTACACAGTGTAGTACCATATGCGAACAGATAAACCCAGACCAGTGTCAGTCAGAACATTTGATGAGTCAGACCATTACTGTACAAAAATATCAAATGCAAAAGACGGTTTTGCTATCTAATGCAAAGACTGGTTTTGCTAAGTGGCGCGGAAATGATTGGTTAAAATTGGCGACGTCATAATAACGTTGCCACGGGTAACGTAATTTTTGCCGACGTTCACTTGTGAAAACTGTCTCTCTTTCTGTCTTAGTGTTTGTTGCTTTGAATTGTTAAATCCCATGTAATGTGTAAGTAAAATTTTTATAATTTATTGTAGTAGGTTGAAGTATTTTATATTGTACTGTTTAACTCTTATGGTGCGAAAAGGGGACATATTATATGCAAGCAATGACGGACCAAATCAACTTGCAGTCGTTCTTTATCGATATATTCAACATGTTTCCACTGATTTCGTATGCGGGAAACAAAGGCCCAGATCAGACTGTGCGAATGCGCAAACGGATCTGAGCATCACCATTCGCATGTTATATAGATGGGGCGTTTACACACATTGCGTATCACTTTATTCTTTATTTAAAATTTTAGGATAGTCACGCAAAATTTCTGCTAAACTAATACGCGAACATAGAAGATTCGCTTTAGCCTGTTGATTTGATAGACTTACACTGCTAGTCGAAATATACTCTCAGCCTCTTTCTTTGTCTTCAGAAATATATTATTATTATTATTGAGGTCCTTTGTAGATTATGAATTTGATTTGAAGAAATCTGAACCGTACCACGCTTCGACCGTACGCGAAAAGAGAAAGACCATACCATAGTGTGCATCCTGATTAATGAGTGTCTGCGCTTTGTGCTTACAGAATAACTGGATAATGCATTAATTACAGACGTCAGAGTTCTTAATTAGGCTGTGGAAATGAGCAGGCTGACCCGTCTTCTCTGTTCGCGCATGTTTCTCATAGCATGACTCATTAATATTCGGCATCACATTGTGCGAATAATAATAATAATAGCGAATAGCAAATTGCATGAACCGAGAAGAGCCTTTACTGTTCACAAAATATATTAGGTTATTTTCTAACTTGCGGTATATATACAAGGAGAAAGAAGAACAAAAATATGAGCAGGCTGAGTGGGTCGGGTCTTGGGTTTCACATTGGTACAAAGATAGATTAAATGAGTTGTTTTTTTTAATTATCATTTCTCATTTTTTATTTGCTGTAATAAAAAGAAAGCGACAATCACGTGGGGTTCTTTCAGGAATATTTGATGGCCCCTTAAAGGGCCAAAATTAATTAGTCGTATCTACGGCCTGATTAGGCCGTACAGACTGCAGTCGTCGTCGTTTTGTAGGTATTGCCTAGACAAATGCTGCCGTAATCTTGTATTTCTCTGTCTTCTCTTCCTTGCCAGCATTGTCTTTCTTTCTTCTTCGCATATCTTCATTGCCAATCTTCCCTCTGCATACCAGTAGGTATCGCGACGTTCCATATCTGTTGTGTTCTATCAGACGTTAATTCGACAAACTGAACGGCGCATTGGCTTACGTCCCAGTATTTATAACGTGAACGCGGACGTGAATGAAAACATGCATTGTCGACGGTACGTCGCTAACAATGGCGTCATGTGAACCGACGCTAGCTGTGTTTCTTGTAAGTTTGTTTATCGCTGGCCAACTTACATAATATGTTATAGCAATATGGTTCCATTTTAATTTGTTTCTACATGTTGACGGAAATCATACGCAGAATTTCATTCTTTGTCTTATACTCCCCTTTTTTAGATTAACAGATTGTTCATTTGCTTATAACATGTCCTGCATTAATCAAAGTAAATAAATGAAAAATAGAAAACGTGCTAGCATTGGGAAGGTTGCAAATTTTATTTCAAATCAAAATCAGACACTAATGTATAAGGTGATGAAGCTCCAGTGCGTTTTGCTTTGAGTATGACACAAATGAATGGAAAACAAGTATATACATGTGACATGAACATTTATGCCTTTTATTATTTTACATTAATAACGTTAGTATTCCTAGACCGATCTCAGTCAGCACATCTGATGAGTCAGGCCAGTGCTGTTCAAAAATATCAAATCCAAAAGACTCAGTTTTGCTATCAAAAGCAAAAGACTCTGTTTTGCTGAGTGACGCTGAAATGATTGGTTAAAATTCACGACGTCACAGTAACGTTGCCCCAGGTAACGTAATGTTTTGTCGACGTCCCCTTGTGAAATCTCTGTCTCTGTCTCTCTCTCTCTCTCTCTGACTTTCATGTGATTTGTTTCCTAGGCAAGGAATCTTTACCTCAGCATTATAAGGCCAGAGCATTAACCGCGGGTGCGCCGACTGTTCTGAACCTTCGTAGTCCACCTATTAGATGGTACCTTTTCGTGTGACACGGCTCAAATTACAAAAGGACCTGTATATCATATGCGAACAGTGTAGATCCTGATCAGAGTTCGAATATGCGCGGATTAAACTCTGATAAGATTTCGCAGGTGTGCTGCTTGTTCTCGGGCAATGAATACAGGCAAATATATGCATTACCCGGAAGCAATCAAGCATTCATGTACGCTTGCATACAAAACATGCATGCGTGCGGGCGTGCCTTCCTGCCTGTGTCATAGACACATACGGACAAGTGCATGATAACATATACGAACGTGCGTGCGTGCGTGCATGAATGTATGCATGAGGCATATGCATGCATTATCATTATCATCATCATTACTACCGTATTTGCTCTAAATATTGGGACAACTTAACCCATTGTCATATCTGTCCTAAAATTTAAACAAGACCAGTTTACTACCTTTTGACATGTCTAACATGTCGCTGGATGAGTGGCAAACAATGTAGGCCCTGATCAAACGCCGCGTTCTGCGGTGTCTGATCAGGGTCTACACTGTTTGCTCAGGCCTGCTGTCCGAATACTAAAGGTTATTACGGTATTATCATTACGAACGGTAACTAATACAGGCTAATCTGTCTACAATTGTCAAAAGACCCATTTCTCATATTCAGGCCATTATCATTATTAGAAGTAGAAGTAGTAGCGGTAGTTGTAGTAGTAGTATGAGTCGACATAGGAGAAAAGGGCCAACCTGGCATATGCAAACAACGGATACTAAGAACCATTTATGCACCCGCGCAGTCTGAACAGGGATTTTCTATTTGACGATGTTTCCCCTAAATATTCAGACACTTCAGCTCTTACCGTACTTGCCCTAATAATTTGAAACGTCCATTTGGCTACCTGTTGATGTGTCCAAGAAGTGCAAGACGAGAGACTAACAGTGTAGACCCTGATCAGAAGCTGCATTCTGCCTAGTCTGATAAGGATCTTCACTGATTACCAAGGCCTGACAGTCCGAAAGGATAAACACGGTACTTATTTTTTTTACCATAACTCAATAATTCCGTGACAGTATAGTGAAACTATACATGCTGCTTGTATAGTGTTAAATTTGACATTTAAAGAATAAGGGATACGTTTTCTAAATAATAAACTAAAATTTTAAAGAAAGAGACCAATATGGGTATTTTTTTTTAACCAGTGAATTTCAGAATCCCCCTTCCCTTTCTTCCCTCTCCCCCGCTCCGCCACATCAAGACCCTCAAACATATGAAAAAAGCAATATGGCGCATTCGAACAGCAAAGACTTAAAACAGGATACGCATCCAAATGCAGAGATCGAGGGAATCCAGCCAAAGACATAAAACGGTGCGCATTGCAAATAATAATATATACGAATTAGTGTTTCATACATGACGAAGCTGTTGAGTCTAGTACCTGCAGAACTAGTTCAAACCTGCATTCTGTTTCACTCGTTAGTACGTGAAATAAATCAAATGTTCAATTAATATAGGGATGTGGTTCAGTTTTATTTACAATAATAATTCAGAGGGGTAATAATGCGGAAAAAGCACGCTAGCTCCACATTGTGGCAGTCAAATACGTGTAGCCAAGATTATAAAACGCTCATTTAGTACACTTCTGCATGTCTGTCCGTATCGGGTAGAAACAAAGAGCTCTCGTCGTTTCAGTGAAGTTAAGCAACGCCAACCCTGTTAGTTCTTCGATGGGTGAACTTTCACTACCGAGTGCTGCAGATTTTTCATGTAGTTTTTCTCTCTCTTTTTCTGTACCTGCTTATTTGTTTTCTCATCAGTTTGTCACTCATAGCAATAATTCTGTTTGCGTTTCCTGACGTGGCTGATTTTATTTAGTTCTTAATTTGTAGTAGAAAAGACTACACTACACCCGCCTGTCTGTTGTATTATGACATATTATACGCAAAAATCCTTACACAGTGTAGTACCATATGCGAACAGATAAACCCAGACCAGTGTCAGTCAGCACATTTGATGATTCAGGTCATTACTGTACAAAAATATCAAATGCAAAAGACGGTTTTGCTAGCTAATGCAAAGACTGGTTTTGCTAAGTGGCGCGGAAATGATTGGTTAAAATTGGCGACGTCATAATAACGTTGCCACGGGTAACGTAATTTTTGCCGACGTTCACTTGTGAAAACTGTCTCTCTTTCTCTCTTAGTGTTTGTTGCTTTGAATTGTTAATGTCCCTTGTAATGTGTAAGTAAAATTTTTATAATTTATTGTAGTAGGTTGTAGTATTTTATATTGTACTGTTTAACTCTTATGGTGCGAAAAGGGGACATATTATATGCAAGCAATGACGGACCAAATCAACTTGCAGTCGTTCTTTATCGATATATTCAACATGTTTCCACTGATTTCGTATGCGGGAAACAAAGGCCCAGATCAGACTGTGCGAATGCGCAAACGGATCTGAGCATCACCATTCGCATGTTATATAGATGGGGCGTTTACACACATTGCGTATCACTTTATTCTTTATTTAAAATTTTAGGATAGTCACGCAAAATTTCTGCTAAACTAATACGCGAACATAGAAGATTCGCTTTAGCCTGTTGATTTGATAGGCCTTCTCTGCTAGTCGAAATATACTCTCAGCCTCTTTATTTGTCTTCAGAAATATATTATTATTATTATTATTGAGGTCCTTTGTAGATTATGAATTTGATTTGAAGAAATCTGAACCGTACCACGCTTCGACCGTACGCGAACAGAGAAAGACCATACCATAGTGTGCATCCTGATTAATGAGTGCCTGCGCTTTGTGCTTACAGAATAACTGGATAATGCATTACTTACAGACGTCAGAGTTCTTAATTAGGCTGTGGAAATGAGCAGGCTAACCCGTCTTCGCTGTTCGCGCATGTTTCTCATAGCATGACTCATTAATATTCGGCATCACATTGTGCGAATAATAATAATAATAGCGAATAGCCAATTGCATGAACCGAGAAGAGCCTTTACTGTTCACAAAATCTATTTTCTAACTTGCGGTATATATACAAGGAGAAAGAAGAACAAAATATGAGCAGGCTGAGTGGGTCGAGTCTTGAGTTTGACATTGGTACAAAGATAGATTAAATGAGTTTTTTTTTTTTTTTAATTATCATTTCTCATTTTTTATTTGCTGTAATAAAAAGAAAGAGCGACAATCACGTGGGGTTCTTTCAGGAATATTTGATGGCCCCTTAAAGGGCCAAAATTAATTAGTCTTATCTACGGCCTGATTAGGCCATACAGACTGCATTCGTCGTCGTTTTGTAGGTATTGCCTAGACAAATGCTGCCGTAATCTTGTATTTCTCTGTCTTCTCTTCCTTGCCAGCATTGTCTTTCTTTCTTCTTCGCATATCTTCATTGCCAATCTTCCCTCTGCATGCCAGTAGGTATCGCGACGTTCCATATCTGTTGTGTTCTGTCAGACGTTAATTCGACAAACTGAAGGGCGCATTGGCTTACGTTCCAGTATTTATAACGTGAACGCGGACGTGAATGAAAACATGCATTGTCGACGGTACGTCGCTAACAATGGCGTCATGTGAACTGACGCTAGCTGTGTTTCTTGTAAGTTTGTTTATCGCTGGCCAACTAACATAATATGTTATAGCAATATGGTTCCATTTTAATTTGTTTCTACATGTTGACGGAAATCATACGCAGAATTTCTTTCTTTGTCTTATACTCCCCTTTTTTAGATTAACAGATTGTTCATTTGCTTATAACATGTCCTGCATTAATCGAAGTAAATAAACGAAAAATAGAAAACGTGCTAGCATTGGGAAGGTTGCAAATTTTATTTCAAATCAAAATCATACACTAATGAATAAGGTGATAAAGCTCCAGTGCGTTTTGCTTTGAGTATGACACAAATAAATGGAAAACAAATATATACATGTGACATGAACATTTATGCCTTTGATTTTACATTAATAACGTTAGTATTCCTAGACCGATCTCAGTCAGCACATCTGATGAGTCAGGCCAGTGCTGTTCAAAAATATCAAATCCAAAAGACTCAGTTTTGCTATCAAAAGCAAAAGACTCTGTTTTGCTGAGTGACGCTGAAATGATTGGTTAAAATTCATTACGTCACAGTAACGTTGCCCCAGGTAACGTAATGTTTTGTCGACGTCCCCTTGTGAAATCTGTCTCTCCCTCTCTCTCTCTTTCTCTCTTTCTCTGACTTTCATGTGATTTGTTTGCTAGGCAAGGAATCTTTACCACAGCATTATAAGGCCAGAGCATTAACCGCGGGTGCGCCGACTGTTCTGAACCTTCGTAGTCCACCTATTAGATGGTTCCTTTTCATGTGACACGGCTCAAATTACGAAAGGACCTGTATATCATATGCGAACAGTGTAGATCTTGATCAGAGTTCGAATATGCGCGGATAAGACTCTGATAAGATTTCGCAGGTGTGCTGATTGTTCTCGGGCAATAAATACAGGCAAATATATGCATTACCCGGAAGCAATCAAGCATTCATGTACGCTTGCGTACTAAACATGCGTGCGGGCGTGCCTTCCTGCCTGTGTCATAGACACATACGGACAACTGCATGATAACATACGAACGTGCGTGCGTGCGTGCATGAATGCAATCATGAGGCATATGCATGCATTATCATTATCAGCATCATTACTACCGTATTTGCTCTAAATATTGGGACAACTTAACCCATTGTCATATCTGTCCTAAAATTTAAACAAGACCAGTTTGCTACCTTTTGACATGTCTAACATGTCGCTGGATGAGTGGCAAACAATGTAGGCCCTGATCAAACGCCGCGTTCTGCGGTGTCTGATCAGGGTCTACACTGTTTGCTCAGGCCTGCTGTCCGAATACTAAAGGTTATTGCGGTATTATCATTACGAACGGTAACTAATGCAGGCTAATCTGTCTACAATTGTCAAAAGACCCATTTCTCATATTCAGGCCATTATCATTATTATAAGTAGAAGTAGTAGCGGTAGTTGTAGTAGTAGTATGAATCGACATAGGAGAAAAGGGCCAACCTAGCATATGCAAACAACGGATACTAAGAACCATTTATGCACCCGCGCAGTCTGAACAGGGATTTTCTATTTGACGATGTTTCCCCTAAATATTCAGACACTTCAGCTCTTACCGTACTTTCCCTAATAATTTGAAACGTCCATTTGGCTACCTGTTGATGTGTCCAAGAAGTGCAAGACGAGAGACTAACAGTGTAGACCCTGATCAGAAGCTGCATTCTGCTGTGTCTGATAAGGATCTTCACTGATTACCAAGGCCTAACAGTCCGAAAGGATAAACACGGTACTTATTTTTTTACCATAACTCAATAATTCCGTGACAGTATAGTGAAACTATACATGCTGCTTGTATAGTGTTAAATTTGACATTAAAAGAATAAGGGATACGTTTTCTAAATAATAAACTAAAATTTTAAAGAAAAAGACCAATATTGGTATTTTTTTTAACCAGTGAATTTCAGAATCCCCCTTCCCTTTCTTCCCTCTCCCCCGCTCCGCCACATCAAGACCCTCAAACATATGAAAAAAGCAATATGGCGCATTCGAACAGCAAAGACTTAAAACAGGATACGCATCCAAATGCAGAGATCGAGGGAATCCAACCAAAGACATAAAACGGTGCGCATTGCAAATAATAATATATACGAATTAGTGTTTCATACATGACGAAGCTGTTGAGTCTAGTACCTGCAGAACTAGTTCAAACCTGCATTCTGTTTCACTCACGTGAAATAAATCAAATATTCAATTAATATAGGGATGTGGTTCAGTTTTATTTACAATAATAATTCAGAGGGGTAATAATGCGGAAAAAGCACGCTAGCTCCACATTGTGGCAGTCAAATACGTGTAGCCAAGATTATAAAACGCTCATTTAGTACACTTCTGCATGTCTGTCCGTATCGGGTAGAAACAAAGAGCTCTCGTCGTTTCAGTGAAGTTAAGCAACGCCAACCCGGTTAGTTCTTCGATGGGTGAACATACACTACCGAGTGCTGCAGATTTTGTCATGTAGTTTTTCTCTCTTTTTCTGTACCTGCTTCTTTTATTTACCTCATCAGTTTGTCACTCATAGCAATAATTCTGTTTGCGTATCCTGACGTGGCTGATTTTATTTAGATCTTAATTTGTAGTAGAAAAGACTACACCACACCCGCAAAAATCCTTACACAGTGTAGTACCATATGCGAACAGATAAACCCAGACCAGTGTCAGTCAGAACATTTGATGAGTCAGACCATTACTGTACAAAAATATCAAATGCAAAAGACGGTTTTGCTATCTAATGCAAAGACTGGTTTTGCTAAGTGGCGCGGAAATGATTGGTTAAAATTGGCGATGTCATAATAACGTTGCCACGGGTAACGTAATTTTTGCCGACGTTCACTTGTGAAAACTGTCTCTCTTTCTGTCTTTGTGTTTGTTGCTTTGAATTGTTAAATCCCATGTAATGTGTAAGTAAAATTTTTATAATTTATTGTAGTAGGTTGAAGTATTTTATATTGTACTGTTTAACTCTTATGGTGCGAAAAGGGGACATATTATATGCAAGCAATGACGGACCAAATCAAACTTGCAGTCGTTCTTTATCGATATATTCAACATGTTTCCACTGATTTCGTATGCGGGAAACAAAGGCCCTGATCAGACTGTGCGAATGCGCAAACGGATCTGAGCATCACCATTCGCATGTTATATAGATGGGGCGTTTACACACATTGCGTATCACTTTATTCTTTATTTAAAATTTTAGGATAGTCACGCAAAATTTCTGCTAAACTAATACGCGAACATAGAAGATTCGCTTTAGCCTGTTGATTTGATAGACTTCCACTGCTAGTCGAAATATACTCTCAGCCTCTTTCTTTGTCTTCAGAAATATATTATTATTATTATTGAGGTCCTTTGTAGATTATGAATTTGATTTGAAGAAATCTGAACCGTACCACGCTTCGACCGTACGCGAAAAGAGAAAGACCATACCATAGTGTGCATCCTGATTAATGAGTGTCTGCGCTTTGTGCTTACAGAATAACTGGATAATGCATTAATTACAGACGTCAGAGTTCTTAATTAGGCTGTGGAAATGAGCAGGCTGACCCGTCTTCTCTGTTCGCGCATGTTTCTCATAGCATGACTCATTAATATTCGGCATCACATTGTGCGAATAATAATAATAATAGCGAATAGCCAATTGCATGAACCGAGAAGAGCCTTTACTGTTCACAAAATCTATTTTCTAACTTGCGGTATATATACAAGGAGAAAGAAGAACAAAATATGAGCAGGCTGAGTTCGTCGGGTCTTGGGTTTCACATTGGTACAAAGATAGATTAAATGAGTTGTTTTTTTTTAATTATCATTTCTCATTTTTTATTTGCTGTAATAAAAAGAAAGCGACAATCACGTGGGGTTCTTTCAGGAATATTTGATGGCCCCTTAAAGGGCCAAAATTAATTAGTCGTATCTACGGCCTGATTAGGCCGTACAGACTGCAGTCGTCGTCGTTTTGTAGGTATTGCCTAGACAAATGCTGCCGTAATCTTGTATTTCTCTGTCTTCTCTTCCTTGCCAGCATTGTCTTTCTTTCTTCTTCGCATATCTTCATTGCCAATCTTCCCTCTGCATACCAGTAGGTATCGCGACGTTCCATATCTGTTGTGTTCTATCAGACGTTAATTCGACAAACTGAACGGCGCATTGACTTACGTCCCAGTATTTATAACGTGAACGCGGACGTGAATGAAAAAATGCATTGTCGACGGTACGTCGCTAACAATGGCGTCATGTGAACCGACGCTAGCTGTGTTTCTTGTAAGTTTGTTTATCGCTGGCCAACTTACATAATATGTTATAGCAATATGGTTCCATTTTAATTTGTTTCTACATGTTGACGGAAATCATACGCAGAATTTCATTCTTTGTCTTATACTCCCCTTTTTTAGATTAACAGATTGTTCATTTGCTTATAACATGTCCTGCATTAATCAAAGTAAATAAATGAAAAATAGAAAACGTGCTAGCATTGGGAAGGTTGCAAATTTTATTTCAAATCAAAATCAGACACTAATGTATAAGGTGATGAAGCTCCAGTGCGTTTTGCTTTGAGTATGACACAAATGAATGGAAAACAAGTATATACATGTGACATGAACATTTATGCCTTTTATTATTTTACATTAATAACGTTAGTATTCCTAGACCGATCTCAGTCAGCACATCTGATGAGTCAGGCCAGTGCTGTTCAAAAATATCAAATCCAAAAGACTCAGTTTTGCTATCAAAAGCAAAAGACTCTGTTTTGCTGAGTGACGCTGAAATGATTGGTTAAAATTCACGACGTCACAGTAACGTTGCCCCAGGTAACGTAATGTTTTGTCGACGTCCCCTTGTGAAATCTCTGTCTCTGTCTCTCTCTCTCTCTCTGACTTTCATGTGATTTGTTTGCTAGGCAAGGAATCTTTACCTCAGCATTATAAGGCCAGAGCATTAACCGCGGGTGCGCCGACTGTTCTGAACCTTCGTAGTCCACCTATTAGATGGTACCTTTTCGTGTGACACAGCTCAAATTACAAAAGGACCTGTATATCATATGCGAACAGTGTAGCTCCTGATCAGAGTTCGAATATGCGCGGATTAAACTCTGATAAGATTTCGCAGGTGTGCTGCTTGTTCTCGGGCAATGAATACAGGCAAATATATGCATTACCCGGAAGCAATCAAGCATTCATGTACGCTTGCATACAAAACATGCATGCATGCATGCGTGCGGGCGTGCCTTCCTGCCTGTGTCATAGACACATACGGACAAGTGCATGATAACATATACGAACGTGCGTGCGTGCGTGCATGAATGTATGCATGAGGCATATGCATGCATTATCATTATCATCATCATTACTACCGTATTTGCTCTAAATATTGGGACAACTTAACCCATTGTCATATCTGTCCTAAAATTTAAACAAGACCAGTTTACTACCTTTTGACATGTCTAACATGTCGCTGGATGAGTGGCAAACAATGTAGGCCCTGATCAAACGCCGCGTTCTGCGGTGTCTGATCAGGGTCTACACTGTTTGCTCAGGCCTGCTGTCCGAATACTAAAGGTTATTACGGTATTATCATTACGAACGGTAACTAATACAGGCTAATCTGTCTACAATTGTCAAAAGACCCATTTCTCATATTCAGGCCATTATCATTATTAGAAGTAGAAGTAGTAGCGGTAGTTGTAGTAGTAGTATGAGTCGACATAGGAGAAAAGGGCCAACCTGGCATATGCAAACAACGGATACTAAGAACCATTTATGCACCCGCGCAGTCTGAACAGGGATTTTCTATTTGACGATGTTTCCCCTAAATATTCAGACACTTCAGCTCTTACCGTACTTGCCCTAATAATTTGAAACGTCCATTTGGCTACCTGTTGATGTGTCCAAGAAGTGCAAGACGAGAGACTAACAGTGTAGACCCTGATCAGAAGCTGCATTCTGCCTAGTCTGATAAGGATCTTCACTGATTACCAAGGCCTGACAGTCCGAAAGGATAAACACGGTACTTATTTTTTTTACCATAACTCAATAATTCCGTGACAGTATAGTGAAACTATACATGCTGCTTGTATAGTGTTAAATTTGACATTTAAAGAATAAGGGATACGTTTTCTAAATAATAAACTAAAATTTTAAAGAAAGAGACCAATATGGGTATTTTTTTTAACCAGTGAATTTCAGAATCCCCCTTCCCTTTCTTCCCTCTCCCCCGCTCCGCCACATCAAGACCCTCAAACATATGAAAAAAGCAATATGGCGCATTCGAACAGCAAAGACTTAAAACAGGATACGCATCCAAATGCAGAGATCGAGGGAATCCAGCCAAAGACATAAAACGGTGCGCATTGCAAATAATAATATATACGAATTAGTGTTTCATACATGACGAAGCTGTTGAGTCTAGTACCTGCAGAACTAGTTCAAACCTGCATTCTGTTTCACTCGTTAGTACGTGAAATAAATCAAATGTTCAATTAATATAGGGATGTGGTTCAGTTTTATTTACAATAATAATTCAGAGGGGTAATAATGCGGAAAAAGCACGCTAGCTCCACATTGTGGCAGTCAAATACGTGTAGCCAAGATTATAAAACGCTCATTTAGTACACTTCTGCATGTCTGTCCGTATCGGGTAGAAACAAAGAGCTCTCGTCGTTTCAGTGAAGTTAAGCAACGCCAACCCGGTTAGTTCTTCGATGGGTGAACTTTCACTACCGAGTGCTGCAGATTTTTCATGTAGTTTTTCTCTCTCTTTTTCTGTACCTGCTTATTTGTTTTCTCATCAGTTTGTCACTCATAGCAATAATTCTGTTTGCGTTTCCTGACGTGGCTGATTTTATTTAGTTCTTAATTTGTAGTAGAAAAGACTACACTACACCCGCCTGTCTGTTGTATTATGACATATTATACGCAAAAATCCTTACACAGTGTAGTACCATATGCGAACAGATAAACCCAGACCAGTGTCAGTCAGCACATTTGATGATTCAGGTCATTACTGTACAAAAATATCAAATGCAAAAGACGGTTTTGCTAGCTAATGCAAAGACTGGTTTTGCTAAGTGGCGCGGAAATGATTGGTTAAAATTGGCGACGTCATAATAACGTTGCCACGGGTAACGTAATTTTTGCCGACGTTCACTTGTGAAAACTGTCTCTCTTTCTCTCTTAGTGTTTGTTGCTTTGAATTGTTAATGTCCCTTGTAATGTGTAAGTAAAATTTTTATAATTTATTGTAGTAGGTTGTAGTATTTTATATTGTACTGTTTAACTCTTATGGTGCGAAAAGGGGACATATTATATGCAAGCAATGACGGACCAAATCAACTTGCAGTCGTTCTTTATCGATATATTCAACATGTTTCCACTGATTTCGTATGCGGGAAACAAAGGCCCAGATCAGACTGTGCGAATGCGCAAACGGATCTGAGCATCACCATTCGCATGTTATATAGATGGGGCGTTTACACACATTGCGTATCACTTTATTCTTTATTTAAAATTTTAGGATAGTCACGCAAAATTTCTGCTAAACTAATACGCGAACATAGAAGATTCGCTTTAGCCTGTTGATTTGATAGACTTCCACTGCTAGTCGAAATATACTCTCAGCCTCTTTATTTGTCTTCAGAAATATATTATTATTATTATTATTGAGGTCCTTTGTAGATTATGAATTTGATTTGAAGAAATCTGAACCGTACCACGCTTCGACCGTACGCGAACAGAGAAAGACCATACCATAGTGTGCATCCTGATTAATGAGTGCCTGCGCTTTGTGCTTACAGAATAACTGGATAATGCATTACTTACAGACGTCAGAGTTCTTAATTAGGCTGTGGAAATGAGCAGGCTAACCCGTCTTCGCTGTTCGCGCATGTTTCTCATAGCATAACTCATTAATATTCGGCATCACATTGTGCGAATAATAATAATAATAGCGAATAGCCAATTGCATGAACCGAGAAGAGCCTTTACTGTTCACAAAATCTATTTTCTAACTTGCGGTATATATACAAGGAGAAAGAAGAACAAAATATGAGCAGGCTGAGTGGGTCGAGTCTTGAGTTTGACATTGGTACAAAGATAGATTAAATGAGTTTTTTTTTTTTTAATTATCATTTCTCATTTTTTATTTGCTGTAATAAAAAGAAAGAGCGACAATCACGTGGGGTTCTTTCAGGAATATTTGATGGCCCCTTAAAGGGCCAAAATTAATTAGTCTTATCTACGGCCTGATTAGGCCATACAGACTGCATTCGTCGTCGTTTTGTAGGCATTGCCTAGACAAATGCTGCCGTAATCTTGTATTTCTCTGTCTTCTCTTCCTTGCCAGCATTGTCTTTCTTTCTTCTTCGCATATCTTCATTGCCAATCTTCCCTCTGCATGCCAGTAGGTATCGCGACGTTCCATATCTGTTGTGTTCTGTCAGACGTTAATTCGACAAACTGAAGGGCGCATTGGCTTACGTTCCAGTATTTATAACGTGAACGCGGACGTGAATGAAAACATGCATTGTCGACGGTACGTCGCTAACAATGGCGTCATGTGAACTGACGCTAGCTGTGTTTCTTGTAAGTTTGTTTATCGCTGGCCAACTAACATAATATGTTATAGCAATATGGTTCCATTTTAATTTGTTTCTACATGTTGACGGAAATCATACGCAGAATTTCTTTCTTTGTCTTATACTCCCCTTTTTTAGATTAACAGATTGTTCATTTGCTTATAACATGTCCTGCATTAATCGAAGTAAATAAATGAAAAATAGAAAACGTGCTAGCATTGGGAAGGTTGCAAATTTTATTTCAAATCAAAATCATACACTAATGAATAAGGTGATGAAGCTCCAGTGCGTTTTGCTTTGAGTATGACACAAATAAATGGAAAACAAATATATACATGTGACATGAACATTTATGCCTTTGATTTTACATTAATAACGTTAGTATTCCTAGACCGATCTCAGTCAGCACATCTGATGAGTCAGGCCAGTGCTGTTCAAAAATATCAAATCCAAAAGACTCAGTTTTGCTATCAAAAGCAAAAGACTCTGTTTTGCTGAGTGACGCTGAAATGATTGGTTAAAATTCATTACGTCATAGTAACGTTGCCCCAGGTAACGTAATGTTTTGTCGACGTCCCCTTGTGAAATCTGTCTCTCCCTCTCTCTCTCTCTTTCTCTCTTTCTCTGACTTTCATGTGATTTGTTTGCTAGGCAAGGAATCTTTACCACAGCATTATAAGGCCAGAGCATTAACCGCGGGTGCGCCGACTGTTCTGAACCTTCGTAGTCCACCTATTAGATGGTTCCTTTTCATGTGACACGGCTCAAATTACGAAAGGACCTGTATATCATATGCGAACAGTGTAGATCTTGATCAGAGTTCGAATATGCGCGGATAAGACTCTGATAAGATTTCGCAGGTGTGCTGATTGTTCTCGGGCAATAAATACAGGCAAATATATGCATTACCCGGAAGCAATCAAGCATTCATGTACGCTTGCGTACTAAACATGCGTGCGGGCGTGCCTTCCTGCCTGTGTCATAGACACATACGGACAACTGCATGATAACATACGAACGTGCGTGCGTGCGTGCATGAATGCAATCATGAGGCATATGCATGCATTATCATTATCAGCATCATTACTACCGTATTTGCTCTAAATATTGGGACAACTTAACCCATTGTCATATCTGTCCTAAAATTTAAACAAGACCAGTTTGCTACCTTTTGACATGTCTAACATGTCGCTGGATGAGTGGCAAACAATGTAGGCCCTGATCAAACGCCGCGTTCTGCGGTGTCTGATCAGGGTCTACACTGTTTGCTCAGGCCTGCTGTCCGAATACTAAAGGTTATTGCGGTATTATCATTACGAACGGTAACTAATGCAGGCTAATCTGTCTACAATTGTCAAAAGACCCATTTCTCATATTCAGGCCATTATCATTATTAGAAGTAGAAGTAGTAGCGGTAGTTGTAGTAGTAGTATGAATCGACATAGGAGAAAAGGGCCAACCTAGCATATGCAAACAACGGATACTAAGAACCATTTATGCACCCGCGCAGTCTGAACAGGGATTTTCTATTTGACGATGTTTCCCCTAAATATTCAGACACTTCAGCTCTTACCGTACTTTCCCTAATAATTTGAAACGTCCATTTGGCTACCTGTTGATGTGTCCAAGAAGTGCAAGACGAGAGACTAACAGTGTAGACCCTGATCAGAAGCTGCATTCTGCTGTGTCTGATAAGGATCTTCACTGATTACCAAGGCCTAACAGTCCGAAAGGATAAACACGGTACTTATTTTTTTACCATAACTCAATAATTCCGTGACAGTATAGTGAAACTATACATGCTGCTTGTATAGTGTTAAATTTGACATTAAAAGAATAAGGGATACGTTTTCTAAATAATAAACTAAAATTTTAAAGAAAAAGACCAATATTGGTATTTTTTTTAACCAGTGAATTTCAGAATCCCCCTTCCCTTTCTTCCCTCTCCCCCGCTCCGCCACATCAAGACCCTCAAACATATGAAAAAAGCAATATGGCGCATTCGAACAGCAAAGACTTAAAACAGGATACGCATCCAAATGCAGAGATCGAGGGAATCCAACCAAAGACATAAAACGGTGCGCATTGCAAATAATAATATATACGAATTAGTGTTTCATACATGACGAAGCTGTTGAGTCTAGTACCTGCAGAACTAGTTCAAACCTGCATTCTGTTTCACTCACGTGAAATAAATCAAATATTCAATTAATATAGGGATGTGGTTCAGTTTTATTTACAATAATAATTCAGAGGGGTAATAATGCGGAAAAAGCACGCTAGCTCCACATTGTGGCAGTCAAATACGTGTAGCCAAGATTATAAAACGCTCATTTAGTACACTTCTGCATGTCTGTCCGTATCGGGTAGAAACAAAGAGCTCTCGTCGTTTCAGTGAAGTTAAGCAACGCCAACCCGGTTAGTTCTTCGATGGGTGAACATACACTACCGAGTGCTGCAGATTTTGTCATGTAGTTTTTCTCTCTTTTTCTGTACCTGCTTATTTTTTTTACCTCATCAGTTTGTCACTCATAGCAATAATTCTGTTTGCGTATCCTGACGTGGCTGATTTTATTTAGATCTTAATTTGTAGTAGAAAAGACTACACCACACCCGCAAAAATCCTTACACAGTGTAGTACCATATGCGAACAGATAAACCCAGACCAGTGTCAGTCAGAACATTTGATGAGTCAGACCATTACTGTACAAAAATATCAAATGCAAAAGACGGTTTTGCTATCTAATGCAAAGACTGGTTTTGCTAAGTGGCGCGGAAATGATTGGTTAAAATTGGCGACGTCATAATAACGTTGCCACGGGTAACGTAATTTTTGCCGACGTTCACTTGTGAAAACTGTCTCTCTTTCTGTCTTAGTGTTTGTTGCTTTGAATTGTTAAATCCCATGTAATGTGTAAGTAAAATTTTTATAATTTATTGTAGTAGGTTGAAGTATTTTATATTGTACTGTTTAACTCTTATGGTGCGAAAAGGGGACATATTATATGCAAGCAATGACGGACCAAATCAAACTTGCAGTCGTTCTTTATCGATATATTCAACATGTTTCCACTGATTTCGTATGCGGGAAACAAAGGCCCTGATCAGACTGTGCGAATGCGCAAACGGATCTGAGCATCACCATTCGCATGTTATATAGATGGGGCGTTTACACACATTGCGTATCACTTTATTCTTTATTTAAAATTTTAGGATAGTCACGCAAAATTTCTGCTAAACTAATACGCGAACATAGAAGATTCGCTTTAGCCTGTTGATTTGATAGACTTCCACTGCTAGTCGAAATATACTCTCAGCCTCTTTCTTTGTCTTCAGAAATATATTATTATTATTATTGAGGTCCTTTGTAGATTATGAATTTGATTTGAAGAAATCTGAACCGTACCACGCTTCGACCGTACGCGAAAAGAGAAAGACCATACCATAGTGTGCATCCTGATTAATGAGTGTCTGCGCTTTGTGCTTACAGAATAACTGGATAATGCATTAATTACAGACGTCAGAGTTCTTAATTAGGCTGTGGAAATGAGCAGGCTGACCCGTCTTCTCTGTTCGCGCATGTTTCTCATAGCATGACTCATTAATATTCGGCATCACATTGTGCGAATAATAATAATAATAGCGAATAGCCAATTGCATGAACCGAGAAGAGCCTTTACTGTTCACAAAATCTATTTTCTAACTTGCGGTATATATACAAGGAGAAAGAAGAACAAAATATGAGCAGGCTGAGTGGGTCGGGTCTTGGGTTTCACATTGGTACAAAGATAGATTAAATGAGTTGTTTTTTTTTAATTATCATTTCTCATTTTTTATTTGCTGTAATAAAAAGAAAGCGACAATCACGTGGGGTTCTTTCAGGAATATTTGATGGCCCCTTAAAGGGCCAAAATTAATTAGTCGTATCTACGGCCTGATTAGGCCGTACAGACTGCAGTCGTCGTCGTTTTGTAGGTATTGCCTAGACAAATGCTGCCGTAATCTTGTATTTCTCTGTCTTCTCTTCCTTGCCAGCATTGTCTTTCTTTCTTCTTCGCATATCTTCATTGCCAATCTTCCCTCTGCATACCAGTAGGTATCGCGACGTTCCATATCTGTTGTGTTCTATCAGACGTTAATTCGACAAACTGAACGGCGCATTGACTTACGTCCCAGTATTTATAACGTGAACGCGGACGTGAATGAAAACATGCATTGTCGACGGTACGTCGCTAACAATGGCGTCATGTGAACCGACGCTAGCTGTGTTTCTTGTAAGTTTGTTTATCGCTGGCCAACTTACATAATATGTTATAGCAATATGGTTCCATTTTAATTTGTTTCTACATGTTGACGGAAATCATACGCAGAATTTCATTCTTTGTCTTATACTCCCCTTTTTTAGATTAACAGATTGTTCATTTGCTTATAACATGTCCTGCATTAATCAAAGTAAATAAATGAAAAATAGAAAACGTGCTAGCATTGGGAAGGTTGCAAATTTTATTTCAAATCAAAATCAGACACTAATGTATAAGGTGATGAAGCTCCAGTGCGTTTTGCTTTGAGTATGACACAAATGAATGGAAAACAAGTATATACATGTGACATGAACATTTATGCCTTTTATTATTTTACATTAATAACGTTAGTATTCCTAGACCGATCTCAGTCAGCACATCTGATGAGTCAGGCCAGTGCTGTTCAAAAATATCAAATCCAAAAGACTCAGTTTTGCTATCAAAAGCAAAAGACTCTGTTTTGCTGAGTGACGCTGAAATGATTGGTTAAAATTCACGACGTCACAGTAACGTTGCCCCAGGTAACGTAATGTTTTGTCGACGTCCCCTTGTGAAATCTCTGTCTCTGTCTCTCTCTCTCTCTCTGACTTTCATGTGATTTGTTTGCTAGGCAAGGAATCTTTACCTCAGCATTATAAGGCCAGAGCATTAACCGCGGGTGCGCCGACTGTTCTGAACCTTCGTAGTCCACCTATTAGATGGTACCTTTTCGTGTGACACAGCTCAAATTACAAAAGGACCTGTATATCATATGCGAACAGTGTAGATCCTGATCAGAGTTCGAATATGCGCGGATTAAACTCTGATAAGATTTCGCAGGTGTGCTGCTTGTTCTCGGGCAATGAATACAGGCAAATATATGCATTACCCGGAAGCAATCAAGCATTCATGTACGCTTGCATACAAAACATGCATGCATGCATGCGTGCGGGCGTGCCTTCCTGCCTGTGTCATAGACACATACGGACAAGTGCATGATAACATATACGAACGTGCGTGCGTGCGTGCATGAATGTATGCATGAGGCATATGCATGCATTATCATTATCATCATCATTACTACCGTATTTGCTCTAAATATTGGGACAACTTAACCCATTGTCATATCTGTCCTAAAATTTAAACAAGACCAGTTTACTACCTTTTGACATGTCTAACATGTCGCTGGATGAGTGGCAAACAATGTAGGCCCTGATCAAACGCCGCGTTCTGCGGTGTCTGATCAGGGTCTACACTGTTTGCTCAGGCCTGCTGTCCGAATACTAAAGGTTATTACGGTATTATCATTACGAACGGTAACTAATACAGGCTAATCTGTCTACAATTGTCAAAAGACCCATTTCTCATATTCAGGCCATTATCATTATTAGAAGTAGAAGTAGTAGCGGTAGTTGTAGTAGTAGTATGAGTCGACATAGGAGAAAAGGGCCAACCTGGCATATGCAAACAACGGATACTAAGAACCATTTATGCACCCGCGCAGTCTGAACAGGGATTTTCTATTTGACGATGTTTCCCCTAAATATTCAGACACTTCAGCTCTTACCGTACTTGCCCTAATAATTTGAAACGTCCATTTGGCTACCTGTTGATGTGTCCAAGAAGTGCAAGACGAGAGACTAACAGTGTAGACCCTGATCAGAAGCTGCATTCTGCTGTGTCTGATAAGTATCTTCACTGATTACCAAGGCCTGACAGTCCGAAAGGATAAACACGGTACTTATTTTTTTTACCATAACTCAATAATTCCGTGACAGTATAGTGAAACTATACATGCTGCTTGTATAGTGTTAAATTTGACATTTAAAGAATAAGGGATACGTTTTCTAAATAATAAACTAAAATTTTAAAGAAAGAGACCAATATGGGTATTTTTTTTAACCAGTGAATTTCAGAATCCCCCTTCCCTTTCTTCCCTCTCCCCCGCTCCGCCACATCAAGACCCTCAAACATATGAAAAAAGCAATATGGCGCATTCGAACAGCAAAGACTTAAAACAGGATACGCATCCAAATGCAGAGATCGAGGGAATCCAACCAAAGACATAAAACGGTGCGCATTGCAAATAATAATATATACGAATTAGTGTTTCATACATGACGAAGCTGTTGAGTCTAGTACCTGCAGAACTAGTTCAAACCTGCATTCTGTTTCACTCGTTAGTACGTGAAATAAATCAAATGTTCAATTAATATAGGGATGTGGTTCAGTTTTATTTACAATAATAATTCAGAGGGGTAATAATGCGGAAAAAGCACGCTAGCTCCACATTGTGGCAGTCAAATACGTGTAGCCAAGATTATAAAACGCTCATTTAGTACACTTCTGCATGTCTGTCCGTATCGGGTAGAAACAAAGAGCTCTCGTCGTTTCAGTGAAGTTAAGCAACGCCAACCCGGTTAGTTCTTCGATGGGTGAACTTACACTACCGAGTGCTGCAGATTTTCATGTAGTTTTTCTCTCTCTTTTTCTGTACCTGCTTATTTTTTTTCTCATCAGTTTGTCACTCATAGCAATAATTCTGTTTGCGTTTCCTGACGTGGCTGATTTTATTTAGTTCTTAATTTGTAGTAGGAAAGACTACACCACACCCGCCTGTCTGTTGTATTAAGACATATTATACGCAAAAATCCTTACACAGTGTAGTACCATATGCGAACAGATAAACCCAGAACAGTATCAGTCAGCACATTTGATGAGTCAGGTCATTACCTTACAAAAATATCAAATGCAAAAGACGGTTTTGCTATCTAATGCAAAGACTGGTTTTGCTAAGTGGCGCGGAAATGATTGGTTAAAATTGGCGACGTCATAATAACGTTGCCACGGGTAACGTAATTTTTGCCGACGTTCACTTGTGAAAACTGTCTCTCTTTCTGTCTTAGTGTTTGTTGCTTTGAATTGTTAATGTCCCATGTAATGTGTAAGTAAACTTTTTATAATGTAGTAGATTGTAGTATTTTATATTGTACTGTTTAACTCTTATGGTGCGAAAAGGGGACATATTATATGCAAGCAATGACGGACCAAATCAAACTTGCAGTCGTTCTTTATCGATATATTCAACATGTTTCCACTGATTTCGTATGCGGGAAACAAAGGCCCAGATCAGACTGTGCGGATGCGCAAACGGATCTGAGCATCACCATTCGCATGTTATATAGATGGGGCGTTTACACACATTGCGTATCACTTTATTCTTTATTTAAAATTTTAGGATAGTCACGCAAAATTTCTGCTAAACTAATACGCGAACATAGAAGATTCGCTTTAGCCTGTTGATTTGATAGGCCTACTCTGCTAGTCGAAATATACTCTCAGCCTCTTTATTTGTCTTCAGAAATATATTATTATTATTATTATTGAGGTCCTTTGTAGATTATGAATTTGATTTGAGGAAATCTGAACCGTACCACGCTTCGACCGTACGCGAACAGAGAAAGACCATACCATAGTGTGCATCCTGATTAATGAGTGCCTGCGCTTTGTGCTTACAAAATAACTGGATAATGCATTAATTACAGACGTCAGAGTTCTTAATTAGGCTGTGGAAATGAGCAGGCTGACCCGTCTTCTCTGTTCGCGCATGTTTCTCATAGCATGACTCATTAATATTCGGCATCATATTGTGCGAATAATAATAATAATAGCGAATAGCAAATTGCATGAACCGAGAAGAGCCTTTACTGTTCACAAAATCTATTAGGTTAGTTTCTAACTTGCGGTATATATACAAGGAGAAAGAAGAACAAAAATATGAGCAGGCTGAGTGGGTCGGGTCTTGGGTTTCACATTGGTACAAAGATAGATTAAATGAGTTGTTTTTTTTAATTATCATTTCTCATTTTTTATTTGCTGTAATAAAAAGAAAGCGACAATCACGTGGGGTTCTTTCAGGAATATTTGATGGCCCTTTGAAGGGCCAAAATTAATTAGAGTCGTATCTACGGCCTGATCAGGCTGTACAGACTGCAGTCGTCGTCGTTTTGTAGGTATTGCCTAGACAAATGCTGCCGTAATCTTGTATTTCTCTGTCTTCTCTTCCTTGCCAGCATTATCTTTCTTTCTTCTTCGCATATCTTCATTGCCAATCTTCGCTCTGCATACCAGTAGGTATCGCGACGTTCCATATCTGTTGTGTTCTGTCAGACATAAATTCGACAAACAGAACGGCGCATTGTGTGTGTGTGTGTTTCAGTTTGGTCTCTTAGGTGCAAGTGGTCCCAGGGTACGGAACCATAACAGGCACAACCCCTACACCCGCGTCTGTATGTCGTCAAGCGTCCGTTGTGTTATCGTCTGTCGTCCTTGCTGTAGTCCTAGCCGGAAGAGGAATTGGTGGATAATTAAATGCGGGTCTGGCTACGGCTAGCGAGGTCTGGGCAAAGGTTGTTTTCTTGTGCGTCTTTTCTCCGTGTTGACAACCTGGGCATCCTGGTTGGTCCGGAGGCGTTTGGAGAATTCCCTCATCTACGGAGTGCACGGTTGTGCTTCTCCCTTGGGAGTAGCTAGGGTCTTATTTTTGGTTGAGTCTGGGGATGTAGCACTATTTGTAATGCTGAGATGGACCTTATTTACATGAGGATGGGCAGAGCAGTTACATACATTCTTCCTGCCCTTTCCGGGTGGGGTATAAATAGGTACACTCTTCTTATTCCATTTTTGCCCTTAATAGAGTGTTCCTTGTAAGGTGTTCATTTTGAACTCCTCTGTCTAAAGTTTAAGCTTTAATCACGGTCTTCTGGGGTTAAGTTACCTAGGCTGACCCGCTTGTTTAATCTTTTTCTAATAGGGCTTGCATTTTGTTTGGGTGGCGATTAGTTTGATTTTAGATTTAGGGACATGCTTTTCTATCAGTTTATGTAGTTTCTTGCAATTTTGATGACTCATCTAAATTTGATATACGTATGATGTATATCTTCAATTTTGCCAAACAGGGGGAATGTGAAGTTTCTAGTGTTGTTAGTTGTTAGTGCGTCCTGTTGATTCTTCTGGTTGGTTGGATGGCCTGTCGCCTGGTCGCAGTATGTGTTTTGAATTATTGAACCATACTTCGTACCCGCGGTCCACTGCCTGTTAGTAAGTGAGAAAAAAAAAGGTTGTATAGTGAAAAGGGGGTGAGAATCTAGAGGAGAGAAGAGAGAAAAAAAAAACATATATATATATATATATATTATACAGTGAAAACGGGGGTGTGGGTCGGAGGAAAAAAAAAGGGGGGGGGGGGAAGTGGGGGGTTGGGGGGGGGGGGCGATGGCAGTGCTCGAGCTTTTGTGAGTCTCCGGGTTACTAGTGATTGTGTTGACTGGCCACTGATAGCCTCTATTCTGTCTGAGCTCATGTTAGCGAGGGCCTTAGGTTGATGTTAGTTCTCATTGCATTGGCTGAAGTAGGGGTGATAATTATAGGTGTTAGGAGTTGTTACAGCCTGTGAACTACCTTATACCTAAATTGAGAGGTGAATTGTTAATGTTAGTATTTCCTCTTCTTGTTTCCTCGCTTGTTGTTTCCTCCAATGTTGTTCTTCGATGTTCTTTGCAGCATTGCCGTAACATCAACAGACATGCGAATGAAAGACAGGTAGTCGTCAGCACTCCAGACAAGGCAGAGACTCTTTTTGTGACTATTAATTAGCCCCAACCAATTATTTTAGAAAGTAGATCTCCGTATAAATATATTTTTAATCAACATTTAGCCCTAACCTTTTTACAGTCGATGCTTTCGACTCGTCCTACTATGTGGCTCAGTGTAGGCCGGACGCTGTATTGACAAATTTTATATTGGTATTTTTGTTAATTATTTTTAAGTTTTTGTTTGGTTTTTATATATAATGTTTTTTTTGGTATGCGGCCGCTCCTCCACACACATCCGGCATTCTTGTCCGGGCCTGTGTGGGGGTGCGGTAGCATATTTTTCATATTTTTTGTAACATACGTTTAGGACAATACGGTACAAGACAAGACATTGCTCTTCCTACCTTGTTGTATACTTACTGTATCTATGTGGACACTTCACCAGACATCACAAACACTGAAAACATGTATATATCACATACAAGTGTTACATTACTGTAACTTATAGGTTTGGGACTTATTCTGTGTAGACCCTTCTTTTTTGTCCGAGTACGAATAGATGACGAGTCCTTTCGTGCGCTTTCTGGGCTTGCATATAGTGCTGTTCGCAGTATTGATTTTTTTTTTATTATTATTATTGATTTGCGCTGTTTATTTTGGTGCTTTCTTTAGCGGACTCGGAAATTATGTCAATCCCATTGTTTACCTATTTTGGCTCCAGTTGAGTGGAGCTTTCATGGCTTGACTTCTTATCGTGTCGGACTGGGTAATGTCAGAGTTCCTTGGGGTTTTGCTGCTACTACCTAGACATTTTCTACTAACTACCTATCCTTTTCTATTTATATTCCTTTCCTACTAATTTCTGGTACCGAGGATGTGGGGTATTATATATACGTTTGTTTTATTGTTGCTTTCATCTCGGTTATTTCTACTGCTACCTGATATCCCCTTTTATGATTTTAAATTGTTAGTCATTTTATTAATTTGCTTAATTGTTAGATTCTCTTCTTCTTCTTCTTCTATATTCCAGGACTTTTCATCTGGTCCTTAGTTATGCAGTCTCGCTTATTTTCATTCTACTTACTCTACTACTATTATTTGTATTTATGTAATTATAATAAAATATGTGGATTTTAAATTATAATAATTTATATAGATTTTAGTAATAGGATAATATAATATTATAATCCTTGAATGAATCTTTGTTGGGTTTTATTCTCTTTTTTTGTTTGCTCTGTTCACCGCTTCTCTGTCGATTAGGCACCTCGATCGCCGAACCAGCGATATAAGGATACCAGTGCGTGGGTATCCTTTCAGCATGCATTTCGGTTTCTCGGCGCCTGATGACAGGTGGAGTCGTATGGTGTTTTATACACTGATTGCATACATTTTTATGCTGTTGAACAGGCTACTATATGTTTCGTTTCATTATCATTATTGTTGTTTTTTATCTCCTGTTATCTCCATTTGAATGCGCATTCGCGCAGTTCAGGTGTGCTTATCGCTGGACGTCAAAGGCGTATACTTATTTCCTATACTCCTTTGTCCTCCCGCGGGGGTCTTTAGGGTCGGTGAGGGCTTCTTATGTCTGTCCGCAATGTTTTTAGGAGTGTGGTGAGGTGGAGTCGGGGGGCGTGGGGCAGGGTGACCCGTATGTTCTAAGTTATTCCGGTGGTGTGGGGACTTAGCGTTAGTGATTTTTTTCCTTTTTTCCGTGCGCATTCGCGCAGCTCATGTGTGCTTACCGCCGGACGTCATGTCAGTGTCTTATGCTTTTCTTTGCGACCAGGCATCTTCGTTCACCCAATCAGCATTATAAAGATACCAGTACTTGGGTATCTTTTCAGCGTGCACTTGGGCTTACTAGTGCCCGGTCGTCGGCTATTAAGGTACGTCCGTCGGATTCGGTATGGGGACCAGGTATTTCGTTCGCTCAATCAGCGATATAAAGATACCAGTACGTGGGTATCTTTTCAGCATGCGCTTGAGTTTACTAGTACCCGGTCGCTCGGTATCATGGAATTTCTGTCTAGTTGGGTGTTTTTCCGGTGGGGTGGGAGGGGGTCGTTGTCGCCTTTATTTATTATTTGTATCCTTGTTTTTCTACGTCGACCAGGTATTTCGTACGCCCAATCAGCGATATAAAGATACCAGTACTTGGGTAACTTTTCAGCGTGCACTTGGACTAACTGGTGCCTGGTCACTTGGTGTCTGGGGGGGGGGGGGGTGAGGGGGGGGGGGGGCGAGGGGTTCGTCTAGTGGGGTGCCTTACTGGTGGGATGGGGGTCGGTTGTCCCGTGATTATTTTATTTATCTGTCACCGTCTATATAATAGTGTCGTATCCTGTTTCTGTTATATAATGAAACAAGATTTCCCTGATCTCCTGCTCCCTCGCATCTAGGAGCAAATTTACGTTCACGTTTTGGGGGTTTAGATATTTATCGTCCCTGAGATTATTTGCTAGCGTTCGCAACATAACCGTTCTTGCTTTTGCATGCTTCCCGCAGTTAAGCAGGTAATGTTCCGTGCTTTCCACCGTCTTCACAGTGCGGGCAGATTGGGTCCGCTCCATTGTAGATACAAGATACAAGATACAAGATTTATTTAGATAACCGACATAACAGACGGTGTCCTCCAAAACATGTTTACTATACACAATACTGTAACAATGCAATGAAAATTAATGTGATGAAATGGTATGAGATAATGAGCATTTCAAATTATCTTAAGTTAAAAGATGCTGTTATAAAATCACAAATATATTTTGTCTCCTCTACAGTTGCTGGGTTCATTAAACGCACCAAAGTTTTCAATGATGCATCAGTATTTGGAATCAAACCAGGGTATTCAATTTTCATTTTCTGAAATAAATCATTTCTTATAGCAGAATTTTTTTAGCAATAAAGCATAAAATGTTCCTCGTTTTCTATTGTATCGCAAGTTGTACAAGTTCTACTCTCACGAGGAATGCGTGGTCTAAAGTAACTGTATTTCTGGTTATTACCTTTGAGCCCATTATCTCCGAGTCTTAGTCTGGTGTATACTCGGTCTAGGCGTGTTATCGCTATATTGCATTAGTGTGGTGGGTAGGGATGGATTTATTGCGTGTCTATGGCCGTGGTGGTTTTTCCATTCCCTGGCCCATTCCTGCTTTATTTTTGCCTTTATAATGGGATATATTTCTTGGTACGAAAATAGACCTAGTCTTTTTCCTGTGGTTAACGCGCTTTTTGCAGCGGCGTCTGCTAGCTCATTTTCTAATATGTTGCAATGGGACGGTACCCAGTCGATATCTAAAGTTTTACCTCTATTGACTATACAGTGTATCAGGTAGAGTATATGGTCAAGTACATCTTGTCTAGTGCGACTTTTGCCTGATTGAATACTTTGAATAGCGCTCAGTGAGTCGGTCAGAATGGCCATTTTGAAATCTAAATTATTATCTAAAATCCACTGGAGCGCCTTTTTGATAGCCAATAATTCTGAAGTATAGACTGTTAGGTTTGGGTGCAGTTTGTATTTCCTCATTACGTTTAAGGAAGGTATAACAAACGCACACCCTGTTTTTCCCTTTTCTGTGTCTTTACTGCCGTCCGTAAAGATTTTTATATGGTTCCAGTATTTGTTTTTGATATACCTTTCTGCAACTTTGCGACTTTCTACTTCTGAAGTTTCCTTCTTATTTATAAATTTGGTTAGGTCGCATTTTGGTTTAATACAGGAAACGTTATGTTTTTTCCTATAGTTTATTGGCTGTATCTTAATATTTGTCAGGTCGTGTTTTTTTTATCAAGTCCTGCACTGAAATATTGTATGGAACTTTACCGCTTATTCTGGTGCGGAGAGTTTCATATATAGCGTGAGGTTTTGTCATGCTATTGATTGGTAGATTTTCTCCATGCGTGCTTGAGCGCGCCCAATACTTTAGTTGGAGTTCATCCCTGCGTTTTTGAAGTGGCATGATATTGCATTCTACCTCGAGGCTGAAATTTTGGGTTCCTCTGAAAGCCCCGGTGGCTATTCGGAGGGCTGTTGCTTGTATGGTGTCAAGTTTATTTAATAGCGTTTTTGATGCGCAATTGTAGGCTTGACACCCATAATCTAGTTTACTCCTAATTAGCGAGGTGTACATTTTAATCAGGGTTTTCTTGTCTGCTCCGAATGATGTCCCTGAGACCATTTTCATTAAATTCAGGTCTTTTTGGCATCTTTTTATCAGTTTGTCTATGTGCTTCGACCATGTGAGTTTATGATCGAAATACATACCCAGGAATTTGGCGTCAGTCGAGAATTCCAAGGTTTTATTTCCCAAATGAAGTTTTGGTGTATTTTATGTAGTAGATAACTTCCGGTTGAACATTACCACTATTGTTTTGTCTGCCGATATTTTGAACCCCCACTCTTTACACCAGCTGTATATGGTGTCAAGCGCTTTTTGCAGATGATTATTGCAGTTTTTGGTTTGCGTGTGCTTTTCCTTATCGCTGCGTCGTCTGCAAATTGTGATAGTTCAATCGGCATTGATTCTAGTGCTTCGTATAAGGTATTGATTATTAGATTGGCTAGGATGGGGGATAGTACTGCTCCCTGGGGTGTTCCGTTTAGGCACTCTTTGAGGTCGGATAAGACTGTGCCTAGCTTAACCTGGAATTTACGGCCTGTTAGGAAGTCCTGAATCCAGAGCAGCATATTACCTTCTATGCCGAACTGGACCAGTTTTTGTAATACTCCTTTTCTACATATTAGATCAAATGCCTTAGGATCTGCTCTATTGTGGATCTATTTTTTCTGAATCCTGATTGTGTTTTACCCAATAGTTCCCTTTCTACTATGAAAGTGATCAGCCTGCTTGCGATCATAGCCTCCATTACTTTGCATATCGCCGATGTTAGTGAGATCGGACGGTATGACTGAGGGGCGTGGGGATCTTTATCTGGTTTGAGTAGTGGAATGATAGTACTTTCTTTCCACTGACTAGGTAGCCTGTGTTCCTCCCAGGATTTGTTGATTAATTCGAGTAAGTGGGATGTGCCATTTTCGGTTAGGTTTTTGAGCATGTCGTAATGGACCTTGTCGGCGCCTGGGGCTGTACTACGTTTTTTGTCCAGGGCTATTTGTAGTTCACGAAGCGTGAATGGGGCGTTGAAGGTTTTGTGTTCCGCTGAGTTCGAACCTTCGTTAACCAGATTATCTATTATTGGTTCCCGCTTTTCTTTGTGTTTCCGGAAGTCTGGGTCCAGGGACTCGTCACTACTGACACTCTGATAATACTGTGTTAATATTTCAGCTTTTGCCTGATTTGTATGATATCGAGCGTCGTATATTTTCAATGTCTCCACTGGTCTAAAGGGTTTTCCGTTAAATCTTTTGATCATGTCCCAAACTTGTTTACTGTTAGATTTGTGGTTTAATTTTGATATGTAATTTTGCCAGTTTTGTTTTTTGGTCGAATTTAGTATAAATTTTGATTCTTCCCTGGCCTGTCTAAACTGTTTTAGATAAAATTCTGTTTTAAATTATTTGTATTTATAGTAGGCCTTTTTTTACGCTTGACCGCTTCGGTACATGCGTCGTTCCACCAGGCTAGAGTTTTTCTTTTGTTATTGTTTGGTTTCGTTTTTGGCATGGAGACATCGCACCCTGCCAAAACTTCAAATGTAAATAAAGCATTAGTGTCATCCATGGTCATATCATCATAATATATGTCCATGGTATCTGTGACGAGCCTGAACTTTTCCCAGTCTGCTTTGTCAGGTCTATTGCGCGATATTGAGTCTGGTTCCCTGTCCCGTGTTTAGTATTACCATATTATTATTGTTTAGGAAGTCTATTAGGTTGTCAGCTTTGATGTCTTTACCGCGGTCGTTACAAAAAGCGGTTTTATTGTCATTTTGGATGAATTGCCATACTTATTGCTTCTCTATGATTATTTCTTCCTTTTTCTGGACGGCGTTTGTTTTATCTGATTATCCTCGTTTCAAAAAGAAGAAGACGAAGAAGAAAAAAAAAAAACTTGGTAGCGCAAGCAGAATACAAGGAAGAGGCTTATCTAGATCTCTTATTATATTTTGTTTTATTTGAATATGAAGCCGCAATTTCAACACCTTGATTTTTTACCAAATATTCTTCATTCGTTTATTAAACATTGTACGAAAAAAACATGGTGTCGAATGTGGGGCTTCATATTTTTTTAGCTGCCTTTTACACTTTGTGATTACCCCATCTTGAACACAATCACGTGACTTAGGGAGAACTCATTAAACCAAAGGCTTTTGCGGTGAATTATGGATTTTATTAGTTCGAATCATGGATATCATTAATTCAGCCCGATTTATGGATATCACTAATCATAATTATTGATATCCATAATTCGAATAAGTGATATCCATAAATCAGCGAAAAAATGGATATCCATAATTCGATTTACTGATATCTATAATTCGAATTAGTGATACCCATAATTCGAATTATGGATATCCATAAATCGATTTGAATTAATGATATCCATAAATCTAATTATGGATATCATTAATTCGATTTATGGATATCCATAATTCGAATTATGGATATCCATTATTCGGCTGATTTATGAATATCACTAATTCGAATTATGGATATCCATAAACCGAATTATGGATGTCTATAAGTATGCATTAAATAGTAAAACGGCGCCCCATATGGGATTGGGTGGGGCGTTTTATACCCGACCGTACTCTGTGGACAAATTCAAACGGCGTTTCATGATATATATATATATATATATATATATATATATATATATATATATATATATATATATATATATATATATATATATATATATATATCAGAAAAAAAGGATTTGACATTTAATGCCAATTGTCTCCACAGAATTTGACATTTCCACGCGAACTGAGATTTGGCATGAAATATTAACTTGTTTTCAGGTTAAAATTAGAAAAAAAAAATCAAAATGTCGTTTTACAAACATGTGAAGCGTTATGCACCTAGCATTGTTTTTCCCTAGAGGAGTGCGGTTGTGGGGATATCCTGGGGATTAGACATCAAAATCATATCCAACCCTTTTGAATTCGACAGAAAATTTTGACACATAGGCCGGGTTATTAGACATCTATAGGGGAGTTCTAGTTAATAATAATAATAATAATTATGTCTATATTAAAAGAAGCTATGTTCAATTTTGGATGCTTACCTAGGGGATTTTCGACACAAATTTGAATTGTCTTATTCCCCATGTAGGGTAATCCGGCGCCCCACCCCTCCCCTCCAAATCTTTGCGAAAACATTGATGGGTGCATTCAAATAGGTATATCCAGAAAATGAGGCCCGGAAAAGGCACGCAAGTAACGCAATATATATTGTAGTTGAAAAGGCCATCAAACAGCAGGGCAGTCATTATGATAATGCTTAGCATGTTCTGTACATTTTTCAGCAGACGAAATAAATATTGAAACATTTTCTTATTTTTTTTTTTTTTTTGAAAACAGAAATTGACATGGAGACAGTTTCCATGAAATGTCAAGTAATAGTATAGATGTCCATGAATAGACACAAATACAGATCATAGCCCAGCTAGCATTCTTTATAAATCTATAGCGGGCCGTTATCGGCCCGTCAGGGTAGCTGACGGGCCGATAACGGCCCGCTATAGATTTATAAAGAATGCTTACCGGGAGCCTACCAATGGCACTAAAAGGAAGAGCAAACAAACAATAACAGACAGCACACAGACCAAAGAAAAGCAAAGCAGCCAGCTCTCTCTCCAACAAGAATCACACAGACCTGTGCAAACAGTGTAGACCCAAGTCAGAGGCCACAGAACGCGGTGCCTGATCAGTGTCTACACCGTTTTCCACTCATCAGTCAATATCTTAGACGCATCAGTAGTTAAATGGACTTGTTCAAACTTTAGAACAAGAATAGCAAGCAGTTAAGGTGTCCAAATGCTTAGGGGAAATACCGAGTCGCCTTGATTATCTGCATAATGCGGCTGTAACCGCCGGTTTCATTTAAGAAGTAACTTTTCTCTGCTGTGAATTATCGTCGATTCTAACTATCCTTGCCTATATAGCCAATGCTTATATTCAGTGATTTATTCTGCAACAAATCACTGGGCGGAAGCGCAGGACGCTATCTGGCGCCGTTCCGATGTCATTTTGACAATTTGCTGACGTCAGTCTTCGTTTTCACGACGTAAGACGTTTCCACGACGTAAAACGATGTAACGTTGTTTTTCTCTCGTCAACAACGTTAAGAAATGCATGTAGACATCAGCGTTACAGTCAAACATCACGAAAACATGCATATACAATTTTGACCCCCCTTAAACCCCACTTTTATATAGTAAAACTGGGGTTTACAGGGGTATACATTATTTTTCATAATTCTGCTCAAAAACATAGATTATGGATATTCGTCAAGCGGTTCTAACGAGTACCCTCAATCTATGATTTTGAGCAGAAATATGAAAAATATCAAAGTTTTTACCAGAAAATTTTCAGTTTTTGGAGGTAAAATTTTCTATATATTTGATTGGTGTGTTTTAGTAATGACTGTTGACGGGATTTCGATATATATATATATATATATATATATATATATATATATATATATATATATATATATATATATATATATATATATATATATATATATATATATATATATATATATATATATATATATATATATATATATATATATATATATATATATATATATATATATATGGCATTCGGGATTCAAAAGGTCTACTACCAAGTTTGTTCAAATGATGATTATAGGTTGACCTTTGACCCCCCTCCGCACCCTCACCCCAATCCCCCGTCGTGCCCATACATGATAAAACACAAAACAAAACAAAAACAACACTTACTTAAAAATTTTCTTCTGCAGATCCAAGAAAGCTTCGAGGCTGAATCTTGGTATATAGCATCGGGGATGCAAGATCTGCACGTCTATTCAAATGATGGTCCGAGAATGATCTTTGATTGTTTAGGCAATGTCAAATTTGCATTCCTATACATTTATATGGGGAAAATGTTGAAGAATTATTTTCTAAAAAAAGTATTAAGAACTAATGACTGAAACTTACAATGTTTGATTTTAAAGGAATATAACTTATTGTAACGATAAAAAAATTGTCCATTGAGGATTATTTGCCTTTGTCCCTGGGTTATATACATGACAGCATAAAATCGCGTGATCTTAAAACGCCAGCTTGACCAGCTGAATCTTGGTACGGTATGTATAGCATTATGGATTCAAGGTCTACCAAATTCGTTCAAATAATGATCTTAGGATTACCTTTGACCTTTTTTTTTAAAGGCACGATCAAATTTGTGACCTAGTTCTGTGGCAATACTGGTAGAATGTTGCACGGCATCTGCAATTACTGTAATAAACCCTAAGTATTGGGACATGCAGGCCTTTGCAAACATAATGTGTCATCGGATCAGGATCTACATTATTTGCCATATATACAGCAATGTTTTAGACACATCAAGACGGAGCAGAATGAACGTTCAATTTTTAGGACAAGTATAGTAAGTAGACAAGGTGTCCCAATACCTGAAAGTAAATACGGTATGCAATGGCAGTTTTACTCAGGTGAGACAAGCGTGGCCCTTGGGCCTCGATCTTCTTTCATTTTTTTTTTTTCTGCCAGACTTGCAACTCCGGAGTTATGTTCCTTTTTCAACTCCAGCGTTGTAAGTCTATGGGACCTAATGAAATCTTGTGAGCAAGCCTATTCAAATATATAGAAAATTTCACCTCCAAAAACTGAAAAATTCCAGATAAAAAACTCTGATATTTTTCATATTTCTGCTCAAAACATAGATTGTGGGTACTCGTTAGAACCGCCTCGCCTCGCGAGGCGGTTCTAACGAGTACCCACAATCTATGTTTTGAGCAGAAATCGATGTTTTGAGCAGAAATAAGAAAAACAACATTTTTAAATGGAATTACATGTACTCGTACATGTGATAACCATTTTATTTCTTCACTTTTACAATTTTTACGGAAAGGAAAAGTCAAGAACTGGAATGGTGATTTTCATGTAGGTGTTAACATAACACTTACGGAAAGATTCTATGCCATATATATATATATATAAGTGTTGTTTTCAATATGTCTGTCTGAAGATCAGCATTAGCTGTGAAAGCGAGCCCATGGCTAGATCTTGTCGGTATTAATCTGTGTGTGGAAACTATCAAAATATAACAGTTCAAGAATTAGTCATTTCATTAACTGACCACGGACGCATAGACGGACGGCCTTATAAGTCGATTATAGGGCACACTCTGAAACCAAGCTTACGGCCGGTCGGTCGACTTTTGTGCGTGTCCTGCAACTGGTCTGGTCAGTCATCCAGCAAAAGGACACGAGAAGCTAATGCTATATTCAAAGAACTTTGGTTCTTACTTAATTACTTCCGTTGAAGCCAGTAAGCTATGGGATACGAATGTCATACATATGCGGATAGTGGAGACTCAGGGTGGGTGGGGTGGGAGATGCGAGAGTGGAGACCCAGACCAGTGACCCCATCTGTGAGTTCCAACGAGGCTGTTCACTGTTACCTATATACTTGTTTAACCTTCTCTGACTGGGCAAAGTCAGCAGACGACAACTCAGGATACATTTGCATTTTGCTTATTTTGCCTTGAAAATCTGATATATCGAATTCTGTTTTCGGAGAAAAAAGAAAATACATGTATTTTAAAATGTCGTCTGCTGAAACTTTTACCCGCACACGGAGCGTTAATGGGAGATAGTAGTCAGTTAACTCCCCTGAGTATTATCTGTAAACAACCAGGTCCAGTTATTTGGTTTCCTCTGTTTTTATCATTAGCATCTCAATTAAGTATAGCTTCCTTTGTCTGGAGAAATCTAGTTTAATTATGGTCAGATGCCAATAAAGCTTCCAAAAAATCAGGAATAAACATTTTTTTTGTGCAATGAAATATATAATATCAATAATTTTGTGTGGATATGGAAAAAATAAAGTTAAAAATTATTTTTACGAGGGTCGTGCAAAAAGTTCTGCCACTAATAGGCTTCCTATGTTTTATCCCAGGTATATTTTAAAATGCTTCACTGCATTTGAATGGTGTGTTGAACAGCTAACGATACCCGCTTATTTCGTGCAACTGACTTGAGTTATTTCAAATTGAAATAGATGCAGTCATATACACTGACCAATTTACTTGTTACATTGGAACATGGACCAGAAGACTGATTCGTAGCTATATTAAATGCCGCATTATGCTTAACATAGATTCAAAGCAGATATTTAATGAATTGTGTGGTATATATGGACCTCAGACCATTTCAATGCGCACAGTTTTTAGGTTGGTTAAAGCTTTTAAAACTGGGAAATTTTCTGTTGAAGATGATACCCGTCCTGGAAGACCTAAAACCTCTGTTATCAAGGCTAACATCGCTGCTGTAAAGATGGTGGTCGAACAGGATGCGCGATTGTCTGTCAAAGATATAGCTGGTTGTACTGGCATATCAGAAGGCAGTATGCAAACAATTCTGAAAAAGCGTCTGGATCTGAGAAAGGTTTGCGCTAGGTGGGCACCTCATTTGCTCACTGAGGAGCAAACGACACAACGCCTTAAATGTGCCCGGGAACTTTTGAAAACATACAAAGGCTGTAATAGTCGGGTTATTTCTAACTTGCTAACAGGTGATGAAACCTGGATGCACATGTTTGAGCTACAAAGAAGGGCTGATAATAAGCAATGGAAGCGAAAAGCTCAAAAACGCCCATCTACTGCAAAGAGAACCGTAAGTTCGAAAAAGATGTTGTACGCAATTTTCTTTAATTCAAGTGGGCCAGTCGTTCAAGTGCCTTGTCCATCTGGTCATACAGTCACTAGCCGATTCTACAAGTTCTGTACTGAAGAAAGTGAAAGAGTTTTACAATAAGACACGAACAAGCAAAAGACGGTCAGGAGTCCACCTTTTACATGGCAACGCCTCCTCTCATGTGTGAGGTTGTTAAGTCTTTTTTGGCTTCTGAAAAGGTGAAAGTTTTAAACCATCCACCTTATTCACCTGACCTGAGTCCCTGTGACTTCTTTTTATTTCCAAGGCTAAAGAAAATGCTTTCTGGAAATAAGTATACGTCTAGAAGTTCTCTTGGCAGCGCTATTTATCAGTGTCTCCAACAGATGCCAAAAGATATCTGCTTTTCGCGTCTGGGTAAAAAGGTTACAAAAATGTGTTTCAGTAAAGGGGGAATATTTTGAAGGTTTGTAATAAAAATATGTTTTATAAAACGTAACACTGAAGTAATCCGAACCCAGTGACAAAACTTTTTGCAGGACCCTCGTATTCAACTGAGGACCCATGAAAAGAAAAATCAAAGTATTCCAATTAGAAGGACTTAATTAGTAGTTGGTCTACCTTGCAGTTTATCGGGCAAGGGAGATAATAGGAGAACTACTGCTATCTCTCATTCTACATTTGCTGTTCTTGTTCTAAAGTTTGAAGAAGCCCATTTATCTACTGATGTGTCTAAAACTTGACTGATGAGTGGAAAACAGTGTAGACACTGATCAGGCGCCGCGTTCTGTGGCGTCTGACTTGGGTCTACACTGTTTGCACAGGTCTGTCTGACTCTCCGAAAACATAGGATAAATATGGTAATAGATCTATCTATAACCGTCTTGGACAGACGTGCTACTCCGAGCTCAGTCTACAAACTCACATGCAAACAACGAAGACCCAGACCCATCTGCAAGTCTGAATGGTTTTCATTATTGCAATATATATGTCTCGACTTTGCTTATCTCGAATAACCGCTTATTTCTAAGTGAAAATCTAGTCCCTGTTTCAACATGGGAATCCAACAAAAGGTAACGAAATATTGTGGAAACATCACGAAAACATACCTATGTAATTTTGACCCCCTTAAACCCCACTTTCATATAGTAAAACTGGGGTTTACAGGGGTATACATTATTTTTCTTATTTCTGCCCAAAACATAGATTGTGGGTACTCGTTAGAATCGCCTCGACGAGGCGGTTCTAACGAGTACCCACAATCTATGTTTTGTGCAGAAATATGAAAAATATCTGATTTTTTTATCGGAAAATTTTCAGTTTTTGGAGATAAAATTTTCTATTTATTCGAATAGGCGTGTTTTTGTAATGAAGAGGAGAAATTGGTCCTAGGAGTGTACTCATTAGAACTGTCCCAATGAGGCCATTCTAATGACTACACACAACACACATTTTCATGATAAAATAAGCAGATTTCTCTAAAATAACACTCAACATTTGTATTCTTGAGATAACGGGATATTACTCAGTGATGAGGGTGACTCAGTATCGATAGATAGAATTTCCTAAGGACTCAAAAGCCACTGTAAACGAGCCATTACACGGAACAGCCTGCGTACTTACTTAGAACAGCCTGAAGTACTTACTTCAAAGTTACAAACCCTGACTTATAGCTCCCCCCCCCCCCCCCCTCACACACACACACACACACACACACACACACACACACAGAGAAACACACAAACTGCTTCACGTCCAAAAACGTCTAAAATAATTGTTTGTGTACAAAAACACTAAATAAGAGTTATCTGTATTACGACCATTCTCAAGAAAATGGAGGCGTGGGCGTTGTGCCAATGTTTTAGTCGTGTGCGTTGATATGAAAACGAAATAGATTTCGGGGCATTCTAAGTCTTGTTAGTAAAAATCTAAATGTATATTGGGTCCAAGGTCCAGATTAAAATACAGTCCTTTTTTTGTCAGTCTGAAATATAGTGAACTTTTTCATCAGCCCATTATTCTCTGGTAGATCAAGTTTTTTTTTACTCTAGATAAGTCACCTTTTTAACAAAAGGGTGTTTATTCTTTCCTTAATAGTCCCCCAAATAAACATGTTAGAGTTTTAATATTTAGATGCATCCCACTTCTGTGCTTCTATTCAGTACATACACTGTCAAAATGTATGCTATTTGTGGAGAAAGAAGGTAAATTCTTATCTGATTACTCCTCTTATCTGGGCCTATGCTCGCAGTGGCTACCTGACAAAGCGGTATGACAAAGCGTGCATTTCGTGAATTGTTTGTTTTTTGTTTATTTTTTGAACACGTGTAAAAGCCATTGTTCATTGGCTTGGGTCAGACAGAGCTGACGAAGTGAACACATATTCAGTTAATCAGTTGAGGGTGTATGCGTTTGAAGAGATGGACGTAAGTTTATTTTTATACAAATAATAATATTGCTAGTTGAAAGTATGATTTGCAGGTATACCTTGTTGTTGTTGCAGTACTTTGATCCCAAAATACATTTCATAGGTCTTGAAAAGAGGGGGTATCAGGTAAATATTTTTTCTTATTTCTCAACGAAAACATCCCAGCAGGCACATGACGTTAATACAACTTCGCCTCAATGTCGATGCAACGTCATGACGTTGCATCGACGTTGAGCCGACGTTGTTTAAACGCCATGTGCCCGCTGGGATATGTTGTGGGTACTTATTAGAAGCGCCTCACCTGGGGGTGGGGGAGTGGGGGTGGGGGGGGGGTAACTTCCTATATATGGCATTGTACGGATGTGCATGCTGAATAGCCCCCTTTTTCAGCACTTGGCTCCCTTTTTTCAACAAAAAGTATATGAATGGCCCAATTTTTCTGGATTCCTATGTGAAAGGCCCCATTTTTCTGACATCCTTGTATATGCACATATTTTTTGCTCAGAGATTTTTCGAGGCTGCTTATCCTCTTGATATTACATGAATTGACTGTGATATTTGTCCAACAACCAGCAAAAAATGGGTACAAAAAAAAACAAAGGGCAGTATATGAATAGGACAACATTTTGGATGATCAAGTATATGAATGGGTCCGTTTTTTCAAAGGCCAGGTATATGAATGGGGTAAGTTTTGAAATACTGGCTCGCACACCTGTACCAAAATTACCCCTAAGTTAGTCCCCCTTGTCCCCGCCCACCCACCCCCGAAGAATGGAGTTACCCGGGAAAGCCCAAGCAACAATCATGTGGAATAAAGAACCAAAGAATTGTTAGGAGGAGTATTTGGCGATACTGAATTCTGGGATAATTTTCTCTAATTCTCCATAAAACATATCATTACGAAAACATGCCTATTCAAATATATCGAAAATTTTACAACCCCCCCCCCCCCGCCCCCCCCACCCCCCCCCCCCCCCCAAAAAAAAAAAAAAAAACAAAGGAAAAAATTCTGATATTTTTTTTATATTTCTGCTCAAAACATAGATTGTGGGTACTCATTAGAATTGCCTTGGGGAGGCAGTTCTAATGAGTACCCACAATCTGTGCTTTTTAGCAAAATAAGAAAAATAATGTATACCCCTGTAAACCCCAGTTTTACTCTATAAAAGTGGGGTTTAAGGGGGAGGGTAAAATTATACAGGCGTATTTACATGATGGCGTGGGTACTCATTAGAAGTGCTGCGCCTTGGAGTACTCAATTGTAACTACCGCAAGCCAAATTTTTAATTTTTTTTTCTCTAAAACATTGACAGGATTGCACTGAAAAATTATCCACAAATCAGAAAATAGTAGGTTAAATACCATCAGAGAACTAAAGTTTGTCCAAAATGACCATTTTGTACACATTGGTAAATAGAACTGAAGAGAAATCTTTCCATATTTTTTTTTTTATTTTTTGGGGACAAAGGCGTTTTTATGGCAAGAACAGTCTAAAAAATGCAGAATAAGGTGCCAAGCACACCAGTCTTATCGTTGCTTCTAAACTATAGTAAATTTTATAGTCGCTGTCAAATGATCAGCTCTCTTCAAGCTCTGGTGTCTGTATTTGATTACAGTTGACACAAAATATATAACATTTCCTTAAATAAATTGTAAAATGTAATGGTCCCAGCCTCAAAACGCTACAGGAGAGTTCTAAGAAATTATAGTTATCATAACAATATTTATCTTTAGCATGCAATTTGATTGATTTGAGGTTTTACGGCCCAGTCAACCCATTTGGGTCACATCGAACCAGTAATTTTCCTAACCACACTTTTCCCGGGCATGATTAGTTCTCAACATTCAACCAGTATTATGCACATGCTTTCGCCAGAAACTTGACAACTGCCCTTCTTGAATCAGCATAAGGAAGATAATGACCTTGAAAATATTTCATGATCAATCTCTACGAAAGAATGTTGTCGAATTCATGACATTATCCGACTGAGCCACAGAGACAGGCTTTAGTACAATGGTAACAGATTACTTGAAGAAAGAAAGAAAAAGAAAGATTTTTTTCCCAGTCAAACAGAAGCAGTGGGTACTTTTATAAACACTGACTGGTATTGTGATGAGAGTACTTCTGCATCAGTCAAAGAGAAATAATACATAAAACAAAAACAAGAATTCCGCGGAAGGCGTCATCGCACCTGCTGGGGCAAAAGTCATAGGAGCCACAATCAGAGCCTGGTTATTAAATAAGTTTATTTCATTCTTAGCAGTGCTTACTTGGAAAACTGGGTTGAAAAAAATGTAGTCAAAGTGCCTAGTGGGGCACATATATTCCAGGCCAGTCCCATTCCCTCTAATGGCTATATCTTCAGCACTGACTTTTCGTATCATACAGCCCAATGATAATGGAACCTTGACGTAAAATGTGTAAAAGTCACTGGAGCATGAAATATAGGTCAAGGTCACGGGTCAAGGTACCTGCTAATTCAGTACATCAAGGAGAAGCACAATGCAAGGTATGGTGGTTGTAGGCCTTATAGTTGAGGAGTTATCAAACATCAATGTAAAATGTGTCAAATATAGGTCAAGGTCACCGGGTCAAGGTACCTGCCAAGCCAGTGCAATGAGGTGAAGCACTATGCAAGGTTTAGTGGTTGTAGGCTTTATATTTGAGGAGATACCGAACATCAACATAAAATGTGTCAAAGTCACTGGAGTGCACAATATAGGTCAAGGTCACCAGGTCAAGGTACCTGCTGAGTCAGTACATCGAGAAGAAGTGCTATATAAGGTTTGGTGGTTGAAGGCCTTACAGTTGATGACATATGAAAGGGTGACTTAAAAGATGTAAAAGTTAATGGAGCGCGAAATATAGGTCAAGGTCACCCAGTGAAGGTACCTGCGGAGTCCGTACATTGAGGAGAAGCACTGTGCAAGGTTTGATGGTTGTAGGCCTTACAGTTGAGGAGATATTGAATGTTGACGTAAAATGTGTAAATGGCACTGGAGCGCAAAATATAGGTCAAGGTCACTGGGTCAAGATACCTGCCGAGTCAGTACATCTAGGAGAAGCACTATGCGAGGTTTGGTGGCTAGAGGTCTTACACTTGAGGAGATCTGGAACACTGACGTAAATTATGTCAAAGTCACTGCAGCCAAAATATAGGTCAAGGTCACCAGGTCAAGGTATCTGCCAAGTCAGTACATTGAGAAGAAGCACTTTGCAAGGTTTGATGGTTGTAGGCCTTATAGTCGAGGAGATATCGAACGTCGACGCAAAATATGTCAAAGTCACTGGAGCGCAAAATATAGGTCAAGGTCACCGGGTCAAGGTACCTGCCAAGTCAGTACATCTAGGAGAAGCATTATGCAAGGTTTGGTAGTTGTACGCCTTATAGTTGAGAAGATCTGTAACGTCAACGTAAAGTGTGTCAGTCAATATAGCGCAAAATATAGGTCAAGGTCACTGGGTCAACATACCTGCCAAGTCAGGAGGTCAGGGAGATGTGTCATGCAAGGTATGATGGTTGTTGTAGAATTGTAGTTGATTAGAATACTAACTTCGACGTAAATGTCGAACTTCGACATAACAGAACTGTTAACAGACAGACGGACGGATGAACGGACAGACGAATGGAAAAGCGGGCACCTATGTTGCAAAGTCGGGAGGTCAGGGAGATGTTTCATACAAAGTTTGATGGTTGTTTAGTTTTGTAGTTGATTAGAATACGAACTTTGACATAAATGTCGAACTTCGACATAACAGAACTGTTAACAGACGGACAGACGGACGGACGAACAGACAGACGAATGGAAAAGTGGGCACCTATGTCGCAAAGTCGGGAGGTCAGGGAGATGTTTCATGCAAGGTTTGATGGTTGTTTAGTCTTGTAGTTGATTAAAATACTAACTTTGACATAAATGTCGAACTTCGACATAAATGTTGACAGACGGACGGACGAATGGACAGACATACGGAAAAGCGGACGCCTATGTCGTAAAGTCAGGAAGTCAGGGAGACGTTTCATGCAAGGTTTGATGGTTGTTTAGTCTTGTAGTTGATTAGAATACTAACTTTGACATAAATGTCGAACGTCGACATAAATGTTGACAGACGGACGGACGGACTGACGGACGGACGGACGGAAAATCGGACGCCTATATCGCACCCTGCTACAAGCAGGTGCGATAAAAAGCATGAATAAATACTTACAAGATGTCAGTGACAGATCCAGATGGAGATAGGGTGACTTTTTCTATTTTATTTCAATTTTATGTGGAATATTAAAAAGGGGCTCTTACACGGTATAGGAAATTTACATTGGTTTCTGCTCACGCTTGGAATTGGATGAAATTCTGCACAATGGTTGCCTAGGGTATAACACTGATGATTATGAGGCATTGGCTTTTAAATGTAGTTCCATTGTAAATTTATGGTGTTTTGTATACGCGGCCACTACCTAATCAGGGGGTGCCCTAATATTAACCTTCGTACAGTAAACAGGATTTCATTTTTCAGATGCTGGAATGTTTTATTAATTAAGGCCATCATTAGTACATGTTTTGATACTAGGATGGCTTCATGTACTTAGCAATAGTGTTGGAGCAATAACGTAAGTTGAACGGGAGCCCCATATTTCAGCTGCAGGTTATGTATTCATCCAGATATTATCTGCAATTTTACCATGTTCCGATTCTTGTCAAAACACCATTTCAGCACAAAAAATTTCCAGATGTATTAGGAATAAACACATGAAATTTCATAAAAATTGAAGACCGGTAACATGTTGTTTGAACAGCCTGAATACATATAGTCCTGAGTCGGCAAAATATGAAATTACCCAATACTCAGGTATAAGTAGTATCGTGTAAAGTCAACTTATCAATAGCTTTCAGTTTGGATTACCATGATATAGTATGATTTGTATAAGAAGTTGATACCATAATTGTACATATTCATTTATAACCAGTTGACTGAATTGCACCTTATTGAACACCATGTCCAAAAAAAAACTTTTCGTTTACATAATCTGGATCATGCAGACACTAAGTCCAAGTTATCTGTATCTGTATACAGTTGACTCTCGTTATCTCGACCCCTCTTATCTCGATCCTATCACTTATATCGAACTGATTTCTAAGTCCCGATTATTTTCCCTATGTATTTATTGTATTTCAGCTTCGCGTATGTCGAACTACTTTTATGTCGACACTTCGGCTATCTCGTCCATCATTTTCAGTCCCTGAAGATATTTTTCACAGTTTTTACTACCGCGCATCTCGAACTCGGACCATGACGAAGGAAAAAAATGTAAGATGCGGCGCCGCCGGTCTCTCAGTTAATGAAAGTCATAATAGGCCATTGATAAATAAATCAACATTTTAATTTTCCCCTTTGTCCAGGTAATTACAAACAACACAAACAATGTCTAAAGTCCGTAATTATGAAATCACGTGCGTGTCGAGTCGGGTTTGACACGCGGCGCTCAACATCGTCTCGTGTCATTGATTTGTAAGATAAAAAGCGGCTCAGAATAGTGTTATGGAAGATTAATCAACGAAGTTTCTTAAATTTATTGTTTAGATATGCTCTTCACTATTGAGTACTGTCCGTCTGAATGATATAGCGTCTTCAAGAAAAGTCAGTGCGCGACAGGTTCCGACTCAGATCAGCCTGTATTGATCAGGCTAGCTAAGTCTGAATCTTCGCTTGTTACTCTTTGGTCAGGCGGTGCTCTTTGGTAAGCCCAGATAAGTCTCGTGCGTATAATGGAAAATTCGTGGGCGTGCAGGCTGATACGAGTCTTTGACAGTCGCACAGTCTTCTAATAGGGAGTTGTCGTGCACGGCCTCAAATAGACGAATCACACGTGGGTACCGATGTTAACCCTTCCGACCCTGTAGACTGGTACGGATACCCGCACAAATAGTGTAGGTCCAGATGAGACGGTTCATAATGTGCTTTCTCTGCAGGATCTACAGTTTGCCGCGCTGAGATGGTTCGTTTATGCCAGGGGAGATAATCCAAACTAGCTTACAGCTGCCGCTTAACATTGTAAGCGTTTCATGCAAAAGCGGAAACCAGTCAACTCTTTATCGAGTCGTCTATGCGAAGGGAGCTAATCCAAACCAGTTCATAACGTATAGCTAACACAACCCGGAAACCAGTAATTTATTTATAGCTCACATGGAAATCCAAATTTGCACGAGTATTAAAAGACAACAAGAGACGTTTGAAATTTATTATTATTAACATTTATTGATGATATTATTCCAAGAGAACCATTGCATCTCCTAAAACAAACAGTAACAATGCAAACTGAAGTACTCGTAAATTATTTAAATTGCCTTATACATGTGCCTTGCAACCACGTTTTGGCTTACAGACAGGTGAACAGTCGTCATACCTATGACGTCACAATTTGGTTGTCTCGAACTACTGATAACTCGAACATTTTTATCAGGTCCCGTGAAGTTCGAGATAACGAGAGTCGACTGTATATAGATTCCACTTCAAATACTTGACTGTGGAAGTAATTATAAGATAATAAAAAGCAGATAACAGTCTTGTAACTGATGATGCTGGTTATGAAACCTGGGTCTAGCTTTGAAGTTACTCGTTCAGGCAGACAGGCATGGTGGGCACTACTTGCTAGGACACCTGATTAAAATCTTCAGGGTCCATGTCTGTTGATTTCAACATTCAGAATTGTCAACCTTCAATGGATTTATGAGTAAATACAACAATGTGGACTTCTTGCCCAAAAATCAACTATAAACTTTGGTGTAAACTGGATAAATGCCTCAAAAATAACAGAGTAACAAAAAGAATTGATATAAACAGGCAATACTGTGACTTCTTGTTCACGCTTAGTAAATACAAAAAAAGCACAATATTGTCAAAACCACAGCAGAATATTTCACAGCTGGTACAAAACACACACGAAGACACTCAATATTGGAAAAAAAAAAAAAAAAACACTACAGCTTAAATACAATCAGTAATGAACAACTAAAGTCTGTATCACATGGACACATGCAAGCTTAGTACGGTTTCTTTAGGTAAGATCTATATTCAGTGGAAGAAAGAATTTAAGTATAAGAACTAAAACAAAACTTGAATACTAAAAGCCTCCTTTCAAAACGTATTACAACACAAAAAACAGAGACAAGGTGAAAATAGAATTAATTAAATACCATAGAACTGCCAGCAACCAAATGAATGAAAACTGTTCAAAACCTTCAGATTCACATTAAGACCACACAAGTTAGCTGTTTTAAACTCCTGTGTTAATTAACATATGGCGGAGTTTCAAACTAGTATGGAAGTCCTTAGGCAAATGACTAAAATATGAATGTCATACAACCTTTGGAAAAATCTTAAAGCTTTAACATGAAGAACTACAGAACAACAGTTTGTTGTTTAAGTCAAACTATGTGCACTAGAATAGAACTTATGCAGAACAGAAACAATTTCATATATGCTTACTGTAAGGAAGAAAGGATAGATCTGCTTTTCTGACAGCAAACGTTAAGACCACATAAATAGTATTCTGTGCTGCTATTATCAAAGATAACTGTTGAAACAAAGAGAAAAACTCCAGTGTCAGTGTCAATTCAATCGCAGGAAATACAGATTGAAGTGACACATTTGAACATGTTACAGGACAAGAAATCCAGTGTTCATAATTCAAAATACAATATAGGCTTGCCAGCAAGCTATAGATATATCAGAAGTTAAGTCTATAAGTATTATTTTCTTTTCAAGCGTTCTTAGTTTGGTTACAGTTCACCAGTCCAGAAGCAAATCTCCAAAAATCCTAAAATCTGTTGATGGGGATGCAAGCCCTTCTTCAAAACAAACGAACAAACAAGCAACAACTACTTGCAATAGTACGTTTGCACATCTTCTTAATATGACAATTGAGATTATGGATCTCCCTGTTTTATGCCTATTTTTGTAATGGTGAGAATGGATACCCCTGTTTTACACCTATTTTAGTTTTATGCCTTTTGGGAAGTAATTATACAAAATACTCAATGATTTGCTGACATGAATAAAAGCGTAAGATTTTGTTAAGCCTAATTTGTTAATTAGAATTTCTTTAGATTTAATTTGTTATGCTGTCTACATTTGTAATAGTTGGTTAGTCAGAGTCCATATAAATAGAAGGCAAGTAATAGAAAGTCATGAAAATTTAATGGGTAGCTCAAGATGTATTCATTCTGAGTTGTCTAAACTCTCTTTGAATTTGTTAAGTGTTAGAAGCATTTGATAACACTGCCTTTCTCTACTGTTTTTTATCAATGTAATAAAATAGTCAATTTTGTAAAAATCGACATATATCCATTCAAGGCCTAAAATGACAATGTTCCGGTTTTGGTTTTTTATGAAATTTGGCACAGCTATAGAGGATATATGTAGCAAAATTTCCTGGTAGTATGAAATCTTGACAAAGACTATAACATATTAATTTTGAAAGTTTAATTTTGATATTTTTTTCATTTTTTGGTAAAAAATTCAGATTTTTTATAATCAATTTATCAGAAAATGTTAACTTTTATTAAATATAAATGTTTTGTGGTACCAATAGAATTACTATGGTGTTCACCATTCAGCACAGTGCAAAAATCTTAAAATCAAATTAAACTTAAGATGTATGACATACTTATTTGGAGATAGGTATCAGCTCATGGGGGGAGTGAGTCAAGGTTGTGTCCTGAGTCCAACTTTTTATTATATAATTTAATAAGCACATTTTCATAGGTTGCATATGCCTAGTTATTATTATACAAAGTTTCAGAAAAATCCATGCATGGGCAGAAATGAAAGATGCCCTTTCTTGAATCGGGAAATTTTCCTTTGCTTCTAAAATATAAACACCAGATTGTCATTAAGAAATAATGTATTTGTATTTCAGGAGATGATTTAAATAAGCTTTTACATGTAGCTTTTTATCAAATCCTGTACCATATAACATTATGAGATGTATATATGTGAACTTATATGAATAAAATATTGTTTAAACAAAGAAATAAGTACAGCATTTTACAATTAGTGTGTCATCTGCAACATAACAGAGATGAAGAAGGTTCATGGTCAATTTCAGATACATACAATACAAATTTGTGGCAGTGCTGAAATATATGATTGAATTAAATGCAGCTGTCGGTATTTTAACACCCATTGTTGCTATTTGTGCAGAAAATGAGTGCGGTAGACTAAAACAGTAAAAAGCAGAAAATCTCCATGACAGAAATGCGGCAACTAGAAACTGTGCCAGCCTAATTCAATTATAATCGACCTCCTGCAGTGATAAATCACACTACCGTGTAAACAGTATAGATGATGGAAGACATTTAGTATGCTGAATTTTAAAATGAAACAGACATTTAAGTCTTTCTTACTTTGACTTTAAACAAAGAGCTTGGTATTTCATTTTTCTTTGCATTTAAAACATTTCTTTTGAAAAGTGGTCCAAGTGACCTCTGCCTTACCTTCCCTACATAAATCAAGAAAGGTATATGTGTCAATCTGCGTTTTTGTTTTTTAAGCATGCTAAATGTACCATTTACATGCATAAGAATGAGGAGCAAGAAGTCCCTTATTCTCCTGTCTACGTATGTCAAACAAAACAAAAGAAAAAACAAAACAAAACATTTTTGTCTGGCAAATTAGCCTACATCATGGTAAACGTCAATAATATTTTCATACCAGTATGTCTGAAACAGCTACATGACCTGTAACCCAAAAACAACAGCGTGTTAGATAAGCAAATCAAATGTTAATTTTTTCTCTCAGTTAAAACAATGCCAGCAAGAAGCAACAAGTCGGTTATTGCATGTTTTAAATTTCTCGCCTCACGGCTCGAAATTTAAAACGATGCAATAACCTATACTTGTTGCAGAAAATCTCCATGACAGAAATGCAGCAATTAGAAACTGTGCCAGCCTAATTCAATTATAATCGACCTCCTGCAGTGATAAATCACACTGCTGTGTAAACAGTATAGATGATGGAAGACATTTAACATGCTGAATTTTAAAATGAAACGACATTTAAGTAAGTAAGTAATTTATTCATGCAATAAGCCATATGGCCCATGAGCACATATACAAATTTCAACATACATGAGATGCAGGATAGTGGACATACATTATACACAGTAAATTTCCATAAGAATCGATACCAATGTATTCGGGAGAGGTGCAATTTTAAACTTTGAATAGTATAATCTATTTATGCCGAGTGGACTCCTCTACCTTAATTCTTTGGACCTGTTCACTTCCAACAAAAGGGGTATCTGGTTAGGTTATATAATTATTACCATATTTTATAGCAATTCCTGTATTAAATGCAAAGGATGTAGACCCTGATTAGACGCCGTTCCGTGTACATACTGTTTGTTTGGTAATAACTTTAGTTCACCATCCATACGGAATTTGGCATAAGAGGTGCACATAGAAATAGCAGTTTGAAATGCTTGCGTGAGATTGACAATAACATGATTAACATGATACTCTCTCTCTCTTTCTCTTTATCTTTTAGTTAATAGCTGAAAATTATATGCCTATGTACATTCATGTATTCACCTGCATACATATATTTATACATATATAAATATATATATATATATAATACACAATGTAAAAATTTTGATACATTCAAAAGTTGTGGCTTTCAGCTTGAGAACATAGACTTTCTTACTTTGACTTTAAACAAAGAGCTTGGTATTTCATTTTTCTTTGCATTTAAAACATTTCTTTTGAAAAGTGTTCCAAGTGACCTCTGCCTTACTTTCCCAACATAAATCAAGAAAGGTATATGTGTGCAATCTGCGTTTTTGTTTTTTCAGCATGCTAAATATGCCATTTACATACATAAGAATGAGGAGCAAGAAGTCCCTTATTCTCCTATCTAAGTATTGAGAGGACACAAAGCGAAATCTTTGTTGATCCATTTTATTGTATAGCTGAGAGTCAACTGCTCAGTGTTGTAAATTTACAACATTAACAAGCAAAATTTACATATAAGTAGACTGCAGTATATTAAAGTACATGTATTGTTTTTTTTTTTTTTTTTTGTTCCAAAAAATCAAATACAAAAACAGTAATGAAAATCAATTTTAGAAAGCACAAATATAGAGGAAACTAAGGAAGAATACAAACAAAACAAAAGAAAAAAAAACAAACCAAAAAACAAACAAAAAACATTTTTGTCTGGCAAATTAGCCAACATCATGGTAAACGTCAATAATATTTTCAAACCAGTATGTCTGAAACCGCTAAATGACCCTGTAACCCGAAAACAACAGTGTATTTAGATAAGCAAATCAAAACTTAATTATTTCTCAGTTAAAACAATGCCAGCAAGAAGCGACAAGTTGGTTATTGCACGTTTTAAATTTCTCGCCTCACGAGTCGAAATTTAAAACGATGCAATAACCTATACATAATAAGTTGAAAACTTCTGACAGAACAGCAAATAGTGCAGACCTGTGTAACACATCTGTTTCCTCATGTGGCTCTGTCCCAATATCTATGACTTACAGACATATAGTTATAACAAAATCAGACACAGAAGAGCAACAACAGTATTTTTTTTTTTTTTTTTTTAACCCTTATCATGCTGAATAAATTAAGATGCCACGCCCACTTCCAATTTTCAGCCAATCAGATTACTTCATCCAGGTTGTTGATACAAATTCACATACTTAATGGCAAACAGTGCAGATCCAGATCAGTTGGCTTCTTCAGGTCTACACTGTTTGCTAAGACAGGGCATGTCGTGTTCAGCAAGAGAAGGGTTAATTTCTGACAGCTTAAGCATTTGTTTGGTAAAAATATTTGGTACAATTTAGCAGTGAGTATTTACCCTAGAATACTTGATGCATCATTTATTCTACCTCCCACACTCAGAGAAAGTTAACATTTTGGATGAGGTAATTAAGTGTAAAAACACTTTCCTTTTCAGAAAATTACCTAAAGTAAATCTCAGGAAAGTTCTTCCATATTTGATGTCATATTATTGCACACCATTCATGCATTCTTTTCTAGTAGGGCAAATACATAAGTGGCTGCCTGAGAAATCCTAACTTGCAAATTACACTTATGTTTAGAAATAGACATGTTTTTTCAAAGCTGTTCCTTGCTTCAAAGAATGAGTCCCGTGCTGGTCCCGGGCTTAGAATAGGCCAGACGTACCCTCTGCGTGACGTACGAGCCGGCTAAAAGAGGCCGCCCGTGACCACCCGGGCCCTCGAAATAGGTGGCTGCCTTCCGCTTCTGTGGCAGTTGGGTAAAACCCCTAACATAACAGAGCAACCGTCCGTTCAACCGGTATAATTCCAGAATATAAAATTCATTTATTGAAATGCATCTTAAATTGGAAAAAACAAATTTCGCGAGATCTATCCTTTTAAACCTTTCCTATCTCATGTTACTAACATGCTTCATTTGTTTGTGTATCATTCTGTGCCCGTGGGTCGCACATGGGACGAAGATTATAACCTCATCTGTATTTAACATATGTGTTTGTCTTGTGTTTGTGTCATTTTTCCGAACTCTAGCATTCTCCACATTAAAAAATAAGATGCATTTAATATTGTTAGATAAAAAACTAAACGTTTTTCAAGGTATGAAAGCTACATATCATTTGAAAGCTACATATCATCTAACACAGCTTGTTTGTTTGACTCTACTAAAAATGAATCCAAAATGAATCCTTCTTTTAATAAACTGTTTATTTTAAATATGGATCTCCTAATTTATATTAAAAATAACCTTTCAATTTCCCAGACGTTTTCGGCCTCCCTTGTCTGTAGGGAATAAAATCTACAGATCACTTTCCTTCTGTAGTGGATAGGGTGTAATCCCCTATTAAAACAGGAACCACCTGTTTGCCGTGGGTGGCGTCTCGTATGCTGGGAGAGGGGAACCTGATGATTGAGGAAAGCCCAGGGATCTCCAGCTTTTCAACACATCATTTTGGCCCTTATTTCAGATAGAAGAGCGATCTGGGTTAGATCCGGCCTGGATCAATCGGCTCAGTCGTGCCAAGCTCTAGAAGCGCACAACTTGTTCTTAGCTTCTTTCTCTCTTTCATACGTATCTTTATGGTACCAAACCGGGCTTATTTTTCTCATGTTCCTCTAACTTTAAGTGAGTTTCAATGGGCGGCGGCTGAAGGGTCAATTGGTGGGCTTGTATTGGGGCTTTGGCGGAAACCTCTGTGAGTGGAGGCTGTGGATAGGGGGATGAACTCAACTGTTCATAAATTTTTCTATGGAAATTTAGATGAATAGGTGGGAAATCATCTAAGCATGAGGCCGAGCTGAAGACTCTGATCTTGACACCGAGTATAATAGCAATGTAGCCTTGACGTTAGAAATAGGAGATCCATTTCTGTTAAACGTCCCCTTGTAGGGCTCCATGGAGGGTGGGGCGCATAGCTATCGAATCAAAAATTTCATCACCATGGCATCTCGAAAACGATTTCTGGCGTTCGACTCTTCGGAGGACGACACGCAACCGACTACTTTTACTTTCAAAGCAAATGAGAACTTCGCTAAATTTTTAGTGATTTCGAGTAAGGAAGACAAACCAATTACTTCACTGTCTCCTTTCATCATAGAAAAGCAAATAGAATCTTTAATAGGCACTCCAAAAAATGTAAAAAAATTAAAAAATGGAACTCTTTTGGTCGAAACTAACAGAAAATCTCAAACTGATAATCTCTTGAAAATTACAAAATTCTTTAACATTAATGTCTCTGTCACGGAACATAAAACACTCAATAGTTGCAAAGGTATTATCCGTGACAGGATGCTAAAACATGAAACTGAAGAAAATATCACAGAATATCTTAACACACAAGGAGTAACAGCTTGCAAACGTTTTAAAATTAAAAAAGATGGAAACTTTATAGAAACAAATACACTTTTACTAACTTTCAACACCACAACTTTACCGAAATCACTAAAAATCTTTTACCGAATTATACCGGTTGAAGTCTACATTCCAAATCCTCTGCGGTGTTTCAACTGTCAGAGGTTTGGACATCATGAAAACGGCTGTCCGGAAGCACCTGGATCAGTATGTGAAAAATGTGGTATGGGTGAATTTGATCACCCTACAAATGCTTGTAAAAATGAAGCCAAGTGTGTGAACTGTCACAAAAACCATCAATCAAAATCAAATCAGTGTGAAATTTGGAAAAAAGAGAAAGAAATCATGAAAATTAAAGTTACACAAAAAATTACTTATTTGGAAGCCAAAAAAATACAAGAAAATCAACCTGAAATCACCTTTGCAAAAGTTGTTCAATCCCTAAACACTAAACCTGAAACCAAAGAAAGTTCTACCCAGTTTAACGAAAAAGATTCTGTCATCAAAGCAAATTCAAAAGTTATTACTCCTACTGTAAAACCTAAACCTAAACCCACATCTACTCATCAGTCTAGACCACCAACAAAATCTCAAAACAGTTCACAAACACAGCCGACTAAAACAAGTGGATCACAACAGAGATCCAGGTCCAGGACAGCTGACCAGAAAGGAAAAAATGGAAAAGAAAAAGATAAAGAACCAAATCCATATAGTAAAGGGGCGTCGGCCGATCCGATCAAGTTGGTCAATCGGTTCGATTCCCTTGAGAACATGGAGTTAGAGACTGACTCCTCCATGTTCTCGCAGTCTCACAGAAAACAAAAGGATTAAGTTCCTTATTTTTAAATCATCTCTCCATTTATCATGGATAAAAAATCAATTATTCAGTGGAACTGTCGAGGACTAAAAGCAAATTATAACGAAATTTTAATTTTAACAACATTACTTTCTCCGACTGTCTTTTGTCTCCAGGAAACCTTTTTAAAAAATACAGATAATATTAATTTTAAAAATTATAGTTTATATAATCATATCGCAACTGAAAATCAGAAAGCCTCAGGAGGCTCATCTATCCTTGTAAAATCAAATGTTCCTCATAGACAGATAGATATAAATAGTAATTTACAAGCTGTTGCTGTAAATGTCACTCTGTCTAAATCCATAACAATTTGTTCTCTATATCTTCCTCCACACTGTAAATTTTCTAAACTAGATTTAGAAAATCTTATAAACCAGTTACCTCGTCCTTATTTATTATTAGGTGACTTTAATAGTCACAGCAAACTATGGGGTTGTCTGGATACAAATGACAAAGGAGAAATAATAGAAAATTTTATTGCAGAAAATGATTTGTGTTTATTTAACGATAAACAACCAACTTATCTTCATTCTCCTACAAGAAATTATTTTGCTTTAGATTTGTCTATATGCTCTCCAAATATTTACTTGGATTTTGATTGGTCAGTTTTAGATGACCTTCATGGGAGCGATCATTTTCCAATTAAAATTGAAGAAATTGAATCGACAAATGAAGACCATCATTCCCGATGGAATTTGAATAAAGCAAACTGGGAGAATTTTATAGAGCTATGTAATGAAAAATTAAATCCTGAAATGTTTAAAACAGCAGATGATATACAAGCTTTTACTGATACATTAATTCATGTAGCCGAAAAATGTATTCCAAAGTCCTCGACACGTTCAAAAAGAAATAGACCTTGGTTTAATAAAGATGTTAAAAATTCAATAAATAAAAGAAAATCTGCCTTACGAAAGTTCAATAGGCAGCCAACAAAAGAAAATCTAATCCATGCCAAACAAATGCGAGCTAAAGCTCGCAAGACAATAAAAACGGCTAAAAGAACATCTTGGCAGCAATACGTCTCCAAACTTAATTCTAGAACTCCAGCAAAGAAAATATGGGACATGATTCGAAAAATTACTGGCAAAAATAAAAATAACAAACATGTCCATATTAAATCAAATGGAAATATATGCTCAACGACTAAAGATATTTCCAATGCACTAGGAGAGAATTTTCAGAAAAACTCTTCTAGTGCAAACTATTCCGAAACCTTTCAAAACATAAAACAGGAACGAGAGAAAGAGCATCTAAATTTTACTTCACTAAATCATGAAAAATATAATGTACCATTCACAGCTTCAGAATTATTAGATGCTCTTCATAAATCTCACGATACAGCTGCTGGTCCTGATGACATTCATTATCAAATTCTTAAACATTTACCCGATAACGCTTTAAAAACTTTATTAAATATTTTAAATGATATTTGGATCACTGGAAAATTTCCAAAAGACTGGAGTAAAGCAACGATTATACCTATACCAAAACCAAATAAAGATCATACTGAAGCTACTAACTACAGACCTATTGCTTTGACAAGTTGTTTGTGTAAAACAATGGAGAGAATGATTAATGATAGGCTGGTTTGGTTCTTGGAATCAAACCAGCTTATAACAAAATATCAAGCTGGATTCAGAAAAAATAACTGTACAAACGATCATTTGATTCGTTTGGAATCCTTTATTCGTGATGCCTTTATTAAAAAAGAACATGTTGTAGCTGTATTTTTTGATCTTGAAAAAGCTTACGATACTACATGGAAACATGGCATCATGAAAGATTTACATAAATTAGGCCTTAAAGGCCGATTACCACTTTTTATTCAAAATTTTTTATCAGATCGAACATTTAATGTTCGAATAGGTAATACGTTATCGGACATATTTAAACAAGAACAAGGTGTACCACAGGGAAGCATTTTATCACCTACCTTGTTTGACATTAAAATTAACGATATTGTTAAATGTGTGAAAGACCTTGATTGTTCACTTTTTGTTGACGATTTTGGAATATTTATTAGATCGAAAAATATGGAAACCATTGAATTCAAACTACAACGATGTTTAAACAATATAGAAGATTGGGCAACAGAAAATGGTTTCAAATTTTCAAAAACAAAAACTCAATGCGTTCATTTTTGTCAGATACGTCAGCTACATTTAGATCCTCATCTCACCATATACGGTAATCCAATTCCAGTCGTCAGTGAAGCAAAATTCCTGGGTCTTTTGTTCGATAACAAATTATCTTTTATACCACACATCAAAGCTTTAAAAGCTAAATGTCTTAAAGCACTTGATATTCTTAAAGTTCTCTCCAGTTCCGACTGGGGAGGAGATCGTACTGTTCTTTTAAATCTTTATAGATCTTTAATTCGATCTAAACTGGATTATGGATCCATAGTTTATGGATCCGCTAGAAAATCTTATTTGAAATCTTTGGATACTATTCATCACCAAGGTTTACGTCTGGCTCTAGGGGCTTTTCGTACTTCCCCCGTCGAAAGTTTATACGCTGAATCAAATGAACCATCATTGTATATAAGAAGAGAGAAATTGTCTCTTCAATATGTTACTAAATTAGCCGCCAATCCACGAAATTCAGCCTATGATTGTGTTTTTAATCCGAAATATGAAAGATTTTACAACAACAAACCAACGGCTATTAAACCCCTTGGCCTGAGAATGCAACCGTTACTTGAAGAGGCCAATATCAATATTAAAAATGTTCAGCATTTTTCTTTTCCATCAAAAGAGCCATGGACGTTAAACCCTCCAAAGATTATTTTAGACCTTCATAAAAATAAAAAAACAGAAGTCGAGTCGCATATTTTTAAGAATGAATTTTTAGAAATCAAATTATAAACATTACCTGTCGATTTATACAGATGGTTCGAAACAAGATGAGAAAGTTGCTTGTTCTGTTATTAGTCCAAATTTTACTGACAGTATCAGATTACCTGATAATAGCTCCATTTTTACCGCCGAAGCCAAGGCAATTGATATTGCACTTTACCATATCAGAGATCAGTCTGAAAAACAGTTTATCATTTATTCAGATTCTCTTTCTGTATTAAAATCTCTTAAAGATTTACACCATAGAAACCCATTAATTCAGCAAATTCTTAAAAAATATTATTATCTTTCCGCTTCAAAAGAAATTGTATTTTGTTGGCTTCCCAGCCACGTTAATATTCGTGGAAATGAATTAGCAGATTCAGAAGCCAAATCTGCATTATCCTTAGTAATAACCAATTTCAAAATTCCTCACTCCGACTTTAAATCAAACGTCTGTCAATACATCAACAACAAATGTCAGTCTGTTTGGGAAACACAAACTTATAATAAATTAAATGAAATCAAACCAAATTTTAACAGCAAATGCACATTTTCTAATCTCAGCAGAAAAGAACAAACAAAAATCACGAGATGTAGACTTGGACACACTAGAATTACTCATTCTTATATTTTAAACAATGAACAAGCTCCATTCTGCATTCCTTGTAATGAACCTTTCACAGTCAAACATTTTCTTATCACTTGTGCTGAATTTAATCACATTCGCACAAAGTATTTTAATATAAAAACTATAAAGGAACTTTTTGATATGCCAACTCAGAAAATACTCGACTTTCTTAAAGAGATCGGACTTTTTAATAAAATATGATCAGTATTTTTAATCACTTAAAATCATTGATACTTTATCTCTTTAAAATAAATACATCAATCCTAGATATTTTTAAATTTCTCATTAAATAAAATCATCATATAACATAAAACTTATTAGACGCTATATGCCCTTTTAAGGTTGAGCGTCTATAAACAAAATATCCATCCATCCATCAAAGAATGAAGCTTTTCACATAATTTTCTACTACATGTACAACAAAAACAGATCTTGTTACTGAAATGAATATTTTGGGCAGCGAAAAAATCTCTCTCTTTTAGACCAGGATCTCCTTCCTAAAAATTGCAGATCTCCCACTTTGTGTCCCAAAAAATATCACATGTATGTACAGTTTCATCAGGGTCTATAGGTGTTTGCTACTATCAATGGGCATTGTTAATGAACGACAAATGCATGAGTCATTACAATCAACATCCAGACCCTCACAATTTCCAGTTTTGAATATACCTTTATCATCATTTCAGCATCCAGTTCTGAAGTGAATTTTATCATTTTCAGACTCTGAGTTTTCAGATGTCATTTTAACCCTTAAAGCGCCAAGAAAACCTGCATCTGAAAATGTTGTCTGTTTATGTCGTCCGCTGAATATTTTTGCAAACTTTTCAAACCTATTTTTGCATACAGGCAAAGAGTGTGGACCCAGATCAGAGCAGTCTGATCTGGCACTGTTTGCAGAAATGACTTTTAAAGTAACCATCAGAAGACAAAGCAGACGACAATAGTTGTGACTTGCGCTTTAAGGGTTAAAGTTCTTGAAGATAGGAGGCCACAAAACAAGCAAAAATTATCTGACCTATTAGGTAAGTTTGTTTTTGTATTTATACTTTAGGTATGATACCTAATATTATATAATGGTCCTAAAATTTCGTATCAGGGCGTATTAGGTAAATATTTTCCTATCTCCATGAAAACATAATGTTGTGGGTACTCATTAGAAGTGCCTCACTGAGGCACTTCTAATGAGTACCCACAACATATATTTTCACGGAGAAATAAGAAAAATATCATTTGGGTGTGTGTGTGTTGTTTGTGTGTGTGTGTGTGTGTATGTGCGGGGGGGGGGGGGGGGGGTGGGGAAGGGCTGAAATAAATGCCATACCTGGAGCTAATACCTGAGCTGTGCTATATGCAAACAGTGCAGGCCCAGATCAGACTTCTCCTGTTGGAGCAGTCTGATTGGGATCTTCACTATATGTCAGCAACATGGAAAAAAAGTAAATTTGAACTAGTGTTCAAAATCTTAGGACAGTTACTGTTGATTAATTGGGCTGTACAGGAATAATAAAATTCCACACCAGTCTGTGCATTTCACAGTCTCATCAGGGCTTTCACATTTACACAAACAAGAATGGGTGGGGTTTACTGATATGAGAAAAAAAGAGTCATTTTTTAAAATAAATAGAAAAAATGAGTAACGAAGTGATGATTCTAGAAAAATGAGGGCTTAAAATTTAAAGGAAAATATTTACAGTAAAGTGAACAAGAGTTGTCAGAAGACAACAGAGCTCACCAGAACGGGGTAATCTGATATGAAAACAGTCTTTAAATATTAGAGATGAAATGCAAAACTTAAAAATAGTTGTAAATGACAGAGTATGACCTGACTTTGATGTCCGAAGAATGTCAAAGTAAGGAATTGGGTATATGCCATTGAAATATCTTCCCTTAGGTTGGTATGGACAAACTATGAAAACTATATCTTACATGTTGAATTCCTTAGGTTGGTGTGGACCAACCATGAAAGCTATGTCTTATATACTTCAGCAGTCATGCACACTTTTCAAAACTTAAACTCAGCTGTAAATGACAAAGTATGACCTGACTGTGACCTAGGCAGGTCAAATTGAGGAAGGGGTGTGTGCTATTGAAAGGTCTTACCCTTAGGTAGGTGTGGGCCAAATGTTAGAGCTGTATCTTGGATACTTCAGCAGTTATGTACACTTTTCAAAACTTAAACCCAGAACTTAAAAATGGGTTTAAATGACAAAGTATAACCTGACCTTGACCTAGTCAGACGGTCAAACTGAGGAAGTGGTATGTACTGTCAAAAGGTCTTGCCCTAAGGTAGGTGACAGCCAAATATTAAAACGGTATCTTGAATACTTCAGCAATTTATGTACACTTTTCAAAACTCATAACAGACCTTGAACATGGGTTTAAATGACAAAGTATAACCTGACTGTGACCTAGGAGGCAGGTCAAACTGAGGAAGGGGTGTATGCTATTGAAAGGCCTTACCCTAGATGTGAGGCAAATATTAAAGCGATATCTTGAACACTTCAGCAGTCATGTACACTTTTCAAAACTTAATGGCAGAACTTGAACATGGGTTTAAATGACAAAGTATAACCTAACCTTGACCCAGGCAGAAGGCCAAACTGAGGAAGGGGTTTGTGCTATTTAAAGGTCTTACCCTAAGGTAAGGTGTAGGCCAAGGATAAAAGCAGAACATTAAATAATTAAACATTGTGCTAACACACAATCAACACAGATAAATGCCAGCGCCAACGACTGGGTGACAACACAAGCTCTTCAGGGACATAGTCCTGGCTAGCTAATAAAATGTAAAAAAAAAAAAAAGAACTGATGAGGGTAAAATAAAGCCAACTGATCTGGATCTGCACTGTTATTCAGTAAGTGGATTTGTACCAATAACCTGAATCAAGTAATCTGATTAGCTGACAATTTGAAATAGGTGTGGCATCTTAATTAATTCAGCATGGCAAGGGTTAAGTTGGTGCTTGGATGCATATGCAAACTACATTGCTGTCTTACGAGTATCTTCAGGTTTCATTCTTTAAGTGTTCTTTGTTTCCAAGGACATCCCTCATACAGTTTTTATTCTAATATATGCCCCCTCTTACTTTTCTAGGAGAAAAGTATTAGTAAACACATGCAACATGGATTTAGGCCATCAAAATATCTTATTTTTGGCCAAAATTTGGACTCGGTACTGTCATTTTAGCAGCAACAAATTGCTATGCCCCAGAAATGTATATTAGAATAAATATGGTAGATTTTCTTTGTCACTTTAGATGCCAATTTTGAACTGAACTTTATAATTTCAGGTGCCATTTGAAATTTATTGAATGTCACAGTACCAGGAAGGGCCACAGTAGCAGTTTGTACTACTCAAGCAAAAGTTTTGTGGTGGAATTGGTAAATTTGTTTTTTTGTCATTATACATAGCTGTTGATAAGATGTTTTTTTTTTCAATCCAAAGTATAGATAACTTTTTCTTACTGTTTCATAATAACATATTTTGTGGGTACCGTATTTACCCTAAGTATTCGGACATCTCAACTCCTTACAATATACATGTATGTTCTAAAATTTGAACCAGTACAATTCACTACCCGATGTTGTGTCTAAAAATTGCTGGATGAGTGGCATTCAGTGTAGACCCAGATGAGACGCCACATTCTGCGGCGTCTCATCTGGGTCTAAACTGTTTGCTCAGGCCTGTCTGTCCGAATACATATGGTAAATACGGTACTCATTAGAAGTGCATCACTGAGATGCTTCTAATAAGTACCCACAACATATGATTTTGTGGAGAAATATTTATCTGATACCCGCTCTTTATTTGACCTATGAATATATACTGACCCCAAAAACATGTGCAAAGACAACCAAGAAAAGTAAGGTGAATAAATTATTTTTCTCCCTTGCAATAAGAACTTACCTATACATGTTTGTCCAGAATATATTAAATGTATACTTATATTAAGGGATAAACAATTCAGATAGACCCCTATTTGTTAATGTACATGTACATGCAGATTTTACACAGAAGGGTCAGTTTTACAATCTTCAGGTATTAGTCTTTGTTTCTTTTGCCATTTAGAAGTTTGGCGTTTCCATTTTGGGTCAGTATTCTTTAGACCACGATACATTATACAATAATTGTCCTAAAATGTTTTACACCAGCTCTTGTGAAAAATGGTATATGCAAAACAGTGCAGACCCAGATCAGATTGCTCCACAGCATTCAGATCAGGATCTTTACTGTTTCCCATTCTACTATGTATTTTATGAAACACATAAAAAATTAAAAAATGGAATGAAGTATAGAAAATTTTAGGACACATTGTACATTATAATTAGTGCCAAGTAAAGTGCCAAGCAAAATTTGCAGCAGACCACATTGTATTTTATTTTTAGAGAAATATAAGAGATTTACATGAAATGTCAAGACTCAGTTTCTCTGAAAAATAAAATCAAAATCAAAATTGTCGTCCGCTGCAGTTGTGATTGGCTCTTTTAGGGCTAGTTGGACTGTTGCACAGTGCTTTATACAGAAGTAGTAAAGGTCCTTACCAGCCTGTGCATTTGCATACCCTGTTTGACCTAATTACTCGACTTTGCATTTAGGTTTTTCAAAACTACTGGGAAAACTTGTGGTAAAATATGTACCTACCTATACTAAGGGTACACTTTGAAGCTTAGCACTCTGAATAAAATGTTCAGCAGATGACATATTGAAATATTTTTCTTATTTTTCCCAGAAGACAGGATTTGACATTTCATGCAACTTTACTTTGAAGCTTAGCACTCTGAATAAAATTTTCAGCAGATGACATATTGAAATATTTTTCTTATTTTTCCCAGAAGACAGGATTTGACATTTCATGCAACTTTTCTCCAGTGTAGATATGTTCATGAAATGTCAAATTTTGTGTTCTGGGAAAAAAAAGAAAAATATCACCGATTTGTCTTCTGCTGAATTAGCCAAGAAATGGTAAAGGTTAAAATCAAGAGATTGCCTTTGGAGTCATTTTGTGTGAAACATCAAATCTAGTTTTTTTGGAAAAATATTTTTTAATGTCTGCTGAGTTTTGACCCAGCTTTCTAAGCATTAAATCCTTGACTGATGTGATATAGTAGTCTTATTTCTCCATATAAACATATAGTGGGGTACTCTGAGAGGATGTACTCCAAAAAATTGCCAACAGAAAACATTTCGAACAAATATAATCAGAAAAGCTTTAAAAAATAGCCATCAGAAAAGATGGCAGATCTTGCAACCGAATTGCCACTCCTAAATTTGGTGTATTTTAATATATCATGGAAATATTGAAACAGTCCAAAGTAAAAAGATGTATAGTATGAAATGTGGGCAAAATGATGTGAAAACAATAAATAGCTATACTGTAAATGATTTTATTTTTGCTTGTCATTACAAAACAAGCCTATTCAAATAAATTGAAAATTTTACCACCAAAAAATGAAAATTTTCAGATAAAAAAAATTGAGATATTTTTCATATAACTGCTCAAAACATAGACTGTGGGTACTTGTTAGAACTGCCCTACAATCTATGTTTTTGAGCAGAAATAAGAAATAATGTGTACCCATGTAAACCCCCATTTTTTTTTTTGTATAAAATTGTGGTTTAAGGGGTCAAAATTATATAGGTAGGTTTTCATGATGTCTTATTTTTATTTTATTTTTCTCTTTTTTATTTATTTTCTGTTGTTTTTTTTTTTTTTTTGCAAAAAATCACACTTTTGATGTGATTACTTTATATTATTTGTACAGGATACACAATATTTGCAAATACTTTGAATTTCTGAGTCTACATATTCACAAATAGGGAAAAAAAATGCCTTACAAAGGTAAAGGTGTTTGCTGTATGTTTTTATTGGGGTAAAAATTTTGCTTTGGTTTATTTCCTTTACTACTGTTCAAATGGTTATTTGGGGAGATACACTTCTTGTCAAGACTGCAATCTCTTATCATGAATTATAAAAAAAACACACACACACAAAAAAAAAAAGAACAAACAATCAAGGAATGAAAATAACTATGCCTTGCAAAGCAAAAGTGTTTGGTTTGGTTTCAGAAATACTTTCTGTGCTGCATATGATGAAGTACTATATATAAGTTTTAAGAGAATGTTGGATTTTGGTACTCTAGATAATTATTTTTCCAACCAGTATCATACTGATGAAATAAGGGCAGTCAGTAACTAAGAAAACCAGGATTCTGGAATCAGTAGCCATGCTATGGACATTCCTAGTTATTTTCCTTGACCCAGGGGCTAGTGAGGAGTGGTGTGCTGTGGTTTAAAGATTTTGCTTTAAATTTTTGTTTGTGTCTCTTCTTCTACCTCTCTATTAATTTTTGTGCTGTACAATACGGCTGATCATTTTTCAGTATTTATTTCTTTCATAAACAGAAAAAGTTCTGAAATGGGTGGTATGTGCCACATCCCTCTCTTCAGGGAACCCCTTTTTAATGACAGAACCATGGATCACCTTACATAGTATTTGGGTGATCTTCTTTGGATTTTTTTCTTTGTTAATCTGCCCTAGCAATGATAAATTAAAGGTACATGTACTTAGCTTTCGAACACTGAAATCTTATCAGTAATTTTTAAACCAGTGTGTTGTGAGCTACTTTTCACTTTCGACACTGTTTACACAGATCGGTCACAATCGCAGATGCTATTTTGTATGCATTTATCGCATGCATCGATGACTTCATCAGTTATGTTGCACACTAAATAAGGACAGTGAATCAAATTACGATGGCTGGCTAAAATATCCCATTATCTTATTTGATGCAGTTCTGCAATTAATCTCTCTCCTCATTCCTTGTTTTCTGGAGGCCATGTTTCTGCAATCTTGGAAAACCCCAATGCAGAATGGTTACCTGCGTTTCTTTGTCGTTAACAACCAGACTGACGCAGAGAACCAGTTGCTCTTATGCGCAAAAATTATGCACAGATGTTTAGCTGGGAATTAGTCATACTGTGTATCAGGGTGAAACTTTTGCGGTCAGGAATACGCATATAAAAATTATCATTTTGCATACAACCAGACTTGTTTTAGTTTTGATATGCTACAAATTGATTTTAAGTATATTCTTTAGTACGGTAAATGTATTTGGGTATTTACGGAAACTACACTGCTTATCTAAGGCACTGAGTTACCTCTTCAGACTCGGGCTAATCTATCTAAAAACAGTTATGACATCGCATTCTTATGGATTACCAGAAAAGCCACACAGAATCGATGAAAATGCATTCGTATTTGGGACTGGCTATTTTTCAAATTGACCCGTATTTGGTGCAAAATGATCCATAATTTATGGCTGTATGGATGCTATCTGGAGCACTGAGCCATGTTTTGTTGCAATATTTAATGTACAAAGTGATAAAGTTTTTCTAGTATATTATGATATTTTGCCTATGAAAATGGTCAATTTCAAGTACTGATAATCCTGATGAATATTTACCTAATATGCATATTTCATAGGAATTGATTGAAGACATTTACAATTCAAACTCAATTATCATGGCAAGTAATTACCGTATTTCAGAAATAAAGAGTACCTGTCACCTGACACGGTAGCTTGCCTGACTCACGCCTGGCCCATCATACATAAAGACATGCTGTTTAAATGATGCTGATTAAAAAAGTGTCTGTATTCTATCGGCCAGCTGTTTTGTTTGGTATTTGATAATACCGAAATTGTGTAATGAACACAGTGGTTTTCAAATGAAGCCATAAAAATGTAAGCCACTATGCAGAGACAATTTCTTTGGTTTATTGTAGATGCTTTGAAGATGCCAAAGAAAAATTGTAACTGGAAGTATAGTTCGGACATGAAGATTATATTTCTCCCCAGTTTCTGAAAGACATGACACAAAACATTCATTCAAGTTTTTTTTATTGATCTATTCAATTCATAGGTGAGTAAGTTAAATGTTCAACTAGAATCTGGTTAAAGGGAAATAACTCCAAAATCAAGAAGATGAGAATTGTCATTTCTTGTACATGACACACCTACTCAACCTGACTAACATCCCTACCAGGTATTATCAAAACAGCTCAAAGGGCATTAATGCTATGGAGCCCACAAGACCTCAAGAATAAGTTTTAGGCGAGAGTTATTCTTGCATGCAACTTGCCTCCTGGACTTGATTAAAATTCCTACCAAATATTACAAAAATAATTCAATATGTGTATGAGTTATGCTGGCACAAGCAGTTCCTCTAAAATCTGGTTAAGGGGAAATAATTCCAAAATCAGTATAGTGATAGTTGTCTTTCTTGTATGTGACATGCCTACTCAACCTGACTAACATCCCTACCATATCTTATCAAAATATCTAAAAGGGCATTTAAAAGTTAAGGAGAGCACACAAAGGTGTCTACGGATGGTGCGCTGTATCCATTGAACCTATTCAGTTGGGGATAACAAGAAAAAGTATAAAGACTTTGTCATTGAAATTAATTGTTGAGACATAACTAGAAAACAAACATAGCAAGAGTTGTCATTCTTGCACACAACCTGACCTAATATATGTCTCTACAAAATCTAATCAAAATATATAAAAACTTATAGGAGTTACAGCTGCACAAGAGTTTAACTACAGGAGAGATAACTATAAAAAGAAAAGAGTTCTCATTCTTGCTCTTGAAAAACCTACAGGTCTTCATCTGTGTCTCAACCACATATCAAAAAGTTTCAAACCATAAAGAAGCTGAAGTGTCCCAAAGTTTTTGACTTTGAAATTCATTCAGAGGCGATAAAAAGAAAATGGGCATAGCAAGAGTTGTCTCTTTTGCACACAAAACTCCTGCTTGACCTGATATATGTTCCTACCAATAATTATCAGTTTATCTCAAAACTTTATGGAGTTAAGGCCTGCACAAGATTTTGCCTTGTGGTGATTGCCAGAAAATCAACACAGCAAAAGTTGTCATTCTTGCATGCAACACTCCTACTTGACCTTCTGTCTGTCCCTACAAAAAATTATTTCAAACTGTATGGGAATTATGACCTGAGCAAGATTTTGGCTTCAGGGGAGATACTGTTGCATGCAACATGCCTACTGATCCTTATTTATGCCTCTACCGAATATTCTCAAAATATTTCAAACCATTAAGAATATATGGAGTGCACAATAGTTTAGTTTAGAAATTTGTTCTGGGCAGTATCTAGAAAAAGAACAAAGCAGAAGTTGTCCTTCTTGCATGTGACACTTCTCTACATGACCTGAAAAATGTGTCTACCCAATATATTTAAATCATCTCAAACAGTATGGGAGTTATGGCCTGCACAAGGTTTAACTTCAGAGGACATAAGTACATTATGAAGAAAGTGAGAGTTGTACCTCTCGCAGGCAACACGCCTACATGTCCTTATCTATGCAACAACAAAATATTATCAAAATGAATCAAACCATTAAGAAATTATGGCGCACAAGAATTTGGCTAAGAAATTTGTTCAGGGAGATAACCAGAAGAAGACCAAAGCAAGAACTAATGTTCCTGCATGCAATACTCCTACTTGATCTGATATATGCCCCTACCAAAGATTATTAGATTATCTCAAACAGTATGGGAGTTATGGCCTGCATAAGATTTCGGCATCAGGGGACAAAAGTGAATAATAAAGAAAGTGAGAGTTGTCTTTCTTGCACATGGCATGCATACTGGTGCTTATCTATGCCTCTAGCAAATATTAGCAAAATATTTCAAATCGTTAAGAAGTTATGGCCCGCACAAAAATTTGGCTTAGAAATTCATTTAAGGGTGGTAACTAGAAAACAACCAGTGTCATTCTTGCATGGGACACTCCTACTTGACCTGATATATGCCCTACCAAATATTATCAAATTATCTCAAACAGTATGGTAGTTATAGCCTGCACAAGATTTCAGCTTCAGGAGACATTAATGCATGATGAAGAAAGTGAAGAGTTGTCTCTCGTGCAGGTGACATGCCTACTGGTCCTCCATTTCATCCCTACCAAATATCAAAAATACCTCTAAGGGTATCTAAGTCATAGAGCATGAGCACACAAGGATCTGTCTACAGATAGACATGAGTCAAATTGCCCTATCCCCACAAACCTATTCAGTCGGGGGATAATGAGTACACACAGCCTAAGATTTTGTTGAGAAATAGGAAAAAAAATACTTGGATAACCTCTAATCATGAGTACTTATTGACTGTCAATAAACAAGCCATTTACATTTTGTATTTTGATGCAATACTTTTCAAAATCTGAGTTAGAAATAAGAAAGTTATGGTGGTTTGAATATATTTGATTTGGCTGTCATGGATGCCGCCATATTGTAGGCTTTGTGACATCACACAGCCCAAATTAAATATGCAAAACCAAATTATAAAGGGTTTTAAGAATAATTTTGCTACAGATTTTTTTTAATCTTTTAATTCTAGTGACAAGCAATCATTTCCCCCTAAATAAACCAACTTTATGAGAATAACGACCTTGATGAAACGAATTTTAATTTTTATGAAACCTCATTAGATATTCAAAATGGCGGTGCCCATACCACCAATGTTAAAATATTCAATTGTCTATAACTTGCTTAATTTTCCACCAATTTTGATCAAATTTGTCTCAAAATTCTTTGTTTGCAAAGTTCTTTACTTTAAAGCACAATGTTTTTTGAGGTTGATCCCCTTATAGTAGCTAGCTTTTCCAGTGAGAACATTTATTTTAACCTGTATTTCCAGAATTCAACAAGCAATTTCAGAGAATGTATGTCCTCTACACTAAAAAAAAAAAAAAAAAAAAAAAAAAAAACCTCCAAAGGTACCTACCATGTATTCAGATTGATAGTATTGGAGCTTGAAAAATGACTGTATTATTACAAAAAATCTGATAAGTGAGAAAAAAAGTGATTTAGCTCAAAATGCAAAAGAAATAAAAACTAATCAGAGGATTATAATCCAAATCACATACACATCTTCAGACCATGACAAAAATACTGTACAGTTTAAAAAAACTGTTTAAAACTGTAGGAGGATTTGGGACACAAGGTGTCTACTTACTGTACACTTTGATAGTATCTGAGCCTGAAAAATGATTTAATCCTTGACATGCTGAACGCGAATATACCCTGTCTTTGCAAACAGCTGATCTGGATGTGTACTGTTTGTCATTAAGTATGTGAATTTGTATCAACAAACTGGATAAATGCGGAAAAAGTGATACAAATTAATCAGAGGATTATATCACAATCAAATGCACATCTTCAGACCATGAAAAAGTACATCTGTACTGTTTCAGAAAGATCAGTGTAAAACTGTAGGAGGAGTTATGGACATAAGGTACTTGCTGTCAGAGGGTGTGGAACTAGTTACCCACACACCATAAACCATGGAAAGCTGAATACCATAATTATGTCCCCTTGCTTTTCTTCAAAAGACAAGTGTGGGGGAATAGGAGTTTGGTGGGGGGACAACAAATCTCTTTTAACAGGCATAAAGACAGTTAGGTTACCCAGAAAGGATAGTTGTTTTAACTATGTCTAGGATTTTAATCACTTTTAGAATTTTAATCACTTGTAGAATTTTAATCACACGTTTAGAATTTTAATCATTTTTAGAATTTTAACAAGTAATTTTAGTACAGTTTTGAATAGTAGGCAGATAGAATTTTAACCCAATAATTTTAGATCTTTTTAAATAGTAGTTAGGTTACCTAATGAGAATATTTATTTTAACTGCTGAATTTCTTTCAGAATTTAGCAAATAACTTTTTATAGAGATCAAGACAGTTAGGTTGCCCAGAAAGGACATTTGTTTTAACTACTTTTAGAATTTTAACCAGTAATTTTAGTACAGTTTAAAGCAGTAGGCAGGTAGAATTTTAACGCAGTAATTTTAGTTCATTTTTTTTTTTTTTTTTTTTTTTTTTTTTTTTTTTTTTTGTTTTGATAGTTGGTAGGTTACCCAATGAGAACACTGTTGTCCCCCACCTTTTTGAAGAAAAGAGGAGACATAGTATTAACCTCTCCATGGTGAGTGGTGAGTGGTATGAGGTGCGTAGTTCCACATCCTCTGACAGTATGTACCTTGTGTCTTGAAACTGTACAGATGTTTTAGTCATGGTATGAAAATGTGCATAGGATTGGATATAATCCTAAGATAAGTTTTATCACTTTTTCAGTGTTTTGAACTTGGTTATTTTTTCAAGCTCAGATACTGTCAAAGTGTATACCGTATTTACCCTAAGTATTCGGACACCTCAACTCCTTACCATATATGTTCTAAAATTTGAACCAGTACAATTCACTACAGTATGTTGTGTCTAAAAATTGCTGGATGAGTGGCAAACAGTGTAGACCCAGATGAGACGCCGCGTTCTGCGGCGTCTCATCTGGGTCTAAACTGTTTGCTCAGGCCTGGCCTGTCTGTCCAAATACTTATGGTAAATACGGTAGGTAGTGGGTACCTTATTTCTGCAACTCCCCCTGCAGCCCTGCAGTTTTATGCTGATTTTTTTTTTTTTTAAATTGTGCAGGTGTTTTTGTCAGGGTCTGAAGATGTGTACATGATTAGGATATAATTCTCAGACTAATTTATATCAATTTTTCCCCATTTTGAACTTGATCATTTTTTTCACTTCTGCATTTTTACTAACATAATAGACTTTTTTCAAGCTCCAATACTATCAAACTGTATATATAGTAGACACCTTTGGAGGACTTTTAAATGGCAGGGAACAATAATTCTCTGAATTTGCTTGTTTTAATTGCTAGAATTCTTACAGAATCATCAACCAAACACTTAGCAGAATAAACGTCCATATATGGATGCCTTGGACTAAATTTAACCCATTAATATATAATGGAAACAATTAAAATAGCATATATTTGCTCAAAAAAGTGGCATTACTGTTGCCAATAAATCTGCCCTAACCAGACATGAAAAACCCTATACAAAAGGAATATAAAGCATTTCAGATATGATCTGTGGTAACATCTACACTAGATGAGATGTATTATTGAGACAATCAAGCAGATCCACAAAGACATCAAGAATTAGGACAAAGAACAATATTACGTCTGAGTCCTCTTATGTCCCCATCACTCTACATGTGGCACTATAGTCCTGCTAAAGAAATTTCACTCACCAAAAGTCTGACTTATAGGCCATGCAGCACTGAAATAGCATGGAATTCATACAGAAACCTACACTTCAGGAACCTATGGAAGACACGGGCATAATACTGTCTCTACCCATCAGCCCATCTTTATTCAATAGTATGCTATGTTTTGATGAAAATATTGAACCATCACTTGCTACTCATTGTATGGAATTCTCAACAAACATTGAACAGCATATATAGCATTTTATATCAGAAGTCCTTATACTCATGGTATAACTGTTTGCTGTTTTTTCAGCTGTCTACTGAACACTATTTCCTATTTTCACTTTCTAATTTTCAACCGATGACATCGTTAGCAACAACTTCCACTCGCAATTAAAAAACAATTACATTACATGACAAACCATGTCTGCTTAATGTTACTAGTTTGAACAAACAATATCTATTTTTTGTCTTGAAGGTCAGTATTTGACCAAAATGCACCGATCATAACAACCCCGTTCTCCTCCAAAAAAAATCCACAAGACAGTTACATCCATTAGAATGTTTTAAGCTCAGTTAATACTACTTGGACAAGCAAGTCCAGATCAGACAGCAAAGCACTTCATCTGATCAGGGCCTACACTGTTTTGCACAAAATGTAGGCATTTCTGACAAAAAAGAAGAAATAAATCAGACACCCAAAAATAACAAATGAACCTGCACTGTCTATAAGGTAGAGTATTTTATTATGCATTTATGAGTTTACCCAGTTACATCAAGTGAATTCTCCTACCACAACTCTTAAGACCAGTCTGTTTCCAATAGCAGTATGTCTAGTTATTTTTTATTGATACTATGTTTTATAGAAATTCTTGTCTTTAATACAAACAAGTAGACCCTGTTCAGATGATGCATTCTACAGCATCTGATCTGGGTCTGCACTGTTTGCCAATTACCCTTTTTGGGGTTCCAGACTAAAATGGGTTAAGCTGTTTGATCAAAAGGTGAAAGCCATGTACCTGCAACAAATGTGAATGCAACCATGTCTACCAGGTGTAGTCATGTACTCATTTTGAGTATCATGATAGTGAGGGTGCCAAAGTCATGGAAATGCTGTTAAAACAGAATTTATGAATAGACTGAGCCTTTTTGACAAAAATAGGCAGTAGCTTTCATTGGCCTGCCATTTCAAGTCATTGTTCACTAAATATACATGCAAAAATACTTCACTAGGTGTTTTGCATCATTGAACTTAATATGTGCAGTAATGTTTAAATAAGGACAACAGTGTTTACAGAGGAAACTCCCAAACCACAGCTTTTCACAAAAATCACGTTATGTCTTCACTATTGGCATCCAGTTAACAATTTGCTATGGAACTTACGATGTATCCACATTGGTGGGGAAAACCAATCATAATGTATACTGTATTTAAAAAATAAGGTTTAAAAGCTGTCAAGACAATACAAGTTTTGAATAGGATGCTTTTTATGCTCCACCCTCATTCAAAGAATGGTGTAAAGGGCACAAATTTTATAGTGTTACCCCTCTTAGTTTGTCTCCAGCCACATCTGGCGTTAGCAATTTGCCTTTAAGTTTTTTCAGGTGGGGGTGTCCATGTCCTTTTGACATATTTCTATTTGCTATTTTTGAAAAGGGAAAATTTCATGTTTACTTAGGAAACTCTCAGACCACAGGTCTAAATAATTTTTGGTCATATCCCATTCAGACACTTTACATCCACTAGGGCAAGTATTATTTACTGACTAACAGTGGTGATACAGATGAGTGTTCAGACTGACATGTTATGCTTATCTGGGCCTTCACTGTTGGCATCCAGTTAACATTTTGCTGTGGAACTTGTGATGTGTCCACAATGGTTGGGATGACCAGGCATAATACATACATATAATATTTAAATGTTGGAGTATAAAAGGTTGCATAGTAACATTAATTTCAAATAGGCTGTGTTTTTATTATTAAACGTTACTTTTGTAGGATCCACCAGTTTTGAATAGGATGCTTTTCATTATAAAATACCACTTTTAAGATATTTTTGAAAAGGGGAAAATATCAGGTTTCCTAGGGAATCTCTCAGACACATGCAGGTCTAAAGAAGTTTTGGCATCCACTTATGCAAGTATTATTTAATTACCAACAGTCATGATACAGATGTGTCTTCTGAATGGCCAGTTATGCTTATCCTGGCCTTTACTTTTGGTATCCAGTTAACATTTTGCTGTGGAACTTGTGATGTGTCCACTTTGGTTGGGATGACCAGGCATAATATAGACATTATTTAAATGTTAAAGAATAAAAGATTGCAAGGCAATATTAATTTTAAATAGGCTGCTTTTCAGTATATAAATATGACTTTTATAAGGTTGTAAGATAATACTAGTTTTGAATAGGATGCATTGAATAATTAAATATCTTTTTAAGGTTTTTTTAAAACAGGAAAAAATGGGAAAAGTTCATGTTTGCTTAGGAAACTCTCAGACCATAGGTCTAAAGAACTTTTGGTCATATCCTGTTAAGACACATTACATCCACTAAGGCAAGTAGTATTTACTGACCAACAGTGATGGTACAGATAAGTCTTCTGAATCAGATGTTATTTTTATCTGGGCTTTCACTGTTAGCATCCAGTTAACATTTTGCTGTGGACCTTGTGATGTGTCCACTTTGGTTGGGATGACCAGGCATAATATATACATTATTTAAATGTTAGGGTATAAAGGTTGCAAGTTAATATTAAGTTTAAATTGGCAGCTTTTCATTACTGAGCATTACTTTTGTAAGGTTCCAAGGTTAAACTTGTTTTGAATAGGATGAATTTCATCATTAAATTTCACTTTAAAGGTACTTTTTAAAAGAGAAAATTTCATGTCTGCTTAGGGAGCTCTCAGACCACAGGTCTAAAGGATTTTTGGTCTATCCTGTTAAGACACTTTACAACCAGTAGGGCAAGTAGTATTTACTGACCAACAGTGGTGGTACAGATGAGTCTGTTGAATGACAAGTTATGCTTATCTTGGCCTTCACTTTTGGCATCTAGTTAACATTTTGCTGTGGAACTTGTGATGTGTCCACTTTGGTTGGGATGACCATGCATAATATATACATTATTTCAATGTTAGAGAATAAAAGGATGCAAGGTAATAAAATTAAGAAAAATAGGCTGCTTTTCAGTAAATAAACATTACTTTTGTAAGGTTGCAAGCTAATACTAGTTTTGAATAGGATGCATTGCATTATTAAATATCAGTTTTAAGGTGTTTTGAAATGGGAAAAGTTCATGTGTGCTTAGGAAACTCTCAGACCATAGGTCTAAAAAACTTTTGTTTGGTCATATTCTGTTAAGACACTTTACATCCACTAAGGCAAAAAGTATTTAATGACCAACAGTAATGGTGCAGAGAGCTTTCTAAATGATATATGCTTATCTGGGCTTTCACTTTTGGCATCTAGTTAATATTTTGTTGTGGAAATTGTGATGTGTCCACTTTGGTTGGGATGACCATGCCTAATATATACATTTTTTGAATATTAGTTAACAGTTACAAGGTAATATAATATCTGAATAGTCTGCTTTTTCATTAACATTTGTAAGGTGGCAAGGCAATACTAGTTTTAAATAGGGTGATTTTCATCATTAAATATCACTTTTAATCTATTTATGAAAGGGAATATTTCATGTTTGCTTAAGAAACTCTGAGACCACAGGTCTAAAGAATTTTTGGTCATATTCTGTTAAGACGCATTACGTCCATTAGTGCAAGAATAATATTTAATGACCAACAATTGTGGTACAGATGAGTCTATCGAAGGACATGTTATACTTAGCTGTGCCTTCACTGTTGGCATCCAGTTAACATTTTGCTGTGGAACTTGTGATGTGTCCATTTAGGTTGGGATGACCAGGCAGAATATACCATTATTTTATTTTAGTGTATAAAGGTTGCAAGTAATTATACAGTTTAAATTGGCTGCTTTTCATTATTAAACATTACTTTTGTAAGGTTCCGAGGTAAAACTAGTTTTGAATAGGATGATTTTCATCATTAATTTTCACTTTAAAGATACTTTTTAAAAGAGAAAATTTTTTATGTCTGCTTAGGTAACTCTCAGACCACTGGTCTAAAGGAATTTTGGTCATGTCCTGTTAAGACACTTTACAACCAACAGGGCAAGTAGTATTTACTGACCAATAGTGGTGGTAAAGCTGAGTATATTGAATGACAAGTTATGCTTATCTTGGCCTTCACTGTTGGTATCTAGTTTTCATTTTGCTGTGGAACTTGTGATGTGTCCACTTTGGTTGGGATGACCACGCATAATATATACATTATTTCAATGTTAGAGGATAAAAGGATGCAAGGTAATAATATTAAGAGAATCACTTTTGTAAGGTTGCAAGATAATACTAGTTTTGAATAGGATGCATTGCATTATTAAATATCAGTTTTAAGGTGTTTTTGAAATGGGGAAAAGTTCATGTGTGCTTAGGAAACTCTCAGACCATAGGTCTAAAGAACTTTTGTTTGGTCATATTCTGTTAAGACACTTTACATCCACTAAGGCAAGAAGTATTTAATAACCAACAGTGATGGTAGAAATGAGCTTTCTAAATGATGTGATATGCTTATCTGGGCTTTCACTGTTGGCATCTAGTTAATATTTTGTTGTGGAAATTGTGATGTGTCCACTTTGGTTGGGATGAACATTCCTAATATATACATTATTTGAATATTAGTTAAAACGGTTACAAGGTAATATATTTTTGAATAGGCTGCTTTTTCATTTACATTTGTAAGGTTGCAAGGTAATACTAGTTTTGAATAGGATGATTTTTTCATTATTATTATTACTTTTAATCTATTTATGAAAGGGAATATTTCATGTTTGCTTAAGAAACTCTGAGACCACAGGTCTAAAGAATTTTTGGTCATATCCTGTTAAGACACATTACATTCACTAGGGCAAGAATTATTTCATGACCAACAATTGTGGTACACATGAGGCTATAGAATGACATGTTACACTTATCTGTGCCTTCACTGATGGCATCAAGTAATATCAATTATAAAAAGGCTGCTTTTCATCATTAAACATTACTTTCATAAGGTTGCAAGGTAATACTAGTTTTGAATTAGATGCTTTTCATTTTTATTAAATATAACTTGTAAGATATTTTTGAAAAAAGTAAAGGTCATGTATTGTTAGGGAAACTCTCAGACCACAGGTCAAAATAATTTTTGGTCATGTCCTGTTAAGACACTTTACATTCACTAGGGCAAGTATTAATTACTGACCAACCATGGAGGTACAGCTGTGTCTTCTGAAGTACAAGTTATACATAGCTGGGCCTTCACTGTTGGCATTCAGTTAACATTTTGCTGTGGAACTTGTGATGTGTCCACTTTGGTTGGGATGACCAAGTATAATATATACATTATATAAATGCTAGAGAATAAAAGGTTGCATGGTACTATTAAGTCAAATAGGCTGCTTTTTATTATTATTAAACGTTTTTTGTAAGGTTGCAAGGTATTACTAGTGATAAAAAGGTGATTTTTCATTATTAAATAAATATTACTTTTAAGGTATTTTTTAAAAGAAAATTTCATGTGTGCTTATGAAACTTCAGACCACAGGTCTAAAGAATTTTTGGTCATATCCTGTTAAGACACTTCACATCCACTAAGGCAAGTACTATTTACTGACGGACAGTGTTGGTACAGGTGAGTCTTCTGAATCAGATGTCGTGTTTTTCTGGGCCTTCACTGTTGGCATCTAGTTAACATTTTGCTGTGGACCTTGTGATTTGTCCAGTTTGGTTGGGATGACCAGGCATTATATATACATTATTTGAATGTTAGAGTATAAAAGGTTGCAAGGTAAAATTTTACAAAGGTTGTTTTTCATTATCATACATTACTTCTGTAAGGTTTCAAGTAAATAACTACTTTTTTATAGAATGCGTTTCATCATTAGATATACTTTTAAGGTATTTTTGAAATGGTTAAATTTCATGTTTGCTTAGGAAACTCTCAGACCGCAGGTCTAAAGAATTTTTGGTCACATCCTGTTAAGACACATTACATCCACTAGGGCAAGTATTATTTAATGACCAACAGTGTTGGTACAGATGAGTCTTCTTAATCATGTTATGATTATCTGGGCTTTCACTACTGGCATCCACTTAACATTTTGCTGTGGAACTTGTGATGTGTCCATTTTGGTTGGGATGACCATGCAGGCATAATATACACATTATTGAAATATTAGAGTATAACATGTTGCAAGGTAATATTTTAAACATTTTGTTTTTCATTATTTAACATTACTTTTGTAAGGTTGCACTGTAATACTAGTTTTGGACAGGATGATTTTCTAATGAAATATCACTTTTAAGGTACTTTTGAAATGGTTAAATTTCATGTTTGCTTAGGAAACCCTCAGACCGCAGGTCTGAAGATTTTTGGTCATATCCTGTTAAGACACTTTACATCCACTAAGGAAAGTACTATTTACTGACAGACAGTGTTGGCACAGGTGAGTCTTCTGAATCAGATGTCGTGTTTATCTGGGCCTTCACTGTTGGCATCTAGTTACATTTTGCTGTGGACCTTGTGATATGTCCACTTTGGGTGAGATGACCACGCTATTATATATATATTATTCGAATGTTAGAGTATAAATGGTTGCAAGGTAAATTTTTACATAGGTTGTTTTTCATTATCATACATTACTTCTGTAAGGTTTCAAGTAAATTAATACTTTTTAATAATATGCTTTTCATCATACAATATACTTTTAAGGTATTTTTGAAATGGTTAAATTTTATGATTGCTTAGGAAACTCTCAGACCACAGGTCTAAAAATTTTTTTGTCATATCCTGTTAAGACACTTCACATCCACTAGGGCAATTATTATTTAATGACCAACAGTGTTGGTACAGATGAGTCTTCTGAATCATGTTATGATTATCTGGGCCTTCACTATTGGCATCCACTTAACATTTTGCTGTGAAACTTGTGATGTGTCCACTTTGGTTGGGATGACCATGCAGGCATAAAATATACATTATTGAAATATTAGAGTATAACATGTTGTAAGGTATTATTTTTAACATTTTGTTTTTCATTATTTAACATTACTTTTGTAAGGTTGCACTGTAATACTAGTTTTGAACAGGATGCTTTTCATCATACAATATACTTTTAAGGTATTTTTGAAATGGTTAAATTTTATGATTGCTTAGGAAACTCTCAGACCACAGGTCTAAAAATTTTTTTGTCATATCCTGTTAACACACTTCACATCCACTAGGGCAAGTATTATTTAATGACCAACAGTGTTTGTACAGATGAGTCTTCTGAATCATGTTATGATTATCTGGGCCTCCACTATTGGCATCCACTTAACATTTTGCTGTGGAACTTGTGATGTGTCCACTTTGGTTGGGATGACCATGCAGGCATAATGTATACATTATTGAAACGTTAGAGTATAACAGGTTGTAAGGTAATATTTTAAAAATTTTGTTTTTCATTATTTAACATTACTTTTGTAAGGTTGCAATGTAATACTAGTTTTGAATAGGATGATTTTCATAATGAAATATTACTTTTAAGGTAGTTTTGAAATGGTTAAATTTCATGTTTGCTTAGGAAACTCTCAGACCACAGGTCTAAAAATTTTTGGTCATATCCTGTTAAGACACTTCACATCCACTAAGGCAAGTATTATTTAATGACCAACAGTGTTGGTACAGATGAGTCTTCTTAATCATGTTATGATTATCTGGGCCTTCACTATTGGCATCCACTTAACATTTTGCTGTGAAACTTGTGATGTGTCCACTTTGGTTGGGATGACCATGCAGGCATAAAATATACATTATTGAAATATTAGAGTATAACATGTTGTAAGGTAATATTTTAAACATTTTGTTTTTCATTATTTAACATTACTTTTGTAAGGTTGCACTGTAATACTAGTTTTGAACAGGATGATTTTCTTAATGAAATATCACTTTTAAGGTACTTTTGAAATGGTTAAATTTCATGTTTGCTTAGGAAACTCTCAGACCACAGGTCTAAAGATTTTTGGTCATATCCTGTTAACACACTTCACATCCACTAATGCAAATATTATTTAATGACCAACAGTGTTTGTACAGATGAGTCTTCTGAATCATGTTATGATTATCTGGGCCTTCACTATTGGCATCCACTTAACATTTTGCTGTGGAAAGTGATGTGTCCACTTTGGTTGGGATGACCATGCAGGTATAATGTATACATTATTGAAATGTTAGAGTATAACAGGTTGTAAGGTAATAATTTTAAAATTTTGTTTTTCATTATCATACATTACTTTTGTAAGGTTGCAATGTAATACTAGTTTTGAATAGGATGATTTTCATAATGAAATATCACTTTTAAGGTACTTTTGAAATGGTTAAATTTCATGTTTGCTTAGGAAACTCTCAGACCACAGGTCTAAAAAATTTTTGGTCATATCCTGTTAAGACACTTCACATCCATTAAGGCAAGTATTATTTAATGACCAACAGTGTTGGTACAGATGAGTCTTCTGAATCATGTTATGATTATCTGGGCCTTCACTATTGGCATCCACTTAACATTTTGCTGTGAAACTTGTGATGTGTCCACTTTGGTTGGGATGACCATGCAGGCATAAAATATACATTATTGAAATATTAGAGTATAACATGTTGTAAGGTAATATTTTAAACATTTTGTTTTTCATTATTTAACATTACTTTTGTAAGGTTGCACTGTAATACTAGTTTTGAACAGGATGATTTTCTTAATGAAATATCACTTTTAAGGTACTTTTGAAATGGTTAAATTTCATGTTTGCTTAGGAAACTCTCAGACCACAGGTCTAAAGATTTTTGGTCATATCCTGTTAACACACTTCACATCCACTAAGGCAAATATTATTTAATGACCAACAGTGTTTGTACAGATGAGTCTTCTGAATCATGTTATGATTATCTGGGCCTCCACTATTGGCATCCACTTAACATTTTGCTGTGGAAAGTGATGTGTCCACTTTGGTTGGGATGACCATGCAGGCATAATGTATACATTATTGAAATGTTAGAGTATAACAGGTTGTAAGGTAATATTTTAAAAATTTTTTCATTATCATACATTACTTTTGTAAGGTTGCAATGTAATACTAGTTTTGAATAGGATGATTTTCATAATGAAATATCACTTTTAAGGTACTTTTGAAATGGTTAAATTTCATGTTTGCTTAGGAAACTCTAAGACCATAGGTCTAAAAAATTTTTGGTCATATCCTGTTAAGACACTTCACATCCACTAAAGCAAGTATTATTTAATGGCCAACAGTGTTGGTACAGATGAGTCTTCTTAATCATGTTATGATTATCAGGGCCTTCACTGTTGGCATCCACTTAACATTTTGCTGTGAAACTTGTGATGTGTCCACTTTGGTTGGGATGACCATGCAGGCATAAAATATACATTATTGAAATATTAGAGTATAACAGGTTGTAAGGTAATATTTTAAACATTTTGTTTTTCATTATTTAACATTACTTTTGTAAGGTTGCACTGTAATACTAGTTTTGAAAAGGATGATTTTCTTAATGAAATATCACTTTTAAGGTACTTTTGAAATGGTTAAATTTCATGTTTGCTTAGGAAACTCTCAGACCACAGGTCTAAAGATTTTTGGTCATATCCTGTTAACACACTTCACATCCACTAAGGCAAGTATTATTTAATGACCAACAGTGTTTGTACAGATGAGTCTTCTGAATCATGTTATGATTATCTGGGCCTCCACTATTGGCATCCACTTAACATTTTGCTGTGGAAAGTGATGTGTCCACTTTGGTTGGGATGACCATGCAGGCATAATGTATACATTATTGAAATGTTAGACTATAACAGATTGTAAGGTAATATTTTAAAAATTTTATTTTTCATTATCATACATAACTTTTGTACGGTTGCATTGTAATACTAGTTTTGAATAGGATGATTTTCATAATGAAATATCACTTTTAAGGTACTTTTGAAATGGTTAAATTTCATGTTTGCTTAGGAAATTCTCAGACCACAGGTCTAAAGATTTTTGGTCATATCCTGTTAACACACTTCACATCCACTAAGGCAAATATTATTTAATGACCAACAGTGTTGGTACAGATGAGTCTTCTGAATCATGTTATGATTATCTGGGCCTCCACTGTTGGCATCCACTTAACATTTTGCTGTGGAAAGTGATGTGTCCACTTTGGTTGGGATGACCATGCAGGCATAATGTATACATTATTGAAATGGTAGAGTATAACAGGTTGTAAGGTAATATTTTAAAAATTTTGTTTTTCATTATCATACATTACTTTTGTAAGGTTGCAATGTAATACTAGTTTTGAATAGGATGATTTTCATAATGAAATATCACTTTTAAGGTACTTTTGAAATGGTTAAATTTCATGTTTGCTTAGGAAACTCTCAGACCACAGGTCTAAAAAATTTTTGGTCATATCCTGTTAAGACACTTCACATCCATTAAGGCAAGTATTATTTAATGACCAACAGTGTTGGTACAGATGAGTCTTCTGAATCATGTTATGATTATCTGGGCCTTCACTATTGGCATCCACTTAACATTTTGCTGTGAAACTTGTGATGTGTCCACTTTGGTTGGGATGACCATGCAGGCATAAAATATACATTATTGAAATATTAGAGTATAACATGTTGTAAGGTAATATTTTAAACATTTTGTTTTTCATTATTTAACATTACTTTTGTAAGGTTGCACTGTAATACTAGTTTTGAACAGGATGATTTTCTTAATGAAATATCACTTTTAAGGTACTTTTGAAATGGTTAAATTTCATGTTTGCTTAGGAAACTCTCAGACCACAGGTCTAAAGATTTTTGGTCATATCCTGTTAACACACTTCACATCCACTAAGGCAAATATTATTTAATGACCAACAGTGTTTGTACAGATGAGTCTTCTGAATCATGTTATGATTATCTGGGCCTCCACTATTGGCATCCACTTAACATTTTGCTGTGGAAAGTGATGTGTCCACTTTGGTTGGGATGACCATGCAGGCATAATGTATACATTATTGAAATGGTAGAGTATAACAGGTTGTAAGGTAATATTTTAAAAATTTTTTCATTATCATACATTACTTTTGTAAGGTTGCAATGTAATACTAGTTTTGAATAGGATGATTTTCATAATGAAATATCACTTTTAAGGTACTTTTGAAATGGTTAAATTTCATGTTTGCTTAGGAAACTCTAAGACCATAGGTCTAAAAAATTTTTGGTCATATCCTGTTAAGACACTTCACATCCACTAAAGCAAGTATTATTTAATGGCCAACAGTGTTGGTACAGATGAGTCTTCTTAATCATGTTATGATTATCAGGGCCTTCACTGTTGGCATCCACTTAACATTTTGCTGTGAAACTTGTGATGTGTCCACTTTGGTTGGGATGACCATGCAGGCATAAAATATACATTATTGAAATATTAGAGTATAACAGGTTGTAAGGTAATATTTTAAACATTTTGTTTTTCATTATTTAACATTACTTTTGTAAGGTTGCACTGTAATACTAGTTTTGAAAAGGATGATTTTCTTAATGAAATATCACTTTTAAGGTACTTTTGAAATGGTTAAATTTCATGTTTGCTTAGGAAACTCTCAGACCACAGGTCTAAAGATTTTTGGTCATATCCTGTTAACACACTTCACATCCACTAAGGCAAGTATTATTTAATGACCAACAGTGTTTGTACAGATGAGTCTTCTGAATCATGTTATGATTATCTGGGCCTCCACTATTGGCATCCACTTAACATTTTGCTGTGGAAAGTGATGTGTCCACTTTGGTTGGGATGACCATGCAGGCATAATGTATACATTATTGAAATGTTAGACTATAACAGATTGTAAGGTAATATTTTAAAAATTTTATTTTTCATTATCATACATAACTTTTGTACGGTTGCATTGTAATACTAGTTTTGAATAGGATGATTTTCATAATGAAATATCACTTTTAAGGTACTTTTGAAATGGTTAAATTTCATGTTTGCTTAGGAAATTCTCAGACCACAGGTCTAAAGATTTTTGGTCATATCCTGTTAACACACTTCACATCCACTAAGGCAAATATTATTTAATGACCAACAGTGTTGGTACAGATGAGTCTTCTGAATCATGTTATGATTATCTGGGCCTCCACTGTTGGCATCCACTTAACATTTTGCTGTGGAAAGTGATGTGTCCACTTTGGTTGGGATGACCATGCAGGCATAATGTATACATTATTGAAATGGTAGAGTATAACAGGTTGTAAGGTAATATTTTAAAAATTTTGTTTTTCATTATCATACATTACTTTTGTAAGGTTGAAATGTAATACTAGTTTTGAATAGGATGATTTTCATAATGAAATATCACTTTTAAGGTACTTTTGAAATGGTTAAATTTCATGTTTGCTTAGGAAACGCTCAGACCACAGGTCTAAAAAATTTTTGGTCATATCCTGTTAAGACACTCCACATCCACTAAGGCAAGTATTATTTAATGGCCAACAGTGTTGGTACAGATGAGTCTTCTTAATCATGTTATGATTATCTGGGCCTCCACTATTGGCATCCACTTAACATTTTGCTGTGGAAAGTGATGTGTCCACTTTGGTTGGGATGACCATGCAGGCATAAAAAATATACATTATTGAAATACATGTATTAGAGTATAACATGTTGTAAGGTAATATTTTAAACATTTTGTTTTTCATTATTTAACATTACTTTTGTAAGGTTGCACTGTAATACTAGTTTTGAACAGGATGATTTTCTTAATGAAATATCACTTTTAAGGTATGTTTGAAATGGTTAAATTTCATGTTTGCTTAGGAAACTCTCAGACCACAGGTCTAAAGATTTTTGGTCATATCCTGTTAACACACTTCACATCCACTAAGGCAAGTATTATTTAATGACCAACATTGTTGGTACAGATGAGTCTTCTGAATCATGTTATGATTATCTGGGCCTCCACTATTGGCACCCACTTAACATTTTGCTGTGGAATGTGATGTGTCCACTTTGGTTGGGATGACCATGCAGGCATAATGTATACATTATTGAAATATTAGAGTATAACAGGTTGAAATGGTTAAATTTCATGTTTGCTTAGGAAACTCTCAGACCAAAGGTCTAATGAATTTTTGGTCATATCCTGTTAAGACACATTACATCCACTAGGGCAAGAATTATTTATTGACCAACAGTCGTGATACAGATGAGTTTTCTGAATGACAAGTTATACATATCTGGGCCTCCACTGTTGGCGCCCATTTAACATTTTGCTTGGAATTTGTGATGTATCCACTTTGGTTTGGATGACCAGGCATATTTACATTATATAAATGTTAGAGAGTATAAAAGATTGCAAGGTAATATCAGTTTTAAATAGGCTACTTTACATTGTTAAACATTACTTTCATAAGGTTGCAAGATAATACTAGTTTTGAATAGGATGCTTTTCATTTTTATTAAATGTAACTTGTTAAATATTTTTGAAAAAGATTAAGATCATATATACTTAGGAAACTCTCAGACCACAGGTCAAAATGATTTTTGGTCATATCCTGTTAAGACACTTCACATCCATTAAGGCAAGTATTATTTACTGATGGACTGTGTTGGTACAGCTGTGTCTTCTGAATGACAAGTTATATTTAGCTGGGCCTTCACTGTTGGCATCCAGTTTACATTTTGCTGTGGACCTTGTGATTTGTCCACTTTGGTTGGGATGACCAGGCATAATATAGACATTATTTGAATGTTAGAGTATAAAGGTTGCAAGGTAAAATTTTACATAGGTTGGTTATCATTATCATACATTACTTCTGTAAGGTTTCAAGTAAATAACTACTAAAATAGGATGCTTTTTGTCATCAAATATACTTTGCAGATATTTTGAAATGGTTAAATTTCATGTTTGCTTAGGAAACTCTCAGACTGTAGATGTAAAGAATTTTTGGTCATATCCTGTTAAGACACATTACATCCACTAGGGCAAGTATTATTTAATGACCAACAGTGTTGGTACAGATGAGTCTTCTGAATCTTTATCTGGGCCTCCACTATTGGTATCCACTTAACATTTTACTGTGGAACTTGTGATGTGTCCACTTTGGTTGGGATGACCATGCAAGCATAATATATACATTACTGAAATAATAGAGTATAACAGGTTGTAAGGTAATATTTTAAACATTTTGTTTTTCTTTATTTAACATTACTTTTGTAAGGTTGCAATGGAATACTGGTTTTGAATAGAATGATTTTCATAACAAAATATCACTTTTAAGGTACTTTTGAAACGGTTAAATTTCATGTTTGTTTAGGAAACTCCCAGACCAAAGGTCTAATGAATTTTTGGTCATATCCTGTTAAGACACATTACATCCACTAGGGCAAGAATTATTCAATGGCCAACAGTCGTGGTACAGATGAGTTTTCTGAATAACAAATTATACATATCTGGGCATTCACTGTTGGCATCCATTTAACACTTTGCTGTGGAATTTGTGATGTGTCCACTTTGGTTTGGATGACCAGGCATATTTACATTATATAAATGTTAGAGAGTATAAAAGATTGCAAGGTAATATCAATTTTAAATAGGCTACTTTTCATTGTTAAACATTACTTTCATAAGGTTCAAGGTAATACTAGTTTTGAATAGGATGCTTTTCATTTTTGTTAAATATAACTTGTTAGATATTTTCAAAAAAGGTTAAGATCATGTATGCTTAGGAAACTCTCAGACCACAGGTCAAAATAATTTTTGGTCATATCCTGTTCAGACACTTTACATTCACTAGGGCAAGTATTATTTACAGACTAACAGTGGTGGTACAGCTGTGTCTTCTGAATGACAAGTTATATTTAGCTGGGCCTACACTGTTGGCATTCAGTTAACATTTTGCTGTGGAAATTGTGATGTGTCCACTTCGGTTGGGATGGCCAGGCATAATATGTACAATATATAAATGTTAGTGTTTTAAAGACTGTAAGATAATGTTATGGTTCAGTAGGCTGCTTTTCATTATTAAACATAACTTTTGTAACAAGCTTACTTTTGTAAGGTTACTAGTTCTGAAAGGATGATTTTAATATCACTTTTAAGTTATTTTTGAAAAGGGTACATTTTATTTTTGCTTAGGAAACTCTCAGATCACAGGTCTAAAGATTTTTTTTTTTTTTCTTTTTGCCATATCCTGTTAACACACTTTACATCCACTAGGGCAAGTATTTTTTACTGACCAACAGTGGTGGTACAGATAAGTGTTTGGTCTGACATGTTACGATTCTCTGGGCCTTTTATGTGGCATGCAGTTAACGTTCTGCTGTGGAACTTGTGATGTGTCCACTTTGGTTTGGAGCAGGCATGATATATACATTATTGAATATATGAGTATAAAAGGTTGCAAGGTAATATTAATTTTAAATAGGCTGTTTTTTGTCATTATTAAACATCGCTTTTGTAAGGTTGCAAGGGAATACTAGTAATAAAAAGGAAGCATTTCATTATTAAATAAAACTTTATAAGGTATTTCTGAAAAGGGAAAAGATCATGTAAGCTAAGGAAACTCTCAGACCACAGGTCTAAAGAAGTTTTGGTCATATCCTGTTAAGACACTTTAGATTCACTAGGGCAAGTATTATTTACTGATGGACAGTGATGGTACAGATGAGTCTTCTGAATGACTAGTTTTGCTTATCTGGGCCTTCACTGTTGGCATCCAGATGATATTTTGCTGTGGAACTTGTGATGTGCACACTTTGTGGGTGACCAGGCATGATAAATACATCATTTAAATGGTAGAGTATAAAAGATTGCAAGGTCATACTTATTTTAAATAGTTTTTTTTTTTCTTCATTATTCAGCATTACATTTATTATGTTGCAAGGTAATACTAGATTTTGAATAGGATGATTTTCATCATTAAATATCACTTTTAAGGAATTTTTGAATTACAAATATTATATGCTTGCTTAGGAAACTCACAGACCTCCGACCACAGGTCTAAGAGTTTTTGGTCATATCCTGTTAAGACACTTTACATCCATAAGGGCTAGTATTATTTACTGATCAACAGTGATGGTACAGATGAGTCTTCTCAATGACATGATCTGCTAATCTTGGTCTTCACTGCCGGGATACTATTTTGCTATGTACTATTTTTACAGATGAGTCTATGAGTGACATGTTATGCTTATCTTGGTCTTCACTGTTGGTATCAAGTTAACATTTTGCTATGGAACTTGTGATGTGTCCACTTTGATTGGGTTGACCAGACATAATATTTACATTTTTCAAGTGTTAGAGTGTAAACAGTTACAAGGTATTTTTTAAAAGGCTGCTTTGTATTATTAAACATTGCATTTGTAAGATTGCAAGATAATACTAGCTTTGGAAAGGGTGATTTTCATTATTAAATATCACTTTTAATCTATTTTTGAAAAGGGAAAATTTCATGTTTGCTTAGGAAACTCTGAGACAACAGGTCTAAAGTATTTTTGGTCATATCCTGTTGAGACACTTTACATCCACTAGGGCAAGTATTATTTACTCACCAACAGTGGTGGTACAGATGGTTCTCATGAATGACATGTTATGCTTATCTGGGCCTTTACTGTTGGCATTCAGTTATCATTTTGCTGTGGAACTTGTGATGTGTCCACTTTGGGTGGGATAACCAGGCATAGTATATACATTATTTAAATGTTTGATAATAAAAGGTTGCTAGGTAATGTTAATTTTAAATAGCCTTAAGCCTGCTTTTCTTATTGAACATTATTTTTATAAGGTTGCTTGGTAACTCTAGTTTTGAATAGGATGGTTTTTATTATTAAATATCACTTTTAAGATATATTAGATATTACAGTGAACTTAACAGATTGCCTATAACTGTCAAAATTGCTCGGACTATTCATAAACAAAAGATCTGGTTGGGCAGCATTTCCATGACTTTGGCACCTGCACTATCATTCTATTTGAAATGAAAATTGAAAATAATAACTCTTTGTAGATGTAGTTGGTTTTATATGTTTGTTGCTGTGTGAAGTGCAACAAAGTGTCTGACATTCATCCGTCGTTGACCATCACTGTATTGCTTAACTCACTTTCTCTCAATAGACTGTTCCTTACAGACTAAGCAGGTTCACTTTTGATTTTAGGAATGTCTGAAGTTAATTTCTTCTCTTTTTTGATAGAGCTCTTCATAGCATAAAGGCTCTTTTTATCATACTTCCATGATCTCAATATGACTTAAATAAGGTTAAAAAGGATTTTGATAAAACATGAAATCATCATCATCATCGTCATCATCATCATCTTCTTCTAGTCCGTGAGAACTCAGAGGACTTGTTCAGGAGGAGTAATTGGTAATAATTCTCGGATAATTTTTCTTATTTCTCCATAAAAACATATATTGTGGGTACTCATTAGAAGCGCCTTGCTGAGGCACTTCTAAAGAGTACCCACAACATATGTTTTTATGGAGGAAATTATCCCAGAATTATCAGTAAATACTCCTCCTTAACAAGTCCTCTGGAACTACCTCTATTTCATGCAGATAGTGTAATTTCTGATCACATGCAGCATTCTGTGCCATCTGATCTGGGGCCTGGAAGCATCAGTCTGGCAGAGGGGTTAGCGCTCCTGACTTTGGGTCACAGGGTCCCAGGTTCAAATCGTGCTGGAGACAGAATTCAATTAATATCTGTAAGGCAAGCCAAATCTTCTGATCACCAGAGATAGTGCAGATGAGGTTTCTGGATTGTGTGTTATGATTACAGTGGCCTTCACTGGTGACATGCAATTTAAATGTTTCTGTGGAACTTGTATAATGTCAACTTTGGTCAGGATGACCAGGTTTAATGTTTGCGGTGATTAGGTTCCATTGAAAGAAAAACTCACAACATAGTGCTGGTATTTACTCCTTATATGGGTAGGTTTTGGTTAAAGTTTTAACATCGCATTTTATGGGTTTTCAATAAGGCAAAACTCCTGTTTAAAAAGCAAAGTCTTCCATCTGTAGTTCAGGAGAACATTTTATCACTAATCTATTAAGCGTACTATGGGCAAATTCATTATGCCACTGATTGATGATTTATTTCTTATTTTCTCTTAAAAATCCAAATTGATGATTTAATGTTAAAATATGGAATAGACGATCAATTATTGGATACCCCTAAGATATTGTCCTTGCCTCACATAACCATATATTAACCATTTTACTGTTTGTACAAGATCTCCAAAGAAAATAGATTGGACTGTATACTTTTGTCAGAAATTTCAAGACAGTATTAAACCCAGGATGGCTACACCACTAAGCACAGAATGGTTTATTTCTCTTCCAGATATTTTTTTATTCATGATTAAAATTATTAATTTGTTCTGAATTCTGCAAAGTAAAATGCATCTGAAAATTCCAAAAGTTACGCAGTATGTGATGATAGGCTGAAATTCTATGAAAATAGGAAGTTTTTTTCCTAAAATTCAAAATCTCGACTCCCCTTCTGAATAAAACATCTGTTGATATTCAACATCTGAGTAATGGTTTGGGATCTCACAGTAAAAGGCATTCTCCTCACTGTGGTCATCATCACAGGTGTTATCATCTACAGTAACTGGGTGACTGGGCTTCATATAGTTTTCCCATATTATGTCAGTCTCTGCGCTGCCCATCTTATTAGAAATGCAGCATGTTTTGAGCAACTTGACAATGATAGCTTGGTGTAACCCCAGCCCATGCCTCGGTAATCCATTTGCAGATATCTAGCAGTTCTGGCTTTCTCATCTTTCCAGTAGCCTTGAAGGAACGGCTGTCACCAGTCATTCCACTTCTGCTGTAGCAGGATTTTATGGGCTTGTTCATTGAGACATCTAGAGGCTGTAATACAAACATCATTCCATCCATGTTGATAGCCAGTCTGGTCCAGTGGTTATCACATAGTAACTCCTTAACTTGGTTTGACTCGTAGCATTGGAAACTAAGGACCTGGCAAATGTTAATGCATTAAAAAATTATGTTTGATTGCTATTATTGCATCAAAACTGAAAACACTTGCTAACTTTCGTGTTATTTCTTGCACTATTTTGTTTTGCCTTTTCACGGATGTCTCGCAAATGCAATTTAAATGTCCTATGCTCATTCTAGGGCTTGCCACTACACATCTTGTGATGGCAGCAATTCTGTGGCCCCAGTAAAGGCATGTTGAAAGTTGCGTAGCTGTGCATTAACAGGGCATGAATTGCCTTGTTAATACATGGCTTTTTGCTGGTTAATGCACGGCTGTTAATAACTTGCAGGGCTGCTTTTTATGCAATAATGCATTTAAACTTGGTTCAACAACAAATCCAGTGCTTAACTTATGAAATATGAGAACTATTTCCTTGAAATATGCCTTCAGCATTGTGTTACATCTTAATGTTACAAGCTGTCGGCTCCATCTGATAATGTTCAATCCCAAGTTTAGCATTAACTTCTGACTGGTCACCTCTCAGAACTATATCTTGCTATCAATCATCTCACAAGCATCAACTCAGGAAGTCCACTGGTGGCTGAAACCCGATCACAGCATCTGTCTGTTTAGGAATCAATCCTATAAGACAGTTTTATGAAATTCTCATCCCATACAATTTCCTATGCTTATGATACAACACTATATCTTGAAGGTCAGCTTTTGTTCTCATCTCAATTGATATTCAGCTGCTAATATTCAAAAGTGTCTTCTATGAGAGTAATATTAGGCCCATCTCTGGGTTCAGCTGCTGAGTCAACCAACTGTGTCCTTTAGCTCATCTTGTAATGCACCAGTCATTTGTAACCATTGCCCTCCCTCTTACAGAGACCAGCGGGGACAATGACTCTTTGTTCATCACAGTCCTGCTAAAAGTGCAGGGACATATTGAAATCATTGCCTTGCCCTTGTTCCCACTCTTTTGAATTGTATAATTCCATAGAGCTGTGTTTTGCATAATATGCCACAAGCCCAACACTTACTCTGCACTGCAGGTAACCTCAAAGTATCACTACGCTGCACATCAGCTCTGCCATCCCCAAACCATCCCCAATCCATCCATATAGGTGGGGTAAGAGTGGTACAAATAGCTGGTGCATAAGCTCATCTGTATATTTGGTTCCTGAGAGTTCCAGCCCTGTGGACCACAGTCAACAACCCATACTCTTATACCAAGCTACTAAATGCCTTCTCTATAAAGCTAGGCTTACAAGAGAGCCTGTGAATTAAGCTTGGTTGGTACATGCATTTCTCTTGTGCAATGTTTGATCAGTACTGTTCACATGCTCTGTAGGTTTCTTCGATATTTATTCTCCTATAGCTTCTTCACAACTGACCCAGTTCCAATGGGCAGTCTGCTTTTGTAGTGTTTTCTATTTTTCAATAACATATTCATTTCCCTACATAAACAGTATATAGGGCTCCAGACAGCATCAGTACAGTCATAAATAATGGATCCTTTTGCACCAATTTGAAAAATAGCTAGTCCCACATATAGATCCATTTTTACTGATATGGTGCGGCTTTTCAGGTAACCTGTAAGAGTGCAATGTCATGTCTGTTTTTAGATGAATTAGCCTGAATCAGAAGAGGTTCAGTGCCTTAGATCAGCAATGTCTTTTCAGTAAATATTTCAATATATTTAATGGAGAATATATTTAAAAATCAATTTATAGCATATCAAAACAAAGACTATTTTGTATGCAAAACAATAATTTTTGTATGCATATCCCCGACTGCAAAGTTTCACCCTGATATACAGTGTGATTATTTCCCAAGTCTCAACATCTGCTCATAATTTCTGCGCATAAGAGCAACTAGTTGTCTGTCATTGTCTAGTTAACGACAAAGAATTGCAGGTCACCATTCTGCATTGAAGTTTTCCAAGATTGCAGAAACATGGCCTCCAGAAAATGAGGAATGAGGAAAGAGATTGCAGAACTGTCAGATAAAATAATGGGGTATTTTAGCCAGTTATCATTATTTGATTCATTGTCTTTATTTAGTATGCAACATAACTGAAGAAGTCATTGATGAATCAGACAAATGCATACAGAATCGCATCTGCAATCGTGACCCATTTGTAAACAGCATTGGAAGTGAAAGTAGTTTGCAACATGCAGGTTTAAAAGTCACTGATAAGACTTCAGTTCTGGAAAGCTAATTAAGTACCTTTGATCAATGCCGGCCTCAGTGGCTCAGTTGGATGCAATTCCAAACCGTGATCAGGAGGTTGTGGATTTGACCTCGCCGGATCAGCAACATTCTTTCGTGGAGATTTGATCATGAAATATTTTCTACAGTCATTCTGTCCCATCCGCTTATTCTGTTGAAAGACTGTGAATCAGCTGTATTGTACTTCACAAACATTAAAGGAAATATACAGGAAGAGACATAAACAAAAATCAAAGCATTAAAAGACGTATTTTAAAGCAAATTATTTAAACCACAGCATACCCCTTCCTTACCAGCCCCTGGGTCAAGGAATATAACTAAGAATGTCTGCAGCATGGATACTAATTCCAGAATCCCAGTTTTCGCCATTACTGACTGGCTTTAACCCATTGTAGTCGGGATACCCGTAAACGGGTACTTGGCAAACAGTGCAGACCCAGATCAGATGCCGCAGAAGGCAGCATCTGATCAGGGTCTTCACTGTTTACAAATAGTTTAGCCATTTTTCTCTAAGAATATGTAAATCTCATAGCCGGGTGTAACTAAAATTGAAATTGGACTCTTTCCAGTATATTGTGTGGGAGAGTCTATTCCGTATACAATGGGTTAAATTTGACCAGTACAATACTGGTTGGAAAAATAATTATCTATAGCACGGAGTATACTTCTGAAACTGAGATTACCTGAACTGAGACTGACTGCTAAGATGAGGTTACATTTACAATAGCTACAGATAAGAGGGGGTATCCACATAATATTTTTCTTATTTCTCGACGAATACATATGTTGTGGGTACTCATTAGAAGTGCCTCACTGAGGCGCTTCTAATGAGTACCCACAACATATGTTTTCATTGAGAAATAATGTTATCAGCATTTTTCGAATGAAAAAAGCGCCTTATCTGTTGCTATTGTAAATAATATGAACAAGGCTGTGACTGCTAATGTTTTTAGGAGTTAAAAGTGAAGCCTGTTTCCAATACCATCTTCTTTCTAACCTCAGTCTACTCTTTACCTAATCATAACCGATCTATAACAGTCATTAATGATTGTTTTTAAGCAACTTTCATGTTTCTGTTTTTAAAACTATTAGACCACATGACTCCTGATGACCAGTTTTTATGACTTCAGTAGATAAAAACAGTGCTTACTTTATCTTGAAAAAGGTATTGGATATACTGAAATGTGTCCGTCATAAAAGATATTAACTTAAAGGTACCATTACTGGTTGTTTGTTCTTTTGTCTGCCCACCATTTTCTTTAAATAACCGTCTTTTGCATTATATTGCATCTTTTATTATTTGTGAAATGCCTAAGGTATTAAACTTAAAGTCAGTGGTTAAGTCCAGAAATCATTGTCAAAGCCTGTCATTCCTAAACAAACACACATAATATGTTCATAGCTATGCTGCTGTACACTCAAACTTCAATACCATATTCTTAATGCAAATGTGTTAGCATAGGCAACTTAGGAGTGCAAATTTCCCTCTGATTGTTTGTCCATGTACTTACACTCTTGTGCCCAGTCTGTTATTTTCACTTCATTGATTGTTTCATATCACTGATCTAAACAAGGATGACGATTCTTACTCTCTCCCAGGTGCAGTTAAGTTCTTTTTATTTTATCGGCCTTGATGGCTCAGTTGGATGTGGGTCTGACTGGCAATCGGGAGGTTGCAGGTTCAACCCTTGCCGGGTTGCCAACATTCTTTCGTGAAAATTTCATCATGAAATATTTTCTACGGTCATTCTCTGCTGATTCAAGAAGGGTAGTTGTCAGTTTCTGGCAAAAGAATGTGCACAATACTGGTCAACCTCTTAGAGGACTAAGCCTGCCAAGTAAAAGTGTGGATAGGTAAACTGATTGTGCTTGACATATCCCCGTAGAGTTGATGGGCCATAAAATCACAACACAAACAAGTAATATCAATATCTTTAATTCCTTTAGCTGCAAATTTATTTTACATTGCTGGATGGGTTCCCAGGTTTGAACATTATACCAGCATTTCTCAGATCAGTTCTTAAGAACATTTAGTCTGTATGCTGAAATGACACTAAACATGCGCTGAGGTATGGTGAGGCAGTTCTAACGAGTACCCACAATCTATGTTTTGAGCAGACATACGAAAAATATTAGAATTTTTTTCTGAAAATTTTCAGTTTTTGGTGGTGAAATTTTCAATATATTTGAATAGGTGTGTTTTCATAATGAATGGTACAGATGAGGCTTTCTTGTTGGTATATTTTTCTAGGCCTTCACTGTTGGCATCCTGTTTGTCCTTTTGCTGTGGAACTTGTTATGTGTCCACATTTGATGAACATATACAGTATTTAGATGTTGATGTATAAAATGTTCAAAGATATCATTAAACCTTGTTCTGCTAAGCCCTGAATACCCTGCCTTTGCAAACAGTGTAGATCCAGATCAGTTGGCTTCTGAAAAAGCCAACTGATCTGGATCTGCGCTGTTTGCCATTAAATATATGAACTTGTTGCAACAATTGGGATGAAGTATTCTGATTGGCTGAAAATTAGAAGTGGGTATGGCTTCTTAATTTATTCAGCAGGACAGGGGTTAATTAACCTTTGTGGCTTTCTGGGCAAATTCAGAAGACCACAAATTGGTGATATTCTTCTGGTTTGTCCAAGAAAACAGTATATGACATTTCATAAGTCCTCTGCTAACAAAAATTTATGTAGAGTGCTAAGCATTAAATTAATCAAAGGAACTTCTGTGTACCAACACAAATAGTTCTTACAATAGTCTAATTTTGGACTTTCATTTTTAAAGTATACAAGGTGCTTCTAATGAGTACCCACAACATATGTTTTCATGGAGAAATACAAAAAAACTATTCACCTAATAATTTCTCTTATCTAGAGCTATGTGATCTATTAATTTTGAAAAATGTCAGGGAGATTGTGAAAATTTGAAAACTTGGGTCATTGTCAGGGAAATTTTTGAACTGTTTGTCAAGTTTGCAGTCTTTTTTAGAGGGCTAAGGCAGTTTCTTCATTTCTGGCAACACTAAAGTTTCATATTTCACTAACTTTTTTTCAGTTTTAAGGTACATTTGCATAGTACTTTTATTCTTTAATTTGCATATACTATATCTTTAGTATTAATATTCTTGCAGAAATTGAAATGTCCAAAGTTGTGTCTAGAAGAAGCTGAAAGGGATTTGCACCCCTTGCCTCCTGAGCAATTCTTGTGATGGTATTTGTGTCTAATGATTAGTATCTTTCTTAACTATGTACTAACTGATCATAGCACATAGCCATTACTTGATATTGAGGCCCCAAAACCACAAAAAATAAAGTCAAACTTTAAACTAACCTGGTGCAACAGGCCAAATCTACAGAGGACAAACTAATGACAATTTTCTTATTTTCCCTAGAAAATGGGGTCTGACACTTCATACAAATTGTCCCCTTAGGAGACAATTTGCATGAAAGGTCAAATCCTATTTTCTGGAAAAAAAAAAAAAAATATTTCAAAATGATGTCTGCTGTAATTTTTACTCAGCGTGAAAAGTGTTAACTTTTGTAAAGGTTTATAGCTCTAGCAAGAAGGTTGGAGACATTTTGTGATATTGAGGCCTGACGTAGTTACTGTTCTTTTACAGTTCTAATGATGAACAAGTACAGTGCTAATGCATAGTGCACCTAGTTAAGGGTTGCCAAAAGGTTAGGGTTGCCAAAAACAAACCAGTATTTAGGTGGGCCAATGCAAAGTTTAGGGCAGTTTTTCACATTTCATTTTTCCAAAATATGGCCTTCAGAAATTTAGTGACATTTCGGCAGCAACATGCAAAATGTGTTACATGGACTAAGTCACATAAATCATGGATATCATGATTGACTTCTGTAATCAATAATGCATATAAAAGCTTTGCAAAAAAAAAGCCATGACATTGCTCAGCAAATTTCCATACAGAAAAGAAACAACAGGAAAAATGGGTGGACCCATGTGAGATGAATGTAAGCAAGCTGTGGGCATGATAGAGGAAGGCTTTTATAGACCCAGATAAGAAAGGGTATCCACATATTTTCTTATTTCTCCATGAAAACTCATTGTGGTACTCATTAGAAGCATCTCAATGAGGCCATTCTAATGAGTACCTTATGTTTTCATGGAGAAATAAGAAAAATAACTACTTTTTGGTTAAAAAAGCACCTTATCTGGAGCTGTGACTGACTTGTGGGAGATCGCATGGTACTTCATATGACAGTAATGAGGCTAGATTAGTCCAAAATGCTACTAGCTTCATAGATCATTGCCAGGGTATAACATTTCATCATGCATACATTAAAGCATGAAAGACGTCAAGTAGACATGCCTCAAGAAGAAGCAGTCCAACAGTTAAATGACTTCAATGTGAATTGGGGCTGACAGCAAAATGCCCAAGCCAGGGCAATATTTTGATGGTCTAATGTCATTGTAATGGTGGTAGATGGTGCCAACATCTCCAGTGGATGCAAAATCAGTGGAGGGCTGTCATGTTCCAATGAGTCTTGGTTTTACTTAAACAGGGTGGCTGGACTCCATAGCACAGTCAGTAATACATGATAACACATCTGACTGCAGGTCCAGATTGCAAGTTAGAATCCCAGCTTGGCAACATAAGTTTTGTAGAGATTGATCATGAAATCAATTCTGTGGTCAGCCTTCCACTTCCACTGATTCAAGAAGGGCAGTTGCCAGTTACTGGCACAAAGTACTGATTAACCACATAGAGGACAAAGCTTGCCCAGGAAAGTGTGAGTAGGTTAATAAAATCAAACTTTAAAAAAAAAAAAAAAAAAGAAAAATAGGGTGGATTGATAGTATAGGCATGGCAGCTGATGGGGGAATGCTATGCAAAATGTTTGTCAAGCAGATTGTTGTGGCAGAGGTGTTGTTATGGTGTGGGCTGATATCCCATGATACTATCACATGACACTACAGAATTACTCTGGTAATGATTGATGGCAGTCTGATGACAAGGACATATGTTGACAAGGTCTGTGCCAGCACCCAAACTTTCACCTTTTCCAGCAGAATAATGCATGTCCATCCTCTGGCAGGCTAATCTAGTAAAGAAGGTGTGTAACAAATTTAGGTCACTTCAACCTTTATACTGATCTAACAGCAAAAATATCTAAGGTTTATTTCTTGTAGTATATGGCCTGGGCTGACCAAATTTAGTTTATGAGTACAGATAATGTGTTAAGTTTGTGCTGTGTCCACTACCAATAGTAGATCACAGCAATTTATTTGTAAACACTGACCTTGTGTCCATCTGAGACCAAATTTGGTGAATGGATACATCCAGTAAAGATGGTTTGTCAATTACAGAGTAGATCAGTATGACTACAGACTTATATTATAAAAAATACCAGTACTTTTCCTGAGCAGGTCTTATAGGGCTTAACTGTGTTATGTGAATAGTCCCCACTCACTGGGGCTTAGAGAACAGATGGGCTGTTTGATGCCTCTGCAACCGAGTTGCTAGTAACCTTATGCAGGATTAGAGTTTGTTAGGTCTAATAAAAGCCCCACAGACTCTGAGGCATTTTAACTATATCTGTGGGAGATGGCTCGACATTGAGGTTGACAAGACTGTTTAACATATGACTCAAATCAAACAAGGTTCAAGGTTTAGGTGCTGGGATCCATAAAGCAGTCCATGGCATGCCTGGTTGTAAGTTAGAATCCCACCTTGGCCACACAGCTTTCATGGCAGTTGATCATAAAATAATTCCTGTGGTCATTCTACCCTTCTGCTAATCCATCTGGGCTCCATAGCAGTCAGTAATACATCTGACAGCAGATTCAGGGGTCACAAGATGGAATTTCAGCTTGGCCACATAAATTTTGTTGAGATTGATCATGAAATCATTTCTACAGTCCTTCTCCCCTTCCACTGATTTAAGAAGAACAGTTGTCAGTTACTGGCGAAAGTATGTGCACAAGTACTGGTTAACCATTTAGAAGGCTAAGCCTGCCTGGGAAAAGTGTAAGTAGGTTAATTAAATGACCAGCTTTATTTGAACTGAGTTGAGGTCCATCTCAAACTCTGCTGATTCAAGGTCATTTGTCAGCTATTGGTATATGTATGTGCACAAAGTACTGGTTAACTGCTTACAGGACTAAGCATGCTCAGTAACAGTGTATAGGTGGTGTGTATAGGTGGACTAACTTTAAGGTTGTTGACTGGACTGTAAAATTTCAATCAAAGTCAAAGTTTAGATGTCAGAGCAATTCTTCAGATGTAGTCTTCCAGTTTTTAGTGAAAAAAAACTTCTCGGATCTTTTGTTTCACTTTGTCAGGTGTTAAGATGTTGGAAAGTTTCTTCAGGGCCCACCTTCTTGGTAAGAGGGTTTCAAGGTTTATGTGTCAGAATGTTGTTTTACTGTTTACAAGATGTTGTCATTCTGTTTTAATTTAAGAAGTTTCATGGATTTGTTTCACAATTTCAGGAGTTCAGGTATCAGTGGGTATTTTCAGGTCCTGTCTTTTTGTTTGTCAGCGGGTTTCAAGGTTTCAGATGGTTGTTTTGTTATATTTAGGTGTAGTCTCGCAGTTTTTTATCAAAAGAGTTGCAAGGATATTCTGGTTAACATTTTCAGGAGTTCAGGTATCTGAGTTTGTTTGTCAAGGTTTTGTTGTCAGAGGTTTTCAAACTGTCAATCTGTTTGTCAAAGCTGTTGAAGTGTTTATTGGAAGTGTTTATTGTCAGAGATTTTCAACTGTCAAACTGTTAAAGATGTTGAAGTATTTCTTCAGGCCCATGAGTTTTGTTTGTCAGAGGATTTTATGGTTTAGGTATTGGAAGGTTTCTTCATGTGCAGTCTATTTGTCAGAAGTTTTGGTATCAAAAGGTTTCGTCAGGTCCTGTTTTTTAGTTTTTGTGGGTTTACAGTTTGTGTTAGTTTCTTCAGGTTCTCAACATTTGTCAGAGTTCGGGTGTCAGGTCCTGTTTTTTTTTAGTTTTTGCGGGTTTACAGTTTGTATCAGAGAGTTTCTTCAGGTTCTCTATGTTTGTCAGAGTTTGGGTGTCAGAGCATTGCTTCCGATTCTTTTGTTAGGTGTGTCAGAGGTTTCAAGGTTTAATATGTCACAGGATTTCTTTGGGTTTGGTCTTTCAGTTTGAGGTTTGGGTATCATGAAAAACATGCCTTATCTGGAGATATGGTAGATTTAGTGTGCTGTGGTCATGCAATAGTCCATGATTTATTAGTGCTGTGGTGGCTGATAGAGGATTTTTTAAGGGCAAGTATTTCAGGTTGTCAGAGGTTTAGAGGTCAGTTTCTTTAGGTCCAGTCTTTGTCAGAGAGGTAAAATAGATTCTTTGTGGCTTATTTCAGTTTTATTTCATAGGTTGAAAGGTAAATGTTGTTGGGTATGTAGGATTTCATTAAGTGGATTTAGGCATCAGAAGTTATTTTTAGGTCCAGTTTTTCAGAGGTTTCATGGATATTGTATTTCAGTTTGTCATGTGTTAAGGTGTTGGAATGTTCCATCTGGTCCTGTTCCTTTGGTTTATTAAATGTTTAGTATCAACAAGTTTGAAGGTTTGAGTATTGGAGGATTTCTTGGGGTACAGTTTTTGGGTATCTTTCAGCTTGTGACTTCAAATCTTGGACATCTGACTGAACTTATCAGATCATGGCGCTCTATTATTATTAACCCTCGATCTATATGAAAAGAACAGTTGGGATATTATGATTACCTCTGTCTGTACATTCCTTTGTTTGTCTATAAATGGTATATCTTCCTATATTGTTGGTTTAAACCAAATTTGCTGTATGCCTTTGCTAGGCTCTTGCAGTATCATGTTGATTTCTGGCCCTGAGCAAGGGATCGTAGGGTTAAATGCTTTGATTTTTGTATCTTACTCTATTTCTCCTAAACAATTGTGTGCAGGATTTGAAGGTAACTTGCTGTTTACCTAATCTTGAATGCTAAAGTCATGTAATATGTAATCAGTTTTTTTATTCTGACTCCTAGAGTCTGCTGTCCTATTTATTTATCCTTCTGTCCATCCTCATTGAAGGTTTGGAATACAGGAAATAGAAATGTAAGTTAGATCCTAGCTGGCTCAGTTGGATGGTAATCAGGAGGTCCAGGCTTTGATCCCCACCAAGTCCAGCAACAGTCTTCTGTGAAGATTGATCATGAAATAGTTTCTACGGTCATTTTCTCTCTAAATCTGCTGATTCAAGAAGGGCAGATGTCAGTTTCTGGTGACAGAATGTGCACAAGTACTGGAAAACCATTTAAATGGTTAAGCCTGCCTTGGAAAAGCGTGGTTGAGTAAACTGACCAGCTCATCATGACCTTAATAGGATGACTGGGCCACTATAGAAATCTCAACTCGTAAAACTCAGACCATCTCAGACTATCTCTAGACATTTCTAATGAGTACCCACAACACGTTTTTGTGGGGAAATAAGAAACTATCAATAGTTAGATGGCTCAATGCAATTTTTAGGTCAAGTTTAGTTATGGTTGAAAAACATGCCTTATCTGGAGATATGGTAGATATAGTGTGCTGTGATCATGCATTACTCTATGATTTATTAGTGCTGTGGTGGGATCTGACATCTAATACATGAAAGTGGGATTGCCACTGACAGATACCAGTACCCATAGTCTGTTGAATATATACTGATATCTCCCACACAGGTGGTTGCACAGGGTGGAAGTGGTCTTGCTGCATTGTTATATGCTCACATCCTGTCTAGCATAGTGATATAGACATTTTCAGTGTTGATGTAGCCTCATTACTGTCCCATGAGCACAACTGAATCATACTATCTCCTGGTAGGACAGCCCTACCTTTATCAAACCTACATTATAACCATTTCTTTACTATATAGCATTTTGCTAAGAAATGTCATGGCATCCTTTTGCAAGTGACTTCATTGTGCAAGATGTGCATTACTGATTACACAAGACACAATATCCACGATTTTCATAATTTAGCCCATGGAACACATTTTACTTACAGTGACAAAAAAAAATCTTGAAATTTCTTTAGGTAAAGGTAGTGTGCAAAATTTTGAAAAATAAAGACAAAAAAAAAAAAAAAAAAAAAAAAAGAAAACCTTGAAAACCTTGAAAATTTTAACATCAGTTTATTCTGTGGCGCAAAATGCATTGATGGTCAGTAAAAATTTCAGCAGATGATTTATTATCTTGCCTAAACAAAATTGACCCTTTTTTTGGCTTAGCACAAAATTGTTGTTTTGTGCTTAGCACAAAGTTGTTGTTTTTTTTTTTTCAGAGAAAAGAAGACTTGGCATTTCTTGTGACCTAACTGCTATTCAGATATTTCACCTGAAATGTCAAGCCCTATTTTCTCTGAAAACTACAAAAAATAAAATATTTTGTCAGCTGCATTTAATTGTTATCAGGGCTGAAAGTACTGATAGAGATGTTATTATCATCCTAGTGTCAGCATTAGTATGTGAGTCTGTGAGTCATGCTTTGTTAACCCATTTATTATGTTAACCCTTCTCTTGCTGAACATCACAAGTCCTGTCTTAGCAAACAGTGTAGATCCAGATCAGTTGGCTTCTGAAGAAGCCATTTAGAAGCCAACTGATTTGGATCTGCACTGTTTGTCATTAGATATGTGAATTTCTATCAAAAACCAGGATCAAGTAATCTGATTGGCTGGAAATTAGAAATAGTGGCATCTTAATTTATTCAGCAAAGCAAGGGTTAAGTGAACTCTTATATCGCAACTCTTTAGGCCAGTCTATTTCCAAAAGCAGGTGTCTGGTTAGGTTTTATGATTACTTTGTTTTATAAAAGCTCTTGTAATTAATGCAAACAGTGTATTCCCAGATCAGACACTTCATTTTGCAGCATCTGATCTGGGTCAATACTGGTTACCAATTACACTGTTAGGGTTCCTGACTAAAATAGGTTAAAGTTCTACATTAAAAACTTTTAACCGTTACCACTCCATGGGCAAATTTAGCCAGTGATTAAATGATTTTTTCTTATTTTTCCCAGAAAACAAGATTTGTTGACAATTCATGCAAATTATCTACTTTTCCAAGAAAACAGGATTTGACACTTTATGCAAAGTGTGCTTTGTAGACAGTTTGCATGAAATGTCTAATCCTGTTTTCTGGGGAAAATATTTCAAAATGACATCCACTGAACTCTTTACCCAGCATGCTAAGCATTAAAATATACCACAAAAAGGCCCACAAAAGTAACAGGTATTAGAGGACATATGTTTATCTGACTGTAGCAATATCTATTTTACAATTTATATAATGAAATTGTTGAACAGACATTTCTGCTGCAAAATCTTTTACTAAATGACAAAAAGTGCAGAACCTGACCAGAATGCTCCTTTAGAAGCAGTCTGATCTGGATCTACAGTGTTTGTAAAGGCTTTTTTTCTGACTTTTTGGGATTTCAGTTGTCCAAGTGGTCAGTGCTCCAGACTTCAGATCACAAGGTTCCAGGCTCCGAGGTTATAAAACTTTTTTCATGCTCAACTCAGCTGAGCATGAAATTTCTCCTGCTAATAAAACTAAAATTACCAACAACTGCAAATTCTTTCTTGCTAAACAAGGCTGAGCATGAAATTTTCTCTGCTAATAAATATGAAAATGCCAACTACTATTGTTGGTATTTTCATATTTATTAGCAGAGAAAATTTCATGCTCAGAAATTTTCTCTGCTAATAAATATGAAAATGCCAACTACTATTGTTGGTATTTTCATATTTATTAGCAGAGAAAATTTCATGCTCAGATGAGTTGAGCATGAAAAAAGTTTTATTACCTTGGGACCAGGTTTGAATCCGGCTGGAGGCAGACGTCAATTCATGTGCTCCATTGCACTGAGCCTATCATCATCACCTTTCCATTATCTCAATATGACATATAAAATGTTGATAGGGAAATAAAACACCAAACCCTCGTCATCATCTGACTATTAGGTGTCTGCATTTATAGTGTAAATATGGAATGCTCTATACCACTACCTCTAATAACTTTGAAAATTACTTTGCGTGTGATCTTTAAATTGACCTTTGACTTCTTATATTTCCTTGTTCATTTGTATTAACACAGCATGAGATGGGCAAATTCAGTAGACAACAAACGGTGGTCTGGGTCCCAGTCAAATTAAACGTTGAGAAGCCTTTGGTAGTGCTCTAACCAGGCCTTCTGCTTTGAGTCTTCACACAAACATCTCTCCTGCATCATTCTTCACTGGTTTGTCACCAACAACATCAGCATTCTCTCATCTAATCTTGTTAGCAAGGTGGTAGACTTCTAGAGACTTAGGGTCAGTATTCTTGTAGACATTCTTGTCAGCTTCTTGAGGAGCATGGTGCACTGCATGTCTGTCATTGCATTTGGCTGCATCATATGAGAGCAGAAAGCCAGAGCTAAGACATCACCAACTGAGCTTTCTTCCTCAGACCTCTCTTTTTCTATCTGCAACAAGCAGTTTAGAGCTAAGACTGGTCTCATTAGCCATCTTAGAACACACAAATAATAACACTTCACACAGCTGATTAGGATTGGTCATTGTCAGAAAAGACAGATGAATGAAAAAAAACAAAAACTTATGATGTCCTCATGCCTTTACCAGTCTTTAAGGCTTTGAAAGCTTCCTGCTTGGCAGCAATGGCCTTTTCCAAATGTTCATTCAATCACCAGGTTTCACGACACCAATGGTTGGGCTGAGTTGTGCCACACACCTCCTCAGTTGTCTTGAGCAGTCCAGCCTTGATGTTGTTCCAGATATTCTCAGTGGCTGCATCAGCTGCACCTGCAGACATGCTCACATGCAAGTTGAAGACCTCCTGAAAATGACTGCTCATCTGAGGGTCTTTAAGCTTCCAAACTTTGAGGTGAGGGGTGAACTTTCACTTGGATTTTGGTGACACATCAATCCTCATATTGCGTACAAGAAGCTGATGTTGCAGGGCTACTTCCTTGCCAGGGATCACTTACATCTGTGACAAGTGCGCATGGTCCTACGGCAAAGGATGAAGTCTCCTACAGAAAAGGATGAAGTCTATCTAGGTGGCTATGTTTCCTGACTTGTACTTGATGAGATGGCTGTCACGTTTCTTGAAACGTGTTCCCAAAAAGCAGGTCAAATGCTAGGGCATACTCCAGGGTTCTCTCACCCTCAACATCTGGTTCCCGCCTGCCATGCCCCATCCCACCATGCACTTCTCTGTTTCCAGTGCCTGCACAGCCTACATGGCTGTTCCAATCTACACATATGGGAACAGAAATCCGATGCTGGGATCTTGGCAGTCACAGCATGCAGCTTATCAAAAAAACAGGTCCTTAAACTCATCACTTAGACCACTCTGTGGGGCATATACAGACAGAAAGGTAACAACAGGTTGGCCGATTATAAGCTTTACTATGATGAGTCTGTTGGAGACTCTCTGCACCTCAAAAAAATATATACATCTTTTAAATCAATTCTTGGATTGTTGGTATGTAAGGGCCCAAATTTTCTTTTCATGTGAGCATCAACCAGTTCTGTGACCCTGAGGTCAAAGTCACAAAGAAAATCCATTGTCATGCTTGCTTTTAGCATGGTGTGATCTGGTTTTCTGTCCATTCATCCATCAATCCATCAACATTTGCATCCAACCCTAACTATGACCCTAATGTTCAATTTCATTTCCCAAGAACTGTAAAGGCTATAGTGATAACAAATGGTGTAAACCTGCACTTAGGGATGATACCTCGGCAGTATCCATATTTGATTTTGACCTATATTTCATGGTTCACCAACTTTGTAAATTTGTGTGGCACAACATAGCCTTTGGCAGAGTACTGGTTTCATAAATTCTATATTCAAGTTCTGATAAAATCTTCTGACTAAATGGATGTAGTTAGATCATACTTGGATTAAAGTTAGAAACTGATCCAAAGATTTCAATGCAAAGCCCAGCCCAAGCAGTGGCCATGAGGTCATTTGACTGGCCATAGGTCTAGATAAGAGTGGGTATCAGCTGAATATTTTTCTTATTTCTCCACAAAAACACATTTTGTGGGTACTCAGTGAGGTGCTTCTAATGAGTACCCACAATATAAATGTTCATGGAGAAATACGAAAAATATCAATACTTTTTGGATTGAAAAAAGCGTCTTATCAAGAACTATGGCTGACTTTTTTTTCCATTTGATGGACACTGTGTATTCAAGTGAGCTTTTCTGTCTGGTGACAAGTCAGTTACAATTGCATCCTCTCAGCATATGAACCCATTTATGCGAAGTAGACTCACTGTTTGGACTGGTCCATTTCCAGTAGAAAGGGATGTCTGGTTAGTTTTTATTCTTCCCATGTTTTATAGAAATACTTGTATTTAATGCAAAGAGTGTAGATCCTGATCAGACACTGCTGTGGCATCTAATCTGGGTCTATACTGTTTGCCAATACCCCATTTAAAGGAGTTTGGCATAAATGAGTTAACCATTCCCTCTGACAAAGAACAATCAGTAGTTTACTCTTGTTTGGTGGAAGACTTGAGTAAATAAGATGATGCTTGTCAGTGTCCATTAATTAGCATGTGCATCTAACTTGATTGTGGTGGGTTTAACAATATCTGATCCTAGTTGCATCTTCACAACGTGCATTACTGTTATTTAAGCTGACAAGAATTATCTGCAGTTTACTCTTGTTTGGTGGAAGACTGGAGTAAACAAAGATCAACCTAATTGTGCTTGTCATTAACATGCGCAGCTAACATAATGGTACTGGGTTTAACAAGATTGCACGGCCCGTCAATGTTGGGCAATAAGGCCAATTTTGGTTAATGCTCTATAATCAAGCTGACTTTGTATCAGTTTTGAAGAAACATCTAATTATTGAACAATTCTTTCTGTCTCATTTTTGATTGGTTGATTGCTCATTGGTATTTTGTTTAAGTGGTTGTCTTTTTCATAAAGTTAGCAGTTAACGGTTACGCAGCTAGTAGCTGGATGGGTGACCGCTGTGCTTGACTTCATGGAAGATCCAACAAAAGAGTAGGCACTCGACGGAATATTTGTATTGATTTTTTTTTTACAGATTATGAGATCTGGAGATATCCTCTAGCTCACTGTCAGGTTTCAATCCGGTTGCAAAATAACAAAGACGTAAAAAATCATATACCTGAAGTGTTTTATTGTCTATGGGAGTGACCTTTTGCAAATAGCTTATTTCATAACCGACTGACTTGAAAATTGATAGAAAAGTAATGGTAGGCTAACATTTTATAATATGTAAAAAAAATCACAAATAAACAGTCGTGTGCCTGTGGACAAATGCTACAGAAAGACTATATGGGCCGTGTATAGCTGCAAAAGCTTGTCTAACCATAGTTGCATCTTCACTTACATTAACAGCATTCACTCTAACAAGAATTATCAGTAGTTTACTCCTGTATGGTGGAAGACTTGAGTAAATATGATCTGATGGTGCTTGTCAGGGATCATTAACACATGTATCTAACATAAGGGTGGTAGGTTTAACAAGATCTAATTGTAGTTGCATCTTCACAACTTACATTAACCCTTGTCCTGCTGAACCCAGATATACCCTGCCTTTGCAAACAGTGTAGATCCAGATCAGCTGGCTTCTGAAGAAGCCAACTGATCTGGATCTGCACTGTTTGTCGTTATGTATTTGAATTTGCATGAACAACTTGGATCAAATAATCTGATTGGCAGAAAATTCAAAGAAGGTGTGACATCTTTATTTATTCAGCAGGACAAGGGTTAATTAATATCATTCACTCTGACAAGAATTATCAGTAGTTTATTTACTCTTGTGTGGTGGAAGACTTGAGTAACTAATACTTGATGGTGCTTGTCAGGGTTCATGTGCATCTAACAAAATGGTGGTGGGTTTAACAATATCTGATCATAGTTGAATCTTCATAACTTACATTAACATCATTCACTCTGACAAGAATTATCAGCAGTTTACTCTTGTATGGTGGGAGACTTGAGTAAACAAGATCCGATGGTGCTTGTCAGTGGCCTTTAGCATATGCATCTAACATACTGGTGGTGGGTTTAACAAGATCTAATCATAGTTGCATCTTTACAACTTGCATTCTTTCACTCCGACAAGAATTATCAGTAGTTTAATCTTGTTCGGTGGGAGACTTGAGTAAATATGATCTGATGGTGCTTGTCGCGGATCAGTAACATAATGGTTGTGGGTTTAACAAGATCTAATCCCAGTTGCATCTTCACAACTTACATTAACCCTTGTCCTGCTGAATGCAGATGTATACCCTGCCTTTGTAAACAGTGTAGATCCAGATCGCAGTAATCTGGATCTGCACTGTTTGCCGTATGTGAACTTAGATCAACAATCTGGATCAAGTAATCTGATTGGCTGAAAAATTTAAAAGGGCATAGCCTCTTAATTTATTCAGCAGGACAAGGGTTAATTAACTTCATTCACTCTGACAAGAATTATCAGTAGTTTACTTAGTCTTGTAAGACCTGATGGTGCCTGTCAGGGTTCATTAACATGTGCATCTAACAAAATGGTGGTGGGTTTAACAAGATCTAATCATTGTTGCATCTTTACAACTTCCCTTAACATCATTTACTCTGACAAGAATTATCTGTAGTTTATTCTTGTAAGGTGGAAGACTTGAGTAAATGAGATCTGATGGTGCTTGTCAGTGGCCATTACTACATGCATCTAACATGCTGGTGATTGGTTTAACAAGATCTAATCATAGTTGCATCTTCACAACTTACATTAACATCATTCACTCTGACAAGAACTACTAGTAGTTTACTCTTGTTTGGTGGGAGACTTGAGTAAATATGATCTGATGGTGCTTGTCAGGGTTTAACAAGATCAAATCCTAGTTGCATCTTCACAACTTACATTAATCCTTGTCCTGCTGAACCCAGATATTAAAGATATACCTGCTTTTGCAAACAGTGTAGATCCAGATCAGTTGGCTTCTAAGAAGCCAGTTGGTCTGGCTCTGCACTGTTGGCCATATAGTATGTGAACTTAGATCAACAATCTGGATCAAGTAATCTTCTGATTGGCTGAACAATTTAAAAGGGCATGGCCTCTTAATTTATTCAGCAGGACAAGGGTTAACATCTTTCACTCTGACAAGAATTATCAGCAGTTTATTTACTCTTGTGTGGTGGAAGACATGAGTAACTAAGACCTGATGGTGCTTGTCAGGGTTCATTAACATGTGCATCTAACAAATGGTAGTGGTTTTAACAGGATCTAATCATAGTTGCATCTTTACAACTTAACCTTAACATCATTCATTCTGACAAGAATTATCAGCAATTTATTCTTGTATGGTGGGAGATTTGAGTAAATAAGATCTGATGATGCTTTTCAGTGTCTACTTGCATTAGTTAGAAATATAGTTGTATAGTATGATTACATCAAGACCTGTCACTTTACAGGATAGCTCACCAGAAGTTGCACAGGTTTATCATATGAAAAATTTGTCATTTGTGATTTGATCTCTGGGTCACTGCTTGGGGAGAGAGTCAGTATTCAGCACCAATCCAAATATCAGTGGCACTCCTCCAGACACTCAGGAGATATACATTTCTTAAAAATAAAATTTAAATATGAATATTCTAAGCCTTTAGAATAAAACTTAAATATTAAAATTCTAAGCCTCACACAGAACTTAACTTTGGACCAGTGTTTAACATCACTCCTTATCCCCACACTTTAGTGATAGGGATATTGTGAGTGCTTCTGTTTGTCCCTCTGTCCTTCCATCTGTTTGTCACACTATCTCCTCCTAAACCACTGGGTGGAATATAATCAAACTTTTAATACATGACTTTCCTGTGTAGTAGGTGTGCAAGAGCAACATTATTTTTCTGTCCATCTATCCATCCATCTCTGTCTTTGTCTTTCCATCCATCTGTCCATCATGCCTTTCCATCCATCTGTCCATCATGCTATCTCCTATTAACCACTAAGCAGAATTTATCAAACTTGCTTCATGACTTCCCCACATGGTAAGAGTGTGCGAGAGTAAGATTATATAGGGTTTATTTGTTTGTTTTGATCGATTATGATGAAATAATTCACTAGTGTTCTAAGGCTTGCACGTAAAAAACGAGTGAGCGAAGCGAACAAGTTTTTTACCTGAAAGCCTTAGAACACGCGTGAATTATTTCTCCGTAATCGATCAAAACAACCAAATAAACTGTTTATTACATTTTCATTTATGTTTTACCTTTGAATTTTCACATTCAGCCATTACGATTTCCTACCAAAATAGTTCCAGTAAGTGCATGAATTTCAGGAGGCGTGGTTTAGTTTGAAAATCAGTCGCAATCTTGTTTTCACTTTAATGCAAAAATCATCCTGTACTTAAAATACAGACACAACAATGTCACGAAAGCTGTATTGGATTATCAAGAAAATCAAACTTTATATTTTCGTTGCAGGTCTTTCCTCAAAAACGCCAACTGGACGTGAAAATTGCAGTCTGATCTCCATGATTTTATCAAATTTTCCGCGAAACGTCAACTATTGTTATTGTGGTTACCAACAACGTCAGCAACGTCGCCTAGCAATTATGACGTCAAAACTTTCGAAATGAAATAATTCACTCTGTGAATTATCGATTATAATTCACTGAGAAATCTCAGTAAATCACAGCTGAAAATGTAATAAATTTCCATCCATCCATCTGTCAGTCCATCAGTCCAACATGCGCAACATTAGTACAGAGAGTGGGGATTTTGCAATGGTGTGCCATTGATTATGCAATCTAGTTGTCCATTTAAGTTCATTCAGGGGATCTTGATCTTTAAAATCTTTTGATATAAAAACATTAACATGGATATTCTGAATTGATTACCTTGAGAGTTGACCTTGCTTAACAAAAGTTTTGGACCAGTATCTGACATAACTATTAAACCCATTAAAACATTCAGGACCTATAGATCATTAAAAACTTTTAACATAATGGTGTAGCAGGAAAGGTCTAAGTCTGTGTGACCAGGGGTTAAGGTGGTTGAAACTAGCCACCAATATCTACAAGTAGGCAGACAATGAACTTAATCACACAAGGGATTTGGCTAATATGATTTCTTAACATTTAGCACTCTGGGTAATATTGTCAGCAGATGACATATATTTATCTTATTTTACCCAGAAAGCAGGTTTTGACATTTGATGCAAGTCGTCTCCAATGGAGACAATTTGCATGAAATGACATCCTGTTTTGTAGGAAAAATGAAAAAAAAAAATCATTAATGTGTTGTCTGCTGAATTAGCCCAGAGAGTGGTAAAGGTTAATGCTTAGCATGCAGGAGAAAAATTCAGCAGACAATGTTTTGAAATATTTTTCTTAATTTTCTTACAAAATAAGTTTTGATATTTCATGTCAATTGTCTTTTTGACATTTCATACAAATTGTCTCCAATTTCAAAGTGTCATCTGCTGAATTTGCTCATAGTGATAGAGGTTAACATACATGTAGGTAACAAGACCTGCATTCTGTAGTATCTGATCTGTATCCACACTGTTTACTCAGGTCTGTCTGTTTGACTACTTAGAGCAAACAATTTATGAAGGAGAAGTATTTTGATGATAATTTTAGGAAAATTTTCTCTATAAAACTGATATTGTGGGTACTCATTAGAAGTGCCTTGGTTATGAATAAATAAGACAAAATATCCCAGGATGATCACCGAATAATAATCCTTAAAAAGTCCTCTTTTAGGGAGTTAATATAACCTGCAACACAGTTTTATTGTCTAATTACTTGTATTGGCCTTTTGATTAAAAGGTGAAAAGCTATTTAACGCTGGGTAAAGTTTTCAGCAGATAGCATTTTTTAAATAATTGTTTTATTTTTCCCAAGAAGCAGGGTTGGACATTTCATGCAGATTGTCTACAATGGAGACAATTTACATGAAATGTCAAATCCTGTTTGTCTGAGTAAAATCAGAGTAAAATCAGAAAAATATCAATCAAATGCTGAATTTGCCCAGGGAGTGGCAAAGGATAATGAAAAGAAAGATGAACAGTGTTTATTTGATACAAAAAATCTGTCACTCATGAGTATGGATACTTTGGTAAAACATTCTGTCTTTCAGAAAATATTTTTACTAAATTATCATGTTCCTTCATGACAGATTTTTTTCTTTCAGGTAATCACTGGTTTATTTTCTGTATATTTGTAGGTTCTCATCTGTGGGTCCTAACTGTGCACAGATGATAGAGAAAACTGACCAAGGAAGGTATGACAGAGGCTAAAATTGCATTTATTTTGATCAATTTCATAGCTCCAGACATCCATGAGGATGTATCACATAAACATATAGTCGAACTTCAATGGCGCGAACACCAATGGCTCGTTTACCGTGGCTTATTTGAACTCATTTTTGAGTCCCTACGGAATTTTTGTGATAGCTCAAGAAAACAAATATTGAGGGAAAATGGCTTACTTGAACTCATTTTTGAGTCCTTACGGAATTTTTCTGATAGCTCAAGAAAACAAATATTGAGGGAAATTTTATTATTTTATAATGATATTGTATATTGTGTGTACTCATTAGAATTGCCTCAGAGTACACACAACATACCATTATAACATTTCCATAAATTATCGCCATTTGCGTCCTGATCTGGCACCATGATTAAATCTCATTGGCTCGAATTACCCCTCTCTGGAACAAATTTCCATGGTCCCAAAGATGTTCGAGCCATTGAAGTTTGACTGTATTTCTTATTTCCGCTCAAAAAATGTACATTGTGCGGACTCATTAGAAGCACCTCAGCAAGGATGGATGCAACAGATGGATGCAATACCTAATGGATGCAACAGACTTAGGTGGCTGCAATACCTAATGAAAGCAACAGACTTAGATGGATGCAATACCTAATGGATGCAACAGACAGGTGGATGCAATACCTAATGGATGCAACAGACTTAGAGGATGCAATACTTAATGGATGCAATACCTAATGGGTGCAACAGACTTAGGTGGGTAGTTTCTCATCATCCTTCATGTCGCTTCATCCAAAAGTCAACAAATTATTATTGTCCAATTTCAGAGGGGACTAACTCCAAAACTATATAGACAAGAGTTAGGGCTCTTGTGTTCTGCATGTCGTCTGATGATGTTTTATATTTCTATAAAGTTTCATGAAAATATCATGAACGTTTTTCAGGTTTTCAAGTTATAAATTGGACATGAAATTTACCATTGTCGAATTTAAAAGGGGAATAATTAAAAAAAACTATATGGTCAAGAGTTACGGTTCTTTTATTGTGCAAGTTGTCTGATGATGTTTTATATTTCTGTGAAGTTTCTTGAAAATATCTTGAAGGGCTGTCAAGTTATGAAGCACATACGAATAGACCATTGTCAAATTTCAAAGGAGAATACCGGTAACTACAAAACTATATACATGTAGACAAGAGTTATGGTACTTGTGTTCTGCATGTTGTCTGAGGATGCTCTTGATTTCTATGAAGTTTCATGACAATACCTTAAAAGGTTTTCAAGTTATAGAATGGACACGAAATTACAATTCTCTAATTTAAAAGTGGACTAACTCAAACTAGAAATGTGTCCACAGTACACTGATGCCCCCACTGTAGGGTACCTGATAATAAAACTGCAAAATTCTACCTGGTACTAATGCCTTAACCTGAGTCTAACAGATTCACGTACGTAAGTATGTACGTACATACACACATTCGTACAGAAGGACGTACATTAGTACGCATGTACCCATGTATGGATAAACCAAAAAACTATATGCCCCCTCATCATCCGATGCGGGGGCATAAAAATAAATAGCCAAGGATTACAGTTCTTGTGGTCTGCACATGGTCTGATTATGCTATATATTGCTGAAGTTTTATGAAAATATCTTGAACGGTTTTCAAGATATAGAGCGGTTTTCAAGTTATAGAGTGGACACAATCGCATGATGGATGGACAGACAGATGGACAGACATTCGAGGCAAAAACAAAATGTCTCCACCTCTATCAGTGGAGACATTATTCTTTACATGTCTATGAAGTTTCATGAAAATATCTTAACCAGTCTTCAAGTTATAGAGGGGATACAAAATTACCATTGTCAAATTTCAAAGTGGAATAACTCCAAAAATGAACTGATAAGAAATACAGTTCTTGTGCTCTGCACATTGTCTGATGATGCTTTATATTTCTATGACGTTTCATCAAACTGTCTTAAACAGTTTTCAAGTTATAGAGCGGACACAGAATTACAATTCTCTAATGAAGGGCTTTCAAGTTATGAAGTGCACACAAAATGACCATTGTCAAATTTCAAAGGAGAATAACTCCAAAAGTGTATAGACAAGAGTTACAGCTCCTATTTTCTGCACGTCATCTGATGATGCTTTATATTTCCATGAAGTTTCAAGTAAATATCATGAAAGGTTTTCGAGTTATAGAACAGACACGACATTACCAGTGTTGAATTTCAAAGGGGAATAACTCAAAATTATTTAGACGAGTTTTAGGGCTCTTGACTGATGATGTTTTATATTTCTATAAAGTTTTATGAAAATACCTTGAACAGTTTTCAAGTTACGGAGTGGACACGAATTTACCATTGTTGCATTTCAAACCATACTTGTTCTAATATTTGATCAAGTCCATCTTTTTTCTCCCTGTTGTGTCGAAAAATTGACAGATGAGGTAGCAAACAATGTAAACCCTGATCAGAAGCTGCATTTGCTCTGGCTCGTATGTCCCAATACTTAGGTGTCGGGAGAAAGCATATGCACAAGTACTGGTTAGGCGCTTAGAGGTCTAAGCCTACCTAGGAAAAGTCTGGTTAGGTAAACTGACTGGCTTGACATGACCTTAATAGTGTTGAATGGGCTGTTTAACTCCAAACCAACCAACCAATCCAATGCGTAGTGTCATTATGGTAATCTCTCTATCTCTTTAATTTTCAGTAACGTGATTCAAGAAAATACTGGTAGGAGCCATAACACAAGGTAATATCTAGGCAAATATTTTTCTTAGTTCTGCATTTACCTTTACCATTCTCCAGGCAGATTCAGCAAACAACAAACTGATGACATTTTTCTTATTTTACTCAGAAAATAGACTTTGACATTTCATACAAATTGTCTCCTGAGGAGACAATTAGCATGAAATGTCAGTCTATTTTCTGGGAAAAATAAAAAATTTTAATATGTTGTCTGTTGAAATTTTTCCATGATACGAAGTTAAAACATGGAAGATTCCCTGGGCAGATTAGATGGTATTTTTATTATTTTTCTCAGAAAATAGGCCTTGACATGTAAAGTCTATTTTCTGGAAAAATAAGAAAAATATTTCAAAATGTTGTCCACTGATATTCTTTCTGAGCAGTTGAAACCACATACTGTAATGATTCATTAGAATTGCTTCACTCAGCTATATCTAAATATTAAGTAAAAATATATTTTCATGAAGAAATAAGAGAAAAATATTACTTTTTGAAAAGTATCTCATCTACATAGCTCCAGATATAAGATGTACCCTATAAATACTGTATTGATTTATTACCACACTATGTTTTTAAGTTTTTCAAAGAAATCAGAAAAAAACAAACCCAAAAAAGCATGTAGTAAATAAAATATCTACATAATAAAGAAAGCTCAGCTGCAAAGGATTGCATGAAGGGCCTATTTAATGATCTTGTGCAACATTTTTCTGATTTTCTTTATAAAATATTATGTTGTGGGTACTCATTTGAATTGCCTCAACAATAGCTTTAATAAGGAGTGGATAAAAGTACATAGGCTGTAATCTGAAGACTCGAAAATTGCTTGACTGTGTGCTTATAGGGTATGTGTGGTTATTTGGTTGAATATGGTATTTTTCTTATTTCTCCTGAAAATATGTTGTGGTTACTCATTATAAGCACTGAGCTCCACAGTGCAGTTGGCAGTGGATCTGACTGCAGATCGAGGATGACTGTAGATCCAGGATCACAAGTTTGAATCCCAGCCTCCACCATATAGCTTTAGGGGAAACTGATCATGAAATCATTTCTATGGTCATTCTTCCCCTTTTGATGACTCAGGTTGTCAGTTAGTGGTGAAGGTATGTGCACAAGGACTGCTTAACTGCTTAGAGGACTAAGCCTGCCCATTAAAAGTGTACCGGCTTGACATGACCTTAAAAGTGTTGACTGAGCAGTAAATCTCCAGCTCAAACAAATGCTCATTATTGGCACCTTAGTGAGGTACTTTTAATGAGTACCCACAACATTTTTTTGTTGAAATAAGAAAGATAACTGTGGATACCAGTCTTCCCCAAATTTGATTGGCTGATTAAATTTTAGAGGGATGGGTTCCATAATGCAGTCATAGCATATCTAACTGCAGGAAAATCAGAGTTTGCGAGTTCATACCCCAGCTAGGCAACATAACTTTGATGGATAGTGATCATTAAACAGTTTCTGTGGCCATTCTCCCCTTTCAGCAGATTCAAGAAGGGTAGTTGCCAGTTTACTAAACGAAGGTATGCACACAAGTTCTAGTTAACGACTTAGAGGACTAAGCCTGCCCAGGAATAGTGTGAGAGGGTTAACTAAGCCCTCTTGACATGACCCTAATAGGTTGACTGGGCCATAAAACCTCAACACAAAAGAAAAAAATCTTACGGGAACTGGATACACATGTTAACCCTTAGCATGCTGAATAAATTAAGATGTCACACCCACTTTTGATTTTCGCCAATCAGATTGCTTGATCCAGATTGATGCTATAAATTCACATTCTTTATGGCAAACAGTGCAGATCCAGATCAGATGGCTTCTTCAGAAGCCAGCTGATCTGGATCTACACTGTTTGCTAAGACAGGGTGTATCCAGGTTCAGCAGGACTAGGGTTAAATTTTCTGTCATTTTTACAAGGGAGACATCTTTTGTGAGTCACTTCTGAAAATGGGTCTGCTCTAAAAGGAAGGAATTTGCTTGAGAGTAAATTCTTTCCTTTTTGGAGTGAACCTTTTTTAAAAGGGGACAGTAACAAGTTTGACAGAGTTGCCTTGCCTGAAAGTGTATCACATTTATTTCCTTAACCCTTGTCCTGCTGAACCCTGGCTATATGCTGCCTTTGCAAACAGTGTAGATCCAGATCAGTTGGCTTCTGAACTGGATCTGCACTGTTTGTCATTAATTACAGTCGACTCTCGTTATCTCGAACTTCACGGGACCTGATAAAAATGTTCGAGATATCAGTAGTTCGAGACAACCAAATTGTGACGTCATAGGTATGACGACTGTTCCCCTCTGTTCACCAAACGTGCTTGGAAGGCACAAATATATGGCAATTCAAATAATTTACGCGTACTTCAGTTTGCATTGTTACTGTTTGTTTTAGGAGATGCAGTGGTTCTCTTGGAATAATATCATCAATAAATGTTGATAATAAATTTCAAACGTCTCTTGTTGTCTTTTAATACTCCTGCGAATTAGGATTTCCATATGAGCTATAAACAAATTACTGGTTTCCGGGTTATGTTAGCTATACGTTATGAACTGGTTTGGATTAGCTCCCTTCGCATAGACGACTCAATAAAGAGTTGATTGGTTTCCGCTTTTGCATAAAACGCTTACAATATTAAACAGCAGCTGTACGCTAGTTTGGATTATCTCCCCTGGCATAAACGACCCGTCTCAGGGCGGCAAACTGTAGATCCTGCAGAGAAAGCTCGTTGTGAACCGTCTCATCTGGACCTACACTATTTGTGCGGGTATCCGTACCAGTCTACAGGGTCGGAAGGGTTAACATCGGTACCCACGTGTGATTCGTCTATTTGAGGCCGTGCACGACAACTCCTATTAGAAGACTGTGCGACTGTCAAAGACTCGGATCAGCCTGCACGCCCCGAATTTTCCATTATACGCATGAGCCTTATTTGGGCTTACCAAAGAGCACCGCCTGACCAAAGAGTAACAAGCGAAGATTCAGACTAGCTAGCCTGATCAATACAGGCTGATCTGAGTCGGAACCTGTCGCGCACTGACTTTTCTTGAAGACGCTATATCATTCAGACGGACAGTACTCAATAGTGAAGAGCATATCTAAACAATAAATTAAAGAAACTTCATTGATTAATCTTCCATAACACTATTCTGAGCCGCTTTTTATCTTACAAATCAATGACACGAGACGGTGTTGAGCGCCGCGTGTCAAACCTGACTCGACACGCACGTGATTTCATAATTACGGATTTTAGACATTGTTTGTGTTGTTTGTAATTACCAGGACAATGGGGAAAATTAAATTATTGATTTATTTATCAATGGCCTATTATGATTATCATTAACTGAGAGACCGGCGGCGCCGCATCTTACATTTTTTTCCTTCATCATGGTCCGAGTTCGAGATACGCGGTTGTAAAACCTGTGAAAAATATATTCAGGGACTGAAAATGATGGACGAGATAGCCGAAGTGTCGACATAAAAGTAGTTCGACATACGCGAAGCTGAAATACAATAAATACATAGGGAAAATAATCGGGACTTAGAAATCAGTTCGACATAAGTGAAAGGATCGAGATAAGAGGGGTCGAGATAACGAGAGTCAACTGTATATATATCTGTATCAACAACCTGTATCAAGTAATCTGACTGGCTGAAAATTGGAAGTGGGTTTGGCATCTTAATTTATTCAGCATGGCAAGGATTAAAATGCATATGGAGCCGTCCTCGGTGGCTCAGTTGGATACGCGTCCAATTGGAGACCAGGAGGTCACAGGTTCAACCCCTACCGAGGTCGGCAACATTCTTTCGTGGAAATTGATCATGAAATATTTTCTACGGTCATTCTCTCCCTTCTGCTGATTCAAGAAGGGCAGTTGTCAGTTTCTGCCGAAAGAATGTGCACACTACTGGTTAACTGCTTATAGGACTAAGCCTGCCCAGTAAAAGTGTGATTAGGTAAACTGATCATCATGCTCAACATGATCCCATTGGGTTGACTGGGCCGTAAAACCTCAACACAAACAATAAACTGTAAATGGAGCATCAGTAGGAGAACAGTTTGAAAAATGTTACAGAATTATTGGGAATTGTCTTCCAGGATGGATGTCATGTCTCCTGTATTTACCTTGTGTAACTGGGCAGACTGGGCTGAGCAAACAATGAAGTCCCAGATCAGATGTCACAGGAGGAGTTGAGTGATCAGGGACTCCTCTGCTTGCCACTCATCCAGCAGTTTTGAACAAATAAAGTCACACAGGTAAATCAAAAAGCGCTGGTGGTGGCTGCAACGCTCCGGAGTCAGCTTTTTAACGCACTGGAGTGGGCAAAAAATGGCGGAAAAGGTAAACAAAAGATATACTTGTTCTTGTTATAACTTTTATCTGAGCTTATTTCGGTATTACTTTTAAGGGCACTGGGTGCACGAAACACCAAAAAGACTGCAGTTTATGATTATGTAAGGCATTTGGAGATTTATTTTATCGTTTAGTCGGCAAATCAGCTGCAAGTTTAGCACGTGTCCTTGCGATGTCATGATTTTACCTGTATTTTCTTAAAAGGCTACTAAAATAAGCATTTTCAACACTGTTATTGTTCCATTCCTGTGGTATTACAATGGAAAACACGATTTCAACACGCCAAATTTTTCGCGATGATTTTCTTGAACTTTTATTGTCCATTTTCTATTACAACGCACTGTGCGCATTTTTTGAAGCATCGCTACAACGCACCGGCTGTGGCACACCTGCATCTGAAAATGTCATCTGTTTATGACGTCTGCTGAATTATTCCTGCAAACTTTTCAAACATTTTTTGCATTATCTTCAAACTGTTTATCTTCAAACAGTGTAGACCATGATCAGACTGCTCCTAAGGAGCAGTCTGATCTGGGTCCACACTGTTTGCAAAAATGACTTCTAAAATCACAAGCAGATGACAAAGCAGACGACAATTGTTGTGACTGGCAGTTTAAGGGTTAGAACAGTTTGTACAGGCATTTCTGTATAAAAACTTAGGGTAAATACAGTAATGACATGTCAAAATTGCTAAAGTAAATCTACCGTGCTTGTTTCACTCAGGTGAGTAAATCATGGACCTTGGAGTCTTGTAATTATTATAAGCTCACCTTTATGAAGGTAGGGTAGAGCTATATATAGCAGTCACCATGGCCTTGAACCATGTCAGAATGGGGTTAAGTTTTGTTTAAAGTTTTAACCCATCGTAGACTATATAGAATCTCCAACACTACCCAGCAGGCACATGACGTTGCATCGACGTTGAGGCGACGTTGTATAAACGTCATGTGCCCCCTTGACGTTGCCTTGACGTTGAGGCGAAGTTGTATAAATGTCATGTGCCCACTGGGATATATTGGAAGAGTTCGTTTTCAATTTACATACATCCGGCTATGAGATTTAGATATTCCTAGAGAAAAATGACTAAACTATTTGCAAACAGTGGAGATCCTGATCGGATGCTGCATTTTGCCATGTCTGATCTGAGTCTGCACTGTTTGCCAGTTGCTCTTTTAGGCGTCTCCAGACTCCAATAGGTTAAACGGCTATATCTCCAGAACTTCTGGATGGAAGTAGTTCATCCTTGCCCTGATGTTAGATACTGATCTGAAATTTTATGCTGTTCCATCCCAACATACATGAGTGACCTTGATTTCAAGATCATGAACTTAGAAAAAAATTATGTTGCAAAGGTTTTGGTTAAAGTTGTTAAAAGTTTATATCATAAAGTTTGAGCCTGATCTTACTGACACACTCCTGTGACAGTTCTTTTTATTATCATCATCATCATTATTAGTATTGTCACATAATAGTTAGTTTACAAATTTATTTGAAATAAATGAACTATTGCTTTCAACATTTTGGTTGCTAGGCCTTTTCCATCAATGCAGTTCCTTGAAGAAAAGGTTCTAGTGGCTGAAATGGTGGAAGTAATGCTTTAACGCTTAGCACTCTGGTTAAAATTTTCAGCAGACGACATTTTGAAATATTTTTCTTATTTTTCCCAGAAAACAGGATTTGACATTGCATGCAAATTGTCTCCTCAGGAGACAATTTGCATGAAATTTCAGATCCTGTTTTCTGGGAAAAATAAGAAAAATATCATCAATTTGCCGTCTGCTGAAAATGCCCAGAGAGTGGTAAAGGTTAATTGTTATATGAATTATTATTATGGTAAATGTCCTAAAATTTCAAACACCAAAGTGTCTTACAAAATGATATATGAAACAGTGCATACCCAGATCAGACAGCTTCTGAAGGGAACAGTCTGTTCAGGGTCAACACTGTTTGCTTTTTCACTTAGTATTTTAAGAAACAGCAGCTGCTGCATAAAAGCAAAATTTAGGCCAAAGTAGTATGGAATAAAATGTTCCGAATAGGACATATACCCTGTCATCATTATTTTATCATTATTATTATTATTATCATTATTGGTGAGGAGGGACATTGATCAATTGCAATATACTTGTTGATGTCTGAGCACAGTCTACATCTCCAGATTACTGTGAAATCATGAATGTTTTAGGCAGTTTCAGCTTCACTATTTATATGGTTTAATCTTTGCTATGCTGTGGGTAAATTCAGCTAATGACAAACTGGTAATATATTTTTTGTTATTATTTTTCCCAGAAAATAAGGTTTGATGCTTCATGCAAACAGTCTCTGGAGAGAGTTTGCATGAAATGTTAAACCTTATTTCCTAGGAATGATTTGTACAGTTTTCTTCCCTGAAAGCTTATCCCCTCATCCCCCCACATACTATTAAATTATGATTCCAGGAAGCTGCTCTTTGTTGACTTTTGATAGCATCACATTTCTGAAGCATAGCTCTGAAATGCAGAACTGTATTTACTCGGAGTACGGGGACACCCTAACTCCTTACCATACTTGTTCCATAATTAGAAAAGGTTTCTGCCACAATCTGATGTGTTTAAAAATTACTGAACAATTGGCAAACAGTGTAGACCCTGATCAGACACTGCATTCAGCAGTGTCTGATATAGGCCTACACTGTTTGCTAAGGCTTGTTTGTCCTAATACTTCAGGTTACGTAATGAGACAAACATACCTAAGCAATCGGTGTACATCCAGATCAGTTGCTACAGAATGTGGCATCTGATCAGGGTCTGCACTGTTTACCACTCATCCAGCAGTTCTTTAGACACAATATAAGATATTAACCCATTTATGCCTTGCATATGGGAACATATGATGCAAATGATCCTTATGGGTGGATTGGCCATTAAACCTGAATTCAACAAACCTAGCCTCCCACAAAAGGGACATTTGGCAAACAGCATAGACCCTGATCAGATGCTGCAAATGTGGCATCTGATCAGGGTCTTTACTGTGTACATGAAATGCAGGAATTTCTATGAAATGGTAACAATAAAACTTAACAAGACACATCCTATATTGGAAATGGACCAGTCCAAAGATTGAAGGTAGAAGAGTCCACTCAGCATAAATGGGTTAAAATGGACTTGTTCAAATTTTAAGACAAGTAAGGTAAGGAGTTAGGGTGATAATTCTGGGATAATTTTCTCAAGTTCTCCATAAAATACATATGTTGTGGGTACTTACTTTAATCAAGGCGCTTCAAATGTGTACCCACAACAAATGTTTTTATGAAGTAAGAAAAATTAACCTAGAATTATCACCAAATACTCCTGCTTAACAGTTCTGCTTCCACCAAATGAAAATAAGAAAATATTTTGCTTCCACCAAACAAAAAATATGAAATTGTTCTGCTTCAACAAAACCAAAAGTATGAAATTATTCTGCTGTCACCTAACAAAAATATGAAATTATTCTGCTTCCACCAAAAAAAAAACAACAAAAAAACGAAATTATTCTGCTTCCACCAAAAAAAAAAAAAAATATATATATGAAATTATTCTGCCTCCACCAAGCAGAAATATGAAATTATTCTTCTTCCACCAAACAAAAAGTATGAAATTTTTCTGCTTCAATCAAACGAAAAGTATGAAATTATTCTGCTTCCTCCAAACAAAAAAAAAAAAAAAAAAAAAAAAAATGAAATTATTCTGCTTCCACCAAAAAAAGTATGACATTATTCTTTTTCCACCAAAAAAAAAAAAAAAATATGAAATCATTCTGCTTCCTCCAAACAAAAATATGAAATTAGTCTGCTTCCACCAAAAAAAAAAAAAAAAAAAAAAAAATAAGAAATTATTCTGCTTTCACCAAACAAAATGTATGAAACTTATTCTGCTTCAGTCAAACAAAAATATGAAATTAGTCTGCTTCCACCAAGCAAAATTATGAAATTATTCTGCTTCCACCAAACAAAAATATGAAATTCAGCTGCTTTTACGGCCTCCAGATATAAAGTGCTACCATAAAAATCATCAAATGCAATTTTCTAGTAATTTAACTCCAAACAGAAATATAGATGTCAATTAATTTCACCACCTCTAAATATGAATTGCTGAAAAAATAAAGCAACAGCAAACCAATTTTTGTTTTTAGAAAAATCATACAAGCTGGTAGTACCATACCTGGGCAAAGTACTTTTTGAAACCCTTTCAAAACGAAAACAATAGTTAGATACAGGCTTTGTTTTTAGTAGTTTGGATTTATCAATTTTTGCTATTGACAAACATATTTTTGTTTTTTAATTTGTTTGGAAGAAATTGTTATTGTCATACATAATATTTTAAAAAGATAATACAGTTTTATCTGTCTGTATATCAGAAGTTCCCAAAATGATAATTGTCATTTACACTTAACATGCCATGGATAAATTCAGCAGACGACAAACTGATGATATTTTTTCTTATTTTTCCTAGAAAATAGGATCTGACACATCATGCAAATTGTTAAGGAGATAATTTGCATGAAGTATCATATGCTTTCTAGTTAAAATAAGAAAAATATTTCAAAATGTTGTCTGCTGAAATTTTTACCCAGCATGCAGTGTAAATTACCAGCTTCCTGTTAACCATAATTCAAAAAATGTCGAGCAAAATTTGGGACAGATGACATACAGTTGTTGTTGTTTTTTTCCAGATTTTTTTTTTAGAAGAACTAAGAATTGACATTCATGTGAATCATCTGTTTGGCAGACAATTCACAGAAAATTTCAAGACTTATTTTCTTTGAAAGATAAATTTTTTTTTAAAAATGTTGTGCTGCAGTTTTGATGCTCTTTAAGGATTTAAATTGGCAAAGCATCATTTAGTTTGTTTTTGTTTTTTTTTTTTGTTTTTTTCAGAGAAATTAATTCTTGATATGTGTTTGAATCCTCTATTAAGCAGATAGTTCACACAAAATATTGAGTCTTATTTGCATTGAACAATAAAAAAAATGACAAAAAAAAAAACAAAAAAAAAACAAACTTCAGAATGTTGTCTGCAGCAGTTATTACTCAGGCTTTAAGGGATAGTTGTGGGCTCTAAATTGGTAGTAACATTTCCATGTAACGTACTGAGGTCTGACAATTTAACTTAACCTTTACCACTGTCTGGGCAGAATCAGCAGATGGCAAATTGATAATTTTTCTTATTTTTTCCAGAAACCAGATCTTGAGATTTTATGCAAATTATCTCCTTAGGAAACAGCTGGGCCTATTTTCTGAGAACAATAAGAAAAAAATATTTTAAAATGTCGTCTGCTGAAAGTTCTTCTCAAAAGGCTAAATAAGCAATAAAACATTGAAAAAACAAAAATGATAAATCTACCTGACTCCACCTGAAAATTTCCTGTGCTTAGGATTGCATTAGTTGAGTATTTCATGATAATTCTTTGATATTTTCTTCATTTCTCAATAAAAACATATGTTGTTTGTATACTCATTTTTTAGAAGTGCCTCTAATGAGTACCTGCAAAATATTTTCATCTTTTTCTTATAAGTATATCCTCTTAAAACTTATGTTTTATGGAGAAATAAGATTTTTTTCAGAATTCTCATCAAATCCTTAACAAGTCCATGCTCTCTGAATAGGCAGTTCCAATATTTCTGGGGTTTGCAGCAGACGGAAACTAAGACATATTACCACTTGTCATATTTTCTTGCTTTTACCTACAACAGAGGGCAAATTATTGATACTTTCCTTACACTTCCTAGAAAATATGACTTGCAGTTCATTTAAATTATTTCTAAAGGAAAATAAGGTTGACATTTCATCAAAATTGTCTCCTGAGGAGACAGTTTGAATGAAATGTCAAACCTTATCTCCTGTGAAAAATAAGAAAAAATATCTGTAATTTGTTGTCTGCTGATTTAGCCAATAAAGTAAAGATTAATCAGGAAAGCAAAAAAAAAAAAAAAAAAAAAAAAATACATTGAGATAATCTGATTTTAAGAACATAAAAAATTATTTTCTTGAGCAAAGAAGAAAAGTATTTATTCATTTTGACAGAATGGAAAGTTCATCTCCTTGAAAACATAATGATTTCACAGTATCTCCATTGTAGAGGTGGAAAGGGAATGGTCTGAGATCAGTGTCCAGTGAAGTCTGAGCACCTTCTACCACTCCAGCTCATCATTTGTCCAGTAGAGTGTTTAATTGTTCTGTTTATATTTCTTTAAATTTGCTTCTTTGTAAGTGTACAAACTAGTGAATTACATCACCTACCATATTTGCCCTAAATACAGACAGGTTAACGCTTTGCATGCAGGGTAAAAGTTTCAGCAGATATTTTGAAATAGTTTTCTTACTTTTCTTAGAAAATAGGATCTGACACTTCATGCAAACTGTCTTCTAAGGAGCCAATTAATTTGCATGAAGTGTCAGATCCTATTTTCTAGGAAAAATAAGAAAAATGTCATCAGTTTGTCATCTGCTGAGTTTACTTGTAGCATAGTAAGTGTTAATTTTTACCATACTTATCCTGAAATTTGACTGCCAGCGCCCACTTGTTCAAAGCATTGTTAGCGTAACAAGCTCGTTAGTGGTCAAAATTTTAACTATTCTAGTAAGTACAATACACTACAACCTCTTTATAACATGGTTAGTTACAACACAGTTTTGGATATAACAGGGTTCAAAGATAGATCCCAAAAATGTATAGATTATATTGAAAAATGACCATAAATGGTCATTTTTCAATATAATCTATACATTTTTGTTTGGCTGTAACATGGTTGTTTAACTAACATGGTTTATGCTATGGACCCAAACAATAGTGTTATAAAGAGGTTGTGATGTATCTAATTCAGATATTTTTGCTGACTAACAGCATCATTAGTTTTGAACAACTGGGCCCAGGTGATCTCACTCTGAAATTTATGATGGAATGGTAAATAGTGTAGACCCTGATCAAACTGCTGCTTTAGAAGCAGTTTGATTGAAGTCCTCACTGTTTGCACAAGCCTGTCTAAGTATTTAGAGTAAATTGGGTGCTCATTCATAATTAACATTTCTACTGGCCTTCCTTCCGAAATGTAAGCCTTTTTTTCCCTAAAATACAAAAAAAAAAAAAAAAAAAAAATGTCTGCTGTAGTTATTATTAGCACTTTAATCCATTTATGCCTAGTGTCCCATAAAAGGGACATATGCAAACAGTGCAGACCCAGATCAGATGCTGCAGAATGGAACATCTGATCAGGGTCCACACTGTTTGCATTTAATACAGGAATTGAAAAAAAAAACCCCAAAAAACGTCGTAGTAATAAAACCAATCAGACACCCCTTCTATTGGAAAAGGATTTTTCCAAAGTGTTGAGGTAGAAGAGTCTATTTTGCATAAATGGATTAAGGGGTAAGACTAATTTTTTTTTTTTACCCATTGGTCATCTATAACTTCAAACTTGCTAGAGACCAAGCATCAGGTCTGGGCCAGATGTCATAGTCATGAATTATGACTAAGCATAGTTTCAAGCCATGGAATCCAGCAAATTTGCATGTATGTAAACATGTGCTTAGTTGGCAGTTCTAATGGGTACACATGTTTCTGTGATGACATAAGTCATGAGGTTGTTTTCTGTTTGGAGTTGTTAGACTTTATCAGATTAGGTATTATGCCCCCGCCCATTGGGGCCAGCGAAGTAGATGGGCTGCCTTGTGCCTCTGTGGCAGAGCTGCTAGTAATGCAGGACTTGAGTTCATCATTGGCCCAGGTCGGGTAAAAGTCCCACAGATTCAGAAGTGATATCTTGACATGATGACATGACTGAAATACTGTTGACTGGGATGTTAAAACTTGACTAAGTATCATTCCCCCACCCATTGGGGCCCATTCAGATAGGCTTCCTTGTACCTCTATGGCAGAGCTGCTAGTAACTTAATGCAGACATTTGTCATTTGACCAGGTCGGGTAAAAGTCCCACAGATTCAGAGACAATTATATTGACATGATGACAAGACAGAAATACTGCTGACTGGATTAGGTATGAGATTGGATAGGTTAGATTATATTACATTGATACTATGTTAGATTAGACAGGAATATATACTAGTAGTAGATCAGACTATGAAGTTGGACCACATCAAGCAAAAAATGGTGTCTTAACATCAAGAAAACATGCCTATATAATTTTTACCCCCTTAATCCTCATTTTTATGTAATAAAACTGGGCTTCACAGGAGTATACATTATTTTTCTTATTTCTGCTCAAAAACATAGATTGTGGGTACACATTAGAACTGCCTTGCCAAGGTGGTTCTAACGGGTACCCACAATCTATATTTTGAGCAAAAAATATGAAAAATAGAGTTTCTTATTTGAAAATTTTCACTTTTTGAAGGTGAAATTTTCTATATATTTGTATAGGCATGTTTTTTTAATGAAGCATGTGCAGAATGCACAGATTAAGATTCATCCCCCGCATGTACAAGGTCTCATTTGGGCCTTTGATCTCCATTGATACATTCTATAGTATCCATTGGCACTAGCAGTGTACAGTGGAGGTCCTGATCAGACTGCACATTTGCGCCAAAGGCACATTTTTGCTTGGCGGAGCTCAGTTCAGCATGTATGATTGTGATAATTCATTGAAAGTTTTCTGATTGATTGCTTTGAAAGTGACGATATAATGTGTGTTCTTATGTGCCTTACGTTTGCGGTTTCATCTCCGTACAGCCGAGTCTATTCGCGACACTTTCTACACGTTTGCGATTCACTCTTGCGGACGCTTGCGGATTTATGTTTGCGATTTAAATTCACGTTGGCGATTTACACTTGCGATTTACGTAATTACTGTGTGCCTTAAAACTTAGCATGCTGGGTAAAAATTTTAGCAGATTTCATTTTTTTTTTTTTTTCTAGAAAATAGGATCTGATACTTCATGCAAATTGTCTTAGGAGACAATTTGCATGATGTTGAAAATAGGGATCTGATATTTCATGCAAGGAGACAATTTGCATGAAGTGTAAGATCCTATCTTCTAATAGGATCTGATACTTCATGCAAATTAGGAGACAATTTGCATGAAATATCAGATGGGATATTTCATGCAAATTGTCTCCTAAGGAGACAATTTGCATGAAGTGTAAGATCCTATTTTCTAGTAAAAAAAAGTATGAGTTTGACATCTGCTGAATTTGCCCATTGCATGGTAAGAGTTTTCAGTTTGTAACTCATGTATGTATTTTGCTTTTTCTCTTGAGTTGTATTTTGTATGTTTGTATTTTGTATACCACTCTATGGGCAAATTCAGCAGATGACAAATTGATGAATTTTTTCATAATTTTTCCAGAAAGTAGGCAGATTGATATTTCATGCAGATTGTCTCCTGGGGAGAGGAAGCTCCTATTTTGTAGGGAAAACAAGAAAAAATATGAGTTTGACATTCTGCTGAGTTGGCCTATTGCATGGTAAGTGTTAAGCATTTTTTTCAGTTTGTAACTCATGTATGTATTTTGCTTTTTCTCTTAAGTTGTATTTTGTATGTTTGTGTTTTGTATACCACTCTATGGGCAAATTCAGCAGATGACAAATTGATATTTTTCTTTTCCAGAAAATAGGCATTGACATTTCATGCAGATTGTCTCCTGGGGAAATGATTTGCATGAAATGACAGCATTTATTTTCTTGGGAAATACGAAAAGTATTTCAAAATCTGCTGAAATTTTTTTCCCAGGGTGCTGAGAGTTTTTTTTTTCTTTTTTTTGTATGTAATTTATTTGCTTTAAAGGCTCCTTTTTCTTAAAAAAATAGACATTTTTTATCCAAGAAACATTTAATAAATTGTTTTATGGTAATAATACGATCATAAAATGTGACATCTGTCAGCCAGTAGAATTTCAGTTATCTTGTTTTTTGAACTAAATCAAAAATGAAATGATTTTTTATTGTATCTGTGAATTAATGTTCGCAACATACAATAAAAAATCCTTTCATTCCAGTTCAAGAATGTAAGATTAACTGTAATTTTACAGGCTGTCAGATGCCACATTTTATGATTGTATTAATACCATATATTGATTTGCTAAATCTTCTTGCATAATAAAATGTCTATTTTTGAGGAATATGGAGTCTTTAATCATGCTTTGTCTCTGTAATTAATGTCTGAATTCTTTTTGTAATTTGTTCATCTGAATTATGTTTATTTATTCTCATATGTGTTTATAATTTGTATGTCTTAATTGTGCTTCTATTCCAGCATTTGTAATTTATATGCCTTAATTGTGCTTCTTTTCCAGCATTTGTCATTTATATGCCTTAATTTTCCTTCTTTTCCAACAGCTTACCTTACAGCTAGCATTGGTTTTCTCAACTCTACCATTCATAACGAGGGTCCGGAGATTTAATGCCCGCAAGGATTGTTTGGTGTGTATCGTAGGGGTTATAGCCGGTGGCCACTATGATCAGGGAAGAGATTTGAATGCAAAGCTACATGATTACTACTTTATATTTAATGGCTTTGCCTGCAAAACCATTTTGTCTTTGATCTGCCTGCTTCACATCAAAACTGATGTTGATGACGATAATCATTTAATGGTGATGATGATGACAAAAAAATGCTTAGAACATTTATGTATAATGGCACTTTTGATGATGATGATGATGTTTATTGTTGTACAGTAATGTTGATGATACATGTACTTTTCAAATTATATATTGCATGTATAAATAAACAAAATAATTATTGTACTGTTACTGATGATGATCAAAACATCAATACATCAGATGTAATTACAGTTATAATATCAATGATAAGCATGTTAAGTGCCTTCAATCCTTTGCTAGGATTATGATGATGATTGTAGTGCTAACCTAATGTAGACAATGAGCAATAAGATTGGTAATGCTTATGGTTTGAAAAATACTGCTGATGAATCATATACGTTGATTATGTATATAAATGGTAGAAGTGGTTCTAATTATTATATATTTACTGATGATGATGTGGTAATTTATGGAATTACTGAACCAAATTACTATCATAATGTTGGTGCAGATGATGATGTAGATTATGATGAAAATGGGTATTATGATTATGATAATGTTGATGATGATTAAATGCTTTATGCTTCTTTGCCATCTGTTAGTACTCATACGCCATAAGAATTTACTGTCTTTTACACATTTCTTTCAGCTGTCATTGGCTTTCTCAACTCTACAGTCATGATGAGGCTCTGCCAACCTAGTGGTGAGATTGCTTATTTATATATGATTTTACATGAATGAATATGACCTTGCCCAGTGACCTATGACTTCTGGTTTAGTTTCTTATTTGACAGAATATAGCTCGGAACTAGAAGCCTCAAGTAAGCCGGACAAGGTTATATTTTTTCCTGAAGTATTACACAAACTTGACTTTAACTTGACTTTAAGATTTTTATAGTAATTAAACTATAAGAGATGATGATGATGATGATGATGATGATGATGATGTAGTGGTGATAATGGTATTGATATTTAAGACATCAGTTTATTTGGTATATTTGCAATTGTAATGTTACTGAGACTGATGATAGATATATTAATGATGAGGATGGTATCTTTGCTATGCTTCTTTTCTCTCTGTATTTTATATGGTCACTATGATCAGGGAAGAGATTCTAAATGCAAAGCTTATAACTATTACTTTTATATTCAGCAGTTTTGCCAATGTCTTTGATCTGCCTGACTGCACATCAACACTGATTTTAAAGATGATGACTGCCATTATGATTGTGATTTGTTGATGATGATAATTCTACTGCGGCTGCCACTGAGTTTGTTAAGTGTCTTCAGTCCTTTGCTAGGATTATGATCATGATTGCAGTGCCAAACTAATGTAGATGACAATAATTAGATTGGTAATGTTAATGGTTTGATAAAACTGTTCATGAATGGTATACTGTGTTGATTATGTAGACTAATGGTAGAGGTTATTCTAAATATTGTATGTTTACTGATGATGATGTGTTCAATTATGGTTTACTAAACCTGATTACTTTTATAATGTTGGTGCAGATGATGATAGGGGTTATGATGAGGATGGGTATGATGATGTTGATGATGATTTAAGTGCTTTAATAATGCTTCTTTTGCTGTCTGTTAGTACTTCCTATGCCATAAGAATTGACTTTCTTTTACACATTTCTTTCAGTGATCATTGGCTTTCTCTACAGTCCTGATGTGGATCTGTTAATCTTACGGTGAGATTGCTTATTCATATATGATTTTTCTATATACATTTAAAAATAACCTTGTTTAGTGACTTGTGACTTCTGGTTTCAGTTTCTTATTTAACATAACACAGCTGGGAACCAGTAGCCTCATGTCAGCTGACAAGGTTAAATGCTTTCCTAAGGTGTTACACATACTAGAAATTGATTGTAATAGAACTGAAAGAGATGATGATGATGATGATGTAGTATAGGCTGTAATGTTATTGATGTTTTAAGGCATCAGTTTATTTGGTATATTTGCAATTGTAACGTTACTGATGATAATGGATATGTTGTAATGAAGATGGTAGTTTTGTTATGCTTCTTTTCTCTCTGTATTTTGTATGCCTTAATTTTGCTTCTTTTCTTACAGCTTACCTTTCTGCTAGCATTTGCTTTCTCAACTCTACCACTCATGACGAGGGTCCGGAGATTTAATGCCCGCAAGGATTGTTTGGTGTGTATCGTAGGGGTTATAGCCGGTGGCCACTATGATCAGGGAAGAGATTCTGAATGCAAAGCTTATTACTATTACTTTTATATTCAGCAGTTTTGCCTGCGTCTTTGATCTGTCTGACTGCACATCAACACTGATGTTGATGATGATGACTGCCATTTTGAATGTGATTTGTTGATGTTGGTACTTCTACTGCGGCTGCTGCTGAGTTTGTTAAGTGCCTTCAGTCCATTGTGAGGATTATGATGATGATCTCAGTGCTTACCTTATGTAGATGATAATCAATGAGATTGGTAATGTTAATGGTTTAATAAAACTGTTGATGAATGGTATACTGTGTTGATTATGTAGACTAATGGTAGATGTTGTTCTAAATATTGTATGTTTACTGATGATGATGATGATGATGATGTGTTGAATATTGTATGTTTACTGATGATGATGATGATGATGATGTGTTGAATTATGGTTTACCTGATTATTTTTATAATGTTGGTGCAGATGATGATAGGGATTATGATGAGGATGGGTATGATGATGTTGATGATGATTTAAATGCTTTAATTATGCTTCTTTGCCATCTCTTAGAACTTCCTATGCCATAAGAATTTACTATCTTTTACACATTTCTTTCAGCGATCATTGGCTTTCTCTACAGTCCTGATGTGGCTCTGTCAACCTAATGGTGAGATTGCTTATTTATATATGATTTTACTGTATACATATAAAAATAACCTTGTTTAGTGACTTGTGTCTTCTGGTTTTAGTTTCTTATTTAACATTATACAAATGGGAACCAGTAGTCTCATGTCAGCAGACAAGGTTATATTTTTTCCTAAGGTGTTACAAATACTTGAGTTTGATAGTAATAGAACTGTAAGAGCTGATGATGATGATGATGATGATGCAGATGATAATGTAGTATCATTTGTAATGGTATTGATCTTTTAAGGCATCAGTTTATTTGATATAATTGCAATTATAATGCTACTGAGACTGATGATGATGGATATGTTGTAATGAAGATGGTAGTTTTGTTATGCTTCTTTTCTCTCTGTATTTTATATGCCTTAATTTTGCTTCTTTTCTTACAGCTTATCTTTCTGCTAGCATTTGCTTTCTCAACTCTACCACTCATGACGAGGGTCCGGAGATTTAATGCCCGCAAGGATTGTTTGGTGTGTATCGTAGGGGTTATAGCCGGTGGCCACTATGATCAGGGAAGAGATTCTGAATGCAAAGCTTATTACTATTACTTTTATATTCAGCAGTTTTACCTGTGTCTTTGACCTGCCTGACTGCACATCAACACTGATGTTGATGATGATGACTGCCATTTTGATTGTGATTTGTTGATGATGGTACTTCTACTGCGGCTGCTGCTGAGTTTGTTAAGTGCCTTCAGTCCATTGTGAGGATTAGGATGATGATCTCAGTGCTTACCTTATGTAGATGATAATCAATGAGAGTGGTAATGTTAATGGTTTGATAAAACTGTTGATGAATGGTATACTGTGTTGATTATGTAGACTAATGGTAGACGTTGTTCTAAATATTGTATGTTTACTGATGATGATGATGATGATGATGTGTTGAATTATGGTTTACTAAACCTGATTATTTTTATAATGTTGGTGCAGATAATGATAGGGATTATGATGAGGATGGGTATGATGATGTTGATGATGATTTAAATGCTTTAATTATGCTTCTTTTGCCGTCTGTTAGTACTTCCTATGCCATAAGAATTTACTATCTTATACACATTTCTTTCAGCGATCATTGGCTTTCTCTACCGTCTTGATGTGGCTCTGTCAACCTAATGGTGAGATTGCTTATTTATATATGTTTTTACTATGTCTTTGATCTGACTGCACATCAACACTGATGTTGACTGTTCTAAATATTGTATGTTTACTGATGATGATGATGTGTCGCATTATGGTTTACTACACCTTAGTACTTTTTATAATGTTGGTGCAGATGATGATGTAGATTATGAGGAGGATGGGTATGAAGATTATGATGTTGATGATGATTTGTATGCTTTAAATATGCATCTTTGCCATCTGTTAGTACTTCATATGGGGGTGGTTGGGTGTGACGAAGGTATCGTGTATCTGACATCACCAGGGTGCCCAACTGATATTGGCTTATTGGCTTACAGTTGGGCAAGTTGCTAGCAAGGCCTGCTGTCCTTGTAGCAGATACGGGTGGGGCAGGGGGGGGGGGGGGGTGGTGTTCTTAATTCTTCTGTTTCTTTACTTTCATTCCTGTTCCTCTTTCTTCTCTGTCCCTCTCTTTTATCTCCTCTTCTATCTCTTTTCTCCCTTTATCTGGGAGACAACACAAAATGACCCACAAGGGTTGACATGTTGTTAAACCCCAACACAATCAATAGTACTTCATATGCTGTAAGAATTTACTATCTTTTACACGTTTGTTTCAGCGATCATTTGCTTTCTCAACTCGACAGTCCTGATATGGCTCTGCGGACCTAATGGTGAGATTGTTTATCTGTATATGATTTTACTATATACATATAAATATAACCTTGTCCAGTGACCTGTGGATTCTGGTTTCAGTTTCTTTTACAACATAATATAGCTGGGAACCGTTAGCCTTGGTTCAGCAGGCAAGGTTATCGGAGTATTTATGCCCCTGCATCGGATGATGCCAGGGGCATATAGTTTTTCGGTTTTCCGCACGTGCGTATGTGGGTACGTGTGTACGAATGTACGTCCATCTGTACAAATGTGTGTACGTACTTATGTGATCCTGTTAGACTCAGGTTAAGGCATTTGTACCAGGTAGAATTTTGCAGATTTATAGTCAGGTACCCCACAGCAGGGGCATCCATGTACTGTGGACACATTTCTAGTTTTTTCCTTAAGTGCTACACATACTTGACTTTGATAGTACTGTAAGAGATGATATTGATGATGATGTAGTAGTGGTATTGATGATTAAGGCGTCAGTTTATTTGATATATAGTCAAACTTTGATGGCTCGAACTCATCGGGACCACCAAAAAAAGTTGGACCAGTCGGTAGTTCAAGCAATTGAAGACCAGCTTGGCAAGATCCATCTTTGTGTACTATGATTTTCTATCATAGCTATGGTAATTTTGATGACTTTCTGTATATTTATCGGTCATAATTTTAGCCACTTATTATACCTTTTGCACTTTCAGGGAGATAAAATAAGACAACAGTAATAAATCTATCTGTTAATTTTATTTGCAAGATGAAAAGGAAAAAATAACAAGCATAGACATTAAATTAAGCAAACTTTGTAAAAAAGATACAATCTGTATTTAGTCTTGTCACGTGAAAAGTTCCCATTACCTAAGACCAGAACCAGCTTGCTCAGCTTATAAAACTGCTAGAGTACTGAAATGCCGAACTTGATGACTGCATGCACTATACTGACAAAGCAGCAAACAACTAAGGTGAACAACTAAGGTGCAGATTAGACTGCTCAGAATCGCAGGCTGATCAACTCCTTTGGTGTTAGCAAATGGCAAAAGGCACTTTTTCTCGCCAGTCAACTTAAATTGACAACCTTTCAACATCAATCGATTGACCAACCTATCAAAGGGGGCCTTAATTGAGCTCGCGCCAATCAAGTACACCTGTGTTATGGAAACAGCTGTTTCGGCAAGATGCTTTGTCAATATCAAAGTGTCTTATGATACTGATCACGCACCTGAGTGACCTTAATTGATTAAACATGGCATCTTAATAAGGTAATTAGTGCGAGCCATCGGTGGTATTTTTCATAGAAAATGCACTCTAGGGACTAGTCTTAGGGTTCGAGCCATCATTGTTTGAGCCAAGTTTAGATAAAATGAATGGGAATTCTGCCGAGACTGGAAAGTCAGTTGGACCAAAATGTGGTGTTCGAGCCCAACCAAGTTCGAGCCAGGGAAGTTCAACTGTAGTTGCAATTGCAATGTTACTGAGACTGATAATGATAGATATGTTAATGATGAGGATGGTATATTTGTTATGCTTCTTTTCTCTCTATATTTTATATGCCTTAATTTTGCTTCTTTTCTTACAGCTTACCTTTCTGCTAGCATTTGCTTTCTCAACTCTACCTCTCATGACAAGGGTCCAGAGATTTAATGCCCGCAAGGATTATTTGGTATGTATTGTATGGGTTATAGCCGGTGGCCACTATGATCAGGGAAGAGATTCTGAATGCAAAGCTCATTACTATTACTTTTATATTCAGTAGTTTTGTCTGTGTCTTTGACCTGCCTGACTGCACATCAACACTGATGTTGATAATGATGACTGCCATAATGACTGTGATTTGATGATGGTGATGCTACTGTGGCTGTCTCCAAATTTGTTAAGTGTCTTCAGTCCTTTGCTAGGATTATGATGCAGATTGCAGTGCTAACCAAATGTAGACAATGATCAGTGAGATTTGTAAGTTTTATGGTTTGACAATACTGTTATTGAATCATATACTTGTTGGTCATATATGTATACTAAAGGTAGAAGTTGTTCTTATTATTGCTAAGATGATGATAATGATGATGATGATGTGTTGAATTATGGAATTACTATACCTGATTACATTCTTTCGTGAAGATTTGATCATGAAATATTTTCTACGGTCATTCTCTCCCTTCCGCTGATTCAAGAAGGACAGTTGTCAGTTACAGGCAAAAGAATGTGCACAATACTGGTTAACCACTTAGAGGACTGGGCCTGCCCAGTAAAAGTGTTGTTAGGTAAACTGACCATGCTTGACATGACCCCTTTTCTGGCGAAAGAATGTGCACAATACTGGTTAACCGCTTAGAGGACTAAGCCTGCCCAGTAAACGTGTGGTTAGGTAAACTGACCGCGCTCGACATGACCCCATTGGGTTGACTGGGCCGTAAAACCTCAACACAAACAAATACATGACCCCACTGTATTGACTGGGCTATAAAACCTCAACACAAACAAACTACACCTGATTACAATCGTAATGTTGGTGCACATGATAATGATAATGGGGTATTGATAATGATTTATATGCTTTAAGTATGCTTCTTTGCCATCAGGGGATGGTCAGGTTGGGCGAAGGTGTCATGTATCTTATGTCACCAGGGCGTCCAACTGATATTGGCTTATAGTTGGATAAGGCCTGCTGTCCTTGTAGCAGGTAAGGGTAGATGGGGAATGTTTTGTTTTCTTTCTTCTGTTTCTTCCCTTTCATTCCTGTTCTTCTTTCTTCCAATCCCTGTCTTTCATCTCCTCTACTATCTCTTTTCTCCCTTTTTCTGGGAGATGACACAAAATGACCCACAAAGGTTGATGTGTCATTAAGCCCCAACACAATCTTTGCCATCAGTTGGTATTTTATATGCCATAAATATTTACTGCCTTTTACAATGTTTCTTTCAGCTATCACTGGCTTACTCAACTCCACAGACTCTACCAAACCTTATGGTGAGATGGCTTATATTTATGATTTAATGATGATTATAAATATATCCTTATGGGTATCCTGTGACTTCTGGTTCAGTTAGTATTTGACAAAATACAGCTGGGAACCAGAAGACTCAGGTCATGGCACAAGGTATATTCTTTCCTAAAGTGTTACATTTACTTGATTATGAAAATGAGAGTACTGTAAGTGATGATGATGATGATGATGATGATCACCTCAGTATCAATGATGATAATAATTATGATGATGATGATTAGAATGATTACACTTTAGTATCCCTGATGATAATGTTGATGGCATTGACCAGATATTGACTGTAATGGTTTAACAATAGTGACAATGCAACCACTTTGTACTTATACTCTATTGATTATGATAATTATGGCATTGTTATTGCTGGTGGTGATGATGATGGTAATGATGTTACAGAAAATGATGATAGCTATGATGAGTACACCTATACCAGTGATGATGATGATGATGTTGATGATGATGAAATATTGACTGTGGAGTGTAAAAATTCTGTAATAATTAATTTCAATGATAAATGATTAAACAATAATGTTTTGATATTACGGTATTTGTTGAGTGGTTATTGGTATTTTGAGTAATTCAGCAGTTAACTATAGAAGTCAGTACCTTAAATTTGTTTATGTTGAGGTTTTACGGCCCAGTCAACCCAGTGGGGTCATGTCAAGCGTGGTCAGGTTACCTAACCATACCTTTACTGGGCAGGGGTCGACCTCCTGGTCTCCAGTCGGACGCGCATCCAACTGAGCCACCGAGGCTGGCAGTAGCTTAGATAATGATCATGATATTGATGATGATTGTGATGAAGACCTCAGTACTGACCCTGTTGGCATCATTGTTGACATCTGAAAATTTAGCTTTTATTGGTAAGATGAACTTGATTTTTATATGTTTAACAATATTGTTGTTGGAACTTGTTGCTTGTATTTTATATGTTTAACAATATTGTTGTTGGAACTTGTTGCTTCTACTGTACTGATTAGTAACAAGAATGAAGATATCTTTGTTGAACTTCATGATAATCTGTGCTAATAGTGGCACACTGTTGAAATCTATGGTAACTCTTTGCTGGTTATAATTTGTGCAGTAGATCATTATATCACTCAGAATGGCCCAATTCAAATGGCTTCATGGCTTCACTTGGTAGAATGTCTGCCTTAAGATTCAAGAGGTTGTGAGTTTGATCCCCAACTGGGTCATACTGAAGACTTTTTCCAAAATTAGTTATAGTTTGGTACTCAGCATTAAGAAGAAGAGCTAGGGTTAGTATTACCACTGTCAGTATAATATGACTGCTGGTAGGATCATTACAATGTCTGCATTATAATACAGCAGTGGTGGAGCACTGCAAAAGGACATCAGTTCCCACCTTTAAATTCAGACACCATCACAGCATGACTGAAAGATTGTTGACAGTGATGTTATAAACACAAATAAAAAAAAACTTGATGAACAGTAGGGTACTCTATGTACAGTTGAAACTCGGTGGCTCAAACAGTCTTAGGACCATGAAAATTTGCTTAAAATAGAGGTTGTTCAAGCCATTGAGGGTTAATCATAGCGCCAGGTCAGGAAGCAAAATGGTGATAGTTTAGGGAAATCTTTTCCATCCTCTACTCAATAATAGTATGTTGAGTGCACTCATTAGAATTGCCTCATTGAGGCAATTCTAATGAGTACACACAACATACAATATCATGATGAAATAAAGAAAAAAAAAATCCCTAAATATTTGTTTTCTTAAGCAATCAGAAGAATTTCGTAGGGACTTAAAAACAAGTTTAAATTATCTGTGGTAAATGAGACATTTGCTCATTTGAGAGAAGCGCCCATTGAAAAGCATAGGTCTTTAGATCTAGAGTTGGTATCAGGTAAATATTTTTCTTAATTCTCCACAGAAACATATATTGTGGGTGTCATTAGAAGCGCCTCGCCGAGGGGCTTCTAAGGAGTGCCCATAGCATGTGTTTTCGTAGAGAAATAAGAAAAATATCTATACATTTGGATTGAAAAAAGCATCTTATCTAGAGTTATTGAAAAGGGAAGGAAATATTTTTCTGTCAAAATGATCTCCCTTAGAGGTGTATCCATTCCTCTTAATGCTTAGCATGCTGGGTAAAAATTCAGCAGACAACAATTTGGAATGGAGGCTCCTAGGCTAATGCAACTGCATACACATCCACCAGCAACATTCTTTTGTGGAGATTGATCAACATATGTTTTTGTGTGAGAAATTAGAAAAGTATCAATACTTTTTGGCTGAAAAAAGCACCTTATCTAGAACTATGTATTACATGTAAGTTTATGTCTGATATTGGAAACTTCTGGTGTTTTTATTGCTGACAGCAAAAAAGTTTATGGCTAGATTGCAAGGTAAGAGTAAGTTATTCTTACCTGTCTGTTTCTAATTGAATAAGAATTATCATCGGAACAGGATCATATTTTATCATAAGACAACGCTTTTAGTCAATGGCATGATGTGGTACATTGCCTCCCCTGCTGATTCTAGAATGGCAGTTGTCAGTTTCTGCCGAAGGAAAGTGCACAAGTACTGGTTAGCCACTTAGAGGACTAAGCCTGCCTTGGAAATCAGGGTCAGATAAGCTGATCATGCTTGACATGACCCTAAACATGTGGTTAGGTAAACTGACCGCGCTCGACATGACCCCATTGGGTTGACTGGGCCGTAAAACCTCAACACAAACAAACACACAGCTACTATGATGCACCCTGCCTGCTGCCATAAACCATTACTGACCTTCACTTATTTGCCACCTTTGCTGAAAAGTGTTTAGTCAGTGCATTTACCTCTGATTCCTTAAAACCAAGGCCTCTACAATAACGTAACTTCATACACACATCCACCTTGATGTACCCTGCCCACTGCCATTGACCGTTGCTGACCTTGACCTTCTTTTCATGCTTGGCTGAACAATGTTGTCTATGCATTAAGCTCCATTTTGTGAACACCCAGGCCTCTGATTCAAGAAGGGCAGTTGTCAGTTTCTGGCGAAAGAATGTGCACAATACTGGTGAACCGCTTAGAGGACTAAGCCTGCCCAGTAAACGTGTGGTTAGGTAAACTGACCGCGCTCGACATGACCCCACTGGGTTGACTGGGCCGTAAAACCTCAACACAAACAATAATAAAATTTTTGAAATACACACCCCAACCATCATGCTCCCTGTCCAATGATGTAGATTATTGACCTTAATGTCTTTTTCATACTTGGTTCAACAAAGTTTAGTCTGTGCATTTAGCTCCATTCTTTGAACACCACTAGCAGTTGTGACACAGCCCTTTGGCAACTTTCTTGTTCTGTTATACAGATTGGGTTCCTGCATATAATTACAGATGCAGTAACCTATGATGATGATGATGATGGAACAGCAAAGAAGATTGATCTGAACTGAATTGATGGTAATTGCAATACTATTACTAATGCTGGTAGAGAGCAGATTAAGCCCGCCTCTGTGGTTCGGATGCATGTCTGACTGGAGACAGGAGGTTGCGGGTTTGACCCCCGCTGAGGTCGGCAACATTCTTTCTTGGATATTGATCGTGAAATATTTTTTTACGGTCATTCTCTCCCTTCTGTTGATTCAAGAAGGGCAGTTGTCAGTTTCTGGCGAAAGAATGTGCGCAATTCTGGTTAACCACTTGGAGTACTAAGTCTGCCCAGTATGAGTTAACTGACTGCGCTCGTCATGACCAAAATGGGTCAACTGGGCCGTAAAACCTCAACACAAACAATTCAGCATGTGACATTTTGAAATCTTTTTTACTTTCTACAAGAAAATAGAATTTGACATTTAATGCAAATTTTCTCATTAAGAGACAATACTTATGAACTGTCATATCCTATTTTCTGGGGAAAAATATCAATTTGTTGTCTGTTGTATTCGTCCATAGCATGCTAAGTGTTAACTCTTAAACTGCCAATCACAACAACTGTCATCTGCTTGTGACTTTAAAACACATTTTTGCAAGCAGTGTGGACCCAGATCAGACTGTTCCTATAGGAACAGTCTGATCAGGGTCCACACTGTTTGCCTGTATGCAAAAATAGGTTCATAAAGTTAGCAAGACTATTCAGCAGATGACATAAACAGACAACATTTTCAGATGCAGGTTTTCTTGGAATCTTAAGGGTTAATTAATGTTGGTATAATATTGTCCATATTTACCCATAGTAAATTCAGCAGAGGACAAAATATACCCTAGCATACTCTGTTTGTTTGGGGTATGCTGTTCTTACATTTGGGCGCCCATATTTTATTATTCAATGGGGGTGCATTTAGTATCACCGCTATCAGTATGTATGTCTGTCCCATCCATCCATCCCATCCGTATGTAACAAAAATGGTTTCCTTTGATATATATTGAAAAGATTAGTGTATTGGATTCAAATTTATGCACAGGTATATAATCATAAACTGTAGGTCAGTTTAGGGTAAACTCTACCAATTATTATGGGAGTTATGGCCCTTTTTCAACTTTGACAAATAGTTTTTGTTTGATATCTCTTGAAAAGATGAATGTATTTGATTTATATTTTATACACAGATATATAATTATAAAATATAGGTTGAATTTGATTTAGAATAAAATCCAAAAATTATTTTTGGAGTTATGGCCCTTTTTCAATGTTGAAAAATAGTTTCTGTTTGATATCTTTTGAAAACATTAGTGTATTAGATTCATATTTAATACACAGGTATATAATCATGAAATTAGAGGTCAAGTTTGATTTAGGGTAAAATCCACCAATTATTATGGGAGTTATGGCCCTTTTTCAGCTTCCAAAAATGGTTTCTTTGCAATATTTTTGAAAAGATTAGTGTATTGGATTCATATTTTATACACAGGTATATAATCATAAAATATAGGTCAAGTTTAGTTTAGGATATAATTTGCCAATTATTATGAGAGTTATGGCCCTTTTTCAACTTCATTTTTTTTGCAAAATTCTTGTGTGCAGGGAGGATGGGCTCTGGACAGGGGCATCTGTGTCATATTGACACATTTCTAGTCCGTCTGTCTGTTATGTTTTGGTTTCTGCTTCTTACCTTGTTAAATAATTTAGCGGAAGGCAGTCATTTATTAACGTTTTATTGATACTTCTTGTTTTTTCCAGAAAACAAGCATTGACATTTGACATTTCATGCAAATTGTCTCCATTTGAGACAGTTTGCATGAAATGTCAAAACCTGTTTTCTGAGAAAAATAAGAAAATATCTGCTGAAATGTTTATCCTGCATGTTGAGCATTAAATACATCATCACAAGGTAGCCAAATTGAGGTCTGGTAAGAGATCTATTTCACTGCCTGTTGGTGTGTTTAAACACTGCAGAATGAGTGGCAAACAGAATAGACCCTGACCAGGCCTGAGCAAACTGGGTAGATCCATTTCAATAGAAATGTCAAATCTTGTTTTCTGGGAAAAATAAGAAAAATATCAATTTGTTGTTTGCTGAATTAGCAATAGCATGCTAAGTGTCAATTGATCTAACTGTTAGAGGAAGAAATGTATGATATATGATATTTTTCTAACAATTCTTTTACATGGGCAAAGATTACTTGCCACATTATAACATAGAAAGTATAGCAGATACTTTGCATTTATATGGGGTAAGAATGTGGGCCCAGTTGTTCAAAACTTTAAGTTGTTAGCTAATGTGACGTTAAAATTTCTGTGTTGAAATATGGCAAATACATCTGAATCTTTTGCTGAAAAAATCTTTATAGCTTTTGCAAAAGCTACTCATATTTTTGCAGCAAAAATATCAATGTATTTGAAAATACCTTAGCTACAATAGTTAACGAGGTTATCATTAAGGAGCTTGTTAAGCTAACTATGCTTTGAGCAACTGGACCCTGTATCAGAGAAAATTTGTTAAAGAGGCATTCATAGCACCAGATAATCAAAGCACTGACAGCACTGGTGGGTCGGTGTCTCTGAGTGTAGGCTGAGAAAATGGTCCTGAATGGGGACGAAGACTGTTTCATTTAACCTTTAACTGCCTGTAATTTAAGTCAACAGGGCAGACACTAGTCAGAAGCCACATTCTATGGCATCTGTCTGATCTGGGTCTGTATTGTTTGCCAATGTCCCAGTCCAGGTTTAGCAGATGACTGTCTTTGTAAAACACTGAGGTCACAGGGACAAGACTAGCATGGCTATACATACCACTAGTTAAGGTGCTTTTTATCGCACCTGCTTGTAGCAGGGTGCGATATAGGCGTCCGATTTTCCGTCCGTCCGTCCGTCAGTCTGTCCGTCCGTCCGTCAGTCCGTCCGTCCGTCTGTCAACATTTATGTCGACGTTCGACATTTATGTCAAACTTAGTATTCTAATCAACTACAAGACTAAACAACCATCAAATCTTGCATGAAACATCTCCCTGACCTCCTGACTTTGCAACATAGGCGTCCGCTTTTCCGTATGTCTGTCCATTCGTCCGTCCGTCTGTCAACATTTATGTCGAAGTTCGACATTTATGTCAAAGTTAGTATTTTAATCAACTGCAAGACTAAACAACCATCAAACCTTGCATGAACATCTCCCTGACCTCCCGACTTTGCGACATAGGTGCCAACTTTTCCATTCGTCTGTCTGTTCGTCTGTCCGTCTGTCCATCTCTTAACAGTTCTGTTATGTCCAAGTTCGACATTTATGTCAAAGTTAGTATTCTAATCAACTACAAGACAAAACAACCATCAAACCTTGTATGAAATATCTCCCTGACCTCCTGACTTTGCGACATAGGTGCCCGCTTTTCCATTCGTCTGTCCGTTCGTCCGTCCGTCTGTCTCTTAACAGTTCTGTTATGTCGAAGTTCGACATTTACGTCGAAGTTAGTATTCTAATCAACTACATTTCTACAACAACCATCATACCTTGCATGACACATCTCCCTGACCTCCTGACTTGGCAGATATGTTGACCCAGTGACCTTGACCTATATTTTGCGCTCCATTGACTTTGACACAATTTACGTTGACGTTCCAGATCTTCTCAACTATAAGGTGTACAACTACCAAACCTTGCATAGTGCTTCTCCTAGATGTACAGACTTGGCAGGTACCTTGGCCCGGTGACCTTGACCTATATTTTGCACTCCAGTGACTTTGACATATTTTGCGTCGATGTTCGATATCTCCTCAACTATAAGGCCTACAATCATCAAACCTTGCAAAGTGCTTCTCCTCAATGTACTGACTTAGCAGATACCTTGACCTGGTGACCTTGACCTATATTTTGGCTGCAGTGACTTTGACATAATTTACGTCAACGTTCCAGATCTCCTCAAGTGTAAGACCTCTAGCCACCAAACCTTGCATAGTGCTTCTCCTATATGTACTGACTTGGCAGGTATCTTGACCCGATGACCTTGACCTATATTTCGTGCTCCAGTGCCTTTTATACATTTTACGTCAACGTTCAATATCTCCTCAACTATAAGGACTACAACCATCAAACCTTGCATAGTGCTTCTCCTCAATGTACGGACTGTGCAGGTACCTTGACTGGGTGACCTTGACCTATATTTCACGCTCCATTGACTTTTACACCATTTACGTCACCCTTCCATATGTCCTCAACTGTAAGGCCTTCAACCACCAAACCTTATATAGCACTTCTTCTCAATGTACTGACTCGACAGGTACCTTGACCTGGTGACCTTGACCTATATTGTGCACTCCAGTGACTTTGACACATTTTATATTGATGTTCGGTATCTCCTCAAATATAAGACCTACAACCACTAAACCTTGCATAGTGCTTCACCTCATTGCACTGGCTTGGCAGGTACCTTGACCCAGTGACCTTGACCTATATTTGACACATTTTACGTTGATATTTGATAACTCCTCAACTATAAGGCCTACAACCACCATACCTTGCATTGTGCTTCTCCTTGATGTACTGAATTAGCAGGTACCTTGACCCGTGACCTTGACCTATATTTCATGCTCCAGTGACTTTTACACATTTTACGTCAACGTTCCATTATCATTGGGCTGTATGATACGAAAAGTCAGTGCTGAAGATATAGCCATTAGAGGGAATGGGACTGGCCTGGAATATATGTGTCCCACTAGGCACTTTGTCTACATTTTTTTCAACCCAGTTTTCCAAGTAAGCACTGCTAAGAATGAAATAAACTTATTTAATAACCACATTTTGATTGTGGCTCCTGTGACTTTTGCGCCAGCAGGTGCGATGACGCCTTCCGCGGAATTCTTGTTTCAATCCAAAAGTATTGATATTTTTCTTATTTCTCCACAAAAACATGTACTCATTAGAAGTGCCTCACTGAGGCGTTCTAATGAGTACCCACAACATGTTTTTGTGGAGAAATAAGAAAAATATTTACAGGATACCTATCCTTATCTAGACCTATGGCAATAGGTAACTGTTACGGTATCTGGAATTCTTACAAATGTGCAGTTTGATTTCATTGGTTGTTGATAATCATGTTGACAACATCCTTAAGGAAATTTTGCTGTTTGTATTCTATGGTTTGATTGTAAACAGTCGACCCTAAAAGGGGTATCCACATGTATTCTTATTTCTTGCACAAAAACACCCTGTGGGTACTCATCACAAGAGCCTCTAGTGCACTCATTTTGGTTGAAAAAGCACCTTATTTAGAGCTATTGGGAATTTACCTACTTTCACATATTACGAAAACATGCCTATATTCAAATGTACTGAAAATTTTACACCAAAAAAATAAAAATTTTCAGATAAAAATTTCTGATATAATTCATATTTCTGCTCAAAACATAGATTGTGGGTACTGGTAAGAACGGCCTCTTTGAGGCAGTTCTAAAGAGTACCCACAATCTATGTTTTTGAGCAGGAGTAAGAAAATGTATACCCCTGTAAACCCCAGTTTCACTATATAAAAGTGGGGTTTTAGAGGGTCAATATTATACAGGCATGTTTCTGTGATGTATATCAAATTTCATTGATATATAAGTGCCTCAGTTGTACAGTAAAATTTTACTAATAAGACCACTTCTGGTACTGCCTAAAAGTGGTCTTATTAGTGGGGGTGGTCTTATTCTTGAATGTAGAACATAGCTCCAGATAAGGTGCTTTTTCAGCCGTAAAGAGTGCCTGCAGATCCATCAGCCAAGTTAGCTTCAATGACAACAATGTGGACGACAGTTATAAAGCCAGTCCTCCAGATAGAGTTTAGCAAAACAGGTTTTATATGAATTTATTGTGTTTTCTTGCAGAGTTGACAGAATGGACCCACTATAGTCCATATAGTCTCAAAAATAGATGCTGTATTTGTCAAATTAGAAGCAATGGGAGAAGAGAAACAATTAGAAAAAAAATTAGACAGTACATAACAGAGGTAAATAATACCAATAGTGGGCATACCTTATTCCTTGGAAAAACCTTCATAGCTCAGATTAGAAGATTAGCTACATAATATTTTTCTTATTTCTACACAAAAACGCATACACTTCAACCTCTTTATAACACAGTTTGTTATAACATGGTTCTGGATATAACACGGTTCAAAGATGGATCCCAAAAATGTATAGATTATATTGAAAAATAACCATAAATGGTCATTTTTCAATATAATCTATACATGTTTGTTTGGAAATAACACGGTTGTTTAATTAACACAGTTTATGTCATGGACCCCAACAACAGTGTTATAAAGAGGTTGTGGTGTATTGTGTGTACTCTTTAGAAGCACCTCAGTGAGGTTTTTCTAAAGAGTATACACAATATATTTTGTTGTGGAGAAATCAGTTGAAGAAGATGCCAAATCTGGAGCTATATATACATCTTTTTAGCTTACGTGAGCACATCGCACATCGTGTTCAGCTATCTAATGACCAGTTGTCCAGTATCTTTCACCTATCTGCATCTGTCAGTTTACTTGAACATCTCTTCCTCAACCACTAGCTTTTCTGGTGAAAGAATACGTACAATACTGGTTTACTGCTTAGAGGACTAAGCCTGCACTGTATAGTCTAGTTAGGTAAACTGACCATGCTCGACATGACGGTGTGTCTGTCCGTCCATCAGTCGTACATCCATCCGTCTGTCTTTTTTTTTTGTTTCCGGATGATAACTTGAGTAAACTTTAATGGATTTTCACCAAACTTGGGATGTGTATTGATATTGTGGAGATCTGGTTTGGGATTGCTAATGGGCAAATTTCATCAAATTTTTATGGAGTTGTCTGCCCATGACATGATAATGGCGGGGTATTATAGTTTAACGTTTTTATTCTTTTTGGTCATTCTCCACTTTCTGCTGATTCAAAAAGGGCAGTTGCAGTTACTGGCAAAAGTAAGCGCACAAAGTACTGGTTACCCATTCAGAGGACTAAGTATATACCCAGGAAAAGTGGGGGTAGGTTAACTGACTGGCTTGACATTACCTTATTAGTCTGCCATAAAACTCCAAATCAAACCAGTCTTGAAATCAGAGTAAATAATTTGCTTGAAACAGTAAAGTTTTTTTAGCTCACCTGAGCTGAAGGCTCAAGGTGAGCTTTTGTGATCACTCACCGTCCGTCGTCGTCGTCGTCGTCCGTATGTCCGTCCGTCCATCCGTCCACAATCTTTAAACAACATCTCCTCCTAAACCACTGATTGGATTTTGACCAAACTTCACAGGAATGATCCTTGGTTGGTCCTCTTTCAAAGTTGTTCAAATGGTTCCGGTCCGTTGCATATCTAGGTCACAGGAGCTAAAAATAGATTTTTTAACTAAAAACTTAAAAAATCTTCTTGTCAGAAACCACTGGACCGATTTCAATATAATTTTGCAGAAATGTTCCTTTGGTGATCCTCTACCAAGATTGTTTAAGCCATTCGGATTCGTCAAAAAACATGGCCGCCAGAGGGCGGGGCTTATTTTCCCTATATATCTATGTAGAAAACTTTAAAAATCTTCTTGTCAGAAACCACTGGACAGATTTCAATATAAATTTGAAGAAATGTTCCTTTGGTGAACCTCTACCAAGATTGTTCAAGCCATTCGGATTCGTCAAAAAACATGGCCGCCAGGGGGCGGGGCTTATTTTCCCCATATATCTATATAGAAAACTTTAAAAATCTTCTTGTCAGAAACCACTGGACCAATTTCAATATCATTTTGCAGAAATGTTCCTTTGGTGATCCTCTACCAAGATTGTTCAAGCCATTTGGATTCATCAAAAAACATGGCCGCCAGGGGGCGGGGCTTATTTTCCCCATATATCTATATAGAAAACTTTAAAAATCTTCTTGTCAGAAACCACTGGACCAATTTCAATATCATTTTGCAGAAATGTTCCTTTGGTGATCCTCTACCAAGATTGTTCAAGCCATTTGGATTCATCAAAAAACATGGCCGCCAGGGGGCGGGGCTTATTTTCCCTATATATCTATATAGAAAACTTTAAAAATCTTCTTGTCCGAAACCACTAGACCGATTTCAATATAATTTGGCAGAAATGTTCCTTTGGTGATCCTCTACCAAGATTGTTCAAGACATTTGGATTCGTCAAAAAACATGGCCGCCAGGGGGCGGGGCTTATTTTCCCAATATATATCTATATAGAAAACTTTAAAAAACTTCTTGTCAGAAACCACTGGACCGATTTCAATATAATTTTGCAGAAATGTTCCTTTTGTGATCCTCTACCAAGATTGTTCAAGACATTCGGATTCGTCAAAAAACATGGCCGCCAGAGGGCGGGGCTTATTTTCCCTATATATCTATATAGAAAACTTTAAAAACCTTCTTGTCCGAAACCACTGGACCAATTTCAATATAATTTTGCAGAAATGTTCCTTTTGTGATCCTCTCCAAGATTGTTCAAGACATTTGGATTCGTCAAAAAACATGGCCACCAGGGGGCGGGGCTTATTTTCCCTACATAACCTATATAGAAAACTTTAAAAATCTTCTTGTCCGAAACCACTGGACCGATTTCAATATAATTTTGCAGAAATGTTCCTTTGGTGATCCTGTACCAAGATTGTTCAAGCCATTCGGATTCGTCAAAAAACATGGCCACCAGGGGGCGGGGCTTATTTTCCCTTTATATGTATATAGAAAACTTTAAAAATCTTCTTGTCAGAAACCACTGGACTGATTTCAATATAATTTTGCAGAAATGTTTCTATGGTGATCCTGTTGCAAGATTGTTCAAGCCATTTGAATTCGTCAAAAAACATGGCCGCCAGAGGGCGGGGCTTATTTTCCCTATATATCTATATAGAAAACTTTAAAAATCTTCTTGTCCGAAACCACTGGACCGATTTCAATATAATTTTACAGAAATGTTCCTTTTGTGATCCTCTACCAAGATTGTTCAAGACATTTGGATTCGTCAGAAAAACATGGCCGCCAGGGGGCGGGGCTTATTTTCCCTATACAATCTATATAGAAAACTTTAAAAATCTTCTTGTCCGAAACCACTGGACCGATTTCAATATAATTTTGCAAAAATGTTCCTTTGGTGATCCTCTACCAAGATTGTTCAAGCCATTTGGATTCTTCAAAAAAGATGGCCACCAGGGGACGGGGCTTATTTTCCCTATATATCTATATAGAAAACTTTGAAAATCTTCTTGTCCGAAACCACTGGACCGATTTCCATATAATTTTACAGAAATGTTCCTTTTGGTGATCCTGTACCAAGATTGTTCAAGCCATTTGGATTTGTCAAAAAACATGGCCACCAGGGGGCGGGGCTTATTTTCACTGTATATCTGTATAGAAAACTTTAAAAATCTTCTTGTCAGAAACCACTGGACCGATTTCCATGTGATTTTGCAGAAATGTTCCTTTGGTGATCCTGTTGCAAGATTGTTCAAGCCATTTGGATTTGTCAAAAAACATGGCCGCCAGGGGGGCAGGGCTTATTTTTCTTATATATCTATATGGAAAACTTTAAAAATCTTCTTGTCAGAAACCACTGGACCAATTTCCATATGATTTTGCAGAAATGTTCCTTTGGTGATCCTGTACCAAGATTGTTCAAGCCATTTGGGTTTGTCAAAAAACATGACCGCTAGGGGGCGGGGTTAATTTTCCCTATATATCTATATAGAAAACTTTAAAAATCTTCTTGTCATAAACAACTGGACTGATGTCAGTATAACTTGGCAGAAATACTTCCTTAATGACCCTCTATCAAGATTGTTCAAGCCGACATGATTTGTCAAAAAACATGGCCGCTAGGGGGTGCGGGGCTTATTTTCGATATAATTCTATATAGAAAACTTGAAAAAATCTTGTCGTCAGAAACCACAGGACTGATTTCAATATAACTTCGCAGAAATGTTTCCTTGGTGACCCTTTACCAAGATTGTTCAAGCCGTTTTGATTTGTCAAAAAACATGGCCGCTAGGGGGCGGGGCTTATTTTCCTATATAATTTATCTATATAGAAAATTTTAATAGTCTTTTCAGAAAGCACTTGACCGATTTCAATGTAACTTTGCAGGAATGTTTCTTATGTAACCCTCTATCAAGATTGTTCAAGCCGTCATGATTCGTCAAAAAAACATGGCCGCCAGGAGTCGGGGCTTATTTTCCTTATATATCTATATAGAAAACTTTAAAACTCTTCTTGTTAGAAACCACAGAACCGATTTCATTATAACTGCAGAAATTTTTCCTTGGTGACCCTCTACTAAGATTGTTCAAGTAATCATGATTCGTCAAAAAACATGGCTGCCTGGGGGCAGGGCTTATTTTCCCTATATATCTATATATAAAACTTTAAAAATCTTCTTTTCAGAAACCAATGGACCGATTTCAATACAACTTGGCAGGAATGTTGCTTTGGTGACCCTCTACAAAGATTGTTCAGGCCGTCATGATTCATGGCCGCTAGGGTGTGGGGCTTATTTTCCCTATATATCTATATAGAAAACTTTAAAAATCTTCTCGTAAGAAACAGTTGGACCGAGTTCAATGTAACTTGGCAGGAATGTGGCTTTGGTGACCTTCTACCAAGATTGTTCAAGCCTTCATGATACGTCAAAAACCATGGCCCCCAGGGGGGTGGGGCTTATTTTTCATATATATCTGCATAGAAAATTTTAAAATTCTTCTTGTCACATACCCCATGACCGATTTCAATATTACTTGGCTTGAATGTTGCTTTGGTGAACCTCTATCAAGATTGTACAAGCAATCATGATTCGTCAAAAAACATGGCTGCCATGGGGTGGGGCTTGTTTTCCCTATATATCTAAATAGAAAACTTTAAAAATCTTCTTGTCAGAAACCACTGAACAGATTTCAATATAACTTGGTAGGAATGTTCCTTTGGTGACCCTCTACCAAGTTTGTTCAAGCTGTCATGATTCGTCAAAAAACATGGCCGTTAGGGCGTAGGGCTTTATAGCTATATAAAACTTTTTAAACCACTGGACCAATTTCAATATAACTTGGCAGAAATGTTCCTTTGGTGACCCTCTTTTAAGATTCAGTTCAAGTCGTCAAGATTTGTAAAAAAACATGGCCAGGGGTGTGGTGGAGGGGGATGGGGGTGGTTAGTGCTATAAAGTTTATACAAAAATTCTAGAGCAGTGAACTTGGCTGAAACTTCAACAGTAAATATGCAAATCTGTTTAGTCAGGTGAGCGATAGAGGACCATCATGGTCCTCTTGTTTTAAAATACCTGGGATGCAAACCACAGGTTCTCATCTGTGTTAAGGAGACATCTGAGGCTTTGGCAATACTGAAGATGATATGGAAGGACAAGAATAACAGGATCATCTCAAAGATCATATTGATTTGCTCTCTGGCCCTGAGGTGAAAAAACTTTTTCATGCTCAACTGAGTTGACATTTTCATATTTATTAGCAGAGAATATTTCATGCTGAACTGAGTTGAGCATGAAATTTTCTCTGCTTATTAGCTCACCTGAGCACGAAGTGCTCATGGTGAGTTATTGTGGTCAGTCAATGTCCGTCGTGCGTCATGCGTCATCCGTCTTGCTACGTCAACAATTGCTTTTAAAGCCTACTCCTCCTACACCCATGGGCCAATTGACTCGATACTTGGTAGGAAGCATCAGGGTGACTTGTAGATCAAAAATAGCTAAAATCTTGCCGATCGGAAATCCAAGATGGCCACCATGGCCGCCATCTTGAAAATCTATTTTTCGCTTCTCCTGAACTGAAAGGCCATTTGACTCCAAACTTGCTAGGAAGCATCAGGGTTTGTAGATCAAAAATAGCTAAAATTGCGCTGATCGGAAATCCAAGATGGCCGCCATCTTGAAAATCTATTTTTCGCTTCTTCTCCCGAACCGAAAGGCCGATTGACTCCAAAGTTGCTAGGAAGCATCAGGGTGACTTGCAGATCAAAAATAGCTAAAATCGTGCTGATCAGAAATCCAAGATGGCCGCCATGGCCGCCATCTTGAAAATCTATTTTTCGCTTCTTCTCCTGAACCGAAAGGCCAATTGACTCCAAAGTTGCTAGGAGGCATCGGGGTGAGTTATAGATCAAAAATAGCTAAAATCGTGCCGATCGGAAATCCAAGATGGCCCCCATGGCCGCCTTCTTGAAAATCTATTTTCACTTCTTCTCCTGAACCCAAAAGCCAGTTGACTCCAAACATGGTAGGAAGCATCAGGGTGACTTATAGATCAAAAATAGCTAAAATTGTTCCAATTGGAAATCCAAGGTGGCTGCCATGATAGCCATCTTGAAAATCTATTTTTTGCTTCTTCTCCTGAACTGAAAGGCAAATTGACTCCAAACTTGTAGGAAGCATCTGGATGACTTGTTTAAGCAATCATCATGAATCTTGCACAAAATGTTTGTCTTAATGATTTCTAGGTCAGGTTTGAAACTGGGTCACCTGGGGTCAAAAACTAGGTCACCTGGCCAAATTTGCGGAAAACCTTGTTATCACTCTAGCGGTCACATTTTTGAAGGAATCATCATGAATCTTGCTCAAAATGTTTGTCTTGATGATTTTTAGGTCAAGTTCAAAACTGGGTCATTTGGGGTCAAAAACTAGGTCATCTAGCCAAATCAGATAAAACCTTGTTAACACTAGTGGTTACATTTTTGAAGCAGTCACCATGAATCTTGCTTAAAATGTTTTGTCTTGATGAGTTCTAGGTCAAGTTTGAAACTGGGTCACTTGGGGTCAAAAAACTAGGTCACCGGGCCAAATCGGCAGAAAACTTTGTTAACACTCCAGCAGTTATACTTTTAGCTCACCTGAGCACAAAGTGCTCATGGTGAGCTATTGTGGTCAGTCAATATCTGTCGTGTGTCCTGCGTCGTCCGTCGTGCGGTGTTAACAATTGCTTTAAAAGCCTACTCATCCTACACCCCTGGGCCAATTAACTTGATACTTGGTAGGAAGCATCAGGGTGACTTGTAGATCAAAACCAGCTAAAATCGTTCCGATCAGAAATCCAAGATGGCCGCCATGGCCGCCATCTTGAAAATCTATTTTTCGCTTCTCCTGAGCCGAAAGGCCATTTGACTCCAAACTTGCTAGGAAGCATCGGGGTGACTTGTAGATCAAAAATAGCGAAAATCATGCCGATCAGAGATCGAAGATGGCCGCCATTGCAGTCATCTTGAAAATCTATTTTTCGCTTCTACTCCTAAACCCAAAAGTCAATTTGACTCGAAACTTGGTAGGAAGCATTGGACTGACTTATAGATCAAAAATAGCTTAAATCATGCCGATCGGAAATCCAAGATGGCCACCATGGCAGCCATCTTGAAAATCTATTTTTCGCTTCTTCTCCTGAACCGAAAGGCCAACTGACTCCAAACTTGGTAGGAAGCATCGGGGTGACTTGTAGATCAAAAATAGCTTAAGTCGTGCCGATCGGAAATCCAAGATTGCCCCCATGGCAGCCATCTTGAAAATCTAATTTTCGCTTCTTATTCTGAACCGAAAGGCCGGTTGACTAGAAACTTGGTAGGAAGCATTGGGGTGACTTGTAGATCAAAGATAGCTAAAACCATGCCAATTGTAGATCCATGATGGTTACCATGGTGGCTATCTTGAAAATCTATTTTTTGCTTCTTCTCTAAACCTAAAATGACTCCAAACTTAGTAGGAAGCATCAGGGTGAGGTGACTTGTAGATCAAAAATAGCAAAAATTGTTCTGATCAGAAATCCAAGATGGCCGTCATGGCCACGTCTTGAAAGTCTATTTTTGGCCACTTCTCCTTAACACAAAATCCAGTTGAATCCAAACTTGGTAGGAAGCATCAAGAAGACTTGTAGATCAAAAAAAGCTAAAATCCTTCATATTGGAAATCCAAGATGGCCACCATTGTGGCCATTTTAAAAATATATTTTTCACTTCTTCTCCTGAACCGAAAGGCCAATTGACTCTAAACTGGGTAGGAAGCATTGGAGTGTCTTGTAAGTAAAAAATAGCTAAAATCGTTCCGATTGATGGCCGCCTTGAAAATCAATTTTTCGCTTCCTCTCGTGAACCCAAAGGCCAATTGACTTGAAAATTGTAGGAAGCATCGGGACGACTAGTAGATCAAAAATAGCTGAAATCATTCTGATCAGAAATCCAAGATGGCTGCCATCTTGGATATCTTTTCTGTGCTTCTTTTCCTGAATCAAAAGGCCAATTGACTCAAAGCATGATAATTAGGCTGTGGGCCTCATGGTTTCTGAGAAGATTTTTTAAAGTTTTTCCCATAATAGGTCTATGGGAGCTGATAACCTCTGGGCATGGCCAGTTTGGAGCCCAGGGGCTTGATTGGCAGGATTTATGTAGGGGACCACAAAACACTGCTACATACTAAATATATAAGCTGTGGGCCTCATGGTTTCAGAGAAGATTTTTTTAGTTTTTCCCATTATAAGTCTTTGGGAGCTAATTGCCTAAGGGGCATCACCAGTTTGGGCCTCAGGGGCTTGATTGGCAGGATTTATGTAGGAGACCACTAAACATTGCTACATATTAATAAATATATAAGCTGTGGGCCTCACGGTTTCTGAGAAGAAGATTTTTTAAGTTTTCCCCATGATAAGTCTATGGGAGCCATATATGGGCATGGCCGCCATCTTGATTTATGGACCATGACCATTTGTACATATTTCCAATCCCCCTTTAACACAAGGCTCCACATGAAGTTTGAAGAAATTTGGCTCAGGGATTTCAGAGGAGAAGTCGTTCAAAGGTGTGAACGGATGGACGGACATTCTCACAAATGCACTCTAGTTGGGTATTTCAATAGTAAAAAATTACCCAACAAGCAACAAAAATGCCCTTAAAATACCCAACAAACCCTCAAATTTGTTGGATACTTTTTTTGGACACTAACGCAATAAACAGCAAGTACCCAACATAGGCATACCCAACTAGTGTCCTATCCTTTGCCAGGATGGACAACGGATGGAGAGTGATCACCTGAGCCCTCAGTGAGCTAACAAGAGGACCATCATGGTTTTTTTTGCTCACCTGAGCAAACAGATTTGCATACTACACCCCACCCCCCACCACCCCACACCCCCCCACACCCCTCAATCTAGTGGCCATGTTTTTTTGTTTTTTTTTAACCCATCATGACGGCTTGAACTGAATCTTGATAGAGGATCACCAAGGGAACATTTCTGACATACTGAAATCGGTTCAGTGATTTTCGACAAAAAGATTTTTAAAGTGTCCATCGTGTCATTCTTCAGTATAAGATTTATTCAAAAATCTTAAAGCAATCTACTTGTGTGAAACTTCAATATTAAGTATGAAAATAAGTCAGCTCAGGTGAGCGATATAGGACCATCATGGTCCTCTTTTATATATGAAAATGCCAACTATTGTTGGCAATTTCATATTTATTAAGAGAAAAATTTCATGCTCAGCTATATTTAGCAAGAAAGAATTTGCAATTGTCAGTAATTTCAGGTTTTATCAGCAGGACAAATTTAGTGCTCAGCTAAGCTGAGCATGAAAAAAGTTTCATACCTTGGGGGCCTGTTTTTGACCCCCTTTGGAGAACACACCAATCAGGATGAAAAGGGGTCTGGATGCACGTATTACATTTCCAGCCAATTCTTCGAAGGGAGACAACTTTTGTGACTCTCTGTTTGCTTTGAAGCAGGTGGGTGACCACATTGTTTAGCAAGGTAGCACTCTTGGGTTTGAATCCTGTGATAGGCAGAGTTCAACTCATGACTGTATAGCACTTCATTGCACAGAGCCTTTCATGTTACCCCTTCATCATCTAGAAATGACTTAAATGATGTTTACAGAGACATTAACCCTTCTCTTGCTAAACACGTCATGCCCTGTCTTAGCAAACAGTGTAGATCCAGATCAGTTGGCTTCTGCAGAAGCCAACTGATCTGGATTTGCACTGTTTGCCATTAAGTATGTGAATTTGTATCAACAATCTGGATCAAGTGATCTGATTGGCTGAAAATTGGAGGTGGGTGTGACATCTTAAGTTATTCAGCATGACAAGAGTTAAATGCCAAATCATCATCAGCAGCCTGTTTACTTTACTGCACATCAAGTCCCTTCTGAAAATGGGTCTGCTCTAAAAGGAAAGAATTTGCTCCCGCTATATATTTATAGGCTATTAGTAAATAGATACCCCTGAAAACTTTCACTACCATTTTACAAAGGGAGGTAACTATGCAGAGACAAAGTTGTCTCCCTAGTTCATGTTTTTGAAATCTGTAAAAAAAAAATGGGGGCTACCCTTAAAGGGAGAAGCATTCAGGTGGCCAAGTGGTCAGTGCTCCTGACTCAATTCAAGAGGTCCAGGGTTCGAATCCCATTATAGGCAGAATTCAGCTCATAACTGTATGGTGATTCATTGCACAGAGACTTTAATTATCATCCTTTCCATCATCTCAATATGCCTTAAAAATGTTGGAAGGGCTGCAAAACACCAAGACCCAATTGTTCAAAACTAATGGCATCGTTAGTTAACATATTGTTAAATCTTTGATCATCAAATATGGCATATATACTAATACTGTTGCTGGAAAAATGTGAGTAGCAAAAGCTACTCAATTTTTTCAGCAAAAATACATGTGAATAAAGATATTATACTTACTAGAACAGGTAACATTTTGACCACTACGAGCTTGTTAAGTTAACGATGCTTTGAACAGCTGGGCTCAAATCATCATATTCTTTAAAGAAAAAAATTGCTTCTCAAATTTTAAGGTACCATAATAAACCTAAATATTGGGACAGAAAAGCCTGGGCAAACAGTGTAGACCCAGATCAGACACTGCATTATGTGGCTTCTGATCAGGGTCTGCACTGTTTGCCACTTATCCAGCTTCGTTTGAGACATACCAACATGTAGTAAAAGGGCCTTGTTCTAATTCTAAGAGAAGTAAGGTTATAAGTTAAAAGTTGTCCCAATATTTATGGTCAATTTGGTAAATAAAAAGAGACTTTGCAAATCCAAGTAGGAACATGACTAGCATGGCCGACAACTCAAGAAATAGACATATCCACTTGGCATAGCTCACAATAAGTTGCTTTTTGAAACCAACCAGTACTGATTCTATGCTTATTAGCTCACCTGGAGCTTTGCTCCAGGTCGGCTTTTGCCGTGGCGTGTTGTCTGTCATCTGTCCATCATCTGTCCGTCTTCCATCCATCCGTCATTAACCTTTCATGTTTTTGACATCTCCTGAATGGTAAGTCCGATTGAGGTGAAACTTAGTGGGAGGCATTGTGGCAACATGGAGATTCAGAATTGCTAAAATCATTCCAATATCTTGAAAAACGACATCTCCCAAACCATTAGTCCGATTGAGCTGAAACTTGATGGGAGGCATCACAGTGACAGAGATTCAGAATTGCTAAAATCGTTCCATTCCGATATACAAGATGGCCGCCATTGCGGCCATCTTGAAATTCTTCAAACGACATCTCCTCCCAAACTGTAAGTCGGATTGAGTCAAAACTTGAAGGGAGGCATCCAAGTGACACAAAGATTCAGAATTGCTAAAATTGTTCTGTTCTGGTATCCAAGACGGCCGCCATGGTGGCCATCTTGAAATTCTTAAAACAACACGTCCTCCCAAACCGTAAGTCAGATTGAGTCAAAACTTGATGGGAGGCATCACAGAGACACAAAGAATCAGAATGGCTAGAATTGTTCAATTCAGATATCCAAGATGGCCACCATCTTGAAATTCTCCAAATGACATCTCCTCCCAAACCATAAGTCCGATTGAGCTGAAACTTGATGGTTGCATCACAGTGAGGCAGAGATTCAAAATTGCTAAAATTGTACCGTTCTGATATCCAAGATGGCCGCCATTGCGGCCATCTTGAAATTCTTCAAAGGACATCACCTCCCAAACCGTAAGTTGGATTGAGCCAAAACTTGATTGGATGCATCACAGTGACATAAAGATTCAGAATTGCTAAAATGATATCCAAGACGGCCGCCATGGTGCCCATCTTGAAATTCTTCAAACGACATCACCTCCCAAACCATAAGTTGGATTGAGTTGAAACTTGATGGGAGTCATCACAGTGACACAAAGATTCAGAATAATATTGTTCCATTCCGATATCCAAGATGGCCTCCATGGCGGTCATATTGAAAGTCTTCAAATGACATCTCCTCCCAAACCGTAAGTCAGATTGAGTCAAAACTTGATGGGAGGCATCACAGAGACACAAAGATTCAGAATTGCTAAAATCGTTCCCTTCAGATATCCAAGAAGGCCACCATCTTGAAATTCTTCAAACAACATCTCCTCCCAAACCATAAGTCCGATTGAGCCGAAACATTGAGACAGAGATTCAAAATTGTTAAAATCTTTCCATTCTGATATCCAAAATGGCCACATGGCCATCTTGAAATTCTTCAAATGACATCTCCTCCCAAACGGTAAGTCTTATTGAGCCAAAACTTGATGGGATGCATCACAGTGACACAAAGATTCAGAATTGCTAAAATCGTTCCGTTCCAATATCCAAGATGGCCACCATGGCAGCCATCTTGAAATTCTTCAAACAACATCTCCCAAACCATAAGTCCGATTGAGCTGAAACTTGATGGGAGGCATCACAGTGACACAGAGATTCAAATTTGCTAAAATCGTTCCATTCTGATATCCAAGATGGCCACCTTAAAATTCTTCGAAGGACATCACCTTCCAAACCGTAAGTTGGATTGAGTCAAAACTTGATGGGAGGCATCACTGTGACACAAAGATTCAGAATTGCTAAATTCATTCTGTTCCAATATCAAAGATGGCAGCCATGGTGGCCATCTTGAGATTCTTCAGATGACATCTCCTCCCAAACCTTAATTTAGATTGAGCCAAAACTTGATGGGAGGTATCACAGTGCCACAGAGATTCAGAATTGCAAAAATAGTTCCGTTCTGATATCCAAGGTGGCGCCATCTTGAAATTCTTCAAACGACATCTCCTCCCAAACCGTAAGTCTTATTGAGCCAAAACTGGATGAGAGGCATCACAGTGAGATAGAGATTCAAAATTGCTAAAACCGTTCATTCTTATATCCAAGATGGCCACCATGGTGGCCATCTTGAATTTCTTCAAACGACATCTACTCCCAAACTGTAAGTCCGATTGAGCTGAAACTTGATGGGAGGCATCACATTGATACAGAGAATCAGAATTGCTAAAGTCATTCCATTCTGATATATGGCCATCTTGAAATTCTTCAAATGACATCTCCTCCCAAACCATAAGTCTTAGTGAGCCAAAACTTGATGGGATGCATCACAGTGACACAAAGATTCAGATTTGCTAAAATCATTCTATTCCGATATCCAAGATGGCTGCCATGGCAGCCATCTTGAAATTCTTCAAACAACATGTCCTCCCAAACCATAAGTCTGATTGAGCTGAAACTTGATGGGAGGCATCACAGTGACACAGAGATTCAGATTTGCTAAAATCGTTCAGTTCTGATATCCCATGGTGGCCATCTTAAAATTCTTCAAATGACATCTCCCAAACAGTAAGTCGGATTGAGCCAAGACTTGAGGGGAGGCATCACAGTAACACAAAGATTCAGAATTGATAAAATCGTTCCGTTCCAATATCAAAGATGGCCATTGTGGCGGCAATCTTGAAATTCTTCAAATGACCTCCTCCCAAACCATAAGTCGGATAGAGCCAAAACTTGATGGGAGGCATCACAGTGACACAGAGATTCAGAATTGCTAAAATCATTCCATTCTGATATCCAAGCTAGCCGCCATGGCAGCCATCTTGAAATCCTTCAAATGACATCTCCTCCCAAACTTGTCCAATTGAGCCAAAACTTGATGGGAGGCATCACAGTGACACAGAGATTCAGAATTGCTAAAATCATTCCGTTCTGATATCCAAGATGGCTGCCAAGGTGGCCATCTTGAAATTCTTCAAATGACATCTCAATCCAAACCATGTCAGATTGAGCTGAAACTTGATGGGAGGCATTGGAGTGTTTAGAGCTTCAGATATCATATCATAATATCATCATAATCGGATTTTTGATTAACATGCAGGTATAGGGGCAACATCCACATCAGTGGGCCCCCTTCCAGATAGCTGGCTTGCTGCACATGCTAAAATTGTTCTGTTCTGATATCCAAGATGGCTGCCATGGTGGCCATCTTGAAATTCTTCAAACGACATCTCCTAAACCTTAAGTTGGATTGAGCCAAAATTTTGATGGGAAGCATCACATGACACAGAGATTCAGAATTGCTAAAATCATTCCATTCCAATAGCTAAGATAGCCACCAAGGGGCCATCTTCAAATTCTTCCAACCACATCTCCGCCCAAACAATAAGTCAGATTGAGCCGAAACTTGATGAGAGGCATTTGAGCATTATAGAGATTCAGAATTACTAAAATAGTTCTGTTCTGATATCCAAGATGGCCGCCATGGTGGCCATCTTGAAGTTCTTCAAACGACATCTCCTCTGAAACAGTAGGTCCAGTTGAACCAAAACTTGATGGGAGGCATCGGAGCTTATAGAGATTCAGAATTGCTAAAATCGTTCCGTTCTGATATCCAAGACGGCCGCCATGGTGCCTATCTTGAAATTCTTCAAACGACATCACCTCCAAAACCATAAGTTGGATTGAGTTGAAACTTGATGGGAGTCATCACAGTGACACAAAGATTCAGAATAATATTGTTCCATTCCGATATCCAAGATGGCCTCCATGGCGGTCATATTGAAATTCTTCAAATGACATCTCCTCCCAAACTGTAAGTCGGATTGAGTCAAAACTTGATGGGAGGCATCACAGAGACACAAAGATTCAGAATTGCTAAAATCATTCCCTTCAGATATCCAAGAAGGCCACCATCTTGAAATTCTTCAAACAACATCTCCTCCCAAACCATAAGTCCGATTGAGCCGAAACTTGATGGGAGGCATCACATTGAGACAGAGATTCAAAATTGTTAAAATCTTTCCATTCTGATATCCAAGATGGCCCCATGGCCATCTTGAAATTCTTCAAATGACATCTCCTCCCAAACGGTAAGTCTTATTGAGCCAAAACTTGATGGGATGCATCACAGTGACACAAAGATTCAGAATTGCTAAAACCGTTCCGTTCCAATATCCAAGATGGCCACCATGGCAGCCATCTTGAAATTCTTCAAACAACATCTCCTCCCAAACCATAAGTCCGATTGAGCTGAAACTTGATGGGAGGCATCACAGTGACACAGAGATTCAGATTTGCTAAAATCGTTCCATTCTGATATCCAAGATGGCCACCTTAAAATTCTTCGAAGGACATCACCTCCCAAACCGTAAGTTGGATTGAGTCAAAACTTGATGGGAGGCATCACTGTGACACAAAGATTCAGAATTGCTAAATTCATTCTGTTCCAATATCAAAGATGGCAGCCATGGTGGCCATCTTGAGATTCTTCAGATGACATCTCCTCCCAAACCTTAATTTAGATTGAGCCAAAACTTGATAGGAGGTATCACAGTGCCACAGAGATTCAGAATTGCTAAAATAGTTCTGTTCCGATATCCAAGATGGCGCCATCTTGAAATTCTTCAAACGACATCTCCTCCCAAACCGTAAGTCTTATTGAGCCAAAACTGGATGAGAGGCATCACAGTGAGATAGAGATTCAAAATTGCTAAAACCGTTCATTCTGATATCCAAGATGGCCGCCATGGTGGCCATCTTGAATTTCTTCAAACGACATCTACTCCCAAACTGTAAGTCCGATTGAGCTGAAACTTGATGGGAGGCATCACATTGATACAGAGATTCAGAATTGCTAAAGTCATTCCATTCTGATATCCAAGATAGCCACATGGCCATCTTGAAATTCTTCAAATAACATCTCCTCCCAAACCATAAGTCTTAGTGAGCCAAAACTTGATGGGATGCATCACAGTGACACAAAGATTCAGAATTGCTAAAATCGTTCCATTCCGATATCCAAGATGGCTGCCATGGCAGCCATCTTGAAATTCTTCAAACAACATCTCCTCCCAAACCATAAGTCTGATTGAGCTGAAACTTGATGGGAGGCATCACAGTGACACAGAGATTCAGATTTGCTAAAATCGTTCAGTTCTGATATCCCATGGTGGCCATCTTAAAATTCTTCAACTGACATCTCCCAAACCGTAAGTTGGATTGAGCCAAAACTTGAGGGGAGGCATCACAGTAACACAAAGATTCAGAATTGATAAAATCGTTCCGATCCAATATCAAAGATGGCCACTGTGGCGGCAATCTTGAAATTCTTCAAATGACCTCCTCCCAAACCATAAGTCGGATAGAGCCAAAACTTGATGGGAGGCATCACAGTGACACAGAGATTCAGAATTGCTAAAATCGTTCCATTCTGATATCCAAGCTAGCCACCATGGCAACCATCTTGAAATCCTTCAAATGACATCACCTCCCAAACCTTGTCCAATTGAGCCAAAACTTGATGGGAGGCATCACAGTGACACAGAGATTCAGAATTGCTAAAATCATTCCGTTCTGATATCCAAGATGGCTGCCAAGGTGGCCATCTTGAAATTCTTCAAATGACATCTCCATCCAAACCATGTCAGATTGAGCTGAAACTTGATGGGAGGCATTGGAGTGTTTAGAGCTTCAGATATCATATCATAATATCATCATAATCGGATTTTTGATTAACGTGCAGGTACAGGGGCAACATCCACATCAGTGGGCCCCCTTCCAGATAGCTGGCTTGCTGCACACATGCTAAAATTGTTCTGTTCTGATATCCAAGATGGCTGCCATGGTGGCCATCTTGAAATTCTTCAAACGACATCTCCTAAACCTTAAGTTGGATTGAGCCAAAATTTTGATGGGAAACATCACATGACACAGAGATTCAAAATTGCTAAAATCATTCCATTCCAATAGCCAAGATAGCCACCAAGGGGCCATCTTCAAATTCTTCAAACCACATCTCCGCCCAAACAATAAGTCAGATTGAGCCGAAACTTGATGGGAGGCATTTGAGCATTATAGAGATTCAGAATTACTAAAATAGTTCTGTTCTGATATCCAAGATGGCCGCCATGACGGCCATCTTGAAGTTCTTCAAACGACATCTCCTCTGAAACAGTAGGTCCAGTTGAGCCAAAACTTGATGGGAGGCATCGGAGTGACATAGAGATTCAGAATTGCTAAAATTGGTCCGTATTGATATCCAAGATGGTCGCCATGGCAGCCATATTGGAATTCTTCAAACGACATCTCCCAAACAGTAACTTGATGGGAAGCATTGGAGTGACATAGAGATTCAGAATTGCTTAAATCGTTCCATTTGGCTATCCAAACGGGCCACCTCTTGAAACCATATCTGCTCCCGAACCCAAAGTCAGATTGAGCCCTAACTTGGTGGGAGGCATTGGGGCCACAGGGAGATTAAGAATTGCTAAAATCATTTCGTTCCAATATCCAAGATGACCGCCATGTTAGCCATATTGAAAATTTTCAAACAACACCTCCTCCAGCCATCTTGAAAGTCTTCAGTTGTTATCTACTCCTGAACAGTAAGTCAGATTGAGTGGAAATGGTGGAAGGCATCAGGGCATCATGGAGATTTAGAATTGCTAAAATAGTTCCGTTCTGATATCCAAGATGGCCACCATGGCAGCTATCTTGAAAATCTTCAAATCACATCTGCTACTGAACGGTAAGTCTGATTGAGCTTAAACATGTTGGGAGGCATTGGGGTGTTATGGAAATTCAGAATTGCTAAAGTCCATCTGTTCCAATGTCCAAGATGGCCGCCATCTTGAAATTCTTCAAACCACATCTCCTCCCAAACAGTAAGTCAGGTTGAGGCCTAACTTGATGGGAGGCATAGGGGTGACATGGAGATTCAGAATTGTTGCATCCTTCATTTCCAATATCCAAGGTGGAGGCCATGATGACAATCTTGAAACTCTTCAAACAACATCAGATTCTGAATTGCTAAAGGTAATCTAATCTGATAGCCAAGATGGCCACCATGGCACAATGTAACATATCATGATCAGCCTAATCCAGGTGAGCAATATCTGGCCCACTTGATCCTCTAGGTTTTTAAATGAAATCAAATACTGTGAGTACTGATTAAAAGTGCCTCACCGAGGCACTTCTGATGAGTACCTATATCATGTTTTTGTGGAGAAATAAGAAAATATTCACTCATTACCCCCGTCTTATGTAGGCTACTACTAGGCCAGCCAGGCAACTTTGTTGATTGCATGTCATTGAGCTAATTTTCTAACAGCTCCTAAGACATGTATATGGTACCGTTTGATCTTGGTACAGCAGTTGAAATCATCATTAGCTTATCCTTAACTCTTAGCATGCTGGGTAAAATTTTCAACAGATGACAATTTTCATAATATCCCAGAAAATGTGGTTTGACATTTCCTGCAAATTGGCTCCCTTCCCATGAAATAGGGTTAGACAATTTCATGCTACATATTGCTTCTGGCTTGTTAAAAGGCTATGTTTCCTGAACCTCTGAATGGAAGTAGTTTATGCTAGCCCTAGATACTGGTCTAAGTTCTATGCTGTACTATCCTAACCCACTTAAGTAACCTTGAGGTCAATGTCAGACTTGGAAAAAATTGTGCTACAGTTTTTGGTTAAAGATTTTAGAGGCAAAGTGTGATTCAGGCAAGCTTTGGCAGCTCAAATCTTTGAGATTGATCATGAAATCTTTTCTAAGTCATGCTGTCCCTTCTGCTGATTCAAGAACGGCAGTTGTCAGTTTCTGGCAAAAGAATGCACAAGTGCTGGATAACCACTGCTAAGACTAAGCTTGCGCAAGAAAGGTGTGGTTAAATAAACTGACAAGCTCAACATGACCTTAATAGTGTTGACTGGGTCATTATACTCTAAACCAACCAACCAACCGAGGTCAGCAACATTCTTTTGTGGAGATTGATTATGAAATATTTTCTACGGTCATTCTCTCCCTTCTGCTGATTCAAGAAGGGCAGTTGTCAGTTTCTGGCGAAAGAATGTGCACAATACTGGTTAACCGCTTAGAGGACTAAGCTTGCCCAGTAAACGTGTGGTTAGGTAAACTGACCGCGCTCGACATGACCCCATTGGGTTGACTGGGCAGTAAAACCTCAACACAAACAAACAAACAAATACAAGTCTAAAGGTAAACCCTTATCCTGCTGTTCACAACAACCCCTACCTTTGCAAACAGTGCAGATCCAGATCAGATGGCTTCTGAAGAAACCATCTGATCAGGATCTACACTGTTTGTCATTCTGTTTGTGAATTTGAAGGAAAACAGCATATGATGTAATCTGATTGGCTGATAGTCTGAAATGGGTGTGGCTAATTCAATTATTCAGCAGGATAAGGGTTAGTATGGTATATAAAGTCTGCCAGGATAGGGTTCAACCCATTGTAGATTGAATGAACTCCCCCACACTATATATTGGAAGATTCAAATTTCAAATTTAGGTATGTTAGGCTATGTGATTTAGATATTCGTAGAGAAAAATGGTTGATTTATGTGGGTCTGCACTGTTCGCCAATTACCCTTTTAGTGGTCTCCAGACAACAATGTGCCAAATGCTGTGTGTTTTCACTTCTACACAATTCTGAAAGGCCTTGGTGGCTCAGTTGGATGCACATCCATTTGGTGATTAGGACATTGCCGGTTCAATCCCAAGTGGGTCCGGCAATAGTTCCTTTGTGAAGATTAATTATAAAATATTTTCTACGATCATTCTCCCCCTTCTACTGATTCAAGAGGGGCAGTTGTCAGTTTCTGGTGAAATAATGTGCACAAGTACTGGTTTACAAGTTGGAGAATTAAGCCTACTAAGGAAAAAAAGTGGTTAGGTAAACTGACTGGCTCTACATGACTTTACTAGTTATTCCCATGCTTTTCGAAGAAAGTGATACCCCACATCCGTCTGTACGGCCGTTCATCCATCTGTAATGTCACCCCATTGCTCCTAGACCATTTGAGCTAGCATCTTGAAACTTTCACAGGTGATAGCCCTATGAATGAGCACTGGAGGAACACATTTGGAATTTTGATTTACCCCTTTGGGCAGGGCCAGGGGGTGTAGCCCCAAAGGGTCCAAAATCCATTTTGTACAAACAGTCATGTTGCATATCAAATCAAAGGTAATGAAGAGTAGAATTTTGCCCTTGGGGCATGTCAGGGGTCACCAGAGGTCAAAAAGTAGGATTTGGGGTCCTTTTTTTTTTTGATTGTCACACAACTCCTGGTCTTTTTGAGCTAGAACCTTGAAATTGTCACAGGTAATAGCTCTTTGGATGAGGATTGGAGGAACACATTCGGAATTCTGATGTGCATGGAGGTATGCGATGGTGCTGGCATGGGAATATGTAATGGCATGCCATCGACTTGCTCTAATTTTTTTCTGGGCTGTTAAACTCCAGACCAACCAACCAATTGACTGTTTACAAGCACAGAGGCTCAATAAGTTGGAGGACTAAGCCTGCCCAGGAAAAGTGTGGTTAGGTAAACTGACTGGCTCCACATGACCTTACTACTTTTGACTGGGCTGTTTTAACTCCAAACCAACCAACCAATTGACATTTTACAAGCACAGGCTCAGTCAGTCAGTGCAATCAGTAGGGCATTCACCTTATGACTGGGAGGTTGTTGGTTCCATTTGTCATCATACCAAAGACTTTAAAAAATGGTACCAGCTGCTCTTCCGCTTGGTGCTCATCATTAAGAAAGAAGAGCTAGAACTGGGCAGCCTGGTGTCAGTACAATATGCCGAGATCGAATACCATACCATATGTCTGGGTCATGGTATTTCAGTGAGGCAACACTCTTAAAGTGAGCATTGAGCTCCCTGCCACATCCAGAAGCCGTCGCGATATGACTGAAAGATTGTTAGAAGTGACATAAACCCTGAATAAAACAAATTAATTCACATTTTTATCGCACCTGCTTGTAACAGGGTGCGATATAGGCGTCCGATTTTCTGTCCATCCGTCCGTCCGTCTGTCAACATTTATGTCGACGTTCGACATTTATGTCAAAGTTAGTATTCTAATCAACTACAAGACTAAACAACCATCAAACCTTGCATGAAACATCTCCCTGACCTCCTGACTTTGCAACATAGGCGTCCGCTTTTCCGTATGTCTGTCCATTCGTCCGTCCGTCTGTCAACATTTATGTCGAAGTTTGACATTTATGTCAAAGTTAGTATTTTAATCAACTACAAGACTAAACAACCATCAAACCTTGCATGAAACATCTCCCTGACCTCCCGACTTTGCGACACAGGTGCCCACTTTTCCATTCGTCTGTCTGTTCTTCTGTCCATCTGTCCGTCTCTTAACAGTTCTGTTATGTCAAAGTTCGACATTTATGTCAAAGTTAGTATTCTAATCAACTACAAGACTAAACAACCATCAAACCTTGTATGAAATATCTCCCTGACCTCCTGACTTTGCGACATAGGTGCCCGCTTTTCCATTCGTCTGTCTGTTCGTCCGTCCGTCTGTCTCTTAACAGTTCTGTTATGTCGAAGTTCGACATTTACGTCAAAGTTAGTATTCTAATCAACTACAATTCTACAACAACCATCATTCCTTGCATGTCACATCTCCCTGACCTCCTGACTTGGCAGATATGTTGACCCAGTGACCTTGACCTATATTTTGCGCTCCATTGACTTTGACACAATTTACGTTGACATTCCAGATCTTCTCAGCTATAAGGCATACAACTACCAAACCTTGCATAGTGCTTCTTCTAGATGTACAGACTTGGCAGGTACCTTGACCCGGTGACCTTGACCTATGTTTTGCGCTCCAGTGACTTTGACATATTTTGCGTCGACGTTCGATATCTCCTCAACTATAAGGCCTACAACCATCAAACCTTGCAAAGTGCTTCTCCTCAATGTACTGACTTAGCAGATACCTTGACCTGGTGACCTTGACCTATATTTTGGCTGCAGTGACTTTGACATAATTTACATCAACGTTCCAGATCTCCTCAAGTGTAAGACCTCTAGCCACCAAACCTTGCATAGTGCTTCTCCTATATGTACTGACTTGGCAGGTATCTTGACCCGGTGACCTTGACCTATATTTTGAGCTCCAGTGCCTTTTACACATTTTACGTCAACGTTCAATATCTCCTCAACTATAACGCCTACAACCATCAAACCTTGCATAGTGCTTCTCCTCAATGTACGGACTCTGCAGGTACCTTGACTGGGTGACCTTGACCTATATTTCATGCTCCATCGACTTTTACACCTTTTAGGCCACCCTTCCATTTGTCCTCAACTGTAAGGCCTTCAACCACCAAACCTTATATAGCACTTCTTCTTGATGTACTGACTCGACAGGTACCTTGACCTGGTGACCTTGACCTATATTGTGCACTCCAGTGACTTTGACACATTTTATATTGATGTTCGGTATCTCCTCAAATATAAGACCTACAACCACTAAACCTTGCATAGTGCTTCACCTCATTGCCCTGGCTTGGCAGGTACCTTGACCCAGTGACCTTGACCTATATTTGACACATTTTATGTTGATGTTTGATAACTCCTCAAATTTAAGGCCTACAACCACCATACCTTGCATTGTGCTTCTCCTTGATGTACTGAATTAGCAGGTACCTTGACCCGTGACCTTGACCTATATTTCATGCTCCAGTGACTTTTACACATTTTACGTCAACGTTCCATTATCATTGGGCTGTATGATACGAAAAGTCAGTGCTGAAGATATAGCCATTAGAGGGAATGGGACTGGCCTGGAATATATGTGCCCCACTAGGCACTTTGTCTACATTTTTTTCAACCCAGTTTTCCAAGTAAGCACTGCTAAGAATGAAATAAACTTATTTAATAACCACATTCTGATTGAGGCTCCTGTGACTTTTGCGCCAGCAGGTGCGATGACGCCTTTCGCGGAATTCTTGTACATATATTACCTCCTAAAATTGAGTATGAAATTTCAAGTCCTATTTCTGTTTAAAATAAAAACAAAATATTTCAATTTCCCAGAAACGATATAAGACATTTCAGTTTTTGCACAAAGTGTCAGCTCTATTTGTCTTGGAAAAATTACATATGTCGTCTGTTGCAAATTTTACATGTATTACATAGCTCCAGTTAAGGCACTGTTTTTATCGCACCTGCTTGTAGCAGGGTGCGATATAGGCATCCGATTTTCTGTCCATCCGTCCGTCCGTCCGTCCGTCCGTCCGTCCGTCCGTCCGTCAGTCCGTCCGTCCGTCTGTCAACATTTATGTCGACGTTCGACATTTATGTCAAAGTTAGTTTTCTAATCATCTACAAGACTAAACAACCATCAAACCTTGCATGAAACATCTCCCTGACCTCCTGACTTTGCAGCATAGGCGTCCGCTTTTCCGTATGTCTGTCCATTCGTCCGTCCGTCTGTCAACATTTATGTCGAAGTTTGCGACATAGGTGCCCGCTTTTCCATTCGTCTGTCCGTTCGTTCGTCCGTCCGTCTGTCTGTCTCTTAACAGTTCTGTTATGTCGAAGTTCGACATTTACGTCAAAGTTAGTATTCTCATCAACTACAATTCTACAACAACCATTATACCTTGCATGACACATCTCCCTGACCTCCTGACTTGGCAGATATGTTGACCCAGTGACCTTGACCTATATTTTGCGCTCCATTGACTTTGACACAATTTACGTTGACGTTCCAGATCTTCTCAACTATAAGGCGTACAACTACCAAACCTTGCATAGTGATTCTAATAGATGTACAGACTTGGCAGGTACCTTGACCCGGTGACCTTGACCTATATTTTGCGCTCCAGTGACTTTGACATATTTTGCGTCGACGTTCGATATCTCCATAACTATAAGGCCTACAACCATTAAACCTTGCAAAGTGCTTCCCCTCAATGTACTGACTTAGCAGATACCTTGACCTGGTGACCTTGACCTATATTTTGGCTGCAGTGACTTTGACATAATTTACGTCAACATTCCAGATCTCCTCAAGTGTAAGACCTCTAGCCACCAAACCTTGCATAGTGCTTCTCCTATATGTACTCACTTGGCAGGTATCTTGACCCGGTGACCTTGACCTATCTTTTGCGCTCCAGTGCCTTTTACACATTTTACGTCAACGTTCAATATCTCCTCAACTTTAAGGCCTACAACCATCAAACCTTGCATAGTGCTTCTCCTCAATGTACGGACTGCAGGTACCTTGACTGGGTGACCTTGACCTATATTTCATGCTGCATTGACTTTTACACCTTTTACGTCACCCTTCCAGATGTCCTCAACTGTAAGGCCTTCAACCACCAAACCTTATATAGCACTTCTTCTTGATGTACTGACTCAACAGGTACCTTGACCTGGTGACCTTGACCTATATTGTGCACTCCAGTGACTTTGACACATTTTATATTGAAGTTCGGTATCTCCTCAAATATAAGACCTACAACCACTAAACCTTGCATAGTGCTTCACCTCATTGCACTGGCTTGGCAGGTACCCAGTGACCTTGACCTATATTTGACACATTTTACGTTGATGTTTGTTAACTCCTCAACTATAAGGCCTACAACCACCATACCTTGCATTGTGCTTCTCCTTGATGTACTGAATTAGCAGGTACCTTGACTCGTGACCTTGACCTATATTTCATGCTCCAGTGACTTTTACACATTTTACGTCAACGTTCCATTATCATTGGGCTGTATGATACGAAAAGTCAGTGCTGAAGATATAGCCATTAGAGGGAATGGGACTGGCCTGGAATATATGTGCCCCACTAGGCACTTTGTCTACATTTTTTTTCAACCCAGTTTTCCAAGTAAGCACTGCTAAGAATGAAATAAACTTATTTAATAACCACATTCTGATTGTGGCACCTGTGACTTTTGCGCCAGCAGGTGCGATGACGCCTTCCGCGGAATTCTTGTTAACTAAAGAGTACTGCTATTTTTCTTATTTCTCCACAAAAACAGGTTATGGTATTCATTAAAAGCACCTCACCAAGGCGCTTCTAATGAGTACCCACAACATATGTTGTCATGAAGAAATAAGAAAAATTTTATGTGGATACACCCTCCTATCTTAAGCTATGTATAAAACTAACAAGTCTTGACATTTCATGTGAATCATCTGCTTAGCAGACAATTCACATGAAATGTCTTGTGAATGCTTTGAACTGCTGGTCCCTATTGCAGAAGTAATATTCCCTGTAGCTACACAACATTGAAACAGTGCTGATTGAACTTGATTCTACATCTGACATTAAATAAATGTTCAGTCAACATTATTTCAACTTTGTGTGCCTGCTGGGTTTGTTTATAATTTTTGACTGTACTCTATTATTTTAGGTCCAGTTCTACTCCTTTCTACATTGTTTGGGATGGTAGTTCAAGGATATCAACCTCTTCCCATAAATCCAGTTCAGATTTGATAGAAGATGGAAGTTATTGTTTATGGATGTTAATGCTTAGCACTCTGGGTACAAATTCCAGCAGACAGGGCCCAGTTGTTCAAAGCTAACGACGTCGTTAGTTAACGATTCTTTAAAATTTACACTGAGTGATACGCAAATATGCTGAAATTTTTTGCTGAAAAAATGTGAGTAGCTTTTGCAGTGCAGTGCAAAAGCTACTCACATTTTTTCAGCAAAAAATATCAGAATATTGTGTATTGAATCCGCTAAAACAGTTAACGAAATGACCCTTAACGAGCTTGTTATGCTAACGACGCTTTGAACAACTGTGCCCTGCATTTTAAATTCTTTTTCTTATTTTTCCCAAGAGATAGGATTTGACAGTTTATGCAAAATGGTCTCCAATAGAGACAAATTGGTTGAAATGTCAAATTCTGTTTTCTGGGAAAAGTTGTAGAAATATCATCAATTTGTAGTCTGCTGACTTTGCCCAGAGAGTGGTAAAGATTAAATTGTATACTGTGATTTTGTCTCATTGTGATATAAGGAGTGTACTATAAGAACCTTAACCCTTAAAACACCAATCACAACTACAGCAGACGACACTTTTAAATATATTTTTTTTTTTATCTATTTTTCTTAGAAAATAAGTCTTGACATTTTATGTGAATTGTCTGCCAAGCAGACGATTCACATGAAACATCAAGGCTTATTTTCTAAGAAAGATATTTTTTTTTTAGAATGTCGTCTGCTACAAATTTTGCTTGGTGTTTTAAGGGTTAAGTTTTGGGACAGATAGGCCAGAGCATACAGTAAAGACCCAGATCAGACTCCATAGTGCTGTGTCTTAATCAGGATCTTCACTGTTTGCCATTACGAAAACATGCCTATTCAAATATACTGAAAATTTTACTACCAAAAAATGAAAATTTTCAGATAAAAAATTCTGATATTTTTCATATTTCTGCTCAAAACATAGATTGTGGGTACACATTAGAACCGCCTTGATGAGGCAGTTCTAACGAGTACCAACAGTCTATGTTTTTGAGCAGGAATAAGAAATATAGTGTATACCCCTGTAAACTCCAGTTTTAATGTATAAAAGTGGGGTTTCAGGGGGTCAAAATTATATAGGCATGATTTCCTGATGGCCACTCAACCACCAGTTTTTAGACACATCAGTATTGGTAGGTAGTATAAAACTTAACCCTTAAAGCGCCAGACACAACTATTGTCGTCTGCTTTGTCTTCTGCCGGTTACTTTAAAAGTCATTTCTGCAAACAGTGTGGACCCAGATCAGACTGCTCCTTTAGGAGCAGTCTGATCAGGGTCCACACTGTTTGCCTGTATGCAAAAATGGGTTTGAAAAGTTTGGAAGAATATTCAGCAGATGACATATACAGACAACATTTTCAGATGCAGGTTTTCTTGGCGTTTTAAGGGTTAATGCTTAATGGGAAAATTTTCAGCAGATGATATTTTGAAATATTTGTCTTGTTTTTTATTTTTGTTTATTTTCGAGAAAATAAGGTTTGAGATTTCATGCAGATTTGCTTTGAATGTCAAACTCTGTTTTCTGAGAAAAATTAGAAACGTATCAATTTGTTGTCTGCTGAATTTGTTTGCTCAGAGAGTGGTAAAGGTTAATGATATCATTGTACATGTACATAGTGTGGTATTTAACACTTAACATGCTGGATAAAAATTTTCAGCAGACCACATTTTGAAATACTTTTCTTATTTTTCCCAAAAATTAGGCTTTGACATTTCATGCAAACTGTCTAGTTTATATGAAATGTCAAAGCTTATTTTCTAGGAAAAATAAGAAAATATAAATTGTCGTCTACTGAAAATGTTCAGGGAGTGGTAAAGGTTAGAAGTTTTTAAAATATGGTAAATATCCTAAAACTTTAGACACTTCATCCCCTACTTTTTTTTCTAAGTTTTTTATACTTGGTAGACTTGCAAACACTATTATCTAGATGTAGTCTGAACAGGGTCTGCACTGTTCATATACATCATTTTGTCAGAACAATTGCTCATTTTCTCCCTCTGGGAGATGACACAAAATGACCCACAAGGTTTGACTCATCATTTAACAAGAGAGAAAAACGTCTCATATAAAATGGACCAGACAATTACATACATACATACATACATACATACATACATACATAGCTTGAGATAAGAGTGGGTATCCAGATCTGGGATCCAGATAATAGTTTCCTTGGGAAAACTGCACACACACACACACACACACACACACACACACACACACACACACACACACACACACCAGAACTGAATAATTAGGCAGAAATACTTTACCAGATTACCCAGAAACAGAATGTTTGAAGCTACTAATTTAAGTTCTTTTATCTGTACATACCCTAATTAAACATTGATCATCAGTGTTTACGGACAAAATGGACAAATTCAGCCATTGTACAGTCATTCTCTACCACAATCACAAAGGCTCAACATTCAAGGAGGTCAAGGAGGACATGATGATCACATTAGGGAAGGATACCCCTTCATATAAATAGTGGTGAAAAGGTGGGCAGCTGAGTTGAACTGTGGCAGGGAGACTGGGAGCTGTCTGGGAAAGCCAGTCACCATTACCACACCACAGACCATTGCCAAGGTACTTTTGCAATGCAAAGGCTACTCACATTTTTCCAGCAAAAAAATATTGATGTATTTGCCATATTTCAAGATAGAAATTTTAATGTCACATTAGCTAAAAACTTCGTTAAGTTTTGAACAACTGGGCCGAGATCAATACATGTTTTAACTCCAAAATAGCAGACTTGATTTTATTTAGCCTGGTAATGAACAGTCATGTAAAATGCAACCCTGCTTATGCCCTCAAACAAAATGTATGTGCATTTATTTATACATGCAATTTCAAATTAAGATTATTCTTTTTCTGATTTTACATGCATAATAGGTTTGGCATGTTTGAGACACCTGGTTTTTCTGAGGATGTTCAGGAAATGGGGAGAAATCCCCTTAGTGTGGACTAAGATCATTGATGATCATGATGCTGTCCATGCATGATTTCATGTCTGATCATTGAGTCAATTGTTGAATGTTTGTAACTACCAACCGGAGTTGTTTTTTCCTCCTAAATGATTAATCCTTAAAATGCTGTAGCAGACAACAGAGAAAGTAAGGCATGTCATTTCATATGAATTGTCTGCCAGAAGATTCACACAAAATGTCAAGCATTATTTGCTCTGAACAGTCATGTCTTAAAAAGATCAAAATATTGACTATGTAGTTGTGACAGGGGCTTTAAGGGTTAATCATTGTGCATCAGTGGTTTCCAATAAAATGGACAACATGGGCCATCATAAAGTCATCCACTACCTCAGTCACAAGGGGTCAATATTCAAGGAGATCCAGGAATACATGGTGGTCCCACTATGACATGGTGAAGAAGTGTACTGTTGAGTTTAGCTGGGATAATCTGGAGGACAACCCCATCCAAGAGGACCAGTCACCATTATCACACAAGAGACCATTGCAAGGTTCTTGCAGTATCATTGTAGACAGAAGAGCACAGAGTGTTACATTGCTGCAAGGTGTCAGCTTCTTGGGTCCCAAAGCTCCTTGGACCTGATCAGAAATGGATTCAGCACAACTTATCAAGGGAGAATGACAACTTGGGTTTCTCTGGCAATTTGTGACCACAGATGACACCTAGGTCCATCACTTCCAACCAGAGATGAAGTCAGAGCTGAGTAAAGGTTCTCTGCCCTCCAAGAATGCTAAGAGAGTGATGTCTGCAGGAAAGGTTCTGGCCTATACTTTATAGGATGCAAAAGGTGTGCTGCTGTTGGACTACCTAGAAGGGTCAAACTATCACTCCATTGACAAGAAGGGTGCTCTTCAACTAGAACAGGGCTCTGGCACACACATCCACAGTGTCCAAGCCTGGCTAATAGGTGGATTCCAGCTTGTTAAACACCACTCCTGATTAAGTTTTAAATGCTGTGGACAACTTCCTGAGGGCCCAAGATGGTACCCTCTGCACAGACGGTATGAATCTGCTTCATGACCTCTGAACTAAATGTGTTAATGAAAGAGGGGATTATGTTTTCCAGTAGAACATGGTTGTTTGATTTTCTAAAACTGGCTCCAACTGCTCTTGGAGCATGCTCTCAGAAGGGTAAATCAGTTATTTCATACACCATTACTGTAACAGCAACTTATTTTGGGACAGATTTTTTAGAAGGTTTTTTTATTAGAAAACTGGAAGAGAAATCATAAAAACACTGAAATAACACTAAGTAATGGAACAGACAGACAGAAAGTCATGGAAATAGACATTTCTTTCTTTTTTTTTTTTTTTTTTTTTTTTTTGGTCCTCCCCTAAACACATAGAACAAAATACTAGTCTTTTTTTAAGCAAGTTTTCATATATCTTTATGATAAAGTAAAATTAATTTCCATGTAAAATAGGTTTGGTGTAATAGATTGCCTGCCACAACACTGGTGTGAATCTAGTTAAGTTTTTAAGAATTTACTATGAATATATATGATAAGGTTTTTAACATATCTTTTTGAAAAAAAAAAAATAAAAGATTAGTTTCATTCTTAAAACCTTTGTAAATGTCACAGAAATTCTCATCGCTACTCATTTTTGAGATTGCAAGTATGGCATCTGATTAACTTTTCACCCATTTAATAGAAATTTCTATAGTTAAATAAAAGCTATGACTGAATGAATTAAAGATATCTCCATTTTTAGTTAGAGATATCTTTAATTTAATAGGGTATATTTAAATGTTCCATCAGTTTAATAAAGATACCTTTGTCATTTAAAGATATCTTTATTTTAGTATAAATAGATTTCTTTATTGTAAATAAAGGTCTGCAATAAAGACGTCTGTTATTGGTTTATCTTAGTAATGATATAATTAATTGAATTAGATATATCTGCTTCAATTAAAGATATCAATATCCATTACATATATCTATAGCTGTATTAGAGATAGCTCTGTTTAATCTTTAATATGGAAATCTTTAATTCGGTTAGAGATATTGAATTAAAGACATTTCTATAAAATGGGTAAAAACCAAACAGAGTGCCACATGTTGCTCTTTAGCCTCCTGAAATTGATAATTATATGGTTTCATCCAGAATCTGCTTATTGCCTAATAATCACTGTATTAACAGCTTGATACCTAATCACACACAATAATTGATAATTCTGTAATATTAATGTTAATAATTGTTCACTCTTGATGTCTAGGCAGTTGCTGGATGAAAAGACAGCAAAATTTAATATATAAATACTTCTATGTCAGTTTCCTTATTTTGTCTATGTCATACAGACATGAGGCTTGTATACGGGGGATACCAGTTTCTCATAAAACAGATTCCTCAAATATCCTATGACTCATAATTGGATATTGCAATATCTTTAAATAAATAAACTGGGATATCTATTCCAAAATTTTGAGATATCCCATATCCCTTAATTCAAATACAAAATATCATAGTCTCCCTAAATTAATCTTTAATGTGCTAAGCAAATTTATAGCAGCTACATTCTAAAATTGATTTTGTTATTTTTCAGAGAAAATAAAACAACATTTTATGTGAATCATCAGATAGGCAGACAGTTTGATTAAATGTCAAGCCATATTTTCTCCATAAAATAGAAGAAAAAATCAAACTGTCATTTGCTGTAGTTGTGATTAATGCTTTGAGGATTAATAAAGCAACAATTCCGTAACCTGGAAACCCCAAACAAGCTTCAGAAATATCTACTTCCACAAAGACTCGGCTAGATTCACAGTAGGGTGGTTTGCAGTTCCATTTATATAAAATTGCCTCTTTTGTTTATTTATTTATTTATTAAGAACATCAGTATGGCTAATATATAGCTGCTGTATCAAAATTGCACCTTTAAGCCATTACTTCATAGTAAATGGACAGTTTAGTCCAGGATAAATGAAAAAAATCCACAATAAACAAAATATCACCCCCTCAGTCTAAATTAAATATTTCTTACTTCCTTACCAAACATAAGAATCTTTCCTGAAACAAATGGCTGTTATGGTTTATTAAAGGATTTATTGTTTATTCTGAAAGCATACTGCATGAGCATTTTTTCCAGTTCTGATAATTTCCAAATTTTAGAACAAACCTACTTCAAATGCTACGGGTTTATGATGAGTGATAAGTTTGCGGGGGAAAATAAAAGTCAGTTTTAGAAAATCAAACAGTTATTTTTCAGCATAGTCCCCTCCTAGATAAAAACACCTAGTTTATTTAGTCAGCAGTCATGGAGTAGATGGCTCCCTTTGGTGTCGAAGGTACCACCCTTGGCCCTTAGGAAGTAGTCCAAGGCATTCATAACATCATTATCTGAGCCAAAATGACAGCCACCAAGCTACTTTTTGCATAATCAGGAAGAAATAGTAGTCAGAGGGTGTTGTTAAGAGAATCAGGTGGGTGTTCAACAAGTTTGAATCCACATTTTTAGATAGCAGCCATATATCACTGTGGATGTACATTGTATGTACTGGAGCATTGTCCTAGTGGAAGAGCTTTCTTCTTGTCTCTGGAGATGGGCTCCGTGTAGTTGGCTCCGGCTCTGGTGATAGTGCGACTCTTTTTTAGTGTAGTAGAGCAAGTGATCACCTTGCCTGCAGACATCACTGTCTTAGCTTTCTTAGGAGGCAGAAAACCTTGATGTTTCCATGGCTTTGACTGGTGCATCATTGCTGATTGAAAGTGATGGACCTTATTTCATCTGTTCTCAAAAATCTCCAGAAGAAACTGCCGGATCCGCCTAAATGGCAACATTTTCCCTAGTTGTGGAGAGTCTATTTCTGATCAGGTCCAAGGAGCCTTTGGGAACCAATGAGCCGACATGTACCTTGTCTAGCTCTGGCAATGTATTACTCAAGTGACTATGTTGCTCATCTGTCTGCACTGAGGATAGCAATTGTCTCCTCTGAGGTGATGGTGAGTGGTCCTCTTGGAAGGGGGTTGTCTTCCAGATTCTCCCTGCTAAACTCAACAGTACACTTCTTCACCATATCATAGTGGGAGCACCATATGTTCCTCGATCTCCTTGAATGTTGACCCCTCATGACTGAGGTAGTAGATGGCTATGATGGTCCTGCAAGCTTATCCATTTTATAGGAAACCACTGATGCACAATGATAGACGCTTAAAAACCCCAGTCAGAACTGCAATAGTCAACATTTTGATCTTTTAAAACATGGTTTTTCAGAGAAATAAGGCATGACATTTCATGTGAATCTTCTGGCAGATGATTCACATGAAGCATCATGCCTTACTTTCTCTGTTGTCTGCTACAGCATTTTAAGGATTAATCATTTAGGAGGAAAAAAACAACTCCGGTTGGTAGTTACAAACAGTCAACAATTGACTCAATGATTAGACATGAAATCATGCATGGACGCATCATGATCATCAATGACATAAGTCCACACTATGGGGATTTCTCCCCGTTTCCTTAAAATATGCAGAAAAAGTCTGTTAGAGGGCATAAGCAGTGTTGCATTTCACATCACTGTTAATGACCAGGCTGAATAAAATTAAGTCTGCTGCTCTGGAGTTACAACATGTATTGATCTTGGTCCAGTTGTTCAAAACTTAACGAAGTTCTTAGCTAACATGACGATAAAATTTCTATCATGAAATACGGCAAATACATTGATATTTTTTGCTGAAAAAAATGTAACCTTTGCATTGCAAATGTTACTCACATTTTTACAGCAAAAATATCAATGTGTTTGAAAATACCTTGGCTATAACAGTTAACAGATTTGTCATTAATGAGTTTGTTAAGTTAATGATGTTTTAAACAACTGGACCCTGTTCTATGTGTCTAAAGAATCTAGCCAAATATCCAGATAAGAGGGGTATCCAGATAGTATTTTTTATTTCTCCACAAAAACATATATTGTGGGTACCTATTAGAAGTGCTTCAGTGAGATACATGTACTTCTAATGAGTACCCACAAAATGCGTTTTAGTGCAGAAATCAGAAAATATCAACACTTTTTGCTTGAAAAAAAGTGCCTTATCTGGAGCTATGAGCTAGCTTGCATAACAAATTACTACATGTATTCTTTATATTTTTGGATCTCTGATATTGAATAAGTAAATAAGGTATTAATGTCCTGAAATTCCTAACACTTTATTTCATACATTTTTTGCCTACATTTTGCTTTTTATGCAGTTCTTTCTTAAAGTAATTAGTGGAATAGAAACAGTGTAGACCCTAATCAGACTGCTCTTTCAGGAACAGTCTGATCTTGGTCTGCAGTATATGCATATGCCATTCATCAGACACTTTGGTGTACAAAATTTTAGGACATTAACTCGTACCTAGTCTGGCAAAATAAAGAAAGGAAACATGAAGCAGTTCCTGTAATGAAATAGTGTTAAACTTTCAGGGCAGACAACTCTTGTCAAATCATTTTTATCTCCTTTCTGGAAAAGGGTCTACTGGGAAAGGGGTAGACACTTTTTCAGAGAGGTTTGACATTTGAAGGTTGTCTCCCTTGTAGAAAATGGTGAAATATCAGCCATTTGTATCTTGTCTCCTTTGTAAAAAATGGTGGAATATCAACCATTTGTATCTCTTCTCTTTAATCATAATTGAACAATATGTTGATCAGCTGGTGGTGTGCGGTATTATGTCTTTTTGTTAAGTGTTTTTGTGGACTTAAAAAATACAAACATTTCTGATTAAAGAGTTTTTTGTTTGTGTTGAAGTTTTACGGCCCAGTCAACCCAATGGGTTCATGTCGAGTGGGGTCAGTTTATCTAACCACCCGTTTACTGGGTGGGCTTAGTCCCTTAAGCCATTAACCAGTATTGTGCACATTCTTTCGCCAGAAACTGACAACTGCCCTTCTGATTAAAGAGTTAAAACCATGACTAAATAAGTAATTATAGTTCAGTGTAATTGCTGTTCTCTTTCTGGATTCTGTCATGTCATGAGGCGTTGTCATGTAAAAGGTGGACTCCTGACCAGCCTTTGCTTGGTCATTTCTTATTGTAACAAGTAAATTGGTCAGTGTATATGACTGCATCTATCAATTTGAAATAACTTGGTCAGTTGGAAAGCAATTTGAACGAAATAAACGGGTATCGTTAGTTATTGAACACACCATTCAAGTGCAATGAAGCATTTTAAAATATACCTGGGATAAAAACCAAGGAAGCCTATTATATTAGTGACAGAACTTTTTGCATGACCCTCGTAACATCAAACTCCAGTGTAAGTTGACCTTTAAAGTGCCAATCACAACTGCAGCAGATGACAATTCATAGCTCTAGATACGGATGTGTAAAAAGATAATTGAGGGATAAGTTTACACATTTCTCTGAAGAATCATACATTTTGGGTACTCATTGGAATTGCCTCAATGAAGCAGTTCTAATGAGTCCCCACAATGTATGTTTTTTATTGAGAAAAAAAAATCAATAAATTATCCCTTTATCTGGAGTTATGGGTATTTTGAATTATTATTTTTAGGGAAAATAAGGCTTGACATGACACAGGAAATATTGAGCCTTACTTTCTCTTAAAAATGGTATAAATTCTTAAAAATGGTATAAACTCTTAAAAATGGTATAAAAATAAACATCTGCTACAGTTATCCTTAGCACTTCAAGGGTGAACACAGCAGATGCTGATTAAAGGGCACAGCTATGCAGGCTGGTTTGTCTTTACTATTTACTTATGGCTTTGCAGATTTTTCCATATCACAGCTGACCGGCACAGTGGCTCAGTGGTAGAGCGTCCGCTTTGTGACCGGGAGGTTGCGGGTTCGATCCCCGGCCGGGTCATGCCAAAGACTTTAAAAATGGTACTAGCTGCTCTTTCGCTTGGCGCTCAGCATTAACAAAGTAGAGCTAGAACTGGTCAGCTCAGTGTCAGTATAATGTGACTGGGTGGAATATCATGTCAAAGTGTCTGGGGCGTGATATTTCAGTGAGGCAGCACTCTAAAAGTGAGCATTGAGCTCCCTGCCACATCCAGACACCGTCGCGATATGACTGAAAAAGGTTGAAAGCGACGTTAAGCCCAAATCAAACAAACAAACATATCGCAGCTCAGTACTTTTTAGCATGTTTAATCCTTAAGGTGTCAATCACAGCTGCAGCAGATGACATTTTAACTTTTTTTTCATATAGAATAAAAACATTTCATGTGAATTGTCTGCTAGGCAGACAATTCACATAAAATGTTTTCTTATTTTCTCTGAAAAGTAGCCACAAAAGGTTCAAAATATTATCTGCTGAAGCCGTGACTGTGCTTTAAGGGTTAAAATGTTTTAAAGTTTTGCAGTAAATGCTTGTTAGAAAAAGTATTTTTAAATGTTATTTTTGAATATAAATTGTTTTGAAATCAATTTTTGCCTGTGTTTTTGTTGTTCTTTTTATTAATATGATCTAGCTCATATTCATTGAGGGGGAGATTTGTGTAAAATTAGTCCTGGCCAACCAAAGTGTTTTGGACCATCAGTGTTCTAGCCTTCTAAGTTCTGTAAAATTGTATCTTCCTCCAGACTATTCAGTTTGTAAAAGGGTATGTCATAGTTAATAATTCACCTTTACTGCACCCCCTCTCACCTAAGCAGTTAATATACAGCAACACATGGGGTGGTGTTCTATACAAAAATCAAACCATGGTGATCAGGGACCAGTTTCACAAAACTTGGCACAATAAATATTTTTTTTATTTATTGCTGGGTAAAATTTTCAGCAGACAGCATTTTGAAACATTTTATTTTTCCCAGAAAACAGGTTTTGATATTTCATGCAAATTGTCTCCACTAACAGGTTATGACATTTCATGCAAATTGTGCCAGCCTAGGTGGCTCAGTTGGATGCGCCGTCCGACTGGAGACCAGGAGGTCGCGGGTTCAACCCCCACCAAGGTCGGCAACATTCTTTCGTGGAGATTCATCATGAAATATTCTCTACGGTCATTCTCTCCCTTCCCCTGATTCAAGAAGGGCAGTTGTCAGTTTCTGGCGAAAGAATGTGCTTAATACTGGTTAACAGCTTAGAGGACTAAGCCTGCCCAGTAAACATGTGGTTAGTTAAAGTGACCGCACTCTACATGACCCCATTGGGTTGACTGGGCCTTAAAACCCCAACACAAACAAACAAATTCATGCAAATTGCAGTGGAGTGGAGATAATTTGCATGAAATGTCAAAACCTGTTTTCCGCAAAAATAAGAAAAAATATCACCACTGGAGGCAATTTGCATGAAATGTCAAAACCTGTTTTCTGGGAAAAATAAAGAAAAATATCAGCAATGTGTCATCTGCTGAATTGGCCCAGAGAGTGGTAAAGGTACAGTAACAAAGTGTTCCAGGGGTCCCCTGGGGTTATCCCCACCCCCTCCAGTTCATATAAGGCTAAATATTTCAGAACCCCCTAAACACTGTATTTTTTTTTTCCTTATGATAGGACTCATTCAGTGACACTGTGTCCCCACGGGGCATGCCCCATCCCCTTCACTCCATACAAGACCTAATATTATCTCAGAAATTGTTCAGATCCCCACACCTAAAACTATATATATTCTTGTTCTTATGATGAAAGGCATCTAATGACACCAACTGGGGGTATCCTGGGTGCATGCCCAACCCCTATCACCTCGTAAAAGGCCATACCTCAACCGTTCAGATCCCCACCCCTAAAGCATATATATTCTTGTTCCTTATGGTAAGAGGCACCCAGTGACACCAACTGGGGGGTCCCCCGGGATTATGCCCCACCCCTCCAGTTCATATAAGGCTAAATATCTCAGAAACCATTCAAAACCCCAACCCAAAACCATATATTATTGTTCCTTATGAAAAGACATATTCAGTAACACTGACCAGGGTCCCAGGGTTGATTGCCCCACCTCCTTCACTTCATAAAATGCCTACTATATCTGAAACCCATTCAAATCCCCAACTTTAACCATATATAATCTTGTTCCACATGATAAGCTGCATCCATTGACACTGACCAGACATCTCCTTGGGGTATGCCCCACCCCCTCCAGTTTATATAAGGCATAATATCTCAGAAACTGTTCAGAACCCAACCCCAAACCATATACATTATGCCCCGCCACAAACAGTGGCGAGGGTATTATGTTATACCCTCCAAAATTTTGAATGTTTGCCGTCCGCCAGCGCTTCCATTATTTGTGTCCACTCCATAACAATATATACAGTTTGAAATATTTTCACGAAACTTCACACAAATCTAAAGCACTGTGAGACGTGCATAACACAAAAATAGTAACTATGGTTTGCCTACTTTTGGAGTTACTAGCGTCCTTTGAGCATTGAACATAGCCATTTCTACCATGTTTTCATATCTGCTCTGTAAGTTGAAAACCATTCCAGATATTTTGACAGAACTTCACACAAATGTAAAGTGTCATGAGACAAGGTGCAGAATTTAACAATTATAACTGGTTTACCTACTTTTGGAGTTATGGCTCTTTGACCTTTGAAAATAATGATTTCTGTAATATATTCATGTAATATACTTAAAAACTGTTTGAGTATTTTCTTGAAACTATGCAAATGTTTATCACCATGATACCATGTGCAAAACACAAGAACCATAACTCTGAATTACCTGCTTTTGGAGTTACCACCCTTTGAATATTGTTAATAGCGATTCAAGTATCATACTTGTGATCTTTCTATAACTTGAAAACCATTTCAGAAGTTTTCTTGAAGCCTTGCAAAAATAGAAGGCAACATAAGATAAAATGTAGAGCACATTTTATTTTTACAGAGTTATGGCACTTGCTTGATGTAAATGCAGTGTCCGGACATGGTGCAGTGCTTTCAGTGCTTTTATTCCTTATGATAAGATTGCTTTCAGTGACTGACTGTGGGGTCCCATATTTGTATGCCCCAACTCGCCAGTTCATGTAAGGATTCATATCTCAGAAACCGTTCAGACCACACCACAAAACCATGTATATTCTTGTTCCTTATTATAAGACACATTCAACAACACGGACCAACCCACCTCCAGTTCATATGAGGTTTAATATCTCGGAAACCATTGAGAACCATACCCCTAAACCATATATACTGTTGTTCTTTATGATAAGGTGCATTTAGTGACACCAACCATGGAGTGGGGCATACCCACAAGGGACCAATGGGTGGTGTCACTGGATGTATCTTATCATAGGAAAAAACAATATCTGTAGTTTAAGACCAAGGTATGCCCCACTCCATTCAGTTCATATAAAACTTAATATCTTGGAAGCCTTTCCAAACTCCACCCCTAAACCAAATATTTGTTGTTTCCTTATGATAAGACACATTCAGTGACACAGACCGACCCCTTCCAGTTCATATAAGGTTTAATATCTCAGATACCATTCAGAACCCCACCCTTTAACTATATATATTGTTTTTTCTTATGATAAGACACATTCAGTGACACCGACCACTGGTCCCTTGGGGGTATGCCCCACTCTCTTTAGTTCATATAAGGCTTAGTATCCCAGAAACCTTTCAGAACCCCACCACTAAACCATATATATATTGTTCCTTATGATAAGCCACATTCAGTGACACTGACTCTGGGTCCCTTGGGGATATGCCCCACCCCTCTAGTTCATATAAGGTTTAATATCTAAAAAAACTGTTCACCATGTAAACCATGTATATTTTTGTTCATTATAAGATGCATTCAATGACACTGACTCAGAGACCATTAGATCCATACTCCATGGGGTATGCGTCCCCTCCGCCCCCCCCCCACCCCCCCACCCGACTGGTTCACTTAAGGCTTGATTTCTCAGAAAAAGGATGGCTCCCCACCACTGAAATCTTATGATAAGACGCATTCAATTCAGGATCCCCCTGGGTATGCCCCTCCACCTCCAGTTCACATAAAGTTTAATATCTCAGACACTGTTCGGATCCCTACCCCTAAACTATATGTATTACTGTTCCTTATGATAAGATGCATTCATTGACACTGACTGTGGGTCCCCAGGGGGTATGCCCCGCCCCATCTTAGAAAATGTTCAGATCTGTGCCAAGGATTCGAAAATTCTTTTATCTTAGATAACAAATTAAAATGGACACAGGCGTCCAATTGATACTGGCTTACAGTTGGGCAAGGCCTGCTATCCTTGTAGCAGGTAAGGATAGAGGGGAAATGTTTTTGTTTCTTCTGTTTCTTTGCTTTCATTCCTGTTCCTCTTTCTTCCCTGTCCCTCTCTTTGGTCTCCCCTACTGTCTCTTCTATCTCTTTTCTCCCTTTCTCTGGTAGACGACACAAAATGACCCACAAGGGTTGCAGTGTCGTTAAACTCCAACACATTCAAAAAATGGACACAGAGTCCTCATTTGAGTATTGGGAACTTGTTTGGGAGACTATGATTGGTAGGTAATAATCATATCATGTTTTTATACGCTCGTTTTGAAAAAAAGGGCGTATTATGGCACTGTCCGTCTGTCTGGCATAAAGAATTCTTGTGCGTGTCATAACCAGGTAACTGTAAAGAATATTTTGATGAAACTTCATAGTAATATGTATGAGGTCAAGATGGCAGTGTGTACAAAAATGGTTGCTCTCCCTTTCTTAGTTTCTGAGTTACTGCCCTTTAATTAGCTCACCTGAGCTGAAAGCTCAAGGTGAGCTTTTGTGATCACTCACCGTCCGTCGTCGTCGTCGTCGTCGTCCGTACGTGCGTCCGTCCGTCCGTCCGTCCGTCCACAATCTTTAAACAACATCTCCTCCTAAACCACTGATTGGATTTTGACAAAACTTCACAGGAATGATCCTTGGTTGGTCGTCTTTCAAAGTTGTTCAAATGGTTCCGGTCCGTTGCATATCTAGGTCACAGGAGCTAAAAATAGATTTTTTAATAAAAAACTTAAAAAATCTTCTTGTCAGAAACCACTGGACCGATTTCAATATAATTTTGCAGAAATGTTCCTTTGGTGATCCTCTACCAAGATTGTTCAAGCCATTCAGTTTCGTCAAAAAACATGGCCGCCAGGGGGCGGGGCTTATTTTCCCTGTATATCTATATAGAAAACTTTAAAAATCTTCTTGTCAGAAACCACTGGACAGATTTCCATATAATTTTGCAGAAATTTTTCTTTAGTGATCCTCTACCAAGATTGTTCAAGCCATTTGGATTCGTCAACAAACATGGCCGCCAGGGGGCGGGGCTTATTTTCCCCATATATCTATATAGAAAACTTTAAAAATCTTCTTGTCCGAAACCACTTGACCGATTTCAATATAATTTTGCAGAAATGTTCCTTTGGTGATCCTCCACCAAGATTGTTCAAGCCATCTGGATTCGTCAAAAAACATGGCCGCCAGGGGGCGGGGCTTATTTTCCCTATATATCTATATAGAAAACTTTAAAAATCTTCTTGTCCGAAACCACTGGACCGATTTCAATATAATTTTGCAGAAATGTTTCTTTGGTGATCCTCTACCAAGATTGTTCAAGCCATTTGGATTGGTCAAAAAACATGGCCGCCAGGAGGCGGAGCTTTTTTTCCCTATATAATCTATATAGAAAACTTTTAAAAATCTTCTTGTCCGAAACCACTGGACCGATTTCAATATAATTTTGCAAAAATGTTCCTTTGGTGATCCTCTACCAAGATTGTTCAAGACATTTGGATTCGTCAAAAAACATGGCCGCCAGGGGGCGGGGCTTATTTTCCCTATATAATCTATATAGAAAACTTTTAAAAATCTTCTTGTCCGAAACCACTGGACCGATTTCAATATAATTTTGCAAAAATGTCCCTTTGGGGATCCTCTACCAAGATTGTTCAAGCCATTTGGATTCGTCAAAAAACATGGCCACCAGGGGGCGGGGCTTATTTTCCCTATATATCTTTATAGAAAACTTTAAAAATCTTCTTGTCCGAAACCACTGGACCGATTTCAATATAGTTTTGCAGAAATGTTCCTTTGGTGATCCTCTACCAAGATTGTTCAAGACATTGGGATTCGTCAAAAAACATGGCCGCCAGGGGGCGGGGCTTATTTTCCCTATATAATCTATATAGAAAACTTTTAAAAATCTTCTTGTCCGAAACCACTGGACCGATTTCAACATAATTTTGCAAAAATGTTCCTTTGGTGATCCTCTACCAAGATTGTTCAAGCCATTTGGATTCGTCAAAAAACATGGCCACCAGGGGGCGGGGTTTATTTTCCCTATATATCTATATGGAAAACTTTAAAAATCTTCTTGTCCGAAACCACTGGACCGATTTCCATATAATTTTGCAGAAATGTCCCTTTGGTGATCCTGTACCAAGATTGTTCAAGTCATTTGGATTTGTCAAAAAACATGGCCGCCAGGGGGCGGGGCTTATTTTCACTGTATATCTGTATAGAAAACTTTAAAAATCTTCTTGTCAGAAACCACTGGACCGATTTCCATATGATTTTGCAGAAATGTTCCTTTGGGGATCCTGTTGCAAGATTGTTCAAGCCATTTGGATTTGTCAAATAACATGGCCACTAGGGGGTGTGGGGCTTATTTTCGATATAATTCTATATAGAAAACTTGAAAAAATCTTGTCGTCAGAAACCACAGGACTGATTTCAATATAACTTTGCAGAAATGTTTCCTTGGTGACCCTTTACCAAAATTGTTCAAGCTGTTATGATTTGTCAAAAAACATGGCCGCTAGGGGGCGGGGCTTATTTTCCTATATAATTTATCTATATAGAAAATTTTAATAGTCTTTTCAGAAAGCACTTGACAGATTTCAATGTAACTTCGCAGGAATGTTTCTTATGTAACCCTCTATCAAGATTGTTCAAGCCGTCATGATTCGTCAAAAAACATGGCCGCCAGGAGTTGGGGCTTATTTTCCATATATATCTATATAGAAAACTTTAAAACTTTTCTTGTTAGAAACCACTGAACCGATTTCATTATAACTGCAGAAATTTTTCCTTGGTGACCCTCTACTAAGATTGTTCAAGTAATCATGATTCGTCAAAAAACATGGCTGCCTGGGGCAGGGCTCAATACAACTTGGCAGGAATGTTTCTTTGGTGACCCTCTACAAAGATTGTTCAGGCCGTCATGATTCATCAAAAATCATGGCCGCTAGGGGGCGGGGCTTATTTTCCCTATATAGAAAACTTTAAAAATCTTCTCGTAAGAAACAGTTGGACCGAGTTCAATGTAACTTGGCAGGAATGTTGCTTTGGTGACCTTCTACCAAGATTGTTCAAGCCTTCATGATACGTCAAAAACCATGGCCCACAGTGGGGTGGGGCTTATTTTTCATATATATCTGCATAGAAAATTTTAAAATTCTTCTTGTCACATACCCCATGACTGATTTCAATATTACTTGGCTGGAATGTTGCTTTGGTGAACCTCTATCAAGATTGTACAAGCAATCATGATTCGTCAAAAAACATGGCTGCCATGGGGTGGGGCTTGTTTTCCCTATATATCTAAATAGAAAACTTTAAAAATCTTCTTGTCAGAAACCACTGAACAGATTTCAATATAACTTGGTAGGAATGTTCCTTTGGTGACCCTCTACCAAGTTTGTTCAAGCTGTCATGATTCGTCAAAAAGCATGGTCGTTAGGTCGTAGGGCTTTATAGCTATATAAAACTTTTTAAACCACTGGACCAATTTCAATATAACTTGGCAGAAATGTTCCTTTGGTGACCCTCTTTTAAGATTCAGTTCAGGTCATCAAGATTTGTAAAAAAACATGGCCAGGGGTGTGGTGGAGGGGGGTGGGGGTGGTTAGTGCTATAAAGTTTATACAAAAATCCTAGAGCAGTGAACTTGGCTGAAACTTCAACAGTAAATATGCAAATCTGTTTGGTCAGGTGAGCGATATAGGACCATCATGGTCCTCTTGTTAGTATTTTACAGACTATCCTTGTGTACATCATAACTGAGTAACTGTAAGGAATATTTGAATGAAACTCCATAGCAATGTGAATGAAGTCAAGACAGTGTGTCGTGTGCAAAAATGATTGCTCTCACTTTCTTACTTTCTGAGTCACTTCCCTTTCATATGATTTTTTATGCCCCGGCCATTTTCAATGAGTGGGCATATAGTATCATAGCTGTCCGTACATATGTCTGTCTCATCCGTCATGTCTGTCCGTCCTGTCCATCCTGTTTGTACCATTCAATATCTTTTGAAAAGATATAGTGTATGGGTCAAATTTTATACACAGGTATATAATCATAAAATGTAGGTCAAGTTCAGTTAGGGTAAATTCCACCAATTATTAGCTTGCTGGGAGTGTGTCCCTGGAGAGCTTATATTGTCACCCAGTCGTTGGTGTCCTAGTCTGCATTGGCGTCCCTGTTGGCATCAGTGTTGGCATCCATGGCGGCGTCCGCGTTAGCACAATGTTTAAGTTTTCAAAGGTGTGCCTAGTTTTTTAATCGTTTAAGGTACTGCTTTCATATTTGGCCTACACCTACCTTAGTGTAAGACCTTGCAATAGCATACACCCCCATCCCCAAGTTTATGTAGGTCAGGGTCAGTTCTTACTTTTGTCATTTACACCCATGTTTAAGTTTTGCATTTAAGGTTTGAAAAGTGTTTGTAACTGCAGAAGTATTCAAGATACCGCTTTAATATTTGGCCCACACCAACGTTAGGGTTAGACCTTTCAATAACACACACCCCTTCCTCAGTTTGACCTGCCTAGGTCAAGGTCGGGTCATACTTTTTCATTTAAACCTGTGTTGGAGTTCTTTTTTTAAGTTTTGAAAAGTGTTTGTAACTGCTGAAGTATTCAAGATACCGCTTTGATGTTTGGGCAACACCTACTTTAGGGTACGACCTTTCAATAGTACACACCCCTTCCTCAGTTTGACCTTCTGCAATAGATCAAGATCAGGTCATATTTTGTCATTTACAGCTGTGTTTAAGTTTTGGAAAGTCTACATGACAGCTGAAGTGTGTAAGATATAGCTTTCATATTTCGTCCACACCAACCTAATGAATTCAGCATGTAAGATATAGCTTTCATATTTTGTCCACACCAACCTAAGTGAAGATGTTTCAATGGCATATACCCCATCCCTCAGTTTGACATTCTTCAGACATCAAAGTCAGGTCATACTCTGTCATTTACAGCTATGTTTAAGTTTAAGTTCTGCATTTAATCATTAATATTTAAAGATTGTTTTTAGCTCATCTGAGCCGAAGGCTCATGGTGAGCTATTGTGATCACTCACCGTCCGTCGTCGTCGTTGTCGTCGCCGTCGTCGTCGTCGTCGTCGTCCGGATGTCCGTCTGTCCACAATCTTTAAACAACATCTCCTCCTAAACCACTGGTGGGAATTTGACCAAACTTCACAGGAATGATCCTTGGTTGGTCCTCTTTCAAAGTTGTTCAAATGGTTCCGGTCCATTGCATATCTAGGTCACAGGAGCTAAAAATAGATTTTTTAACTAAAAACTTAAAAAATTTTCTTGTCAGAAACCACTGGACCGATTTCCATATAATTTTGCAGAAATGTTCCTTTGGTGACCCTCTACCAAGATTGTTCAAGCCATTTGGATTCGTCAAAAAACATGGCCGCCAGGGGGCGGGGCTTATTTTCCCTATATTATCTATATAGAAAACTTTAAAAATCTTCTTGTCAGAAACCACTGGACCGATTTCAATATAATTTTGCAGAAATGTTCATTTGGTGATCCTCTACCAAGATTGTTCAAGCCATTTGGATTCGTCAAAAAACATGGCCGCCAGGGGGCGGGGCTTATTTTCCCTATATTATCTATATAGAAAACTTTAAAAATCTTCTTGTCAGAAACCACTGGACAGATTTCAATATAATTTTGCAGAAATGTTCCTTTGGTGATCCTCTACCAAGATTGTTCAAGCCATTTGGATTCGTCAAAAAACATGGCCACCAGGGGGCAGGGCTTATTTTCCCTATATATCTGTATAGAAAACTTTAAAAATCTTCTTGTCAGAAACCACTGGACCGATTTCAATATAATTTTGCAGAAATGTTCCTTTGGTTATTTTCTACTAAGATTGTTCAAGCCATTTGGTTTCGTCAATAAACATGGCCGCCAGGGGGCGGGGCTTATTTTTCCTATATATCTATATAGAAAACTTAAAAAATCTTCTTGTCTGAAACCACTGGACCGATTTCCATATAATTTTGCAGAAATGTTCCCTTGGTGATCCTCTACCAAGATTGTTCAAGCCATTTGGATTCGTCAAAAAACATGGCCGCCATGGGGCGGGGCTTATTTTCCCTATATATCTACATAGGAAACTTAAAAAATCTTCTTGTCAGAAACCACTGGACCGATTTCCATATACTTTTGCAGAAATGTTCCTTTGGTGACTCTCTACCAAGATTGTTCAAGCCATTTGGATTCGTCAACAAACATGGCCGCCAGGGGGCGGGGCTTATTTTCCCTATATTATCTATATAGAAAACTTTAAAAATCTTATTGTCAGAAACCACTGGACCGATTTCAATATAATTTTGCAGAAATGTTCCTTTGGTGATCCTCTACCAAGATTGTTCAAGCCATTTGGATTCGTCAAAAAACATGGCCGCCAGTGGGCGGGGCTTATTTTCCCCATATATCTATATAGAAAACTAAAAAAATCTTCTTGTCAGAAACCACTGGACCGATTTCCATATACTATTGCAGAAATGTTCCTTTGGTGATCCTCTACCAAGATTGTTCAAGTCAGTTGGATTCGTCAAAAAACATGGCCGCCAGGGGGCGGGGCTTATTTTCCCTATATATCTATGTAGAAAACTTTAAAAGTCTTCTTGTCAGAAACCACTGGACCGATTTCCATATAATTTTGCAGGAATGTTCCTTTGGTGATCCTCTACCAAGATTGTTCAAGCCATTTGGATTCGTCAAAAAACATGGCCGCCAGGGGGCGGGGCTTATTTTCCCTATATATCTGTATAGAAAACTTTAAAAAATCTTCTTGTCAGAAACCACTGGACCGATTTCAATATAATTTTGCAGAACTGTTCCTTTGGTGATTTTCTACTAAGATTGTTCAAGCCATTTGGTTTCGTCAATAAATATGGCCGCCAGGGGGTGGGGCTTATTTTCCCTATATATCTATATAGAAAACTTAAAAAATCTTCTTGTCAGAAACCACAGGACCGATTTCAATATAATTTTACAGAAATGTTCCTTTGGTGATCCACGACCAAGATTGTTCAAGCCATTTGGATTTGTCAAAAACATGGCTGCCAGGGGGCGGGGCTTATTTTCCCTATATATCTATATAGAAAACTTAAAAAATCTTCTTGTCTGAAACCACTGGACCGATTTCCATATAATTTTACAGAAATGTTCCTTTGATGACTCTCTACCAAGATTGTTCAAGCCATTTGGATTTGTCAAAAAACATGGCTGCCAGGGGACGGGGCTAATTTTCCCTATATATCTATATAAAAAACTTAATAATTCTTCTTGTCAGAAACCACTGGACCAATTGCTATATAATATTGCAGAATTATTCCTTTGTGATTCTGTACCAAGATTGTTCAAGCCATTTGGATTGTCAAAAAACATGGCTGCCAGGGGGTGGGGCTTATTTTCCCTATATATCTTTATAGAAAACTTGAAAAATCTTCTTGTCAGAAACCACTGGACCAGTTTCATTATAACTTGGCAAAAATGTTTCCATGGTGACCCTGTACCAAGATTGTTCAAGTAATTGTGATTCGTCAAAATACATGGCCGCTAGGGGGCGGGGCTTATTTTCCCTATGTATCTATATAAAAAACTTTAAAAATTTTCTTTTAAGAAACCGTTGGACCGAGTTCAATGTAACTTGGCAGGAATGTTGCTTTGGTGACCCTCTACCAAGATTGTTCAAGCCTTCATGATACATCAAAAAACATGGCCCCTGGGGGTGGGGCTTATTTTCCATATATATCTGTATAGAAAACTTTAAAATTCTTCTTGTCAAATACCTCCTGACTGATTTCAATAATGCTTTAGTAATCCTCTACCAAGAATGTTCAAGCAATCCTGATTTGTCAAAAAAACATGGCTGCTAGGGGGTGGGGCTTATTTTCCCTATAGATCTAAATAGAAAACTTTAAAAATCTTCTGGTCAGAAACCACTGAACTGATTTTAATTTAACTTGGCAGGAATGTTCCTTTGGTTACCCTCTGCCAAGTTTCTTCAAGCTGTTATGATTCATCAAAAAAAAAAAAAAAATGTCCCTTAGGGGGTTGGGCTTTATAGCAATATAAAACACTTTAAAAATCTTTTTATCAGAAACCACTGGACCAATTTCAAAATAACTTGGCAGAAATGTTCCCTTTCAAGATTAAGTCAAGTCATGATGTGTTAAAAAGAAAAAACATGGCCTTGTGTTTTGGGGCGGGGGGGGGGGGGGGGGGGGGGAGTGGGGGCAGGGCTGTAAAATTTATACATAAATCTTAGAGCAGTGAACTTGGCTGAATCTTAAACAGTAAGTATGCAAATCTGTTTGATCAGGTGAGCGATATAGGACCATCATGGTCCTCTTGTTTTTTTAATTTGATCAGCCCTTCCCGGCAAGCTGCGTTGCCTTCTGACAACTCTTGTTATGCAAGTTATGGCCCTTTTTCAACTTTGAAAAATGGTTTCCGTTCGATATCTTTTGAAAAGATTAGTGTATTGGATTCAAATTTTATACACAGGTATATAATCATAAAATGGAGGTCAAGTTTAATTTAGGGTAAAATCCACCAATTTTTATGGAAGTTATGGTCCTTTTTCAACTTTGAAAAATGGTTTCCATTTGATATCTTTAGAAAACATTAATGTATTGGATTCATATTTAATACACAGGCTATGTGATTAACCCTTATCCTGCTGTTCACAACAACCTCTACCTTTGCAAACAGTGTAGATCCAGATCAGTTGGCTTCAGATCAGGATCTACACTGTTTGTCATTCAGTTTGTGAATTTGAACGAAAACATTAGATGATGTAAGCTGATTAGCTGAGAGTCAGAAATGGGTGTGGATAATTAAATTATTCAGCAGGATAAGGGATAAGATATTCTGAAAGAAAAATGGCTGAACTATTGCAAACTGGAGACCCTGATCAAACACCACATGCTGTTACAGCTGATCTGGGTCTGCACTGTTAAGTGTTTGCAAATTACCCTTTTGGGGATCTCCAGACAAAAATGGGTTAACTATGTGTTATATTCTCACTTGCATCATGGTTCCTGATTATAGTGATAGATAAAAAATAAAGAAGTATATTTTTCCACATAAATAATTTTGGTTAAAATATACATTCTAATTATTCAAACTTGAGTATAGGCCTTCAAGGCTGGGACAGGTGGAGATCAAGAAGTGTACCAAGGTACCTGATGCCCTCTTACCTGTGGATACATATCATATATCATAATCGGATTTTTGATTAACGTGCAGGTACAGGGGCAACATCCACATCAGTGGGCCCCCTTCCAGATAGCTGGCTTGCTGCACGCATGGCAGATCTCACACCAGATCTCCAGGTATGTCTATCATGAGGGTTGATAGCCGAGAGCTTCCACTCTCTGCAATCCCTCTATGTCAACTGCTTCCATGTCATCTTGGGCCTCCCAGCCCCATGCTTTCCATCAGCCTGTATGTCAATGGCTGTCTTGACTGCATCATTGCAGTGTTCCACATGTCCGTACCATCGGAGTCTTCTCACCTTCAGAATGAGGTCCGGATCCTCAATGCCCAGCTGCTCAATACCCCCTACCCATTACCATAGCAATTAACCCTTGTCCTGCTGAACCCAGATATACCCTGCCTTTGCAAACAGTGTAGAGCCAGATCAGTTGCCTTCTGAAGAAGCCAACTGATCTGGATCTGCACGGTTAGCCATTAAGTATGTGAATTTATAGCAACAATCCAGATCAAGTAATCTGATTGGCTGAAAATTAGAAGTGGGTGTGGCATTTTAATTTATTCAGCAGGACAAGGGTTAAGGCATTTCAACAGTTAGAAAGCATAAATTGAATGAAGTAAGTAATGTCAGTCTCTCTGTCTGCCTGTCATTGGCACATGAAGGCCCTATGCATAGGAAGAATCATAACATATAACAATGTTCATTTTATAGTGTACAAAGGTGGATTTGCAAGATGGAGATGATGGCAAGTTATACAAACCAGTCATGTTGAACTTTGCTTTATTTCCTTGAAATCCTTTTATTACTTATATATTCTATTTATAATTAGCATTCCGCTATAGGGTAGTAAATTTGTACCCAGGTAATTGGTCTACCCAAAACTCAAGTATGGGGGTACTTATCCCAGCCCTAATAAGCCTGATGAGATTCTTCAACAACTGTTTATAAACCATGTTATACCAAAACATTTTAGACATTATTGTGGACCCAGAAACTTAATTTAGAAGCAGTTTGATCAGGTCTACATTTTTTGCTATTCCATTAATGCTTTTATAAAACTTCACCTGATAGCGAAGTGAAATCAGCTGTTCATAATTTTGGACAAACAATTATGGTGTCATAATATTTGTCATATTTATTTAGACTAGCAGACCTGAGGTAACCCTGTTGACCTTTAGAATATGGGGTCTGATCAGAGACTATATTGTTTTCCACTGATAGAGCAGTTTTTGGACACATCAGCAGGAAATAAATTTGGCATTGGGCAAAAAAAAATTATCTGTTTAGATTACATGTTAGAAAAAAAATAGGTAGGATTGGTAGGGATTTTTTTTTTATGTAGAATTTTACCATAATTACCAGATATATTTGAACATAGCACTGTCATTCATATAACATTTACCAAGTAAAGTCTGCTTGTCTACCATTTGATGTGTTTAAAAGTGCTGATAGAATGGCAACAATATAGACCCTGATCAGACTGCTTCTATAGGAGCACTTTCATCTGGGTCTGCACTGTTTGTTCAGGCCTATTTGTCTGCATATTTAGTATAAATATTTTATCCCAATAAAACCTGTATTTTATATTTTACTTTGAGAAAACATGAAAAAAAAATTGCTAAGTTTCACCAGGAAAATTAGGTTGGGTAGAGTCATTCTAAACACACATATTTTTTTATTTGGCCTTATTAAAATTTTAGGACAGCCATGTAAAAATGAACCCTTAAAATGCCAAGAAAATTTAAATCTGAAAATGTTGTCTGTTTGTGTCATCTCCTGGATATTTTTGCAAACTTTTCAAACCCATATTTTGCATACAGGCAAACACTGTGGACCCTGATCAGACTGCTCCTAAATCTGGGTCCACACTGTTTGTAAAAATGACTTAAAATCACAAGCAGACAACAAAGGCAGCCATCTTGAAAATCTATTTTTTGCTTCTTCTCCTAAACCCAAAAGCCAATTGACTCCAAACATGGTAGGAAGCATTAAGGTGACTTATAGATCAAAAATAGCTAAAATCGTTCCAATCGGAAATCGAAGATGGCCACCATGATAGCCATCTTGAAAACCTTGTTAACACACTAGCAGTCGTATTTTTGAAGCAGTCATCATGAATCTTGCTAAAAATGTTTTGTCTTGATGAGTTCTAGGTCAAGTTTGAAACTTTTAGGACAGCCATGTAAAAATGAACCCTTAAAATGCCATGAAAATGTTGTCTGTTTGTGTGGTCTCCTGGATATTTTTGCAAACTTTTCAAACCCATATTTTGCATACAGGCAAACAGTGTGGACCCAGATCAGACTGCTCCTAAATCTGGGTCCACACTGTTTTCAAAAATGACTTAAAATCACAAGCAGACAACAAAGTAGACGATAATTGTAGTGATTGGCGGTTTAAGGGTTAAGGGGAATTGATACACTTTCAGGGCAGATAACTGTCAAAATTGTTTTTTTTTTGCTTCCCCTCTGAAAGGGGCTCTACTGTAAAAGGAAAGAAGTTGCTCCCAAGTAGAGCAAATTCTTTCCTTTTATAGTAGATCTCTTTCAGAAGGAATTCAAATAGGAAGTCACAAAAAGTTGTCAACCTTCTAAAAAATGGCAAAAAACTACCAAGTGTATCCAGTCACTTTAAGGTGCCTGGGTAGTGTCCAAAGCTACAGATAAGAGGGGGTAAAGGGTATTTCAGCATTGTTTTTAGCTCACCTGAGCACGAAGTGCTCATGGTGAGCTGTTGTGGTCAGTCAATGTCCGTCTTTCGTCGTGCGGCATCAACAATTGCTTTAAAAGCCTACTCCTCCTACACCCCTAGGCCAATTGACTCGATACTTGGTAAGAAGCATTGGGGTGACTTGTAGATTAAAAATAGCTAAACTCGTGCCGATCCAAAATCCAAGATGGCCACCATCTTGAAAATCTATTTTTCTCTTCTTCTCCTAAAACCGAAAGGCCAATTGACTCCAAACTTGCTAGGAAGCATTGGGGTGACTTGTAGATCAAAAATATCTAAAATCATGCTGATCGGAAATCCAAAATGGCCGCCATGGCAGCCATCTTGAAAATCTATTTTTCGCTTCTTCTCCTGAACCAAAAGGCCAATTGACTCCAAACTTGCTAGGAAGCATCGGGGTGACTTGTAGATTAAAAATAGCTAAAATTGTGCCGATCGGAAATCCAAGATGGCCGCTATGGCAGCCATCTTGAAAATCTATTTTTTGCTTCTTCTCCTAAACCCAAAAGCCAATTGACTCCAAACATGGTAGGAAGCATTAAGGTGACTTATAGATCAAAAATAGCTAAAATCATTCCAATCGGAAATCAAAGATGGCCGCCATGATAGCCATCTTGAAAATCTATTTTTTGCTTCTGATGAACCGAAAAGCCAATTGACTCCAAACTTGCTAGGAAGCATCGGGGTGACTTGTTTAAGCAATCATCATGAATCTTGCTCAAAATATTTGTCTTGATGATTTCTAGGTCAAGTTCGAAACTGGGTCACCTGGGGTCAAAAACTAGGTCACCTGGCCAAATCAGCGGAAAACCTTGTTATCGCTTTAGTGGTCACATTTTTCAAACAATCATCATGAATCTTGCTCAAAATATTTGTCTTGATAATTTTTAGGTCAAGTTCAAAACTGGGTCACTTGGGGTTAGAAACAGCTGTTCATAATTTTGGACAAACAATTATAGGTCACCTAGCCAAATCAGCTAAAACCTTGTTAACACTCTAGCGGTCACATTTTTGAAGCAGTCATCATGAATCTTGCTAAAAATGTTTTGTCTTGATGAGTTCTAGGTCAAGTTTGAAACTGGGTCACTTGGGGTAAAAAACTAGGTCACCAGGCCAAATCAGCAGAAAACTTTGTTAACACTCTAGCGGTCACATTTTTTAAGCAATCATCATGAATCATGCTCATAATGTTTGTCTTGATGATTTCTAGGTCAAGTTCAAAACTGGGTCACCTGGGGTCAAAAACTAGGTCACCTGGCCAAGTCAGCGGAAAACCTTGTTAACACTCTAGTGGTCACATTTTTCAAGCAATCTTCATGAATCTTGCTCAATGACAGAGTTTTCATGGCGCAGCCTGGAGGCACAACTAAAGGCTGTATGAAATCGAATTGATTCATATTGGGTTCCTTGAAACTTTATTCTTTGGGGTCACTGCCTTAAAATATGAATAATCACTGAATACTTATAAAACCAAGAGGGTCATGATGGTCCTATATCGCTCACCTGAGTATCATAGCACTTTGAGCATCTGACCTAGAAATGATCAAGGCATATATTCTGACAAAGATTCATAATGATTATGCTAGTGGTTAACAAGGTCGTCTTTCCCCGCTGGTGCTTAACAGGATCTCATTTCCCTGCCAATGCTTTAGAAATTTCCTACTTTAAAATTTTGCCATGGCAACCAAACAAAATGGGCGCTGGTCATAAACCACAAAAACTGTGTGGACTATCCGCAAATGATCATCTGCCAAATATGGTTCACATCACTTCACTGGTTATGGAGAAAATGCAATTTAAACAAAATTAATTCAGAGATACGATAAAAGATTTCTTTTTTGATCAACTTCCAGAACGAGAAACTAACTAAAATTTTACAGGCTGTCAGGTTCCTCATTTTGTGATTGTATTAATACCACTTATCCACATATCAATTTATTAAACTGACTAAAATTTTACAGGCTGTCAGGTGCCACATTTTGTGATTGTATTAATACCACTTATCCACATATCAATTTATTAAACCCTCCTTGCATAATATGTCCTCTTTTGAGGAATAGGAAGCCTTTAAATCTTTAACTCGTTTCTCTCATACAATCTCTTATTGAATTATATAAACATAAAGTAACTGAATTGTTGGGTCTAGTTGTGATTTATTCTGTAACTGTTGGGTCCTCAAGTCGATTATTGTGTCCTTCAAGTTGATTATTGTTTTTTTATAATGGAAATTTATAATGGAGAGCCCAACATTTATGTATATGTTTATATATATAAACTAACTGATTGGGTCTAAATGCGAGTTATTCCCTAACTTTTGGGTCCTCAAGTTGATTATTAGTATGTGTATGTTGTAATGAATTTCTAGGCCTACCAAAAGCTGCAGACAAGTCATGCTGTTGAAACTAAACATGTCAGCCATATTGATAATTTTCTTGCCTATTCATGACAATATGAGGTATTTCACAGGATCCAGTCATTCTCTAGAGGTAAAGTGAACTTGAGGCCCTGGATACTATTGCGCGATGAACATGGCTGATCAGTATTCTACAGTACAGGCCCTGATCAGACTGTGAGGATTTACAGACTGATCTGGGCATTATTTGTTCACGTATAGTACAAAAGCACCTTTCACATAACCCATCAGTACAACATGTAATGTTTAACGCTTAGCACTCTGGGTAAAAAATTTAGCAGATGACATTTTAAAATATTTTCTTATTTTTCTGAGAAAAATATCAATTTGGCATCTGTTGAATCAACCCAGAGAGTGGTAACAGTTAATATCCAGTTGACTGGTTGCTCGGTTCATTACTTGTCATCACACCTTTTAATTAGAATTATCAGTTCTTGTTAAGTGCCCTAAATGTTAATCTTATTTATTGCATAAAAATCAGTGTTGCACGTTATTAATAGCCGTGCATTAACCGGTGAAAAGCCCTGTATTAACAATGCAATTCACGCGCTGTTAATGCAACTTTCAATATGCTACGCAACTTTCAATATGCTCATACCGGACCACAGAATAGCTGCCGTCACGAGATGTGTACTGCCCTACCCTAGAACAAGCATAGTACGTGGAAATAGCGTTCGTGCAACATCAGTGAAAAGGTGAAACAAAATAGTGCAAGATATAACACAAAATGTAGCAAATGTTTTCAATTTTTATGCAATAATAGTGATCGAACATGGTTTTTCAATGCATTAACATTCGCCAGGTCCCTTGGGAGATGTTGAAAACCTCGGCCCCTCCCACGGGACCTGGTGAATGTTAATGCATGAAACACCATGTTTGATCTCTATATTGAACCGTTCCCATGAGAAAAGGTCTTCAGGAAAGCAACATCAGCCTGCATATCTGTTTAGTCTAACTTTTCATTAAAATAATGCATGATATAAGACGGATGATGGACAGTGGCCGATTGTAATAGCACACCATGAGCTAATAAAGAACAGTGTTGGCTTGATACGAAAATCTGTCGCTTAGGAGAGTCAATTTGGTAAAACTTGTTCCTTTGAAACATCTATGCAGTCTAACTCGTTGTTAACACGATGCATGACACAAGATGGATGCAGACATTGACCGATCACAACAGCTCACCATGAGCACTTTGTGCTCAGGTGAGCTAATAATGAACAGTGTTAGTTTGACATGAACAAGAAAAATGCCTAACGGCATTATTAACGGTTTTTTTTTCCACTGAGGAATAAAGGTAACATATCACTTTCAAAAAAGGTTAACCAAAAGATAAACCTCAGACAACGCCTGGACATCGCTATTTTAAATGACAGAATTTTTCCGTGAAAGGACCCGTCAAAAAATACAATTTTATCTAAAGAATGCTGGTAACTGATATGGTCACTGGTAAGTATATAGAAGAGGCTCGGCAATATCAAAATATTTTAAACTATTAAGAAGTTATGGAGCAATATCAAAATATTTCAAACCATTAAGAAGTTATGGAGTGTACAAGAATTTATCTTAGAAATTCGTTCAGGGGAGATAACTAGAAAAAAAAAGAAAACGAGAGTTGTCTTACATGTGACACTCCAAGTTGACCTGAAATATCTCCCTACCAAATATTATCAAATATCTCAAACAGTATGGGAGTTATGGTCTGCACAAGACTTTGGTTTCAGGGAGATAAGTACATAACAAAGAAAGTAAGAGTTGAAGGTCTTGCATCGGACACCTCTTCTGGTCCTTATCTATGCCTCTAACAGTTATTATCAACATATTTCAAACCATTAAAAAGTAACTGAGTGCACAAGAATTTGGCTAAGAAATTTGTTCAAGGGAGATAACTAGAAACAAGAGGCCCATGTGCCACAACACTCACCGGAGTTAACTACTATAAGTTAATCAGGTCATTTACTCATCATTTCCTATCAGCCTGTTAAGTTTCAAGGCAATGTCTTAAACAATTTTCGAGATACCTTGCTTACAAGGTTAAAATGCTGAAATTTTCAAAGGGCCATATCTAGTCAAAAAAAGGGAGATAAGAGGAACATTTCTGTGAAATCATTTTGAAATCAGGCCACTGGCCAAGAAGGAAATGTTGTTTAATGTTTTTTTCAGCTCACCTGAGCTATGCTCAGGATGAGCTATTAATAGTGATCACTTTTCATCCGTCCATCCATCCGTCCGTCCGTTAACATTTTCAAACGACTTCTCCTCTGAAGCCGCTGAGCCAATTTTGCTCAAATTTCGTATGGAGCCTCCTTAGGATGGGGGGAACGAAAGGTTGCTAAAATGGTCGCGGTCCGTCGACCAAGATGGCCGCCATGCCCATATATGATAAAAACCTTTAAAAATCTTCTCCATAACCAAGGATGCCTTAGGGCTGAATCTTTGCACGAATCATCAGGGACGGGAGGTCAACCAAAAATGCTAAAAGAATTGTTGTACGTTGACATTTGACCTTTTTACGGCAAGGTCAAGTTCGCTTCCCTGTGCATTTGTATGAGCCCTATACATTTGAATAGGAAAATTGTTGAGAATTTCTAACGACTTCTCCTCTGAAGCCACTGAGCCAATTTTGTTCGAATTCCATATGGAGCCACCTTAGGGTGGGGAAACAAAAGATTGCTAAAATTGTCGCGGTGCATTGACCAAGATGGCTGCCATGCCCATATATGGTAAAAACCTTTAAAAATCTTCTTTTCCAGAACCGAGAATGCCTTGGGGCTGAATCTTTGCACAAATCATCGGGGACAAGAGGTCTACCAAAGTTGCTAAAAGAATTGTTGTACGTTGACATTTGACCTTTTTACGGCAGGGTCAAGTTTGCTTCCCTATGCATTTGTATTAGCCCCATACAGTTGAATAGGAAAATTGTTTAAATTACTTCTTCTCTGAAGCCACTGAGCCAAATTTGCTCAAATTTCATATTGAGCCTTCTTAAGTCGGGGGAACGAAAGATTGCTAAAATGGTCGCTGTTCATTGACCAAGGTGGCTGCTATGCCCATATATGGTAAAACCCTTTAAAAATCTTCTTCTCCAGAACTGAGGATGCCTTGGGGCTGAATCTGTGCACAAATCATCAGGGACAGGAGATCTACCAAAATTGCTAAAAAGATTGTTGTACGTTGACATTTGACCTTTTTACGGCAAGGTCAAGTTTGCTTCCCTATGCATTTGTATGAGCCCCATAACATTTGTATGGGAAAATTGTTGAGAATTTCAGACGACTACTCCTCTGAAGCCACTGAGCCAAATTTGCTCAGATTTTTAGCTCATCTGAGCATGAAGTGCTCATGGTGAGCTATTGTGGTCAGTCAATGTCCGTCGTCCATCATGGGTTGTGCAGCGTGCCTGCGTCATGTGGCGTGAACAATTGCTTTAAAAGCCTACTCTTCCTACGCCCCTAGGCCAATTGACTCGATACTTTGTAGGAAGCATCAGGGTGACTTGTAGATCAAAAATAGCTAAAATCGTTCCGATCAGAAATCCAAGATGGCCGCCATCTTGAAAATCTATTTTTTGCTTCTTCTCCTGAACCGAAAGGCCAATTGACTCCTCACTTGCTAGGAAGCATCAGGGTGACTTGTAGATCAAATTTAGCTAAAATCGTGTCGGTCAGAAATCCAAGATGGCCGCCATGGCAGCCATCTTGAAAATCTATTTTTCGCTTCTACTCCTAAACCCAAAAGCCAATTGACTCCAAACTGGTTGGGAAGCATTGGGGCAACTTATAAATCAAAAATAGCTAAAATCATGCCAATTGAAAATCCAAGATGGCCGCCATGGCACCATCTTGAAAATCTATTTTTCGCTTCTTCTCCTGAACTGAAAGGCCAATTGACTCCAAACTTGCTAGGAAGCATCAGGATGACTTGTAGATCAAAAATAGCTAAAATCGTGCCAATCAGAAATCCAAGATGGCCACCATGACAGCCATCTTGAAAATCTATTTTTTGCTTCTTCTCCTAAACCTAAAAGTCAATTGACTTGAAACTTAGTAGGAAGCATCAGGGTGACTTGTAGATCAAAAATAGCTATAATCGTTCCGATCGGAAATGCAAGATGGCCACCATCTTGAAAATCTATTTTTCCCTTTTTCTACTGCATCAAAATGCCAGTTGACTCGAAAGTTGCTAGGAGGCATTGGGGTGACTTGTTTTACTTGTGACGTTTTGAAAATTTCAGCATTTTAACCTTGTAAGCAAGATATTTCAAAAACTGTTTAAGCCATTGCCTTGTCATAAGAGTATTGGAAAAAGGCTGCATGCCATCTGCATATCTGTAGTGGTGGTTTCAGTCAGGTGAGCGAGTTGTGGCCCGTGGGCCTCATTTCTATTTTTTAGCTCTGATGGCAATTTTGTTCAGCCTAGTGGAACTATTTTAGCAATTTTGGTAACGCGCCATAAGAGAAACACTTCTGTGAAATTACTAATCAGGCCTCTGGCCGTGGAGGAGATGTCTTTTAAAGGTTCTAGCTGGCAGCCATGTTGTTCAGCCAAGTGGAACCATTTTAGCAATTTTGGTAGAGGGTCATTGGAGGAACACTTCTGTGCAAATATTTTTAAATCGGGCCATTGGTCAAGGCCTAGATGTCATATGAAGATTTTCTATTTGTAGCTCTGGCAGCCATATTGTTCAATAGAGTGGAGCCATTGTGGCCATCTTAGAATTCCGATCAACAAAATTTAAGCTTGTTTTGATTCTGTTGCTACAGAGCAAGTTTCAGCTCAAAGCAACCAAAAGTTTGGGAAGAGATATCGAAAATTGATTTTCAAGATGGCTGCTGTGGTGGCCATCTTGGATTTTCTGTTGGCTCATTTAGATATTTTGTATCTACTAGGCGCCGATGAACATCAAGTTTCAATTCAACTGGATTATAGAGATGTCCAAAATATGAATTCTCAACATTTTTCCCATATAAATATACGGCCCATACAAATGCATGGGGAAGCAAATTTGACCTTGCTGTAAAAAGGTCAAACGTCAACATAGGACCATCATTTTAGCAATTTTGGTAGATTTCCTGTCCCACATAATATGTGCAAATATTAGGGCCCAGGGCTTATTTGGTTCTGGAGAAGAAGATTTTTAAAGGTTTTTACCATATATGGGCATGGCAGCCATTTTGGTTAATGGACCATGACCATTTTAGCAATCTTTCGTTCTCTTGCCCCAAGGAGGCTCCACATGAAATTTGACCAACACTGTCCCAGAGGCTTCAGAGGAGAAGTCATTTGAAATTCTCAACAGTTTTTCCATACAAATGTAAGGGGCCCATACAAATACATACGGAAGCAAACCTGACCTCGCCGTAAAAAGGTCAAACGACAATGTACAACCATCATTTTAGCAACTTTGGTCAACCTCCAGTCCCCAGTGAATTGTGCAAAGATTCAGCCTGAAGGCATCCTCTGTTCTAGATAAGAAGATTTTTAAAGGTTTTTACCATATATGGGCATTACGGCCATCTTGGTCAATGGACGGCAACTATTTTAGCAATCTTTCATTCCCCTGCCCCAAGGAGGCTCCACATGAAATTTGACCAACATTGGCCCAGAGGCTTCAGAGGACAAGTCATTTGAAATTCTCAACAGTTTTTCTATACAAATGTAAGGGGCCCATACAAATACATACGGAAGCAAACTTGACCTCGCTGTAAAAGGTCAAACGATAGTGTACGACCATTATTTTAGCAACCTTGGTAGACCTCCCGTCCCCGATGATTTTTGCAAAGATTCAGCCACAAAGCATCCTTGGTTCTGGAGAAGATTTTCAAAGGATTTTACCATATATGGGCATAAATCTTGGTCAACGGACCGCTACCATTTTAGCAATCTTTCGTTCCCCCTATCTAAGGAGGCTCCATATGAAATTTGAGCAAAATTGGCTCAGGGGCTTCAGAGGAGAAGTCATTTGAAAATGTTAACAGACGGACGGACACACGTAAGGACGGACGGGCGACGGACGAAAAGTGATCACTATAGCTCATCTTGAGCATAGCTCAGGTGAGCTAAAAATAGAGAGCAAGAGTTGTTCTTCTTGCATACAACACTCCTACTTGATTTGATATATGTCCCTACCAAACATTATCAAATTATCTTTAACAGTATGGGAGTTATGGCTTGCACAAGATTTCGGCTTCAGGGGAGATAAGTACATAACGAAAAAAGTGAGAGTTGTCTTGCACGCTACACACCTTTTGGTTCTCCTCTTCATCCCTACCAAATATGAAAGCAATCCACAAAAGAATAAAGGTAACATATCACTTTGAAAAAAGGTTAACCAAAAGGTAAACCTAAGACAACTTCAGCGGAGATAAGTACATAACGAAGGAAGTGAGAGTTGTCTCTCTTGAATGTGACATGCCTACGGTCCTATTCATCCCTACCAAATATGAAAGCAATACACTGAAGAATAAAGGTAATATCACTTAAAAAAAAGTTAACCAAAAGGTAAAACCTGTGACAATTTCAGGGGAGATAAGTACATAACAAAGGAAGTGAGAGTTGTCTCTCTTGCATGCGACATGCCTACTGGTCCTATTCATCCCTACCAAATATGAAAGCAATACACTGAAGAATAAAGGTAATATCACTTAAAAAAAAGGTTAACCAAAAGGTAAAACCTGGGCAAATTTCAGGGGAGATAAGTACATAACAAAGGAAGTGAGAGTTGTCTCTCTTGCATGCGACATGCCTACTGGTCCTATTCATCCCTACCAAATATGAAAGCAATCCACTGAAGAATAAAGGTAGCATAGCACTTGAAAAAAAGTTAACCAAAAGGTAAACCTTGGATGACGCCCATCCGCCCGGACATTGCTTTTTATGCCCCGCCACCAAAAAAGTGGCGGGGTATTGTTATACCCTCTGAAATTTTGAGTATCGGTCCATCAGCACCCCAACCATTCAACTGCCTGCAACTCTTCCTACAGTTTTAGGCCAGTCCTTTTCAAACTTTACAGGCGCTTTTAGGATGGTCGGAAGATATGCATAATGTTTTTTCCGAATCCTGAAATTATTTTTTATCACATTTTTTTCATTTTTAACTTAGACTTTTTTCGAGCCCTAATACTACAGAAATGTATAGGGAGTATGTACCTTCTGCCCGCAACTCTTCCTACAGTTTTAGGCCAATCCTTTTCAAACTTTACAGGTGCTTTTAGGATGGTCTGAAGATATGCATATTGTTTTTTTCAGAATCCTGAAATTATTTTTTATTACATTTTTTTCGAGCCCTAATACTACAGAAATGTATAGGGAGTATGTACCTTGTATGCGCAACTCCTCCTACATTTTCAGGCCGATCCTTTTGAAACTTTACACACGCTTTTAGGATGGTCTGAAGATATGCATATTGTTTTTTCAGAATCCAGAAATTATTTTTTATTACATTTTTTTCGAGCCCTAATACTACAGAAATGTATAGGGTGTATGTACCTTGTATGCGCAACTCCTACATTTTCAGGCCGATCCTTTTGAAACTTTACACACGCTTTTAGGATAGTCTGAAGTTATGCATTTTGTTTTTCCAGAATCCTGAAATTATTTTTTATCACTTTTTGTTGCATTTCTGACTTAAGAGTTTTTGGTGTTTTTTTTTTTTTTTTTTTTTTTTTTTGAGTTATGAAATAGCTGTTTATTGCTTCTCTTCATGTTTATCTTAGATTGTTTTCAGACCTTATACTACAGAAGTGCATAGGGAATATGTCCCTGTGTGGCAGGGCATGGTGCATGGCTTGCAGTTTTATTAAAGGATGTTTCTTTTTTAAAAACCCATCCAAAAATCTATCACTCAGGAGAGTGGGATAATTTGATAAAAACTTGTTCTTTTTTAACTAATTTTTACTGAATTACCACACTCCTTCATGACAATTTTTTCATATCTATCAAACACGGTTGATTCATCTCTATTTAATCACAGCTTCCAAGATAAATTGAGGTTTTGGGCTTTGTTCACATTGGCAAAGTTTCTTTGCTAAAGTAAACTGCCCTTGAATATGAAGAAATAGGTCGAATTTTATATTTGCATATTTATTTGCAGTTTACTAGATTGTATAAATGTGAACTTTTTTGGTTAATGTATTATAGAATGACATTTGTGGATGAAAACACGACAAACCATCTTTGAGTTAATTTCTGTGAAAAGAGAAGACATCATATGAACGTATTTTAACCCATTTAAGTCTGGAGACCCCAAAAAGAGTAACTGGTAAACAGTGTAGACCCAGATGACAAAACCTATGATAAGACCTATACAAAAGTCTGATAGCTGTATCAGACACCTGTATTATTATATTTTCTATAATGTATATGATATATAACCCTATCTGGTAGTGGTAATTAGGTGTCTGCTTGAGAGTTACGCAATTTCTGTCTCTCTTTCAGCATTAATTGTACCTTTCCACACAATATTTCATTGGATCTCTTGCATTTCGTTTTGGTAAGATATCCCATACATGAAAGATATAATAATGGAAGATATTGTAAGGAAGTTGCCCTGTTTCCTTAAATTCAGACCTCAGACACATAATTACAGTATCAGAAAAAATTGTCAGTTTATAACCTGTTTATTTGTATATTTATGTATACATGTAAATAGTGAGGGGCCTCATGGAAGATTAGCTATTACATGTACTAATGTATGTGCTAAATGTTGTAGCCCTCGATAAATAAAGTCTTTACTTACTTTCTTACTAGATCAGATACTGTTGAATGCAGCATCTGATCAGGTCTACACTGTTTGCCCAAATGGTTTTGTGAAAGTCAAAATTATCACCTGGTCATTTTAAATTGCCATTTTAGATGAGACCATTGACACTTAGTATTATGGTTAATAATTTCAGCAGATGACATTTTGAAATATTTTTCTTGTTTTTCCCAGAAAATAGGATTTGACGTTATGCAAATTGTCTCCAGACAATTTGTATGACATGTCAAATCCTATTTTCTGGAAAAACACAATTGGCATGAAATGTCACATCCTATTTTCTGTGAAAAAATAGACAAATATCATCAGTTTGCTGCCTGCTGAATCTGCCCAGAGTGTACTAAGTGTTAAATACAGATATAACTACAAAACTATTTTCTACGGTCATTCTCTCCATTCCACTGATTCAAGAAGGGCAGTTGTCAGTTTCTGGTAAAAGAATGTGCACAATACTGGTTAACCGCCTAGAGGACTCAGCCTGCCCAGTAAACGTGTGGTTAGGTAAACTGACCGCGCTCGACATGACCCTATGGGTTGACTGGGCCGTAAAACCTCAACACAAACAAACAAAACTCATGACTATTCATGTTGTTCTTTATTCATCAACAACTGATACTTACAAGTACATATGTACTAAAACCACCATATTTTCCCTCAGAAACAATTATGAGAAAACTTGCAAGCCAAAACAGTTAAAATAAATATCAAGTAATACGCTTCTCCGAAAAAAGAATTCTGATGCCAAATACAAGTAAAAAGGCCCTTATGCCATCTCAGCAGAGAAGGCCCAGATCAGCTTGCACATCCCTGCTGTCTGATCAGGGCCTTCTTTGTCAATATATTCTACAGGGATCAAAAGTCATGATTAGACATGAATGTGCATTCTGGCCCCGAGGTTATAAAAAAATTTTTTCATGCTCAACTCAGCTGAGCATGAAATTTGCCCTATAACGAATCTCAAATTACTAACAACTGCTAATTCTATCTTGCTAAACATAGCTGAGCATGAAATCTTTCTGCTAATAAATATGAAAATGTCAACTTCTGTTAGCATTTTCATTTTTATTAGCAGAGTAAATTTCGCGCTCAGCTGAGTTGAGCATGAAAAACATTTTATAACCTCAGGGCCTGATCTGGACCTGCTACTTATGGTATAAGAGCCCTTTTCCTGTGTTGTGTATCATATTAATACAGTAAAGAAAGAAAAAACAATAAATGACTCTGGTCATGGTAAAATGGTACCATGTACATTATATGTAAAGGGCTATACCATGTACATTATATATAAGAAGGCCAAACCATGTACATATGTATATGGGCCATATCATATACATTATATGTAATGGGCCATATCATATACATTATACGTAAATGGACCATACCATATATATTATATGTAAATGGACCGTACCATATACATTATACGTAAATGGACCGTACCATATACATTATACGTAAATGGACCATACCATATATACATTATACGTAAATGGACCATACCATATACATTATACGTAAATGGACCATACCATATACATTATACGTAAATGGACCATACCATATACATTATATGTAAATGGACCATACCATATATATAATATGAAACCTACAATAAGACGTGTGACCTATGAAGACTCAGATCAGCCTGCTTGTCCCCACAGTCTGATCAGAGGCTTTGCTAATCGCATGTGCATTCTACCGCCTCCAGGCTACCCAAAGAGGGATAAATGAAAACCTTTGCCATGCAGGGTGGATGTACAGGTTGATCTGAGTCTTTGCTGGTCACACTGGTCTTATTATAGGTTTTGTCATGTGCTGGCTCATATATACGTAAATTGGCCATACCATATACTTTATATGTAAATGGGCCAAGATAGGCCATACCATATACATTATTTGTAAATGGGCCAAACCATATACATAATATGTAAATGGGCCATATCATATACATTATATGTAAATGGGCCATAGCATATATATGTAAATGGGCCATGGCATATATATTATGTGTAAATGGGTCATACAATATACATTATATGTAAATGAGCCATACCATACAAACTGACCAAATTGATCTGCCACTTTAAGTTGTGTTTACTGCATAAACAGGCTTAACCTATAAAGCTGAGTGAATTGTCGTCCCATGTGAAATGTAGGATTTTCTGACTGTCTTGCCTAAAATATATAGTGGGCATATCCTTATGAATATTAGGGTCATAGGGATAGGTCAGTTTGGTTGGTCTATACTATAATTATATACATTAACGAGTACCTACAACATGTGTTTGTTTGTTTGTGTTGAGGTTTTACGGCCCAGTCAACCCAATGGGGTCATGTCAAGCGCGGTCAGTTTACCTAACCACACGTTAACTGGGCAGGCTTAGTCCTCTAAGCGGTTAACCATTAGTGTGCACATTCTTTCGCCAGAAACTGACAACTGCCCTTCTTGAATCAGCGGAAGGGAGAGAATGACCGTAGAAAATATTTCATGATCAATCTCCACGAAAGAATGTTGCCGACCTCGGCGGGGGTTGAACCCACGACCTCCTGGTCTCCAGTCGGACGGCGCATCCAAATGAGCCACCGAGGCCGGCACCTACAACAAGTGAAATATGATTTGGGTACTCGTTAGAAGTACGTGGATGAGGCACTTCTAATTGAGTACCTGCAACATATGTTTTCCTGGAGAAATATGAAAAATATCAATACATTTTGATTGAAATAAGTGCCTTATCTGAACTGTGCCTTATCTGAACCTATGGCCCATTTGTGAATGGTATGTTTTACTATTTACATACTGTTCAGACTCATAAATAGGAAATAAAAGTGACTATATAAGGGAGAAAGGCTTCTATAGGACATCATTTTACCAACTTAAAACAAAACTAGGAAACCATACAGAAAGAAATAAATGCATATACTGAATGAAGAATATTAATCATAATTCTGCTAAAAATCTTGCAGACACAAATGTTGTGACCAGTTGTAGGATAATGTGACATATTTCATCAAGCTTCCACTCTTAACCCTTGTCATGCTGAACAAATCAAGAAGCCATACCCACTTCTAACTGTCAGCCAATCACATTACTTGATCCAGGTTGTTGACACAAATTCACAAACTCAGTGACAAATAGTGCAGATGCAGATCAGCTGGCTTATTCAGAAGCCAACTGATCTGGATCTACACAGTTTGCAAATATGGGGGCAGGACCTGGGTTAACCTTTACCACTCTGGGCCAATTTGGCAGATTACAAAATATGATATTTTTCTTATTTTTCCCAGAAATAGGATCTGACATTTCATGCATGAAATGTCAAATTCTATATTCTGAGAAAAATAAGAAAATGATCTAAAAATGTCTGCTGAATGTTTTACCCAGCACACTTAGCATTAACAGGAGCACCAGTGGTGATTTTATCTCTGCCGACTGTTCCAGATGCCATGGGTTTGAATTTTGCTTGGGTTCAGAAGTCCTTTCATGACTGTATCATAAACCCTTTCACCCCTGAGATTCTAAAGTCCGAATTGGGATACATCCACTGTTGTTAATATACAGATGTTAATAATCACAAAAGGATTGGCAAACAGTGTAGATCCTGATGAGCTGGCTCATAACTAGCTATCTCATCATGATCTACACTGTTTGCAAAAGTGCCTGTATCTTTTATCTGCAGGGCTGAAAATGTTAAACAGTGCCTTTTTCATGATGGTATCACCTCATAATCATCCCAAAATGGCTCAATTCTGTTGATGGGCTGCTAAGCATTCAAATATCCATCCTTAACCTTTTGCCTGCTGTAACAGCTGCAAACCGCAAGGCATTCTTTACAGAATTTTTTATCCTGAAAACAAGGCTTGATTTTATCATTCAAATGCGAGCCGTGCTACTGGGGAACATAAAAGTGTGTGAGCCTGATCTGAGTGTTCTTTTGCCCATTCTGATCAAGGTCTTTACTGTCTGGTTACATGATGGTTTGACCCTATCCTATATACTGGGTCTCATTGAACTGTATGTCTTAGCAGGCTGGTCATGCGCATTACTGTCTGGATAACACCGAAGACACCATTTCTCATGGCAGGGCTCATCTCCAAGGGACTACCGTATTTACCCTAAGTATTCGGACACCTCAACTCCTTACCATATATGTTCTAAAATTTGAACCAGTACAATTCACTACCCGATGTTGTGTCTAAAAATTGCTGGATGAGTGGCAAACAGTGTAGACCCAGATGAGACGCCGCAGAACGCGGCGTCTTATCTGGGTCTATACTGTTTGCTCAGGCCTATCTGTCCGAATATATATGGTAAATACGGTAGATTCGAGTGAAATGTCAAGTCTCTTAATTCCAAAGAAACATGACTCTATGTAAGACATTTTCAAACCAAAATGTTATATATTGTTCTTATTTCTCAATGAAAATGTTGTGGGTACACACGTTAGAAATGCCTCGAGGAGGTGCTTCTAACCAGTCCCAACAACATGTTTTCATGGAGAAATAAGAAAAATGTTAATACACTTTGGTTAAAAAAGTGTCTTTTTCTCTGAGAAATAAGACAAAAAATCTAATATCTATAGCTATCTGTAAATAAATATCTGCAGCATGCCAACAGCTGATCCAGTCTTCTTTTCATCAAAAGATAAAATATTGAAACCAGTCTATTTTTCAAAATACTGAAACCAGACTATATACAAACAACAGGAATGTATTTAAACATGACTGAATTATTTTTGTATCAATATTACATATTAACCTACTGAATATTATAAATATCGGCAGACAGTATTTCCAAGTATTTTTCCAAGACAATAGGGCTCCATACATTTCATGCAAATTCTCCTTAGGAGATTATTCCCATGAGCTGTTAATCCATATTTTGGGACAAATAAAGAGAAAATACCACTCGCCATTAGTCCATTTCACCATTAGCATGACAGGAGTTAATTTAAGGCCCACTCTGGGAAATACAACATTTTTCTGTATACTAAAAGTAAACAAACTACAATATAACCTCGATGGCTTGAACACGGATGGCTCGTTTACCGTGGATGATATCATTTTTGAGTCCCTGGGAAATTCTTTCGATAGCTAAAAAAAACAAATATTTTGGCATTTCTTATTTTATCATGAAAATGTATGTTGTGTGTACTCATTAGAATTGCCTCATCAAGGTGATTCTAATGAGTACACTCAACAGAAGATGGAAAAGACATTCCTAGATTATTTTCATTTGCCTTCTGACCTTGCGCTATGATTAACCCTAAGTGGCTCGTACGACCCATGTCTCGAACAAATTTCCATGGTCCCAAAGATGTTCGAGCCATTAAAGTTCGACTACATCTATCTAGCTCCATATGCAGACAATAAAGGCCTACCCAGTCAGCATTCTACGTAAATCTATATCGGGCCGTCATCGGCCCATCAGGGTAGCTGACGGGCCGATGACGGCCCGATATAGATTTAAGTAGAATGCTAGCTGGGATATACTAGCCTGTGCATGTGTATAGTCTGAGCCTTTATTGTCAGTATATATAAGTATCTAATGATTTTGCAAAGAAACAGTGAAAGTTCTGTCAGATAGCCCCCATTTTTTTTTAAAAAAAAAGTTCAACTTCTTGTCTGCAGAAGTTGCCTCCCTTAGCAAAATGGCTGCAAAATCATTCTGGTTTATACATTCACTTCACTGCTTAGCAAGCTTGGAAAAAATTAGAGCACACAACATTTTGAAATATTTTTTCTAATTTTTCCCAAAAAATAGGCTTTCACATTTCATGCAAATTATAATTTGCATTGTCAAAGCCTATATTCTGGGAAAATTTAAAAAAAATAAAAAAAAACAACAACACAGAATCAATGTTGTCTGTTAAATTTGCTACGAGAATGGTAAAGATTAAATTCATAGTTCTTACAGTCCATTTTTGAAGGGATATTTACAACAGCAACAATCCCAAGTGTGCAGGCTTTTTGAGGTTTATACTGTCTGACTATGGGAAAATGAAGAAAGCCACAGTGAGCCTAATTGATCTGCTTGATTTGGAAATAAAAACAAGCTAAATGATAATATGTATCTTCGGACAGATGCCCTTTGTGAAGACTCAGACCTGCCCTTGGATAGCCAAGCATTCATGATTTCTTCCATCATGAAAACATGCCTATATAATGTTGACACCCTTAAACCCTATTTTTATATAGTAAAACTAGGGTTTACAGGGGTATACACCATTTTTCTTATGTCTGCTCAATAACATAGATTGTGGGTACTTGTTAGAACCACCTCGCTGAGGCAGTTCTAACGAGTACCATCAATCCACCTTTTTACCTTTTTAGTAGAAATATGAAAATATCAGAACTTTTTATCTGAAAATTTTCATTTTTTTTTTTGCTAGTGATATTTTCAATATATTTGAATAGGCATGTTTTCGTAATGAAAGCAGACTGTGGATGTATAGGCTGTGTCTTTGCAGGGCACACTAGCCCAGAAATACATTTTCTCACATTAGAAGACTGATGTAGACTTTGAATAAAAGGATCTTCAGGCATATACAAACAGGCAAAGACAAGGATCAATTTTGTCCATCTCACAATTTGATGAAAGCAATTTCTGTTTGTCAACATATTCAACTGTATATTGTACATAAAAATATTGTAAGCTGTAAAATGACAGATAAGGCTGTTATCAGGACTTTTTCAATGTACAAATTAAGCCTTCAGTGTCCACAAATGCCCCAAAATATCTCGTTGCTCCAGAAAAAGGGGAGATATCAGAAGACAAATACTTCTATTATTTCTGCATGCAAACATATGTTGTTGATACTCAATAGAAGAGCCTCATCAAGATGCTTCTAATGAGTACTCACAATATATGTTTTTGTGTAGAAATAATAAAACTTCCCATACTTTTGGTTAAAAAAAAGCATCTTAACTCTGGAATGATGGAGAGATTCACATAAAGTTTGCAACAGAAATAAAATCTATAAAGGTTGCCCTTGGAAACATAGAACACATAGAAGAAGGAAATCTGAGTGAAACACATGACACATAAAAGAATGGATCAAACATGGTTTTTCATGCATTAACATTCGCCAGGTCCCATGGGAGGTGTTGAAAACTGAGGTCGAAGGCCGCAGTTTTCAACACCTCCCAAGGGACGTGGCGAATGTTAATGCACTGAAAAACCATGTTCGATTGCTATTATTGCATAAAAACTGAAAACATTTGCTACATTTCGCGTAATTTTTTGCATTTTTTTTTTTTTTTTTTTGCCTTTTCACAGATATCTCACGAATGTAATTTCCACAGACTATGTTCGTTCTAGGGCCGGGCAGTACACATCTTGTAATGGCAGCAAATTTGTGGCCCTGGTACGATCATATTGAAAGCTACATAGCCGTGCATTAACAGTGCATGAATTGCCTTGTTAATACACAGCTTTTAATAGCGTGCGACACGGCTTTTTATGCAATAATGTAGTTAGCAGGGCTGCATACGTCTCCTAACACCAGCTTTACCCTTGTCCTGCTGAATAAATTACGGTGCCATGTCTTTTTCAAATTTTCAGCCAATCAAATTATTTGATTCAGGTTGTTGATACAAATTCACATACTTAATGGCAGACAGTGCAGATCCAGATCAGTTGGCTTCTTCAGAAGCCAACTGATCTGGATCTACACTGTTTGCAAAGCTAGTGTATATCCGGGTTCAGCAAAGGCAGAGTATATCCGGGCTCAGAAGGACTAGGGTTAAGATGAGCTCAGTTTTCCAAGATAAAAGAATCTGCTTATATTCTTAAAATTTTAAAATTGCATGCCTCTCTCAAAGCATAGTACAAAATTTAATGATTTAAGACAATTTCCAATTTCATTAGTTTGCAAAACTTTTCTAACCCTTCAAATACAAATCAAAATTGTAGAAGATGACATGACATTCTATAACATTATTTTTTTTTTTCTGAGAAAAGTAGGCAAATGATTCACCAATAGCATCTAGCCTTATTTTCTCAAAAAAATAAGTGAAAAAAAAATGTGGTCTGCTATAGGGGCTAACAGAACACCAGTCTCAGACCAGTATTCTCAGCTAATACACAAATTAGATTTTAATCGCTTAGCATGCTGAGCAGAAATTTTAGCATACAACATTTTGAAATGATTTTCTTATGTTTTCCATGAAAGGGTTTGGCATTTCATGCAAATTGTCTCCTCAGGAGACAATTTGCATGAAATGCCAAACCCCGTTTCCTGGGAAAATAAGAAAATATCAATGTCATCCACTGATAATGCCCAATGAGAGGCTAGACATTAAATGCCTGTTAGAGCACCATTAGCAAAGTTGGTTCAAAGTTCATCTGCTGATCAAGTGGTAATGAGTTCAAATCCTGACTGAAGCAGCAATCTCAGGACAGTATCACATTCCTTTGTAAAATGGTTATATTGTAATCACCTTTTGAAGGGTTATATATTTTGGGGTGTTTGGAATCATTATTTTGAAATATTTTGCAATCGGAAAAAGAGTATATATGAACCAGGCATATATTGTTTTTGTTTTCTTTTTTTTGCAAACATGAGGCAGACATATAGCGAGTTTATCTTGGCGTCCTAGTGATTTGTTTTCAAGATCTTCCATTTATAGAAAACGTACACAGAAACCACATCAGAGCAAAAACATTTTCTTTACCATCACACTGTGGTTTTCTTTTAATGTTTTCTTTAAACAGAAGATCTTGAAAATCACTCTGATGATAAATTAAATCTTACATATTTCTGGCATATATAGGCACATTTAGTTTGTCAGCTCTTTCCTCACTTTGAAAATAAAGTGAGTTGAGATTTATGGCCAAGTCAACCCATAAGGGTCAATTTCAGCTGCTCAGTTTACCTAACCATACTTCTCCTGGACAGTCCTCTAAGTGGTTAACCACTATTTGTGCACATTCTTTCGCTAGAAAGTGACAACTGCCCTTCTTGAATCCGCGGAAGGGAGAGAATGACTGTAGAAAATATTTCATGGTCAACCTCTACAAAACAATGTTGCTGGACCCTGCAGGGATCGAACCTATGACCTCCTGATCGCCAGTCGGACATCCATCCAACTCAGCCACAAAGACTGGCTCACTTCAAAAAATAAGGGTGATTATGACCACTTGTACAATGGATATACCAGAGGACTTTTTAAGGAGGAGTATTTGACAATCATTCTCTAGTTAATAATTTTCTCCAATTCTCTGTAAAAATACTTTGTGGGTACTCATTAGAAGTGCCCCACCTTTCAAACATATCCACAATGTATGCAAAAAAACATACATGTATATTGTGGGTACCCAATAGACTGATGACGACGATGATGATGATGATGGTTTGGTGTTTTATGTCCCTTTCAACATTATTTAAATCATATAAAGATGATAGAAGGGCTGATAATGAAAGGCTCTGTGCAATGTGCAATGAAGTGACATACAGTCGTAAGCTCAATTCCGACTCAAAGAAGGATTCAAACCCGGGACCTAGTGATCCTAAGTTGGGAGTGTTAACCACTAGGCCACCTAGAGGCTTCAGGTACCTTGCCAAGGCACTTCTAATGAGTACCAACAACAAATGTTTTTATGGAGAAATAAGAAAACTTATTCCAGATTATCACCAAATACCCCTCCTTCACAGGTCCAGTGGTATATTTTTTTATTTTCGTTATAAAAATACTTTACATATTTACCTTTTTACTCTGAAACTAGTATCACATGGATTTCACTCACTGACCTCTTTACACACCAGCAAAATACCTCCAAATATAACCCACACACTGTTCATTAGTACTCAAGATATCTGTGCACGCAATATTTTATTTTTTACAGAAAACTGTACCTTCCACTAAAAAGCAATTACAATCAACAGTCAACACATATTTCCAGATAAGTTGACTCATTATTTCAACCAAAAACTATTGATATTTTTCTTATTGCTTCATGCAAACATATGATGTGGGTACTCATTTGAAGGGCCTGAGCAAGGGGATTCTAATGAGTACCCACATGTTTTCAATGAGAAATAAGAAAATCACTGAGGCTCTTCTAATGAGTACCCACAAAATATGTTTTCGTAGACATATAAGAAAAATATTTACATGATATCCCCTCTTATCTACTGTCCTTTGGACATCACTCAGAAAGATATTTTTTGCTTGGTGTTTTATTTTAAATGAAACTATTTTGTTCTGATTGACCATATCTTATCATTTTTGTTTCTGTGTTTTGTTCTCAAAAATATACCCTAAAATTAAATTTACGGCCAAAAATTGGTCTGACCTATGCAATTTCTGAAGTAAAAATAATTTTTGGAATTTTTGTCTTAGAAAATATATTTCACTTTTTTTTGGCTGAATATGAATTATTAATGTTTCACAACAATATTTTGAAAATTTCAGAAAAATTGAGCAGGCGGAACTTGTTGAAAATCTGCCTCCAAGTTACCTACCCCACAGATTTCTGCATTATTTGCATTCATTTTCACTATGGAAAAAGTGAAAATATTTGATTTTTTAAAAACCAATGACTAGAATAAAACATTTTGTGCATAGGTAGTTATGATAAATGGTTTTGCATTAAATCATGATAAAAGTTTGCAAATTTACTACTTCTGTGTAAAGCACCAAGCATAAAATGTCAGAAGTACAGTAGAGCTATTTTTTTAACTCCACAAGCTACGATAACTTCAAGCAGTCTGCACATCCATAAGCTACGGTAATTTACCTATCAGAACAAATCTTTACTGTACACAGAGGACTTCTTAAGAGGAATGGATACACTTTCAGGGGAGGCAACTCTGTCAAAATGTTTTTTTTCCCTTCTGAAAAGATGTCTTAAAAAAAAAAAAAAAGAAGCAAATTCTTTCCTTTTAACTCTTTCCCCACTAGTAGCGACTTTTGTCGTCTGCTGATAACCTTTGCAAACAGTTTGGACCCAGATAAGGTCCGACAAAACACTGGGCCTGATCTGGGCCCAAACTGTTTGACACTCTGATGGTGTACCTAAAAGACTTTTTGGAAAAAGTTAATTTAAAAAAAAAATTTCAGACGACAAAAAAGCATGCAAAATTACCCAGAATAATGTAGACCACTTTTCAGAAGGGGCTTGGCATGCAGGAAAATAAACAGCAGGTAACAAAAGATGTCTTCTTGTAAAAATGGTGGAAAATCTACAATGTTTATCAAGAACCCTTTACCCATTGTAGACTGAATGAACTCCCCAACACTATATATTGGAAGATTCTAATCTCAATTTAAGGTATGTCAGGCTATGCAATTTAGATATTTCTAGAGAAAAAGGTTGAAATATTTGCAAACAGTGGAGACCTTGATCAGATGCCGCATTCTGCACAGTTTGCCAATTACCCTTTTAGGGGTCTCCAGACTACAATGGGTTAAGGCAAAGTATTTGTGATTTTTCTTATTTCTTCATAATAACATAAAAATGTATTATGGTGTACTAGATATACCTTGGGCAGTTTTATGAGTACCAAAAATGTTTTTATGGATAGATGGAGAAAATTATTCCAGATTTACCTTCCAATTTTTCTCCTAGAGGGGAACTGTTACACTTTCAATACAGCCATTGTCAAAATTGTTTTCCCCTCTCTCCTTGGAAATGATTCTTTTCCTTTTAGATTAGTGCCCTTTTTAGGACTTTGTCATGGAGGAAAAGCAAAAAGAAGTCACAGAAGTTGTCTCTTTGTAAAAACAAATGGTGGAAAGTCAATCCAGTATATGCAGTACCCTTAACATTTTTTTCTGCTGCAGTGTCTGAATATTAGGGCAAACGCAGTAGTTGGATTGCTCACTGTTTGAACATGAAATGTGTGTTATGTTTAGGAAGTTTCGTGGTCTTCCATTTGCAAAATTGTTAACAGTAATGCAATTAAAAAAAATATATTTTCTTCAGACCAAACAATATACATTTTTTGTATGTGCTAGACTAATAAGTTTACATATTTAAAATACAGTTGACTCTCGTTATCTCAAAGTCCAAGTGACTCTCTGAAATACTTCGAGATATCCGTACTTCGACATATCAGATTTGCAGAATTGAGGAATAAAACTAATTCGATTAACCACATTTAACAAATATATGTGTGATTGTACTCTTGAAGTTAGAGATATATTAAAAATATTGTGGAAAAGAGGAGAAATTGCTCCTAAAAGAGGAGAAATTGCTCCTTAGGAGCAATTTCTCCTCTTTTCCACAGTATTTTTACATGTTGTTAGATTTTCATGTTTAGGCAGGGACCAGATTTTCACTTCAAGATAAGCGGTTATTCGAGATAAGCGAGTTCAAGATAGCGAGAGTCAACTGTATATATTTTTATATCACAAAAGAAATGGGACATAAGCATTTGAACAAAAACAAAAACAAACAACATGTGAAGTAAAGTGATGCAGTAGTCTCCCCTTAAAACTCTTCCAAGCGGGCCCTCGTAGCCTAGTGGATAGGACTGACTCTTAATCCATTAGGTTTCTCATCACTGTGGTTCAAGCCTTGCTCAGATCACGTGGGAAAGCCAACCTGCTTATGGATGGTCAGGTGTTTTTTTCCCCAGGTTCTCTGGTTTTCGCCCACCTTTGATGAATGATTGGCTTGATATAAGTGAAATATTCTTGAAAGGGTTGTAAAACCCAAATAAAAAAAAATAAAAATAAAAAAAAACTCTTCTAAGTCTTAATGCAAGCCTTGTATGCTGGGTAAAACTATAAGCAGATGACATTTTGGAATACAGTTCACTCATTACCTCAAACTCAAAGTGACCATAATTGTTAGTTTGAGATAACAATAATTGAGAATCAACTGCAGTTTTCTTATTTCTCCCAGAAGACAAATGCAATGTCAAATCCTATTTTCTGGGAAAATACCAAAAAAAAAAAAAAAAAAAATACACACATGTACATAAATAAAAAAAAATAAAATAAAACACCAATCTGCTATCTGCTAATTTTGCCCTGAAAATACTGTAATTAAAGACATAATAAGCTTAAGAGGAGATTAAAGTGAACAGATATATCTCCATGAGAGATCATTCTAACCTGTTGGTATTTGCATTCCTTCTCAAAGGAGAAATTCTTTCCTTCAAGAGTAGCCCCATTTGAGAAGAGATCAAAGAGACAAGCCAATTCTTTTTTGTTTGAGTGCTCTCCCTTTGAAAACGGAGGCAAAAACATCCAACCTTTGAAGTGTAACAATACACATTAACTCTTTCCCCCCCTAGTGGCGACTTTTATCGTCTGCTGATAACCTTTGCAAACAGTTTCACCCCAGATCAGGCCCGACAAAAGTCGGGCCTGATCTGGGTCCAAACTGTTGGACACTCTGATGTATTCCTGAAAGGTTTTTCTGAAAAAGTTAATTTAAAAAAAATCCACAGATGACAAAAAAGCATGCAAAATTACCCAGAATGCAAAGAGTTAATGCAGTTACAAATACAGTCATCCAGATAAACAGGCAGCTAAATCAACATTATGCCTCACTGAAATATTATCCAAGACATGTGGCCCAACAGTCCACTCTTTTATATAGTGCTGCCTAGCTGAAATAACAAATCCTGGTTATGTGACATGTCACACTATCCAGGCATGGGAACATCCAGTCGTTGTTCTACTTTATGCCATTTTCAGTCTGGTTCTTCAGTGGAGATTGATCATGAAATATTTGCTACGGTCATTCTCTCCCTTTGGCTGATTCAAGAAGGGCAGTTGTCAGTTTTTGGCGAAAGAATGTGCACAATACTGGTTAACCGCTTAAAGGACTAAGCCTACCCAGTAAAAGTGTGGTTAGGTAAACTGACTGTGTTTGACATGACCCCATTGGGTTAACTGGGCCGTAAAACTGCAACACAAACAAAATTTTTCAGTCACTGGCAGGACTTGGTTAGGAATGAAGCTATTACAGTGAACCAATTCTAATGAGCTTCTCAATATCCTATTTACATAAACTATTAGGACAGATATGCCTGAGCAAACAGAATGTGGTGTCTGATCAGTCTACACTGTTTACCACTCATCCAGCCATTTCTGACAAATCAGCATTTAGTAAAATGGACTTGTTTAAATTTTAGGAGAGGAGAAGTACAGCAATGAGTTGTGGTGTCCAAAAACTTACAATAAACACAGTATGTTTTCATGAGGAAACAAAAAACAAATAAGTTCTAGAAGTCCCTACTATCTGAAACTATGCCATATTTTACCTTAAAGCACCAATCACAATTGCAGCTGATAACATTTGTATATTATTGTTTTTTTTTAATTTTTCAAAGAAAATAAGTCTTGAAATTTCAAGTGAATCGATTTGCATGACATGTCAAGACTTACTTTTTCTGAAAACTAAAAAAAATTAAGAATACCATCTGCTACAAATTTTGCTTGGCGCTTTAAGGGTTAAGCTGGTTGTAACTTCACTCATACAGATATTAGACTAGGAGAAAATAAACAATTTACTCGAAAGCAAAAAGGAAAGAAATTGTTATCAAAACACAGTAGAATCAGAAAGTTTTATCATTTAAACTAAGCAGTCTGCAATGACCTTAAATGCTATAAAATTTCAACATCCTTATCCTAACACTGAAACAAGTCCATTTGACTACCCAGTAATCTGATGGCAGACCCAGACCATACATCTCCTTTGCTCAGGCAAGTCTGTATGAATATCTCATAATATGAGTATACTATATCTTTATATTGTATATGCAAATATCTAACATCCTTGCTTCATTGTGTAGATTAGATGGCTTGTCTGGTTTTACAGTTTGCCAAAATTTACTTAAAAAATGATGATTCTTGCCTATTTTCCTCCAGTAATAAAGCCCCTGCTAAGAGGGGTATCCAGACACGTTTCTCCATGAAAAACAAACGTTGTGGGAATTCAAAGAAGTGCTTCATTACTAATGAGAGGCCACAACAGGTTTTCAAGAATATAAGAATGCAGCATGAATGTCCATGCAGGATAGGGAAATCTCACCCAAGGGGTAGGAATTTCAACGAGGCTTGCGGAGTCCCTGGTTGAAATTCTTACCCCGAGGGTGAGATTTCCCTATCCTGCATGGACTGGCTCATGATGGATTCTTTTTCTCCCACCTTTATGTGGATTGTTGCTAGGACTAGTGTGGTCATGTGAGATAGAAGTTTCTCACATGGGCAAAAAAGCCTATTTCATATAGGCAAAGGTGGGAGAAATAAGCAAATATCAACACTTTTTATTGAGACAAATGCCTTATCTAGAGTTCTGAAACTGTTAGCCTACCAGTAGAACTTATTATGTATACTGTACATATCAAGCCACCAGATAAGAGGAGTTATCTATATTTTTCATATTGCTTCACTTAAACATATGTTGCGCATGTACAGACCCATTACAATTCACTAGGGCAATTCTAAAGAGTACCTAAAACATTAATTTGGTGGAGAAATAAGAAAAATATATAAAAAATATTTGCCCCCAAGATTAAAGTTTAACTGTAGCTCTAGATAAAAAAAAAAAAAAATATTTGGATAAATATTTTTCTTATTTCTTAGCAAACACATCTGTTGTGTGCCAGCCTCGGTGGTTCAGTTGGATGCGCCGTCCGACTGGAGACCAGGAGGTCGCGGGTTCAACCCCCGCCGAGGTCGGCAACATTCTTTCGTGGAGAGTGATCATGAAATATTTTCTACGGTCATTCTCTCCCTTCCGCTGATTCAAGAAGGGCAGTTGTCAGTTTCTGGCGAAAGAATGTGCACACTACTGGTTAACCGCTTAGAGGACTAAGCCTGCCCAGTAAATGTGTGGTTAGGTAAATTGACCGCGCTCGACATGACCCCATTGGGTTGACTGGGCCGTAAAACCTCAACACAAACAAACAAAAACATCTGTTGTGGGTGCTCATTAGAAATACCTCGGAGAGACACTAATAATGAGCACCCATAAGATATGCTTTTATGGAGAATAAGAAAAATATCAATACTTTCTTTTGGTTGAAATAGAACCTTATCTAGAGATACTGTCACTGGACATAATTATTCACCACTTTGTGATGTTGCCATTTAAATCAATGTATTTCCATAGTTTATTTATTTATTTTTTGTAAAGAATTCCTTCACTGAAAATAAAATATTAAGGCTACAATAAGGAAAATATATCAAAAGAATGCAAATTGATAAAAGCAATAAAGATAATTTCAAAAGCTCTTGAAACAGTTTACTTTTCATGCATTACTATTTTGAACTCGATATAAAATTTTAATGTCCATTTTTTTTTGACATCATCATTTATGTCTTAAATTTTGTGAATTTATGCTCACTTTAAGTAACAGCTCCATTACTTAAAGGCCAAAACTCATCAAATTTATTTGAGTATTGCTTTTTTCTTTTAGGTTTAATCTTATATATTGTTTGTGAACTTTACTTCTGCGCGGTAATATGCAGATTTTTTAAAGAAAGTGTAGAAATACATTGATTTGAACAGCAATGACATAAAGTGGCAAATAATTATGTCCAGTGACTGTATGTCTGTCTATAGCTATGACTCACATATTATATCATATTTACATGTATCAATTAATTTTCAGATTCATATAAATGTAACGAACAAATGAGAGCGACGCGAAAAATGACACAGTTCCTAGCATGAGAAAAAATACATAACACGTGAGAGCTGTGTAGCCGAAGAACTCCAGGCTCTGAAGTAGGCCAGACATGTTGGACCGCTTGAAGTAGTAAAATAGTGCATAGAGAAACACGAACACTCCTGTTGTCCTATAATAGAAACATACAAAACTCAGTAACTCAACTAACAAAACAAATGCAAAACGCAAAATCACATCAAAGCAGAAGAAATATGAATAATTTACAATTAGCAGTGCCATATGTGAACAGGTCTTCAGGCATATGCGGACAGTGAAGGCCCAGATCTACTGTGCATCCATGCATTCAGTGTTGGCTAACAGAATTATTGGATACTAGAGAATGTACGAATGGAGAGCAAAGGCCCCAATGATGCTTTGCTCATGTGCAGGATGATCTGTATCTGCACATTCTGCTCACATTCAAAGGCATTTTTTCGCTGTCAAGGCCAACAATAATGAGGGTGACACATCTCATGAGGGCAACTTCTGTTTGGAGGTGTTAATCCATTTAAGCCTACCGTCCCACAAAAGGGACACTGGCAAACAGTGTAGACCCTGATCAGACGCTGCAGAATGCGGTGTCTGATCAGGGTCTACACTATTTCCTTAAGTTAAGAAATCCCCACAAAACATGTAAATAATAAAAACTGACCAGACACCCCCTATATAGGAAATGAACCTCCCAAAGAGTTAAGGTAGAAGAATCCACTCAGCATAAATGGGTTAAACACCCATCTCATCCTGGGTCTTTTGTTTTTGCCTTCCTTCTGAAAAAGAGCAGACTCCAAATGGGAGCAAATTCTTTTCTTTTAGAGCAGACCCCTTTTTTTGGAAAGGGCAAACTGTGCAGGAAAGCACACAGGAAGTCATACAAGTTGTCCCTCTTGTAAAAGGTGGCAAATTTTTTACCTTTTTCACTTAAGAGTGGTTTAGGAGGAGATAGTTTGACAGACAGATTGATGAACGACAGTCACATGGACTGGCGGATGCACAGAAAATAATGTTGCTCTCTCATACCCTCACCATCTCTCATATCCTAAACCACTGGGCTTAATTCAACCAAATTTGCTACGTCACTGCCCACATGGTAAGGGTGTGCAAAATCAAAATTATTTTTCCGCTCGTCTGTCCTTCTAAGCATCCAGCGTCTGTCCATCTGTCTATCAGGTTATGTCCTAAACAACTGGGCAGAATTTAACCAACTTGCAACATGACCTCCCAACATCGTAAGGGTGTGCGAGAACAAGTCCATTCATTATTTTTTCGTGCATCCATCCGTTGCTGCATCCACTGTTTGCCCATCTGTCTGTCATGCTATCTCCTCCTAAACCACTGGGTAGAATTCAACCAAACTTGCTCTCATGGTAAGGGTGTGCAAGAGCAACATTATTTTTTTGTGTGTCAGTCCTTCCATGAGTCTGTCCATATATCTGTCACCCTATCTACTCCTAAACCACTGGCTGGAATATAACTAAACTTACTACATCAATTCCCCTCATGGTAAGGGTGTGTAAGCGCAAAATTATTTTTCTGTGTGTTCGTCGGAGTAAAGGAAATGGGTTTAGGGGGCTACAAGGTCTGGACAATTCATGTACAGATCTCCATGTATTTGAATGGGATTTATTCCATAGACACTTAAATTTTTGAAGATTTATGAGGCAAAATGGGTTTGTGTGGCTAATTTTTTAGGGCTTGTGTGGCTATCAGTAGCCACATAACAACCATCTGTACCAAAAAATAGCCACATAAACGCAATTCGTTAAAATGTCCATTTGTGTATCAGTCGTCCCTCCATCACACTATCGCCTCCAAAACCACTGCGCAGAATTCCACCAAACTTGCTACTCCACTTCCTCTCATGGTAAAGGTGTGCGAGAGCAAAATTATTTTTCTGTGCGTCTGTCCCTCCATGCATCCAGCGTCTGTCCATCTGTCCATCAGGTTATGTCCTAAACCACTGGGCAGAATTTAACCAACTTGCAACATGACTTCCCCACATGCTAAGGGTGTATGAGAACAAGTCCATCCATCTGTCAGTCAGTCATACTATCAGCAAAATAAGCAACGAAAGTGGGGATTTGCGATGGCACGCCATCAACTGCACATTCTAGTTTTTCTTATTTCTCCATGAAAAAATGTTGTGGGTAGTAATTAGAAACACCTCAATGAGGCATTCTAATGAGAACCCACAACATATGTTTTTATGTAGAACTAAAGAAAATTATCCCAGAATTATCAATAAATTGTCCTCCTTAAAAAGTCCTCTTTATAGGCTTGTGGACTTACCCAGCACTGAAGACTGGTCTCCACCACCACCCGTATTCTTCTAAGGAGGAGCATTTAATGACAAGTCTGGGATATTTTTTCCAATTTTTCCATACATGTATATGTTTTGGGTACTCATTAGAAGCACCTCCTGAGGCACTTCTAATGAGTACCCACAACATATGGAGAATTAACGAAAATTACTCAAGAATTATCACCAAATATTTCCCCTTAACAAGTCAACTTCTTAAAAGAGGAGTATTTGATGATAATTCTGGGATAATATTTCTTGTTGATAAAAACATATGTTTATGGGTACTCATTAAAGCACCTCAGCAAGTAGCTTCCAATGAGTCCCCACAACATATGTTTTTACGGAGAACTGAAAAAAATTATCCCAGAATTATCACCAAATGATTCTCCTGAAAGGGAAAAGCAATGTTGGTGAAGAATGTTTATGATATGCAAGATCTTGTTTCATCATGTATTTTGATGCAAATTTGATCAAACTCGGATAAAAACATACAACAAACTGAAATGCAAATTGCTAACACCGGACATGGACGAAGACAGACAGAAAGACACACAGGATTAACACTATATGCCCTGGAGAAACAATGTATTTTGATGCAAATTTGATCAAACTCAGATAAAAAATAAGAATGTTACCAAGTTTCGAGGATATCAGGACTCTTATATGGGTGCCACCATTTTGAATATTTAATGAGGCTTTACGATGTCTTAAAGCCTTAATTAAATATGCAAAACCTAAATAAGTAAGATTTGTACCCATATTCAACCTCTATATTTGTATATTTAGCTTCTTCTCCTGGCACTTATATATTTTGTTTGAAAACAACTTACATTTCTAACAGAGAGATTTTATTTAATATTTTGAAAGGTTTAGAACCTCATTTAACCCTTCTCTTGCTGAGCATGACATGCTCTGTCTTAGCAAACAGTGCAGATCCAGATCAGTTGGCTTCTTCAGAAGCCAACTGATCTGGATCTGCACTGTTTGTCATTCAGTATGTGAATTTATATCAACAACCTGGATCAAGTAATCTGATTGGCTGAAAATTAGAAGTGGGCGTGGATCTTAATTTATTCAGCATGGCAAGGATTAATATTCAAAATGGTGGCACCATTGATAATGGTTTTGAAATCTTTAAATAGTTTTTAACTTCCTCTGGTGTCATCCAATTTTGATCAAATTTACATCAAAATGCATGGTTTATCAAAATCTTTCATATCAAATACATTCTTCTCCAACCTTACATTTCACTTTAACAAGTCCTATGACAAGCTCTATGGACTTACCCAGCACTGAAGATTGATCTCCACCACCACCTGTAATCTTCTGCTGTCAGTTGGAAATATGTTAGTGCCACAGAAATGCATGCTGTAACGCTGAGAAGTATTCCGAATACAATGAAGAGGATTCCATATAGGGTGTACTGCTCTCTGCCCCACAGTGTAGCAAAGATGTAGTAAAGTTCCACCGATATTGCACTGAAATAAAATTTTTATCAGATTCAGGGCTGCAGCTGTTATTTCAAACATTGAATATTAACCCTTCCATTTTCGCTCAAAGAAATACAAAAGTACATTGTTTAAGGAGTTTATTTATTTGAGTTGACATTAAATGTCAACATTCTTTCAGTCATTGTGTGACAATGTCTAGATGTGATGGTGAGAGCTGCTGTCCTTTTATAGTGCAGCCTCACTGCAGTAGCATTTCCAAGACACTGACATGACACTATCACCAACCACATACTGACATTTGTGCAACCAGTCCTAGCTTTTCTTTCTAATGCTGAGAGCCAAGCAAAAACAGTCTGTATCTATTTTAGAAAGTCCCAGGAGTGACCCAGCTGAGGATCAAATCCACAATCCCTGCTCTGAAGGCGAAAATTCTACCAACAAAGATTACTTCTATTTTTGCTTCTATACACAAAAAATAATTCTTGGACTTATTTACAGTGTAAGTGTTCAAAAATCTTTCAGCAATACCCAGTTTGGTAACATTATAAGCTGAAGAGGGTGCTTATAAGATGGTGAGGTCACTGCTCACTTTTATCGCACAGCTTCATTGGAAGTCATGTTCAAGAAAAAAGCCTGCACACTTGATAAAGCTGTATTATCTTGAGACCTACTGTCCTTTCTACATCATTTGGAAAATTGATTGTGTTGGGGTTTAACGACACATTAACCCTTGTGGGTCATTTTGTGTCGTCTCCCAGAGACAGGGAGAAAAGAGATAGAAGAGATAGTAGAAGAGATGAAAGAGAGGACAGGGAAGAAAGAGGAACAGGAGTGAAAGTGAAGAAACAGAAGAAATAAAAACATTCCCCTTCTACCCTTACCTGCTACAAGGATAGCAGGCCTTGCCCAACTGTAAGCCAATATCAATTGGACGCCCCGGTGCCCTGAGGTACAGGACACCTTCGCACCACCCGACCATCCCCCATCATTTGGAAAAACATTTTTTGTTTGGTGTTTTACTTTAATCAAAATACTTTGCTATGACCGACTACATCTTATCAGAAACCAGCTGTCTTTTCTATTTCTGTGCTTTGGTCTGAAATATTTACCCTAAAATAAAATTTATGGACAATAACTGGTCTGACCTATACAATTTCTATAGTATAGTGATTGTTTGAAATTTTTATCTCAGAAAATTTATTTTTTTTTTTTTTACCTTTCTCTACCGATTTTTAATTATTGATATTTCACAACAATGCTGTGAAAACTTTAGAAAATTTGAACAAATGGAACTTATTAAAAACCTAAAACTTTTTATACATAGGTAGTTATGACAAAAGGTTTTGCATTAAATCATGACAAAAGTTTGCAAATTCACTTCTTCTGTGTAAAGTGCCAGGCGAAAGGCGACTTTCTGAAAGATGTCAAAAGCACAGTGGCTCTACTTCCTTTATACTGAAGATCAAGTAATTGTGCAACTTGTACCATTTATGAAGTCTTTCGTGTGAACTGGCTGCTGACTAGGGTTCCAACCAAAATCCTCCCACACCAGAGAACTTATGGAGGTGCACTGAATGACAGCTCTGGGATAATATTCTCTAACTCTGCATAAAAAGCATATGCTGTGGATACCTGTTAGAATTGCCTCATTGAGGCAATTCAAAAAATCTCCACAGCATACATTTTTAAAAAGTCTCCACAGCATACGTTTTTAGAGAAATTATCTCAGAACTGTCAACAAAGACACCTCCTTAACAAATCCTCTGTCACAACAAATTAGATGTTCTATCAACTTCAAAGTTCTATACATGTAGCTCATTATTTCTTTATAAACCAACAAACCATCATTTTCATGTTCTGGGTCCAGTTGTTCAAAACTAACGATGTCGTTAGTTAACGATTCATTAAAATTTACATCATGTGATACTCAAATATGCTGAAATTTTTTGCTGAAAAAATGTGAGTAGCTTTTGCAGTGCAAAAGCTACTCACATTTTTTCAGCAAAAAATATCAGAATATTGTATACATGTATTGAATCCGGTAAAACAGTTAACGAAATGACCCTTAATGAGCTTGTTAAGCTAACGACGCTTTGAACAACTGGGCCCTGTACATTAACTATACCTTGTACCACATTTACAACAACTGCAACCTGAGAAAATGTGCACCCCGAGAAGACAGAAGCTTTGGTACTTTATGTCCTTTTCAACATTATTGAAGTTGTATCGAGACGACAGGTGAAGACAGATTAGTCTACACATCTACGCAGTCTATCATTCTTCACTGAGTGCTCTGTTGATGATCAAGTGTCCAAAGTTTCTTGAAGCAAAGAGCAATGACTCTGATCAGACTGTGAGGATGTGCAGGTTGATCCGAGTCTTTGCTGGGCACATGTTTAAATGTATATTATCTTATGTTGTGGCTTGAATACAGTCTTACCTGAAAGGCAGAAAACCTCCCACCATGCAGTGAGCAAAGCCAGATCTATACCAAGGCACTGCAGGTATTTCTCGTGGAATGTTTTTTGTTCGACATGGAGCATCAAATCCATTGGCCCAGTTTTTACCAAATATACCCCCTATCACAGTTAATGGATAACCAACTGAAAAACATAAAAATATTCTCTGAGCAAGTCCTATCACTCTTGATAAGCTGGGTATCAGGATAAACATTTTTTTTTACTTCTCCACAAAAACGTACTCATTAGCAGCACCTGAGAAAAATACTTTCTGACCGAAAAAAGAACCTTATCAATGCCTTCTACAAACCTATTTCATTAATTACTTTGCTTTGTTTGTTTGTTTGCATTGAGATTTTATGGCCAAGTTAACCCAATGGGGTCATGTCGAGCGCAGTCAGTTTACCCAACCATACTTTTACTGAGCAAGCTTAGTCGTCTAAGCAGTTAACCAGTATTGTGCACATTCCTTTACCAGAAACTGACAATCCCCCTCTTTGAATCAGCAGAAGGGAGAGAATGACCATAGAAAATATTTCATGATCAAATCTCCACGAAAGAATGTCGCTGACCCAGTGAGGGTCGAATCCGCAACCTCCTGATCACGAGTCAGACTCGCATCCAACTGAGCAACTGTGGCCGGCTGCCAACTTAGTGTAGCTATCATGGAGAAATAAATGTAGTTTTCATGGAGAAATAAGAAAAAAATATCAATACTTTTTGGTCTATGTGTTCTTCTTACAAACCAATTTCATTCATTATTTTTTGCTAATTTTGTGTAGTTTATAAAAGTAGTTTAATAAAAAAAACATTTTATTCCATAACAATAAATGCTCCTTGTTTTGTAGTTTAACAGCCAAGTCAACAACACTATTAAGCTCAATATCAAGCCAATCAATCTACCTAACCACACTTATCTCAGCAGGCTTAGTCCTCTAAGTGGTTAGCCAGTGCTTTTGTCAGAAACCATAATGATAAAAGTCATGGAAAAAGTGTATGTCAACGTGTAAAATTGTTTTAATGTTTCTAATTGTTCTTGTTTTTTGTTTGTTTTTTTAATTTTTATATATATATTTTTAAGTGTGTCCAACCCGAACCGCAAAGCAGTTCGGCATGCAGACGCACTACTATAGACTATGTGATCAGTGATGTATGTGACCAAAACTGTGATGGTCCAACAAACGCTTGGGTGGTTCAGTGCTTATCCTGAAAAACAATAAGCATTCTGTGATTTGGCAGAGGTTAATGACACTGCGGCCGTGCCGATAATAGCAACAAAACAGCCAGTAATGCCAAGTATTCCAGGTTGAATCACGAGACATGACGTCAGCCTACAAAATTTGCAATCACTGCCATTTTGAATTTTATCTCCACTTTGAATTTTATTTCTATCCATTCTCCGTCTATTTACAAACTAAGCATGATTTGTTTAGTGCATAAGGTACACTTTGATGTAGATTTTTAGATAACACATAGACTTCACGCTCTTTTCACATGATAATCTGTAAAAACTTCGGCACAATAATGTGTTTGTTCGACCAATTCGTAAATTGTTATTTTTAAATTTTTTTTTTTTTTTCCCTGCTTTTCATAATATGTAGACTCGCAAAAAAAGACAAAAACACACAAACAGTTAAAAATCTTTAGAAAAAATCCTGAAGCAGGAAAATGGATTTCAGGTAAGCGCACAAAAGTGTATTGCCGTTGTACCTGCCATCGGCATACACTAGTTTTCGGTATTCGGAAAGCATGGCCTCGCCCATCGGGGCCCGCCAAATAGATGGGCTGCCTAAAGCTTCCATGGCAGAGCTGCTAGTAACTAAGCAGGACCCGAATTCATGTGATCGGGTCGGGTAAAAGTCCCACAAATTTGGAGGCAATGTCTCTAAACTACTGAAATGTTGTTGACTTGGACATTATATCGCAATTCATGCATGGATTCAGAAATAAAGCGTGGTCTGAAATCAAATTCAGTTAGATCTGGCCAACCCACCAATGAAGCATGTGATGATAATTTGGATGCATGGATATAGGTAGCACCTATTAAATTCATATTAGATAAATTAAGACTTGACATTTTATGTGAATAGGCAGATGATTCACATGAAATGTCACAAAAAACAAAATGTGATCTTCAGCAGTTATGAATGGCACAACAAAGGAAAATGCACATCAGATGACAAACATGTAAGAAAAGAAAAATCCTATTAAAATGAGCAATTTTGTGAAAATAGGTTTATTTGGTTAATATATAATATCAACTAGCCCATATAAACAGTATATTCCAGTGAACAGTAGATCATTTTTTTGTCTCTAAAAACTTAAATATCTATGGTAAATGACCTAAAATTTCACACACCAAAGTTCCCAACAAAATGGCATATGCAGTGCAGACCCAGATCAGACCGCTCCTGAAGGAGCAGTCTGATCAGGCAAACAGTGCAGACCCAGATCAGACCGCTCCTGAAGGAGCAGTCTGATCAGGGTCTACACTGTTTGCCATTCCACTAAGTATTTTATGAAACAACTGTATAAAAAGCAAATTTTAGGCCAAAAAAGTATGGAATAAAGTGCCCATGCTCAAAGTTACTGACACTTTGAATGCCTATATCTTTCCCATTTCTCAACCGATTTTCATCAAAGTTGCACCAATGTGTTTGTTTTCTGAAGCTGAAAATTTAAGGCATACATGGAATTTAGTGAGTGTTTCACTTTGAAGGTTCTAGTGCATAAGCTGAGGACAAAATACTTACCAAATAACCAAAGACACATTAGGAGTATGACTGTCATGACTGGTAAAGCTTGTGTTGTTCCATATCCCCACGCAACTGTATTTACCACAGCCCAAACCAGGAAAAATGGAACTGAAAGATAAACAAAAACTGCCATGAATGGTAAAGCTTGTGTTGTTCCATATCCCCATGCTACTGTACATGCATTTACCACGGCCCAAACCAGGAAAAATAGAACTGAAAGGTAAACATAAAGATGAGTTGCCTTACTCCATATATAGGGCTCAGGATATCCCTGATAGTTTTTTTGTGTCTGGGCATTTGGTGCATTAAAAAGCCAGAGGACTAATGGTCCTGTAGCTCACCTGGGACTATTTGTTCTGAGCAAGCTTATGATTACATTTTTAAAGAATGTAACATACGGGTTTGGTAGTCAGTACAGTTTGAAAAACCTTTGGTCTCTGTATCCTACAGTAACTTGGTATGGAATTTAAGGTTTAATTAATTTGGTGAAACAGAAACTTCACATAAAATATGGCTTTGATAAATTGGCATACCAAATATCAAAGGCCTATGCCTTCTAGTTTCACACAAGAAGATTTTTAGACTTTTTCCCAATACGAGTGTAAGTAAAAAAGTGACCTCTGGGACTCAATAAGTATTCTGTACAAAAGCAAATTCATTTTAATGGCAATGTATTTGGGAACAAATGCTGTCATTGTAACGAGGGTTCACTGTATGGCATAAAAATACTTACATGCAAAAAGAGCAGATGTAAGGTTGATGTTCCACACCCAGTTATCACCACCCATCTTTTTATACATATTGGTCGCCACATAGCCAGATATACCTGAAATGAGAAAAATGGATTTATCAACTATTTTGTTTGTTTGTGTTGAGGTTTTACATCCCAGTCAACCCAAAAGGGTCATGTCGAGCATGCTCAGTTTATCTAACCACTTTTTATTGGACAGGCTTTGTCCTCTAAGCGGCACATTCTTTCACCAGAAACTGACAACTGCCCTTCTTGAATCAGCAGAGAGACAGAATGACCATAGAAAATATTTCATGATCAATCTCCATGAAAGAATGTTGCCCACCCAGCGGGGGTCGAACACTCAACTTCCTGATCAGCTGATCAGCACTCAGATGCACATCCAACTGAGCCACCAGGGCCAGTTTTTTGGTACATGTTGGCAGCCACATACCCATAAATTACACAGCTGAAATTATCAAGTATTCACCGACCATCTTTTTGTACATGTTGGAAGCCACATATCCAGAAATAAGACAGCTGAAGTTATCAACTATTTACCGGGTAACCACATAACAATAAATAAGACAGCTGAAATTATTGAATATTTTCTTGTATATGTTTAGTCTAGGTAACAACACAAGATAACCAGGTATGTATAACATGCCCAAACCATGACAATATCAGTGGCATAACAATGTATTCAGATCTTAACCCTTAAAGCGCCAAGAAAAACTGCATCTGAAAATGTCGTCTGTTTATGTCGTCTGCTGAATATTCTTGCAGACTTTTCAAACCTATTTTTGTATACAGACAAACAGTGTGGACCCTGATCATACTGCTCCTAAAGGAGCAGTCTGACCTGGGTCCACATTGTTTGCAGAAATGACTTAAAATCACAAGCAGATGACAAAGCAGACTACAATAGTTGTGATTGGCGCTTTAAGGGTTAAGTCAACTTCCACTGGTCATCACAAAAATATCTCATAAAATCTGTGAAAATCATAACAACAAACTGATTATCAGTTTCCTATTTTTCCCAGAAGATAGGGTTTGTCCTTCCATGCAAATTATCTTCTAAGCATGGGTGTCTATTTAGAAAATCCCCATGAAATGTCAGACCCCATTTTCTCATAAATATATTTCCAGCATGGGTGTCTATTTAGGAGAAAATCCCCATGAAATGTCAGACCCCATTTTCTCATAAATATATTTCAACATGTTACTTGTTGAAATTTTTACCCAGCCTGCTAAATGTTAAAGATCACTGTCAGAACCTTACTTTCTTATCTATCTATTTAATTTGAAACTAATATGTAGGTGTCAAATCAGATTAATTTCATTTACTTTTAATCCTTAAAGTACTAAGCAAATTTGGAGCAGACAACATTCTAAAATTGAGACTTTTTTTATTTTTATTTTTCAGAGAAATAAAGACTTGACATTTCATTGCATTGCAGACAATTCACATGAAACGTTGTCTTATTTTCTCTGAAAATTAGAAAAGATTTCAAAGTGTCATCTGCTGTGGTTGTAATTAGTGCTTTAAGAATTATGTGAATTAGTTCTTAAGAAAGAATCCCACAGCTAAAAACAGGTTTAACCCTTTCAGTCCTGTAGACCAATACAGATAACTGTGCAAACAGTGAAGATCCAGATGAGATGGCTCTTAATAAGCCATCGCATCAAGATCTACACTGTTTGCCATTCTGTTCTTGATTTTAAATTGAAACCCCTATTTGCATCAGTGGACATATCCAAATTCAAGGATGGAAGAGTCCAGAAACTCAGAAATGCAAGGTTTAACTAGAAATGTGCCTGAACTACAACCTCTACACCTATCTTGCACTTCTCCAAAAGTCTGAGTCAGTAGACCTTGACCAAGATGACACAAGTAGCTAAAAGTTGTACAGAACTTAATCTTTAACCCATTGTAGACTGAATGAACTCCTCCACACAATATATTGGAAGATTCTAATTTTGATTTTAGGTATGTCAGGCTATGTGATTCAGATATTCAGAGGGAAAAATGGTTGAACTATTTGCAAACAGTGGAGACCCTGATCAGACACCGCATTCAGCAGCATCTGATCTGGGTCTGCACTGTTGGCCAAATACCCTTTTAGGGGTCTCCAGACTACAATGGGTTAATGCCCTCTGGGCCAATTCAGCAGACAACAAATCTGGGTATTTTTTCTCTGAAAAACTGTTAACTAACTTGGACATTTTTTCTAAATGTGCACAGACAAATCAATCACCCTTAAAGAGTTGCAGCAATTGCAGCAGACATGTTTTTTTTTTTGTATTTTTCAGAGAAAACCAAGCTTGACATCTGAATCCTCTGCTCAGCAGACAGTTTGCAGAAAATATCAACCCTTACTTTCTGTGAAAAACTGTTAAAAATTAGAATGTTGTCGACTACAATTCTGCTGTTGCTTTACGGGGTAAAGCCAGGCTGTCCAAATACACTTTGCTGGATCATTACTACTGAAACACCATTGAAAGGGCCGTAAAACTGCAGGGCACTAACATCCCCTAATCAGAAGGTAATATAATATAGTAACTACTTACATGAAGTGAAAGCATACAATATAACACCAGCTGAATTAATAGAACCATGTCTATGAACATTAAACATTCCCAGCATAGCCATCAACATTATTCCTGTTGCTAGGGTGAGAAACTGCATACCAACACCTAGAAATAGAACACATATCATAAAACATAGCTCTAGATAAAAATGAAATCAGGGGAATATTTTTCTTAATTTCTCCATGAAAAACTATATGTGAAGATATCCAGGAAATGCCACAATCAAAAAGCACAGCTGTCTCGAGGCACCTAAAAAAGCAGAGATAAGGTCCAAATATGGACAAAGCAAACGTCACATTTTAAACCACAGAGACATAAACAAAGAAGACCTGATGGGAATTAATATCCCACATCTTTTTTTTACACAATAGTGTGGACAAAAAGCTTAGGGTATATAAATCTGCTGAAACTAAGTTTGATGAAAATAAAATCCCAATAATGTCAGACAGTACTACTCACTGTGCTGATTATTTCTGTAAAGTTTTATTAACATCTAACCCAAATTGTAGAAGTAATTCACTCAACAAACTGGATCAGACACTTTTGAGTCTCGACGTCAGAAAATGTACCTTCTGCGCTCAACTAAGACTCAATTCAGCCTGTGCATTCAGCCTGATCAGTCTTCTTTGTCCATATTAAGAAACTTTGCATCATTGGGTATCCAAAATGCATCCAGTGAAGATTCTGATCAGACTGCACAAATGCGCAGTCTGATCAGAATCTTCATTGGGTGCACATGTCCAAAGGTATGTTTTCTGACGTTGTGACTCATATGTAATGAATCTCACATACCCTCAAACTTTGCCAGGGTATAAAACAAGTATTTCATGGGTAGCAGGGAATAAAAAACAAATGTTTGCCACAGCCAGTAACTTACCTAAAATAGCACAGAAGAGATTTTTGCAGGCAGGAAATCTGAAGACATCAGTATGTATTATTTTCCACCCGTTATCATCTTGATCTAAATCTTCACTTTCCTCGTCATCCACATTATATCTTGCAAAATCACTTTTTAAAACTCTTGTCTAAAAAATCAAAGACATTTAAAACACTATTAATAGCAGACAACTCACATGAAATGCCAAGTCTTACTATGACATCAGCTGCCGTCATGATCGGCACTTGAACGCTTGTCCTGCTGAACTTGGATATGTTCTGCCTTTGCAAACAGTGCAGATCCAGATCAGTTGGCTTCTGAGAAGCCAACTGATCTGGACTTGCACTGTTTGTCATTCAGTATGTGAATCTGTACCAACAACTTGGATCAAGTAATCTAATTGGATTACATTTAGAAGTGGGTGTGGCATCTTAATTTATTCAGCATGACAAGGGTTAAGGGTTATATTATAAGGATCTGATCAATTCGTCATTTGTTTGAGTTCTCTCCCTCTCTCTGTGACATGGCTCAACATGACTGAAATAGAGTCAACAATATTTCAGTCATGTTGAGCCATCTCACAGAGAGAGGGAGAGAGAAAAGAAAAGCAGGATAGACAAGAGGAAACAATTAAAAACATCCCCATCTGGCATCTGCTTTAAGAACAACAGGCCCTTGACCTATCACTAGAGTGCCTAAATGACAAAAGCTCTATGGCACATTTCCATTAATCTTAGGAACCAATATTTAGAGGTTATTACATATCTAAAGTCACATGATCAGGCTTATCAGCCTGAATATTTTAACCCTTGTCCTGCTGAAAGGTTCTACTTGCTGCTGCACATTCTCAGTTTTTTGTTGTTGTTTTTTTGGGTTTTTTTTCAATGTTTGCTTGTGTTTAGTTTTGGTATTTGTTAAAACTCCTATTCTGTTGCACAAGGATTTTTCCTCATCTGTGTCAAAGAAACCAGATGCAAGAGAGATGATCTTAGTAGCATATGTTCTGTCACACTTATGATGATGATTTAGTGTTTTACATCCCTTTAATATTGAATGGATGAAGTGTGATAATGGAAGGCTCTGTATAATGAAATGCTTTACAGTCATTTAAACCCAGAGGCTTGGATAATCAAATAAATGAAGTGAAGCATGCAAAGACCTAATTGTCTGCATAAGCAAGTCTATAATGATTTAGCAAGCTAGCTTTAATAGATGCAAGAGCCATGCTAGACTGTGTATCCCAGAAAATTGTAACTATTTTTAGTAGTTCAGGTAAGGTGACTACCCACACAAATAGTTATTCTCCATGAAAACATTGCGGCCACTTGTGGGTACTCAGTAGAAATGCCTCCCCTAGGCACTTCAAAAGGGTTTCCACAACATATGTTTTCATGGAGAAATAAGAAAAATATCCATAGTTTTAGGTTGAAAATATTGCCTGATCTGATGATATGGTAATAAATGTAATAAAAGTTAATACATATAAATCATATTTGATACATAAATTACTTACCAAAATAATAACAACAAATCCAATTAGGAGGAATACGAGAACCATAGAATTGATTATAGATAACCAATGGATCTGTAAGACAGAGAGAGAGAGAAATAAAATAATACCAACAATAACGACGACTAATCCAACAGCAAAACAGGAATACAAGATTTAACTAGATTGCGCAGTCGATGGCATGCCATCGCAAAATCCCCACGCCCCATGCTGATGTTGCTCTCGCACATCCTTACCATGTGGGTAAGTCATGTTTGTTTGTTTGTTTGTTTGATTTGGGCTTAACGTCGCTTTCAACAATCTTTCAGTCATATTGCAACGGTGTCTGGATGTGGCAGGGAGCTCAATGCTCACTTTTAGAGTGCTGCCTCACTGAAATATCACGCCCCAGACACTTTGACATGATATTTCACCCAGTCACATTATACTGACACTGAGCTGATCAGTTCCGATTCCTAGCTCTACTTTCTTAATGCTGAGCGCCAAGCGAAAGAGCAGCTAGTACCATTTTTAAGTCTTTGGTATGACCCGGCCGGGGATCGAACCCGCAACCTCCCGGTCACAAAGCGGACACTCTACCACTGAGTCACTGTGCCGGTCCGGGTAAGTCATGTAGCGTTTGGTTAAATTCCACCAGTGGTTTAGGAAAAGCAGCGTAACGGACATGCAGACTGATGGACTGAGGCGGTCACAATATCACCAGTGCTAAAACTTGGTGAAAACAAAGCTCTACAACATAATTCAGCATTTTTGTGCAAGTGCATTTCAGGTTCTTTTGCAAATTATATGTGACTCTTACCAACAAATGTACTTATAAACAAAACAAAGATACTATTTAGAATCACACATAAAATAATGAGACACTACCATTTAAAATAATGAGACACTACCATTTACACTGATTGTGCTACAGGCAAATTGTCTCCTTTGGAGACAATTTGCATGAAATGTCAAAACCAGTTTTCTGGGAAAAATAAGAAAAATATTTCAAAATGTAGTCTGCTGAAATTTTTAACCAGTGTGCTAAGCCTTAATTATATGACTCATAGCAAAGTATATAGCAATATTAATCAAGTGATCTCCTCAGTCCAATTAGCATGCCAAATATCAAATTCCTTGCTCAAATGCTTTTTGAGACATCTTGTACACAATGCAAAGTGTGACGAACAATTAACCCATTGCAGTCTGGAGACCCCTAAAAGGTTAACTGGCAAACAGTGCAGAACACAGCGTCTGATCAGGGTCACCTCTGTTTACAAATAGCTCAAGCATTTTTCTCTAGGAATATCGGAATCACATAGCCTGACAGCCCTAAAATTGAAATTAGAATTTTCCAATATATAGTGTGGAGGAGTTCATTCAGTCTATAATGGGTTATGCTTCCTTCCAAGTCAAATCAATTAGCCTTTCGATTCAGGAGAAGCGAAAAATAGATTTTCAAGATTGCGGCCATCTTGGATTTCCAATAGGAACAACTTTAGCTATTTTTGATCTACAAGTCACCCCGATGCTCCCTACCAAGTTTTGCTTCAATTGGCCTCTCGTTTCAGAAGAAGAAGCAAAAATTAGATTTTCAAGATGGCCGCTCGCAGGAGGCCATCTTGGATTTCCAATCGGAACAATTTTAGCTATTTTTTATCCCCAAGTCACTCGCCATGGCGGCCATCTTGGATTTCCGATCAGAAAATTTTTAGCTATTTTTAATCTATGAATCACCCCAAAGTGGCCATCTTGGATTTCCAGTAAGTATAATTTTATGGGTTTTTTTTTGTTTTTTTGATTTACAAGTTACCCAGATGCTTCCTACCAAGTTTCGAGTCAACTGACATTTTGGATCAGGAGAAGAAGGGCAAAATAGATTTTCAAGATGGCCACCATGGCGGCCAGCTTGGATTTCTGATTGGATGGAATTTAGGTAGTTTTGATCTACATGTCACCCCGATGCTTCCTACCAAGTTTCGAGTCAATTGTCCTTTTTGCTTCAGCAGAAGCAGAGAAAAATAGACTTTCAAGATGGCCGCCATGGTGGCCATCTTGGATTTCCAATGGGACCAATTTTAGCTATTTTTGATCTACAAGTCTCCCTGATGCTTCCTAACAAGTTTTGAGTCAACTGGCATTGGATAACCTGCGACCTCCTGAACACCTGTTGGATGCGCATCCTACTAAGCCACAGAGGTCGGCTTATTCTAATCCATCTGGATCTGTCTTACATGATATGCATTATTCATGTGGATATTAGACATTCTATTAACCCATTTACATCAAATGGACTCTTCTATCACAACTCTTTGGATTGGTTCATTTCCATTAGCAGGGTGTATGGTTACTTTTTATTATTACTGTTTTATAGAAATTCATGTATTTTATGCAAACAGTGTAGACCATTATAAGACACTGCATTCTGTGGCATCTGATCTGGGCCTTAACTGTTTGTCAATTACCCTTTTTTGGACGTTCCCTACTAAAATGGGTTAATACAGAGCCTGAACTATAATATATTACCTCTAATGTTTTAGGGAAAAAGCTACTGTCTCGTAATCTCTTGCCTCGATCTTCATACTTCATACTGAAATATATACATGAATCGAATCACATGCTTTACTGTGTATTTACTCTTAAGTATTTGGTCATAAAGGTCAGCAAACAGTGTAGACTCAAATCAGATGTAGTAGAATGCTGCATCTGATCAAAGTCTACACTGTTTGCCACTCATCCAGCAGTTTTTAGACACATCAACACATTGTAAAATGAAGCTGAACAAACTATCAGGCAGTTAAGCAATGGAGAAAGATATCCCAATATTTAGGGTTAAATCAGCACAACATCTACCAATGCTGAAGTTCAGCCTGCCTACCAATGCAGTCTTAACAGGGTTTTCTCTATTCGCTTGCTGCTGGGGATTCTTCTTATAAACACTGTAGGTCCTAACTGTATGTAATAAAATTTCACAATCATATATTATGCTAATCAGGCCCTAACTGTATAAAATTTCAAAATCATACATTATGCTAATCAGGCCCCAACTGTACAAAATTTCATAATCATACATTCTGCTAATCAGGCCCCAAATGTATAAAATTTCACAATCATACATTCTGTTAATCAGGCCCCGATTGTATAAAATTTCACAATCATACATTATGCTAATCAGGCCCCGATTGTATAAAATTTCACAATCATACATTCTGCTAATCAGGCCCCAACTGTATAAAACTTCACAATTATACATTCTGTTAATTAGGTCCCAACTGTATAAAATTTCACAATCATACATTATGCTAATCAGGCCCCAACTGTATAAAATTTCACAATTATACATTATGCTAATTAGGTCCCAACTGTATAAAATTTCATAATCATACATTCTGTTAATCAGGCTCCAACTGTATAAAATTTCACAATCATACATTTATGAACAATCATACATTCTGTTAATCAGGCCCAAACTGTATAAAATTTCACAATCATACATTCTGTTATTTCACAATCATACATTCTGTTAATCAGGCCCCAACTGTATAAAATTTCACAATCATACATTATGCTAATCAATCCCAACTTTATAAAATTTCACAATCATACATTCTGTTATTTCACAATCATACATTCTGTTACTCAAGTCCCAACTGTATAAAATTTCATAATCATACATTCTGCTAATCAATCCCAACTTTATAAAATTTCACAATCATACATTCTGCTACTGAGGCCCCAAATATATAAAATTTCACAATCATACATTCTGCTACTGAGGCCCCAAATATATAAAATTTCACAATCATACATTCTGCTACTGAGGCCCCAAATATATAAAATTTCACACTCATACATTCTGCTACTGAGGCCCAAAATATATAAAATTTCACAATCACACATTCTGCTACTCAGGCCCCAAATATATAAAATTTCACAATCATACATTCTGCTACTCAGGCCCCAAATATATAAAATTTCACAATCATACATTCTGCTACTCAGGCCCCAAATATATAAAATTTCACAATTATACATTCTGCTACTCAGGCCCCAAATGTATAGAAATTCGTATCATATGTTCTGGTGAATATTCTACATATCTGTACTTTGTTTTCAAGTAAACAAGTGGCGTATGTTTATATCTGTGTTAGTGGGTCAGCTATATTTTGCCAACACTTCATTGACATGTACACATTTAATACGCTTATTTATTTTTTACTTCATGTTTATCACAGCAATTTCAGTTTGAGAAACAGAACATTTGCCAGCAATTAACTTTGTTTCATTGTTGTTCTTCAAAAACATTATGTTAGAATGCCTAAACAAATGATAGCTAGCAAAATATTTTCCTTGCCTAAAGCCGAGGCAACAGTCATCTTTTAGCCTGGAATGAGTGCAAGACCAATCAGCACAGTCACGTCCATGCACGCAGCAGTATTTGCTCTATGCCACGTTTTCTAAGGTCTCAAATGGTTCCACGATAATCACAAAAATTACAGATTTTTAAATCACTTAAAAATGAGCCCGAACATGAGAAAAAGTGTCTCTGGAGTAAATGCAAACAGTAAAAATCCACGGCCCAGTTGTTCAAAACTAACAATGTCCTTAGTTAACGTATCGTTAAAACTTTGACCATTAAATATGCCATATGTGCTAATATTTTTGCTGAAAAAATGTGAGTAGCTTTTGCAAAAGCTACTCACATTTTTTCAGCAAAAATACTTGTAAATTAGATATTGTACAACTAGAACATTTAAATTTTGTGCATTTTGACCACTAATGAGCTCGTTAAGCTAATGGTGCTTTGAACAACTGGGCCCTAATATAGATCGAGATCAGCCAGCGGAGAATATAGTCTGATCAAGAACTTTGCTATACTTCATGATACTCTACAGTACCCAATGATTCTATAAGTAGACAGCGAAGGTCCTGATTAGACTGTGCAGATGCAGGGACTGATCTGGGCTTTCATTGTCTGCATATGCCTGAAGATACGTTTTAGTATGGCCTGACCCTATCATATTTTGCAATCTTTTTTATCATTATAAATAAAGACTTTTGTTGAAGTTTAAGTCGTACCTGTAAACTGAAGTGTGAAATCAAGCACTAGAAGAGTGGGTGTTGTCATCCTTGTTTTGCTCAGTGAGATTGACTGATTGACTGATTATGTTGGGGTTTAATGACACGTCATTTTGTGTCGTCTCCCAGAGAAAGGGAGAAAAGAGAGAGAGATAGTCGAGGAGATGAAAGAGAGGGACAGGGAAGAAAGAGGAACAGAAATGAAAGGGAAGAAACAGAAGAAATAAAAACATTCCCCTCTACCCTTACCTGCTACAAGGATAGCAAGCCTTACCCAACTGTTAACCAATATTAGTTGGACGCCATGGTGACGTAAGATACACGACACCTTCGCCAGACCCAACCACCCCCTGAGATAAAACAATTAGTGAAGGGAAACTAATTGTACAGTTTACAGTTTGTAGATTTCATTTAGAGTGAACCTTTGGGTGGACAAACAAATGGACGGAACTTGCATGCCTAAGTCACCCATGCTAATGTAGGTATAACAGAGACGCATAACATTTCACAACTGGTGAGCATTTAACAGCATCTTTGAAAAATCTCATTCAGAGTTTGCTCAAACGTTTTGCATACACTTCTTTATTTCCTGTTTCACATTTACACTTTATATATATGTATTGTTAGGACGGATAAAGTATGGTGTGTGCATCTGGTCAATCAGCACTGATATTGCTTATATGATTGTTTCATTTATTTTTACTTGATGGGTGCTGTGTTTGGTAGCAGAAAGGAAGGGAGTGGAGATATATGTGGTCATGAATGTTGGTATTGTTAATCTGAGCCAAAAAGTGATACACTGATGTGCTGTTTACTTCTGGAAACAGAACTCTTATAAAATGACAGGGTAGCTCACTTAAGCTTGTACTTGCCATCATATGAATTCTTTTTTTATATCCATGACCAGGTAATCAGGAGATATCCTTACTGACCTTAACCCTTGTCATGCTGAATAAATTAAGATGCCATGCCCACTTCTAATTTTCAGCCAATCAGATTACTTGATCCAGCTTGTTGATACAAATTCACAAACTTAATGGCAAACAGTGCAGATCCAGATCAGTTGGCTTCTGAAGAAGCCAACTGATCTGGATCTACATTGTTTGCAAAGGCAAGGTACAGTGTAGCTCCAATATATCACGGTCCTCAGGGTCCAGAGTCCGCTGTCGCGATATAAATGGAGCGCGATATAAGTCCCGATATGTACCATGCATGTATAACGGCATGTATAACACTCGCTCGGTTTGTCGCCGTGGTAGTTTGCTGAGACATCACGGATAAATGGCATTCAATCATGTTGTCACCATATTTCCTAATTAAAATTGGATTAGAATTGATCAATGGAATAATTTACAATGGTGCGCTATGTCTAACAAGTAATTCGCATCGAAACCAGCTGATAAACTATGTTTGAAAACAAGAAATCATCGGATTGACAATTTAGGACGCCATTTTGGATACTCTGGTTCCCTAAAACGGCGAAGGGAAGTTACTCAATTGTGCTAAGATAACTCGAGTTGCTTCCCTTTGCTTATATTGCGGGCGCAAAAAAAAAAACAAAAAAAAAAAAAACTGTCGTTTATCAAAGTTAATTTCTTTTTATTTAAGTTAATTTGTTTGTTTTTGTTTTTGTTTTTTTGACGCAGATGTTTTCTTCTGAAATATTTATAATTTATATCTACAGAAGTGTAAAATAAGCGGACTAAGATCTGTGTATGTAGGACAGAAACATCATAAGACTATAGTCTTGTAAAATTTGCTGGTGTTGAAAAGGAGGTGGACTGTTTTCACCTGTTGAGCAAAATTAGTTTGTGGGCATCATTGACTGATTGAGCATTGAGTAGATCTATGTACTAAATGATGATAATGATTACGACAATTACGGCGATATAATTTATTGTTTGCCAATTATAATCAACGTGTGCGCTGATTGTCACTAAGTTGATTGTTTGTCATATAATACCTGACGCGATTTAGCGTCGGGATAGGCGCGAAAAAATCATTTACCATTTTATGTTTTTAAATTTTTTTTTTTTTTTTTTTTTTTTTTTTTACTTATGGAAAATTTGGGAGCCATGGCCTATTCGCAATATACTGGATTTCGTGAAATAACGGACCGCTATGTATTGGAGCTACACTGTATATATCCAGGTTCAACAGGACAAGGGTTAAGTCATAGACACAAAATTTGTTTTTCACACTCAAAATGTTGAAGTTTTACTTGAAAGTTTTCGAGGACCTATGTCTCCTGAATGCCTGAATGGATAACAGGGGAAGTAATATACTTTCAAGGGAGACAACTGTCAAAATTCTTTTTGCTCCTTTCTGAAAAGGGGTCTAGTCTGAAAGGAAATAACATTGATATAAGCCACACACCCATCACTGACCTTGAGACTTTTAAAGATCTGGAGCAGGAGTTTTATTGAACAAAACTTTGGACCAGTACTGAACATCAGTCAAAGTATGTACTAAATCCATCCAGGAGATAATAAATAAATGATACCGTATTAACTCTAAATATTGGAATGTCTTACCATTACTATCCTAAAACTTGGACAAGTCCATATTACTTCCTGTTAACCCTAGATATACCCTGCCTTTGCAAACAGTGTAGATCCAGATCAGCTGGCTTCTGAAAAAGCCAGCTGATCTGGCTCTACACTGTTTCTCATTAAGTATGTGAATTTATATCAACAACCTGTATTAAGAAATCTGATTGGCTGAAAAATTAGAAGTGGGCAAAGCATCTTCAGCATGACAAGCGTGTCGAAAAAATTCTGGATAAGTGGCATTCAGTGTAGATCCATGCTGCAATCTGCCGTATCTGATCTGGGTATATTTGCTCAGGCCTGTCTGTCCAAATGATGATGATTTGGTGTTTTACATCCCTTAGAACATTATTTAAGTCATATTGAGATGGTAATAATGAAAGGCCCTGTGCAACGAAGTACCATACAGTCATGAGCTGAATTCCGCCTCCACGTCCATCTGAATACTTAGGGTAAATACGGTAAAAGATAACAAAGTAAAACATAGTCAAACTGTTACTCACTTTGTTTCATGCCATTTTACACTGTATGTAAACGCAACTTCAAATGGAGCTGACACCCCATCTAGACTCACTGGAGACTGTTCTTTGGTTGAAACATTAGCATGTATGATCTGGTCCCCATTATACTCTATGTTGAAATGTAGATGTGCCCAGAGGTAGATTTTGTGGGTATGCGGAAGAAATCCACCCTCTTCCAAATGTCCGATAAACCCTCTTATAGGAATTTCATCTATCAATAGAGAAACATGAAAACACAGAGTTGGTTGGTTTGGAGTTTAACGGCCCAATCAACACTACTGGTCATGTTAAGGCAGTCAGTTTACCTAACCACACTTTTCCTGGGCAAGCTTAGTACTCTACACAGTTAACCAGTACTTGTGCACATTCTTTGGCCAAAAACTGACAACTGCCCTTCTTGGATCAGTGGATATGAAGCATGAGAGTTCCAGAAATGGTAGTTGGTCAAGTGATACAAATATTACTGTTTTTCTTATTTTTCCATGAGAACATAATCTTTCTAAGAAATAAGAAACATGCATAGCTCAAGATAAGGTGCTTGTTTTTCAACCAAAAAGCATTGATATTTTCTTATTTCTCCACGAAAATATACTTTGTGAGAACTCATTAGAAGTGCCTCATTGATGGGCTTCTAATGAGTACCACAACATATTTTCTTGTGGAGAAATGAGAAAAGCATGTATCTGGGTACTTCCAATCCTCAGCTATGAACAAGTCAATATTCTTAACCCTGGTCCTGCTGAGCCCAGATATGACTTGCCTTTGCAAACAGTGTAGATCCAGATCAGTTGGCTTCTTCAGAAGCCAACTGATATGGATCTGCCCTGTTTTGTCATTCCGTAATAGAATTTTTATCAACAACCTTGATCAAGCAATCTGATTGGCTGACAATTAGAAGTGTGTGTGGCATCTTAATTTATTCAGCATGGTAAGTGTTACCTTACTGTGTAACCTCTCTGTAACAGCCAGTCAGCCACTCATGGAGAGAATAAAAATATAAATGAAGTTACCCAGGACAGATTATAAACATAAAACGCAGCCTTCCTGAGGCGTGAAAACAAGAAGAGATGGGGAAAGACACAACAATACAATTGTAATAATCAACATACAAATAAAAGAGAATAGCAAACGGAGGGACCATCTTGGAACAGCAGTTCTGAGGTGTTTTCGTGGGAGAAACATATAGTAAAAAACTAGTGTTGGGAATCGGCAAGAATTTCATAGTCGATCATGGATTTTGTAAAACTGACCGATCCTTGACTAACAGTCGACTTATATTCACTTTTATTTTAGCCCTCTTCCAGGTACTTATTCATAGGTCAAGATAAGATGGGGTACCCTAATAATATTTTTCTAATTTCTCTATGAAAACATAATGTGAGTACCTACAATATATGTTGTCATGGTGTAATAAGAAAAATACAAACTTTATCAGTACTTTTTGGTTGAAAAAAGTGCCTTGTCTGGAACAATGCTTATTTCAGGCAATTTTTATATAATTTCTTCACCTTTGTTCACCACAAATAGACAGCTTCATAGTATTGAATATTTTGCACTTTGCCTATTAAAAAAATAAAAATGTTAAACTATAATACCCCACCATTATCGTGTCGCGGGCAGATAACTCTGTCAAACATTGATGAAATTTGCCCATTAGCAATCCCAATTTAAGCCAGATCTCTTTCATATCAATGCATGTACAAAGTTTGGTTAAAATCCCTGGACATTTACTCAAGTTATCATCCGGAAATGAAAATATGGGCATGTCTTGGGCAGATAACTCCACAAAATTTGATGAAATTTGCCCATTAGCAATCTCAATCCAGATCACAATATCAATGCACATACCAAGTTTGATGAAAATCCACTGACGTTTACTCAAGTTATCATTCGGAAATGAAAATATGGGCGTGTCTCGGGCAGATAACTCCATCAAAAATTGACAAAATTGGCCCATTAGCAATCCCAAACCAGATCTCCACAATATCAATGCACATACTAAATTTGGTGAAAATCCATTGATGTTTACTCAAGTTATCATCTGGAAATGAAAAATGGACGGACGGACGGACAGACATTCTAACGAACGGACATTTAGGTGGCTAGGCATTTGCATAATGACTACATAAGTGGCAAATTCTCTTAAGCATCCCATATGCACTCACGAATGACTACTTAAGTGGGTAAAATGTTAAAAATTTTTTTTGCCCCCCCCCCCCCCCCCCCCCCCCTAAGTAGTCAGATGTGAGTGCGGACGGACAGACACACGGACGTCCAATGTGAAACTATAATACCCCGCTACTATTGTGTGGCAGGGTATAAAAAGTGAGAAAATTTTGTTCCTGAAAAAAGAACTTTCCGACTAATTGACTATGAAAAGTCTTTCTGATCATCAGTCACAAGAGGCAAAAATAACATGGACATTGAACACTATAAAATACTACTTTTGGAAACCAGACAAATAGCTGTTATAGGGAGAGACAGTACAGTAAAAATCTTTTGATTATTCCCTTTATCTGGACTACAGCAATACACACAGTCATGTGGGCCACATCAAGTGAAAAAATGCCTTCAAGCATGTGCAAAATGTGCAGATTCAGATCATCCTTCACATGCACAAAGTATCAGCCAGGCCTTTGCTGACCGTATTACATACATTCTGTAGTATCCAATGATTCTGTTATTGGACAGTAAAAGCCCTGATCAGACTGTGCAGATGCGCAGGCCGATCTGGACCTTTGCCGCCCGCATATGCCTGAAGACAAGTTTTCACATGAAAAAACATCAGCTGTTGCATCCAGTACAGCTTACCTGAATGGCAGCTTGTCTGGCAACAGAACAATCATAATTTACAAAAAGAACTTTAAAACATCTAATTTTTAAGTCCATGACCTTGACCTCAAGGCCATTTAGGTGGTGGGGCTTTTACTAGATAAAACTTCAGTCCAGCATCAACTTTATAATGTACATGCACATAGATCTTGACAAGCTGCTTTTTTCAATCCAAAAGAATTGATATTTTTCTTATTTCTCCACAAAAACATATGTTCTGGTACTCATTAGGCGCTTCTAATGAGTACCCTCAATGTATGTTTTCGTGAAGAAATAAGAAAAATATTTATCTGATACCCACTCTTATCTAGACCTATGAGATATAGTGATCAAGAAGTTTAAATAATAAAAAAAAAACCCCAGCAAATTCTTATGTCTGTGACCTTGATCTCATGATTACTGGCTTGCGCAGGAGTGGTACCCTGTAAAACTTTCCACCATTATCTTACACCATTCCAAGTATAGCTTAATATATCCAGGCATTCAGGAGATATAGATATAGAGTGAAGTGGGTGGGGCCATGAGGCGGTCAAGGGCTGTACACTTTATAGACTACAACATGTAGTATCTAACATCAGATACGGGCCCCCGTAGCCTAGTGGATAAGAGAGTTGACTCTTAATCCATTAGGTTTCTCACCGCTGTGGTTCGAGCCTCGCTCGGGTCATATGTGGGAAAGCCAAGTTCTGCTTACGGATGGTCAGGTGGTTTTTCTCCGGGTTCTCCGGTTTTCGCCCACCTTCGATGAACGATCGGCTCGATATGAGTGAAATATTCTTGAAAGGGCCGTAAAACCCAAATCAAAAAAAAAAAAAAAAAAAAATCTAACATCAGATCAAGTATGAACTTCCACCCACTTATGTTGAGTGAACTCTTCTACCACAACTCTTTGGACTGGTCTATTTCCAATAGCAGGGTGTCTGGTTAGTTTTTATTGTTACTATATTTTATCGAAGTTCTGATATGGATCTGTACTGTTTGCAAATTACCCTTTTGGGGGGTTTCCTGACTAAAATGGGTAATGGGACTGAATATTCTTGGTATATTTCCACCATTTTTTACCAGGGAGACCAGTGAGACAACTTTTCTGACTTCCTGTTTGCTTTCCTGCACACCAAACCCCTTCTGAAAAGGGATCTACATGTACTCTTTGCTCCAAAAGCATCTATTTATGAAAGAAAGAATTTGCACCCAAGGCAGCACATTCTTTTCTTTGAGAGTAGATGGTTTTCAGAAGGGAGGCAAAACAATTTGAAAGAGTCACCTCCTCTGAAAGTGCATCTATTCCCCTTAACCCATTGTAGACTGAATAAACTCACCCACTATATGTATTGGAAGAGTCCAATTTCAAATTAAGGTAGGTCAGGCTATGAGATTTAGATATTCCTAGAGAAAAATGGCTAAACTATTTGCAAACAGTGCAGACCCTGATCAGACACCACATTCTGCGGAGTCTGATCTGGGTCTGCACTGTTTGCCAATTACCCTTTTACGGGTCTCCCGACTACAATAGGTTAAATTTGATTTGAGATGGGATGCGATATTGATATAATGTTAAGTAAAGGGGAAGTCGTGATTTCCAAGATGTTGGACGGCCATATTAGTTGACAGACTGGGTGAGGTTTTACCACCCAGTCAACCTATTAGGGTCATGTCAAGCGCGGTCAGTTTACCTAACCACACTTTTCCTGGACAGGCTAAGTTCTCTAAGTGGTTAACCAGTACTTGTGCACACTCTTACAACAGAAACTGACAACTGTCTTTCTCAAAGAAAATGACCGTAGAAAATATTTTATGATCAATCCCCTTGAAAGAATGTTGCCTGACCTGCCATCCCCTTTAAACTTCCAATGCTGGACATAAAAGCAATGCTGATGCCAGAATACTGGCTATAATTCTTTCTGTAATTTTATCAAACCATTTTAGTCTAGAAACCTCTAAAAGGGTAATTTGCAAACAATGCTGACCAAGATCAGATGCTGCAGAATGTGGCATCTATCAGGGTCTCCACTGTTTACAAACCGTTTAGCCATTTGTCTCTAAGAATATCTAAATCACATAGCCTGACATACCTAAAACTGAAATTGGACTCTGCTAATACATACTCATTGATAAAGAAGTGAAAGTTTGTAACTCACCAATTACAAATTCAAAGTAGTAGAGATCTTCAATAGCATCTCGTAGTAACTGTAGATCTTTTTCATTGTATTTCACCTTACAGAGTTCTTTCTTCTCCACATTTTCTGAAAACATACCAAGACAGTGAACTTTAAACCTGCTGAATTTAACCTTTAAACTGCTGGACTGAAATAACAGCAGAGGTTTTAACCCTTGTCCTGCTGAATAAATTGAGATGCCATGCCCACTTCTAATTTCCAGCAAATCAGATTACTTGATCCAGGTTTTTTGATAGAAATTCACATATTTAATGACAAACAGTGCAGATCCTGATCAGCTGGCTTCTTCTGAAGCCAACTGATCTGGATCTACTCTGTTTGCTAAGACAGTTTGTTTGTTTGTGTTGAGGTTTTACGGCCCAGTCAACCCAATGGGGTCATGTCGAGCGCGGTCAGTTTACCTAACCACACGTTTACTGGGCAGGCTTAGTCCTCTAAGCGGTTTACCAGTATTGTGCACATTCTTTCGCCAGAAACTGACAACTGCCCTTCTTGAATCAGCGGAAGGGAGAGAATGACCGTAGAAAATATTTCATGATCAATCTCCACGAAAGAATGTTGCCGACCTGGGCAGGGGTTGAACCCGCGACCTCCTGGTCTCCAGTCGGACGGCGCATCCAATTGAGCCACCGAGGCCAGCTTGCTAAGACAGGGCATGTCATGTTTAGCAAGAGAAGGGTTGAAATATTTTTTTTCTGATTTTTCACAGAAAATAAGGCCAAACTGGGTACACTTAGAACCAGTACAGACCTACAGCTGCATCAGAATTAAGGGTGAGGTTTCACACAAGAAACTAGTTTAAGCCCCCCCCCCCCACCCCCCCCCCCCCCCCACTCCCACCCCCCACCACCCAGTAGGTTGGTTGATTGGTTTGGAGCTTATCAAATGGCTCATTCAATAATATTAAGGTCATGCTGAGCTGGTCAGTTTACCTAACCACTTTTCCTGGGCAGGCTCAGTCCTCTAAGCTGTTAACCAGATGTGTGCACATTTTTTTGACAGAAAAAAAAAAAAAAAATAAATAAATAAGTAAATAACTAAATAGAGATTCACTACAGAAAATACTGGCAAAATAAGTCTATAATGACTTGAACCATCTCCTGACACTAAGCCATCAATAATCAATAGCACTTGCGTTTTTCTCGTCAAAGATTAATTTGATTCAACTTCATCACCTTAAGCTCTAAGGTACTTATGTTACTATCCGGATCAGGGAATTAGACATTAAAAACAAAATGAATTGATGAAATAAATATCGCTAAGCCTTCTGAAACTATCAATAATCAGACAAGCAACGTGACTTTAATTCTAATTGACAAGATCATCCGGTATACTGGCTGTCCTATCAGAAAAACAACTGGGTACACAGAACACGCACACACCTAGAGCTGATGTACAGGCAGGCTGCCAAAAATCAGGGCTGTGGAAATACCATGCCCAACTTGTCCCATTTCCCTGTGGACAAGTTAAAAATTCCAATTTACTTGTCCTGGGACAAGGACTTCATACATCTAGCTAAGAGTATCAAGACTATGAGATACTGTATTCGACCTAATTACCACACTGTGCACTTAGGTTTTTCAAGATTACTGGGAACACTCAGTTGTGGTAAAATATGTATCTACCTACTAAAGATACACTATAAAAAATATCAGAAAAATGACATTTGATGATGATTATTCGATTTTTTCTGATGTTTTTTATAAAGGCATATGTTGTGGGTACTCATTTGAATTGCATTGACTAGTCAGTCGATGCAATTCAAATGAGTATCCACAACATATGCTTTTATAAAGAAGTAAACAAAAAGTACACTGGCTGTAATCTGAAGACTACGGAATTTCTTGACTGCGTGCTTATAGAGGTATGTGCGGTAATTAGATCGAATATGGTATATATTTTTTCTTATTTACTGAAGAAAACGTGTTGTGGATACTCATTAGAAGCACCTCAGGCACTTCTAATGAGTACCCACAATGTATGTTTCTTCGAGAAATAAGAAAAATGTCAATTTTCGGGCAAGTGAATCTTGTTTGGACAGGTGAGTTTTGACCATTTGTCCATGGACAAGTAATAAAATCTGATAATTCCACAACTCTGCCAAAATCATACATGAGACTCCAAGAATAATATCTGTACTGGCCTCCCTCCTACATTTGTTGTTTCAGATTTTGTGTTTAGCTCCACTCACTTAGTGGACACCTCCTACATTTGTGGTTTCAGATTTTGTGTGTAGCTCCACTCACTTAGTGGACACCTCCTACATTTGTGGTTTCAGTAGTTCTCATACTGACCATTCCAAGGCGGTTCCTCTGTTGCAGTTCTTCTTTGTTCATCACTGGTAGTTTCATATGTGGTGTTTATTTTGTCATTGTTAGTTCCTCATCTCTCCTTCTTTTGGTACCTCAGGAAGGCTGTGCTTTGTTATTGTGGCATTTCCTGGGTATCTTCACATACCTGGGCCCAGTTGTTCAAAGCGTCGTTAGCTTAACGAGCTCGTTAAGGGTCATTTCGCTAACTGTTTTAGCTGGTTCAATATACAATATTCTGATATTTTTTGCTGAAAAAATGTGAGTAGCTTTTGCAATGCAAAAGCTACTCACATTTTTTCAGCAAAAAATTTCAGCATATTTGCGTATCACTCGATGTAAATTTTAACGAATCGTTAACTAACGATGTCGTTAGCTTCGAACAACTGGGCCCTGGTATATTTCAGCCTTACAACTGGACATATCAATACATTCAACTGATGCACTCTTACCAGATTAGTTTAGTGATAATTAATGGTTGTTACAAATCTGTGTCATCTTATAAATTGTTGATTGTTAAAAATCTCTATGTCACCTGCAATCAACTCAAGATTTCAATAATACTGTTAGTTAAGCTAACTTGTTCTAAAATTATGAATAGAAAAAAGAGAGATCTTAATTTATCAGCTTTTAAAGTGAAGTAACCAGTTTTGCAAAGGAATGCTTTTCTTTTTTTTGAAATTGTGACTTCTAGAAGATTCTCTGTAGCATTGTCATGAAGTTTTTAACACAGGTCTGTCTGCTATTATTTTAGCTGAGACTCGTCATGTACCCAAAACATGGACTCATACATGGAACCATCATATACCCAAAACATGGACTCATCATATACCCAAATACATGAAACCATCTTATACCCAAAACGTGGACATCATATACCCCAAAACATACCAAACAAGCAAATTCCATGGGGAATTAATGTCCCCCGCCTTATTTTTATTTGAGGTGTTAAAAATGGTAAAGTTAACCAGAGGACCATTGGTCCTGTATCAATTACCTGAGTATTGAAGCAGGAAACCAGTGATAAAAAATAATTTCAAGATTCTGAAAAAACCACATGCATATCTTCAGACCATTCTTAAAGCACCTGTAAAGTTTCAAAGGATCGGCTTAAAACTGTGGTAGGAGTTACGGGGTCAAGGTACCTACTCCCTATACACTTCTGTAGTATTAGAACTCAAAAAATGTCTAAGTTAAAAATGCAGAAAAAGTGGTAAAAAATTATTTCAGGATTCTGAAAAAACCACATGCATATCTTCAGGCCATCCTAAAAGCCCTTGTAAAGTTTCAAAAGGATCGGACAAAAACTGTGGGAGGAGTTAAGGGGACAAGGTACCTGCACCCTATACACTTCTGTAATATTAGAACTCAAAAAATGTCTAAGTTAAAAAAGTGGAAAAAGTAATAAAAAAATATTTGAGGATTCTGAAAAATCCACCTGCATATTTTCAGGCCATCCTAAAAGCCCATGTAAAGTTTCAAAAGGATCGGTCAAAAACTGTGGGAGGAGTTAAGGGGACAAGGTACCTACTCCCTATAGACTTCTGTAATATTAGAACTCAAAAAATGTCTAAGTTCAAAACGTGTAAAAAGTGATAAAAAATAATTTCAGGATTCTGAAAAAACCACATGCATATCTTCAGACCATCCTTAAAGCACCTGTAAAGTTTCAAAAGGATCGGCCAAAAACTGTGGGAGGAGTTATGGGGACAAGGTACCTGCTCCCTATATACTTCTGTAGTATTAGAACTCAAAAAATGTCTAAGTTAAAAATGCGGAAAAAGTAATAAAAAATTATTTCAGGATTCTGAAAAAAACCACATGCATATCTTCAGGCCATCCTGAAAGCCCATGTAAAGTTTCAAAAGGATCGGCCAAAAACTGTGGGAGGAGTTAAGGGGACAAGGTACCTACTCCCTATACGCTTCTGTAATATTAGAACTCAAAAAATGTCTATGTTCAAAATGTCTAAAAAGTAATAAAAATTAATTTCAGGATTCTGAAAAAACCACATGCACATCTTCAGACCATCCTTAAAACACTTGTAAAGTTTCAAAAGGATTGGACAAAAACTGTGGGAAGAGTTAAGGGGACAAAGTACCTACTAAAAACTCGGAACCACGCACCACGCGCCACGCACCACGGAAAACCAAAAACAGTGTCCCTCCACTTTTCTTCGAAAAGGCGGGGGACAATAAGTTCAGCCTGCACATTTTATCAGGGTCTGTGCACTTGTAACCCAAATTATTATTTAAGATATGAATTTCAATTTTTAATAATTAATAATTAATTGAAATTCGTATCTTAAATAATCATTTGTGTTACCAAAATGTTTATTTAAGATCTGATTTTAACTATTAATTATTAAAATTCATATCTTAAATAATCATTTAGGTTACACATTTTCCACAGTATCTGGACTTTGTATATCAATTTGCCCTTTAGTGTCAAGAAAAAATTGTAGCTGACAAGCCTGACGATATTCTCTATTTTTTTTTATTTATTTTTCAGAGAAAATAGAAATTTACACTTCTTGTCTAGCAGATAATTCACATGAAATGTAAAAACTTACATTTTATGTATTTATCTTAACCCTTGTCATGTTGAATAAATTAAGATGCCCGATCCCCTTCTAATTTTCAGCCAATCAGGTTCTTTGATCCAGGTTGTTGATACAAATTCACATACTTAATGACAAACAGTGCAGATATAGATCAGTTGGCTTCTACAGAAGCCAACTGATCAGGATCTACACTGTTTGCAAAGACAGGATATATCTTAAACCTTCTTTTTTATATAGAAAACTGGGGTTTACAGGGGTATAAATTATTTTTCTTATTTCTGCTCAAAAACATAGATTTTGGGTACTTGTTAGAACTGCCTCCCTGAGGTGGTTCTGAGTACCCACACACAATCTATGTTTTGAGCAGAAATATGAAAAATATCAGAGTTTTTAATCTGAAATTTTTCAGTTTTTGGAGGTAACATTTTCTATATATTTGAATAGGCTGTTTTCGTAATGACATGCCACTTCAGATGTTTTCAGTTTTGTGAGTGTGTTCATTGCTTTCAAGGGTTATTGTTTGTTTGTGTTGAGGTTTTACGGCCCAGTCAACCTAATGGGGTCATGTCGAGCGCGGTCAGTTTATCTTCACTACAGCAGGTGTTAGTGTTTCATGTACTTAGAACGTCTCCCCTACATTTCAGTATAGTGTAACATATTTTCTGGTCCTTTTCAAAACTAGTTGTCTGGCATAGAAAACTTGACACTTCAGGTATTTTCAGTTTTGTGAGTGTATACTTCTGTGTCTCTTTAAGTACAAAAGTACCCTTGTGTATCGAAAATTAGACACACAAGGGTACTTTGTATGTAATTTTCAACAAACAAATCGGTCGGCTTGTGTTTCTACGGAATAAATCTCATTGAAATACACTGAAGTGTCCATAATTTTAAAACACACAAAGTATACATTCATTCCTGCGGACAGACAGATAGACGGACGACCAACGTGAAACTATTATACCCCGCCACTGTCATGTGGCAGGTTATAGAAAAAGAAAAAAAGCTGCTGGATGGGTGGAAATTGAGTGATCAGAGCTATGTTCTGTGGCACCAGACCTACACTATCTGTAAATATGGTATCCATTCTATAAATACCAGGAAAATGTTTTTCTTTTCTTTATTTCTCCACAAATATTAGGACTGTCTCACTGAGGCAATTTGAATTGTGATACATAGCAAACAACATACATTTTGTTGAAGCCAAGCTGACTTAAGAGAAAAATCAATATTTTTTGGCTTAAAAACAACAACAACAACAGCTTACAAAACATCTTATTTCAAGCTAAGCTGGGATCTGTAGACACACCCTTCAGCTGACTTGACAATGAAACCTGAAAACAACCAGGCCAAGGTTTGGTTTCTCTTAATTATTGCCTTATTACAATTATTATTTTTATTCTTTTCATCAATAAAGCTGGTACGGGGAAGTGAACCACAGTTTTTGACACTAACAATGTTATAAAGTTAAAATAACACACACACAAGTTTTCATGAGGTAATGGCTTAATTATCAAATGATGTCTTGAAAATAAATCGCTGATCCCTTCTAATCAAATTCTTTAATTAATATTTGATCCCTAGAAGTCGGTAGTCTTAAGGTAAGTGGTTTAAGAGCAGTAAAACACGAAAGTCTAATTAGAATTTTTGCTGACTCCTAATCTTCAATTTAGACTGTTAGGTAAAAGGTAAAAAAATATTTTCTCCAGTTCTTAGATTACAGATAATTTTAAACCTCAGAACACAAATCACAACTGCAACAGACTGTTTTGTTTTTTATAAAAAGCAATTTCAAAGAAACTAAGTCTTGACATTTCATTTGAATCAACTGCCAAGCAGGCAATTCATCTAAAATGTCAAGACTTATTTTCTCTGAAAAATAATAAAAAATTAGAAAGTGGTCTGCTTCAATTTTGCTTGGCGCTTTACAGGTTAATTTTAATTTTCGCTGAAATAATTACTAGGCATATCCTTCTTAGCTATCATGCAAATCTTGCAAATCAATGTCGTCACATACTGTTAATGCTTAGCACTCTGGGTAAAATTTTCAGCAGAAGATATTCTGAAATATTTTTCTTATTTTTCCCAGAAACAGGATTTGACATTTCAAGCAATTTGTCTCTTAAGGAGACAATTAGCATGAAATGTGAAATCCTGGTTTCTGTAAAAAATAAGAAAAATATCACCAACTTGTCAGCTGAATTAGCCCAGAGAGTGGTAAAGGGTAAGGAGTTATTCATTCATAATTTTGTCTTGCATTTTAACTTTACACTGATGATTTTAAATATCAGCAGATGACATTCCAAATACTTTTCTTGGTTTTTATCTACTTAGAATAAGGCTTGATGTTTCTTCAAATTGTCTCCTATAAATACATTCTGCATAAAATATCAAACCTTATTTTGGGGAGAAAACAAGAAAAATGTCACAAATGTGTCTGCCAATTTTGCCTTCCAAGTGATAAACGTGAAACATTATGTGGACTCATAACTGGATACCTACTTGCGTATTTTAATTAGATGATTATGAACTTAACTCTTGCTTACGTCAAATGTGATGTTTAATGTTCAGGAATAAGCAAAGAACGCTCATAAAAAGTAATATTTCATACCCATAAACAATTTGTAATTCAAAGGCAGGCTGTCTGACATCAGCATCAACCTTGACCTTCAGATCAAAGTTGACCTGCCCCTTTATGGGACATGTTTTCACCTTGGAAGAATCTTTGGATGTTAAGGAGTCAGCGAGTCTCAACCCTTTAAGCATGTACCAAAATTATAGCAGATGACATTCTAAATTATTTTTTATATTATTTTCCCAGGTAAATAAGACTTTGCATTTCATGTCAATGATCTGCAAGGATTCACATGAAATACCAAGTCTTATTTTCTCTGAAAAATACAAAAAAAGAAAAAAAGAAGAAAATCAAAATTTGATCAGCTGCAGTTGCGATTAAGGGTTAATCTCTAGCACTCACTGGACAAATTCAGCAGATGACAAATCTTTATTACTTTTACCAGAAAACAGGGTTTGACTTTTCAAGCAAACTATCTATAAAAACCTTATTCTTTGGGAGAAATAAGAAATGTATTTAAAAATGCTGTCTACTCTTTTATCCAACACACTACGAGTTAAGTATTAAGGCTACACACTACCACTGATTTTCCTTATATATTTTATACATTTTTGCACATGTTCTACTGCCAACAATTTTTTTTTTTTTGTTTTAAGTTCAAATGGTCAATACTTGGTACTTGCCTAACCCTTAAAACACCAAGAGAACCTGCATCTGAAAATGTCGTCTGTTTATGTTGTCTGCTGAATATTCTTGCAAACTTTTCAAACCTATTTTTGCATACAGGCAAACAGTGTGGACCCTGATCAGACTGCTCCTAGAGGAGCAGTCTGATCTGGGTCCACACTGTTTGCAAAAATGACTTTTAAAATCACAAGCAGATGACAAAGCAGATGACAACTGTCAATACTTAGTACTTGCCAGACTGCAGTCCCTCTTCAAAGTAAGAAATGGTAGGTTATGTGTCAAGTAATAGCTTCCACTTCTGCAACTATACTGACACAGATCTTACAGATCACAGCAGGTGTAAGGGTAATCTGTACCCATCCGGCCAGATGATTTTCTACTTTCATATTCAAAGTAACCACCCAATATATAAATTTTGGTAATACCTACTGCAGAACTGCCTGAATTATACATTTTCAACAATTCTGGTATCAAAGCAGTAAAAAATTATTTTAGAACAAAAGCTGTCCCAGGACAGGATAGCTCGTCTGAATTACGCTTTGCCTCTAAAAACTTAAACCAAACATTTTAACATAAATCTTTTCAAAGTCTGTGATCTTGACCTCAAAATCAATCATGTGGGTCTGTTTGGATGGTGCAGCATAGAACTTCAGGCCAGTATCTAAAATCAGGGCAAGTATGAACTACTTCCATCCAGAGGTTCAGGAGATATATAGCCTTTTAAAAACTTTAAACCAAAACCAATGCCAAAGCCAATGCCGATGTTGTGATGACTTTCATACAGGCAAGCTAAAAATGGAAAAAATTTAGAACTATTTAATACTGAACTATATTTGTATGAAACTAACCCAGTTCTCTGTAAATTTTAGTAGTCTATGACCTTACACATACATGTCTAGCATCCCATAAAAGAGACATTGGCAAATAGTGTAGATCCAGATCACACTTGACACAGAATGCAGTGTCTGATCAGGGTCTACACTGTTTGCATTAAATACAGGAATTTCCATAAAATATGGCAATACTTAAAACTAATAACCAGACACCCCTTCTACTGGAAATGGATTGGTCCAAAGAGTTATGGTAGAAGAATCCACTTGGCATAAAAGGATTAACAAATATAGTCAGCAGACAACGGAGGAACCCTTGTGGGAATTTGCCTTTAAAGAGGGCATTGTCATACATTACGATCTTTAACCCACAAGTGCCAAGCAAAAATTGAAGCAGATGACAGGCTAATTTTATGTTTAATACTATTCAGAGAAAATAAGACTTGACATTTCATGTCACTTGTCTATAAAGCTTAAACCAGTTTTAAATGTGTAAAACCTCGCCAAATTTTAACAAATGCAATAGGTATTAACAGAAAACATTTTAAAATACTTGTTTCAGTTTCTCCAAAAATAGGGCTTCTGGGAAAAATATTGCAAATTGTCTTCTGCTAAATCAATTTAACCCTTTGGCAAATTTATGCAAATTTATAGCAGATGACATGCTAAAACCTATCTTCTATTTTTAGGGAAAATAAGAATTGATATTACCTAGCAGATAACTGACATGAAATTTCAAGCCTTATTTTCTCTAACAAATAATAAAATTTGGAAGTGTCATCTGCTGTAACTGTGATTGGTGTATTATTACTTAATCCTATAGTGTATTACTTAATCCTATCCAAAACAGACGAAGTTTGTTTTTGTTTTTGGAGTTCAAAGTACTCGGTTCATTATGATGATGATGATGATGATGATGATGATGATTTGGTGTTTACTGGTAACATCCCTTTTAACAATATTTAAGTCATATCGAGATGATACTCGGTGCATATCTAGACAATTCTCGGTGCATTAATATCACTAATATATCTGGGTGGAACCACTACTTATGACAATCAAACCTTATTTTTACTTTCCATTTATGATTACCAACTATCAATAAACCAGCCAGAGAACTTGTTAAGAAGGAATATTTGATGATAATTCTGGGATAATTTTCTGTAGTTCTCCATAAAAACATATGTTGTGGGTACTCATTAGAAGTGCCTTGCCGAGGCGCTTCTAATGAGTACCCACAACATATATTTTTACGGAGAAATAAGAAAAATTATCCCAGAATTATCACCAAAATATCCTTCTTAACAAGTCCTCTGACTGGTTTTATTCTATTGGCAGTCTGAGGCTGCAAGATTTATCCAGCAGTAAGCAGCTTACTTTAATCATCTACAAATCCTATTTTCCTTTCTTTTTTACGGCTTAAATGTGTGTCACTTAGAGGCTTGCAAAAGCTTTCATCTTACACGCTGAGTAGCTGTATTAATCACTTGACGGGATAACCAATCAGAGGTATTTTTGTTAAAAATCCGATGGACACTGATATGAATTATCTTACGATTGTTAATCATTTATCGAGACAAAGTCCTGCTTACTGCTTCATCTATCTCCATGAAGAGATTATAAGTAAGGAGTGTTAGCTGGTGCAGAATGAACTATTTTGTTGGGTGGATGAATATTTTTACTTATTCCAACCTCTAGTGAGCTGTGAAAAGGTAGCAACTCAACAGATACATTTGCTCTGCCCAGTTTGACTTTTACTACACTGTAGACAAAATCAGCAGACAACAAGTTAATGATATTCTACTTATTTTCTGCCTGAAAAAAAAAAAAAAAAAATGGACTTGGTATTCTACTGAAATCATCTGCAGAGGTAACCTGAATGAGATGTGAGGCCAATTTTCCTACAAAAATTAAGAATAATACTTAATTCTCAAAGCCCAATCAAACATGCAGCAGACAGCATTTTTTTTTTTTTTTCAGATTGTCATCCTAGCAGATGATTCCCATAAAAAGTCAAGCCTAATTTTCTTGGAAAAATGGAAAATTGTAAAGGATACTGTCTGCTATAATTTCGCTGGACACTGTAATGGCTGTCATGTTTCTTTTTAAATTCAGCAGGTTAAAAGGTTAGTTTTTAGTAACATCTGTAATTATATTTCTTATTATTTTATGAAAACAGATTTGAGATTCTTTGTTAAAATCTCATTTGTAGTGAATACATAATATGAAATGTCAATATGTATGTGGGGGTGGGGGATCGAGAGCAGAGGACCTGGTATGTTTTCTGCAAGTGTATTTAAATTAGCATGTTAAAGGTCACAAGTTAGCCTTCACCCTGCTTTAGGATAACAATGAGGGAACAATGTTTCATTTTTCTGACTTTTCAAGCAAAATAGGACTTGTTTCATTAAAATCGCAGCACAAGACTTGCAGAAAGTATCAACTGTTTTCTTATTTTTCCTCAAGAACACACTGCTGTACTGATTAGAACTTCTTTACTGACGCAATTATTAGAACTTCTTTACTGACGCAATTCTAATAAGTAACCACAATATATGTTTATGAGTAGCAATGAAATAAAAAAAACAACAACAGTTGAGCCAGCGCATGACAAAACCAACAAAATGGCATGTGCACCCAGATACGTCTCAGATCAGTCTGGGCATCCACCCAGTCTGATCAGAATCTTCACTGTGCACTCAATGGGTAGTTAAGGACCCAAGCTTTCTTCATGCAGACAGCGAAGACTCTGATCAGACTGGGCAGATGCCCAGGCTGATCTGTCTTCACTGGGTGTGCTTGCCATTTAGTTGGTTTTGTCATGCGCTGGTTCATTTACTTAGATACTCCTCCTAGCTAGAGCTATCAAAATAATCTCTTCACATTTATCCCTAAAAGCACCAACCATAGCAGCGTTCATTTCTTTTTTTTTTTTGCTTTTTGAAGTTTTCAATTTTACGAGAAAATACAGGCTTGATATTTCATGTGAATCATCTGTCTAATGTTTGTATAATGCCACATAACAGATGTCCTTCAAGACAGTATATTGATTTTATAACAAGGGCCATAACTCCTTTGCACTCTATTCTTACATTCTAAGTATCCAATGATTCTGCAGTGAAGGCCTTGATCAGACTACAGGGATGCACAGGCTGATCAGGGTTTTTGCTGTCGGCATGTGCCCAAAGACTTGCTTTCACATGGCGTGGCCCATCTAATTCTTATAATTGGGCTAAACATAAACAATACAATTCATGAGATTTTTCAAAGGAAATATTATATTCCTAAGCTGTACAATTTTCACCTTTATGTCCATTTCTGATATACAGACAACCGTCTTTATACTGACACTCGATACAATCACAAAATTCCTTATAATGACAATTTGACTTTCACCAAACCTTCGCTTAAGAGCAATTATTCAAAAAATTATGCAAGAATATTGTGTTTAATACTTAAAAGAAACATATTTTGGATATTTGTTAGAATAGCCTCAGTGAGGCAATTCTAACAAATATCCAAAACATTTATATGTTCTATGAAGAAATAAGAACTAAAGACCTTTCTTACATATCAATCTGCTCATTAAGTATTCTGTACAACAGCACATTCATTTTAAAGGTAACGTCTTTTGGAGTAAATGCTGTCGTTGTTGAGGGTTCACTGTTTGTTTGTTTGTGTTGAGGTTTTACGGCCCAGTCAACCCAATGGGGTCATGTCGAGCGCGGTCACCTAGCCACTCGTTTACTGGGCAGGCTTAGTCCTCTAAGCGGTTAACCAGTATTTTGCACATTCTTTCGCCAGAAACTGACAACTGCCCTTCTTGAATCAGCGGAAGGGAGAGAATGAGGGTTCACTGTATCATAGCTCCAGATAAACTGCTTTAAGGTCACTACTGGTACTAATAACCGCAACTCTTGAATGACAAGGGAGATAATTAGGGTGGTTTTCGATTAAACTATAGGAGCATTTTTTCTAGACCGGACTATATAATTTCTAGTGTTAATTAAATCTCTTTCCGCATAGTATGACCCGTCAACTATGCATATACTTATGAAAACAAAACTGATAAATATTTTTCATCTGACCAAATAAGGGAAAGAAAAAAATATTCTAACGTTGAATTGATTCTAACGGCGGACGCACTGCTCAGAACATTCGGTGTAAACAAACACACAAAATTTATTCACGTTTTTTTTCGCGGGAAGTGTCACACGACGAACCGAGACTGTGAACACAGATATCCAAGGATTGTTTTAGTTATATTTGAACGTGTTTCTCTCGATTTTTTTTATATATCTATTTTGATGAATTTTTCTTACGTGATTTTATCTACTTTTCTACATAGTAATTGGATTACACTCAAAATGTCGGAAAGACTGAGGCAAGGAGGCAGGTTCAAGAGAAAGGGGGGCTCATCAAGTCATCTCATATAAAAGTAGGGAAATAGAATATTACAGGAGCTGTCTGTCTCAGGCCGAGGGATGAGCTGCATTCTTTTTATCATATACTTATTTGCGTAAAAGTGTTTATGATAAAAAAAAATCTTTTTAAATATAATGTAATGTAAGGTCTATATATTATACCCGGATAAAATGCAATGTGCTCTCGCTAGCCTAACCCTTTCTAGACCTTTCAAAAGAGCTTTATTCCCTGACAGTGTCAATTTATTGCAAAAAAAAAAACAAAAAAAAAACAAACAAACAAAAACTGATACAATAAAAGAGGACAGAAAAAATCAGACAGGAAATAAAATAATTTACCTTCAGTTTTTCGGTCCCAAATTGAAGAGGCTGATCAAGCACTCAAGTATACTATGATCTATATGGGTAGGTCATTAAATCCTTTGTTTGTCACTTTGCAAGAAATAGACAAATCGAAAGGTTGAAAATCTTCATTAGAACTCGTTGAAATTCAGCATGTTGACATTATTTTGTTATCTTTTGTAACACTTCATCGATTACGTCACAGTTTTCTGAGGAGGGCCTCAGCAGGGTAATTAAAATAAACACTTATGAGGCCCTCCCAGGGGTTTTGGGGAACAGGGGAATAAGGCCCTTTATTTCAGGGGAACAAGGGGTCAATAGTCTAAAACTGAAGGGAACAGCGGAACAAAGAATTTTTTTGGGAACAAGGAACATAGATAATCGGGATTTTGATTAGGGGGAACAAGGGAAAATGTCGATTTCTCAGGGAAACAAGGGAACAGGTACCCCCTCTGGGAGGGCTGACATGAATTTACAGTAAAGTTGAGGCAAAAATGCTTATTGACCCTGTTCCTTTATTTTCCCAAAGTTTTATTACTCTTTTGGTTTCAATGACGACAATGAAGTGGACGGGTCTTTTTTACACAATTTTTATATTTTATCAAGAACTAGACCTTTATTATGGTAATAAGCCATTATATTTAAGGCATATTCATGTTGCCATGGCAACAGAAGTCTTTTTTTTTTTTTTTTTGATTTGGGTTTTACGGCCCTTTCAAGAATATTTCACTTATATCGAGCCGATCGTTCATCGAAGGTGGGCGAAAACCGGAGTACCCGGAGAAAAACCACCTGACCATCCGTAAGCAGAACTTGGCTTTCCCACATATGACCCGAGCTAGGCTCGAACCACAGCGGTGAGAAACCTAATGGATTAAGAGTCAACTCTCTTATCCACCAGGCTACGGGGGCCCGCATCAACAGAAGTCTGAAATTAATTTTGTCAAAAAGTAACTTTTCATTTCTTTTGTAAAATTTTGTTTCATATTTTATGGTTAACTTTAGAAATTAACTCTGTGTATGATCTAGTGGTTTGACTAACCGCCTATTGTATTTTCAAAAAAAAAAAAAAAAAAAAAATATGGTCACGTGTGCCTAATTGTGTATAGGAGTAGTCAAGATGCTAACTATGACGTATTTATGTTCCAATGCGAGTGTTAACCGCAGGAAAAAAAAAGCTTCTGAAGGTACAGAAAAGCCGTCGCTAAAAACATTTGATGATCCTGATCCTTTATTTCCAGATTATTATTCTTTTGGTTTCCATGACAACAATCAAATGGACGGGTCTTTTGCACGAAATTCTTACATTTTATTGAGAACTACTCATGGAAACTTTTTTGGTTAAATTTTGTTGAAACGTATTGAATAGTGACCAAAAAGTCCTTTTTTATGGTAATTTTCCATTATGTTTATTTTTTTTTTGGTTGCCATGACAACAGAAGCTTAAGATTAATTTGGTCAACAAGAAATCTTTTGATTCATACTGCGTATAGATGTTGTATATCAAATTTTGTAAAATTGTGTATAATATTTCATAACTATCTTTAGAAATTACTGAGTATGATGAGGTGGGTGGGGTAACTTCCTATTGTATTATCAGAAATTTTTCAGGTCACATGTTTCTTATTGTGTACAGGAGTAGCCAATATGCTTAACATTGTTAAAGCAACGACTGGTCACAGAATATGCAGATTAAGAGAATCGTTATGAAATTTATATCAAAAATAATTATCATTTTCTCTATAATTGCTTTTTTATGATTTAGAGGGTTGGGGTAAATAAAAGTTAATACTACTCAAACGACATGGTGGCTCACCTTCATACTCTGTCAGAATACAACTTATACATAGTTTAATCTGTTGAAAAAGTTTAAAGGAAATCTATTGTTAGGAAGTATGTTACATATTAGTATCTTCAGTATATGCTTGTTAAAATTGATGTGATTTTGTCTGAATTTTCTTGTTTGAAAATGAGAAATAAAAATATACATTTGTATTCGGTGAAACCTTTGTGTGTTTTGCTCTGGTTATTCCTTTGTGGTAAATCACTTACAGTAAAAAAAATAGTTTAGCCTATATTAATGAACTAATAACAAATTTTAGCATGTTAGTAAAATTTGACCAAAATGGCCATAGCAGTAAATATAGTAGGGTTCTTTAAAGAACCATAACTGGTAAACCAGATGGTAACATGGTTATTTTATTGACGTAAAATTGTCACAATAAAACACAAAACTGAATAACAAAATATGAAAAGAATTTATTTTTGGGAAAAAAATAAGGGTCAGGTGTCAGTAGTGACCTTAAGTATCCAAAATGTATTGATATTCTTCTTAAACCCCAGCCCCTGATATAAAAGGAGAAGCTCCGCCCCTAAATTGATAATGGTGGTAAATTCAAATATTCTCCCCTTCCAGATACAAATTCAATAATTCTGCATTTCAGCATCAACTTTTTGCCAGGAAAAAAATTACAGCTATGTATAAGTTTAGCCTTCACAGAAACAAGTAAATAAATTTTAAAATTATGCTGCAGGAACTCTGAATTAAATCATCTTATTTCAATGTTTTCTTACTTTCTACTAATAAATGACAGTTGAGTTTGAATTTTCACCTTTGACCTCAGTCAAATGACCAAAACAAACTATAAATAGAATAGCACATGTTGTAATGACATGCAGTCATACATATAAATAAACATACTTGAGATGCCAATCATAAAACATGCTGAGGTCACCAACTCCATAGAGTAGAAAACTTAATTTTTCCAGTTCTAGGAAAAGTAAATTTCAAATTTTGTTTTATGAAAAAGCTGGATTAGTTTAATGAATCAGCTGATTCCCACATGTGAATGTTTTGTTTACAGCTGGAAGCTGACCTGACTCTGACCCAGGTAACCTCATTAACTTTCAGGTCTCCACACCTACACTTGTTACTGTAGGTCCTACAGCAGACTGGCCTTTAACCCTTTCACCCCAACCACACCACAACATGTTTTCATGGAGAAATCAGAAAAATATTTATTCGGATATCCCTCTTTAGGAGAGCTAAGTTTGATCCCTGCCCTGGGCAGCAATACGCTACTACAGTGAAACCTACATAAGAAAGCCACCTTTGAGACTGACTTTAGTGGTTGATGTGGGAAGGTGGCTGTCTTATAAAGGTACATGTCATGTAATTTTACCGTTATAAGACAGCCACCGTATCACATCACTCCTCTCTGTTTACAGTCCGTCTCAGAGGTGGCTCTCTTACACAGGTTTCACTGTATGTACTTTTTGGTTGAAAAAATAATCTTATCAAGAGCTATGGCTGAAGCTCTCATCCCTCAACTTTCCTATAAACAATTATTCGCTTCAGTTCATTGCAATCTCAGGAGAAATTGTTTTTCATTGCTTTTTTTTTTTTTTTTCCCTTTCTGATTTTCTATCTTATAACCAAAACTGGGGACTGGACTGATGCAAAGCACATGGCTGATGCAAATACGTTAAATACAGTAAAATCTTGATGATTCAAACACCGATGGCTTGTTTACCTACAATGATTCAAACTTGTTTTTGTGTCCCTAAGAAATTCTTCTGGTAGCTCAAGAAAAAAACAATTAGGGAAATTTTCTTATTTCATCATGCAATTGAGTCCTCCGTGAAATCACCTGACCAGTAAATGACACCAAAAGCTGACCAAGCAAACTAGCTTACCAGTTAACGATAATGTTATTGCTTAGACAAACACTATTACCTATGTACTTTTTCATTGATAAATACAGGTACGAATGCAGTTTTCATTGACAAATACAGGTATATCACGATATTGTTTGTCTAAGGATTTACGCATGGGCGTGGTTATAGCCTTCTGACTGAGGAGTCAATTGTATGTAGGCAATTCTAATGAGTTCACTAGTCATACCATTATTCCTCAAAAATAGGCTTTTTTGTTTCTTTTTCAAGAAAGGTTTAATAAATTGATATATGGTATTAATACGATCATAAAATGTGGCATCTGACAGCCTGTAAAATTTTAGTTAGTCTCTTGTTTTTGAATTTGATCTAAAATGAAATGATTTTTTATCCTACCTCTGAATTAATGTTGGCAATATTAATTCAGAGATATAAAAAAAAAAACATTTCATTTCAAGAAATTTTACAGGCTGTCAGGTGCCACATTTTATGATTGTATTAATACCATATATCAATTTTTTATAACATTTTCAGCAGTAATTTACTGGGATTTATCAGTGAATTATAATCTATAATTCACCGAGTGAATTATTTCATTTCGAACGTTTTGACGTCATCATTGCTAGGCGACGCTGCTGACGTAGTTGGTAACAACAATAATAATAGATGACATTTTGCGGAAAATTTGATAAAATCATGGAAATCAGACTGCAATTTTAACATCCAACTGGCGTTTTTGAGGTAAGACCTGCAACACAAATATAAAGTATTATTTTCTTAATAATCCAGTTCAACTTTCGTGACATTTTTGTGTCTGTATTTCAAGCACAGGGTGATTTTTGTATTAAAGTGCATACAAGATGGCGACTGATTTTCAAACTAAATCACGCCTCTTGAAATTCATGCACTGGCTGGAACTATTTTGGTAGGAAATCATAACGGCTGAATGTAAAAATTCAAAGGTAAAACATGGATGAAAATGTAATAAACAGTTTATTTGGTTGTTTTGATCGATTACGGAGAAATAATTCACTTGTGTTCTAAGGTTTGTTTGTAAAAAACTTGTTAGCTTCGCTCACTCATTTTTACGCGCAAGCTTTAGAACACTAGTGATTTCTCCGTAATCGATCAAAACCAAATAAACTCTATATTAAACCTTTCTTGGATAATAAAACATTTGGAGTCTTTAAACAGCCAAGCAAATTTTTAGCAGACAACATTCTATATTTTTTATATATATTTTTTTTATCATGGGATTGCTAAAGGTTAACCCTTGAAGTGCCAACCACAACTGCAGCAGATGACATTTGGATTTTCTGTTGTCTGTTTCAGAGAAAAAAAGACCTGGCATTACATATCATCTGCTTGGCAAACAATTCACATGAAATGTCAAGACTTTGTAATTGGTGCTTTCAGGGTTAAAATATAAGAAAAAAAACTGAAATGCTTGGTAAAACCTGTTAAATACACCAATTTTAATATTAACCAATTATAATCTGTAGTCCCCCAAAAGGCATCACGAAAACATGCCTATATAATTTGACCCCCTTAAACCCCATTTTTATATAGTAAAACTGGGGTTTATTGGGGTATACATTATTTTTCTTATTTCTGCTCAACACAGATTGTGGGTACTCGTTAGAACCGCCTCATCAAGGCAGTTCTAACGAGTACCACAATCTATGTTTTGAGCAGCAATATGAAAAATATCAGAATTTTTCTTACCAAACTTTTCGTTTTTTGGAAGTGAAATTTTCTATATATTTGAATAGGCATGTTTTCGTAATGGTAACTGGCAAACAGTGCAGACCCAGATCAAACACCACAGAATGTGATCAGGGTCTCCAGTTTACTAAAAGTTTAGCCATTTTTCTCTAGGAATATCTAAATCACATAGGCTGACATACCTAAAATTGAAATTCAACTGTTCCAATATATAGTGTGGGTGAGTTCATTCAGTCGCTAGAAAAAGTGTTAAGATTTAATCACTTACCCTTAAAGTTTATTTCATACATTGATACAGCCATTCTGTCACCATCCAACACCTCTCCAAGAGTAAGACTTTTATGTTCAATCTATAAAATACAGAAAAAAAAATATAGAAAGTGACATGTCTGCCACACTTAGAGATATAATTCAGAAATTGGGGCTGAAAGTAACTGTCCTAAATAATTTCAGCAATATGCCCTTCAAACTTCTTTGTGTTGGCAGCATAATGACTATTTATGATAATTTTTCTATATTATCTATACATTTTTATTTGGATACAACATGGTCATTTAGCTGACAAGATTTTTTGGTTTTTGCTTTGGATCCCAGCCATAGCATTATAAAGAGGTTGTGAATTTACTACATGTATTCTCTGTCTATCTGGGGCATACAGAAATAAAACCTACCTTCTCTGGTCTACAGATTGGCAGCTGATAATAGTGGTATGTCTCATGGGGGTTGAAATATGGCCCAACTTTATTTACATACATTACCACCTGAAATAAATAGAAAATCTGTGTGCAGATTTAAGTGCCATTTAATTTTTTTTTTTTTCGTTAAAAATAAGGCTTGGTATGTACCTGGAAAAATAAACAAAAGGGCTATGATGGCCCTGTAACACTCACCTGAGCAACATAGCACTTTGAGAACCCTATCTATAACTGATCAAGGCAAACATTCTGATCAAAGTTCAAAATGATTATATTAACAAGTAAGACAATGTAGCATGTCTAATGGACTGTGAAATAAAGGTCAAAATGATTATATTAACAAGTAAGACAATGTAGCATGTCTAATGGACTATGAAATAAAGGTCAAGGTCAAATATGGATGATTGCACTCAAGAGGCCATGCTAAGATGTATGCATGTACTAAGTATCACTGGCTGTAGGAGCAATTGTTACTGAAGACTGACCTAAACACAAACACTTCACAAGTACCAAATATCACTCTGCAGGAACAATAATTACTGACCTAAATGGAAAAACTTAAGAAAGTCACTGGACAGAAAAATATACATCACCTTGAAATCATCGAGACAAACATTTTGAGCAAGATTCAAGATGATCACTTCAAAAATGTGACCTCTAGAGCATCAACAAGGTTTTCCTTTGATTTGGCCAGGTGAACTAGTTTCTGATATCAAGTGACCCAGTTTTAAACTAGACCTAGAAATCATCAAGACAAACATTTTGAGCAATATTTATGATGATTATTTAAAAAATGTGACCTATGGAGTGTTAACATTTTTCTGCTGATTTGGCCTGGTGACCTAGTTTTTGACCCCATGTGACCCAGTTTCAAACTTGACCTAGAAATCATCAAGACAAACATTTTGAGCAAGATTCGTGATGATTGCTTAAAAAATGTGACCTCTAGAGTGTTAACAAGGTTTTCTGCTGATTTGGCCAGGTGACCTAGTTTTTGACCCCAAGTGACCAAGTTTCGAACTTGACCTAGAAATCACCAAGACAAACATGTTGAGCATGATTCATGATGATTGCTTGAAAAATGTGACCACTAGAGTGTTAACAAGGTTTTCCACTGATCTGGCCCGGTGACCTAGTTTTTGACCCCACGTTACCCAGTTTCGAACCTGACCTAAAAATCATCAAGACAAACAGTTTGAGCAAGATTCATGATGATTGCTTACAAAATGTGACCGCTAGGTGTTAACAAAGTTTTCTGCTGATTTGGTCCGGTGACCTAGTTTTTGACCCCAAGTGACCCAGTTTCAAATTTGACCTAAAAATCATCAAGACAAACATTTTGAGCAAGATTCATAATGATTGCTTCAAAAATGTGACAGCTAGAGTGATAACAAGATTTTCTGCTGATTTGGCCAGGTGACCTAGTTTTTGACCCCAGTGACCCAGTTTCGAACTTGAAGCAGAAATCATTTAGACAAACATTTTGAGCAAGATTCATGATGACTGCTTCAAAGATGTGACCGCTAGAGTGTTAACAAGGTTTTCTGCTGATTTGGCCAGGTGACCTAGTTTTTAACCCCAAGTGACTCAGTTTCGAACTTGACCTAGAACTCATCAAGACAAAGACTTTGAGCAAGATTCATGATGACTGTTTAAAAAATGTGACTGCTAGAGTGATAACAAGATTTTACGCTGATTTTGCCAGGTGACCTAGTTTTTGACCCCAGGTGTTCCAGTTTCAAACCTGACCTAGAAATCATCAAGACAAACATTTTGAGCAAGATTCATGATGATTGCTTCAAAAATGTGACCGCTAGAGTGTTAACAAAGTTTTCTGCTGATTTGGCCCGGTGACCTAGTTTTTGACCCCACGTGACCCAGTTTCAAACTTGATCTAGAACTCATCAAGACAAACATTTTGTGCAAGATTCATGATTATTGCTTCAAAAATGTGACCGCTAGAGTGTTAACAAGATTTTCTGCTGGTTTGGCATGGTGACCTAGTTTTTGAACCCGTGACCCAGTTTCGAATCTGACCTAGAAATCATCAAGACAAACATTTTGAGCAAGACTCATGATGACTGCTTGAAAAATGTGACCGCTAGAATGTTAAGTTTTTCTGCTGATTTGGCCCGGTGACCTAGTTTTTGACTCCAAGTGACCCCAGTTTCGAACTTGACCTAGAAATCATCAAGACAAACATTCTGAGCTAGATTCATGATGATTGCTTCAAAAATGTGACCGCTAGAGTGTTAACAAGGTTTTCTGCTGATTTGGCCCGGTGACCTAGTTTTTGACCCCAAGTGACCCAGTTTCAAACTTGACCAAGAAATCATCAAGACAAACATATTGAGCAAGATTCATGATGATTGCTTCAAAAATGTGACCGCTAGAGTGTTAACAAGGTTTTCTGCTGATCTGGCCCAGTGACCTAGTTTTTGATCCCAAGTGACCCAGTTTCGAACTTGATCTAGATTTAATAGAGGCAAACATTTTGAGCAAGTTTCATCAAGATTGGGTCAAAATTATGACCTCTAGAGTGATAACAAGTTTTTCCTTTGATTTGACCTGGTGACCTAGTTTTTGACCCAAAGTAACCCAGTATCGAACTTGACCTAGATTTCACAGAGGCAAACATTCTGAGCAAGTTTCACCAAGATTGAGTCAAAACTGTGACCTCTAGAGTGTTAACAAACTAATTGTTGATGACGAACAACGGACGACCACGGACGACGGACAGAGGGTGATGACAATAGCTCACCCTGAGCTTTTGCTCAGGTGAGCTAAAATGTTAAACTATAACACCCCGCCATGATTGTGCCGCAGGCAGATAACTCTGTCAAACATTGACGAAATTTGCCCATTAGCAATCCCAAACCAGATCTCCTTAATATCAATGCATGTACCTAGTTTGATTAAAATCCCTTGACATTTACTCAAGTTATCGTCCGGAATGAAAATATGGGAATGTCTTGGACAGATAACTCCATCAAAATTTGACGAAATTTGCCCATTAGCAATCTAAAACCAGACCTCCACAATATCAATGCACATACCAAGTTTGGTGAAAATCCATTGATGTTTACTCATGTTATCATCTGGACACGGAATCGAAAATATGGGCATGTCTCGGGCAGATAATTGTCAAAATTTGACAAAATTTGCCCATTAGCAATCCCAAACCAGATCTCCACAACATCAATGCACATACCAAGTTTGGTAAAAATCCATTGATGTTTACTCAAGTTATCATCTGCAAACGTAATACGGAGGGACAAACAACTGATGGATGGACAGACACACGGACGTCCAACATGAAACCATAATACCCTGCCACTATCGTGTGGTGTGGCGGGGTATAAATAGGAGAAACTATTCTAGTGCTGTTGTTCCTGGTGCTTTATTGCTTAGCATGCAGGGTAAAAATCTGAGCAGACAACATTTTCAACTATTTTTCTTGCTTTTCCCAGAAAACAGAGTCTGTTCATGCAAACTGTCTCCTTAGGAAAACAAACAGAAATATTCTCAACTGGGCCATGCCATGCAAAAACGTGTCTTAACCCTTTCCTGCTGAATAAATTAAGATGCCACACCCACTTCTAATTTTCAGCAAACCAGATTACTCGATTCAGGTTGTTGATACAAATTCAAATACTGAATGGCAAACAGTGTAGATCCAGATCAGTTGGCTTCTGAAGAAGCCAACTGATCTGGATCTACACTGTTTGCAAAGGCAGGATATATCCAGGTTCAGCAGGACAAGGGTTAATGCATGATGTGCAGACAGATAAGATCCAGATCAGCCTGTGCATCTGCAGTCTGATCAGGGCTTGCATAGTCCGCTAACAGAATCAATGGATATTACTGAATGTATGAATAGAGCAAAGGCCTGAATGATATTATGTGTGAGTGCAGCATTATTTGGATCTGTCCATTCTGCTCATGTCCGAAGGCAAATTTTCGCTTGGCGCGGCCCAGTTTGTCATCTGCTGAATCTGCACAGACAGTTTTAAAGGTTAAAATATGTTATTACTAAAGCTGGGAGTATACTAGGGCTGATTAAAAAATTGAAAGCCTCACATGTAAAGATTTTACTTTTGGGACACATTATTTTTCAACATAATCCCATCAATGTCTACACACTGTTGCCAGCGATGTTGAAGGACCATAATGCCACTTTTAAACAAGATCTTTTCTTGACTGTCCAGAAAGTCCTCCACTGCCTGTATGACATCATCATCTGACTGAAAATGGGCACCAGAAATGGCCTTTTTCTACTTTGGGAACAAATGGAAGTCTGATGGAGTGAGATCAGGTAAGGGGGATACAGAATCAACCTTTACCGAGTTTCCATGGTGCTTAATATTTTCTCTTAACTGCCTGAGAAAAAGCATAATATGTTCCATTGATTGTCTGCCCCTTTTGGAGAAAATCTACCATAAGAATCAGCATCCAAACAACAACAAAAAAACAACAACAAAAAACGAGGCAATAAATAACCTTCCCATCTGACGAAACAGTCTTTGCCTTCTTTGGTTGGGGTGAGCCAGGGTGCTTCCATTGTTTAAACTGTTGTTTGGGTTCTGGGGTGAAATGGTGGACCCATGTTTCATCCAGAGCCACAAACCTCAGCAGAAACTGTCAGGATCTGTCTCAAAAGGGGTTCAGATAAGCATGTGACATGATATTCTGTCTTGTGTACTGTCACATCAACTGTCAGAAATCTGGGTACCCAACCGGCTGAGAGTTTTCTCATATTCAGATCTTCAATAAGAATGGAATGAATTCTTTCCTGAGAAATCCCAACAGTACTAGCTATGTATGTCTCTGTAACTAGTCTGTCACCCATAACCATATATAAACTTCAGTGTGTATAATAAAATATTTTGTGAGTTGCCATAGTAACAGGCCTTCCAGAATGGGGGTCATCCTTAAGGCTCTCCTTGCCATGCTTTAATTCTGCCAGCCACATTTTTATGGTAGCATATGAAGAGGCATTCTTACACAGTGTTGCTACCATATCTGCATGAATAGCCTTAGGTGCTAGACCCTTTTTATGCAAATATTGAATTGTTCGTTCAGCAATTCTGTCCATTTTACAAAAGTCATGAGCCATGTTTACTTTAACTCGTTACCATTTTGACATAAACTGACCAAATGACACAGGCTGTTGGTTATATATCATAAATAAATCATAAATGTCAAGGAATAATAGGGCTGAAATTAGGCAGTCCTGCTTAAATCCTTCAATACAAGACTCAAAATTTATCAACCATCTCTCATATGCATTAGCAATTATTTATCCCCAAGCTTTAGCAATGAGGATAATTATGTATGCCTCTGTCCATCCTTCCATCAAGCTATCTCCTCCTAAACCACTGACCAGAATTGCTACATCACTTCCCCACATGGTACTGCTGTGCAAGAGCAACATTATTTTTCCGTCTGTTCACTATGCTGTTAGCAACATTAGCACTGAGAGTGGGGATTTTGCGATGGCATGCCAACAACAGTGCAATCTAGTTTTTATTTTAATGATAAATATATAGAAATTATTGATCAATTACATACATGTAGGTCTAGATAAGAGTTGGTATCAGGTAAATAGTTTTCTTATTTCTCGACGAAAACATATGTTGTGGCGCCTCACCCAGGCGCTTCTAATGAGTGCTCACAACATATGTTTTTGTTGAGAAGTATGAAAAATATAGATACTTTTTGGTTGAAAAAAGGGTCTTGCTATGAATTCACAGACATGTAACAACTGGGCTGATGTCACAGCTGGTGTACTGCTACAGATTTGTAGTTCTTAACCCTTGCCATGCTGAATAAAGATGCCAAGTCCACTTCTAATAATCAATTATCAGCCAATCAGATTGCTTGATGGAGACTGTTGATACAAATTCACATACTGAAAGGTAAACAGTGCAGATCCAAATCAGTTTGCTTCTGGATGTCGATTGATCTGGATCTACACTTGTTGCAAAGGCAGGGTATATCTGGGTTTAGCAGGACCAGGGTTAAGGATATATTCCTCTTAGTAGCCACTTTTTGCAGGACTAAAATTTATTCCCATCTTTGCATAATGGACAGGCATTCCAACATAAATTTAAATATTTAACCTTTACCACTCTCTGGGCAAATTTAGCAGATGACAAATTGATGATGTCTGTGGTATTTTTTTTTTTTTTTTTTTCAAAAAAATAAGCTTTGACATTTCATGCAAATTATATCCAATAGACAATTTGGATGAAATGTCAAAGCCTGTTTTCTGGGGAAAATAAGAAAAATATTTCAAAATGTCTGCTGAAATTTTTACCCAGAGTGCAAAGCATTAAATATTACATACTGTAATAACCAAACCTAACAAAAGCTCTGCAAGTGGGGCATTATATGCCCGTGGCAAGAAATCAGATGTAGCACCTACACGTACATTGAGTAGGAGGAGATCTCAAAAAGAAAAGTTTATACGGATGGACTAAGACATAACTCTATTTATATTTGCTGGACTGTAACCTCAAAACAAAATGGACTGCTTCACATCATGGTCTAAGTATAAAGCACTTTTCAGCTTGATGAGATGTAAACTGTAGGAGGAAATATTTGACAGACTGTAACCTCGAAATGGTATGTGCTGCTCCACATCATGGTGTAACTTTTTACACTGTTTCACTGATTTGATTGTGTTGGGGTTTAACAACATGTCAACCCATACGGTCATTTTGTGTCATCTCCCAGAGAAAGGGAGAAAAGATATAGAAGAGACAGTAGGGGAGATTTAAGAGAAGAACAGGGAAGAAAGAGGAACAGGAATGAACGTGAAGAAACAGAAGAAACAAAAATATTCCTCTTCTACCATTACCTGCTACAAGGATAGCAGGCCTTGCCCAACTGTAAGCCAATATCAGTTGGACACCCTGGTGACGTAAGATTTTGTTTGTTTGTGTTGAGGTTTTACGGCCCAGTCAACCCAATAGGGTCATGTCGAGCGCCGTCAGTTTACCTAACCACACGTTACTGGGCAGGCTTAGTCCTCTAAGCGGTTAACCAGTATTGTACACATTCTTTCGCCAGAAACTGACAACTGCCCTTCTTGAATCAGCGGAAGGGAGAGAATGACCATAGAAAATATTTCATGATCAATCTCCACAAAAGAATGTTGCCAACCTCAGCAGGGGTTGAATCCGCAACCTCCTGGTCTCCAGTCGGACGGCGCATCCACGACACCTTCACACCACCCAACCACCCATATTACACTGTTTCAGCTTGATCTAATGTAATCTATAGGAGGTTAGCTTATGAAATTTTTGAAGGGGCATTACTGCTAATATTTGGTGGACTGTTTTGTTTGTTTGTTTGATTTGGGCTTAACGTCGCTTTCAACCTTTTTCAGTCATATCGCGACGGTGTCTGGATGTGGCAGGGAGCTCAATGCTCACTTTTAGAGTGCTGCCTCACTGAAATATCACGCCCCAGACACTTTGACATGATTTTCCACCCAGTCACATTATACTGACACTGAGCTGACCAGTTCTAGCTCTACTTTCTTAATGCTGAGCGCCAAGCGAAAGAGCAGCTAGTACCATTTTTAAAGTCTTTGGTATGACCCGGCCGGGGATCGAACCCGCAACCTACCGGTCACAAAGCGGACGCTCTACCACTGAGCCACTGTGCCGGTTTGGTGGACTGTAATGGCAAAACAATATGTGCTACTCCACATCAGGTCTTACTGTAAATCAAGTTTCAACTTGATCCAATGTAAATTGCAGGAGGTATTAGCCAGAAACAAAACATTTACATAAAATTTCAAAGGGATATAACTGCTACTATCTAGGGGACTGTTACCTCAAAATAATATGCACTGCTCCACATCATGCTTAATATAATGTAATCCACAGAAAGAGTTAGTCGGAAACAAAATGTTTTCAGAGATTTTAAAAGGGGCATAAATCTGTTAATATCTGGTGGACTTTGACCTTGAAACAATATGCACTGCTCCACGTCATGATCTAACTATAAAACAAGTTTCAGGTTCATCTGATGTAAAGTGTAGGAGGAGTTAGCCAGAAACGAAAAGTTTACAGAAATTATCAAAGGGGCATAACTCACTAAAAATTTGGTGGACTGCAACCTTGAAACAATTTGCACTGCTCCACATCATGGTCAAACTAATGTATAAATCTAGTTTCAGCTAGATTGAATATAATCTATAGGAGGATTTAGCCGGAAATAAAAAAATGTTTACAAAAAATTTTAAAGGGGCATAACTCTGTTGACTTTTTGGTGGACTGTAACCTCGAGACAATATGCTCTGCTACACATCGTGATCTAACTATATATCAAGTTTCAGCTTGATTGGATGTACAAAATATGAACTGTAGGAGGAGTTAGCCAGAAATGAAATGTTGACAGAAATTTTCAAAGGAGCATACCTCTGTTAATGTTTGGTGTACAGTAACCCTTAACAATATGCCCTGCTCCAAACCATGGTCTAACTATATATCAAGTTGAAGCTTGATCCGATGTAAACTGCAGGAGTTATCCAGAAATGGAAGGGACAGATAACAATCCTAAACCAGATCTTGATAATATCAATGGACAGATAACAATCCTAAACCAGATCTTGATAATATCAATGCATATATCAAGTTTAGGCCTTGTTATTTACTCAAGTTATCGTCCGGAAGCAAAAATATGGACATGTCTCGGGTATATAACTCCGTAAAAATTTGACGAAATTTGCCCATTAGCAATTCCAAAAAAGATCTCCTTAAAGTCAATGCATGTAGCAAGTTTGGTTAAAATCCCTTGGTATTTACTCAAGTTATCGTCTGGAAACGAAAATATAGGCGTATCTCGGGCAGGTAACTCCGTAAAAATTGGACCAAATTTGCCCATTAGCAACTCCATACCAGATCACCTTATTGACAATAAATATAGGAAGATTGGTTAAAATCTCTTGTTATTTACTCAAGTTATCTTCCGGAAACGAAAATAAGGTCGCGTCTCGGGCAGATCTCCATAAAAATTTGACGAAATTTGCCCATTAGCAATCCCAAACCAGATCTCCTTAATGCCAATGCATATAGTAAGTTTGGTTAAAATCCTTTGTTATTTACTCAAGTCATCGTCCGGAAACAAAAATATGGGCGTGTCTCAGGCAGATAATTGTAAAAATTTGATGAAATTTGCCCTTTAGCAATCCCAAACCAGACCTCTACAATATCAAAGCTCATACCAAGTTTGGTGAAAATCAATGTTTACTCAAGTTATCATCCGGAAACGAAAATCAGACGGATGGACGACGGACAGACACACGGACGTTCAACGTGAAACAATAATGCCCGCCACTATTGTGGTGGGGTATAAAAAGTAGTCAAAAACTATGATAGGGCAGCAGCCTGTCGCATCCGCTTATTCCGATCAGGACTTACCGTTTGCTTGGCATCCTTAACAGGCCCTAGATACATTTTTATGTGTGGGCGGATCTAGTTTGTTTGTTTGATTTGGGCTTAACTTCGCTTTCAACAATCTTTCAGTCATATCGCAATGGTGTCTGGATGTGGCAGGGAGCTCAATGCTCACTTTTAGAGTGCTGCCTCAGAAATATCACGCCCCAGACACTTTGACATGATTTTCCACCCAGTCACATTATACTGACACTGAGCTCACCAGTTCTAGCTCTACTTTCTTAATGCTGAGGGCCAAGCAAAAGAGCAGCTAACTAGTACCATTTTTAAAGTCTTTGGTATGACCCGGTCAGGGATCGAACCCGCAACCTTCCGGTCACAAAGCGGACGCTCTATCACTGAGCCATTGTACCGGTCAGGCTGGTCTAGTAGAAGTAAGTAACTATTTTACAGTTCACAAGTCTACCGGTTAATACCGTAGTATTCTGAAAAGTAAAAATGCGTATCTTATTGTAAACGGGAAAATTGTTGATCCAGACAAGTCTGTGCAGTCCGATAAGTGTCTATTTTATTTATAGTGCATACTTACATGTACAAGGATGTACATTCTTTACCCACAATGTTAGCTGTTTTATCATTTTGAGTAGCCTGCAAAGCTGATCGGATCACAAGTAATTTGTGTAAAATGCGCAAAAAAGTCTGCCAAAAAAAAAGTCTGCCAATATTTCACAACAGCTGTACCTGGCCGGATAGAGGACAAGTCAATCACAGATCATTGCCTACTGAATCAAAACCAATCACATGCAAGATGACTCAGATATCATATGTCAATTATCAGCATTGCACATTTGACAAGACCACTATATAAAACCTTTTGATGCTTTTTTCTAACAGTTTTTCTGAACAATGACCTCTGTGATGACATCAGAAAGACGCAGTTTGATTCTCTTCACTCAACTGTTTTTAAACACAACAAAACCTAAAGTTTGCATTGAATGGTCCTGGGGCACCAAATATCCTGATTTCCAGATGAAGCTTCGAGTCTGTCTAACCCTGTGATTGCCATTATTTTAAACGGCAAGTCACTGATGATTTTCAGGATAATTTATGACGATTTACATACCACTGAAGGCATATGATTTGGAACAGTGGTGACAGATGGCTCTGCACATGTCCAGGGTAGCCTTAGAAACTGGACCATCACCAGGTAGCCTTAGAAACTGGACTGTTGCTCTTTTTCTGGAAGCCAAAGTGCTTCCACACCACACAGCGACTTTTTCAGTCAAGAAAGTCAAAAAACGTCTTTTTTGCAGCCATTTTGGAAGTCTGAACTGGGTGCAGTTGCAGTAATATCACCGAAATGATCAAAACCGCAATGTCCAAATGCAGATAAAAGCCAGAACTGAGTAATCGAGTATGCAAAAGAAGTACTGATCATCAACTTGGAAGTCCAACGAAGAGCAATGCTCAACAAACTTGATTAATTGGCCAACCACTACCATTTAGGACCATTTTCTCACCCTACACGCAGAGACAATCGACCTACCAGTGCTGTCAGTGCTTTGATTTCAAATTTTTATAGTCAAATGACTGAAAAATAGTCACAGATCATGGAACTGTGGTAAAGCGTCAGATTCAAGATCTTCAGTTAGTGGGTTCTTTCCCACCAGTAAGCACCAAGTGTTGTGTCCTTGAGCAAGACACTTTACAGATATTGCTTAGTACTGCTTTCTACATAGGAAGACCTGTGCATAATACTCAGAAAATGCGGATGTCACCGAATGTATAGAAGGAAAAGCTATAAAAATCTTGGGATTGGTGCAATATCACTCTAACAGATGGCATTACACCAAATTTCATCTGCCAATCAGCTTCTCAACATGCTTTCTTTTAATTTGCATTTGGTCATAATCTGCTGTTGCCTATAAAAGTCTTTTGTTGGCCGGACTACTAAGGAAACGAAATATTTGAAATTGTGAGCAGTTTCCGTGGACATGTTGGAGATCAATCTCCAGACCTCAAGCACCAGAGGCCAACAATAAACACTGTACAGATGGGCTGCCGCATGTGTAGTATCAGGTGACATTCAGACTGATCAATCATTCTCGTTGGTTGGTTGGATTTTCTCACGGGATCCCTTCACATACACATTTCCCCACCCACAGTCAATCCATGCTAGTTTTTAATTTGAGGCAATCACATACAAGTACTGCGAAAATACTGGTGTTGTTTGTTTCTATACAGCTAAACTTAAGCAATAATGTATCAAACAGACTTATTAACCTTTCCTTTTTCCTGATACTTGGTGCAGGACACAGCTGTCAGAACTGCCAACGCAACAACAAACTTTAAGGAAGCCATCTTGGAAATTTTAGGTTGATAATCGCAAAACAAAGACTAATTTATCCAAATAAAATGTCGATTGGTTACAAAGGGACAAAATCGAAAATTAAAATAATTATGTAATCTAAAATTTTATTTATTTTTGGTTTATCTTGTGCTGGAAAAAATCATTTATCAAATTTCACTTTTCATGAATGGGAATACCTTTTCTGATTTTGAATTCATCCGCACAAATATCAACATGAATTTTTGGTCTTAAAAATGAACATTTAATAATGATTTTACAAAATTTTAGGAAAATAATTCTTATACATTTAATAAGTGTCAAACTCTAAGCATGACATTAATTTTTGCAGCAGTTTTTCTTTAAGCACCTTAGCAAATAGTCCATGCGCAGCATTAAGCGAGCGTTTGTGATGTGGCCCTTTAATCCTCTTTGCAAGACGATGGACTTTATCTAAGAATGAAAAGAGAAGCGTTGTTTAATTGTTATTCTGATGCCGTAGGGTAAAATCCTACTCGCATCAGACTTCCATGTTAACTGAACCGTAGAATCATATCTAAAGCTAATCAAGAGACGAGACCATTGATAATCTAAGGCAGTGTGATAATCTGTTGCAAACTTAACTTTTTTGAGCCCTATGTGCTTTGTTGATGAATTTGACAACTCAGTGATCACCTGAGACTTCTGGACAAAATGGATTTTCACGCAGCCATGGAGACATTTGCTGAAGCCTGGGTTGCGGCCAACACACAGACAGTTGTCAACCCAGATGGGCAGGTATATTATTGTTATTTTTCTCAAATCATTAGTAATTTGCAGGATATTTATAACTATTCAGTTTACAGTTATGAATCATGTTGTATTCATTGCTCTTTAGTGGTCCATCCAGCAAATATTGGCCATCTTTCTATGTATACTGCCATACACCACCAGAGGCATTCTAGACAGGTCTTCCTGGGTAGAAACCACTTCTAATCTATGTGGATAAAGTGTCTCACTCAAGGAAACAACACATTGTGCTTGCGGGGATCAAACCCGGTATCTCTTGATCTCGAGTCCCTTGATTTACCAAGTTGCACCACTGCCCTTCACACAAGCTAATGGTCCATATTACAGCGCTGGAGCTCCCTGTGGGCAATGGTCCAGTATGACCACAGTAATAGCAGAAAGACAGATTATATCCAAGGAAGAATTGTTTCCAGGGTTTTAGGGGATGAGAATCCTGCATCCCGGGACCCATATGTCAGGGTCCTGAAAAGCCGAATCCGCTGGAAGGATGGTTTTCCCCGTGGGACGACTACTAATTATGATCGGATTATTTGACTGAAGTCTAATGTCCGCCTCGTGTTATTCATATCATCGGTAGCATCTTAAAAGAATAGTAGTAATCCGCTGTGTGCTTTTCACACCTGGAACAGTATTTATTTGCTAAGCAAGCGACAGTTCACACTTAAACGATTGAGCAATTAAAGCATGCGACTGACACTGGTATGCGACCCCTTCCCTCATTGTGTATTGCTTGCATGTGACTGATTCATCGAAAAAGCACACGCAGGTGTCATGCTTTCATCCTTTGAGGCTGGCATTTTTTGGGGTTTTTTTTTATTAATTTATCACTTTTTTTCCATTTCAAAATTTTTCGGATAAAAAGCTAAAAACATTGACTGCATTACTTTATTAAATGTTAAAAGTGTGACGATTTTTTCCATGCAAGTAAAATAGGTTAGGATTGTCATGTCTCCCTGATCTGCAAAGATGTCTCTATTTTCCCATGAGAGAGACCTGACGTCATCCTAATTTCTGGGCCAGCTCCATTGAATTAATTAACAACATCAGGATGTATGATAATGACTAACAGTTGGTTACACCCATCTCTCAGAATAATACATAAAGCAGAGACTAAAATCTGTTGGAAAAAAAAAAATCCACAAAAAATGTATGTGTAAATAAGGAAACTGAATCTCCATCAGGTATTTATAGAATGAAGTTACCTCGGACATGCTCCTTATTAAAGGAGAGTCATGGAAAAAACAAAAAAAAATGGGACTCCTATTTTTCTATTTTTGGGGAGTGCGATTCCTACTTTTTGGCTGGGACTCCTACTTTTTATAAAAAGTGAGTCCCGGACTCATACTTTTAAAATCCTAGAGAGAACCCTGCTTTCATAGTGGTTAGTGCCTTAAAGACAGGATTTTTAAACCGGGGGTCTGGTTCCCAGTACAGGGAATAGACCTTTTTAATGTTATTGTTTTCATCCTGGCTACGGACCATTTGATTACGTTTTTGGTCGTTTCGGGCCTAGGTCGTTTCGGCCAATTTTGGTGGGTCATTTCGGCCTGATTTTTTTAAGTCCCCCTAGGGTACGGATAATAGGTAGAACAATCATTTGGTTGTTTGATGAAGAGTCTAGTGATGTTAAAGGCCTTTTTTAAGTCTCTCTAGGTTAGGGGTGATAGATAGAACACTCATTTGGTTGTTTGATGAAGAGTCTTGTGATGTTAAAGGCCTTTTTTAAGTCCCTCCAGGCTAGGGGTGATACATAGAAACAATCAATTGGTTGTTTGATGAAGAGTGTGGGTATCATACATGTAGGTCATAGTTGATAGGGTATATCCTTTTTAATGTTAAGCCTGTTTTGTTTCTGATATCCTATGTTATTTATCAAGCATTAAAATTATCTTTCAAGAGAAAATAAGGCTTAACATTTCAGGTGAATTGGATGTCTAGCAAACGGTTCACGTGAAATATCAAGCTTTATAAGCGTTTTACACCAGTAAATGCACAATACAGTCTGATTAAACAAAATAAAAACTGACCATAACATTCTTGTGTGCCATTAAAATTTTTGTACTTTTAAGAACTGTCATCCCGCCTTTCGCAGACAAAGTCACACATCAGACAAACCATATTTAACACGCATGACTTTTCATACTTCAATTAATCGATAAAAATACCCGGATTATCACAAAGGACTATAATTGGCCCGAAATTTCTCACCTTGATAAATTGATTACCGAATATCAAAACAAACATGACAATTAATCAATCACCATGAAAACGTGACTATATAATTTTGACCCCCCTTAAACCCCACTTTTATATAGTAAAACTCAGGTTTACAAGGGTATACATTATTTTTCTTACTTTTGCTCGAAAACATAAATTGTGGATACTCGTTAGAACCGCCTCACCAAGGCAGTTCTAACGAGTACCCACAATCTATGTTTTGAGCAGAAATATGATAAATACCAGAGTTTTTTTATCTGAAAATTTTCAGGTTTTTGGAGGTGAAATTTTCTATATACAGTCGACTCTCGTTATCTCGAACTTCACGGGACCTGATAAAAATGTTCGAATTATCAGTAGTTCGAGACAACCAAACTGTGACGTCATAGGTACATGTATGACGACTGTTCGCCTGTGTTCGCCAAAACGTGGCTGGAAGGCATATGTATATGGCAATTTAAATAATATACGCGTTCTTCAGTTTGCATTGTTACTGTTTGTTTTAGGAGATGCAATAGTTCTCTTGGAATAATATCATCAATAAATGTTAATAATAATAAATTTCAAACGTCTCTTGTTGTCTTTTAATACTCCTGCAAATTTGGATTTTCATGTGAGCTATAAATAAATTACTTGTTTCCGGGTTGTGTTAGCTATACGTTATGAACTGGTTTGGATTAGCTCCCTTCGCATAGACGACTCGATAAAGAGTTGACTGGTTTCCGCTTTTGCATAAAACGCTTACAATGTTCAGCGGCAGCTGTAAGCTAGTTTGGATTATCTCCCCTGGCATAAACGAACCCTCTCAGCGCGGCAAACTGTAGATCCTGCAGAGAAAGCTCGTTATGAGCCGTCTCATCTGGACCTACACTATTTGTGCGGGTATCCGTATCAGTCTACAGGGTCGGAAGGGTTAACATCGGTACCCACGTGTGATTCGTCTATTTGAGGCCGTGCACGACAACTCCTATTAGAAAACTGCGACTGTCAAAGACTCGGATCAGCCTGCACGCCCACGAATTTTCCATTATACGCATGAGCTTTATCTGGGCTTACCAAAGAGCACCGCCTGACCAAAGAGTAACAAGCGAAGATTCAGACTGAGATAGTATGTTCAATACAGGCTGATCTGAGTCGGAACCTGTCGCGCACTGACTTTTCTTGAAGACGCTATATCATTCAGACGGACAGTACTCAAAAGTGAAGAGCATATCTAAACAATAAATTAAAGAAACTTCGTTGATTAATCTTCCATAACACTATTCTGAGCTGCTTTTTATCTTACAAATCAATGACACGAGACGGTGTTGAGCGCCGCGTGTCAAACCCGACTCGACACGCACGTGATTTCATAATTACGGATTTTAGACATTGTTTGTGTTGTTTGTAATTACCTGGACAAAGGGGAAAATTAAAATATGGATTTATTTATCAATGGCCTATTATGACTTTCATTAACTGAGAGACCGGCGGCGCCGCATCTTACATTTTGTTTTCCTTCGTCATGGTCCGAGTTCGAGATACGTGGTAGTAAAAACTGTGAAATATATATTCAGGGACTGAAAATGATGGACGAGATAGCCGAAGTGTCGACATAAAAGTACTTCGACATACGCGAAGCTGAAATACAATAAATATATAAGGAAAATAATCGGGACTTAGAAATCAGTTCGACATAAGTGATAGGATCGAGATAAGAGGGGTCGAGATAACGAGAGTCAACTGTATTTGAATAGGCATGTTTTCGTAATGAATGATTGTCGCTTTTAATTAATACGTTAATCAATTAAATCAAGGATGAAATGTCTGTCAGTCTGTCTGGCTGGCTACCTGCCTATGTATCTATCTATCTGCCTGTCTGTCTGCCTGCCTGCCTGTCTGTTGTTTGATCGGTCAGCCTGTCTATCTATCTATCTATCATACTGTGTCCATCTATCTATCCATCTATCTATCTTTCTATCCATCTCAGCATTTACTTTAAACCAAAAATAAAACAAAAAATATTAACCCATTCTTATATACCCTACCCTATTGAAATTGGACCGAAATGACACCACCAAGGCCGAAACGACCCACCCCCAAAATTGGCCGAAATGGCCCGCAACCATTGATTACAATGCTATGTCACGTGACCAAAAATTGGTGGATGACAAAAACATTTCCAGTTCCATTGTTACCAATTGATTCAAGCCAAATTTTACTTAGAAAATAAATCACTTTTTGTTACTATTTAATCATACATTTTATCTAGTGTTTTAAAATACAGCTTTAAGTAGCAATGTGACTGCTTTTCCTTAGACAAATACAACTGTTTCAATGATATTTTTCCGATATCAACAGTCACGCGCGCAACATTAATATTGCTTTATGGTGACTATTTTTACACATAGCTTTAGCTACTATATAGTCAAAATAAATGTTAATAATTGTGGCTATGACATTTAAATAATCACTCGATGAGAATCTCTTCTGATAAGAAACTTTTGACAAATGAAACTGCTTTATGTTTCTGAATAAACATCGGCAGTTATACTGTCCGGTAAACATAAACAACAACTTTCTCCCATCTAATAGGAATGAGGCTAGAGCATTCTCTGCATTAAAGACAGAGATGTTTCGAATGATTATTGTGTGACGTAGTGTTTAAAAAGGTCTATGTTATACATGTACCTGTACATGTAAAGGTGTGAATTTATTTTAGCCAATCAGTGGACTAGAAATACCATACATAGTAATTCTGTTGGTTGACTGGAGATGTTACTTCCTTGAGATCAAGAAACAGAACGACACTTTGGAACTTAATCCTCTTTTTATCGATCACACAACTTAACGAAATACTGGAATATCCATGAAAAATATGGGAATACCTGCGAAGGACACCTACTGAAGAAACCAATACTGGCTTTAATTAAGAAATGCATATACTCGGAGGATGATCTTGAAAAGCCCAGAGGCCCAAGAAACTCATGCGAACAGCGAAGACTAATTTGCAGGCTGATCTAAGTATTCACTGGTCGCACAGATCTTATTGTCCTAAAAGTGTTATCCAAATTTTCATGATCCCTCACGTGATGTTACAGCTAAGAGCACATGTTTCTTCATGCGGTCCAAAGGAAATGTTGCTTTGTGACTTGCATTTTCTGGGTATTTTAATAATTATATTTTTCTCAATATATAGATAATGTAGAAGAATAACAGTACTAATATTTATTTACAGTGCCGATACTCTGGTAAATGCAGGGTAAGGCCCTCACTCTTTAGGTTTTACCGTTTAAAGGGAGCTAATTGCATATGCCTTGATAATGAATTTTACGAGTCAGACACAGAATTTTTTTTATGAATCAGGGGCGGATCCAGGAAGATTTCTGAAGGGGTACTTACTCTACATGTTCAGACAGACAGTCCTGAGCAGACAGTGTAGACCCAGACCAGACATCACAGAACACATTTAAACTTTCACTGAAACGGTGATATATTACCAGAGATTTGTAATCTCTCCAAGAACTGGAGTTTATATGCCTGTTTGTCACCACAAATGGCAAACTCTGACTGACCTTGCATCGGAAGATTATCTGAGTCATCACTGGTCGCACGTCTTATTGTCCTAAAAGTGTTTTCCAAATTTCCATGTTCCCTGTTCCCCCTAACTATGTTCATTCCCTATTTCTCTGCGGCGTCTGATCTGAGTCTACAGTTTGCTTAGGCCTATCTGTCCCAATACTTAGGTTCTATTTTTAATACATGCCAGTTGCATATGCATTTCTGATGAAAAATTGCGTTATAATTTATCGAACATGAGTGCCTTTTCTGCCACAATTTCTCGTGAACTTACCGTTACGAGCACACGGTTTCTTCATGCGGGCAAGGGAATGTGACTGTTGCGTTTTCTGGGCAATTTCACATAACTTTTTGTAATCTATACTGGAAATGAGAATGTCCCAGAATTGCATGTCGTCACCCGGCGGCGTATCTGAGCAGACCCATGAGAATTTACTTAGGGATTATTAAATATGTTCTGCAGGACTTAGAAACATGAATAGCCATTTTGATGCGCAAACTGCTGCTATCTCGCAAATTAAGCTCTATGGTACTATTTTGCTCTTTTCTCAGAAAAATAATAATTTGCACCCAGCACTTGAGTTGGCTCCTCTAATGGAAAAAATAACCGTATGTCAGATCACAGATCTGTTGGAAACAACAAAAAAAAACAAAAAAACAGCAAGCCAATTAATTTTCATACAGGGTGAAAAAAATCAACAGCAAGTGAGGCAATTAAAAGAACGTGCACAAGTTACATACAGAGCCACAGATAATTTTGGGGGCATTTGGGTGTTTAACCCCATTAAAATTTAATCAATTGGGTAAAATCATATTTTCTTTTTTTCTGTTTGAGTAAAGATACCCCCAAAATAAATATGAGTTTGGTATACTTTAACAGAAAGAAAGAGGACAAAAAGCCTGATTTAAGTATTTAAAACATGGTATTTCATTACACCCCCATTAATTTTATGAGAGTATTTGTCATATGAAGAATATTAAACACCTATTATATGCAAGTGCAATAATCATAATATGAAATAGTAATTGTGTGCTTTTCTGAAACTTTAATTTTCACCCTCGAATTTAGAAATAATTAGGTACCCTGTGTTACGACCGAGCACTCCTTCCTTCGAATATCTGCCTTGGCAGATTACGCATAGCTTCAAAGCATATATTCAATCTCTGACAACTGCGCCAGGGAGTCGACTCTTTGGCTCAGTGGTTAGAGCATTGGATTTTTAACCGGGAGGACCGGGTTCGATTCCCAGGAAAGACGGAATATTTTTTCAGCTATGCTTCATTCCTGTGTTGCGACTTTCATGTTGTAAGATGGGGGCTCGTCTGAAATTGGACTTTATACGCCGAAAATGGCTTCATGTCATCATAAATGATGACTTCCTTGAAATGGGGGAGTGTTACGACCGAGCACTCCTTCCTTCGAATATCTGCCTTGGCAGATTACACATAGCTTCTAAGCATATATTCAATCTCTAACAACTGCGTCAGGGAGTCGACTCTTTGGCTCAGTGGTTAGAGCATTGGGTTTTTAACCGGGAGGACCGGGTTCGATTCCCAGGAAAGACGGAATATTTTTTCAGCTATGCTTCATTCCTGTGTTGCGACTATCATGTCGTCAGACCTGTCAAATCAGTTGTGTATCAATACCCAAGTTTTTGAAAAAAAAATTGAGTATTTGCTCAAAATATATGGGTATTTTACTCAGATACTCTCCTTATCTCTTGTCCTGTACACATGTACATAGAAACAAAAGAAAAAAGGAAAAGAAAGAAGGTACAACCGTGTGACATCCGAATTTGTCCTATACCCCCACTGACCTGAGCAAACCGTGTGGACAAATTATTTTTAATGACAACACTTCAAAAACAGTTTGCAAATTACTTATGGTTACAAGTAAAAGACTTGCCCTTTTCCTATATGTTGACATATCTTAATTAATTAAAGCACTGTTGGTGTCTTCAGTAGGTGTCTTTCACAGGTATTCCTCTATTTTTCACGGGTATCCTGGTATTTCATGTTGAAGATGCTGTTGGTGAGACTATGTTCTCCCATGTTATCGTTCTAAAAGAGACAAATATGACAGCCAGGGAAAGAGGAAAACCATTTCATTGAATTTAGATATCATACAAGGTAAATATGGCTGATTTGGGACTGGCTGTTTAGCAGATAAGATATCAAAGTATATCCACTGGGCAAGAAATTCTACAGATTTTCACCTTAGAAAAAAGTGAACTGTTCAGCGAAAAAATTAGTGCTCTAAGCGTTCAGGGAGAACATTTCTTTTTAAGTTATGCAGCAAAATTTCAAGTTTAGGAAATATTGCAACCTGAGACAAAAATAAAATTCGGTTTTACTGCAAGCTGTAATGTATTTTGTCATTGAAAGTAAAATATCCCGATCGTAGCCAGATGATGAAATAATTTCTCAGTTTTTAACCCTAGTCCTGCTGACCCCAGATATACTCTGTTTTTGCAAACAGTTTAGATCCAGATCAGTTGGCTTCTGCTGCAGAAGCCAACTAATCTGGATCTGCACTGTTTGCCATTCAGTATACACAATGTATGATTTGTATCAACAACCTGGATCAAGCAATTTGATTGGCTAAAAATTTGAAGTGGGAGTGGCATCTTAATTTATTCAGCATGACAAGGGTTAAATGCTACAGTAATAGTTTTAGTGAACATGTGAAGTCACAGTGTTCTGCATGTAACTGCTGTCTCTGGTCTGTATGTCACATGACATGGTCAAGAAATGGTTGGGTCCCATAACATTTTCGTTGTACTTTCTTAATGCTAAGCACTCTGGGTAAAATGTTCAGCAATCAACATACTGAAATATTTTCCCCAGAAAACAGGTTTTGATATTTCATGCAAATTGTCTGCAATGGAGACAGTTTGCATGAAATGTCAAATCCTGTTTTCCAGGAAAAAATATCGTCAGTGTATAGTACTGATATGCTAAATTAGCCCAGAGAGTGGTAAAGGTTAAGCAGGTGCAATATAAGCAGTCAGTTTATATCCATCCTTCAATATATGTGACATTATGCCAGCCTCGGTGGTGCAGTTGAATGCGCGTCAGACTGGAGAGTGGAGACCAGGACCCACGCCAAGGTCGGCAACATTCTTTCATGGAGATTGATCATGAAATATTTTCTACGGTCATTCTCTCCCTTATGCTGATTCAAGAAGGGCAGTTGTCAGTTTCTGGCAAAAGAATGTGCACAATACTGGTTAACCGCTTAGAGGACTAAGCCTGCCCAGTAAACATGTGGTTAGGTAAACTGACTGCACTCGACATGACCCCATTGGGTAGATTGGGCCGTAAAACCTTAACACAAACAAATATGTGACATTCTTAGTACAGTATTCAAGTTGATTTCAGAAAAAATGCTGCATTTACATGTAGTTACCATATCATCTTATTTGGCATACACTGTCTTCTTAGCACAGACACAAACATCATTTGATCCATGTTAAGCAAACACAAAACATGTAGATTCAGATCGTCCTGCACATGCACAAAGAATCATCCAGGACTTTGTCCTCCATTCATAAAATGGTTCTGTTAGCAAACAGTGAAGGTCCTGATCAGACTGCACAGATGCACAGGCTGATCTGGGCCTTTGCTGTCTGAATATGCCTGTAGACACTTTTGTATGACATGGCCATTTTATGACCATGACCTATTTTTCATGGTCTTTGTCATTTTTTTTTTGGTGTCACAGGCATGGGTGGGGTGGGGTGGGGAGGGGGGGTGGGCAGGGGGAGACAGGGGTGGGGGGGTTTCACTGTCTTGAGCAAAATCTTGTTGTAAAAAATGTTGATTCCATATAGAAGTGATATTTATGCAGGTAAGTGACTCGGTTTGTCCCACTGTTATAGTAAAATAAGATTGTATTATTAAAGAAGCATTCAGGTGGCTGAGTGGCTAGTGCTTCCAACTTCTGAGTAATAAGCCCCGCTGTCAGTGGAATTCATATCATGACTGTAATAATGTATGACATTTGATTCCACAGAGCCTTCCATTTTCACCCTTCCATCGTCTTGATAAAACTTAATGTTGAAAAGGATGTAAAACACCAAATCATCATCATTAAAAAAGTAAGTTTTTAACAACATCACAACTGGTAAAAGGTAACAGGTGGTTATGCACTCACAATCTTTATGCAAACTTCCGGCCATGACAAGAGTCATCCAAATGTTAACAAACGGATAACTTCTCCTGATTTATTGAGTGTAAGCAAGCCTGAGCAAAGCTCAGGGTGAGCTATTGTGATCACCCTCTGTCCGTCGTCAACAGTTTGTTTACACTCTAGAGGTCACAGTTTTTACCCAGTCACAGTTTTTACCCAATCTTGATGAAACTTGCTCAGAATGTTTGCCCTATGAAATCTAGGTCAAGTTTGAAACTGGGTCACTTGGGGTCAAAAACTTGGTCACCAGGTCAAATCAAAGGAAACTATTGTTAACACTCTTTAGGTCACATTTTTCAAGCAATCATCATGAATCTTTCTCAAAATGTTTGTCTTGATGATTTCTAGGTCAAGTTTGAAACTGGTTCACTTGGGATCAAAAACTAGGTCACCAGGCCAAATCAAAGGAAAACCTTGTTAACACTCCAGAGGTAACATTTTTGAAGAAATCATCATAAACATTGCGCGAAATGTTTGTCTTGATGATTTCTAGGCTAGGTTTGAAACTGGGCCTCTTGGAGTCAAAAACTAGGTCACAGGGCCAAATCAAAGCAAAACCATGTTAATACTCTAGATTCACATTTTTGAAGCAGTCATCGTGAATCTTGCTCAAAATGTTTGTCTTGATGAGTTCTAGGTCAAGTTCGAAACTGGGTCACAGGGTCAAAAACTAGGTCACCGAGCCAAATCAAAGGAAGACCTTGTTAACACTCTAGAGGTCACATTTTTGAATCAATCACCATGAATCTTGCTCAGAATGTTTGTCTTGATGATGTTCTAGGTCAAGTTCGATACTGGGTCACTTGGGGTAAAAAACTAGGTGACCGGGCCAAATTAACAGAAAACCTTGTTAACACTAGCAGTCACATTTTTGAAGCAATCATCATGAATCTTGCTCAGAATGTTTGTCTTGATGATTTCTACATTGTAGGTCTAATTTAAAATTGGGTCAATTGGGGTAAAAAACTGGGTCACTGGGCCAGATCAAAGGAAGACCTTGTTAACACTCTAGAGGTCACATTTTTTAAGCAATCATCATGAATCTGACTCAGAATGTTCATCTTGATGATTTCTAGGTCAAGTTTGAAACTGGGTTACTTGGAGTAAAAAACTAGGTCACCAGGCCTAATCAACAGAAAACCAGATGTCACATTTTTTAAATAATCATCATGAATGTTGCTCAGTATGTTCGTCTTGATGATTTCTAGGTCTAGTTCAAAACTGGGTCACTTGGAATCAGAAACTAGGTCACCAGACCAAATCAAAGGAAAACCTTGTTGACATTATAGAGGTCAAATTTTTGAAGTCATCATGAATCTTGCTCATAATGTTTGTCGATGATTCCTAGGTAAAGTTTGGAACTGGGTCACTTATGAAGTATATTTCATAGTCCAGTGACTTTCTTAAGTTTTTCCGTTTAAGTCAGTTTCTCAGTAACTATTGGTCCTATACATGTACCTACAGTGATATTTGGCACTTGTGAAATGTGTGTTTAGGTCAGTTTCTCAGTAATTATTGTTCCTACAGCAAGTTATACTTAGCATATGCATACATCTTAGCATGGCCTCTTGAGTGCAATCACCCATATTTGACCTTGACCTCTGTTTCACAGTCCATTAAGCATGCTACATTGTCTTACTTGTTAATATAATCATTATGAATTTTGGTCAGAATGTCTGCCTTGATAAGGTCTAGGTCGGATTCTGTAAGTACTGTGATACTCAGGCGAGTGTTATAGGGCCGTCATGGCCCTCTTGCTAGTCAATGTCATAGACATATTTTGAACAAATTGGACAATGCTATTCCCAACAACTTTCATTTCTGCATTGTAAAAGATTGGCATTGGCTTGAAAAGCAAGTGGATATTTTTTTCTTTAATTTCACCTGGAGAAGGGTAGTCTTTTATTCCTGTTTTGACTTGTTTCCAGTGCAAAATGAAGGTATTTTCAGCTGTCTGGGCTATGAAATACAGTACAGCTTTCACGATGGTTATATCGTTCGCTCTAATGCGCGATCGCGGAAAAGATTAAATCCCACGCTATTTCCGCGCTTATCCCACGCTAAACCCACGCTAAATCAGCGCTCAGCTCGCGCTGGGATATCATGCAGCGTGAAAACGATCACGCTCGCGCTAGCTTCCACTCTTATCCAGGCTCACCTTATGCAGTCTCAGGTAAAAATGCTCGAGTTATCTGAACGTAAAATTTTGAATATAAAAAAAGTATGTGCACATTTCTCCTAACATACATGTACAACAAAATAGAATAATGATTTATAATTGACTTATGTTTAGTCAGAACACAAATAAACTACAAAGTAATGTGTGATTTTGTAGTGTTTTAGTTGTAATTTTATTCTTTCCAACAGCGAAGCCCCAAAACAATCTGCACAATCTGGTCAAGGTCTTCGTTGTTCGCCTTACGTATTCTACACGGTCCCTAGAAGAATCTTAGCAAAATGTACAGATGCCGACAATCACGTTTTCCCCTAAACCTGACAAATTCTATATTCAGGCTGGCTCATTTTTCCCGTGTCACTTTAGCAGCGGAAATGTCCCTTTTCAAACCATCTTATTGTTTGTTTACCAATTTATCATGCTTCTCTTCCTAAGTCGGAAATTCCCGCCTTTCACCCATTATTTTCAAGGTTAGCCCGTGCTGCTGCTGCGAAGAAAACTGCTTGAACCTCTGGAGTGCTGCTGAAAATTTTAGAGCAGATACCGATCTGTTTTCAGTATTTTACAGCAAGAAGGCTGAACTTTTCATGTGAATCGTCTGCCCAGCAAACGGTCCATATGTAATGTCACGCCTTATTTGCCCCGTTATTTGCACTGGAAAATAAAGAAAAAAAAATATGAAAATGCCGTCTGCTGAATGTGCTGAGCGCTTCAAGTATTAAGGGAGGCCTTAAGGAGTATGGATACATTTCATTTGTCATGGGAGGCAGAAACGGACAGGCTGAAAGGTATCTACACTTCTCGGATCGAGGCCTCGGCGGTTTCTCATGATGACTGGACCAGGGTTAGGGCTGTCCATTTAAATCACCACTTAATGATGCTGGTGATTTGATGTCTTATGTCTCTTTCAACATAAATTATTTAAGTCATACCGAGATTATAGAACGCGGCGTCTGATCAGGGTCTTCACTATTTGCAAAAAAAAACCAAAAAACAGTTTAGCCATTATTCTCTAGCAATACCTAAATCTAATAGCCGGATGCACCTAAAATGGGTGGACTCTCTCTCTATCTCTATCTCTCTCTCTCGCAAATATGATATGCTTCCTTTCGAACTATCGAACTATAAGTTGTTAGCACTGACTTTATTGGAAAGAATGTTATCGCACCGGCGGGAATGGAACGCGAGACCTGATCGCGGATTTGATTCTTGATCCCTACAGATTGTGCGGTTTATTAGTAAACACACATGTATTTGCTGTGGTCATTCGCTCCTTCTGCTGCTTCAAGATTGGCAGTTACAAGTTTTTGACGGAAGGGTGTTCAGTGAACTGGTTAACCGCTAATGTAATAAGCCTGCCCCCTCTTCATCCCATTTCGGATGGGCCCCGACTCGTAAAGCAGTTGCAGTTAGCTCCCGCTCCCTTTAGTCAATTGCAGTTAGCTCCCTTAAAACAGTAAAACCTGCAGTGTGAGGACTTTGCCCGGCATTTATCACGGTACAAATAAATATAATGTTATGTTATTTGCTTCCAGTATATACATTTAAAACATTATATTTAAAGGCTTACAGAGTATTCTTCAGAACTTTCGTTCTCATGTAAAGTGTTTTGTTTTTGTGACTTCAGCATCCGATATGCAAAACCAAGACCTCAATTTATTTAACGAATAAAACAGACGCACATATAAATCTAGCATCGGCGGGGAAGCGTCTTCAAAATGATATATATTATATACCCTTACGGACATTCTAGGCAGAGTCTTCCTGGGTAGAAACCAATGCTAAGTTATGAAGATAAGGTGTCTTGCTCAAGGACACAACACTTGGTGCTCCCGGGTATCGAACACGAAATTTCTGGATTACCACTCAGGGCTAATTCAATAGGCGACAAGTAAACGGTTATTTTTTTTTATTTCCCAGAAAACAGCAGATTTGACATTTCATGCAAAAGAAAACAGGATTTGACATTTCATGCAATGGAGACAATTTGCATGAAATGTCAAATTGAAGAATGAGAAAAATATTTCAAAATGCCTGTTGAAAATTTTACTCAAGAGTGCTGCGTAAAGGTTTGCACAAACACTACCCGCGCGAGTGTGTGTATGGCAAAACCAACAATAAAATTTGTATGAAGAGTCAGGTCAGCATGCACACTCTTAACCTGCACATCAGGAGTCTGATCAGAGCCTTCCCTAATCAGATGTACCTCCTGTAATCTCTGGATGTAATAAAACGTCTTGTGCGACAAGCGAATACTCGGGTGAGTCTGCGCAACTGCACATTCTGATCAGAGCATTCGCCGATCGTATTAACCTTCGATAGCCGGACTGTCCAAAGCGGGATCAACAATGCGACTGCAATAGCACATTCTGATCAGATCTTGGGGTGGGGGAGGGGGCAGTAACTTTGGGGTAATTTTGGTACGGGTGTGCGAGCCAGTATTTAAAAACCTACCCTATTCATATACCCGCGGACCCATTCATATACTTGATCATCTAAAATGTTGACCTATTCTTTGATTTTTTTGTACCCACTTTTTTGCTGGTTGTTACACAAATATCACAGTCAATTCATGTAATACCAAGAGGATAAGCAGCCTCGAACAATCTCTGAGCGAAAAACATGTGCATATACCAGGATGTCAGAAAAATGGGCCCTTTCACATAGGAAACCAGAAAAATCTGGCCATTCATATACCTTTTTGTTGAAAAAAGGGGGCCAATCATATACCTGGCAGTGCTGAAAAAGGGGGCTATTCGGCACGCACATCCATACTATGCCATATATAGGACCCCCGCCCCCGAGGATCAGACCCTTCGATGATCATACAGTATGCACCGTCTGTGGACAGGGCTATCCAAGATGCTTGCTTTATATAGTGGGTCGATGCATGCACAGACTGACCTGAGTCTTTGCTGGTCATACATACATTGTAGTATTGTAGGTTTTGTCCGGCTCATATTCAATGTACGTACATTGTAAATTATACTTCAGGCATAATAACCTTGTACCGACGTAGACGGCCCAGTCAAAACTATTTCGGTCTTGTCGAGCCCGCACACATTTCCGGGGCAGGCAGACATTAGCTGTTAATCATTTCAGCAGAAACTGACAACTGCCCTTCTTTTCTTTCATATACGTTGATGAGTGAGCCTACTTTTGGAGTCATGACCCTTTGAACATCGAGAATATCATAGTGATTTCTGTAATATATTTGTGTTCGCTCTGTAACTTGAAAACAATTCAAGATATTTTCTTCAAACTTTATTAATTTATTAACAGAGTTATGACACTTGCTTGATGTTAGTATAGTGGCGGGGCATGGTGCAATATCTGCGACCCATTTATAAAATATTTAACCATATGACATATTAGGAAAGGGTGCCTCGGAGTCGGTGGTGTAGTGGTAAAGCTGCTCGCCTTGTAACCCATGCAGGGATCATGAGTTCGATCCCAGGCTTCTTCAGTCTTTCATATGAGACTTTAAACCAAGGCCCCCATCTCTCCATGACCTAACTGTTTGTTGGACGTAAAACACTCACTCACTCATCTGAATTGTCATTAGCTTGAAGGTGAAAGACACCTTCTGAAGACACCAATATTGGCTTTAATTAAGAAAAGCATACACTCGGGGAATGACTTTGAAAAGCCCAGAGGCCAAAGAAGCTCATACAAACAGCGAAGACTGATTCGCAGGTTGATCTTAGTATTCACTGGTCGCACAGGTCTCATTGTCCCAAAAGTGTTTTCCAAATTGTCATGATTCCTGTTCCCCCAAATTAGTTTCATTCCCTTGTTCTCTGCGGTGTCTAATCTGGGTCTGCACTGTTTGCATAGGCCTATCTGTTCCAATACTTAGGTTCTTTATATCTTTAATACGTGCCAGTTTTGTGTACATTTCTGACGAGAAAAGGCTCTATAAATTAAGTTGTGTTTTTCTCCCGAAGCGGTTTCCCGCCACGATTTCACGTGACGTTACCGCTGCGAGCACGTGGTTTCTTCATGCGGGGCAAGGGAAAGAATGTTGCTTTGTGACTGTTGCATTTTCTGGGTATTTTAAAAATCCTAATGTTCTCAATATATAGATGATGTAAAAGAATAACAGTGCCAATATTTATTTATACCCTGGTAAATGCGGGGTAAGGCCCTCACTCTAGGTTTTACTGTTTAAAGGGAGCTAATTGCATATGCCTTGATAATGAACTTTACGAGTCGAACACAGCATTTTTTTTATGAATCAGGGGGCGGATCCAGGACGATTTCTGAAAGGGGTTCGATTTGATCTAATTTCCATACTTACTCTACGTATTCGGACAGACATGCCTGAGCAAACAGTGTAGACCCAGATCAGACGCCACAGAACGCATTTAAACCTTCACTGTAACGGTGATGTATTTAACCAGAGATTTGTAATCTCTTCAAGAACTGAAGTTTACATGTACATGCCTGTTTGTCACCACAACCGGCAAAATCTGACCGCCCTTGCATCGGAAGATGATCTGAGTCTTCACTGGTCGCACGTCTTATGTCCTAAAAGTGTTTCCAAATTTCCATGTTCCCTGTTCCCCCTCACTAGTTCCATTCCCCTTTTCTCTGCGGCGTCTGATCGGTGTCTACACTTTGCATAGGCCTTTCTGTCCCAATACTTAGGTTTTACTTTTTATACATGCCAGTTTCATATGCAGTTCTGATGAAAAAAATTCTCTATAATTTAACGCACATAAATGTGTTTTTCTCTTAGAGGTATCCGCCTCGATTTCTCGTGACGTTACCGTTACGAGCACGCGGTTTCTTCATGCGGGGCAAGGGAATGTGACTGTTGCATCTTCTAGGTATCTCCACTTGTATTTTTGTAATCTATACCGGAAATGCGAACGTCCCAGAATTGTGTGTCGTCGTCTGGTGGCATATCATTGCAACTTTGGTAAATATTTTAAGAGAACAAGGGAATGAACCTAATTTTTGGGGACACGGAGTGCGGCGATTGGGAAAACTCATTTGGTACAATGAGACTTTTGCGACTAGTGCAGACTCAGATCAACTTACGCATCCGCATGAGAATGGACGATATAACCTCCATGCTGACTGTAATATATGATGGAAAAACAAATAAATAAAAATCGGCCAGGTATTTCGTCAAATTACACCAAGGAACTCTGGTTAACGTCGGGCTGTACATGCTGGTCGCATATGCAATAACTCATCTAAACCGCTAACAAAAAAAAAAAAAAAAAGGAAGAAACATTTTATTGCCAGATTGTGAAATACTTCCCTGACTGGACATTAAATAAGTTGAAGGGAAATCTCAATTTCCCGACGGACAATTTGTATTTGTTGCGTAGGCATTGAGATCACAAATACGCGAAATGATATAAAACAAGGAAGACTCGGCTCAGGTTGCGCGTCCACATATACATGTAGATAATGTGCAATTTTATTTATTGTGCTGTGGTTTTCTGTCAACAGAATGAGAACTTCTGGATCAAAATCTACTGCAAAAATACTGTGAATCGATCTTTATTCACAGACTCACCTGTGATAGAAATATTTTACTACTGTCGTTAATCCTTTCCTGCCTTGTCACGCTCGTGCCAGTAATACATTTCGCGCTACAATTACGTAACCTCGCGTTCCATTCTTCACGCTTCGCGCAAAACCCACGCTAAACCCACGCTTATCCCACGCTTGTTTCGCGCTAACGAGCAAAATTTTTTATCGTGGAGCGCGAACGATATAACCTTCGCGAACTTGTACTGTACTTACCGTATTCGACTTAATTACCTCACTGTGCGCTTAGGTTTTTCAGAAATACTGGGAAAACTTGTGGCAAATATGTCCTTACGGTACACTTTAAAAAAAGATCAGCGAAGGACTTATCAAATGATGCTTTTGCATATTTGTGTTTTTGTTTGTTTGTTGTTTTTTTTTGTTTTTTTTTTTTTTTTTCAGTTTCTTTATGAAAGCATATGTTGTGGGTACTCATTTGAATTGCATCGACAAGTGCAATTCAAATGGCTACTCACAACATATGCCTTTATAACGAAGCAGACAAAAAGTACACTGTGTGTAAGCTAAAGACTATGGGATAGCTTGACTGTGCGCTTATAGGGGTATGTGCGGTAATTAGGTCGAATACGGTATTTAACATGTCAAATAAGACATACTGCAACCTACGTCTACTTTGAAATACAGTAGCTAAATGTCCCAAGCATTTGTTCCAGAGACTTAAATACATGTATGTTTGCCGAATATGACTTACAAGGCCGATTACCCCTTACAGGGACATTATCCCTTACCGGGACAAGGCTGTCTCGTTTGCAACTCTTTCATGGTGTTTGATTGTTTATATGTAAATAGACTATTATGAAACTGGCTTGGTTTAAAATCTGCATGTTTTTAAATGTGGGGCAGTATGATAATGACTGATGTTCCCATAAGAGATAATCAGGCCTTGTAAGCAGACAGCTGACAGTTGGCTTTCTTGTCCCCGTAAGGGTTAATGCCCTCGTAAGGGGTAATCAGCCTCATAAGTCATATTCAGCACAAATATTTTAGTCCCCAGAACAAATGCTTGGGAAATTTAGCATCTTATTAATTTAAATGTAGACGTAGGTTGCAGTACATTTTATGTTATGTTAAATAAGTATTTCATAGCCCAGATGGCTGAAAACACCTTCATTTTGCACTGGAAAAAAAAAGTCAAAACAGGAACATCAGACTACCCTTCTCCATGTGAAATAAAATGAAAAAGAATAGCGCTTGATTTTTTTAAGCCTGAGCCTATCTTTACGAAGCAGAAATGAAAGTTGTTGGGAATAGCTTTGTCCAGTTCTTCAAAATATGTCTATGAAATTGACTAAAAATCAATAAATCAGGAGAACTTACCCATTTGTTGACATTTGGGTTTCTCGCAAGTCATAGTGAGTATGCGTAAAGATTTTGAGTGCATAACCACCAGCTACCCCTTAGGAGATTACCAGGTGTGAACATACATGTACAAATTAACCCTTAAAGCGCTAATCACAACTGCAGCAGATGACATTTATAAAAAAAATAAAAAAAATCATTATTTTTAATAGGAAATAAGTCTTGCCAAGCAGATGATTCATATGAAATGTCAAGAACAAATTTAGAATGTGGTCCATTACAAATTTTAGTCAAACAGAAATATTATACCTTCTTGCTTTTTTTGTCTGTCAAACTTTTGTTGCATACATGTAGACAAACTGTTACTAATTTAACTGTACTTACACAAAAACAGCAAAATTCCGCTATTAAGACAACTCCGCTATGAATACCCGCATTTTTCAAAACCAAATGGGGTTTTCTTTGTATTCTACATAGCTCAAGATAAGAGGGTGTCTGCAAAATATTTTTCTTATTTCTCGGCTAGGTGCTTCTAATGAGGACCACAACATATCTTTTGTGGAGTAATAAGAAAAATACCAGTACTTATTTGTTGAAAAAAAAAAAACAAAAAAAAAAACCTATTCTGGAGCTACATGTATGTTAATATTAAGACCACCCTGCTAATAAAACCACTTTTAGGCAGTACCAAAGGTGGTCTTAAAAATGAATTTTACTGTACACAAACCAGTGGTCTTAAAAATGAATTTTACTGTACACAAACCAGTCATATAACTGTGAAAAAGACTATAGATTGTGTTGCGAAAAGGGCCAGTATAAGTGGTAAGCTGCGCTTGTTTGCTATTTTGCTTTTCCAACAAAAATCAGGAATGAGGATAGGCTCAGCTTATGTAACAAGAAACAAGGCATTTATATTGGCAAAAGTTGATGCATGAATGTATTGTCATTGTTGAGAACACTCACATACAATTTCTTTTAAGGTTATCAAAATATTATGTTTGAGTGTTCTCAATGATGATATATGGTGGTTCATCAAATCTACAAATATAAGTACTTTCTCATTGTTGCATACGCTGAGTTTATTCTTATTTTCATCTAAACATGGAAAATAATAATAAAAAAACGACAAACCGGTTTGAACGGACCACTTTCGCAAAAATAGATAGTCTTTTTCACTGTTTGAAATGACGTAGGTTTCCCCCCTTGGTACATGTACATGTACTTCATAAGTAAAAGAAAAAGTACCAAACATGTATATTGCACTGGTGTTTAAATATACATATATCTTGTCTGAGTTGAGCATGAAAAAAGTCTGCGGTGTGTCTGACTGCAGATCCAGGGAGCACAAATTTGAATCCCAGGAGACTGATCAAGAAACCATTTCTACTGTCATTCTCCCACTTGTGCTGATTCAAGAAGGGTAGTTGTCAGTTTCTTATGAAAGTATGTGCACAAGTACTGGTTGACCATTTTAGATGACTACGTCTGCCTGAGAAATGGTGTGAGTAGGTTATCTGACCAGCTCAGCATGACCATAACTTTGTTGACTGGGCTGTTAAACTCCAAACCGTACAACCAGAAAATAGGATTTGACATTCCATGCAGATTGTCCATGCAGATTGCATGAAATGTCATCCCCTGTTTTATGGGGGAAAAAAACATATTCAAAATGTTGTTTGCTGAAATTTTTACCCATCATGCTAGGTATTAATTTATCTTCACATGGGAGGCAGACTATGGAAAAACAGTGTTTCTTCATACGAGGTGGCAAAGATGCAGATTAGCTGACCAGCCCTGCAATCTGGCTAAGGTTTTTGCTGTTATACAACCTCAAAATGCTGTGGCATTTGTTCATTCAGAGGGAAACCATGACCAGTCTGTGCTGATGCCAAGGCTGGTTAGGATCAATTGTGGTAGAATGTTGGCAGATGTTGATTTTCTACTGTAGCAAAGTCATAGATATAGATAAGATGATTTTTTTCTGCTATAAAATTCTGATATTTTCTTATTTCTCCATGAAAACATATGCTGTGGGTACTCGCTAGAAGCACCTCATGGAGGCACTTCTAATGAGTACCCAGAACATATATTTTCATGGAGACATAAGAAAAATACTTATCTTAATATGTCACGTATTTAGAGCTTTGCTTTATAATCATATAGGTATATGCATAAAGTTAAAATTTGCTGCTCAAAATTTGAAACATGCTGTCAGATAACAATAAGGTATAAATAGCCAGATTATCATATCTTTAATGGATAAATGCCAATACCTTATTTTCAATACTTGAAAATAAATCTTCATGTGTTGCCATGGAAATCGGATTTCCTATTAGCACACTTACTTAAGGCTTGTCATATTGATTCATCTGACGAATTAACGCAATAATCCTGGCCACATCGCGATTGCTAGACCCATAATTCCTGATTACACTGTCTTGCTTATTGGAAATTCCAATCTTTCTATCGGTAATCCTGTAAGCTTCGGCTCCCATCACACGAAAATCTAATAATCTCTCGCATTACGGTTCTAATCTAATGATGACGGAAAAGGTATATACATCTACTGTATCTCTTGTCCTAAAAATTGAATTACTCCATATTGAGATATTGTGGCAAGAAAAACATTCTACCTTATTCGTTCCATTGAGCAGACACTGATTTATTTTTGTGTTGTATCGGCATGTGTTTTTTATTTTCTTTTGAAATGTCTCAAGTCTGATTGTGATTTTCTCTGTAAATGCTTGTTAAAACATCAGGTACTGATGTGTTAGTGAATAGATGCTGTATTAACACAGTCTGATCAAGACGTGCTGTACACATATGTGATGTGTAAGTGAATAGATGCTGTGTCAACACAGTCTGATCAGGACATGCTGTACACATAAACCCCACACAAGGGTAATTGGCAAACAGTGGAGACCCAGACCAGGGGCGCCACTGTTTGCAAATTGTTTAGCCATTTTTCTCTAAGAATCTAAAAGTCACAGTCTGGCCCACCTAATATTGAAATCCGACTCTTCCCGTATGAAATGTGAGGGGATCAGGGGTGGGGGTCGGGGGTTATTCAGTCTAAAATGGGTTAATTAAGCACTTTCTTATATGGCATATAGCTCAGATATTTTGTGGCAGCATTTTGAAACTATGTACCTGAAGCTGGGTCTACACTGTTTGCTTAAGACTGTCAGAATAATTAGGGTACTAACATTACTCAAAATATGTGAGCATAACTCCATATCATACATTTTATACTTGCCATAAAATATGAACAGCACTCTTTGGACTTTGGTGAGTCGAAAAATGCCAGACAGTGCAGATCCTGGCCACATTTCTCCTTTTAAGCCATTCTCTCTGACTAGTTAGGCCAGGCCAGGCTCCATAGCACAGTCTGTTGTGTGTCTGACTGCAGATACAAGGGGTCACCAGTTTGAATCCCAGTTCGGCCACATAAATCATTTCTACGGTCATTTTTCCCCTTCCGCTGGACAAAAGGGACAGTTGTCAGCTACTGGCAAAAAGTATGTGCTCAAATACTGGTAGACAGCTTTGAGGACTAAGCCCGCCCAGGGAAAGTTTTAGTATATTGACCAGCTCAACATGATCTTAACAGTGATAACTGGGCCATAAAACTGCAACTTACATAAATCTGTATATCTTCGGTAAATCTGCTACTGTAATTCCAGAATCTGTTGGCGCCATCATAGGACTTCAGTGTGATATACAGATATACAGAAGATTAGTTAACCCTTAAAATTCCAAGAAAAAATGCATCTGAAAATGTCGTCTGTTTATGTCGTCTGCTGAATATTTATGCAAACTTTTCAAACCTATTTTTGCATACAGGCACACAGTGTGGACCCTGATCAGGCTGCTCCTTTAGGAGCAATCTGATCTGGATCCACACTGTTTGCAAAAATGACTTTTAAAATCACAAGCAGATGACAAAGCAGACGACAATTATTTATGTGTTTATGCTTAGCATGCAGGGTAATAATTTCAGTGAAGAAAATTTGCATGGAATCTGAATGTCAAAGCCTATTTTCTGGAAAAAATAAGAAAAATATCATCAATTTGTCATCTGCTGAATTCACCTTAGAGAATGGTAAACTTGTTAATAGAAAAGATTTGGGTATCTGAAAATGTCAAATTTCAGACCTCTTAATTCACAGTTTTGGGATTTTAATTTACACCAGTACCATATTAGACCTACATGTATATATAATCGGGTTTTTGATTAACCTGCAGGTACAGGGGCAACATCCACAACAGTGGGCCCCCTTCCAGATAGCTGGCTTGCTGCACGCATGGCAGATCTCACACAAGATCTCCAGGTACGTCTGTCATGAGGGTTGATAGCCGAGAGCTTCCACTCTCTGCAATCCCTCTCTGTCAGCTGCTTCCATGTCATTTTTGGCCTCCCAGGCCCACGCTTTCCATCAACCTGTATGTCAAAGGCTGTCTTGATTGCACCATTGGAGCGTTCCACATGTCCATACCATCGAAGTCTTCTCTCCTTCAGAATGAGGTCCAGATCCTCAATGCCAAGCCGCACGAGTAGCTCATTGGACCTGGTGGTGACAGTGTCTTGCGGCCTGACATTGCAGATCTGTCTGATCATTGCCCTGTCATTTTGCTGCAGACGCTGGAGGTTCGGCTTTGTCAATGGCCAAGTCTCACTGGCATGGAGCATTGCACTCCGCACACAAGAGCTGTACACATGGTTTTGAAAGAGAGGTGGCGTGAAGAGAGGACTGGTAACAGATCCTTGAACTTCTTCCAGGCGGTTTTCACAAGTGTTGTAGTTGAAAGTTCACAGCCACCTGCTGCTGAGAGCATGTCTGCTAGGTAGCAAAAGGAAGCTACCACCTCAAGCTTGTCAGGTCCGACCTGGACTTCCTTCTGTGGTCTGCCATCCAAGGGGCGTGCAGTTCCCTGGCACTGTGTACATCTATAGTCAGGGTCCTTTTTCAAGTGCTTGAGTCCACTGCATTTCTTATGCACCCAGTGCTTGCAGCCATTGCAGAAGATGCTGTTGCTGCCCACTCCAGTGCTACAGTACATGTTATTGTTGCACATACCCCTATAAGTGCACAGTCTAATAATATTGCAGTCTTAGATTACCCTAGTCCTGCTGGACCCGGATATATCCTGCCTTTGCAAACAGTGTAGATCCAGATCAGTTGGCTTCTGAAGAAGCCAACTTATCTGGATCTGCACTGTTTGCCATTCAGAATGTGAATTTATGTCAACAATCTGGATCAAGAAATCTGATTGGCTGAACATTTGAAAAGGGCATGGCATTTTAATTTATTCAGCAGAACAAGGGTTAAAGCCTATGTACTTTTGTCTACTTACTTATATAAGCATATTTTGTGGGTACTCTTTTGATTTGCCTCAACATGTTGAGGCAGTTCAGATGAGTATCAACAACATAGGCCTTTATACAGGAAATCAGAGGGGGATGGTTGGGTGGTGCGAAGGTGTCCTGTACCTCAGGGCACCGGGGCGTCCAATTGATATTGGCTTACAGTTGGGCAAGGCCTGCTATCCTTGTAGCAGGTAAGGGTAGAAGGGGAATGTTTTTATTTCTTCTGTTTCTTCACTTTCACTCCTGTTCCTCTTTCTTCCCTGTCCTCTCTTTCATCTCTTCTACTATCTCTTCTATCTCTTTTCTCCCTGTCTCTGGGAGACGACACAAAATGACCCACAAGGGTTGATGTGTCGTTAAACCCCAACACAATCAATCAAAAGGAAATCAGATAATATATTTCTAAAAAAACCACTTGAAAACTAATTTTAGTAATTTGGGCTGCTTACCTTTTTGACCCACTTTGCATACACGTAGTGCAATAAACCCAACAATCCAAAAATTTGAACCCATTTGTTGCACTGGTCATTTTTTATCATGATATGATAAGATGACATGGAGCCAGTAGACAAAATGCAATATCCAGAGGTTGATAGCAAATTGAAATTGAACTATTCATCTAAAACTAGATTTTTTCTTTTTTAGCCTGTGAAGCAGCCACACAGCACTGAGGAACTTCCCACACAGTTACCAAGAGACCAGCTTCAGGCCATCAAGACTTCGCCAATTAAACCCCCACCAGGGCCTCAGCAGCATTCACCTTCATCCAGTAGTAAGTATTAGTTATCAAGCCCTATAACACCACTAGGGCCAGGACAGCAGAGGTAAGATTATTAGGGATGTTATACTCAACCCCTAACAGGGCCACAGCAGCATTCACCTTCATCCAGTAGTATTAGTTATCAAGCCCTATAACCGCCATATTGGCATTCTCCTTCATTCAACAAACGGTAAGTTTTCCTCTTGTAGGCAGGGCATACAACGTAGCTCCAGATAAGGCAATTTTTGTAGCCTAAAATTGTTGATATTTTTCTCATTTCTCCACAAAAATGTATGTTGTGGTACTCATTAGAAGTGCCTTGGCAAGGCTCTTCTAATGAGTATATACCCACAACATCTGGGCCCAGTTGTTCAAAGCTAAAGATGTCGTTGGTTAACGATTCGTTAAAATTTACATCGAGTGATACGCAAATATGCTGAAATTTTTTGCTGAAAAAATGTGAGTAGCTTTTGCAGTGCAAAAGCTACTCACATTTTTTCAGCAAAAAATATCAGAATATTGTGTATTGAATCTGCTAGAACAGTTAATGAAATGACCCTTAACGAGCTTGTTAAGCTAACGACAGTTGTTCTAGAACAGTTAATGAAATGACCCTTATCGAGCTTGTTAAGCTAACCACGCTTTGAACAACCGGGCCCTGTTTTAGTAGAGAAATGAGGAAAATATTTTCCTGATACCCCATCTTATCTGGCTCTATAGAGGTAATTATTTTATAGAAGGTAAAGATGTGGTAAAGTGGCAGTTAGTGGAATCACACAGGTGATTGTTATAGGAAACCATCTATAGGTGTAGCAGGGGCAGATTCAGAGGGGGTTCAGTCGAACTTCCTTTTGACTCAAAATTTTATAGGAAGTTTTGGAATACCATATTTACCTCAAATATTCACATCAGTTATTCTTTATACTTCTCTGCCAGCCAATTTTATTAATGAACGTTTTTTACTACTTATGAATGTGAGTCTACACTGTTTGCTCAGGACTGTTTTTCCAAATATATAGAGTTATTACGGTAGTTTGATCAAATTGAACCCCCTCTGAAATCATCCTGGATCCACCACTGGGTAGAGTGGTAGTAAAGGCCTCTGGTACTTGCAGCAGGTGGGGGATGAGGACATGTTCGTATTTCTTCTGTTTATGTCCTGTTGTTCATTTCTTCTTTCACAATCTTCTCATTTCTCTCTTTTTTTTCTTCATAACAGCTCTTCTGACCTTTTCTCCCATTTTATACCCTACCACATGATAGTGGCAGGTTATTATGGTTTCACGTTGGTTGCCTGTGTGTCCCTCAGTCATATTGCTTTCTATATTATCTGTCATACGTCTGTCTGTCCATCAGTATTTTCATTTCAGGACAATAACGTAAGTAAATGTCAATGGCTTTTCACTAAATTTGGTATGTGCATTGATGTGGAGTTCTGATTTTGGATTGCTAATAGGCAATTTTTGTCCATTTTTGACACAGTCATCTGCCCGCCACACTACAGTGGCAGGGTATTGTCATTTCACAACAACCATTTATTTTATTTGTTTTTTTCTTATTTCACATATTGCTTTCATGCACAGATAATTGGGAAAATAATCTTATCCTGTGTATCTGATCACTTGAATTTGACTCATCAGACCATCAGTATGATGTGATGTTAGGTACCCTGTTTTGGAAATTGGTCTTGTTTATTTCAGTGTTAGGCACAGGTGAAATCAGTCAAGAGTTTGGAAAACATGAGGAAATTGAAAATGATCAGATTAAAATAAGGATTATTAAATGTTGAGTTGTATTCTAATCCTAAGAAGAAAGATACATAAGTATTATGTGGTCAATGGTTAAACACTTTGCATGCTGGTTAAACATTTCAGCAGACAACATTTTTTAAATATTTTTCTTATTTTTTCCCAGAAAATAAGATTTGACAGTTCTTGCAAATTGAGACCAGGAGATAATTTGCATGACTTGTCAGATCCTATTTTCTAGGAAAAATAAGAAAAAGTATCATCAGTTTGTTGTCTGCTGAATTTGCCCATAGCATGGTATGTGTCAACAGCTAGTACATATCCTTGTCCATATCAGAAATTTAACCTCCCCCACTATCCGGGCTAATTAAGCAGACAACAAATTGGTCATATTTTTCTTTGACATTTCATGCAGATTGTCTCCTGATGAGATAATTTGCTTGAAATTTCAAACCCTTTTTTGCAGGAAAAATAAAAAAAAATATTTCAAAATGTCTGCAGAAATTTGGCATTAAATCCTGTTTTGCTCAATATACCATGGTAGTATACAGACAGGTTTATCATGTGAGCCAGGTCATGGCAAAAGCTGTCTGTGGAGCTTAAAGAGCAGACGACAAAGCCTACTTATCTACACAGTCTTATCATGGCCTTCGCTGTTACAGGAGTTGTTATAGAAGAGTATTTGATGCTAATTTGATGCTAATTCTGAGATAATTCTCTTATTTCTCCATAAAACTGTATGTTGTTACTCTTGGCGATGAGACTGAGGTAAGGTTCCCTTTTGGCTTGTCGTGGCTCATTGGTCTAAATGGATTATTCCCAAGTTATTGTCCTGTTGTTTAACAAGTTAATGTCATAATGCCATTGGCTTAGGTTACATAGGGAAGGGGAGATTATCTCAATCCAAAAAGAAAATATTTACATTTGAGATTAAGCGTTCACAGGTTAATCCTGATTTATCCAGCAATAAGATTAAGTTAAAGGCTTTCCATTTTAACAAGGTTTTAGTATTATTAATCAGGGTCTGTTAGTCTGGCAACAGTCTGGGCCCAGTTGTTCAAAGTGTCGTTAGCTTAACAAGCTCTTTAAGGGTCATTTCGTTAACTGTTTTAGCGGATTCAATACACAATATTCTGATATTTATTGCTGAAAAAATGTGAGTAGCTTTTCTGCAAAAGCTACTCACATTTTTTCAGCAAAAAATTTCAGCATATTTGCGTATCACTTGATGTAAATTTTAACGATTCATTAACTAACGACATCGTTAGTTTTGAACAACTGGGCCCTGGTTTTTAGATGACATTATATATTTATATGTGAAAGCATAAAATGTTTCCATTTAGACAACCAATCTGGCAATGGACCAAGTGGATTTTTAGCACTAATAGTGTTAAAAACCCACGGTCCATAGCCAGATTAGTTGTTTTACATCCTTATTATAGCTCTAGATAAAAGGGGGTATCAAGTAAATATTTTTTCTTATTCTCCAGGGAAACATATGTAGTGGTTACTCATTAGAAGTGCCTTATTTTTTCTGAAAAATAAAGAAGAAAAAAAAAAACAATGAAAATGACATTTGCACTTAAGCATTAAATATAAGCAGATAATGTGTTTGGAATGACTAAACAGGACATTCACATTTCACCCATATGTAAATCTATTAAAATCTTATACTGTGATTCTGGTAGTGGACAAAGGTTTTTGTCAGACTACACGCCTGGATCCACAGCACAGTCAGTAGGGCATCTGACTGCAGATCTAGGGGTCACAAGTTCGAATCCCAGCTCGATCACATAACTTTTGGAAAGATTGATCATGAAATAATTTCTGTGGTCATTCTCTCCTTTCTACTGATTCAGGCAGAGCAGTTGTCAGCTATACTGAAAGTACAGTCAGCCCTCTTTCTACTGACATTCGATATAACGACAAAATTTGTTTTAATTAAAAACAATTAGAATGGAACGATTCCTTAGCTCAAAATGAGGTAGACAATAAGAGATATTCAGGAATATTGTATCTAATAATCCAAAATAACATATGTTGTGGATATTTGTTAGAATTGCCTCAACTGAGGCAATTCTAACAAATATCCACAACATATGTTTCTTGGCGTAAAAAAGGGGAAAAAGGCTTTTTTTATCATTTATAATCCAGGTACATGTTGTGATTCTATATAGCGACAGATTCTTTTTAACAGCAACATCTTGGGGGAAAAATGCTGTCATTATAACGAGGGTCCTCTGTATGTGGACAATTACTGGTTAACCACTCAGAGGATGAAGCCTTTCCAGGAAAATGTGTGAATAGATTACGTCAGTTAGACCAGCTCAACATGACCTCAACAGTGTTGATGGGCTGTAAAACTCCAAGGCAGAAATAGATCATCTGACCACATGACTTGCTGGATGGAGTAGATTTGAGTTGACAGACACAGTTTTTGTTTGACATTGTCTGTATATGTGCTGTGGCAGGAGAAAAGGGTCTTTGGGTATAAGCTGAGATCAGCCTGCATGTTTGCCTTTGACCATTAACCTGTTGGGAAAATATTACCGTATTTACCCTAAGTATTTGGACACCTCAACTCCTTACTATAGTTGCCCTAAAATATGAACGAACAATTTACCGACGGATGTTGTGTCTAAAAATTGCTGGATGAGTAGCAAACAGTGTAGACCCTGATGAGATGCCGCATTCTGCGGCATCTCATCTGGGTCTACAATGTTTGCTCAGGTTTGTCTGTCCGAATACATATGATAAATACGGTAATTTTTTAGAAAATCAGACTTGACGTTCATCGGTCTTCAGTTAGAGGTAATTTTTATGATATGATAAACCCTGTTTTAGGGAGGAAACACAAACACAATTATCAGTTTGTCATCTGCTTATTTTGCACAGTGCTAATGGTTAAAATGCTGTATATTATTCCAATATGAAGGCTCTGATTAGACTGTTGTGGCTGGCACTTTATAGTTTAATGTTTACCACTCTGGGTAAAATTTTTAATAGGTGACAAATTGATATTTTTTCTTATTTTCTGCAGAAAACAGGATTTGACATTCCACGCAAATTGTCTCCATTGGAGACAATTTGCATTAAATGTCTAAACCTGTTTTCTGGAAAAAAATCAGAAAAATATTTCAATAAGTCGTCGGTTGAAAATTTTACCCAGAGTGTTAAGCATTAAATCTAGTGATCAATTTTTCCCCTGTGCAGAAAATGGTGTGTTTTCAGCTGATAAGATTTAACCGTCAAAGCACCAAACATGACTGCAGCAGAAGACATTTTGAATTTTTTGTTTTTTTGATTTTCAGACAAAATACACATTTTGAAATATTTCTTTTTGATTTTCAGAGAAAAATATGGCTTGATATTTTCTCTGAAAAACAACAAGAAAACTTAGGTTGTTATTTGCTATTTTGATTGGCAATTTAAAAGTTACATGTAAAAGAGAATCTGAAAAATTGCATTGGTTCAACTGCAGAAAGTGTTTTGCGGATTCACACTGTATCTCGTATGCTCTGTGATATGCTTTCTATATAATATTGGATAGACATGCCAAGGCAAACCGTATAGACCCAGGTCAGCTGTCACAGACTTTGGCGTTTTATCAAGGTCTAGACTGGTTGCCACTAACCCAGCAGTTTTCAGACACATCAACAGATAGTCAGAATGACTATCTAGATATCTAGATAGTCAGAATGACTATCTTCAAATGTAAAGGCCGGCCTTGGTGGCTCAATCAGATGCTCATCCGACTGATGATCAGAAGGTGGTGGATGTGATCCCACTGGGTTAGGCAACATTCTTCTGTGGAGTTTGATCATGAAATACTTTCTACAGTCAGTCTGTCCCTTCTGCTGATTCAAAAAAGGCAATTGTCAGTTTATGGTGAAGGAATGCACAAGTACTGGTGAACAGCTTGGATCACTAAGCCTGCCTAGGAAAAAGTTTGGTTACGTAAACTGACCTGCTAGATATGACCCTAATGGATTGACTGGGCAGTAAAACCTCAACTCAGACAATCAAAAATCAAATTTAAGGACTAGTATGGTAAAGAGCTAAGGTGTGCGAATAGTTTACTTTAATCTGAAAAAAATGTTCCCCTATTCAGGTTTTATTCTTTGTTCTGTTGATATGCAAATCCAGAGCAGGCGTCTTAGTTCCCCAGATTTTGACACTGTCATAGGACATTTAGAAAAAAGAACATTTTAAATCCTGATAGAGGGGATTAGCTTAAGTATTGTATTGTGGAAGAGAGATGTGTGGGATTAAGGATGCCATCTTTGAAATAATCCTCAATAAATGACATGAAATCTCTAATGTAAATGTGTGCCTAGAGCTTTAAGATGAACCATGGCCAGATATACTGGATATAAGGTTAATTCGTTTGAAGAAGCTTGCTATCTTTAATGCTTTATAGTGCTATTGGTAAAATTTTCAGCAGATGACATTTTGAAATATTTTTTCGAGAAAACAGGATTTATCACATTTATGCAAATTGTCTCCAATGGAGTCTATATGCATGAAATGTCATCCTGTTTTCTGCGAAAGATAAGAAAAATATCATCACTTAGTCGTCTTAGTCGTGGTAAAGGTTAAAAAGGAATATCCTTGACTTTTGAAAAGGAATAGCTTGACTCAGAGCTGTGGATAAGGGGGTATTCAGATAATGTTTTTTTTTTTTTTTTTTTTAAATTTACCATGAAAACGTATGTGGTGGGCACCAACAACATACATTTTTGTGGCGATACACCAACAGCATGTTTTGATGAAACACATCTCCACACCAAAAGTATTTGCTTCCCGTTTCAAACAGACATCTTAACCCTGGTCCTGCTGAACCCAGATATGCCCTGCCTTTGCAAACAGTGTAGATCCAGATCAGTTGGCTTCTGAAGAAGCCAACTGATCTGGATCTGTACTGTTTGTTGTTAAGTATGTGAATTTTTTTCAACAGCCTGGATCAAATAATCTGATTGGCTGAATATTAGAAGTGGGTGTGGCAGCTTAATTTATTCAGAATGACAAGGGTTAAGCAGAAAAGAATTTACCATTTCTGTCTAAATGATAGAAAATCTACCAAGCATATCTATTCATCTTACTTTAACCCTTGTCATGCTGAATAAATTAAGATACCACATCCATTTCTAATTTTCAGCCAATCAGACTACTTAATCCAGATTGTTGATACAAATTTACATACTTAATGACCAACAGTGCAGATCCAGATCAGTTGGTCTCTTCAGAAGGCATATCTGGGCTCAGCAGGACCACAGCTGAGACCTGTGATGCCTCTGAAACTGCCGAATTCAGTCCTGCCTGGGGAACAGATTGGTTTCTTTAGGAGTAGTCCATTTTGACTTGGGAGGCAAATGTCTTACTTTGGAGGGGCATCCATTGACCATAATGCCTGATACTGTTCACACAGAAAGTTTATTTTGAATCAAGGATATGATGAGCCTGAGGACAGCACTTTCTGCAATATTGCTTGTGCACTCAGCGAAGATTCAAATCAGCCTGCATAGATGTGCATGTAGACTGGCTCCAGTCTCCAGTGACTAAATATTTATCCTTAATTATAATCCAGTTGATAATCCACTAAATTAAAACCAAAATAATATCATGACTATAAAGGCTTGACTAGTCATCATATTACTTGGTTTTATTTCAGTGGATTATCAAACAGGATTAAAAGCATAAATATTTAAATATTGGTGACTGGAGCCAGTCTTATGTGCAGGCTGCTGTCTGCTTGAAGATGCTTTGGATTGTTGGCTACTCACAGAATGCCCTGCAAAGACTCTGATCAGACTGCAGATGGGCAGGCTAATCTGAGTTTTTGTGGGTGCTTATGCAGTCTTGAAGGAAATGCTGTGCTCTGGCTCAAATACGATCTTGTAGCATGGAACTACAGACAGACATGGAAATAGACATGATTTTCAAAACCACATTACTTAAGTGATAATTAGAGAAACCTGAAACCACAAATGTCTGCCTGCAAACAAAAAGAAAAAGAAAGAAATCTGGGTTTACTGTACCAGATATGCCCTAAATATTTGGAAACATTAACACTCCACACGCTGGGTATAAATTTCAACATTTTGAACTATTTTTCTCGTTTTTCCTGGAAAATAGGATCTGACACTTCATGTATATTGTCTCCCTAATTTGCTAGAAAATAAGATTTGACATTTCATGCAAATTGTCTTCTTAGGAGACAATTTGCATGAAGTTTCAGATCCTATTTTCTAGGAAAAATAAGAAAATATCACCAGTTGGTCAGGTCTGCTGAATTTTCCCATAGCATTGTAAGTGTTGACTCCTGTGCATTTTTACTAGCTATTGATGTTTGAAACCTCCTGGAAGAGTAGCAAACAGTGTACACCCTGATCAAATGTCACATTCTGCAATGTCTAATCGGGGTCTATTGTAAATATCCAAAATTTTTGAACACTTTATTCCATACAATTTTTGCCTAAATTTTGCTTTTTGTGCACCTGTTGCTTAAAATACTTAGTGGAATGCCAGACAGTGTAGACACTGATCAGACTGTTGCTTCAGAAGCAATTTGATTGGGTCTGCACTGTTTGCATATGTCATTTTGGACACTTTGGTGCTCAAAAATTTAGGACATCTACCGTACACTGTTTAGGCCGGTCTGTTGGAATATTTTTGGTAAATATGGTAATAAGATACTGTATTTTCCCTGTATTCATACACACAAACCTGAACAGACAGTATCAACCCAGATCAGATGCTGCAGAACATGTCATCTCATCAGGGTCTGCACTGTTTGGTACTCATTCAGCAATTTTTAGACGCATCAACAGGAAGTCAAATGAACGTTCATATTCCAGAACAAGTATGGTAAGCAAATAAAGTGCTGGAATATTTAGGGTAAATACGGTATATGACCATATTACTACAATGTGTACTTCCGTTTTTCAAAATTTCTGGAAAAATTTGTAGTGTGAAATATCCACATTTTAACACTTACCACACAATGGGCAGATTCACCAGACGACAAATTGGTGATTCTTTTCTTAGAAAATAGGACATGACACTTCATGCGAATTGTCTCCAAAAGAGACAATTTGCATGAAGTGTTAGATCTCATTTTCAAGGAAAAATAAGAAAAATATTTCAAAATGTTTTCTGCTGAATTTTTACCCAGTATACAAAGTGTTAAAGAATGATGAGCAAGCGACTTCATGAGAGGATTATTTAATGATGCTGATGCGATATTTTTTCTTTTTTTTTTTTTTTTCTTTATAAAAGCATACGTTGTGGGTACTCATTTGTATAATGATGCTTTTATAAAGTAGATCAAAGTACATTTGCTGTTGGGGAATCTGGATATGTTCTGCCTTTGCAAACAGTGTAGATCCAGATCAGTGTGGCTTCTGAAGAAGCCAGTTTACTGATCTGGATCTGCACTGTTTGCCATTAAATATGTGAATTTATATCAACAATCTGGATCAAGTAATCTCATTGGCTGAAATTTATTCAGCAGGACAAGGGTTAAGACTACGGAATTGCTTAACTGTGTGCTTACAGGGAGGGGTATGGGCAGTAAGTAGGTCATATACAGTTTTGTATTTGTGGAAGATTAAGAAAGGTCAGAAGAAGTTCCTTTGAAAATGGGGCTAGGTATTTTTGTAGAATACTGGAGACAGCCAATATTTACATTAAGAACATAAACCACACTAATAGTGACTTTAATCTCAATAGTTTATTGAATTCCTTTGCAAATATTCAATATGATAATTCACAAGTCAGAAAAAAACTAGTGCCTTTGATCTTCTGTGTAAATATCTTGAACAGTAATTGTCTGTTTTTCTGCCTCATTTCAGCCTCATTTTAATTATTTACAAATTCAATAAGCTCCTGTTAGATACACAAATCCCCAAAAACTGGTATTGTATTTGTTCAATAATTCCGATAAATCATCTTATGAAATTAAAGGGATGTTTACTTACCTTGTTTAATTTTCACAACTGCTTATTTAGGAAATCATGTGGTTTTAACCATTCAAAATGCTGTTTGATACTTTCTAGTTTTTTTTCCCGTTTTTAGAATTGTTTCACTCTGTTTGATCTTCTAGACGGGCTACTGTTGCAGAAGTTTGTCTTGACAAGAGTTGACAATAGGATTTCTTTTAACCTTTATCCTTTTGTATTTAAATATCAGCATATGTTATTTTTATGATAATTTTTCCTGAAAGTAGGGGCACTCCATGTTGATGGTCCTTGATGGAACCAGTTTATATAAAATGTCAAACCCTGTTTTCTGGTGAGAAGACTTGAGAAAAAAAAATCATTTGTTTGTTACCATTGCTACATGCTAAGTGTGCACTGATTGTATACCAGAGAAATAGTTTCCTCAAATGCTTAGCATGTTGGATAAAAGTTTCATTAGACAACATTAATTTTTGAAGTAGTTTATTTATTAATTTTTGAAGTAGTTTATTTATTTATTTATTTATTTTATTTATTTTTTTTTTTTTTCACAGAAAATATGCTTTGACATTTCATGCAATTGTCTCTTTAAGAGTGGGAAGTCACAGGTCGTCATAGGTCATAAGGGAGGGTATCCGATAAATATTTTTCTTATTTCTCCACAAAAACATATGTTGTGGGTACTCATTAGAAGTGCCTCGAGGAGGCACTTCTAATGAGTACCCACAACATAAGTTTTCGTGGACAAATAAAAAAAATATCAATACTTTTGGATTGAAAAAAGCGCCTTGACTAGTGCTATAATCCTGTTAGTATTTCTTCTGTTTCTACACTGTTGTTTCCTTTTTCTTCGTCCTTCCCTTTATCTGCCTTTCCTCTCATCTACCAGGGCCAAATTGTTCAAAACTTACAGAAGTTGTTAGCTAACATGGCATTAAAATTTCAGTCTTGAAATATGCCAAATACATTGATATTTTTTGCTGAAAAAATGTGAGTAGCTTTTGCATTGCAAAAGCTACTCACATTTTTGCAGCAAAAATATCAATGTATTTGAAAATACCTTAGCTACAACAGTTAACGAGTTTGTCATTAACAAGATTGTTAAGCTAACAACTGGGCCCAGCTCTTCAGTCCCTTTTCTCCCTTTCCCTGGGAATGACACAAAATGACCCACACCGTGTTGATGTGTCTTTCAACGCTTCACAGGTACAAATTTAGGATGATATATAAAGGAAAAAAAAACATAAAGCAATAATACCCTCCCGCTATTGTGTGGCGGGCAGATAACCCTGTCAAAAATTGATGAAATTTGCCCATTTTCAATCCCAAACCAGATCACCCTAGTATCAAGTTATCATCTGGAAAGGAATAAACAGATATGTGGTGGGCAGATAACTGTCAAAATTTGATGAAATTTGTCCATTAACAATCTCAAACCACTCACCCCTGATATACATGTGTAAGTAAAATTTGTAAAAATTTTCAAAACTGAGTTAGAGAGAGGAAACCAACCGCTGATGGAGAGGAAAATGTAATACCTCACCACTATCAGTTGGCGAGGTACATTTGTATAAAAATTGTAAATGCATACATCACTAGTGTTGCAATCCTTTTGCTGCTGCCTGAAATTTCAGAAATTCACTTGGATGGCCACTGTTGAGAATTTTAGTGTTAGTTGAAATTCAGTTTGGCATTAACTTATACCATTCTCTGGGCAAATTCAGCAAAGATAGATAGATAGTTTTCACGAAATGTCAAAACCTGTTTTCTGAAATTCTTAAAATTTAAGATTGTCTGTTGTTGTCATGAGACGCTCAGTAGCACCATTTCAACTGCAGTATATTTGTGAAGAAATATATGAAATATTTTCATTGAAAAAAAAATTGGGGGTGGAGGGAGGGGGCAGGAAGGGGTGGTGGTGAATGGGGGATTAGGAGGGGGGTGGTTGAGGTTAACAAGAATGTTAACCTAGAGACAGTACTGATGCTAGAATGTACCGTTTATTTATCCTAAGTACAATTGACTCTCATGATCTCAAACACTGATAACTCATACTGCTGATTTAGTCAAATTAAAAAAAGGGCAATATTGGTTTAGTTTGCTGTATTAACCTTACATTTCAGGTCCTTCTATCTCAAACCTGTTATCTCCAACTGAAAATTCTGGTCTTTTTGCTTTTGAGATAATGAGAATGACTGTATTTGAAGTTCCATAGCTCTTGATAAGGTGCTTTTTTCCACCAAAAAGTATCTATATTTTTCTTATTTCTCAACAAAAACATATGTTGTGGTACTCATTAGAAGCACCTTGGTGAGGCACTTCTAATGAGTACCCACAACATATGTTTTTGTTGAGTAACAAGAAAACTATTTACCTTATACCCACTTTTATCATGATCAATTTGACCAACACAACTCTGTAGTATACTTTTACAAAAATATGAACGTCCATTTCCCTACCTGTTGATGTGTCTACAAAACTGTAGAATGAGTGTCAAACAGTGCAGACCCTGTAAGCAGCATTTTTGATCTGTGTCTGCCCTGTTTGCTCAAGCCTGTCTGTCCATATTCTTAGGGCAAATACAATAACAGCTTGTATGGCCTTGCCAAGAGAGGGATTATAAACAGAGTGTTTATTTTCTCCGTTATTTCTCCTCATTGCTCTGAAGCAAATATATTAGAATAAATAATATAGGAAAAATATGGAACAAATTGTTGGCATTGAAATCCCATAGGGTCTGATCCACGTTCATTGTTTTACACCAAAGCCAGAGCTTACGATTTCAAAGGCGGTTAACTGTTTTTCAATGTGTTCTTTGCTGCTAATGCCTTCAGGTGCTTTTCGGGAATTTACGAGCTGGCATTAAATAATTTTATAATTCTAGCCAGGCTTTGTTTTATTTCTTCACTTGTTTTTATTTTAATCTGATCATTTGGTGTAAGATTTATTACACTGAATTGCAACATGAGACAATGTACCTTCGAGTATGGATGCCCAGCGAAGACTTGGATCAGACTGCGCATCCACGCAGTCTGATCAGTCTTGGTTGGGCACTCTGATCCAACATTTCTCCAGTGGGATAAGGAAGACTAGTCAGACCATGTGGATGCCCAGGCTGATCAAAGTATTCGCTGGGCATACATGTCGGAAGGTACTTTATCTCACGTTGGAAGCTTATAATAACCTACAGAATCTGCATTAAGTCAAGAGTTGTGAGATTTTGTGTTTTTTTTCGTCCTAAGCTCGATTTATAATTTCAACACTTGTTCCTCAATGGTGGTCTTAGGAAGAGTATGATCATAATCACTTGTAAGCAATAAATCTACTAATAATGGCCATTAAAATTCAATCGATTTATATCAGTATCTGGCAGCTGATTACCTCAAAGTTGATTTGGGATTATAGCACCATCTAGGTGTCATAAATTACAGGTGCACTATAAGATACGGTTTATTTAATTATATTATCTAGGGGAATCAAACAAAAGCCAAAAAATGTAAAAATCCAATCTGAAATAACTTCCAAATAAAACACACCCAATTTATTACATCACAGAAATTTTCGCAGATTTTTTATTCTGAAATCAAGTGGTTTCTTAAGCTTAGGCTGAATTTAAGGACAGGCGAGATTTTCTGATAATTAAGTTCCGTTTGAATATTTAAGATAAAGCCATCATCTAGCAATTTTGCTGAGTTTTATATAAATGTTAATGCCAGAATGTGTTAATATTGCAGCATATAGAGTGATAATAAATTTGTCGGAGATTTTTTAGCAATAAATGCTCTTTGATAATGATATGGTTAAGCTTGTTGCAGATGCAGTATAATTTACGATAAATCTTAGCAGTTTCCCTATAAGAATGATAAGCATGTGAAAGAGTTTAACAGTTCTGTTCAGACTTGGGCAAAATGATGTCAGGAATGGATCTTTATTGGTCGGAAATTCTGTTTGGTAAGAATAGAACTACCTAGTAATTTAATAGCAGTATATTGTCTTACATCCTTTTCTTTTTGTTAAATATATACCTGTATAGTGATATATATATATATATATATATATATATATATATATATATATATATATATATATATATATATATATATATACGACTCTCGTTATCTCAAAGTCCAAGGGACTGTCTAAAACACAATCGAGATATTGGTACCTCGACATATTAGATTTGACAAAATTGAGCAAAACCATTAATCGAACAACCACATTTCACAAATGAATATGTAATTTGACTCCTTAATTTAGAGATTATTGAAAATATTTTGGAAAAGAGGAGAAATTGCTCCTTAGAACAATTAAAACAGGGACCAAATTTTCACTTCAAGACAAGCGAGGTTGAGATAACAAGAGGCGACTATATATATAAACAAAAAAAAAAAAAAAAAAAAAAAAAAAATGATAACTGAAAGGTCAGTAAATGTATATATGCATATTTATGTTTATAACATTCTCAGAATTTAGTTCATAACTGTATGGTGCTTCATAGCACAGACAGAGCTTTTCATCATTAGTTGAATAAGACATAAAACACCAAATCATTATCATCCATTCTAGCAAAGTATATTTGACATGTCATGCAGATTTAGTCCTAAGGAGACAATTTGCATAAAATGTCAACTAGTTTCTCAAGAAAAATTTGAGAAAAATAACATCATTTTTTAGCTCACCAGGACTATGTCCCTGGAGTGCTTATATTGTCGCCCAGTGGTTGGCGTCGGCATCTGTCATCGACCATGTTAGCAAAATGTTTAAGTTTTCAAAATAGCTGGACAAGACACCACTTAGGTGAGCTTTGCCATCCAGCGACAGCTCTTGTTTACCTGCTAAGTTCACCTAGAGGACTTAAGGTAAATGTTTGGACACTTTACTTCTTATCATACTTAGCCTAAAACAAGTTTGGCTTCCTGGTGATGTGTCTAAAAAATACTTCCTGAATGGCAAACCTTGATAGGCTACTTTAGGAGCAGTTTGATCAAGATCTACACTGTTTGCTCAGGCAAGAATTTAGGGTAAATAATGGTAAACTTGTTCTGAATGAAGAGGTAGAGTTTGTCTTCAAGTCATCTTTTTAAACCTTGTTATGCTGAATAAATTAAGATGCCACGCCCATTTCTAATTGTCAGCCAATGAGATTCCTTGATCCAGATTTTTATATAAATTTACATACTGAATGGCAAATGTGCAGATCCAGATCAGTTGGCTTCTGAAGCCAAGTGATCTGGATCTACACTGTTTGCAAAGGCAGGGCACTGTTTGCAAAGGCAGAATCAGCAGGACTAGGGCTAAACCCTTAAAGCACCAAGCAGTTGTAGCAGATGCCACGCTAAATTTATTGTTAATTATTTTACAGAGAAAATAAGGCTTGACATTTCATGTGAATCATCTATTCACATGAAATATCAAGTCTTATTTTCTCTGAAATATAAAAAATAAATAGTTTAAATTGTTGTCTGCTGCAGTTATGATAGGCTCTTAAGGGTTCATTTCATTTTAAGATTCATCAATCAAAATGTCCTTCTCAAAAAATTATCTTTGCAAACATTTTCTGTTCGACCAAACTTCAGTTAGCAGGTGCTCCAAAATAATACTATATATGACAAAACTCCCAATTTTTTTTTTATTTGTCTCTCTTCCAAATCCTCGAGGATTTTGAAACCTTATCGTGGTAAGAAGATAAATATGAGCCTTCGAATTTTCATCCATCAAGCTTAGCGTAGATAGTTCACTGGAGAAAACATTTAATTTTGCTTAATCCTAGTTGAGAGGATTATAGGGGATACTACAGGACAGGTTTTGTCTACGGACAATCCCGCATTGATCATTGTAATTGGAATGTAAAAGGCGGGATTAGTCGATCTGCTCTTGGTGAATCACAAACTCATCTATACAGGAAAAATGCAATTTCACTTGGTCTTGTCGAGAGCAGAATTCAGCATCAATTATAAATCATTATATTATTTATATAGATGTTCTTTTTTTTTTTTTTTTTTTTTTTGCTGTTGTTGTTTTTTTATTATGAAAGAATGAAAAATGTATGTTTTTCTTCTAAATTTGAATCAGAAACCTAAACTTTTAAATTGACATATAGTCTTAACGTTAAATCATCAAAGGTAACACTGAAATTTTGAAAATTTTGTATTCTTGCAGATTTCTTTTACAATCTAATTGTTTTGATGAATAGCACCAAATTAAAGGAGCTTTATTCAACCAAAAAATGTTGATACTTTTCTTATTTCTCCTCGAAAGCATATTTTGCAGGTACTCATTTTAAGTGTCTCAGCAAGGCATTTCTAATGAGTACCCACAACATACATTTTCGTAATATTTACCTGATAACCCCTCATATTTAGAGCTATAGATCAATAAAAAAAGAAAAGGTTAGAAATTTCAGTTCTTTTGGATAAGCCCCATTCATCTATACTCACAGATCATTTAACATATTTATATTCTAATTCTTTTAGTGCTATAAGATACATTTACCATAGGAAATGCGCAGGGATTTGGAAGGCTGTTTGGTGGAAGATCAGGGATTAAATCCATTACAAAGACTGTGTATTAGGGAGATAAGAAAAGAAATTGTTGAAGAAAATCCTCTTATTTCTAATCCTCACCACAACAGGATGAGCACTAATCCTTCAGACAATGAGATGAACCTTAATCCTCCTTACAATGGGATGAGCACACTTCTAAATTTTCTCACATTTCAGACATTTATTTCTTTTATACACGTAGATTCAAATGCAGCATCTGATAAGGGTCTGCATTGTTTACTACTCATCTAGCGATTCAGATACTGTATTTTACCTTTCCTATTGGGACAGACAGGCCTGAGCAAACAGTGAAGACCCAGATCAGATGCCGCAAACTCTGGCCTCTGTTCAAGGTCTGCACTGTTTGCCGTTCATCTAATGTTGTTTTATAAACACAATTAACCCTTGTCCTGCTGAATCCAGATATACCCTCCCTTCGCAAACAGTGTAGATCCAGATCATTTGGCTTCTTCAGAAGCCAACTGATCTGGATCTGCACTGTTTGCCATTAAGTATATATAAATTTATATTAATAATCTTGATTAAGTGATCTGATTGGCTGAAAATTGGAAGTGGGCATGGCATCCTAATTTATTCAGCAGGACAAGGGTTAAGAGATAGTAAAATGGACTTTTTCAAATTTTAGGATGTCTGATAAGGAATGAAGGTTTCTATGTATTTAGGGTAACTACGGTAAAGGGAATATTCTATATTTATTCTATCAGAAGGAGCAATACCAAATCTGGGGCAGATTTATGTACTTAGGCTGAGCCTGTGTCGCATGATGAAATTAAATATACAGTTGACTCTCGTTAGCTTGACCCCTCTTATCTCGATCCTATCACTTATGTCGAACTGATTTCTAAGTCCCGATTATTTTCCCTATGTATTTATTGTATTTCAGCTTCGCGTATGTCGAACTACTTTTATGTTGACACTTCGGCTATCTCGTCCATCATTTTCAGTTCCTAAATATATTTTTCACAGTTTTTACTACCGCGTATCTAGAACTCGGACCATGACGAAAGATTAAAATGTAAGATGCGGCGCCGCCGGTCTCTCAGTTAATGAAAATCATAATAGGCCATTGATAAATAAATCAATATTTTAATTTTCCCCTTTGTCCAGGTAATTACAAACAACACAAACAATGTCTAAAATCCGTAATTATGAAATCACGTGCGTGTCGAGTCGGGTTCAACACGCGGCACTCAACACCGTCTCGTGTCATTGATTTGTAAGAATAGTGTTATGGAAGAATAATCAACGAAGTTTCTTTAATTTATTGTTTAGATATGCTCTTCACTATTGAGTACTGTCCATCTGAATGATATAGCGTCTTCAAGAAAAGTCAGTGCGCGACAGGTTCCGACTCAGATCAGCCTGTATTGATCAGGCTAGCTAAGTCTGAATCTTCGCTTGTTACTCTTTGGTCAGGCGGTGCTCTTTGGTAAGCCCAGATATGCGTATAATGAAAAGTTCGTGGGCGTGCAGGCTGATCCCAGTCTTTGACAGTCGCACAGTCTTCTAATAGGAGTTGTCGTGCACGGCCTCAAATAGACGAATCACACGTGGGTACCGATGTTAACCCTTCCGACCCTGTAGACTGGTACGGATACCCGCGCAAATAGTGTAGGTCCAGATGAGACGGTTCATAACGACCTTTCTCTGCAGGATCTACAGTTTGCCGCATTGAGCTGGCTCATTAATGCCAGGGGAGATAATCCAAACTAGCTTACAGCTGCTGCTTAACATTGTAAGCGTTTTATGCAAAAGCGGAAACCAGTCAACTCTTTATCGAGTCGTCTATGCGAAGGGAGCTAATCCAAACCACTTCATAACGTATATCTAACACAACCCGGAAACCAGTAATTTATTTATAGCTTATATGGAAATCCAAATTTGCAGGAGTAATAAAAGACAACAAGAGACGTTTGAAATTTATTATTATTAACATTTATTGACGATATTATTCCAAGAGAACTATTGCATCTCCTAAAACAAACAGTAACAATGCAAACTGAAGTACGCATAAATATTTAAATTGCCATATACATGTGCCTTCCATGCACGTTTTGGCGGACAGAGGCGAACAGTCGTCATACCTATGACGTCACAATTTGGTTGTCTCGAACTACTGATAACTCGAACATTTTTATCAGGTCCTGTGAAGTTCGAGATAACGAGAGTCGACTGTAGTTTCACACTTGGTACACAATCTTTGTGGAAAGTGTTCCAATCTGGGGCATATATATTATTCTGAGATTTCCTAGTTTTAATTTTTATTATTTATTTATTTATTTGAAAAAAAAAAACAACAACAAAATAAACAAAAACAACAAAAAAAAAAACGAGGGGGTCAGGACATGGGGCTTGACATTTTAGAATGAATAAAAATCCCTGTCTGAGCAGGATTCAAACTGTAGACCCAGGGAATGGTAGACAAAGGGTTAGTGAAGTGTGTTACAGTCATAAAGATAAGCAGCAGAAGTATTTCTATTGCCACTTGAATCCTGAAGTAGGATGAAAAATATCACTGTAGAATGGTCTTATCTCTTCATTTCTAATTACAAATTCATTTAACACTTAGCATGCTAGGTAAAATTTTCAGCAGATGTTATTTTAAAATATTTTTCTTATTTTTCCAGGAAAATAAGCTTTGACATTTCATTCAAATTGTCTCCTTAGAGATGGTTTGCATGAAATGTTGATGTCTTTTTGTGGGAAAAATAAGAAAAATATCATCCGTTTGTTGTCTGCTAAATAAGCCCAGAGAGTGGTAAAAGTTAAAGTACCAAGCAGAATTGTAGTGGATGACAATCTAAATTCTTTTATATTGTTTTTTTATAGAAAATAAAGCTTGACATTTTTTGTGAATCATCTGCCTGGCAAATATCAGGCCTAATTTTCTCTGAAAATACAAGTTCTATTTAACCCTTAAAGTGCCAAGCAAAATTTTAGCAGATGATGATCGTTTTTTTTTTTTCATCATTTTTCATAGAAAATAACATGTCGACCTTATTTTCTCTGAAAAAATATAAAGAAAATAAATAAAAAATGTCATCTGCTTCAGTTATAATTAGCATTTTAAGCATTAAATTGGATGATAGTTCCATTATGATTAATATTACTTTTACTCCTATATAGGCCATCTGTATTTATGGTCCTACTTGAGTTTTATTGTTAGTTTTGAAAAACTCTATAATTGGTGGAAAATTCTGGTTGAAAAGTGAGTTAATCCTCCTGCTGATAATGAGAAACTTGTTTATTTGCCCAGCGTGTCTCTTCACCAGTGACAGAGTGGTATTGCGACTAATCCTTATTGATCGGAAGATTTCTCTGTCAGTTCTTAATCCGCATTAACTCAAGAGATCCAAATTCATCCCATCATAGTTTAACAAAAGCGGATCAGTAGTCGTTTTATCAGCGTTTCAGTCCAACTTGTACAGCTGCCGTGGATTGATAATGTTCTTAATCTCACTTGGGTTGTCAGTAGAACTTCTATGGGGTGAATAAAGTTTGCTCTTGTCACACTCAGTTAACCCTTAAAGAATCAAATTTAAATATTGGTAGACAATAAGTTTTCTTATTGTTTCTTTATTTTTGCCAGAAAATAGGGTTTGACCAATTGCATGAAATATCAAAGCCTTTTTATTGGGAAAAATAAGAAAAATTATTTCAAAATTTTGATTGCTGAAAGTTTTACCGAACAGGCTGTTTTGAGTGTTTAAGTGTTTTATGGGGTGTATTGCTTTTGTGATGTTCATCCGTTTGTTATTCTGTTTGTAACAATTATTTGTACTATTGCATTGATATAAGTACATGCATCCACCACATGGAGAAATAGCAGAGTGGGGATATTTCTAGAAGTGGCCCTGTGCTAAAAGGCCCATAGTTATTCCAAAAAGCCCCTGCTTCTTGAAACTATGGGCCTTTTTATAATGTAAAGGTATAGGAAAGTGTTGTTGTATACTTAATTTTTACAAGAATTTCCCTCAAAAGGTCCATGATGTCTATCGGCCAGAAATATCCCTGCAGAGGCACTTCCAAATGAGTACTGACAACATTATGTTTTCATTGAGAAATAAGAAAAATGCAGAGGCTCTTTTAATAAGTACCCACAACATATACAGGGATCACTTTAGACCGCGCCCTTGCGCCAATGACGCTATTTATTTTCCATTGCCGCAGCGAAATTTCTGCAGTGCGCCGAATTGACGCACCGAAAATTTCGATGCCGCGAAAGAAAATCATCGGTGCGCCCGGAAAAGGCTGGATACGTTTTTTGGTTCGGTTCGGTTCGACTCGGAAGCGTCTATCCCGGTAAGTTGTGCCAATCGTTTCTATTGGTTTATTGTTGCTGAAACATCCAATCGGTATCCGTTATACTCGCGGTATTCATCTCAACTATCAAAATGGCTTCCAGTGCGAAGCAACAAAAACTCGATGGCTTCTTCATCAAAAAACAAACAAACAACGGCATTAATACCGATCTGACACAGACAGTTCCGACGATATCAGATACAAATGAGGAAGGCCCAAATGAAGAAGTGGAAAATGAAAAGATAATGAAATCGTTCCAAACAAAATGGCTGAAGGAAAACTTTTCCCAATCTGTGCTTTTGGTTTTTGTTTGTTGTTTTTTTTTTGTTCTTTTTTTTTTCAAAAAATTGTTCTGTACATTTTCCATAAATCTCCATAAAATGAAAGGCCTGAAGTTACTTTGAAGGACAATCAAGCAATTTTTTAGGATCTTTGGAGGACACCTGCAGAGGGTGCTTTAGATGCCAGTGGGCAGGTTTTAGGGTCTTTTTAAGACACTAAAAATGCCCAGTTGCTGCAGGTACTCAAAAGACCCTAAAATTGCTCAATTGTCATCCAAAGCAAGCTTTTGTGTAATTCACAAACAAGTGGTTTCAGGAGAGGTTTTGCAGGGTTTCCTCAAAAGACCCTATAAGGCTTTATAAGACCCTATAAACATGCTCTTTGAGAATCATGAATGTATTCAAAAATGAAATTTGACAAGTTATCATTATAAATCTTGATGTTTGGGCCAGACTAGCTCAACTGTCCTCCAAATCAGCTTAAAAGCTTTTGAAAAATTAACAAAAATTGGTTTCAGGAGAGCAGGTTTAGGACATGTGAAAATGCTAAATTTCGTTTTCGGCCGGGGGGCTTCGCCCCCCTGGACCCCCTACCGGGGCGTTGCCCCTGGACCCCAGTGGGGGCCTAGGCGGCCCCCACGCCCCCGGCCAAATGGCCCTTCCAAATTTTGGAGAGGGGCCTTCGGCCCCTCTCCAAAATTTTCCAGGGTAATCCCTGCATATATTCTAGTGGAGTAATAAGGAAAATACAGAGGTACTTCTAAAGAGTACACACAAAACATTTTCCTGGAGAAATAAGAAAAATATGTACCTGATATCCCGCCTTATCTGGAACTATGTGAACAGGTACTTATGGTCTCAGCCCTTACTTTGTGAAGGGAGATTACTAGAGAGGATCATATTGGCTATCTGTCATTTCTCTCTAATCCACAGTCCTCTTCATTCCTCAGGTTTGTTGAAGCTCAGCTACAACTGATTGCTTTCAGCTCGGACTCCTGAAGGAGGCAGGAAATTGTGGTGTACCGGAAGGGTCAAAACCAGCGATATTGGTGCACTGTGCAGATCAACCTTTGTCCTGCTGAACCTGGATATACCCTACCTTTGCAAACAGTGTTGATCCAGATCAGGTGGCTTTTGAAGAAGCCAACTGATCTGGATCTGCACTGTTTGCCATTAAATATGTGAATTTATAGCAACAATCCAGATCAAGTTATCAAATTAAAATGTGAATAAACTTCCAAGTGTCATAACTCCAGATTCAGTGCTTTTTACATCCAAAAAGTATTCATATTAAAATTTTAGCCATTGCATGACAAAACCTACAACATATTCTTGTGCGACCAGAGAAGACTCAGATCAGCTTTCGCATCCATGCAGTCTGAACAGAGTCCTGACTGATCTCATGTGCCTTCTATAGCCTCCAGCCTATCCAAAGAGGGATAAACAGGAACCCTTGCCATACTGAATGGTTGTACAGGCTGATCTAAGTTTGCTGATCACACAGGTCTTATTGTAGGTTTTGTCGTGCGCTGGCTCATTTTTCTTATTTCTCCACAAAAGCGTATTTTGTTGTACTCATTGAAGTGCCTCAATGAGTACCCACAGCATAATTATGTTTTCATGGAAAAATAAGAAACATATTATCTGGATACTCCCCTTATCTGGAGCTCAGTACAGGTGAAAATTGTATTTTGTAACAAGCTGCTGAGGTTCATGGCACTTTGTTAGCGCTGGGATCAGGGTGTCAACACCTGTTGTTCAAAACAAGATTACCCCTGGCGTATCTCCAGATAAGGAAATGTTTTCATCCAAAAAGTATTGATAGTTTTCTTATTTCTCCACAAAAACATTTCTTGTGATACTCATTAGAAGTGCTTCACTGAGGCACTTCTAATGAGTACCACAACAAATATTTTTGTGGAGAAATAAGAAAAATATTATGTGGCTACCCCCTCTTTTCTTTAGCTATGCCCCTGGATGTGAATTGGGAAGGGAGTTTACTGCAAGTGTAATAATCCGCAGGGAAAATAACTCTATTGTACTAGATAGGGATTTAATAATATAAGCGCGATAATCTGGATTACTGTATTAAAGACACCAGTTCTACAAACTTGATGCTGCAAACATTGTATTGTAAATAACAAAAAAAAAAACAAAAAAAAACAACAAAAAACAAACAAACAATTTTATTCACTAAATATCCTATAAAAAGTGTCTTTTTAATGTTTATCGAGTTGTTTTAATGATTGAGTTCCCAACTAACAATAAACTGTTATTGGCTGCTCGGTTAACTAACAAAAATATATTTAAAATTTTGTGTACTCTGAGATAAAATTTTGCGCATGGAAAATCATGTGTATATATATATATATATCAGGGCTCGGGAAATTTTGATATCTGAATCGGTCCAGCCGATGACGATGACGTCATCAATGAGCCCATTTCCAAAAAAAAAAAAAAAAAATATGTATATATCACCTGTCACGAAAACTAATGACAATTGGCAGTCCTACAACTCCATTTAAATAATACACCTCAACCCCGTTATATGACGGAACGAGCATGATCAAAGCTGGCGTCATCAATAAATACAGTCAGGTATGTAAAAAGAAAGAAAGAAAAAAAAAAAAAAACGGTTTTGTTGTTATTTCCACCTCCGCAGGGTTTTGCTAAACTATTTATAAACAACTGATTCCCGTCTTGTATAAGCGTGAAGACGGCGGGAAACAGGAGAGACGGAACGAAACTTCTTTCATGGACCTAATTAGGCCTGCGCCACGGGCGCTTTTGCATTTTTCAATGTTTCAAGATTTGGCCAGACTGCTTAAATTTTAAGCACTGACCAATCTTGTCTAGCGCAAGTGGTGCATTACTTATTTTTACCGTGAAATCTACCTTGAATTATACTCGCGTGTTACGGCAATCAACAACAAAAAAAACAAAAAAAAAAAAAAAAAAAAATCAATTATACCCAGATCAGACGCCGTTGAATGCGACATCTGATCAGGACATACACGGTCTGGGAATTAATTTATCAAATCTGGGACCGACAAACCGTGTTGATCAAAACAAAAAAGAAGAGGAAGAAAACGGGTGCGTTCAAGCGGTGCATTCTTTTATCACTCTCAGTAAAGCGACCTTTGATCTTTTGGACACGCCGACTGCACCTGGATGTTTTGCAGTCTCAGTGTATTCACACGTGTCACACAAACGGATTAATTATCAGACTACCGTTACTGATGATTCGTGTTTATCGCTTGTTTACCGCACAAAGGTCAGTGAAGTGTTGATTTTTTGACAATGTTTGGATAATGACGTAATTAATTTGTGCTGCGGTAGGTTGCCGTTATTCAGCTGTCTCTCCAATATACATGTCAAATGACCGTTTAGAGCCTTTTAACTACCATAATATCGCATTTAAAAGGTGCGCGGACGTTGTCAGTTTGGGAAGACTTGACCGTTTGTGATTTTTTAGACATCATTGATTCGAGAAAATTGGTTGGTTGGGCAAAAATGGGGTTCAAGGCACAAACCTGTTGGACCGATTTATTAGCGTTCTGGCGTGTTTGAAATCGGTCCAGAATTCTTAATTTCGGTCCAGACCGGCTATTTTTCCGGTTTTCCCGAGCCTTGATATATATATATATATATACCCTTTTTGACTTCAGGTAATGAATAATTTTTCATGCAACCATTCTGAGATTGCATGCTGTATTTACCCAAATATAGGGACACTTAACTCCTTACCATACTTGTCTAGTGACATTTGAACAAGTACATGTACATTTGCCTACCTGTTGATGTGTCTAAAAACTGCTGAATGAGTGACAAACAGTGTAGACCCTGATCAGCTTTAGATCTATACTTATTTGCTCAAATTAATATTAGCCTTGTCTGTGCAAATATTTAGTGTAAATACGATAGTTCCAGTGTTCTACTTTGCATGCTGGGTAAAAATTGCAGCGGTTGACATTTTGAAACATTTTTTATTTTTCCTAGAAAATAGGATCCGACACTTCATGCAAGTGTCTCCTAAGGAGATAATTTGCATGAAGTGTCAAATCATAATTTCTAGAAAAGATCAGAAAAATCAGTTTGTTGTCAGCTGAATTTTCCCTTAGCATGGTAAGTGTTAACCCTTAGAGCACGGCATAAATTATGCCTGTTAGAGGGGGAATCCCTACTTGAGAAGCCATTACTTCCTTGACTTTGCCTCGATTTTGATGGAATTTCCACACATATTTTGCCGATCGAATGTAGCCATTTTACCGGAGAAATAACATTCACATAACTCCTAGTCATGTGGCAACCAGGAACCGAAATAAGACACTTTGAAATAAATAAATAAAATAAAATAGACCAGAGCTTATTGTGGGCTGTTCAGAAAGAAAAGGGGGATATACGTAGGTTCTACTGTTGTTCCTATACTTCTTCCTCACTGGAAATGATTTAGGTGTTATGGGTGTTTTTTTTTTTTTCCAGAAAATTGTGATAAACTGACAAGGTGGGTGCTGAAATTTCTACCAGCTTGAAAGTCGGTATACTTGGTCTTTCTTAGTGTGGGTAAAATGCAGCACCTAACCTAATGAAGAGTGGTATGTTTGTATGAAAGTAGTTTCCATCCTGTGTGGGAGCACTTGCTCTGAATGGTTGCATGTTGTGTATAGTGAGAATGAGAGGCTTTTGAGTAGGCACCACACCCCCTATTGATTGTGAATCTGATACATGTACTTGTTTGAAAAGTAATTTTAATTAGAGCTCAAGTTAGTCACAGAATTGCAAATATTGGTTTGATACTGATGTAACGTCAGGAAAATTTTAATTTTTGAATCTGAACAGAAGAATATCACTTTACTTAGATATAAAATATGTCAAACAAATACAGTCGAACCTCAATGGGTCGAACATCTTTGGGACCAGGGAAAATTGTTCGAGACATGGGTAGTTCAAGCCACCGAGAGTCAATAATGGCGCCAGGTCAGGAAGCAAATGGCGATAATTTAGGGGAGTCTTTTCAATCTTCTGTACAATAATGGTATGTTGATGATGCGATTCTAATGAGTACACACAACATACAATTCATGATAAAATAAGAAAATTCTCTAAATATTTCTTTTCATGACCTGTCGGAAGAATTTCGTAGGAACTCTAAAACGAGTTCAAGTCAGCCATAGTAAACAAGTCATGGATGTTCGAGCTATTGAGGTTCAACTGTACATATGTATTTAAAATAGAATACTAATAGTGTGGAAGGGTGGGGTTTGGTGGGGAGGGGTGAGTGGGGGTTCAAATATACCCTGACAGGCATGACTGCCAAAGCTAATTAAAATTTCTATATCTGTGACCTTGACCTTTTGGTCAGCAGCGGGCTGATCTATATCTATCCAGCAATCCTAACCACTTATCAACAATTTAAAGTGAAGACTGAAATATTACAATCAAAGCATTGAGCATGCTGATCATGATGAGGGCTGTTGCAAGAAATTCTATAGGCCTCTAGAACTGATTGGGATTTTTGCTAAAATAAAAAAAAAAGCCATACATCAACAGTATACAAATTTATTTGTAAAATGTATTCTGACTGCAAAAAACCAGGCATGTGCCACTGATCTTTTCTTTACCGTTTTGCATTTTTGGTGTTAAATGTAAATTGTGATATCATATTTATGAAGTCCTTTTCGGTACCCGATATTCTCGTTTTGGTGGAAAAGATCCTTTTTGGTGTTTAGTTTGACCGCAGCTCAGTTACACTTAATACCCAAGGCTATAGATTTGGTGCGTTTTACTTCCATAGTATTCATATTTATCGGCCAATATTGTACTCAATATGATTTAAAATCTTATTTCTTCAAAAGTTTAAAGTTTTCTTTGGTTGCGTTTATTTATTCACTATTTATAAGCATCAGAGTGTATAAGGCTAACATGTTCAAATGGAGAATTAAGCATTATCAGCATTAGCAGGGAACTGTTTGTTTGGTAGATATCAGGTTGGTAGTAAGAGGAAAAGGGATTGTCAAAATGTGGTATGTTAAATCTGGTGTTGGTTTGGCAACTGCCTACAAAATTTGCAAAGCGAATGCATATATTAACTTGCATACAGACATACGTTAATTTAAATATGGTATAAATTTAAATATGGTGTACTTTGTAGAAGCGATTTTTTTTTTTTTTTTTTTTATTCCCACACTTTTTTGAAGAAAAAGCTGGGATATTTTGATACCCCCCATTTGTCTGGCCGTCCGTCTGTCGGTACGTCCGTCTGTAATGTCACACCATTGCTCCCAGACCATTTAAGCTAGAATCTAGGAACTTTCACAGGTGATAGCCCTATGAATGAGGACTGGAGGAAGACATTCAGAATTTTGATGTAAGCCCTGGGGCAGGGCCAGGGGGGTGTGACTCTGAAGGGTCCAAAATCCCTTTTATACAAACGTAGTCATGTTGCATATCAAATCAAAGGTACATGTAATGAAGAGTAGAATACAGTGGTGTAAAAATTTGCCTCGGGGGCATGTCTGGGGGTCACCAGAGGTCAAAAAGTAGGATTTTGGGTCCTGTTTTTTTTTTTTATTGTCACACAACTCCCCCTAGGCTTTTTGAGCTGTAACCTTGAAACTGTCACAGTAATAGCCCTATGGATGAGGACTGGAGGAATGCATTTGGAATTTTAATGTGCATAGAGATAGGCGATGGCGCTGACGTGGGGATATGCGATGGCGCACCATTGACTTGCTCTAGTTTTTTAGCTCACCTGAGCTTTGCTCAGGATGAGCTATTGTAATCACTTTTCGTCCGTCGTCCGTGCGTCCGTCCGTTAACATTTTCAAACGACTTCCCCTCTGAAGCCGCTGAGCCAATTTTGCTCAAATTTCATATGGCACCTCCTTAGGGTGGGGGAACGAAAAATTGCTAAAATGGTCTCGGTCCATTGACCAAGATGGCCGCCACGCCCATATATGGTAAAAACCATTAAAAATCTTCTTCTCCAGAACCGAGAATGCCTTGGGGCTGAACCTTTGCAGGAATCATTGGGGACGGGAGGTCTACCAAAATTGCTAAAAGAATTGTTGTACGTTGACGTTTGACCTTTTTACAGCAAGGTCAAGTTTGCTTCCCTATGCATTTGTATGGGAAAAACCTTTAAAAATCTTCTTCTCCAAAACCGAGCATGCCTTATGGCTGAATCTTTGCATATATCTTCGGGAACAGGAGGGCTACCAAAATTGCTAAAATAATGGTCGTACATTGATATTTGACCTTTTTACGGTAAGGTCAATTTTGCTTCCTTATGCATTTGTATGGGAAAACTGTTCAGAATTTCAAACAACTTCTCCTCTGGAGCCTCTGGGCCAATTTTGCTCAAATTTCATATAGAGCCTCCTTAGGTAGGGGGAACAAAAGATTGCTAAAATGGTCACGGTTCGTTGACCAAGATGGCCGCCATGCCCATATATGGTAAAAACCTTTAAAAATCTTCTTCTCTAGAACCGAGGATGCTTTGGGGCTGAATATTTGCATAAATCATCGGGGACAGGGGGTCTACCAGATTTGCTAAAATGATGGTCATACATTGACATTTGACTTTTTTACGGCAAGGTCAAGTTTGCTTCCTTATGCATTTGTATGGGAAAACACATTTAAAAATCTCATTCTCCAAAACGGAGGATGGATTGTGGCCGAATCTTTGCATATATCATCTGGAACGGGCGGTCTACCAAAGTTGCTAAAATAATTGTCATACATTGACATTTAACCTTTTTACGGCGAGGTCAAGTTTGCTTCTGTATGCATTTGTATGGGCCCCATACATTTGTATGGAAAAAATGTTGATAATTTCAAATGGTTTTTCTTCTGAAGCCTCCGGGCCAGTGTTGCTCAAATTTCATGCGGAGCCTCCGTGGGCAGGAGAATGAAAGATTGCTAAAATGGGTATGGTCCATTGATGAAATGGCTGCCATGCCCATATATGGTAAAAATCTTCTTCTCCATAACCAAATAAGTCCTGAGTCCTAATCTTTGCACAAATTATGGGGGACAGGAGATCTACCAAAATTGCTAAAATGATGGTTCTATGTTGACATTTGACCTTTTTACCTCCAAGGTCAAATTTGCTTCCCCATTTGTATGGGCCATATACATTTATATTGAAAGTATCGAAGTGACTGGTAGATCAACAGTAGTTAAAATTGTTCTGATTGGAAATCTAAAATGGCCATCATCTGGTTTATATTTATTATATTTCCTTGCCACTGTGCTGTTTACATGTATAAAATCATGATTCTTCAGAAACCACTTAGCCAATTTCCACCAAATTTCACATTGATCCTTCTGTTGAAATGTGATTGATAGTTTATATAAATGATCATGCTCCATTGACTGTCAGGCCCATATATTCTTCTTCAAAACTAAGAACTGCTCAAATGATGATACTGTATTTTCATTAGTTGTGATGATAGGATTGGAAAAATGTTGCATAACATCTGCATGTCTGCAGTGGCTATGTTACTCAGGTGAGCGAACCGTGGCCCGTGGGCCTCTTGTTTTGTTGTACTCCAGATGCTATTTTGTAAAAAAAAAAAAAAAAAAAAAAACACATCAGAAATTTTGTATATTTCTGTGCAAATTACATGTATTACAGTCATGTCTGAATGATTCTGTCATACCAGAGAATGTATATATTGTAAAAAAATTTGAATTTTGTATTAGTCTGCAGCTGAGTGAATGTTGCACAGGTGATAATCATGAAGTTAACCCTGCTCAATTTGAATATTTGCAAATAACATTTTAAATTTTTTTTTCTAACTTTTTTCCTGAAAAAAAAAGGTAGGTCATATCATTCAGATTGTCCATTTGGGAGACTATACAGTGCCCTGCCATGTCTTCTAGTGAAAAACAAATTATCATCCATAATTTGTCTGTTGCTTTGTCACAAACATACTAAGGATGAAGTTTAACCCTTATTATAACCTTTACCACTCTGTTCAGCAGAAGACAAATTGATGATATTTTTCTTATTATACCCCGCCACACAATAGTGGCGGAGTATTATTGTTTCACGTTGGTCGTCCGTGAGTCCGTCTGTCCGTCCGTCGTACGTCCGTCCGTTTTTCGTTTCGGGATGATAACTTGAGTAAACATCAATGGATTTTCAACAAACTTGGTATGTGCATTGATACTGTGGAGATCTGGTTTGGGATTGCTAATGGCCAAATTTCTTCAATTTTTGATGGAGTTACATTGTATCTGCACGAGACACGCCCATATTTTCATTTCCGGATGATAACTTACTCAACATCAATGGATTTTCACCATACTTGGTATGTGCATTGATATTGTAAATATCTGGTTTGGGATTGCTAATGGGCAAATTTCCTCAATTTTTGACTGAGTTATCTGCCCGAGACACGCCCATATTTTCGTTTCCGGATGATAACTTGAGTAAACATCAATGGATTTTCACCAAACTTGGTATGTGCATTGATATTGTAAACATCTGGTTTGGGATTGCTAATGGGCAAATTTCCTCAATTTTTGACAGAGTTACTTGCCCAAGACACGCCCATATTTTCGTTTCCGGATGATAACTTTAGTAAATAACAAGGGATTTTCATCAAACTTGCTATATGCATTGATATTAAGGAGATCTGTTTTGGGATTACTAATGGGCAAATTTTGTCAAATTTTTACGGAGTTATCTGCCTGAGACACGCCTATATTTTCATTTCTGGATGATAACTTTAGTTAATAACAAGGGATTTTAACCAAACTTGCTATATGTATTGACAGTAAGGAGATCAGGTTTGGAATTGCTAATGGGCAAATTTTGTCAATTTTTTACAGTTATCTGCCCGAGACACGTCCATATTTTCATTTCTGGATGATAACTTGAGTAAATAACAAGGCCTATTAACCAAACTTGCTATATGCATTGATATTATCAAGATCTGGTTTAGGATTGTTATCTATCCCTCAGTCATTTTCTTTCCAGACATTTTCGCAAAGATAACTTTAATACATAAACAAATTATTGCTATGGCTGGGTATTATGCTTGCAGTGCTTTTATTTTTCATAGAAAATAGGATTTGACATTGCAAATGAAATTTCAAATCTTGTTTTCTAGGAAAAATGAAAATATCTTATATATTGTCTGCTGAAATCTGACAAATTGATGATATTTTTCTTATTTTTCATAAAAAAATCAGGATTTGACATTGCAAATGAAATGTCATATCTTGTTTTCTGGGAAAAATAAAAAGTACATGTATTTCAAAATGTCATCTGTCATCACCCAGAGTGCTATAAGCATTAAAGCGCTAAACAAGATTGTAGCAGACAGCATTCTAAATTTGTTCATTATCATTATTATCATTATGATCATCATGCGTCGTCCGTTAACAATTATTAGTTTGTTTACACTCTAGAGGCTACAGTTTTCCTAATGAAACTTGCTCAGAATGTTTGCCTCTATGTAATCTAGGTCAAGTTCAAAACTGGATCATGGGGTCATAAACTAGGTGACCAGGAAAACCTTGTTAGCACTTCAGAGGTCATATTTTGTTATGTAGTCATCATGAATCTGGCTCAAACTGTTTGTCTTGATGATTTCTAGGTCAAGTTCGAAACTGGGTCACCTGGATCAAAAATTAGGTTACCAGGCCAAATCAAAGGTAAACCTTGTTAACACTAGAAATCACATTTTTGAACCTTACTCAAAGTGTTTGCCTTGACGATTTCTTGGTAAAGTTTGAAACTGGGTCACTGTGGGTAATAAACTAGGTCACCAGTCCAAGTTGAAGGAAAACCTGCATAGGAGATGATTCACACGAAATACCAAGTCTTAATATTTCCTCTGAAAATACACACACAAAAAAAAAAGAAGAAAATTAATGATATAGCAGACATTTAATTTTTCTTTTCTTTTTTTTATTTTCAGAAAAAATAAAACTTGGCATTTCATGTGAATCATATAGGCAGATGATTCACATGAAATGCTAAGTCTTATTTCCTCTGAAAAATACATAAAAAATGTTGTTTGCTGCAGTTGTGATTATCACTTGAAGGTTTAATTAGATTAATCACCTTAATGCTCTTATTGTTCACACAATTGATGGATGACACATGCCTTTAAACCCAAATATTAACAGGTGGAACAATGAACCTGATTGTCACATATTGATGGATTGAACAAGTCCTAGAAGTGATTGAAAGGTTTAATCGGTTCTAAATCTGTTTTTTAGCTGGCACTTATTTGTTGGTGTCAAACGCTCTGGCTTACAGCAAATATAAAGTTGCGAAAAATATGGGTTGCCATTTGAAGAAAAAATGGTTTGTTGTGATAATGAAAAGATTAATCCTGTCTTCTCCATTGACCAAAATGTAAACTTTAGCAAACAGTGTAGATCCTAATAAAATGGTGCATAATGAGCCTTCTCATCTTTAGAGACACCGTTTTCCACTCTTTGTTTCTTTTTTTTGTGTCACATGTGTGTTTTTTTTTGTGTGTGTTTTTTGTCAGACACCCTTTTTGGAAATAATGGATTTGTCTTAATTCAAAAGTTGCACAGATAAATGGCAATCTTTCTATACATGTTTCATTACAGTACAGTTTTGAATATAACATGATTTAAAATTGGACACCAGCAATGTTGTATTCAAACAAAAGTGTATAGATTATATAGAAAAATGACCATATGCATAGGTCTAGATAAGAGTGGGTATCAGGTAAATATTTTTCTTATTTCTCCATGAAAACATAATGTTGTGGCTTCTAATGTTTTCGTGGAGAAATAATAAAAATATCAGTACTTTTGGATTGAAAAAAACATCTAATCTAGAACTAATCATATCTCATTGAGTGGATGGTAGGGTGTGCACTTATCTGCTAAAACTCTCTGCGGGTCAAGACCCTGCCATCCTTGGCTTTGTGGGTGGTAGGATGGTCATAAAGGCTTGCTGTTCTTTAGAAGCCAGCTGATCTGGATCTACATTGTGTGATATTTAGTATGTGAATTTGTATCAACAACCTGGATTAAGTAAATTCTGATTGGCTAAAATTGGTAAAGGCATGCTATACTGGCAATAATGGGAAAGTGGGACATCTTAGTATTTCTTCTATTTCTGTTCTGTCATTGACTATTTTTCCTTCAGCCTCTTCTTTTTGTCTCTCCTTTCCTCTACTAGCTCTTCTCTCCCCTTCCCCTTTCTCCTCTTGGACATGGCTTCATAGCGCAGCCAGGAGCAAGTCCGACTGCAGATCCAGGGGTCCCACATTCAAATACCTGCTCAGCCACTTAACCATTGTCATACTGAATAAATTCAGATGCCACACCCACTTCAAATTTTCAGCCAATCAGATTACTTGATCCAGATTGTTGATATAAATTCACATAATGGCAAACAGTGCAGATCCAGATCAGTTGGCTTCTTCAGAAGCCAACTGATCTGGATCTACACTGTCTGCAAAGGCAGGGTATATCTGGGTTCAGCAGGACTAGGGTTATTCGTGGAGACTGATCATGAAATCATTTCTGTGTTCATTCTCACCCTTCCCTTATTCAAGATGGGCAATTCATCGCCAATTGTCAGTTATTGGCAAGTACTGACAGAGGACTAAGCCTGCCCAGGAAAAACTAGAAGTTAACTGATTAGCTCAACATGATTTTAATAAGTGTTGACTGGGCCATAAAACTCCAATTCAAACCAAAACCCTTTCTCCTGGAGATGACAGAATGGCCCACAAGGGTTGATATGTCTTTAAAAAAGAACTCTTTGGGCTGAAAGGTCTTGCTTCACTTGAAAAAAGATCATTGTTTGAAGCCTTTTTTCATCAGTCTATTCTTCTTTTCTCTATCCTCTCTGAGTGAGATTGTTCAATATGACTGAAATATTATTGACAGGGCCATTAAACCTCTGCTCAAGCCAACAAATATTACTGGTTTGTTGTCTGCTTATTTCACCTAAGGATTGCTAAAGGTTTACCCTTAACCTGCCAACAACTGCAATTTTTTTTGCTGTTGTATTTTTCAGAGACGAGTCCCATAAAATTCCAAACCTTTTTCTCTGAAAAACAAAAAAAAACAAAATAATCAGGGCCCAGTTGTTCAAAGCATCGTTAGCTTAACGAGCTAGTTAAGGGTCATTTCGTTAACTGTTTTAGCGGGTTCAATACACAATATTCTGATATTTTTTGCTGAAAAAATTTCAGCGTATTTGCGTATCACTTGATGTAAATTTTAACGAATCGTTAACTAACGACATCGTTAGTTTTGAACAACTGGGCCCAGAATGTCGTCTGTTACAACTTTGCTCAGCATTTTAAGGGTTAATTTCATTTGCACTAATATCCGCTATCTTTAGTCTTTGTCTTTATGTATATAGGATTATATTGTAATCTATTTCGGTAAACTTGCTCATGTATGTAGGTTGTCATCGTGAAAGATGTCAATTTCTCATATAAAATATCTTGTCAGCTGAAAGACTTGCTTAGTTCAGTGTATTTTTCTTTTCCCTTGTTGATTAATTGCCTGTTAATACATTTAAATATTAAGCTATTACCGTTTAAACTCTTAACTATACCGTACTTCTTGTAAGAATTGAACAATATTTTGCTACCTGTTGATGTGTCTTATGAAAGAGTGATGGATGCATGGTAAAGGGTGTAGACCCTGATCAGGCACCTCATTCCAGGCTCTACTATCTGAGTCTACATGGTTTATTCACTTTCAGCCTCTCAGACTGTATCAACATTCAATCCAATTTGGTCTTGAGAGCCCCAAAAGTGTAATAGGCTTTTTATTTGCTCTAGTCTTAGGCATACTGTATTTACCCAAAATATGGTGACACCTTAATTCCTAGACTGGCTGCAGTCTCCAATGACTAAATATTTATTCTTATTATAATCTTGTTTGATAAGCCACTAAAATTAAATCGGAATGATATGACTATAAAGGCTGGTCACTAGAGTGACCAGCCTTTATAGTCATGGTATTATTTTGGCTTTATTTTAGTGGATTATCAAACAGGATTTTAAGAATAAATATTTAGTCACTGAAGACTGGAGCCAGTCTACTGAATATCTTATCCTGCTTGTCCTTTTATGTCAACAAGTCTGTTTTACTACTTGATGATGTGCCATAAATTGCTTGTTAAGTGGCAAACAGTGTAGACCCTAATCAGAAGTTACCTTCTATGTTATCTGATCTGTCTCGACTGTTTACTCAGGCCTGTCTGTCCGCAGTGCTGGATAAATATTTAGACACCTTGACCATTTTGGTCACTGAAATTGAACGTCTGTTGATGGTTCTAAACAATATTGCTGGATATATTTGCCACTCAATTCATCCAGCAATATTTAAACACTTCAACTCGGTAGTTAATTGGGCTTGCATTTTGCGGCATCTGATCAGGGTCTGCATAGTTTGCATAGGCCTGTCTGTCTGAATACTTAGGGTTAACCCTTGAAGTGCTAATCACAACTGCAGCAGACATCAATTTTGATTTTTTTGCTAATTTTATGTGAATCATCTGCCTTCACATGAAATATAAAGACTTATTTTCTCTGAAAAATAAAAATTTTAGAATTTCATCGGCTACAAATTTTGCTTGACATTTTAAACTTTACCAGTCTCTGGGCTAATTCAGCAGACGACAAATTGGTGATTTTTTTTTCCCAGAAAAACAGGAATTGATATTTCATGCAAATTGTCTCCAAGAAAAATATTTCAAAATGTCATTTTCTGAAAATTTCACAGAATGCTACGCCCTAAGAGTTAATATGGTACAGTAAATATGGCCTAGTGACATGGAAATTTATATCTTGTAATAGGAATAACAGGGGACTTGATAGGGAGGTGTATTTGATGATAATTCTAGGAAAATTTTCTCCAGTTTTCCATGAAAACATATGTTGTGGGTGCTGAAGCGCTTCTAATGAGTACCCACAAAATATGTTTTTATGGAGAAATAAGAAAAATTATTCCTGAATTATCACCTGATACTCCTCCTTAACAAGTCCTCTGGACTCCGAATAATATCCACACTGATAGTGTTTATATTGGACATCGCTGTAGAAACCATCTGTCCTATTAGCGAGTTTATGTGTCCCATCACTACCTTATCTTTATCTTTCAAGATCTATTAATCCGTCACAGTGTCACTTTTTCATACCTGCAAACTGCTTCCAGGCTTCATTTCTCTCTAATCTTTCTTTCTTGTCACATAATTACAAACTGAGAACCAGGCTAATTTACTTTTGTCTTGCGCTCGGCTATCAATGAGGTGTGCAATAAATGTATTGGGAAATATTGAAAGGACTGGGAACCAATGAGATCTTACCTGTGTCCTTTTGGCATTATAGAACAATAGATGTTCGAAAGTGTACTATAACAATTTGCAACAATAGAAGACAGAGAGGACATTTTACCAAGCGTGGATTATATTAATCGGCCATATGTTGTCAGGATGTTGCAAGATAGTGACATTATGAGATTATATTATCAACTTGATGGTAAGATTTTATTGTCTGAATTTGCTTTCTGATGCTTATTTTACTTTATTATTATATTTTTTCAACTTTTTTTTGTAATTTTGGTTAAAAAAAAATAATTTTGTTTGGAATTTTGTTTTGAGATTATTTAGCTCTTTAATAATGCTTATAGCATTTGAGGTAGCACGTGAGGTAAAAAAAAAATAGCAGACAACATTTTGAAATGCTTTTTCTTACTTATCCAGAAAATATGATTTGTCGCTATTGAGAAACAAATGCATTAAATGAAAACGACAAACTATTATGTAAAAGTTACAAAATAAGTTCTTTCAAATAAATTGATCTGAAAACAGTTAATAATAGGTCAGCGAGCTAATATGATAAATAATGTAAACATAAACATGTACTATGACATTGTCAATATATATAATACCGTATTTACCCTAAGTATTCGGACACCTCAACTCCTTACCATATATGTTCTAAAATTTGAACCAGTACAATTCACTACCCGATGTTGTGTCTAAAAATTGCTGGATGAGTGACAAACAGTGTAGACCTAGATGAGACGCTGCATTCTGCGGCATCTCATCTGGGTCTAAACTGTTTGCTCAGGCCTGTCTGTCCAAATACATATGGTAAATACGGTATTTGGAGAGATAGGCCTGGGCAAAGAGTGTAGACCCAGATCAGACTGCTCTTTAAGGGCATCACACTGTTTGTCATTCTGTCACAATTTTTTAGACACATCAAAGGTAATCAGACTTGTTCTAATTTTAGGTTAAGTTTGATGAGGGACTGAGGTTCATGAATATTTAGAGAACATACGGTGGTGATTGTATGTGTTGTAGAAGATTATCAGTACATGCATGTCTTAGTTTTAACCTTTACCACTCCATGGGTTAATTTAATTTCCAGATGACAAATTGAAAATATTTTTCCTATTTTTCTCAGAAAATAGACTCTGACATTTCCAATTTTCCTGAAATGTCTAAGCCTATTTTCTGGGGAAAAAAAAATAAAAAAATATTTTAAATGTTGCACGCTGAAATTTTTACTCAGCATGCTAAGCATTAAACAGGAGTAAAAATTTACTATATTAACCCATTTTATATGGAATAGGCTCTACCACACTATGTATTGGAAGAATCCAATTTCAATTTTAGGTAGGTGAAGCTATGAGATTAAGATATTCCTAGAGAAAAATGGCTGAAGTATGTGCAAACAGTGAAGACCCTGATCAGATGCTGCGTTCTACGGCGTCTGATCTGGGTCTGCACCGTTTGTCAAATACTTTTAGGGATCTCCCGACTACAATGGGTTAAAATATTGTTTCTGTTATTTATTTCATTTTATATACAAATGGGTAGGCGAAAAAAAAAAAAGTATATAAAAACAGAAATATTTAATTAATTTGGGTAAGTTGTACTGTATTTGACCTAATTACCACATATACCCCTATAAGCACACAGTCAAGTAATACCGTAGTCTTCAGATTACAGCCAGTGTACTTTTTGTCTGCTTCTTTATAAAGGCATATGTTGTGAGTAACCATTTGAATTTAAATGAGTACTCACAACAATTACTTTTATAAAGAAAATCAGAAAAAATTTCATGAATCTCATGAAATATGCCCTTTGCTGTTGTTTTTTTTTTTTGTTAGTGTACCCTTAGTAGGTAGATACATATTTTACCACAAGTTTTCTCAGTAATTTTGAAAAACCTAAGCGCACAGTGCCCCAATTAGGACAAATACAGTATGAAGACAATTCATATTATGTTATCTGAGATTTATTATTTATTGAAGAAACAGACAGAAAAATAGAAACAGTGTTAAAGTTAAAATGGCAGGGAAATTTTTCTGCCTTCCTTGATAAGAGAAAACAATCAGTTTCTTTTTGATATAAAATCATGAAATTTATCATCACTTTCATAATAGGGAATAAAATTAGTACAAATGTACTGACAAATTTTATTTGTTCAACACTTAGTATGCTGGGTAAATATTTCAGCAGACATTTTTACTGTTTTTTTTTTGTTTTTTTTTATGTTTTTTTCTTGAAAATAGGTTTTAGTTTGTCATGCAAGAGCTCTCTGTATGAGATAATTTGCATGAAAGTATCAAACCCAGTTTTGTGTGAAAAATGAGAGAAAAAAAACAAACAAACAATTTGAAGTCTGCTGATTTTTCCAAAGATGTCCGAATATTTATAGTGAATACATATGCAGACAACGGAGGAAGTTCAAAGGAAATGGCTGTCCCTGTTTTCTCAGGAATATAAGAAAAAAAATGCTTTAAAATGTTGTCTGTTAATATTTAAATTTGACACTTAAGAGGCTGGCTGATAGGTGGATATGTAGCTAGCTGCCCTTATCTCAACTTTTAAAGTGATGCTGGGCAAATTTCAGCAGACAAAATTTAAAAAAGTTTTTTTCAAAAACTGTTATCAGTATGTGGTCTGCTGAATTTACCCAGATGGTAAACAATAATGTTGGTCATTGGTTGATGGTTTCAGATAAAAAGATAAATACAGAATGACAGGGAAGTTTAATTTGATTATTGTTCTGTTAATTTCTCTGTTAATTTAATCAGCTCTTCACTTAATGATAAGCACCTAAACATTGGATGGTCAGCTTAAGAATTTATCTGATTATGTGATATTGTTCTCAAAATTGTATCTTCAGGAAGTGAAACTTGTACTACAAATAAGTTTTACTTATGAGATTATGAATTTAATCCTTGTCATGCTGAATAAATTAAGATGCCACACCCACTTCTGATTTTCAGCCAGTCAGATTACTTGATCCAGATTGTTGCTAATTAAGTCATTTACTTAATGGCAAACAGTGCAGATCCAGATCAGTTGGCTTCTTCAGAATCCAACAGATCTGGATCTACATTGTTTGCAAAGGCAGGGTATATCCGGGTTCAGCAGGACAAGGGTTAATTAAGTTGATCATTTGTACACCAATAACAGAAATTATGTGTACAAGTACTGGTAAAATGCTTAGAGGACTAAAGGTTAAATGACCAGCTCAACATGACCTTAACAGTGTTGACTGGCCCATAAAACTCAAACATTTAAACATCCAATCATGGAACGAACGAAAGATGAAAAATATCTTTGTCTTTTGTTCAGTCCTGGAGTTAACTGTCAAGGGCTAAATGATCTTTAAAAGAAGAAAACAAAGGTAGATTAGTGATCAGAAATGACACATTATCTGATGATTTATTACTGTTGCCCGAAGCTAATTGTTGATTTACCTGTCTTGCTCGTACATTGTGGTCACCGTTTTTTGAGGTTTTGGCAGTGCAGGATTTGGATGCCCTGCGGCACTTTGATTATCAAACAATAGATCTTTATAATGTTCTTTTTTAATGTCCTCTTTATGATCTCTTAAAACAAGTTAATTTAAAATGTTTTTGTACTTCTATGCAGGAAGAGATATGATTCAACAATGTGATTATAGAAGGAATTTATGCCTCTTCAGTATTTGTAATAGGGGGTAGGTAGTGGGGGGGGGGGGGGGAGCAAAAAATCCTCCACTGCTAAACTATATTAACGCTTAACATGCTGGGAAAAGTTTCCATAGGCAATGTTTTGAAATATTTTCTTATTTTTTCCTACAAAATAGGTTTTTAATATTTCATGCAAAATGTTTCCCAAAGGAGAAAACAGGTATTTAGAATTCATGTAAACCATCTCCTTAACCCTTGTCAGACTGAATAAATTAAGATGCCATGCCATGCCCACTTCTAATTGTCAGTGAATCAAATTCCTCAATCCAGATTATTGATATAAATTCACCTACTGAATAGCAAACGGTGCAGATCCAGATCAGTTAGCTTCTTCAGAAGCCAACTGATCTGGATCTGCACTGTTTGTACAGGCAGGTATATCCAGGTTCAGCAAGACAAGGGTTAAGAGATGGATAGTTGACATGAAATGAGAAGATCTGTTTTCTAGAAAATGTCTAGGTGTCTGAGTGGCTAATGGTACTGACTTTGGATCAGAAGGTTCTGGGTTTGAATCCCGCTGGAGGCTGAATTCAGCTCATGACTGTATGGCACTTCATTGCTCAGAGCCTTTCATTATCAGCCTTCCATCATGGCAATATGACTTAATAATGTTGAGAGGGATGTAAGACAATCCTCATCATTTGTTGTCTAAGAGAAATTAGTGCAAAGCAAAATTATAGCAGACATTTGTCTATTTTTTTTTTTTTTTTTTTTAGAGAAAATAAGGTTTGGCTTTTCATGTGAATTGTCTGCTTGGCAGACAATTCACACAAAATACTAAGACTTATCTTTTCTAAAAATACTTTTAAAAAATCAAAATTCTGTCTGCTGCAGTTGTGATTAGCACTATATGTCGTCTGCTGATATTTTTATTCATTATAAATGAAGCAAGAGAATTGGTTCTAGAAGTCATTGATCTGAATCTAAATAAGATTACGGCAGACTAAATTATAGCGATTAAAGCTGTAAATTTAACATAACCGAGAATTATGGTTGACACGAATCTGGTGCTACCTGAGATCCTAATTAATCTACTGTATTTATACTCGACTGAAAATAGGCAGCGATTTGTCGGTAAGGACTGAAAATCATTGATCTGATTGGCTACCCATAGCTCCAGATAAGGCACTTTTTTTCAACCAAAAATTCTTACAGTTTTTATATTACTCCATGAAAGCTGAAAACATATTTTGTAGTGCACATTAGAAGCTCCGTGTTGAGGCATTTCTAATGAGTACCCACAACATGTTTCTGTGGAGAAAAAAAGCAAAATTTTATGTGGCTACCTCCTCCTATCTGGAGAACTGTTTACCAATATGCAGACGGCGACAGTCCTGATCAGCCTGACCTGCAGTCAGATCAGATCCTTCTCTATTACCTATATGTAAGTTACTAAACATGGCATATGCAAACAGTGCAGACCCAGATCAGACTGCTCCTGAAGGAGCAGTCTGATCAGGGTCTGTTTGCCTTTCCCTAAGTATTTTAAGAAACAACTGCATAGAAAACAAATTTAGACCAAAAAAGTATGGAATAAAGTGTTTGAATTTTTACAGGACATTTAACATATGTTTTTATTTCATGTTTTTGGACATCTAAACTCCTTACCAATTTTGTTCTAAAATTTTGATGAGTGCATTTTACTACCTATGATGTGTGTGAAAAAAATGCTGATGAGCACAGATCCTGAATGTGGCATCTGATTTGGGTCTACACTGTTTGCTCAGGTCTGTCTGTCCAAATACTTAGGGTAAATAGGGGTATTTGCCATTGGAATACAATGTTTTAGATTTTTAATTTATTCAGTTTTAGGATAAGTATGGTAAAAAGGACCAGTTTTCAACCTAACAATGTGACTGGTTTGAACATCTCATCATGTGTCTGTGGCATGATATTTCAGTGAGCAGCACTCTAAAAGTGAGCATTGACCTCCCTGCCACATTGAGACAGAGTCGCTATATGACTGAAAGATTGTTGAAAGGGATGTAATACACGAATAAAGCAAACAAATCCAGTGAGCTTTGAATCCATTGTCTTGCTATCCCCTGACAACTCTTGCTAGTCTCATCCCAAAACATAATTTTTTGCACATCTGTTCTATACAGCCATACAATAACTGAAAGTTTAAAAAACAAAATCACAAGAACTACATTTTTTTACCCTCAGATATTCTCGATGGCTAGGTCTGCCTCTTTTGTGTGACAGCACTTGAACCTTTTTCTCTTCTCCCTGGCGAAGGATTAACTTATAAATCTTAATTCTTTTCTCCAAGCATCACATGAAGTTCACATGACATTTGTGAGGATTTAGATTAAATCTGCGTGCGACACCTGCGCTGCGATTTACAAAATCAAAACTCCATAGGAAATCTGTAATTACAAAGACAGGATTAAGTTTCCCTGCAATGATAATCGCCACTCATATTTAACTATAGGATAATGCAAATTAATGTGTCTGCTAGGATGAGAGGCCTAGTTTAGGCCTACAGAGGGAAAAACATTTTCTTCATAATATGGACCACTTCAAACAAAAAGGTGTCATTAGGCCAGAGTGTTTAGCTTTTAAGGTTTACAGGAGATTTCTAGAAAAGTTGCTTTCAGAAGAGAGGAACAAAATATGAGAAAGCTTGGGTCAACCCATGAAATAAAATTTTCAAACAAAAATACATATAAAAATGCAATATTTCAGCCCCAAATTTGAAGGGGAGAGACATAAAATAAAAGTAAAATTTGAAATAATTTAATTTTTCTGCAAGGGCTAAAATCATAGATTAGGCTCTCACGAAAACCTAAAAGTAAAAAACCTGTGGCCTTGGGGTATAAGCAGACAAGAATAAAGATCAATTTACCCTGTACATCTGTGCAGGCTGATCTAGGCATTTACTGTCTGCTTATACAATCATTGGATACCATGGAATGTGCCGCAGAAGGCAAAGTTTCTGATGAGACTGCTGCATAGCTCCAGATAAGAGAGATAAATATGTTTCTTGTTTCTCCACAAAAACATATGTTGTGGGTACTCATTAGAAGTGGCTCGGCACCTCTGATAAGTAATCCACAACATATGTTAATAAGGAGAAATAAGGGAAAGAAATTCTTAATATTGTCTTGTTTACAAAATGACCCTTGCCAGTTTTTTGGATATTAAGATAGCCTGGATTATTGTGGTTTGTTTTGATAAGAAAATGGTGGTTTTCCCTGTTGCAAGCATGTCATTTCATTCTCCTCGGGGCAGCAATAACTACTGAGTTGTAATATTCTCCATCCTCAATTTTAACACTTAGCATGCTAGGTTAACATTTCAGCAGATATTTCAAATACTTTTTTCTTTTTTTTCTTAGAAACAAGTTTTTTTTGTTTGTTTGTTTTTTTCATTTCATGGCAAATTTTCTCCCTAGGAGACAATTTGGAAATCTGGGAAAACTGATGTTAATTTGTCAATTCTGTTATTATCCACGGAGTGCAAAGGGTTATAAGTACTGAAAATTTATTGAAGTTTACTGAACTGACTCTAAATATTTGGACAGACAGGTCTGAGAAACAGTATAGACCCAGATCAGATGCTGCAGATTAGTGTCTGCATTGTTTGCTGCAAATCCAGCAGTCGTTTGTATATATCAACGAGTAGTAAAATGGCCTAGTTTAAATTTTAGGACAAGTTTGGTTAAGGAAGGTAAGGAGTTTAGATGTCACAATATTTATGGTGTATACGGTACTTTTGAGTGGTAATCTGAATTCAATAGCACACTGGGATAACATTTATTGGTACAAAGTGAAAATGATAATAATTTGGGATACTCATAAGATAAAAGATTTTGGCTTTTGCCTGTAAGGTCTTAATTGCACAGAGCCTCTCGTTATCACTCCATCCTCTCAATATGACTTACATAATGTTAAAAGGTACATAAAATACAACAAATCATCAACATAATCATCTTGCTCTGCCCATTATCTGGTGACAAATTTATTTTTACATATACTTCTTCTATATTTTTTACCTGAAACATAGCTCTAGATAAGAGGGAGAATCAGGTAAATATTTTTCTTACCTGTATTTCTCCACAAAAATATATGTTGTGTTACTCATTATTAGAAGAACCTCAGTGAGGCACTTCTAATGAGTACCTGCAACATATGTTTTTTTGTTGTTTTTTTTGTGGAGAAATAAGAAAAGTATCATCAATTTTTGGTTGAAAAAAGCATGGAGCTATGTTTGAAGTGGTTCCCAGCTCTAGTTATACTGTATTTACCCTAAGTATTTACCCTTAACTCCAAAGCTTCTACTTATCTTAAAATTAGAACTGTGTTTATCTACCTGTCAATGTGTCTTAAATTTGCTGGATGAGTGGCAAACAGTTTAGACCCTGATCAGATGCATCAATACTCTTGGGGTTAAAACATTATTAATAACTTAATTCTTACCCTGCTGAATAAAATAAGATGCCACTCCTGCTTCTAATTTTCAGCCAATCAGGTGACTTGATCTGGGTTTTTGATAGAAAGTCACATATTTAATGACAAACAGTGCAGATCGCTTCTTCAGAAGCCAACTGATCTGGATCTACACTGTTTGCTAAGACAGGGCATGCCGTGTTCAGCAAGAGAAGGGTTAACCCATTTTAGTCTGTGGACCCGCAAAAGGGTAACTGGCAAACATTGCAGACCCAAATCAGATGCCTGAGAATGTGGCATCTGATCAGGGTTTTGCAGTTTGCATTAAACAAAGGAATTTCTATAAAACAGACAGTAATGATAAAAACTAACCAGACACCCTGCTGAGTTGGAAATAGAAGGGTCCAAAGAGTTGTGGTAGAAGAGTCCACTCAATGTAAATAGGTTAATAACTTAATTTACACTCAATCCAAACAGAATATGGTTAAAAGAGGTATACAAAGACAACCTTGAGATTGTTGGAGCTTGACTTTATTATCTAAATATGGAACTACTGTGTCTTTGTTTCCGCAAATAAAAGTAGTTAATATTGAGGAAAGTATTAATTTCCTTATCTGTTTAATTGGCTGTATTATTTTTGTAATAATGGATTTATCATTGGAGTGATAATCCTTCTAATTAAATATTGTGTTCAATTTCCTGTCTAATCTTAATATGGGGCCCAGTGGCATGCAGGGTAAAATAATTCAGCAGACATTTTGAAATATTTTTCCCAGAAAATAGACTGATATTTCATGTTTTTCTCTTCTTCATTTTTTCAGCAAAAATAATGCTTGATATTCCATGTGAATTATCTGCTAGGCAGATGCTTCCAAATGAAATATCAATCCTTATTTTCACTAAATAAAAAAAAAACAAACAGAGTATTCTTTGCTGCTCACTTGCCTGTTGAGGATTAAGGCATCTTTCTGCCTTTTTCTTTTACATAAAAATTGAAAAAAAAAAACAACAAAAAAAAAAAACCTTTTTGTATGAATAAAAATGCATTTTTACATTTCAGTTTAGTTCATTTCAGATTTGTTTAATTAATTTTAATTAGGAGAGATCGTTATTTTCAGCAATATGAAAAATTCATTGAACTTGAGATAGGATTTTACTACCTTTACCCTTGAGCAAACAGTACATTGATAATATTTCTCCTCTTTTCTGGGAAAAATAAGAAAAATATTTCAAAATGTCATCTGCTGCAGTGCTAAGTATTAATTTAGTGTAATTGAGAATTAGATAGATTAGTTTTTAAGATTAGTTTAAAGATTAGTACTCAGGATTTAAGTCTTTCTCTTTGTCATCATTATCTCTTTAATTATTTTCTTCCTTAAGATAATTAGCCACTCTTAATTGTTTGCTTCCTCCATGTCATAAAAAATTGTTTTATATATTAGGGAACTGATAATTCTGGACATTGTAACATTCAGTTAATAATAAGAGAGTTGGTGTGCAATATGTATCTGAAAATTAAAAGGCCAACAAAAGTTGCTTTTAGAAAATTTTCATACAGTTTCAAAGGTAAGCACAAGCATTTATTTTGTTTTATTCTATTCTATTTTATTTTATAAATTTGCTTTTCTAATAGTGGTTATTTATTTATTTATTTTTGTATAAATTTGGGAAAATAAAAAAAAATAATATCACTTGTTTGTTGTCTACTGTAGTCATCTTCAGCATGCAGAAATAATCTTTGTTACAGCCAGTCTTAACATATACTTAAGGAGCCTGGATAGACTTGGTAGATTTTCCACCATTTTTACAAGGGAGACAACTTTTGTTATTTCCTGCACTTCAAATCCCTTCTGAAAAGGAGTCTACTCTAAAAGGAAAGAATTTGCTCCTCTTGGGAATAAATTCTTTTCATTTAGAGTAGACTCCTTTTCAGAAGGGTCTGGCAAAAAGCTTTTGACAGAGTTGCCTCCCTTGAATGTGTATTAGATTCCACTTAAATATCTTAATATGCTGGTAAATCTAATTCGTATTCTCTTAGATATAAATTAGCTCATCTTTTCTGTTTATCTGTTATTAATTTTGGCACTTATGTTTTATTCTTTGCAAATTCCGGCACAGCATGAAAATTAAATCCGAGTAGTTGAAGAGCTTTACGGAGTATAATATTCCAAAACGCATTATGCATGATAGTCTGCGAAATTATCGCGTACATCTTCTCGCAGGATTTCATATATTTGTAGGGGAATCAAAAAGATCAGAAGTGGATATGTACTTTCACATGATAATGTGTACCAATTAGTTTTAACATTGAGCATGCTGGGGAAAAAAAATTATCAGATAATAGTTTGACATATTTTTCATGTTTTATCAGAAAACGGGCTTTGACATTTCATGCACATTAGGAGACTCTTTGCATGAAATGTCAAAACCTATTTTCTGGAAAAAATAAGAAAACTATATATCATCAGGTTGTAGTCTGCTGAATTTGCCCAGTGTGTGGTAAAGGTTATAATGAGTTTGATTTCTTTGATAGTTTTTAACCCATGTCTTGCTGAACCCAGATATACCCTGCCTTTGCAAACAGTGTAGATCCAGATCAGTTGGCTTCTGAAGAAGCCAACTGATCTGGATCTACACTGTTTGCCATTAAGTATGTGACTGTATAGTAACAATCTGGATCAAGTAATCTGATTGGCTGAAAATTAGATGTGGGTGTGGCATCTTATTTTATTCAGCATGACAAGGGTTAAAGATTAGCATGTTGGGTTAAACTTCCAGTAGCTGACTCTTTGAAATATTTTTTTTTTTTTTTTTCAGAAAATAAAGGCTTTGACATTTCATGCAAATTGTATCCTTTGCAAGAAATGTCAACCCTATTTTCTGAGAAAAATAAGAAAAACATTATCAGTGCGGAATTTGCCCAGAGAATGGTAAAAGGTAACTATACCTGCAGCTTATCATGAAATATGAGAAACAATTTCTATGGTAGGTGTCTGCAAAATAATTAAAGCTTAATAAGTTCATTTATTTGAATATTTTCTATTAGATTTAATACGGAGATTGTACTTCTTACAGTTTTAACGTTCTTGCAGTTTTAACTTTTAGCACTCTAGGTAAAAATTGAGCAGACAACATTTTGAAATACTTTTCTTATTTTACCCTGAAAGCAGGTTTTGACATTACATGCTAATTGCCTCCATTGGAGACAATTTGCATGGAATGCCAAAGCTTGTTTTCTGGGAAAAATAAGAAAAATGTCATTAATTTGTTGTCTGCTGAATTAACCCAGAGAGTGGTAAAAGTTAATCACATTTTCTTTGATAATGACAAATATGATAAAAATCATTCGATTTTATGTTATTTATTTGGTTCTTAAATACCTGTTTTTGCCAGCTTCTCGAGATTTAAATGAGATTTTAATGTTTTTTCTGCAAATATTACTCATATAATGACCTATTAACTGAACTTTGCAGTAGAAAAAGTAGACTTGGCTGGCAGTAGATTATTGGGTGATGGCACTTAGTTTCTCTTAAATTATGTTTTAAATGTATTTTTTGTTTATAAAATTCATTTTTTCTAATCATTTAATCTCTGCTTTTACAGAATAAGCACACTTGAAATTTACGATTAGGAAACACATTACATGGGGATTATACCAATCAGAAAAATAGTCCGTAACTTGTAATGTCATCATGGAAGAATTTGATAATCATTTCGTGGATTATAAAATATACATCTTGGATGGGATTTTCAAATTAAGTGCACTCAAAGCAGCATCTGAGGATTTGGTTGTCGACAAGAGGGGTACCGGCTGATTACATAAGAGATACGCATCTTGAAATTCTTGAGAGGTTGATAGCCTGAATGTATTTTATTCTCATTAGTAGAAGCATCTAGATTAACTATTAAGATGTTCTTATTACCAGTATGTATAAAATGCACTTAGAGATTTTCCGAGAAATGATTACTAGAAGCCACATGTCCCAGAATTCCATTTTTCTACGGTTGAATCAGTAAGACCTTGCAGCAAATACAAAATTTTTTTATCAAATGTAAAATGATTATATCAAACAAAACAGTGTCTTAGAGTATGTATGAAAATGAGCAGATTTAAATCATTGGGGTGTGCATCCACATAGTTTTATCATCTAGGTAGATATTTTTCGTATTTCTCAATGAAAAGATATGTTGTGGGTACTTGCTGGAATCACCTCATCGAGGTGATTCCAGCGAGTATCACAATATATGTTTTTGTGGAGAAGTAAGAAGAATATCAGTACGTTGAGAAAAGCACTTTTGCCAAGCATTGATGTATTCTACAGTGCACAATGATACTGTACATGTAGGAGGATGGTAAAGGGCCTGATCCGACTCCATCGCTGTCAGCAAATGCCTTGAAGACGCTGATTGCTTCATGCTGCCCAAATATTGTACATTCTAAAAATAGGTGTCCCAAAGCCATTTATTGAAAAAAAAAGTAGGAGTCCCACTATGTAATTTTGCCGAATTCCTCTGAAAAGTAGGAGTCCTAGGAGCCAATCCATATTTGGAGTTAATGAGAACCCTGATTGTACATCAAGTGCTGTATTATATTCCATGGTCTCCCATTGTTTCCAGTAGCCATACACATTCTCTCAGTAAGGAGTTAACAATTAGCATGCTGGGTAAAATTTTCAGATGACATATTGAAATATTTTTCTTATTTTTCCCCCAAAACAGGTTTTGACATTTCATGCAAATTGTCTCCATTGAAATGTCAAAACCTGTTTTCTTTTAAAAATAAGAAAAATATAAAGTCATCTGCTGAATTAGCACAGAGAGTGATAAAGGATTAAGGTATCTGAATACTTTGGGTATATTCATATCACATTGTTATTGTATAGGCAAATTTTGGGTGTTTTTTTGTTATCCATATCAGTGCTCCAGCTAGCCCTATGTAGAAGGGTGGGTCGCCCCTCTTGCCCTCTCCTGCCACCCCTCTGCCCTTCTGAAGCTGCCCTCTGCCTTATTTCCAGGCATAAAACCCTACATTTTGCTGAAAATTTCATGAAAATCGGACAAAAATTTAAAAAGTTATCAATGTGTAAAGGTCAGTTATATGTGTATTCTAGTCTGAGGCATTTATTGTGGAATGGGATTATATTTTGTAACATGTCATGATACTTAGCATATCACACGACACATGGTGCCCTCATTCTTGTATGACCGTGCAGAATGTGCCCTACCTGGCACCCCTCTGCCCTAAAATCCTAGCTGGAGCACTGCATATGCTTCCTCTTTTTACGCCAACTAGCTTGTACTCGTTGAATACAGTATTTGGCATATTCAGATACTATAAACTTTACCATACTTATCATAGCTCTTGATAGCCTTGCCGAGGCGCTTCTAATGAGTACCTGCAACATATGTTTTCATCGAGAAATAAGAAAACTATTTACCTGATACCCACTCTTATTTAGACCTATACTTATTCAAAAAGTGCAAACTCTTTAATAAATAGTGTGGACCCCAATCAGATGCTGCATTCTGTGGCAGATAACCTTTACCACAATTAATATATATTATTTTTTTTTCCCATAAAATAGGCTTTGACATTTCATGCAAATTGTCTCTTTAGGAGGTGATTTGCATGAAATGTCAAAGCATATTTTATGGGAAAAATAAAAAAATATTTCAAAATGTCTGCTGAAATTTTTCTCATCATGCTAAGCATTTAAAGAGTTTCTTAGGAGAACCATTTTTTTTTTTTTTTTTTTTTTTTTGAATTAAAAGAGTTTCTAAGGGGGATCACTCTGGATTACCAGCATTCTTACAGCCAGGTGATAAGCATCTTGCAGGATTATGCATTTAAGATAGAACTGATTTAATTTCTGATTTGAATGTCAAAATGACTTCTTTTAAAGTGAAGAGATAAAAGAAAATCTTCCTTTTTCCAATGCAAATGACCAGTGCTGTTTTGTGAAATATCTTTTCAGTATCAGTAAACCAGAATTTGTATTTTGCATGCGGTAAATAAGTTTTGTCAGCAGAGATTTTTATCAGCAAAACTAAGAAATATGTTGGAATTAATTTGAATTTAATCTTTTTTAAGATACCAAGACCCTAACATCATTACACCTGCAGAGAGATCTTACTATATATACTGCAGTGATGGCTTCAGTTAAGAGGGGTGTCCAGAGAAAGATTTTTCTTATTTCTCCATGAAAACATATGTTGTGTGTACTCATTAGAAGTGCAGTATTTGAAAGGCAAGGCTCAAGCTTCTCCTTTCACAGTCTTTAGCATTTCTCCTTACCGTTAGCCCTCTCTGGTCAAAGTCATTTTTTTAGTCAGCAGATGACATATGAAAAAAAAATCTCAGAAAATAGGGCTTGACATTTCAAGTAAATTGTTTCTGAAAAAAGATTAGAATGTAGTGTGTAATTAAGGTCTACACTGTTGCTCATTCAGTAGTTTTTAGATACTGCTCCAGGTAGAATGTGGACTTGTTCAAATTTTAAGACAAGTAAGATAAGTACAGTAATTAAATCATACTGTAGAAAAGGTGCTTTTTTTCAATTAAAAAGTATTGATACTTTAATTTTTCCAGCGGCGCTTCTAATGAGTACTCATGGCATATCTTAAGATGTCATGCTGAATAGATTAAGATACCACACCCATTTCTAACTGTCAGCCAATCAGATTACATAATCCAGATAGTTGATATAAATTCACATACTGAAAGACAAACAGTGCAGATCCAGATCAGTTGGCTTCTTCAGAAGCCAACTGATCTGGATCTACACTGTTTTCAAAAGCAGGTCATATCAGGTCTCAGCAGGACAAAGGTTAATAATTGTTTCCATGGAGAAAAAAATATTCATCTGAAGTCTGATCAGGGTCTACACTGTTTGCCACTCTTCCAGCAGCTAGTTTAAGATACACCATTAGGACTTGTTCAAATTTTAGGACATTTATGGTAAGGAAATAAGGTTTCCGACTATTAAAGGAAAATTCGGCATCACCTCAATTATCGCCTTGTCTGGAGCAATATGATTCCAAGGTTAGACAGGTTATCTGGCTTTTCTGATGGCATAAAGATTTAAAGACATGCAGTGGTGATTCAAGGTTTCATTATGCATAGACTTTCTGTAAAATGAATGTGGAAAAATGATCAGAGCTGTTTAATGTCGTCTATACTTTGATGAAACTGCTTGATTTACGACTTTTTCCTTGCATCATAACGGTTTTCTGTCCTTACTTACATATTGTTGAAAGAAATCGGATTTTCTGTCCTTATGATTTTGTTAGACCTAAAATTGGAAAACTGATGCATAAGTGTGATACAAATTGGTAAATAATAAGAAAGAATTCCAAAATTTGCCAAAAGATTAGCCGCGCCATTGGTAAAATGTAGATCTAATATTTACAGTTGTATATCCTCAGAAAATGTGTTTACCCAGGAATATCTTCACCAAATTGCTATGCTTAAGTTGGATTATGGGTCTGAATTTTATATTTGTTTCTACGGAATATCATAATTAAGGATCAAGGTTTCAGCCGAGATAAATCTTTCACTTTACTGCGGATTACGGACAAAATAGAACTTCTTTGTACAATCGGAGAAATCTGGATTTGCAACGATAAGAACAGCAAACGACATGTTCTGCCATAGCTTTTTCTTTTAGGATTGAGATGCTTACTTCTCTGTTTTTTGTTGTTTTTTTTTTGTATGAGTATATGTAGATGTTACTCAAACCTCCTGATAAGGCAGTAATTTTGGTGATTGTTTTGGAATAATTTTATTTTTTCACCAAAATATATCTTGTGGGTAATTTTTGGAATTGCCTCTCTGAGGCAGTTCCAACAAGTACCCACAAGATTTTCTGAATACTCTAGTGTTCAAGAGCTTAATTTGTATTGGTAGATTTAATGAAAAGTTTGCTTTGGTGTGTGGTTAGATAGATTGGTTACAGTAGGCAGATTTTAACTGAAAGTTTGTGCTTTGGTTTGTTAAGGCAGATTGAATGAAGTAGGCTGATTTGTCTGAAAGTTTGTGCTTTGGTGTGTTCAGGCAGATTGTTTAAAGTAGGCTGATTTATTGAATGTATGTGCTTTGGTTTGTTCAGATGGATTAAGTAAAGTAGGCAGATTTAAGTGAAAGTCGGCTGTGGTAGTATTAAGGTGAGTAGGGAATATACAAAAAAAAAAAAAAAAAAAAAAAAAGACTTGTGAAAATACATGTGCAAGTAAAGGAGAAAAAAATTAACTGCACAAATGTTTAAAGGTAAGTACTTGTTGCCTTTTCTATGAAGATTTTGGACTGCTGAATCACTTAGGCCCTCCCCTCAGTGTGATTTTAAGATCCCTTTCTTCCTGTCAGTTTCTTAACTCATGATTCTAGAAAGGATTAAATTATGAGTAACATTATAACCCCCAAAGTTCAGACTGTAAGAGCCATGAATTAGTGAGTGATTGCCTGATTTTACTAATGTTGACAAGGGAAGTAAGCAATCTTGCAAAGGGAGGCAGTTAGATTGCCTCCCTTTGACAGTTAGATTATCTCCCTTTCCAAATATGGATATAACCTTTTCATTCATCAGTAAACTCAGGTTTATATGGTATGTTTAAAATGTACTGGCTCCAGTCAGACAGGGTATCAGCATAGTATACACATATGCGTATTTCAAATACACAGTCTTTGGACTTTGTACCTTGCAGACTGTAGGAATCTTGAGTCCATGCGATAAGCTATAAGCATAAACAATAAGCTTACTGTATATGTGTTTGTCGCAAATGACCCACATGAGTTAATGTGTTGTTAAAGCTGAATTCATCAATACTGAATATGTGTTGCAATACTGCATATCAGTTCTGTGTATGTGTATCAGTACTATATATATGTATCAATACTATATGTATATGTGTCAATACTGTACATGTGTATCAACATTGTATATGTGTATCAATATTGTATATGTGTGTTGATACTGTATACAGTGCTTGCACTAACTGTCAAAATCAGGAAGTCCCAGGACTTCCTGGCTCCAATATCTGGAAGTCCTGATGTTCAAATTTTTTCGCTCACTTTCAGAAATTCAACCTCAATATTCTTAAACTCTCATTTATGGAGTAAAACTGACATTGTTAAGCTAAATAACACGTAAATTCATTCTAAATTTTTGTTATAAATGACTAAAAATCTTTAAAAGTTGGGAGTCCCAGACTTCCTGGCGTTGATTTTTGGAAGTCCCAGGGCAATTTTTGGGAGTATCTGACTCCCAGTCTTCCCTTAATGCAAGCACTGTGTCTGAGGTATTTGTATGCCAATAAAAGTTTCTTATCTAATTTCAGGTAAATTCATTCTAAATTTTTGTTATAAATGACTAAAAATCTTTAAAAGTTGGGAGTCCCAGGCTTCCTGGCGTTGATTTTTGGAAGTCCCAGGGCAATTTTTGGGAGTATCTGACTCCCAGTCTTCCCTTAATGCAAGCACTGTGTCTGAGGTATTTGTATGCCAATAAAAGTTTCTTATCTAATTTCAGGTACAAAGTCATTGCCGATTCATTGTATCATTGAACAGACAAGTGGACAGCCATCATTTGAAACCTCTTCAAATGAAACGTCTACGCACAACTCCATTGAGCTTGACAGCTACGCAATATTACCAGGAACAACGCTTCTCTCCGAATGTGTCAGGGCGGCCCTGGTGAAGCTGGGATACAGTTCTTCAGAGGCTATGGGGGCCAAAGGTGTGGTATATTTTTTTCTCAGAGAATGTTAATAAAGTAAGGCCAAAAAAAAAAAAAAAAAGTTGTATTAGATTTTCAGACACCACCACATCTGTCCAAAAGGTCTCTCATATATGATTTTTTTCATAAAAGTTTTTTTCCAACCCACGAAAATATGCGACACTGAATTTTACTCGCTTATCTGAGAATCATTTCTTACTAAATTGCAATTTAGACCACAAACATATGGCATTCTTACTTACTTGCAAAGAAAATTGGTAAATTACAATCTGTTTATGTTGTTTGGGACTTTAAACTTGCAGATAGATAGATTTTAGATACTTCTGGTCGAATTTTGTTTAGCCAAACAAACCCAAATGTCCAAGAATGTAAAATAAAAGTAAAAATAAAAAGCTGCCCGCACACATCTATTTTTTGAAAAAAAATTCTGAGAATCTAATAACATTTTTTTTTTTGGCCTAGTATAAAGTCCCATTGTTTTGTGTACATAAGGATATTCACTTATTTATTTAACTTTTATCACTCTCCAGGCAAATCTGGCAGACAACAAATTGATAATATTTGTCTTAATTTTCTAGAAACAGTGTTTGACATTTCAAGCAATTTTTTTTTTTTCAATTTGCATGAAAGGTCAAACTTTACTTTCTAAAATAAAAAAAAAAACATTGTCTGCTGAATTTTTTACCCAGCATTCTAAACATGAACATAGCCTTAGATTAAGAGGTACATGTATATCCAGCAGATATAATTTTTTTTAATTTTGCTTTCAAAATACTCACCGTGTTTATAAGAATCATATATCAGTAAGTCAATTCTAATGAGTACCACACCGTTTTTTCTGGAGAAACAAATCAGTGTTTGATTAAAAAAAATCATATTCCCCCAAAGCCTAAATAAAATTGCAGCAGATGACATTGGACATTGTCATATGAAATATTAAGCCTTATTTTATATATATAAATTTCATCTGCTACAGTTATGAATAGTGTACAGCTTTTAACATCAATGACTTTGTGACTCAGTGCATTTTATTTTGATGAATTCATGAGATGTTGAAAAGGACGTGGTTGTTGTGGTGAGAAAGTCATGTGATGTCATTGGTACAATATGAGCATAGGTTTTAATTAGATTTGACAGAGATTCGCAAATGGAAATATTTTACCTTTTTTGTTGGCTGTATATCTGCAAAATGTATTAACTATTAACACTCTGGGCTAATTCAGCAAACCACATATTGATGAGATTTTTCTTATTTTCAAAAAATATTTCAGTATGTCGTCTGCTGAAAATTTTACCCAGAGTGCTAAGCACTAACCATAAAGCATGATTGACAATAGCTGCAGGAAGTGTCCACATGGCCTAGTAGTGATTAGCGCTCCTGACATCGAATCACACGTCTCAGTTTGAATCCTGCTACAGGTGGAATTCAGCTCTTGACTGTACATCACTTCTGTGGCTATTCATTGGCATTGTCTCACTAAGGTGACAATTCTATTTACAATGCTCCAGCTAGTCCTATGTAGAGGGGCGGGCCACCACTCTTGCCCTCTCCTGCAGCCCCTCTGCCCTTCTGACGCTGCCCTCTGCCTTATTTCAACTCCAGACATAAAACCCTACATTTTGCTGAAAATTGCATGAAAATCGGACAAAAAGTTAAAAAGTTATCAATGTGTAAAGGTCAGTTTTATATGTATTTTTGTCTGAGGCATTTATTGTGGAATAGGATTAAATTTTGTAACATGCCACGATACTTAGCATATCACATGACACATGGTGCCCTCGTACTTGTATGACCGCTTAGAAAGTGCCCTACTTAGCACCCCTCTGCCCTAAAATCCTAGCAGGAGCACTGATTAAGTGCCTACAAGATATGTTTTGGTGGAAAAAAATAGTTTCTGAATGCTTTCAATAACTTTATTGTACTCTATATTACATTTTAATGTCTCTATTGAACTAGGTGCCATACAGATAAAGAACTGGAAGCCATTAGTTTTTGAAGCCATCACAGATGAGAAAACTTCAACTATTGAAGATATTTTAGGGGAGTTAACTCAGGTGGCTACACTCAGGATACGTATCTGCAGGTAATGGTTGATTATTTTTTTCTTGGAATTCATTATTCGGTATTACTGGAGTCGAGCCTGTGGGACAACCAACAGACCTGTATATGAGTAGTTTCAGATAAGGGGATAATTCTAGTATGATTTAAAATGATTTTTGTTGTATCTGCACCAAAACATATTGTGGTACTCAATGGGCAGTTCCATTGAGTACCTATGGTGCAAAAATTGTCATCTGATTAGTCTCTTTATCTGGAATAGTGTTAACCCTGGTCCTGCTGAACCCTTATATACCTTGTCTTTGCAAACAGTGTAAATCCAGATCAGCTGGCTTCTGAAGTTGGCTTCTTCAGAAGCCAACTGATCTGAATCTGCACTGTTTGTCATTAAGTACGCAAATTTGTACTAACTAACTGGATCAAGCATTCTGATTGGCTGAAAATTAGAAGTGGGCATAGTATGACAAGTGTTAACACATACATAATTTGATTGGCCTACACATGCATGCAATGTGGTTAAGAAGTTTGCTGTTCCCTCCATTATATTCTAGAATCAAGCAGCAGAAGGGTAAGGTTTTGATCAGATTGTGCAGTTTCAACAGAGCAGCAGTGCCATCTGATCTGACCCTTTAACCCTTAAAGCGCCAGTCACAACTATTTGTCGTCTGCCTTGTCTTCTGCCAGTTACTTTAAAAGTCATTTCTGCAAACAGTTTGGACCCAGCTCAGACTGCTCCTTTAGGAGCAGTCTGATCTAGGTCCACACTGTTTGCCTGTATGCAAAAAATAGGTTTGAAAAGTTTGCAAGAATATTCAGCAGACGACATAAATAGACAACATTTTCAGATGCAGATTTTTTTGGCGTTTTAAGGGTTAATCTTTGCTAATTTAGTAAGCTAACTTTTCTTGTTACTTAGATTTTTAAATGGTCAAAAACTTGACAAGACTGCACAAGGTGATCAGAGTATTTACCTACTGTTTGTATCTGACATAGACTCAGCAATTGATAGACAGCACAGATTTTGCAAGTTAATGTAGCTGCTCAGATAAGGTCCTGTTGTTTACCCACAGCACTCCGTTATTTACCCAGGCTGACTGCTTCACTGGATATTTCTTGCAGATTAGTTTTATCTTATAAAGTAAACATTTTGTAATTTAGTTAGATTTCTAATCATTGCAGAAGTCACCAAAAAAATCATTGTCATTTCCGTAAAATTTTGTGATCACTGAATTATTTGAGTAAATTACAAAGCTCATAAAGTTATATAAATTACCCTAAATATTTGGACACCTATATAAACTACACTGTAATACTAAATTTTGAAATAATTACCATATTTACTGTAAAGTTGGGACACATTAACTCCTTACCATACTTACTCTTAAATTTGAAGAAATCCAGTTTTTACTACTTGTTGTGGCTTAAAAAATTGTTGGTTTGCTGTACTCTACCTACGCACCAAAATTGGCCCTTCCCAATTTTTTTTTTTTTTTTTTTTTTTTGCCATTCGAAGATTTTTTTCCAAAAAAGCCTACAACAGACAGATTTACATTCACTACAATATTTTTTATCTTAAACTTTATTTTCAGTTGCAGACAATGTTTTGAAATATATTTTTATAGACATCATTTTTGACCAGTAAAGGAAAAATTATATCTGATTCAAAAAAACAAAAAGAAAAAAAAGTTGACCTACCTACCTACCCATTCTGAAATTAATTGGTAGGAGCACAGCAAACAAAGAGTGTTTTAACCCTTCTCTTGCTAAACATGACATGCCCTGTCTTAGCAAACAGTGTAGATCCAGATCAGTTGGCTTCTGAAGAAGCCAACTGATCTGGATCTGCACTGTGTCATTAAATATGTGAATTTCTATCAAAAACCTGAATCAGGTAATCTGATTGGCTGGAAATTAGACGTGGGCGTGGCATCTTAATTTATTCAGCATGACAAGGGTTAAGGATGGCCTGACGTATCTGAAAACTACTAGATGAGTAGTAAACAGTGTAGATCCAGATCAGATACTGCATTGTGCATCATCTGATCTAGGTCTACACTGTTAGCTTAGGCATGTCTGTCCAAATACTTAGGGTAAATATATTACCTGGTGATGTGCCAGGAAAGTGCTAACTGTATAAAACAAACAGTTCAAATATTATGGGTCTACACAGATTGCTCAGTCCTGTTTAGGGGGTAAATACATTAACAAAATTGTTCAATATTAAAGAAAATTGCTGGAAAAAAATTATTAAAAACAGGATATCGGGGTGAGAGACAATGTCAATAACGTGCCTGCATCAAATTTATTTTCAAGTTATCATTACATAATTGTAAATATTAAATTATCTTGTCCTTACAGTGTTTGTTTTAGTAGAATGGACATTTACATGTAATTTTAATGATTGTCTAATCACATTAATAACTGTGCGAATGCACTATTTGTTAATTAATATTGACATTTTTACATGCTGAGAAATAAATCCATAAAAAAAAAAAAAAAAATACTGTAGTGTGGCACAACATAAATTAAGGGTCACTGTCGGTTGTGTGTTTGAAATGTGCAAACCCAGACCAGATTTTGTGAATGTGCAGGCTATTCTGAGATTGCACCTTCTTGATATAGGAACCATTCTCCTTGTCAAGATGCTTATTTTCACAAGAATTCATATACACTTACATGCTGGGTAAAAATTTCCTCAGATTATACTGACAAAATAGGATTTGACACTCCATGCAAATTGTCTCTTATGTGATTTTGTATCAACAACCAGAATCAAGTAATCTGATTGGCTGAAAATTAGAAGTGGCTTTGGCATCTTAATTTATTCAGCATGGCAAGGGTTAAAGTCAAGATTTCTTCCCAATACTTGTGGAATGTAAGTGTGACAGAATTAAAACCTGTAACCTAGTGGTTTGTTCTAATTCCAATTCCAAGTTGAATTGTTTTATTTGTTAGTTCTGTTTACTGATTCAGATTGTGTTTCTGACTCTGAATTCCTCCCAGAAATTCAGCCAGCACTTTATGGGCACATCCCCGGGTGGTTGAATGAAAGGGTCAAATTTTAGGATAAGTGCAAAAAGGAGAAATTACCATGTTTCCTGTATAGAAAAAACTCACATGTTGAATGTAAACCCCCAGTCTATGTTTTCCCTATATTAGAAGTCTCCATGCCCCCATTGCAGCCTTAAGAAACAACATATTATGTGTTGTGTAGATATAGAGTAGCAGGACGTTGATTTTGTAATGCGGGAACGTTTTGTATTAATCGCTACGTTTTTACAGTTCGGTTAAAACCAGTTCAGCAGAAGAGGTGAAGGAGAAGTTGTTGCAGCTACTTCTGAACCAGTCTCACAGCCTCTTAGCTAATGCAGGATGCCCCATAGAGAAGGTAAGAATTCTCCATCATTTGTCTACCTTAACCCATTTATGCCGAGTGGATTCTTCACCTTAATGCTTTGGACCGGTCCATTTCTAGTTAAAGGCTCCATATTCCTCAAAAATAGACATTTTTTATCCAAGAAAGTTTTAATAAATTGGTATATGGTATTAATACACTAAAATGTGGCAACTGACAGCCTGTAAAATTTCAGTACGTCTCTCATTTTTAAACTGGATCAAAAATGAAAGGATTTTTTATCGTACCTCTGAATTAATGTTGCCAACACTAATTCAGAGATATGATAAAAAATCATTTCAATTTCAAAACTGTGAGACTAACAAATTCTACAGGCTGGCAGATGCCACATTTTATAATCGTATTATACCATGTATCAATTTATTAAAACTTTCTTGGATAGAAAATGTCTATTTTTGAGAAATATGGAGCCTTTAAGGGATGTCTGGTTAGTTTTTATTATTACCATTTTTTATAGAAATTCTTCTATTTAATGCAAACAGCATAGACCCTGATCAGACGTGGCATTCTACAGTGTCTGATCTTTGGCTACGCTGATCGCTAATGTCCCTTTTATGGGACGCTAGGCTTATATGGGTTAATCCTGGTCCATCTGAATACAGATATACCCTGCCTTTGCAATCAGTGTAGAACCAGATTGGTTGGCTTCTTCAGAAGCCAACCGATCTGGTTGTACACTGTCATAAAGTATGTGAATTTGTATCAACAACCTGGATCAAGTAATTTGATTGACTAAAAATTAGAAGTGAGGGTGGCATCTTGATTTATTCAGCTTGGCAATGGTTAACCCATTTTAGAATAAACTGCCCTCACATTATATATTGAAAGAGTCGAATTTCAATTTAAGGCTATGCAATTTAGATATTCCAAGAGAAAAACAGCTATACTATTTGCAAACAGTGGAGACCCTGATTGGATGCCACATTCTGCAGCATCTGATCTGGGTTTGCCAATGCCCTTTTGGGAGGGGGGGGGGGGCGCGGGGGGAGGGGGGGGGCGGGGCGGGGGGTTCCATAATTAAACGGAATAGTTACATACAGCTATACTTATGCATTTGAAGATGTAAGGTATGTTCCATTGTGGTTGTAAGACTGCATAGCACTAGTTAAGGGCTTTTTCAATCCAAAAGTACTGATATTTTACTTATTTCTCCACGAAAATGTATGTTGTGGGTACTCATTAGAAGCACCTTGGGATCACGAAAAAATATGTTGAGGTACTCATTAGAAGTGCCTCAGCAAGGCACTTCTAATGAGTACCACAACATATGTTTTCGTGGAGAAATAAGAAAAATATTTACTGGATACCCTCCTCATCAAGACCTATGATTTAGAGGCAAATGATTGTAAGAAACATCTGCGAGATTATAAGAACATTTTTGCAAGATGGAGACTAGTAAGTATAACCATGCAGTCTGGAAAGAGTATACATTCTTCCTTAAACAATATCTGATGCACAATGAAAGAAAAGAGCCCTTGAACTAGCAAAAAATCAGTTCATGCACAGATCACAGTTCATTCTGTTAGCAGGTGGTGTAGGCCCTGGCCAGACTTAGTGGATGCCTGCACAAGGGTTCTTTTTACACATTGCATATCATTTTAATCTTCTGTAATTTATATTTCCCACAGCAAAGGCCCTGGGCAGCCTGCACAGAAATGGTGATCTTCCCTCAGCATGCTTCAGCTGTTTGTCTCAACTTATCATGTAGTTAAGCACTGGATCTATGTTTCAGTATATAGAGGTTTTCTAGAATCCAAAATCTAAAACTAAAAATCAGGGCCCAGTTGTTCAAAGCGTCGTTAGCTTAACGAGCTCGTTAAGGGTCATTTCGTTAACTGTTTTAGTGGATTCAATACATAATATTCTGATATTTTTTGCTGAAAAAATGTGAGTAGCTTTTGCACTGCAAAAGCTACTCACATTTTTTCAGCAAAATATTTCAGCATATTTGCGTATCACTCGATTAAAATTTTAACGAATCGTTAACTAACGACATCGTTAGCTTTGAACAACTGGGCCCTGAATTTCAGTTCTTATATTTACATTAATTCAGTTTTTGATAGTATTTAGTCTAAAAGGAAATAATTTTCCTAATAACAGGGGTTAAAGTTTGCCTAGCTTATGTCACCGGGGCGTCCAACTGATATTGGCTTACTGTTGGCAAGGCCTGCTATCCTTTTAGCAGGTAAGGGCAGAGGGGGAATGTTTTTATTTCTGCTGTTTCTTCACTTTCATTCCTGTTCCTTTTTCTTCCCTGTTCCTCTCTTTCATCTCTTCTACTATCTCTTCTATCTCTTTTCTCCCTTTCTCTGGGAAACGACACAAAATGACCCACAAGGGTTGATGTGTCGTTAAACCCCAACACAATCAATTGCTTAACCCACTGGAGACTGGAGACACCTAAACGAGTAACAGGCAAACAGTGCAGACCCAGATCATATGCGGCAGAACGTGGCATCTGATCAGTGTCTCCACTGTTTGCAAGTAGTTCAACCATTTTTCTTCAGGAATATCTACATCATATGGCCTGACATACCTAAAATCGAAAATGGACACTTCCAATATATAGTGTGGGAGAGTTTATTCAGTCTTTAATGGGTTAATGTCAGATTTGGAACAGCCATAAGGCAGAAAGCATGTTATGCTAAGGCAATATGTATGCGGCATAATGATAATGTCAGTAAACAAATAATGTTTTTGGCTGATGTTCACAAACAATACCCTTTGTTTCCACTTTATGCCCACCTTGATGAGAACATTTGACATTGTTTTTTTCAACAAGAAATGAAACATTTCGGAATGTAATGCTACATTGTAGGAGAGAGCACTAAACATTGAAATATTAAAGAATGAAAAAATAAGATCTTTTTATTATCTTGAAAAAGTTCAGTAGGTAACAGGTAAATATTTTTCTGATTTCTCCATGAAAACATATTGTATGGGCAGTGGGCACTTGGAAGCACCTTGGCGAGTTGCTTCTGATGGGAACCCACAATATAGGCTTTTGTAGAGAAATAAAAAAAAAAAAGATATCTAACTATTTTGTTGGAAAAAGCACCTTAATATTTTCCATTTCTTGACATGGTTTCTCTGTCACCAACAGAAAGCAGTCATACACCTACCTCAAAATTACTAATTTTCTCGACATTTTTGCCAGACATCAAAGTTTTTTTAACCCTTGTCCTGCTGAACCCAGATATATCCTGCCTTTGCAAACAGTGCAGATCCAGATCAGTTGGCTTCTAAAGAAGCCAACTGATCTGGATCTGCACTGTTTGCCATCAGGTATATGAATTAATAGCAACAATCCGGAGCAAGTAATCTGATTGGCTGAAAATTAGAAGTGGGCGTAGCATCTTAATTTATTCTGCAGGACAAGGATTAATAATGCAAAGTATGATAAAGTCTCCAGAAAAGGTTTCATAACTCTGGATAAGAAAGGTATCCTGATACTTAGTTCTCCATGAAAAAAATAAGTTGTAGGTACTTATTGCAATAGCTCTAGATAAGGAGAGTAGCCAGTTAAATATTTGTATTATTTCTCTTTGAAATGTTTAACATATGTTGCGGGTACTAATTAGAAGTGCCTTATCAAGGCCCTTTCAGTGAATACCAACAACATAGGTTTTTCTTGTAGAAAAGGAAAAAGGAAAAAAAAATATCAGTACTTGTTAGCTTATCTAGAGCTCTGAGTAACTAGTGTTTGTGTCTGCTTTCAGGAACTACTTGCTTCCATTTCTAATGGAACATCAACAGCGCATATTTCTCCAGAAATGAGACGTGCTTTTGACCGATGGTACAACGAACAGTTGAAACAGTCAAAGGGAGGTAATAATGGCAGCATGGATATACAGCAGATAAATGAACTTGTCAGGAAGGCTCAGGAACATCAGCCTCATAATCACGAAAATCAGGAGCACCACTCTGCAAACTTGCCTCGTCCTGTAGCCTCGTCTACACCAACATCTCCCATGTCACATTTTCTGCCGGGAAAGACCAGAATGAGAACCTCGTTCGATCCAGAACATGAAATTCCTCGCTTACAGAAGTGGTTCGTGGAAAACCAGCACCCTTCTCGGGAGCAAATGCTACATTATCTTGGAGAGTTAAACTCTCTAGAATCGCGTAAAGGTCGAAGGCCTTTAGATTTGACAAACATCATTTATTGGTTTAAAAATGCACGAGCTGCGCATCGGAGAGCTAATAAGAGCATGGACGAGGATTCTTTTGAAATGGAGGAAGAAAAAGACAGTAATGTGCCAGCAAACAATGAGCCAGTGCCATTTTTGCCAAATCGTAATGCAGTATATATGTTGCCATATCCACTTCACCCTTCTATTCATAGCCAGCAGCTTAGTGGTCACAGTCTACAGAACGGACATGTAGATTATGACAGAGAACCTTGTGACCTTTCAATGAACAGGAAACCAGAAGCAAGTGTACCAAGGTCTCCGTCCATAGATGTTGAAGGCAGGCGCTCGGTATCACCTTCAAGTGAATGTGAAAAGGATGAAGTTAAAGATATGAAAGTGGAAGAAAAATCAGACACAGACTTTAAGGTTGGAAAGGATAGGGAAGAGAATGAAGTGAGAGACTCGGCAGAAGAAAATAGTTCGGTATTAAATAATCATGACAATCTGGACAGAAACGAAAATTGTGCTAGTGAAACAGAAAGAAGGGCTAAAGATATTTCGGACTATAATGTGGCTGAAGAGTCAGAAAAGAAATACAGTATTGAATCAGAATCTTACGATCTTGAAAATGAAAAGCCTAAAGACTTAAGTAATGGCAAACGTCGATACGAAAGTGACAATGAAGATTTTGACTCTGATTACGAGGATGACAGATCTGTAGACGGGTCTGTTTCTAGTCACGAGGAAGGCAAACTTGCAAAACTACATGAAAGTTACCTACAAGCTGCCAGGCAGGCACATTTCAACCCAGTCACAAGTAGTCCGTCCAGTCAGCCACTGCATATCCCCCAGTTTCCTCACCCACTAGCTATGCATTATTTTCCCCTGAATACTCAACTCTACGCCCAACAAGCCAATCAAATGAAGTACCACACTTCACACCCTCCCTTGTCCCAAATGTCCAAATCATCATCAGGGCAAGAAAACAGCGCACATCGTAAACGGCGAACCAGGGTGTTCATCGACCCGCTTTCTGAGATTCCAAAGTTAGAAAAGTGGTTTCTGGACGACACTCACCCATCATCATACATGATAGACAAATATTGTGAGGAACTTAATAGTTCCGAATATCGACAAAAGTTCCCAAAATTGGAACCGAAAAATGTGCAATTATGGTTTAAAAACCACAGGGCAAAGGTCAAAAGAATGAGATTGTCCAATGGCATTGGTGAACATGTTGCAATTTTTGATTGAGATTTTTTTTTGTAACACTTTATTTAAATAATGAAACAGCAATATGTTACTTTATACAGTGTTTTTGTTATGAGATTTTTTAATGATTTTTTTTTTTCTTATGTCTCAATGATATGGTGGATGATAATATTAAACTTTTTTTGTTGTTAACCATGACTGTCAAGAAGGAAATCAGCAGGCAATATTTTAACCCTTAAAGTGCCAATCACAACAGCGGCAGTCGACTTTCTGAAATATTTTTTTGTTATTGGTTTTCAGAGAAAATAAGGCTTGACACTTCATGTGAAACATCTGCCTAGCAGATGATTCACATGAAATGTTAAGCTCATTTTCTCTAAAAAATAATTAAAAAAAAAAACACAAAAAAAATCCCATTAGAATATCATCTGCTACAATTTTGATTGGCCCTTTAAAGGTTAAAGGCTTCTTCACCACAAAGTGAGAGCACTCAAAGTTAGAGGTTGTTAAGATCACTCTAACAGGAATGATTTTCCCTTATAGAAGGGAAATACTCTTAAAGAATTTGCTTCAAAGGGAGATAAAGGAGGCAGATACTTTAACATCAGAGTAATCTCCCTCGGTGGTGCATCCATTTTCATTCAACCTAAAAATAAATGAATTGAATTGTTAAGCTCTGATGTGTGACAAGGAATCTTGCATTTGCAAGATCAGAGGACATATTAAGAGACAAGTAGAGAAAGCCCTGATCTGACAGGATGATCTTGGCAGTCTTCTTTTTTTGCATCTGCAGTAAAGGTCCTTTTACCATATTTGATATCAGATACTTTTCAAACACAATGTGTTCATGTGCTGAATAAATTTAATTCAGTAATGTTCAGGGCCCGGTTGTTCAAAGCGTCGTTAGCTTAACGAGCTCGTTAAGGGTCATTTCTTTAACTGTTTTAGCGGATGCAATACACAATATTCTGATATTTTTTGCTGAAAAAATGTGAGTAGCTTTTGCACTGCAAAAGCTACTCACATTTTTTCAGCAAAAAATATCAGAATATTTGCGTATCACTCGATGTAAATTTTAACGAATCGTTAACTAACGACGTCGTTAGCTTTGAACAACTGGGCCCAGATAATTTACAGAGGACTTGTTAAGGTGGTGTATTTGATGATAGTTCTGGGAGAATTGTTCTCATTCCTCCATAAAAACATATGGAGGTGCTTCTTATGAGTACCCACAACATATGTTTTTTATAGAGAAATATAAAAAATTATCCCAGAGTTATCACCTGATACTTCTTAACAACTCCAGGATAAAACCACATACATATTATACATTATTAATGCTTCTTTTTTGACAAATCTTTGACGACATTCTTATTTACTGTTTACTTTAACATACCTTAGGCTTCTAGTATGTTTTCATTATCATTTATTGCTTCATTTGCTTCTGAAATGTTTCTATATGAGTGGAATTAAATTCACATTTAAATGCTGAAAGAAATTCAAAATTCAGATTATATTATGCATGATCAACTAAATTAGGGTTGGCTGGACCTTTAATCCTCAACTCAATCAAAACTCAACTGAATTGGAAGCAGTCATTAACACAGCTCTAGATAAGAGAGAGTGTCAGCTAATTATTTTTCTTATTTATTAGATTTTTTTTCTTATTTTTCCACAAACACATATGCTATGGTACACTGATATTAGAAGTGCCTCATTGAGATGCTTTTAATGAATGTCCACAACATATATTTTTGTAGAGAAATAAAAAAAAATATAAGTACTTTTTGGTTGAAAGAAAGAAAAAGTGCCTTTTATCTAGAACTATGGAACTTAACATATGGTAAAGATTTATACCATTTTTGTAAAAGATTTTCATTGTTGGTTTTTTTTTAATTGTTGAGCCATTTTATTTTCTGTTAAAGAGAGCTAGGTTTGAATTCTTGATTGAGTATGAGAAAATACAATAATTTTCATCATAGCATCTTTGTTTTCTTTGAAACAAAGTACCATGATATTTTGATATAAAGTAACATGATATTTTGAAATAAAATCATAGCTACAGATAAGAGGGGGTATCCACATAATATCTTTCTTATTTCTTCACAAAAACATATGTGAGGTGCTTCTAATGAGTACCACAACATATGTTTTCGTGGAGAAATAAGAAAGATATCAGCATTTTTCGGAGGAAAAAAATGCCTTATCTGTTGCTATGTAAAATACCTCGGTATTTTTAAATAAAATAAAGTGGTATTTTGTAATAAAGTACCATGGTATGTTGAAGTAAAGTACCTTGGTATTTTGAAATAAGTTAGCATGATATTTTGAAATAAAGTAAATAAAATGTGTTTTGATTGAATGAATCTTACATTGTGAAGCACAGTCCGTCAGAAGTCCTTTGTTTGTGTTGAAAGCTATTTTGTATGTGTTGCAAGGAAGTATTTTAGTGGACAGTATGATCTTTGTCATTAATACAACAATCGAGCACCATCATGAGAAAATTTGTTTTATTAATTAATTTATAAATAGTGTTGTTTCAGACTAGACTAAGTGGAGATAGTAGTGGCTAGTCATTGTGTGCCTGTAGCTTACAGTTTAGCAATCTATGGGCAAATTCAGTAAACGACAAATTAATATTTTTCATATTTTTCCCAGAAAATAGGGAATTTAAAAAAAAAATTGAAAAGTCATCTGAAATTTTTACCATGACTGGTAAGCATTAACTGTTATATAGTGCCAGTCACAACTGTGGAGACAACATTTTGAAGTATTTTTTTTTATTATTATTTTTCAGAGAATATAAGGGATGATAGTTCATGTGAATGGTCTGCTTAGCAGACAATTCACATGAAATGTCGAGTTTTTATTTTCTCTGAAAAATAGTAAAAATTAGTTGAAGTGTTATCTGCTACAATTTTGTTCATGGTCTTTTAGGAAATAGGCAAGTTTTCTCATGAAGTGTCTCCGATATAACAAAACATGCATTTTATAATTATTTGTAAGTGTGATATTAAAACATTCCATTCTGACAATATACTTTCCGTGCATGCCCTTCTTATCCTGAATGCAAGAATGAATTTAATGTACAAATAAGCCTTTTCTTAAAAGATGCAAGGTTTTTGCTCAGTTATTTCCTGTAGAAAAGATTTTGTAAGAAAGAGTGACTTCCCAAGTATAATATGGAGTGAGTTCACATGTGTCTCTAGGAAACCTATTTGAGTCTACAGGAAACCTACTTTTGATTGGTTCATGCCTATCCATGGGTGAAATCACAATTGTTGGAACGGCACAGCTACACTGATTGGCTAATCTATTTTTAGGCATTCCTAGACACTCGGGTTAGTGGAATCAGTCACCACATATGTGCCTGGGTTGTGTAGAAGTACACTTTTACAAAATTCATTTGGGACTGGATACTTGATCTCAAGATCAAATTGAGGTCTACATGCTCGCCCATTGAGCTAGGAAGAAACTGTTGTACCCTAAATTCATGCAGAGCAAACAAAAGATTAAATTACTATTTATTCCTGATATGGCAGGAGTTAGGAGGACATGTGCAGTTACAGTATAGAATTTATAAACATAAGAGCCATTTTCTTTTCGCTTATTTTAAAGCTTATACTTGTTTGTTAATTTGTATCAGATGTTAAGTGCTATAAGCATGAGACTGGTTCTTTTTGCAGCTTCTGGAAGCAGGTGATCATTTGATGGAAGAGTCCACAATTGGAGGGGGTTAAAGAGAATAGTTTGAAGAATTTCATATTGTAGTCTGTTATCAGAAATGCAGAACTGAACCAGTCCAAGTTGTTAGATGTTGTTACAGTATCTATGCATGTAGTTCACTAATTTGTTAGTTATTTTGTTTTAAACTTGTCCACAATATTGGTTAACCCTGACCATTAACTTTAATGGATATTTATCATTTCAAAGATAGAGTTCTTTTAAGCTTAGAAAAAGGGCTACTCTTAACCCTTAGCACACTGGGTAAAAATTTCAATCAGGCATGAGACTTTTCAGATTTTTGGCAGATTTCAGATGTTTTACTTTCAAAATATGTTCTGTAGAATTACTTGGTTTTGTCTGAAAGTTGCAAAAATGACATTTTTGGAAAGTTTGACAGTGGTTTTCAGATTTTTAACCTAGAATTCAGATTTTTTCATCAGTCCTTTAGTCTTATGCCTATTCAATAGACAACATTATGAATTTTTTTTTTTTTTTTTTTTTTTTTTTTTCAGAAAATTGGCTTTGACACTTCATGCAAATTGTCTACTTAGGAGACAATTTGCATGAAATGTGGAAGCCTGTTTTCTTGTTGTTGTTGTTTTTTTTTAAAAAATAAGAAAAATATAATCGGTTAGTTGCCTGCTGAATTTGTCCAGAGAGTGGTTAGGGTTAAAGGAAGGAATTTGCTTCCTGTGGGAGCAAATTCTTCCCTTTAAGAGTTGCCCCCTTTATAAAAGGATTCATTACCAGGGAAGCAAATTCTGTTCTACTGCGCTGCTCTTCCTTTGGAAAGGGAGGTAAAAACTCCCATCTTCAAGTGCTCTACCTTTGAGGTGTAGCCATTCACCATAAATAGTGTAATATGGATGGAATCAAAATATGAATTGATAGCTTTTTAAGTTTGACAGGATATTACAGAAAATTAGTGTCGGGAGAACTTTCTAGGAGGTTTTCGGGTATGTACGTTTGTACCTATCTGGTGGTGTTCCACTGTTTCTGTCATAAACAGACTAAATACGCAAGTGAGCTGTGCATCCACATAGGTGGATCATGACAACGTAAAATCACATTCTCACGATTATTTGATGTTTTCATTGAATATAGGTCACAATAGTACGCATTTTAACGGGTATTAAGTAGCTTCATCTTCTTTTGAAACAACACTGAGTGTTCAAGTAAGTCACTTATAAGTCTTGCAAAATCAGAAAAATAGAACTACGTGATAAATATTTGTATTGTTGTAGTCAGACAGCAGTGCGCAGACTGATCTTTGTTTCATTGTATTATTCATTTTTTACTTCCTGTTCAGCAATGTGTCAATTTTTAAAGCTTCCTATTTCTCCACAAAAGTATATGTTATGGGGACATTTTAGATTAATCTCTTCAACATAGGCATTGTTGAGAAATAAGAAAAATGTCGAAACTGAATGGCAAGCAGAGAGCTAGATCAGTGAAGAGCTAGAGTGGCCTGTCCTTTCTACTGCTTACTATAGGGATTCTACAAGGCCCAAACTTGGTATTGTAGACTCAGATGAGATTTTGTAGATACATACATCGTTCTGGGTTGGCAAGTTGCTCTTATGTAATAAGGTAACTTCTAGATGATTCTTATATAATTATGTATTTAGATTGGTTAATACTTAGCATGCTGGGTAAAAAATTTTAGCAGACATTTTGATTTTTACATAATATTCTGGAATATAGGTTTGACATTTCATACAAATTGTCTCCCTTGGAGACAATTAGCATGAAATGTCAAGCTCTAGTTTCTTAAAAGAAAAATAGAAAATTATTATTGTCATCTGCTAAATTTGTCCAGCGAGGGCTAAAGGTTAAAAATCACTGTCTCTGTCAAACGGCATAATTAAAACTAGTCAGTCATTCACATTGGAATATGAACTGTTGTTGTGCAAAAAGGATTCTTGGTGCATATAATATGTGAATTGTTAAGTCCCTGATCACCCTCCACATTCATGCAGTCTGTACAGGGCCTTACCAGTTTCTAAAGGTACTCTAGAATTTGTTAGTAAAAACATAAAATCCTTAAGTTGAAAAAAAATGCATTTACCTGCAGTTTTTGCCCCCTCTTTTCAAAGGGAGACAATTTTTACAGACAGGAATCTCACTTCCTTAGTTTGTAAATCCTTTTAGAAATCGGGGTTACTCTTAAAGGAAAGAATTTGCTCCCAGAGGGAGCAAATTCTTTCCTTTAAGGGTAGCCCCTAGTGAGTCAGTAAAATATGTTTCTAAGTCAGTGTTGTTTCCCTTGTATGTTGTTCTTAATCAGACTGAAGATGGGCTTTTTCGGCTTGCGTATGAGTTATGTGCCCCTTTTTTGCATGATACAGTTCATATTATCATTAATCAGAATACTCCTGCAATAATTATACATCTCTCTTGTTTATACATTCACAATTTTAATCAACATATTTTTAAGTTTCTCTTCATTCCACATGTTTGTATTATTTTTGTCCTCCTTCGTTAATACTGAATAAATTTGTTGTATAGAATTGTATATGGAGTTAACTTAGTGTTCCCCAACCCCAATTTAAAGTAATATCCCAGGATAAGGATTATGACGCACAGCCCATGGAATAAGTTTTGAAGCCATATGCCGGTAATGTAGAGTCAGCACAGCCTGTGCATTCATGCAGTCTGGACCATTGTCTGCTGACAAGATTAATGGATACTGTAGATTATATCAACAGAGAAGGCCCTGTGCAGACTGCATGTATGTGCAGTCTGATCAGGGCTTCTCTGTTTGTGCAGGTTGATCTGGGCCTTCATTGTTTGCACATGGCATAATGGCCCTTGTGTTGCCATGGGTGAAGGTTTTCAGGATCATTCCTGATTTCAGGATTTTGGGGTCAGCTGTATCTATATGAAATATAGGCAACTAAATCTGTTCAGGATTAGAAAATCTGGATTTCGGAATTCTGTATTTCAGGACTTTCAGTCCACATGTAACACATTATAAGAGTCTCACCATTCGAAAAAGGTTCTTCTGGGCATTTTCAGACATTAAAGCCCCTGTCAGACTGGTACAGTCTCGGGGTCTTGGCTGTCTATTCAAATGATCGGACATGTTGGGTGTATCACCACCAAACAGCAAATATTTTGATCAGACTGGGTGGTTATGGAGTCTGATCATGGCTCAGACACCTTTTTACATTATGGAGCTCAAATGATGTTTAACTTAAGAAAAGGACCATTATGCCATATGGAAACATCAACGGCTCAGGTCAGCCTTTGCATCATGTAGTCTGATTGAAGCTTTCTCTGTTTTGCTATAGGTATTGGTTCTGTCAGCCGGCAACGAACACACTGATCAGACACCATGACTGCACATGCTAATCTTGGTTTTCAATGCCTGCATACCATAATAATCCTAAGTATTGGAACAGATAGGCCTTTGCAAACAGTGTAGACCCAGATCAGATGCCGCTTCTGATCAGGGTCTACACTGTTTGTCTTACATACAGCAATATTTTAGACACATCAAGAGGAAGTTAAATGGACTAATTCAAATTTTAGGACAAGTATGGTAAGTAGATAAGGTGTCCCAGTACTTAGGGTAGATATGGTAGTTTATGAGGTGTTGCATTATATGTTATGTTCATTGGTCATACCAAGTGAAAAGGGTCTTATAGCAATAAAAAGTGAAAGCCCAAGGGAAATGAATCATCTGATGTGCTGGCCAGTGAGAGTCTACTTTGTTCACATAGCTCTTGATAAGAGGGGTGTGCCATATACCAGTATATGTTGTTCTTATTTCTTCAAAAAAACATATCGAGGGTTGAGTGCAAGACTATCGTAAGTCAGGTGATTGTTTTTCCCCCAAACCTAATCTCCTCACCATGAAGGCGTTATGAAGATTACAACATTTCTTTCTGTAAACAATGAAAATTTAGGTGCCATTGCTCGTATGAGTCCAAGTTGCCCCTAAACAAGGGTTTCAAAAATACGTTTGAGTTACCATAGTCTTGCGCTCAACCCTCGATATATAGTACAACTCTTTGCATGCTGGGTAATTTTGCAGGTTTTTTTGTCGATTCTGGATTTTTTTTTTAAATTAACTTTTTCAAAAAAATCTTTTAGGAATACCATCAGAGTGTCAAACAGTTTCGATCCAGATCAGGCCCAACATTTTGTTGGGCCTGATCTGGATCCAAACTGTTTGCAAAGCTTATCAGTAGACAACAAAAGTCACCACTAGTGATTAAAGAGTTAAGACCACCTTTGGGGCTGCCTACAAGTGGTCTTATTAGGGGGATGGTCTTAATATTGATTATAGAATAACCTTTTGGGACTAGCAAAAGCTGTCTTAATAGCAGAGGGGTTTCAATTGCAGAATTTTGCCAGCTTCAGTGGCTCAGTTGGATGCGTGGTGATCAGGAGGTTGCGGGTTTGACCCCAGTCGGGTCGGCAACATTCTTTTGTGAAGAGTGATCATGAAATATTTTCTATGGTCATTCTCTTCCTTCAGCTGATTCAAGAAGAACAGTTGTCAGTTTCTGGCAAAAGAATGTGCACAGTGTTGGTCAACCACTTAGAGGACTGAGTCTGCCCAGTAAAAGTGTGGTAAGGTAAACTGAACAGGCTCGATATGACCCCATTGAGTTTACTGGGCCATAAAACATCAATACAAACAAAATTGCGGAATTTTACTGTATTGTGGGTACTCAGTGGAATTGTCTCTCCGAGGCAGTTCCACTGAGTACCCACAATATACACTTTTTTGAAGAAATGAGAAAAATATCAATACATTCTGGTTTAAGATATTTTTTTTTTTTTTAAATTAAGCAGGTCAGAATTTAAGAATAATTTTTATCTTCTGCATACTGGTGCCCTTTTTTCTTGAGCCATAGTGACATGATTGAGGAAAGAAAGCTGCATGTACTTAAAACACGGAAAATTCCAGTTCCATTATATTGTGTTTTTATTTATGTTTTGTTCTGATACATATTTGACATATCTTAAAAACGGGCCAGCCTTTTGTGAATGGGCATCATGGCGTCATAAATTATTACAGCAGATATAATATAGAGCCAAACAAAGCTACGAGTATCTGGGTACAGCTCCACTTACACACAACCAGCCAGATATACCTAAAAACTGTTGAAAGGCTCGTAAAAATACAAGACCACTGCATGAATGTGCAGGCTCAGTTGATCCTCGGTGATAACTGGTAAGCACTTTTGGCTCCGAGTACCTGTGATTTTTTTTTTTTTTTTTTTGTGGTGTACTCATGTGATGCCAGTCCTTTAACATGTTTCCATTATGGTCTGTTTCAGAATGTTTGTTTGAAGGCCAGTTATGACAAAGATGTGGCTCTAGATTAGAAAAGAAAATGTAAAATACATCTCCCGACATTTTGCTTTTGTAGTCAGTTTATATTAAAAGAGAGGTAGATAATTCTCCAGTGATTGAGGAGAATAATTTGGATTTTAACGTTAAAAAATGTTTTCATGGACAAATAATAAACAGTACTGCAGGTACATTTTGTGCAGTTCTCAGTGAAATCAGTTCTCAAAGTCACAAGATTGTGACTGATTTTAAAAGTTAGGAATACTGATGGTGTACAACATCTTTTTCAATCTAGAGCCCCATTCTGCTTAAATGCTTCATATTTCTGGTTTATTTTGCATGATTAACTCCAGAAAGATATAACCATTTAATCAGCCAGTGAAATTTGATACTTCAGTCACACCTACATGTAACAATTTTTTTTCTCCAAAATTCATTGTACCTGTATACTATAAATAGCTTAAAAATTTAGGCAGCTGAAATAATTTTGAAACAGGAAGTAAATCACAAATCTTTACCATTTTATGAAAGGGAAGTAAGCAGGTTTGCAAATGAAGGCATAGCAATTTAATTGCAACCCTTTGCAGACACACTAACTCACATTCCTGTATTTTGGTTAAGCTATAAACTTAATTCATTAACCCATTTTGGTCTGGAGACTCCCAAAAGGGTAATTGGCAAACAGTACAGACCCAGATCAGATGCCGCAGAACATGGCATCTAATCAGGGTCTCCACTGTTTGCATATAATTTAGCCATTTTTCTGTAGGAATATCTAAATAACATAGCCTGACATGGTATGCTTCCAGTATATTGTGGGTTTATGGGGAGATTTGATTCAGTCTAAAATGGGTTAATAACACTGGGCAAATTTAGAAGGTGACAAATTATTGCTGATATTTGACATAAACCACCATCCTATGAAGGGAAGTGTATGGAGGCTACCTACATTGTATTCGCATGTGTGACAGTCTTTGTTTTGTATTCAAAACAAAAATCAAATAAAAAATGCCAACATATTTGATAAAAATCAGTTCAGTTAAGGAAAAAAGTGTGGTCATCTTAAAAAGCTCAGATTTAACCCATTTTAGTCTGGAGACCCTCAAAAGGGTAATTGGCAAACACTGCAGGCTCAGATCAGATGCCACAGAATGCAGCATCTGATCAGGGTCTACATTGTTTGCATTACATACAGGAATTTCTATAAAACATAGACATAATAAAACTGACCAGACACCCTGCTATTGGAAATAGACCAGTCCAAAGAATTGTGGTAGAAGAGTGCACTCAACATAAATGGGTTAATTAGGGCTCAAATTTAATTGGTTGATTACTTGGTTATATGTCTGTTCTGAAGAAGAAGGGTGTATATATTCCTTATTCAGTGCTAGATAATTTTATAAAATTTATAAGGATAACGAGGCCAGACTATAAGGCCTGTGAATGGTCTAAGGACTAAAGTCCTGTCAATGCTTGTTCTTCAGTAGGACTAGGGAATGGGATCTGATCCCATTTGAAACATTTGGTCTTCATATTAAGGGGCAGTTTGATCAGGACCTACACTGTTTGTCAATTTTTCAGTACTTTTTAGACATGTTAGTAAGTAGTCAAACAGACAGGTTCATATTTTTTGATAAGTTTCATAAATTAACCTTTGTCCTGCTGAACCTGGATAGACCTGCTTTTGCAAACAGTGTAGATTCATATCAGTTGGCTTCTGAAGAAGCCAACTGATCTAGATCTGCACTGTTTGCAATTCAGTATAATTGTCAATTTATGTCAACAATCTGGATCAGGGAATCTGACTGACTGCCGGCCTCGATGGGTGAGTTGGATGCGCCATCCGACTGGAGACTAGGAGGTCGCCGGTTCAACCCCCGCCGAGGTTGGCAACATTCTTTCGTGGAGATTGATCATGAAATATTTTCTACGGTCATTCTCTCCCTTCCGCTGATTCAAGAAGGGCAGTTGTCAGTTTCTGGCGAAAGAATGTGCACAATACTGGTTAACCGCTTAGAGGACTAAGCCTGCCCAGTAAACATGTGGTAAGGTAAACTGACCGGGCTCGACATGACCTCATTGGGTTGACTGGGCCGTAAAACCTCAACACAAACAAACAAATCAGATTGACTGACAATTAGAAGTGGGTGATTCAGCATGACGAGGATTAAAATGTCCTAGTACACTTTAACCTCATTATAACACGGTTTGTTATAACACAGTTTTGGATACAACACGGTTCAAAGATGGATCCCAAAAATATATAGATTATATTGAAAAATGACCATAAATGGTCATTTTTCAATATAATCTATACATTTTTGTTTGGATATAACACGGTTGTTTAACTAACACGGTTTATGCTTTGGACCCCAATAATAGTGCTATAAAGAGGTTGTGGTGTATTTAGGTCATTTCTGCAACTTAAAAGGACTCGACACACTTGGTAGAGACAAGGGAGACAACTTTCATGGCTTCCTGTTATCCTTCACACCAATCCCTTCTGAAAAATTCATTTAGAGTAGATTCCTTTACAGAAAGGACATAAAATGATTTTGACAGAGTTACCTCCCTCTTTTGAAAGTGTACACATTCCCATTAAACTTTATTCAAACAACTTGTGTTTGACCACTTGATGACGTGTCTGAAAGATCTGCCTGAATAGCAGACAGGACAGATCTAGAGCAAACTGCTTCACCTGGGTCTATACTCATTGATGTAGCAAGATATTGGAGAAAGTTTCAAGATTTATTTTCAAACATTTTTGTTGTGATATTTATGTTTTGTCTTGTATATTTATTTATCATGTTGGGTATATGAAATTAACATGTCAGTCACTTCAGTAGAAAACTTGCTTTTTGCCATTGTTAAACAGCTATGTTAGCCCAGATCAGCTTGAGCCTGTGACCAGTCTGCTCAGATCATTCAAAAAATATGTGGGCCACACCATGTGAAAACATGTCATCGGGCAGTCATACAGTCTGATTAGGACCTTCACTTTCCGCAGATACTTGGGTACTGTAGAACATAAGTATAGCAAAGTTCCTGATCAGACTATATTATATCTCTGCTGGATCTTTACAGTTTGTATTTGCTCCAAAGACATCTTTTCTCAATTTGTGGCTCATATAATACTATGGAACCGCCACTAATGTTCACCGCTCAACAACAGTCACCTCACTATAACAGCAACTTTTCTGATTTACCAAATGCCGTTTTACTGTATATTGAACCTCTGTACAAAAGTCACCTGCCTAAAATAGCAACTTTTATATGTTGTAAGGTTGCTATTTTAGAGAGATTGCACTCAGGAGTGGACTCAAATTTTGCAGAATCAAACTTCAACATTTTAACAGTAACAATAGCAAAGACTCTTGCCATCACAATTCTGATGATGATAAAGGTTATAGTGTAAAAATACGTTTTACTTTACCTGTGTTTGTGTCAAAAATAACTGCTGAATGAGTGGCAGAAAGTTTAGACCTTGATCAGATGCCACATTGTATGTTGTCTGATCTGAGTCTACACTGTTTGCTCAGGCCTGTCTGTCTGAATACTTACAGTAAATATGGAACACAGAGACTTATTCTCACACAGATAGTTAACAACAATGACACAGATATTCTCACACAGATAGTTAACAACAGTGACACAGATATTCTCACACAGGTAGTTAACAACAGTGACACAGATTCACAGGCTGGTCTGGACCGGTGGTGTTTACATACAGTATAAAGCTGTCATTCTCTTGATATGACTGAAATAAACTGAAAGTAACAAAATAATGATGGAATTGTAGATAGGAATGGCAAAATTACAACTCATTTCCTGCTGCAGGCAAAAGTTTGGAAGCGTTTTGTTTACATTTGTCCCCAAAATAAGAACGTATATATACAGTTCCAGATAGGAAGGGGTAGCCACTTAATAGTTTGTTTTTTTTATTTCTTTATGAAAACACATGTTGTGGCACTCATTAGATGCGCCTTGGTGAGGTACTTCTATTGAATGCCCACAACATGTTTTCTAAGGGAAATAAAAAAAGAATAATTAGTTTTAACTTACATATCATCAGAAGCCAACTGATCTGGATTCACACTGTTTGCAAAGGCAGTGTATGTCCAGGTTCAGCAGGACGAGGGTTAAAAATGCTGTAATGTAAAGAAAAGAAGTTCGGATGTTTGTGTTCATATTAACCTGTGTCCTAAGGATCTGGGGTACCAGTAATGATGAATCGTGATGTTTCTTCTTCCATTCTGGCTTCTATGTTTTCTGTTTATTATACGCATACATGTACAACAGTTTACACATTGCTACATGGACGACATTTTACGCATTATTTTGTCAGTATGTTAGTAGGTATAAGTTGTTCATCTGTTTTTCTTTCCTTTTTTTAATTTATTTATTGTTTTTTAACCTTTAACACTCACTGTCTGGGCTTCTGCAGCAGATGACAAACTGATGATTTTGTTGTTTTTTTTCCCAGAAAACAGGATGTGACATTCCATGCAAATTACTTGAATTGTCAAAACCTATTTTCTGGAAAAAAAAATAAGAAAAATGTTTCAGTATGTCGTCTGCTGAAAATTTTACCCAGCATCCTAAGCGTTAATCCTCAGTTTACTGAAATTAAAATGGCAGATGACCAGAGTGATTTATTTCTCATTGTTTTCCAGAAAGTATGGTTCGACATTTTGTGTAGCTTGTTTCCTAGAGAGGTGATTCATGTGTGCAATATGAAGAACTATAATTAGGAAAAAAATGATAACTAATGTTTTAACCTTTATCAAGAAATTGCAGACAAATCTGACATATTTTTTCTTTGTTTTCCCAAAAAAGAATTGAGATAGACATGTCATGTGACTTTCCTATGGAGATGTATCACTTGACATTTCAAGCCTTATGTTTTGGGAAAAAATAAGAAAAATATTTTAAAATGGTGTTTGCTAATATTTAATTCTGCCACTTTAAAGGTTAAAAGATCATTTGCTAGTATTTGAATTCAGTGATTTAAGTGTTAGTGACCATTTAGTCTTAAAGTGCCATTCAAAATGGAAGCAGATGACATTCTAAAGAAAAAAAAAAATCAGAAAATAAGAAAGTTCATTTCATGTAAATCAACTGCCTAGCAGATTATTCACATGAAATACCAAGCTGTGTTGTTTTTGTTTTTTTTTTCAGAATAATAAATAAATTGAAAAAAAAAAAAAAAAAGCTATTTTAGAATGCTGTCTTTTGCTATTGTGACTGGTGCTTTAGGGATTAAACTGATTATTGAGCAATAAGTTGTATCGTGACAGTTTTTGCCCATGTAAGGGAACTGGATACACTTCATAGATTTTCTGCCATTTTTTTTTTTCAAAGGGAGACGACTTTAGTGACTTCCTGTTTGCCATCACGCACACCAAGCACCTTCTGAAAGGGGGGTCAACTCAAAAAAGAAAGAATTTAGGGAGCAAATTCTTTCCTTTTAGAGAAGACCCCTTTTCAGAAAAGAGGCAATTACAATTTTGATGAGTTGCCTCCCTTGAAAGTATATACCCTTAAAAAATGTTATGACAGCACCTTGTTAATATACTAAATGTTAAAAGGGAGAAAGAGAAAAATAAAAATGAATAAAACCTAACAAATTGCTGTTTATTTGTTTCTTGTTATCCTTGAATATTTGAACAGGAAGGTCCTATGTGATCATTTAGCCCATTCCAGGATTTTTGAAAATATAGCTAAGTTTGATACTTCAGCTATTTTAAGATTTGTTCATTGCTCTCAAGGGTCATTCCTTTTAGAAGCCTATTTAAAAGCTAAGGAAAGGGAGTGGGTGAGTTTCTCAAAGAAGCTTAAGAATTAGTGAAAATTAAGAATGTAAAGTCAGTTTTAGTCAAAAAGTACATGAGATTGATTTGAAATAAATTGTTCAAAAATGGATGCACCCATCACTCTGCTCTAACCTAACCATCACACAATACACATATACACACCAAACCTCCTCCCTTCAGACAGGAAAAAAAATAAAGATAAAATTTGTTTGCTGAATATTGTTAATGTCCAGAAGGGAAGATTCTGTATAGATTCTGCTCACTGTTTCAACATAAATGCTTGCTACAACAGCATACTTTCTTTGCTGTAGTTCTTGCAGCACCTTTGCCATGATAAATACCATATAAATACATTTGCATTACAGTGCTCCAGCTAGCCCTATATAGAGGGGCGGGCCACCCCTCTTGCCCTCTCTGCTGCCCCTCTCCCCTTCCGAAGCTGCCCTCTGCCTTATTTCAACTCCAGACATAAAACCCTACATTTTGCTGAAAACCTGACAAAAATTTAAAAAGTTATCAATGTGTAAAGGTCAGATATATGTGTATTCTAGTCTGAGGCATTTATTGTGGAATGGGATTATATTTTGTAACATGTCATGATATTTAGCATATCACATGACACACAGTGCCCTCATTCTTGTATGACCGCACAGAAAGTGCCCTACCCAGCACCCCTCTGCCCTAAAATCCTAGCTGGAGCACTGCATTAGTAGCTGTGTAGAGTGTCTGATTCCAGAAGAGTAGGTCATGGGTTAAATCCCCACATGGATCATACCAAAGATGAAAAATTGCACTAGCTGCTCTTCAGTTCAGCACTCAGCAAAGAAATTGGATTTTAGCATGGTGGTAAGGGCCAGCTATACTTGCAGGTGGAGAAGATTGCATGTTAGTATTTCTGATGTTTCCACACTGTCATTCATATTTTCCTTCATCCTCTAACTATTGGCTTTTTCCTTTTGTTTTCCTCTGTTTCTGTCTTTCTCTCCTCTACTAGCTCTTTTCTGTATTCTGCCTTACTCTAGGAGACAACATCCTTTCTCAAGGAGACGACACAAAATGACCCACAAAGGTTGACATGTCATAAAACAAGAACTGTGTATTAGAAATAGGCTTGGAATCAGAACTGGTGAGCCCGGTAGCAATATAATATGACGTGGAATGTCCAGTCACATCTTTAGGGTGTGATATTTCATTAAAGGGGAATGCAACCTTCAAAGGTATTGTGCTTTAAAATAAAGAACTTTACAAACACTGAATTTTGACACAAATTTGATCAAAATCGGTGGAAAATTAAGTAAGTTATAGAACAATTGAATATTTTAACATTGGTGGTATGGGTGCCGCCATTTTGAATATTTAATGAGGTTTCATAAAAATTAAAATTCGTTTCATAAAGGTAGTTATTCTCATAAAGTTGGTTTATTTTGGCTTGTCACTAGAATTAAAAGATTATGAAAAATCTGTAGCAAAATTATTCTTAAAAACCCATTATAATTTGTTTTTGCATATTTAATTTGGGCTGTGTGATGTCACAAAGCCTACAATATGGCGGCATTAGTGACAAGCCATTTTAAGTATATTCCAACGACCATAACTTCCTTATTTCTAGGCCGATTTTGAAAAGTCTTGCATCAAAATAAATGGCTTGTTAAGTACTTTACTCAAACGACTTATATTGGTTCCCCTTTAAAGCAGCAATATAAAACCAAGCATTGGGCTCCCTGTCACATTCAGACACTGTCATGTTATAACAAAAATTGTTAAAAGCAGCATTAATCCAAGTCCACCATATTTTGACCTAAAGATTCGTATATGCTTGCTCAAACAGTGTAGTCCAGTTCATGCACAGTTCACCATTTAACTACTGGTATGACATTAAACATATTACCAGATAGCAAATGGACTTTCTCAAATTTTAGAGAAAAGTGGTAAGAAGATATATTGTGCAATATTTAGAGTAGTTAATTTTTGGTAATTGATGATAAAGTTTTAATTAATTTTATCAGCTTATGGAAGTAAAGAAGGTATCCACCTACCTAAGGGGAACCAATTAAATATGCGACCCCACACCCCTATGCAAAGTTGATTATTTCCCTTACTTTTATTACCTAATTTTGTAAAATAATTCACTCCTGCACTACCTGTTTTTGCTATCCATAATTTTAGATCATGTGTAACAGTATTATGTTCTTAGAACAAGTATCTTAAAGCTCTCTCCATATGCAGTTCATTTGCAATATCAAGGGCTTTAATGCTTAGCGCTCTGGGTAAACTTTTAGCAGATGACATATTAAAATATTTTTCATATTTTTTTTTTTCCAGAAAACAGGATTTAACATTTCGTGCAAATTTTGCATAAAATGTCAAAACCTGTTTTCTAGGAAAAAATAAGAAAAATTTCAACAATTTGTCATCTGCTGAATTAGCTCAGAGAATGGTAAAGGGAGACCACTCTTAACTGAAATATTTTATTCCCTTTATCAAATGGAGGCCTCAAAACTAAAGAGAATTTGCTTACATACGAATTCCTTCTGAACCAGGTACTGCAACAGCTCCGTGTCCACTCTGGGAGGTCACCAGTTCCATCTCAGGCCTAATCAACTGTCAAAATTAATATGTTAGAGCTCTCTCCATTTGCAATAGCATGGGGCTTTAAGGTAACTAGATGCACCTCAATGAGACACTCTAAACTGAAAATTTTGATTCCCTTGTCAAAATGGAGGCATGAGAAATAAAGAGAATTTGCTTATACAATGTATATAAATTGCTTTTTATACACTACAACAGTGTCCACTTTTCCTCTGAGAAGTCACTTGTTCCATCACAGGTCTAATCAGATCTGAGACTTTAAGGTGAATGAATACACTTTCAGAGGAGACAACTCTGTCAACATTGATTTAGCCCCTTTCTGAAGATAGGTCTACTCTAAACCATTTTCAGAAGGAACTATGTGTGCAGAAAGGCAAACCTGAAGCCCCAGAGTTGTCTCCCTTGTACAAATGGTAGGAAATCTACCAAGTTTATTCATTCCCCTTCAAAGTGGTATTAGCAACTTTTTTTCCTTGCTGTTCAGCTTTTAAAAAGTAGGGCTAGACAACCAACTGGTTGGCCCAGTGTCAGTATAATATGAGTGGGTGGCATATGTCATGTTAGGGGTATGATATGTAAGTTAAGTAGCACATAGCACTCTAAAAGTGAGCATTGAGGTCCCTGTCACATCCAGCCTGTTGTGATATACAGCAGAACTTTGATAACTAGAACACTGATGACACAAACAACCTGGATAACTGGAACAAATTTCACCTTTCTATAGAGTTTAACCCTTAATAACTGGAATAACCATAACTAGAACTATTTTTGATGGTCCCCTGGCTGTTCTCATTATCGAAGTTTCGCTGTCAGTGAAACTCAGAAAGACTGTTAATCCTGGTCTTGCTGAACCCTTGCAAACAGTGTAAATCCAGATCAGTTGGCTTCTTTAGAAGCCAACTGATCTGGATCTGCACTGTTTGTCATTAAGTATGTAAATTTGTATCAACAACCTTGATCAAGTAATCTAATTGGCTGACAATTAGAAGTGGGCATGACATCTTAATTTATTCAGCATGGCAAGGATTAAAAGCGATGCTAAACCCAACATGCCCCTGCCTGATTTTCTTTTAAAAGGAGATTACTCTTGAATGGAAGAATTTGCGTAGGGGGACAAATACTTTAGGCCAGAGTAATCTCCTTTGAGGTTAACCCATTGGCCTTAACTTTGTGATTCCATTTTCAAAGAAGACGAGAAGCTGAAAGATATTGTATTTACCTAAACTTTCACCACTATGGGCAGATTCAGCAGACAACAAATTGATATTTTTCTTATTTTTCCCAGAAAACAGGATTTGACAATTTTTTGTAAATTGTCTCCATGAGGACAATTTGCACAAAATGTCAAATCCTGTTTCCTAGGAAAAATAGGAAAAATATTTCAAAATGTTGTTTGCTGAAAATTTTACCTAGAGTGCCAAACCTTACGTATTCAGACAGATGGCCAGAACGGACAGTGTAGACCCAGATCAGACTCTGCAGAATCAGGCATCTGTAAGTTGTTTTTTGTTACTAGCCAAATTTTTGTGCTATTTATGGTAATTTGTCGGTTTGTTTATATTTCAGTGATGAAGAGGAAAGTATTCCAACAGTTTGGACTGATCACATGGTGCGCTGTGCTGTTCAAGGTCTACTCAAAGAGATGAACCAGTCCACTTTATCAAAACTTTCTCCACTCTCACAGGTATTCTAATTATATCCTAGAAATTGGACACCATAACTCCTTACAGTTTCTATCCTAAAATTTAACTAGACCGAATAATCCCTTATCTTACTTACCCTAAAATTTATATAAATGTGATGTGTCTTAAAGGTGGAATAGAACAGCAAACAGTGTAGATCCAGATCAAACTGCTCCCTGAGGGAGCAGTTTGATCTGGATCTACCCTGTTTTCTCAGGCCTGTCTGTCTGAATATTTAGGCTAAATCAGAATAACGGATTTTAACATTTAGGAAAGCATATACATGTATTTGGTAATACCAGAATGTGTAAGGTCTCTGTTACCCTTTTTTCACACTAGTTTGAAACAATATATCCTCAGTTTATCATCAGTTACTGTATTTACCAGTTACATGTACCTTTTTTTTGTATATTTCAAAACTGACTGAATACTGTAAGACAATACTATGCTCTCCGGGCATTTGCAAATGTCAAAATTTGTGATATTTTTCTGATAAAATAGGACAAATTCTTGCATGACATATCAATCCCTAATTTCTGTGGAAAAAAGAAAAAAAAAAAAACTCTTTAAAATATCTGCCGAACATTATTAAAATTCAGTAGGCACATTTGTCTTTGGAATAGGTAAGTTTAAAAATTTGATTACCTCTCATTCACAAGATGTAATATTTCTGGGATTAAACATAAATGCATGACAGTTGTTTTTTTGATTTTTTTTTTTTTCTGTTTAGATTGAATACCATATTTATTTAATTATATTGAGTGTGGAAAGAGAAAGTTGTGAAAGTAAAGATTTCCAAAGGAAGTCCATTGAAGAGTGACTTAAACTGGCTTTTTGTTGAAAATAGCCAAACTGGACACCAAATGTGTTGTCGACTGTACTTCAAAAGGGATAGAGCACAGCCAAACAGTTTCTCAAAGCAGATTGGGTGAAGGTCGTTATTGAATGAATATTCAGAATACAGCATCAAATGATTTTTTTCTACACATCTTTTAAAGATATACCTTGTTTTGTCACAATTACATCTTTATATATCAGTTCCAGTGTCCCTTGCATGCATAATAGGAATTTTTTCACTAATTTACAGGGGAGGGTTTATTGGACCACCATGCTTTATATATGAACCATTCTATCAATTTTATTCTTGAATTACACACACACACACACACACACACACACACACACACACACATACACTAATTGTTTAACCTCTATTTCAGTCAGCTATTTCCAACATTGCCAACTGGAAGTATGCTAACACATTAAGTACAGATAAATGTCAGGAGTTTGGAAAATGGTACAAGGAATTCAAGATACACGGACAAGGTAATCTGTCTCATTACTATATTTACTTTGACCCTGTCAGCCAATACCTGTGCAAACAGTGTAGATCCAGATGAGACAGCTCATAATGAGCTGTCTCATCAGGATCTACACAGTTTGTCATCATGTTTTTGATTTTAGACTGAAACCCCTTTTTATATCAGTGGACATGTCCAAATTCAGGGATGGGAGAGTCTACTTCAGAAACTCAGGGATGAAAGGGTTAAATATTCATACACCTTAGCTCCATACCATACTTCTCCTAAAATTGAAAACTGTCCATTTTATTACCTGTTGATGTGTCTAAAAATTGCTGGATGGGTGGTAAACTGTAGACTCTCATCTGATGCTTGTTTTGTGGCATCTCATCTGAGTCTACACTGTTTGTCCAAATACTTAGTTAAGTGTGGTATCTCTGGTTCTACCAGTGATAGAAGCCTGAAAATTCACAGTAGACTACAACACCATGGTGGATCTCTGAGGCCTTGGGCTAGTTTTTCACTGCTGACTGGCTAAGATTTTGTCCTCAAAGTCTCAGCTTGTCACTTAGCACTTTGGGTAAAATTTTCAGCATACAAAATATTTTTCTTATTTTTTCCACTGAAATCAGGTTTTGGCATTTCATGCAAATTGTCTCCAATGTTGACAATTTGCATGAAATGTCAAATCCTGTTATCTGTGAAAAAATAAGAAAAATATGATCAATTTGTCATCTGCTGAATTTGCCCATCCCATAGAGTGGTAAAGGTTATGTTTTGTGGAATGTGTATAGTTTCTTAAATTCTATGAGTACTAGGAAGATGTATTCACATCAAGATGTCAGACTGAGTACTATGACATCATCCTGGGATGCTGTGCTTTTGATCTTAATGTCATGGTTGATTGACTTCAAGCCTTTGTCCTCTCAGCTGCCACTTGTCCTTTACCATCTCTTGGCTAATACAGCAGATGAAAAACTCATGATATTTTGGGAAAAATAAAAAAAACAATATTTATGCTATACTTTTGTAACATTATCTCAGTGGATATAGCAGCATCACAGCCATCATGTTGACCTACATTTTATGGTTCAGTGATTGACCCCTGAAGTAAGTCGAAGGGGACTATTAAAATGGGTTTGTCTGTCCTTGCCTCTGTCTGTCCGAGATTCCATCCATCCTTAGACACAATGAGTTGGGTAGCTTGTGGACACAACTCTTCTTACAGTTTTTAACCAATCTTTTTGAAACTTTGCAAGAGTTTTTGTCATGGTCTGAAGATATGCATCCTCCCATTGTTTTTTTTTTTTATAGACGTTTTCTACTTTTTTGATTTAGTTTTTCCAGGTCAGATGACTACTAGAATTGATACCTTGTGAGTGCAACTCACCCTAGAGTTTTCCATCGATCGTTTTAAAACTATGCATACTTGTTCTACATGGTCTGTAGATTACAGTTTTTAACCAATCTTTTTGAAACTTTGCAAGAGTTTTTGACATGGTCTTAAGATATGCATGTGGTTTTTGGGTTACCCTCCCATTATTTTTTATCCTTTTTCTATTTTTTCCACTTAGTTTTTTCCAGGTCAGATTACTATTAGAATAGATACCTTGTGGGCCCAACTACTAGAGTTTTCCAACAATCATTTTTAAACTATGCATATTGGTTCTACATAGTCTGAAGATGTGCACGTGGTTTGGGGGTTATCCTCCTATTCATGCAAATTTTGCATAAAATGTCAAAACGTTATCAAAATGTCAAAACGTTATCCTCCTATTATTTTTTTATCAACTTTTTCCACTGTTTCAACTTAGGTTTTTTCCAGGTCCAAATAGTATTAGAATAGGTATCTTTTGGGTGCAACTCCTCCTAGACTTTTCCACAGATCATTTGGAAACTGTGTGCACTTGTTCTACATGGTCTGAAGATGTGCATGTGGTTTTGGAATTATCCTGCCATTATCTTTTTCAACTTTTTGCACTTTTTCAACTTAATTTCTTTTAGTTGAGGTGGGTAGCTTGTGGGCCCAACTCCTCTTACAGTTTTATACCAAATTTTTTGAAACTTTGCAGGTGTTTTTTGTCATGGTCTGAAGATGTGCATGTGCTTTTGGGGTTATCCTCCCATCATTTTTTATCTACTTTTTTTTACTTTTTCAACGTTGTTTTTCAGGTCTTATTAGTATTAGAATAGAAACCTTGTGGGCATAACTCATCCTACAGTTTTCCACCCATCATTTTTAAACTATGCATACTTGTTCTACATGGTCTGAAGAGGGGGTTTGGGGTTATCCTCCTATCATTTTGTATCAACTTTTTCCACTTATTTTACTTAGTTTTTTTCCAGGTCCAATTAGTATTGGAATAGATACCTTGTGGGCGCAACTCCTCCTAGAATTTTCTACCGATCATTTTGAAACTATGCATATTTGTTCTGCATGGTCTGAAGATGTGCATGTGGTTTTGGGGTATCCTCCTATTATATGGATTTATAACTAACAACCCTCTACTAACAAAGCCATGCCATCAGGGGATGCTTGCCCACAACAGGCTTTTATTTAGACTTAAAGAAACTGTTAATATGCTAATGTTATTTCTCAGTTCCTTAGATATACTATAGTTTTAAGATTTTATTGTTAAGTTGGTTAAATTTATATATAAGAGACAGAATTGATAGGTGAAGTCCTATCCCTCAGGAAGATATAAAAATATGAAAGGTTGACTTTGGAACTGAAGAACACACCAAAGAATGAAAATTGGAGACTTGGTTTTATTGTCTCTTCATTGTGCAGCAATGTAGTTTAGGAGGCTGTGTATGCCTCCTAGTACTGGCTTAAGTGGTATTTGATTTTCAGAGTAACCAGAATGGGCTCAATGATCCAAAAGGAAATAAAAATATAATGTCACAACCTTGGTAAACATTGTTTCAGACAATAGCATTTGACCTTTTGGTCAGAGTTTCTCTGCCTTAATTGTCACCAGATTCTGTTCAACTGAATCTCGTGTTAACCTTCAACATTCTCAGGCCAAAATCAGAAGATGGCTCATAGGAGATAATTTGTATTAAATGTCAAACCTTATTTTCTGGGAAAAGAAAGAAAAAAATATTTCAAATTATGATCTACTGAATTTTTTACCTACTGTGCTTTCGACATCTTTTAGAAAGTGTTTTTGTGCTTGGTGCTTTACACAGCAGAGGTGAATTTGCAAACTTTTATCATGATTTAATGCAAAACCATTTGTCATAACTACCTATGCACAAACAAGTTTATTCTAGCCAATGGTTTTTAAAAAATCAAATATTTTCATTTTTTCACATAGTACAAATGAATGCAAATTATGCAGAAATATGTAGGATTGATAACTTTGAGGTACATTTTAAACAAGTTCCGCCTGTTCAATTTTTCTGAAATTTTCACAATATTGTTGTGAAACTTCAATAATTCTAATTCAGCAAAGAAAAGTAAAAAATATCCTCTTAGACAAAAATTCGAAAAAATCACTTTACCATAAAAATTGCATAGGTCAGACAAATTTTTGGCCGTAAATTTAATTTTAAGGTAAATATTTGAGAACAAAACACAGAAACAGAAAAGACAAAAGGTTTCTGATAATGGTCAATCAGATCAAAATATTTTCATTTAAAATAAAACGCCAAGCAAAACACATCTTTCAAAGTGATGTTGTAAGGACAGTAGCATGCTTAGCATTAATCTGAGGGAGTACTATATTTACTGTAATATTCATACTTGTCCTAAACTTTTAACAAGTTCATTCAAATCACTCCTTGTTGATTTGTCTAAAACCTGCTGGGTGAGTGACAAACAGTGCAGACACTGATCAGATGCCACATGATGCGGCATCTGATCGGGGTCTACACTGTTTGCTGTTTGCACAGACCTGTCGATCCAAATTGTTAGAATAATTATGGTACTTCTTAGTGATTCTTTTTAAGTGAGTTTTAATGAAAAGTCCTCACAAGTGTAAATATTCTTCCCATTTCAGATTTTTCTGATGATCAGACAAAGGATATGAGATTGACTTTTCACCCTGAATATGAAATTCCACAGATGAGGCAGTGGTACAAACGATATAAAAACCCTAGTGAGGCAAAACTTAATTTCTTTGCAATAGAACTGAATAAGGGACATGTAAGACAAGAAAGACCCAAGGTCACTGTTGGAAAGCTCAAGAACTGGTGGAAAAATGAAAGACAGAAAGAAAAAAGAATAAGCATCAAAGAAGAAGGCAATGAGAAAGAAAAGAAAGAAATAGAGAAACTAAAAGTTGAAGCTGCAAAAAGTTCAGCTCGTCAAAGATTTATTGATCAAGATCATGTGCAAGTGAAAGTTGCTAAAGTAGTGCCTTCACCACAAAAATCACCAGAGTCCAAGTTAGAACAGCTGGATACCAGCTTCAGTGTGAACAGGAGTCCTCAGCAAACTTCAGGGCAACAGTCAGTTATGATGTCACCATTATCACATACTGTATCATCAGGATCACAGCGTACACCAACAGGCATTTCTTACCCTATTATTTCAGTGGTTGATAGACAAACTACCACCCCCAGTCACACTCCCAGTGGTTTTGTTTCCCTGCTTCAACAAACTCCAGTAGAACAGAACAGAAGTCCAGGGCAGCGATTGGCTGAAAGTAGCCCTGGACCAAGGATAGGTCCTATGGAGTTTGGAGGAAGGGGTGGCAGTGATCGCCCCGAAATGAGGACATTTGACTTTGCTGCTGGACAGTTAAGAGCTGTTACTCCTCTTGGGCATGGACATGCTAGGGAACTGGTAACTAGGAATGTTTTTGGTGAAGGAAGTGGTGAAAGCAATAGTGGGCTTAGGGGCAGTGATGGGAGGAGCCCTGAAGCCAGGATAACAGCTTTTTCTAGTGTGTCACCTGGTACATCTCAGGAATCCCCACCAACAAGATATGATGTTTGGAATTACAAGATATAAACCATAAAATGATGCCAAACATAAGAAAAAGACCTTTGTGACATGATGCGAACAGTGAAGGCTCAGGTTGGTCGGTATATATTATCCCAGAGGACTTCTTATTGAGAAGTATTTGATGATAGTTCTGAGATAATTTTTTCTCTATAAAAGTATACATTGTGGGAACTCATTAGAAGTGCCTGTGTGAGCACTTCTAATGACTACCCACAACATATTATTTTTATGGAGAAATTGAGAAAAATTTCCCAGCATTTTCATCAAATACTCTTCTTTAACTGTAGTCCTGCTGAACCCAGATATACCCTGACTTTGCAAACAGTGTAGATCCAGATCAGTTCACTTCTGTAGAAGCCAACTGATCTGGATCTGCACTGTTTGTCATTAAGTATGTGAATTTGTTTCAACAACCTGAATCAAGTAATATGATTGGCTGAAACTTAGAAGTGGGCATGACATCTTAAATTATTCAGCATGAAATGGTTAATAATTCCTCTTAATTTTATCCATTGATTCAGTATGCATGCAATGAAGGCATTGATCAGACTGTGTAAACGTGCCTGCTGATCTAAGCTGTTGTTGCCTGCATATGGCATAAGGGCCTTTTTTATGACATTGTACATTAACTTTGGTTGAGCTGTCATGCAAGATACTTGATGTATATGCAGACAGTAAAGGCTCAGGTCAGCCTACACATGCGTACAAGTCTGACCAAGGATATCACCTCATACCAGAAAATTTAACCCATTAAAGATTGAGTAAACTCTCCCACACTATATATTAGAAGAGTTCATTTTTGTTTTCAGGTATGTCAAATACATGATGTAGATATTACTAAAGAAAAATGGTATTTGTAAACAGTGGAGACCCTGATCAGATACCACATTCTGCGGTGTCTGATCTGAGTCTGCACTGTTTGCCAGTTACCTGCTTAGGGGTCTCCAGTCTTCAATGGGTTAATGTCTTAAGAGTCTATCAGTGTATAGTGAAAGACCTGATCAGACTGTGTAGATGGGAAGGCTCATTTGAGCACTTGCTGTTAGCATATGTGTTAAGACACAACTCAATGGGAGAGCACTCTAAATTGGAAATAGTTAGCCCCTTCTCAAAGGGATAAACTCTAGTAGAAAAGAAATTGCTTCCCTGTTATAGGAGTCCCTTCTCAAAGGGGACTAATCTTAAGAGGAAGAATTTGCTCCCCTTCATTCTTAAGGGAAAGAATTTATTCCCAGGGGAGGAGCAAATTCTTTCCTTAAAGAATAGTGTCCAATAAGAAGGGTGGTAACTACATTCTGGACAGAATGATCTCCCTTGGAAATGTATCACTTCATCTTCAGCCTAACTTGAATTTCAAAGAAGTGCTATATTTTGTTGCTTTATAAAATTTTGCTTGCTATAGTTCATTCACCTTTAGGGGACATAATCCACCTGGAATATTTTCTGCCATTTTTTACAAGTGAGACAACTTTTATGACTTCTTGTTCGCTTTTTTGCACAATAAATGTCATCTGAAAGAAGTCTACTTCAAAAGGAGCAAAGGACCAAAAGAGTAGACCCCTTTTCAGAAGAGGGCCAAAGCGTGTCTGAGAGAGTTATCTACCCTGAAAGTGTATCAGTTCCCGGTAAGGCCATTTTTTTTTTTGGTCTGAATTGAACTTTAAAGAAGTGCTAGAGTTTGTTGGATTATAAAATATTGCCTATATTTATAGTTTACAAATTTGCCATTTACCTTCCAGATTGAAATGATTTATGTCTTAATTTTTTATCCAAAATGAAAATATTACAGACATATTGTGCTGCTCAAATGATTATCAGAAAGGAAGAGTTATTTTCTTTCACCTTGCTACAGGCAAAGTAATAGAAAATGTCCCGTTTTATAAAGTAGTCAATTTTGCAAATACCCCCTCTTTGTGAAATAATTGATTTTGCAAATGTCCTCTTTTGGGAAGTGATCTTTGTGCAAATGTCTCCTTTTGTGAAATATTCCATTTTGCACATGTCCCCTTTTGTGAAACAATCCATTTTGCAAAGGCCTTCTTTTGTAAAATTACCCATTTTGCAGGGGACCCCTTTGTGAAGCAATCAATTTTGCAAATGTCCCCTTCTGTGAAGTACCCAGTAATCTATTTTGCAAATGTCCCCTTTTGTTAAGTAATCCATTTTGCAAATGCCCACAATCAATTTTTGCAAACGTCCCCTTCTGTTAAATAACCCAATTTGCAAATGTTCCCTTTTGTGAAGTAATCCATTTTGCAAATGTCCCCTTCTGTGAAGTAATCTATTTTTCAAATAGTAATTAGTTTTGCAAATGTCCCTTTCTGTGAAGCAATCAATTTTGCAAATGTCCCCTTCTGTGAAGTAATCCATTTTGCAAATGTCCCCTACTGTGAAGTTATCCATTTTGCAAATGTCCCCTATTGTGAAGTTATCTTCTTTTGTGAAGCAATCAATGTCGCAAATATCCTCTTCTGTGAAGTAATCTATTTTGCAAATGTTATCTTTTGTGAAGCAATCTATGTTGCAAATGTTCCCTTTCGTGAAGTAATCCATTTTGCAAACATCCTTTTTTGTGAAGCAATCAAATTTGCAAATGTCCCATTCTGTGAAGTAATCAATATTGCAAATGTCCTCTTGTGATATAACCCATTTTGCAAATGTCTCCTTTTGTGAAGTAATCAGCTTTGCAAATGTCCTCTCCTATGAAATAATCAATTTGCTTTTGTAAAGCAATCAATTTTGCAAATGGATCTTACTGTGAAGCAATATATTTTGAAAATGTCCCCTTTTGTGAAGTAATCCATTTTGCAAATGTCCCCTTTTGTTAAGTAATTTATTTTGCAAATGCCCCCTTTTGCAAAGTAATTCATTTTGCAAATGTCATATTTTGTGAATCAATCAGTTTTGCAAAAGTCCCTTTCTGTAAGTAATCCATTTTGCAAATCTCCCCTTTTATGAAATAACCCATTCTGCAAATATCCCCTTTTGTGAAGTAATAACTTTTGCTAATGCTTCTGTGAAGGTATTCATTTGCAAATGTCCTCTTTTATGAAGCAAAAGTCCCCCTTCTGTGAAATACCCAATAATCTATTTTGCAAATGTCCCCTTTCGTAAAGTAATCCATTTTGCAAATGCTTCCTTCTGTGAAATAATATATTTTGTTAATGTCCCTTTTTGTGAAGTAATCTATTTTTTAAATGTCCTCTTTTCTGAAGCAATCAATTTTGCATATGTCCCCTTCTTTGAAGTAATCTATTTTTCAAGTTTTCTCTTTTACAAAACAATCTATTTTGCAAAAGTTCCCTTCTGTGAAGTAGTCTATTTTGCAAATGTCTCCATTTGTGAAATAATCAATTTTGCAAATGTTTCCTTCTGTGAAGAAATCTATTTTGCAAATATCAGCTTTTATGAAGTAATCTATTTTGCAAATGTTCCCATTTTATGAAATAATCAATTTTGCAAATGTCCTTTTCTGTGAAATAATCTATTTTGCATATGTCTGCTTCTGTTGCAAATGTTTCCAGTGTGTGAAGTAATCAGTCTTGCAAATGATGTTTGTAGAAGTAACTTTAAGCAAATTTCTGCATCTATTAAGTAAACAACTTTGCAATATTATTAATTGCCTATTCTGGCATGGTGAAATTAGATAATTAACTGTAGTTCTTACCTACAGAGCTAATTATAGTATGCATGAAAGTCCAAAGTTAAGTCCCAGTCAGCATTCTACGTAAATCTATATCGGGCCATCATCGGCCCGTCAGGGTAGCTGACGGGCCGATGACGGCCCGATGTAGATTTACGTAGAATGCTAGCTGGGGTAAAGTCTTGTGTAGGATTTTGTTCACGTTGCATAATCCTATTTCTAAACATAGTAAAATTGTGGACAAAAACCTAGGGTGATCAGAAGTGCAAAGTGATAGCGAAGGTTTGGCCCAGGATCCCTGTAAGGACGGATGCCAACAAGACAGGGGTCCAGGGCAACACAATTGAGAGTAGCTTGCACTTCTGAATGCAGAGTATAGGGCTAACGGTTTTGTGGCTGTACTTTGGCTTGACCAGGCATTTTGTTTATGAACAACATATATTATCCACATGGCTTAGTACAGGTTTCATCCCAGGAAGAGCTACTTATAATATTTAGAAATCAATAAAACAGTCTGTGAAAAAAAATATGTATGCATCCATTGTGAATGTTTTTCTTTTTGCACACTTTTCTGCATGTATATAATTTTCATGTTGGCAAGTTAATTTTGGTCAGCAGCATTATATTTTATAAATGTGCGTAATCTCTTAGTGTTTCTCTAATGTTTTTTTATATCCGGCCACACAATAGTGGTGGGGTATTATGATTTTATGTTGACCATCTGTGTCCGTATTTTCATTGATAACTTGAGTAAATGTCAGTGGATTTTCACCAAACTTGGTATATGCATTGATCTTGTGGATATCTGGTTTGGGGTTGCTAATGGGCAATTTTTTTTATTTTTGACAGTTATCTGACCATCACCATCCGTATTTTTGTTTCTGGACAATAACTTGATTAAATATCAATGGATTTTCATCAAACTTGGAATGTGCATTGATAATGTGAAGATCTGGTTTGAAATTGCTAATGCACAAATTTTGTCAATTTTGAACAGCATTATCTGCCTGCCACAAGATAATAATGGGGTATTATCATTTCATGTTTTTATTGTAATTTCTTCTTGTCAAGTTTGTATTACATGTATTTATAAATCTTGATCAAAATATATTTTAAAGCTGTTCATTACTAAATACATTGAATGCATTTAAAGGTTGATATTTGAATCATTAGGTCACCAGGACTATGTCCCTGGAGATCTTATGTTGTCACCCAGGCTTTGCCGTCAGCGTCTGTCAGCATCCGCGTCCGCGTTAGCACAATGTTTAAGTTTTCAAATGTGTGTATAGTTTTTTAACTGTTTAAGGTACTGCTTTCATATTTGGCCTACACCTACTTTAGGTTAAGACCTTTCAATAGCATACACCCCCATCTTCAAAATAGACTTTTTATGTAGGTCAAGGTCAGTTCTTACTTTGTCTTTTACACCCATGTTTAAGTTTTGCGTTTAAGTTTTGAAAAGTGTACATAACTGCTGAAGTATTTAAGATAGAGCTCTAATATTTGGCCCACACCAGCCTTAGGGTTAGACCTTTTAATAACACACACCTCTTCCTCAGTTTGACCTTCTGCCTAGGTCAAGGTCAGGTCATACTTTGTCATTTGAACCCATGTTCGAGTTCTGTGTTTAAGTTTTGAAAAGTGTTTGTAACTGCTGAAGTATTCAAGATACCACTTTAATATTTGGCCCACACCAACATTAGGGTAAGACCTTTCAATAGCACAGACCTTTTCCTCAGTTTGGCCTGCCAAGGTCAAGGTCAGGTTATATACTTTGTCATTTAAACCCATGTTTGAGTTTAGCGTTTTTAAGTTTTGAAAAGTGTTCGTAACTGCTAAAGTATTCAAGATGCTGCTTTAACGTTTCGCCCACACCTACCTTAGGGTAAGGCCTTTCAATTGTTCACACCCCTTCCTCAGTTTGACCTTCTGCCTAGGTCAAGATCAGGTCATACTTTGTCATTTATACCTGTGGTAAAGTTTTGAGAAGTGTACATGGCTGCTGAAATATGGAGGATATAGCTTTCATATTTCGTCCACACCAGCCTAAGGGAAGATGTTTCAATGGCATATACCCCATCCCTCAGTTTGACATTCTTCTGACATCAAAGTCAGGTCATACTCTGTCATTTATTGCTATGTTTAAGTTCTGCATTTAATCTTTAATATTTAAAGATTGTTTTCTTATCCAATCAGCCCTTTTGGGTGAGCTGCTTTGTCTTCAAACAACTCTTGTTTTTATACATGGAATTCTATTTTCAGAAGCTATTTTTAAGTATTAAGTACAAAGAGAAAAATCAACATTATTTGATTGATATGAAAATTTGGCCATAAAAGAGCATGATAATTCCATAAAAAAAGAGTTCCTAAGGAATGCGGGCTTACTGAATTATCTGGGCTCCAGACTTTTTACCCAATCATCCATCCATGCTCCTGAGTGACAGATTTTTCTTGTGAAGCAAACATTGTTCATTATTCTGTTTATAGTAATAACCTTAAATATTGGGACAGACAAGCCTGCATAAACAGTGTAGACCCAGATCAGATGTGACAGAATGTGGTGTCTAATCTGGTTCTACACTGTTTGCCACTCACCCAGCACTATTTAGACACATCAAAGGTAGTAAAATAGACTTTTTAAAATTTTAGGACAAGTATGGTAAGGGGTTAAGGTATCCCAATACTTAAATATATCACGAAAACATGCCTATATGATTTTGACCCCCTTAAATCCCACTTTTATATAGTTAAACTGGGGTTTACAGGGGTATACATTATTTTTCTTATTTTTGCTCAAAAACATAGATTGTGGGTACCCGTTAGAACTGCCTCACTGAGGCAGTTCTAGCGAGTTCCCACAATCTATGTTTTGAGCAGACATATGAAAAATATCGGAGTTTTTTATCTGAAAATTTTCAGTTTTTGGAGGTGAAATTTTCTATATATTTAAATAGGCATGTTTTCGTAATGTGGTACCTATTTGCCAGTGAATAGTACTTCTTTCTTGAAAGTGCTATGAAATTATTTTAATTTCAGCAAAGAACTTGTCAGAAAATGATGCCGTTCAGTCTATTCAATAGCAACCTTGACATCATGACAATTTCATGATGTAACAGCAATGGTTTTCTGTTGGTCTGCTTTATTTTGTATAATACCAGTCTTCAAATAAAATGCAGTAACTCAGGAGGCAGTCTATAAATGTTGACATGCTGACAAGAAAAACATGATGAATGAACAAACAAATGGATGAATGACCCAAAAGCAATATTGCCCTCAGATCTGATAAAATGATATGGTTGGGAATGCTCATCCTGGTCTAAGCTGTTCCCATCCCAGCTAGCATTCTACGTAAATTTATATCGGGCCGTCATCGGCCCGTCAGGGTAGCTGAAGGGCCGATGACGGCCCGATATAGATTTACGTAGAATGCTGACTGGGATTTGGCATAATGACCATTTCTTGAATTGTATCACATGCGTGTGCACAGGTGTGTGTATTTGTCCATGCATGCAATCTGATTAGGGTCTTCACTGAGCACTCTGTGGATAGCAGAGGATTCAAGCCTTCTTTACACTGACATTATGAAAACATGCCTATTCAAATATATTGAAAATTTCACCTTCAAAAACTGAAAGTTTTCAGATAAAAGTTCTGATATTTCTCATATTTCTGCTCAAAACATAGATTGTGGGTACTCATTAGAACTGCCTCGCTGAGGCAGTTCTAATGAGTACCCACAATCTATGTTTTTGAGCAGAAATAAGAAAAATAATGTATATCCCTGACCAGTATTACAATATAAAAGTAGGGTTTAAGAGGGTCAGAATTGCATAGGTATGTTTTCACGATGCAAGAAAGAAACTGATTGGAGTGCGGCTGCATGTCGGAGGGTACATTTTCTCACAATTCAGGTCATATGGAAGATGTTGGTTTTGGTGAAGGATGCAGCAGTAAGTTTTTGTTACTTATCTGGAAGTTTGTGTTATTCTAAAATGTTGCCCTTTTAATATAAACTAATTCTGTTATTAAATTATCAAGTAAAATCTTTGTTGTTTATGCTTAGTACCATGCATTTACATTTCCCTGACACGTGTTTGATAAGTTGGCTCAAGAGATTATACAGATTCTGAAAGGATGCCATTGCTTGTGAACCATTTTATAGTAAGTCAGATAATTACCATATTTATCCTAAGCATTGGGATATACAGGCCTGAGCAAGCAGTGGATACCCAGATCAGATGCTGCAGAAGCAGATCAGGGTCTGCATGTTTTGCTGCTCATCCAGTTTTTTTAGACACATCAACAGACAGTAAAATGGACTGCCATGCCCACTTCAAATTTTCAGCCAATCAGGTTACTTGATCCAGATTGTTGATACAAATTTACATATTTAATGACAAACAGTGCCGATCCAGATCAGTTGGCTTCTTAGAAGCAAAATGATCTGGAGCTACACTGTTTGCAGAAGCAAAGCATAGTTCAATTTTAGGACAATTTTAGCATGGAGTTAAAGATTTAACAATATTTAGTTACTAATGTGAAGAAAAGTGACAGAGGGACTCTCCAAGCGTACTGCACGGTATGTAGTATGTATTTAAAGACACATTTTGGATTGCATAACACCCTAATGACTCTATGGAGATTAAGATAAGAAATTCTTGGTGACTTTAGCCATCCTTACAGGTAGGGGCCTGATAAGGGGAAATTAGATTTTATATCAGCAAAATTTATGATGAAGACAGAGAAACAGATAAGATGGGTAATTTGGTGATAATTTGATGGGTTTTTTTTTTCTGTTTATTCAATAAAATATACCTGTTTTTTTATTCATTAGAATTACCTCTCCCAGGCAGTCCTAATGAAACTCGCAACATATTTTATGGAGAAATACAGATATTTATGCCTATATGCTAATTTATCACCAAATGCCCTCTTTATCTGTTTCTTTGGATCAAATACAGAAAATTAGGAAGATAGATAGTATTTTATTTAGTTATTTATGTATTCATTGAAAAAGAGAAGCTTTTTGGCATAAAATACACATTCTAAATTGTCTAAGAACTTTTTGACATATTCCATAATGTATTGTTTTACTGAAATGGAAATGGAATGATTGCGCAGTGTTCTTATTTACTTTAGAAAATAAATAAATAAATAAGTAAATATTTTCAATTTTATATTTCTATTTCAGTTTATTTGTACTTTTTTTCACAATGAAAGAAAAAACAACACTTTTGTATTTAGGGAAAAAAACTAATCAAAAATAAATAAATAAAAGAATAAAGTGATACAATACAAATCAACAAATAAAATCAACAAATTAAATGTAAAATTTGCAAATGAATTTATTTGGTTCTAAAGTAACATATTGAATACTGCTGAATTTTATGAATTAACCCTTATAGGGCCCCACCTAAGGAGACTTAACAGCCTTATAAAGACTCCATAATCACTTAGATAAGATAAACCTTTGATGTGCGCTCTGTTATCAGGACTGTTTATTAGGGGTGATCATGAAGGGGGGGTCTAGCCAAAGAAGGAAAAAAATGTGTCTTTAAGCTTCAGCAATGGTTACTTAAATGATGTTAAGAGACACAGGGAAGAAAAAAAAAAAACAACAACAAAAAAACAGGATGAACTGTATAGGGCAAGAAATCAGGGGAATAAAATGACGAGTTTCTTCATGTGATCAAAACAGTCAATTTTTGATCAAATGTGATAATGGCTGAGACGCTCTTCTTAGGGAAGAATGGCATATTAATTCAATACATTAATCCCTTTTGTTATTCTGGAGTATGGGATTCTATATGTAAAATGAAGCCTGGTCATTGACAGTGATTAACAAGAGAAAGGCTTAGCTAGAAGACAGAATCACCTATGAATGGCAGTTAAAACAATGAGCAAAAGTGTTATGAGCTCTCAGAATGCACCATTTTACACCAGTACTTAATTTTTTTTTCCAGGGGAGCATGCCCTGGACTCTGCAAGCTTAGATCCGCGACTTCGGTGCTCACCTACTATACCTGGCCCAATCGTGCTGACCCCCTCATTTTTTTCCAAAACTTAACATGCCTGATTTAGGGTAAATAAAGTAGTTCTTAATTATAGCATTTTCCCCTTTCATCCTCGAGTTTTGAAGTGGACGCTTCCGTCTTAGAATTTAGGTTTGTGCTTTGTCGCAAATGGGGATGTTAACCGTAACTCAAGACCAGAATGGCAAACAGTGTGGATCCAGATGGGACGGCTCATCTCATCTGGATCTACACTGTTTGCAAAAGAACCTGTCTGGGTCTACAGGATTGAAAGAGTTAAGCAAAGATTCCTACCTAAATTGTGTGGGCTAATAAGATTAGATGTTGGTATTTTTAGCTCACCTGAGCCAAAGGCTCAAGGGGATCAATTGTGATCACTCATCGTTTGTCGTCGTCATGGTCCGTCTAACCGTCCTTCGACAGTTTTTAAATGACACTGAGCCAATTTTAACCAAATTTCACAGGGATGAACCTTGGGTGATACTGACGGATTATTGTCCTAAGCTTGAGAATATATGCAGGATTCTGATTGTCATGCCAACCAAAAGAAAAAAAAGATCTTCATGTCTGAAACCACTGGACCAATTTCAATATAATTTTGCAAAAATGTTCCTTTGATGACCCTCTACCAAGATTGTTCAAGCCACCGTGATTCGCCAAAAATATAGCCACCATGGGGCGGGGCTTATTTTATAGAAAACTTTCAAAATCTTTTCAGAAACCACTGGTCTGATTTCAATGTAATTTTGAAAAAATGTCCTTTTCTTTTGTGACCCATTACAAAGAGTGTTCAAGCCATCGTGATTCATCAAAAATAAAGGCCGCCGGGACGGGTGTGTGTATGTGTGTGTGTGTGTGTGGGGGGGGGGTGACCGATTTCAATATAATTTTGCAAAAATGTCCTTTTCTTTTGACCCATTACAAAGAGTGTTCAAGCCATCGTGATTCACCAAAAATAAAGGCTGCCAGGGCTGGGGGTGGGGTGGGGAGGGGGGGCTTATTTTCCCTATATATCTATATAGAAAAATTTAAAAAATCTTCTTGTCAGAACCCACTGAACTGATTTCAATATAATATGGCAGAAATCCTCCTTTGGTAACATTCTACCAAGATTGTTCAAGCCATGATGATTCGTCAAAAAACATGGCCATTAGTGGATACCGCTTATTCTACATATATATAGAACTTTGAAAACCTTGTCAGAAATCACTGAACGGATTTCAATATAATATGGCAGAAATGTTCCTTTGTTGACCCTCTACCAAGATTGTTCAAGCCTTGATGATTCATCAAAAAACCATGGCTGCCAGGGGTGGGGCTTATTTTCCCTGTATATCTATATAAAAACTTTAAAATTATTCTTGTCAGAAACTACTGTACCGATTTCAGTATAATTTATCAGAAAAATTCCTTTGGTGACCCTCTCCCAAGATTGTTCAATCCTCGATGATTTGTCAAAACAACATGGCTGCCAGGGTGTTGGTGGGGGGGGGGGGGGGGGTTGGGGGGGGTGGTGAGGCTTATTTTCCCTATATATTGATATAGAAATGTTTCTTGTCAGAAACCACTGAACCGATTTCAACATACTTTGACCGACATGTTTCTTTGATGGCCCGCTACCAAGGTTGTTAAAGCCAGCATGATTCGTCATAAAACATGGCCGCCAGGGAAGGGACTTATTTTCCCTATACAGTCGAACCTCAATAGCTCGAACACCGATGGCTCGTTTACCATGGCTAATTCGAACTCATTTTTTAGTCCCTACGAAATTCTTCTGGTAGCTCAAGAAAACAAATATTTAGGGAAATTTTCTTATTTTATCATGAAATTATATGTTGTGTGTACTCATTAGAATTGCCTCATCGAGGCAATTCTAATGAGGACACTCAACATACAATTATTGTGAAGAAAATAAAAAAAAGCCCCTAAATTATCGCTATTTGCTTCCTGACCTGGCACCATGATTAACCCTGAGTGGCTCGAACTACCCATGTCTCGAACAATTTTTTATGGTCCAAAAGATTAAAGTTCGACTATATATCTATATAGCAATTTTGAAGATCAGATAAAAAAAAAAAAGGCACTGGTTGCGATATATGGCATTGCTATTCCATTTTATAGGACCACCGTGTCACTCTTGAACATAAATAAAAAATATATAAAAATCTTTTAAAGCAGTGAACTTGGGTAAAACTTCAATAGCAAGTATGCAAATCTGTTTGCTCAGGTGAGCGATATAGGACCATCATGGTCCTCCTGTTACTTGATACATTAGACTTTTTTTTTTTCAAGAGACTCAACCTATGAGTCTTTCTTTCCTATGCTGTTTCAGAGATTCCCTCTTCAGCTGTTGGAGAATTTTTGCCATATTGCCAGGCTCATGACTATAGTTTGAAATTACAAACCTGGCAGCCCTGTTTCGCAACTTTCCAAACTTTTCTCGAACTGCACTACGAGGTCCCAGACCGAATAAGATTACTCTGGGACTGGCTGGATGAGCCGTCTGCCAGCCCTCCTTTGGACATATTGAGAGATTTCTTTGCAATAAACCCAAGATTCTGTTTTACCTGCATGCAAACATTACTCATATGTGTATTCCATCACAAGTCACTTGTAATAGTGACTCCAGGGCACTTAATACTACTAGCATTGTTCAGACTGTATGTAGTATGGATCTATTTGACCCATTTCCTAGTAGTTTACTGAGTGAAACATTAATTACCACTTTCTTGCCCATGTGCCAACATGTCAATGTCGTATTAACCCATTGTAATCTGGAGAGCCCTAAAGGGTAATGAACAGCAAACAGTGCAGACCCAGGTCTGATTAGGGTCTGCACTGTTTGCAAACAGTTCAATCATCTTTCTCTATGAATATCTAAATCAATTTGCCTGACACACCTAAAATCGAAATTAGAATATTCCAATATATAGTGTGGGGTAGTTCATTGTCTAAAATGAATTAAAGGTTTTAGGTTTATATAGAGCTAAGGTACAGTTTATTTTTCAAGGATCTCCCAAGTTGAATTAGTACCCTAGTCTGTCACCAAGGGTACATGTTCACTTTAACCTAACTCACTGTATATTGAGTATATGGAAGGTGTCTGTGTGATTTTGTGGTGATTGGCGGGACTGTCGGCCCGGTTAACTCAGTTGGTAGAGCACCTGACTTGCAAGCAGGGGGTCGCGGGTTCGAGTCCTGCATCGGGCACACTTTTTCCTCCTTAGTTTACTTTAATGGCGACAAGGTAAACTGGTGAGTGCGGGGAAAAGCTAGAAACTGATAGTATGTTCAGTTGATGCCTTGCACTAAAAAGTTAAAAGGGGGAGGAGTGTGGTGATTGGCGGGACTGTCGGCCCGGTTAGTTCAGTTGGTAGAGCACCTGACTTGCAAGCAGGGGGTCGCGGGTTCGAGTCCTGCATCGGGCACACTTTTTCCTCCTTAGTTTACCTTAATTTCTTTTGGCCATTAAGTCTGTATTATCTTGTAACGTCAACCTTACTAATTTAAAGTAATTTCTTATATGACAATAACAACTACGGTGATACCCATATAGGACCTGATCACGGAACTCAGCCCTCCCAAGGTACCGAATAAGGTTAGAATGACACGAACGACGTCACAAAACAATGCGCTAACGAAGAAATACCTACGTGCCAACAAGAACAGAAATACCGTCTTGGCACATCAACAGTAAAATCCAAGAACAGCCACAATCACATAACATAGCCTAGAATCTCTGAGCTACGAATGACACCTATTACAAACTAAATTGATGTCAGTTAGAAAGTCTCATGGAAATAAAAGCCATAAAAGTTGCCTTGGAAACAAAGAACACCTAAAGTAACGAAAATCAGATTCTAGGTTTCATTCAAACTCTTTATATGGCAGCATTGTCGTATTCAGGGCTGCATACGTCCCGTAGCACTGGCTTAACCCTTAAAGCGCCAGTCACAACTATTGTCGTCTGCTTTGTCTTCTGCTGGTTATTTTAAAAGTTATTTCTGCAAACAGTGTCGACCCAGATCAGACTGCTCCTCAGATCAGACTGCTCCGGTCTGGATCCACACTGTTTGCCGGTATGCAAAAATAGGTCTGAAAAGTTTGCAAGAATATTCAGACGCAGGTTTTGCTTGGCGTTTTAAGGGTTAAGCGAAATTTGGGACTCCAATATTCGTTCTTGTATGTATTCTTCGTTTCCAAGGACAACATGAATACATTTTACAGTCGACTCTCGTTATCTCGACTTCGCTTATTTCGTATAACCGCTTATTTCGAAGTGAAAATATGGTCCTTGTTTTAACATGGAAATCTAACTACAGGTAACAAAATAATTTGGAATATTTATATATTACATGTATATTAAAAATATTGTGGCAAAGAGGAGAAAGACATTTCTCCTCTTTTCCACAATATTTTCAATATATCTCTAACTTCAGGACTCAAATTACATATTCATTTGTGAAATGTGGTTGTTCGATTTATTTTTTCCTAAATTATGCCAATCTGATATGTCGAGGTACGGATATCTCGAAGTATTTCAGAGGGCCCCTTGGACTTCGTGATGAACGAGAGTCGACTGTATTTGAATCTACTTCTGTTGGTGTAAAGTGTCGTATCACGGTCATAAAAGGTTCCCACAGTGCAATTTTGATTTTTGGTCTTTGTTTCGAAGGTTGACATTTGTAGGTTTTATATTATCAACACGTCTTCTGAGTTCATAACCTAAAATGAAAATCTATGTCACTAACACACTCGAGTTTCCGATTCACATTCTGTATGTTTTATACATACTCTTCTGTTTAGCTCTACCGTAGGAAGAGCTTATCCCAGAGGGAGGTGGGAGGGGAGGAATTGTCCATACGTCACTACATACGTATGTCCGTACGCCCTTAAACAATTTCTCATTATCGCATCTCATCCGAGACCACTGGTCAGATTTATCAAAACTTATCTGGGATGTTCCCCTGGTGGTCTTGTTTTGCACGCCCAAATTTGGTTCCGGTCCGTCAACAAGTATGGCCGCCGTCGGCCATCTTGTTTTTTCCCCCGTTATCGCATCTCCTCCGTAACTAGTGGAGATATGTCGTCGAAACTTTGCATATGAATTCCTCTCAACCCCTGAATGCGTCTCCCAGAAAATGATTCCGGTTCGTCCACTGGTCAGATTTTTTCGAAACTTGTTTGGGATGTTCCCGTACTGACCTACCCGATTTTCGGTTTGGTCCGTCGACAAATAAGCCCGCTGTCGGATATCTTGGATTTTTCCCGTTATCGAATCTTCTCCCTAACTAGAGGAAGAATCTTATTGAAACTATGCATATTGATTCCTCTCAACCCCTAGATATGTCATCCCAAAAAAACGACCCGGTCCGCCGACTAATATAGCCACCAGACGGCCATCTTAGAAATCGTGACTTCCCCTTTACTTAACACTGTAACAATCTTGTTATCGCATCTCCTCCGAGACCATTCTTCTGATTCTTTTGAAACTTATCTGGGATGTTCCCCAAGTCGTCTAGTTGTGCACGGCCAAATTTGCTTCAGTTCCGTTGACAAATAAGACCGCCGTCAACCATCTTGGATTTTCCCGTTTACCTCCTCCGTAACCAGCAGAGGAATTTCGTCGATACTTTCCATATGGATTCCTCTCAATCCCCGAAAACATTCCAGTCCATCGATTAATTTGGCCGTCTGGCGGCCATCATAGTAATCGTGACTTCCCCTTTAGTTAGCACTGCAATAGTATTGTTAACGCCTACCCTGCCCTACCCTACCATACCCCAACCCATCCCATCCCACCCCACCACCCCACTACTACTACTAATCTTACCCTACCATGCCCATCTACCCTGGCCTATCCTAGCTGGGTAGTATGGTGTGGGGAAGCAGAAGGGAGGGTAGGGAAGAGTGGGGTAGAGCATTGCAGGGAAGGTCATCAACACAAAACATAGTTATGTCTACTATTAAATCAACGTCTTCCTTTCACTTGCCTTTCCTTTTAAGCAAAAACAAAAAAGGAAGAGTGACTGTTTCCTTAGAAACTCTGGTTCAGTGAATAAAGGTAGAGAACAAATTTTCTATATTCTAAATATTCCAAACAAGATTACCTCCCTTGACAAACTGAAATTTCTTTAGACGTCTGTTGATTTACAACGAAATATGCATAAGCTCTTCTTCCATCAATCAGATGCCCGAACGCCGGCCAGAAAGATTGTCGTCTGATTAAAAGTATTCTGAAGTGGGGATCCTCTGGAAAGACAGAACAAAACAAAACAAAAAAAAAAAAAACAAAAAAAAAAAACAAAAAAAAAACAAACAAACAGAAAACAGCAGACTCAGTTTGATTGAGTCTGTCCATATGGAATAGTAAAAAAAAAAATGCAATCTCTTTCATTAGCTTTGAGCAGAACTGTTTTTTTTTTTTTTTTTTTTTTTTTTTCACATATAATGAATAAGCCCTATGTCCGAAAGGGCATGATCTAAAACAAATAATAATATCTGTTATCAGCACCCTTTCGAAGTTCAGGTCGACACTGTACTGCCTCCACACATGAACTTAACGACAGCTACTGCGACCATAAAATATTCAAAATAGGAATCCTGTGGAAATGTAGAACAAATTAATGTCAGTATGTTAGAACCATGAATGACAAAATGTGTGCTTGTGTAAAAATATCGCAGGTGAGGGGTGGGGCGGGGGTGGCGGCTAGGTATAAATGTTTGGTACCAGATGCGGAGCCAGAATGCAAACGAAGTTGCTGTCACGAGCCTTAACTTTTTTTCATCACAGTGATTTGACTGTTTCTCTTTGGTGATACGCGGACTGAGTTCTACGTGAACCGAACAATTCTATGTATTCCGAATAATATCGGAACCTAGAATGGAGAGTAAGATACTGCAGTACTGGTTTAACCTTTTGTAGACTGGGGACCCCTAAAAGGGTAATCGGCAAACAGTGCAGACCCAGATCAGACGCCGCATATTGCGGCGTCTGATCAGGTCTCCACTGTTTGCAAATAGTTTAAGCATTTTTCTCTAGGTATATCTAAATCTCATAGCTGGACGTGCCTAAAATTGAAACTGGACTCTTCCAATATATAGTGTGGGTGAGTCTATTCAGCTTACAATGTGTTAATGCCCTGCCTCACCCCACCCCTCCCTGTGTTTTTAAACGCTCTTAGGTGCGATCCTACTTTTGTTCTTTCTTTGAATTACTTTCATGTATTTCTAGTATTGCTGTCAGCCTCTGTAAGGCTCTGTAAGCTTTACTTGCTGTCGCGTTTACTTGTGTATCAAATAATGATGGTCGCGTCCTCAGCCACTGCCCAATTTGCTTTCAGTTTTTCTGTCAGTCTCTGCTATCGTTATTTATTTATTTATTTATTGTTTGGCATTTACTTGTGCCATGTTTTCTTGCACCAAATAGAGCAAGGAAATTACCATCTTCAACAGCTGCCCACTTTGCTTTGTTTTTTCTGTTGGTCTGTGCTATAAATGTTTCGTAATTATGTTTGGCGTTTACTTGTGCCATGTTTTCATGCACTAAAGCTAGCAAGGAGATCACCATCTTCAACAGCTGCCCACTTTACTTTCAGTTTTTTTTCTGTTGGTCTGTGCTATCCATGTTTTGTATTTATGTTTGGTGTTTATTTGTGCCATGATTTCTTGCACCAAAGCGAGCAAGGTGACAGCGGCTGCTCCCTTTGCTTTCAGTGTTTCTGTCGGGCTGTGCTATCGATGTTTTGAGTTTTTTGTTTGGAGTTTATGTTATTTTATGCTTTTCTAATAATGTTGGAACCTCGGATGAAGAACATTTACATCAGATTTAACACTCACTCCACTCCTCACCCCTATCTCGATGGTTTCTTTTAAATCGCTGGCTAATCTAAGGAAGTGCCGCCAATATTGTTTATTCTTTGTTGTACATGTACTTTGTAAGCCTTTTTTGCGCCTACCAAAGTGGTTCCTTTGTTGCAGTTCTTCTTTGTCCGTGGATAGGTGGTTGGTGGTTGGTGGTTGTGGTTTCGTATCAGGCGTCTGTTTTGTCATGTTTATTCCTCAGCTATGCTTTTTTTGGTGCCTCAGGAGGCTGTGGTTCGTGCTTGTGGCATTTCCTTGGTATTTTCATTTATACAGTAAAACTTCAATGACTCGAACATCGATGGCTCGTTTACCTTTGATTCGAACTCGTTTTTGAGTCCCTATTGAAATTCTTCCGATAGTTCAAGAAAACAAATAATTAGGGAAAATTTCTTATTTTATCATGAAACTGTATGTTGTGTGTACTCATTAGAATCGCATCATCGAGGCGATTCTAATGAGTACACTCAACATACCATTATTGTATAGCAGATCAAACAGTCTTCCCTAAATTACCACCGTTGTTTCCTGACCTGGCGCCATGTTTAACCCTCAGTGGCGTGAACTACCCATGTCTCGAATAAATTTCAATGGTCCCAAATATGTTCGAGCCATTGAGAGTTTTACTGTATTTTTGTTCTTGTGTTTGTTCTGTCTTATCTAGCTTTGCGATCCCCTCACTTGGAGAAGGAACTCGTCGCTTGGCTAGTCGTATAGCTTTATCTTCTAACTTTGGATGTTCCTGTCTCCTTCTTCTTCCTCTCGGTATCAGAAGTAGTGTGATCTGTGATTGTGGCATTTCCTGAACTTCTTTTTTAAATTTATTTGGCGCTTCTTCAGGAGATAAACCTGAGCTTCCTTCTTCCGGTCGTCTGAGGAAGATTTCACTTTTTGATTCTAGCTTTTTCTGCGTACTGTCATATATTATAATATGTTATAAATAGATTGATTTTCATTGACTCAGAGCCGCCTTCAGTCCAGTCCATAAATCGTGATATACACTGGCTTGCGCATGCCTTCCAGTGTATATTAGTTTCTAAAATTAGATATCAACTTTTAGTGACGTCGCCGGTAGTGAAGCCAACGTGTACGCGCGCTTTTTATATTAATGGGGCCTGGTGTTGACTGCTATTGCCACAGTTATCAAGAGAAAAGACAAACTATATAATTATACAAGTGCTGACCATTGAGTAATTGGATATGACGTTGATATCCACCTTTGAATACCAATATTGACCTCGGTTTCCGCCTCAGTCAATATTGGTATTCTCTGGTGGATATCACGTCATAGCCAAAACCTCAATAGTTACTTAAATGTTAATAATTACAATAGCTTATGAAGCATTCCAGTTCGTAAATTTTAATTAAATGCATAACATAGAATGATGGCCGTTCAAATATGACCACTGTGAAATAGTTGATTAAATCCTTAAATGAATGCTTACTCAAATGTGTTTGGGAAAATACAGTGGAGGAATCTATCTATTATTAGAACTTGCCTTCCACGGCACGGGCAGTATTGAAAGTATCATTTATCATGCACTTGCTTCATATAAACAAACATAGTTAGATGTTTAGAGATATGTCATAATTATGCTTCAATATACAATGTACGTCATTAAATCACAGACTATGGCTACTACTTTTTTTTTATTTAATCTTTGGTTATCATGTAAAATAAGAAGATGAAATAGCGAGTGACAGGTCCATGTGTTTCTACATGATGCACTACACGTGTAAAGGGGCCTTATGGTTCGTAGGAACAGCAAAAGCTCAGCTAGCATGTGTATGCGTCCGATGAGGGCCTTACCTGTCCATTTATAGAATCACTGGCAACTATAAAATTTATCAACAAACTGAGACGGTCCAGATCAGACTGTACAGATGCATAGGCTGAACTGGAGCGCTACTGTTTGCATATGGTATACGCTCCTTTTTCTCACGTTGCACATCACATAAACTACACAACAAAACACAACAAACCGTTTTGTGATATTTTTGTGACTCACTTCCTGCTTACCTTTCCTGCTGAGGTCTGCTGTGAGAAACTAACCCTTAAAGGACCAATCCAAATTGTACGCAGACGATTCACATGAAACATCAAGCTTTATTCCCGCCCCGCAACCCCGAAAAAAAAATACATATATATATATATATATATATATATATATATATATATATATATATATATATATATATATATATATATATATATATATATATATATATATATATATATATATATATTTTAGAATATCGTCTGGAAATGAAATGTAAAACCCAGTTTTCTCTCATTTGTTTTTTAATTAGACTATCATCTGCTGTTGTGACTGGTGCTTTACGGATTAACATTTCTGCAGAGAAACGAAAATCCCTGATACCCTATTCATCCATGTAGTATGGCTTAGACCAGTTCTCTTTCCGGTCCCCACAAAATATCTGGGCCCTGGTTTATAGAAAATATACTTAAAAAACTGATTGAGCGGATGCCAAGGCTGGTTTCAGTTTTCCATAAAATATCCCAGTAAGCATTAAGGGTAGCTGACGGGCCGATAACGGCACGCTATAGATTTATAAAGAATGCTAGCTGAGATTCATTTCCTTTGCAGCATGCATGTACTTTCAGTAAAACACGCGGATATCACAGACTTTGTTCCAGAACTTCACTCATACAACATTAAAGTTGTTAACAAACTTCACAAATTAAACCTTTAACAGCGCATGAAGCTTCCACTATTATATTCTACACAAATTTGTCTCATCTATGTTCCTGTCCTAGTACTTTTTAAAGCTTCCACATCCATTGTTGTCAAATACGAATGTTTCCACCTGTTTCAATGTGCAAGTATTCGTAGCACTTCCACTGATGACTCTTTCCAATCTGTTTCATTACTCTTGCACCCATTTACTCACTAACACTTCCAAGTCCATATTGTCTAACATGAATCGTTCCCATTTGTTTCATTGCTCGAGTACTCCATACAAATTCCAAAGTCAATGTTATGTCCATTCGTGTCATCGTCCAATCAATTAAACTTCTAATCTTCGTGTGACCTATCTTTTCCTTTGATCAAGTAATCAGTAAAGCTGCCACAAATATTTCTTCTTTGACTTGAATGTCTCTGTCTTTTTCATTGCTCATGTGCTCAGCAAGACTACCACATTTACGACTGTCTAATATTGGGTGTTTTATTTGTTTTACTAATCGACTACTAATGACACCTTCACACTGACTGGTGTCATGCATCTATTTTATTGATCAACTACTTATAAAGTATTCCACATTTATTTGTATTCCGCGTTAAGGGGAATGGGTACACTGTCATAGAGAGGCAACGCTGTCATAATTGAGTTTGCCCAATGCTGAAAGAGGGTCTACTCTAAAAGGGAAAAATTTGCTCCCAAGGGGAGCAGATTCTTTCCTTTTAAAGTAGACACATTCTCAGAAAAGGCTGCTCTACTCTAAATGGGAAAAAGTTACTTCAAAATGGAAGCAAATTATTTCCTTGTAGAGTAGATCCATTTTCGGATGGGGACAAACAGGAGATCACAAACGTTGACCCTCTTGTATCTTCAACGTGTCTCCAGTCCTCTTAAATTCTATAAACTATCATTAGCATGCATCTTCGAACTGATCTAAAAGTCCTAGCTCAAGTATGGCCTTATATTGGTCTGGTACCTCCATCAGAGCGTGCAGGGCGAATGCTGCTTCTCTATGTGCTGCATTTTCTGTTACTTTAGTAAAGTCCAAGAACTGAAAATTATCAAAGTTTCTACGTGGCAGCCTGTCGTCAAATGTTTCCATCATGCCCCATGGACCATCGCCCACACCGACAACAACTATGGACAAAGGCCATTTTGATGCTTCTACTATGGCGTGTATGGTTTCTTCCTCAGAATTTACCTGTCCGTCGGCAACAATCACAAGAATATGGTACTGAAATAGAAATTCGAGATGAATTTTTAACCCTTTCAGCCCGGAGTTTCTGAAGTGGATTCTTCCGTCTATAGAATTGAATGAATCTGCTATCTCATAACGGGATGTCGCTTAGACAAAAAATAATACACAAGAGGGCCAAGATGGCCGATAATCGCTCACCTGAGTCACGTAGTCTCCAATGCATATACAGATTCAAATAAATATGACCTAGTGACATAGTTTTTGACCCACATGATCCATATTCAATATTGAGCAAGATATCATCAGAACAAACATTCTAGTGAAGTTTCATGAAAATCAGGTTAAAAATAGCAGCATCTAATGCACAGAAAATGTTTTAAGAAATCTGACCAAGTGACCTAGTTTTTGACCCTATAACATGACTGAGATATAATCAAGACAAACATTCTGATGAAGTGAAAAATAGATTGAAGCAACATTGTGGTCCCTTAAGTTCAGACAAGGTTTTAAAAAAATTTGACCTAGTCACCTAGGTTTTGACTCCACATGCCCCATATTTGAATCTGATTAAGATATCATCAAGACAAACAATCAAATGAAGTTTCATGAAGAAAGAATCTAAACTTTGGCTTCTAGAGTACCTTCCGATTTTTTTTTCGAATTTGACCTAGTGGCCTAGTTTTTGACCTGACATGACTCCTATTCGAACTTGATTGAAATATCGTCAAGACAAACATTCTGATAAAGATTCATGAAGACTGAAGCAAACTTGTGGTCCCTCGTGAAATCTGCCCTAGTGACCTAGTGAAATCTGCCCTAGTGACCTAGTTTTTTTACTCCATATAACCCACATCCGAATTTGACCAAGACAAAATCAAGGCAAACATTCCGAAAAAGTTTCATTAAGACTGAAGCAAAACTCTCGCCTCTACAATGCACACAAATTTTTAATGACAGTTGATCTAGTGACTTTATTTTTCATCCCACATAACCCATATTTAAAATGACTGACGTATTATCAAGACAAATATTCGGATGAAGTTTCATAAAGATTGAAGCAAAACTGTCTAGAGTGCACAAACGTTTTTTTTTAAAACAAAATCTGTAGTAACCTTGTTTTTGTTCCCACATGACTCGCATTAGAACTTGACCATCAAGACAAACATTCTGATGAAGTTTCATTAAGATTGAAGCAAAACTCTGGCCTCTAGAGTGCACACAAGGTTTTAAAGAAATTTGACCTACTGACCTAGTTTTTTACCTGACATGATAAATATTAACACTTGATCAAGATATCAACAAGACAACTATTCTGATGAAGTTTCATGAAGCTTGAAGCAAACCATTCTGATAAAGATTCGTGAAGACTGAAGCAAAATTGTGGCCTATGGTGTGCACACAAGTGACCTAGTTTTTGGCCTCACATGACCCACATTTGAACAACAAATATACTACCAAAGACAAATATTCTGATGAAGTTTCATAAAGTTTGAAGCAAAAGTATGGCGTCTAGGGTGCACATGAGAATTTAAAGAAATTTGACCTAGTGACCTAGTTTTTGACTCGACGAGATGCATATTTAAATTTGACCGAGATATCATCAAGATAAATATTCTGATGAAGTAACATGAATATTGAAGCGAAATTATGGCGTCTAGAGTGCACACAAGGGTTTAACGAAATCTGATCTAGTGAACTAGTTTTTAACCTCACATGACCCACATTTTAACTCGACCAAGATATCATCAAAACAAATATTCTGATGGTTTGTAAAACCTGAAGAAAAACTATGGTGTCTGGAGTGCGCATAAGGAGTTAATGAAATTTGACCTAGTGACTTCATTTTTGATCCGACATGACCCATATTCAAATTGAAGTATTATCAAGACAAAAATTCTGACGAAGTTTCATGAAGATTGATGCAAGACTGTGACCTCTAAAGTGCACACTTGACCCACGTGACCCACGTGACCCACTTTTGAACTTGAAAAAATGAAGTAAAACTCTGGCCTCTAGAGTGCACACAGGGGTTTAAAGAAATTTTACCTAGTTTCCTAGCTTTTTTATTCGACATGAGCCACGTACAAACCTGATCGACATATCATGAAGACAAATATTTTGATGGAGTTTCACGAAAATTGATGCAAAATTGTGGCCTCTGGCGTATAAACAGGGTTTTAACAAAATCTGACCTAGTAACCGTTTTCTTTTACCCAACAAGGTCCGCATTTAAACATGAACAAGATATCATCAAGACAAACATTCTGATGAAGTTTCATAGTTTTAAGCAAAACTGTGGCGTCTAGGGTGCACACACGGTTTAAAAGAAATTTAACCTAGTGACCTAGTTTTTGACCTGTCATGACCCGTATTCAAACTTCATCGAGATATCATCAAGACAAATATTCTCTGATGAAGTTATCACAAAGTTTCATGAAGATTCATTGAAAAAAATTAAGGCTCTATTGTGAACACAAGGATTTTGAATGATTTGACCTAGTGACCTAGTTTTTGAATCAACATTACCCATATTCGAACTCGATCTAGATATTGGTCATAAACACATTCTGATTAAGTCTCACGATGATTCAATTGAAAATGAAGCATCTACTGTGTACAGTAGGTTTTTGTAAAATTTGGCCTACTGACCCAGTTTTTTATCCGAGTGGCCTATATTTAGATTTGTTATAGACACTGACACAGTTAAAAAAAAACATTCTAGACACTCTTAAAAAACATTCTGACAAACATTTACGAACACCCATTGAAAAATGAAGCCTCTACTGTGTACATAAGGGTTTTCAATGATTCGACCAAGTCTAATTAACCGTGTGTTTTTTTAATGGACGGTGAATTGTTTCATCATACCTGTCTTAAGGGACTGTAGTCTAATACACAGTTTCTATGGACTGTGAATGGTTTTGTCATACCCATCTTAACCAATAATAGTCTAATTTACCGTTTTCATGGATGGTAAAAGGTTTCAGCATGCCTCTCTCAAAGGACTATGATCTAATGCACCGTTTTATGGACGGTGAATGGGTTCGTCATACCTATCTTAAGGGACTATAGTCTAATGCACCGTGTTTATGAACAGTGAATGGTTCCGTCATACCTATTTAAGGGATTATAGTCTAATGCTCCATTTTTATGTCAATCTATCTTAAGAGACCATAGTCTAATTCATCATTTTTATGAACAGTGAATGGTGTCGTATCTAAAGGGACTATATTCTAATGTACCGTTTTTATGGACGTTAAACGGTTTCGTCAGCCTAACTTCAAGGACTAAAGTCTGATCCACCGTTATAATGAACAGTGAATGGTTTCGTCATACCCATTCTAACAGACTCTAGTCTAATTCACCATTTTTATGGACGGTGAATGGTTTCATCATACCCATCTTAACGGACTATAGTATAATACATCGCTTTTTATGGACAGTGAATGGTTCGGTCAACCTATCCTAACGAACTATAGTCTAAATGCACCTTTTTTATGGACGGTGAATGGTTTCGTCATACCTATCTTAAGGGTATAATCTAATTCAGTTTTATGGACGATAAATGGTTTCGTCATACCTATCTTAAGGGTATAATCTAATTCACCGTTTTTATGGACGGTGAATGGTTCCGTCATACCTATCTTAAGGGACTATTGTCTAATTCACCGTTCTTATGGACAGTGAATGGTTTCGTCAACCTATCTTAATGGACTTTAGTCTAATACACTGTTTTTTATGGGCAGTGAATGGTTTGGTTAACATATCCTGACGAACCATAGTCTAATGCATCGTTTTTTATGGACGGTGAAAAGTTTCATCATACCTATCTTAAGGGACTTAAGGGTCTTATAGTTTTAGGGAATGTGAATGGTTTCGTCATACCTATCTTAACGGAGTATAGTCTAATGCATCGTTATCATGAACAGTGAATGGTTTCATCATACCTATCTTAACGGACTATAGTCTAATTCACCGTTTCTATGGACGGTGAATGGTTTAGTCATACCCATCTTAAGGGACTATTGACTAATTCACCAATTTTATGGACAGAGAATGGTTTCGTCAACCTATCTTAACGTTTTTCTACGGACAGTGAATGGTTTGGTCAACCTATCCTGGAGGACTATAGCCTAATGTATCGTTGTTTTTTATGGACGGCGAATAGTTTCATCATACCTATCTTAAGGGTAAAGAAGAAAGGAAGGCAATGATCAGGAATCGATATCATTATCCCACACCTCCCATCAGAGATATCAAAGGGAAAGAAACACAAACACGAAATAACTAATTTATGGCCGGTGAAAGGTTCCATCATACCTATCTTAAGGGACTATAGTCTAATACACCGTATTTATGGACGGTGAATGGTTTCATCACACCTGTCTTATCGGACTATAGTCTAATGCACCGTTTTCATGAACAATGAATGGTTTCGTCATACCTATCTTAAAAGACTATAGTCTAATTCATCGTCTTAATGGACGGCGAAGAGTTTTATCATGCCTTTTTTAATGGACTACAGTCTATCTAATTCACCGTTTTTATGGACGATGAGTGGTTTTGTTTGTGCTGAGGTTTTACGGCCCAGTCAACCCAATGGGGTCATGTCGAGCACAGTCAGTTTACCTAACGACACGTTTACTGGGCAGGTTTAGTCCTCTAAGCGGTTAACCTGTATTGTGCACATTCTTTCACCAGAAACTGACAACTGCCCTTCTTGAATCAGCGGAAAGGAGAGAATGACCGTAGAAAATATTTCACGATCAATCTCCACGAAAGAATGTTGCCAACCTTGACGGAGATTGAACCCGCGATCTCCTAGTCTCCAGTCAGACACGCATCCAACTGAGCCACCGAGGCCGGCGGACAATGAGTGTTTCCATCATTCCTATCTTAATGGACTGTAGTCTAATTCACCATTTTGTATAGATGGTGAATGGTTTTGTCATACTTATCTTAATGGACTATAGTCTGATTCATCGTATTTATGGACGATGAGTGGTTCCATAATACTATTTTAATGGACTGTAGTCTAATTCACCGTTTTTATAGACGATGCGTGATTCCATCATACTGATCTTAATGGACTGTAGTCTAATTCACCGTTTTTATAGACGATGAGTGGTTCCATCATAGCTATCTTAATGGACTGTAGTCTAATTCACCGTTATTATGGACGATGAATGGTTTCGTCATACCTATCTTAATGAATTATAGTCTAATTCAACGTTTTTATGGACGATGAATGGTTTCGTCATACCTATCTTAATGGACTGTAGTCTAATTCACCGTTTTATAGACGGTGAATGGTTTCGTCATACTTATCTTAATGGACTATAGTCTGATTCACCGTTTTTATTGACGATGAATGGTCTCGTCATACTTATCTTAATGGACTATAGTCTTATTTACCGTTCTTATGGACGGTGAATGGTTCCATCATACCTATCTTAAATGGATTTTAACGTTGTGGCCATTATGGATGTCATTTGATTATTTTTGAGTGGCATAAGCCAAAGGCTGATGAAGCCAGTTAATTGGAAATTGTTGATCAGTATAACAACAGAGTAACAAATATAAATCCACTTACTTTAAAGTCTGGATACAGCTCCTAGATTGTGTAAATTACGACTCCAAATCAGAGTATACATCTATATACGTGATAGTTAACTTTCTGCCATTTTACAATGAAGACAACCTTTTGAGACTCCTGTTTTCTTTTCTCACATTAAGCTCTTTCACAAAAGGCCTTTACTCTAAAAATTAGCTCCAGAGTCCTTTTAGAGCAGACCCCTAAAACTCAGAAACACTTGATCTAGTTATGTGAATCGGTTTTAAAACATTACGCAAAAAATTTGGGGCTTTAACTTCCAGTAATTAAATAGTTATTCAACAAAACTCTTGTAGCCAATAAACCACCGATATAACTGCAGGTATCCAACATCTATCGTGTGTACATACCTTTTGGGTTTTTCTGACAATTTCAATTGCTTTGTAAATTAACGGCGCGAAGTTGGTAGGTCTGAACATTTCGACGGTTGGTGTTATCTCATTATACCTCTCTAAAACTTCTTTAAACCCAACACACGAGGAACCCTGAAATAAGTGATACCATGTTTACCCTAAGTATTCTGACAACTTTACTTGGTTTAAACATATTTCATTTGTGTAAGTGTCACAATTACATAAACAAACATAACATTCGTATAAAAAAACAAGTCGGATTCAGAAGAAAGTCTGTATCTAAATCTGTAGTCCGTTTGTCATCATCTTACTATTTTGCAAGTCGTGATTTGAATAGAAATGAAGCACTGGACATATTGACTGAACCAGAAAGGTTGATTTGTGATAAGATTTTACATAGTTCCCAGTGATTTCCTTAGTTTAGGTAAAATATATAATATGAATACAGGTAGTTATAAACGTCAACGAGAGGCACTACTTCAAGCAATGCGGATACGTATTTTCACATATCTGGCTCCACAGGGAATGGAATAATCAATACTGTGTTACAGCTGCACTCATGTAAAGCAATATTCAACAACTATCAAGAATACTTCGATTAAAGATATCCTTTTCCATTCTTCATTAACACATGTACAATATATTTTTGCAAGTGAACAGTCTTCACATATGTCGGTGAGCTGTCTCTGATTTTGTTCGTGAATTGTCCCCAAATACGTGTCGGTGAACTACTTCGGAACCACATGTTACAAAATATTAACCAAAATACATGTATCAAGCAGTCAGACAATATGATAAGAACTTAATAACGGGCAGAGTGAGTCAACACGATTGAGCGCCACCATAGTATAGAGGGGTAGGGGCATATTGATACAGCATAATCCTGAAACGTAACGCTAAAATGGCATGCATTTTTTGAAAAAAACAACAAAAAAAAACAAAACAAAAAAAAAACTAATACTTGTTGATAACGCAGAGTACGTGAAGTCATGTAATGGCAAAACATGTCTTGAAGCCATTGCGAACTGTGCATGTGCTGGATAGACAGCATACATGTCGGTTAAGGGGGATTGGATATACTTGATAGATTTTCTGTTTACAAGAAACAACTTTTGTGACGTCCCGTTTCCTTCAGGGTAGAACTGTGTGCCAAGGGGAGCTCATTATTTCCTTTTAGAGTTGACCCTTTTCAGAAGGGAGGCGAAATAATATTTACAACGTTTCCACCCATTAAAGTGTATCTATTCCTCTTAACCCTTGTCGTGTTGAATAAATTAAGATGCCACGCCCACTTCTAATTTTCAGCCGATCAGATTACTTGATTCAGGTTGTTGATACAAATTCAAATACAGAATGGCGAACAGTGCAGATCCTAATCAGTATGCTTCTGAAGAAGCCAACTGATCTGGATCTACACTGTTTGCAAAAGCAGGGCATATCAGAGTACAACAGGACAAGGGTTAAGAATGCGTGGCGGATGAATAAAACAGTATAGTATTAACATGGAAAAAAAATCGCTCCAGTAACTAGGCATAGCACTCATTTCATTACGCACAATAAGGACAGAGCACATAAAATTAAATTAGTTTCTCCTTCAACACAGGGGCTGCTTGTATAGGAAAGAATTTGCTGCCTCTGAGAGCAAATTCTTTCCTTTAAGAGTAGCCCCTATTATAGCAATGATACTAGTAGGGAGAATTTTTCTAGAGTTTTCCTGGCCGTGGGATGCGTAAAATTAACTGTTCTGGCAACGCCACTGGATCACTCACATATTGTTTTAAGGAAAATATCGTATCTCCTTTCGTTCTTTTGTCCCCAAATCCATAGGCAGGAATTAGACCATCTTCATCAAAGGCTTGAAGAGTTTCTCCCAATATGCATATAACCTGAAAATATTCAGAGAAAATATGAATTCATAGCTTCAGATAAGGCGCTTTTTCAAGCATAAAATAGTGATATTTTTCTAATTTCTCTGCAAACTGGTTAGAGTATGATTGTGTGACGTCTGACTGTAGAATTTATGCTGATAGTATTTTAGCAAAGTGTACAGAGGAGCAAGCATGTCAAATGTGAACTGCTCTCCCTCGCTAAGATAGAATACAGTGCATTCTGTTTTTGAAGTTCAGCAGAAGCCGGGCATACACAAATCTCCCTGACTTTCAGCAGTGAAAACTTTTCATTATATGCAATAAAACTTTGTTGTAGACATCAGAATTATTAGTGGAATATTATCACAAAACTATTATTATTATTATTATTATTGTTGTTACCATCGTAGTAGTAGTAGTAGTAGTAGTTACTGCAGTACTATAGTTCAATGAATATTTACTGACCATAACGTAGCAGGATTCTCATTTTGTGTGTGTGTGTCCGAATCCCTATTAGTTCTAGAGACCGATAGAATTTCAAGCAACTGCCCCCATTAGCACTCATGGCTTTGACTCCTACTGAAATTTCAGTATCCGTGTGATATTATAGTCGGTTAACATATATCTATACCTCCTGATACGGGTTTTGACAGTCGTCACTTATGTCATGAAGACTTTTTGCTCCAAACGTCCTCTCCCCTTGGACTTTGTTGCTCATCGTATAATCTATACCTGCAACAGAAAGCGTAATTCAGTCGTCTCATGAAAAAAACGGCTCTTAATGCAAGCGGACAACGAATGTCCAGATCAACCTGAGCATCCAGCAGGCTGTTCAGGGCCTTCGCTGTCCGCTTACAGAATCGATGGATACTGTATAATATATAGGCGGACAACAAAAGCTCTGATTAGACTGCGCGAATCCGCAGGCTGATCTGGGCCTTTGTTGTCCACATATGCGATAAATAAACTTTTCTCGCGAGACGGCTTTTTATATCCATTCAAAACCAGAGATCTTCAGTATTAACAGAAACAGAACATGATACATTGGCTCTTGGGTTTGTCTACATAAATATACCGAAATGAAAATGAAGGAGAAATGTTCAGATAATTGTTTGTTTTTATTTGGTCCGTGCGTGCGCGCGTTTGTTTTTTTTTTTTTTTTTTTTTCGAATTTCATTTAAAAAGCATTACCAGGAGCTACACTTTCAGGATTTAGTATTAAGCGTAAAATCACGACATTTTCTTGCTGCGCATATCTCAACGTCCATTTGCCTCCATGCTATCGGTATTAAGAGAGCCGGATACAGACCATAATATTTCTTCCAGAAACTTCAATGATGCTATCACGATAACGCCAGTCAGGCCGTGGCCGTGCCATCACACCCATACCGCCAAACAATGCTCAGTAAAAAGTGCCTAGATGATATACTGTCAACCATTCAACGGCATTTAAGTCTAGTCATCAGCTTAACTATGCCATGACAACGCCAGACCACCCTCAAAGTTGCCATCCTGTTGTGACGTTTCAACAAGGCAAACATCTACATGTGGAAACAGGATGTTGATATCAGCATATCAGCATGGATGTATTGGCTCAGATATTCCTTGCCACATACACACGCATGCCATGCGACAACTGATCTCCTTCTAATTAACGTCGTTGTGACAGAATAAATTTTAGCAATGCCAAGAGAAAAGGGTCTTCGGACCAAATTTAATAATGACCACGGTTCAACACTTAGCGTAGGTCTGTCAGGTCATGTGGTTTTTTAGTTGTTTTTTTTTATTCGGAAAATAACGGAGTTATAAACATTTCTTTTGAGAAGCAAGCATGACTGGAGCTCTGCAGTGGAATAAATGCCTGCGACTAAAACGAACTGTACGCGCATCGGCCTTGCGCATGCTTTTATCACGTGTGACAGTCGAGCATTCACCTTCTTGTCTAAAGAAGTTTGGTAAGGAGAACTCACGCGCGGAAAAGTGCCGTATTCGACCTAATTACCGCACAGTCAAACAATTTAATAGGCTTAAGATTACAGCCAGTGCTCTTTTATCTACTCCTTTATAAAAACATATGTTGTGGGTCTCCATTTGAATTACCTCGACAAGTCGAGGCAATTCAAACGAATACCCACAACATATTCTTAAGAAATCAGAAACTAATATCGCATAAGCATCATTAAATACGCTCCTAATGAAGTTCTCTGCAGATCTTTCTTTAAAGTGTGCCCTTGCTAGATGGATATTTTACAGCAAGTTTTCCCAGTTATTTTGAAAAAGAAAAAAAACAAAAACAAAAACAAACTAAGCGCACAGTGCGGTAATTAGGTAGAATACGGTATCCAAAATTATCGCACGTTATCCTATATAACTGGAGATATGACAGCTGTCAGTCTAAAATGTCTCAAGAGTACCAATTCCGTTATGGCTTCTATATTGATTTTAGCAGTAGAATAAAAATCGTTTATATAACGAGACAATAACTTATGGAACTACTAATATGTAAGTGTGTTTACCGTATTTACTCGTCCTTTCCGTATTTACCCTAAGTGCGTTCCGTATAAACCCTGCCTTTACCAGAAATACCTTCCGTATTTACCTAAAGTACATTCCGTGCTTACTTTAAGTACATTCCCCCTTTAATCTAAGTTATTCCGTACTTACTCTAAGTACATTCCAGTACATTCCATACTTACTCTGAGTACATTCCACCTTAACCCTAAGTACATTCCGTACTTACTCTAAGTACACCCCCTTTACCCTAAGTACATTCCGTACTTAACCAAGGTAAATTCCGCGTTTACCCACATTCTGTATTTACCCCAAGTACATTCCTTATTTACTCTAAGTATGTTTTATATTTACATTAAGTATATTCCGTATCTACCTACATTCCGTATTTACTCTAAGTACATTCCATATTTACTCCAAGTACGTTCAAAACTTACCCTGGGTATATTATGCATTTACCCTAAGTTCATTACGTATCTACCCTAAGTACATTATGCATATTTAGCCCCAGTACATTCCCTATTAATCCTTAGTATATTTCCTATTTATCCTGATACTTTCCGTATCAGAACACATATTAATTTTATGGAGAACATAATCATCAAAACAAGATTTTGGAAAAATCAGTTTGAGTTAAAAGAAAAACACATGTGATTATTACATTTAAACTACTTCAGGTGACAACTTTTAAAGGAAGCAAACACGTACAGAATTAGAAAGGCCAACGTGTGAAAAATTCTGATAGTGATCGCTGAATATTTCTGATAGCGATCACTAACAAAAGTAGCATAAAAATGCATCTAGGTTGAATTTCGTATCTGAATAGATATTGTAGATAATATATATGTTAGCTGAGGTATGTGACACTTACTCTTAGTACGCTGATTACGCAAGTTTGCAGACGACACAGGGGTTGATTCAGAGGAGGTTCGTGGGTTCAGTCGACACCCCCCACCCCCAACTCCAAATTTCATTTTCATGGGAAATTTTGGAGAAATTTAACACATTTTGGCTACCATATTTATTCGGCCCCATCCCACCCCACTTTGACTAAAAATTTTATTTTCATGGGAAATTTTGGATAAATTTGATAAATTTGGGATACCGTATTAGCCCTAAATATTCACACCCCTAACTCCTTACCTTATACCGCTCTTTAACAAGTCCATTTTACTGCCTGTGAAAGTGTGTAAAATTGCTGGGAGAGTGACAGTGTAGACCCTGATCAAAAGTCACGTCTGCCGCGTGTGACCTGGGTCTAAACTGTTGTGTTGGGGTTTAACGACACGTCAACCTTTGAGGGTCATTTTGTGTCGTCTCCCAGAGAAAGGGAGAAAAGAGATAGAAGAGAGAGTAGAGGAGATAAAAGAGAGAGACAGGGAAGAAAGAGGAACAGGAATGAAAGTGAAGAAACAGAAGAAATAAAAACATTCCCCCTCTACCCTTACCCACTACAAGGACAGCAGGCCTTGCTAAAAAGATCGATTTTTAACTATTTCTCATTCAGTTGCATGGAACTCTTTACGCTGTGCACCTATCAGTACGATACACTGTGCACCAGTCACTATGATACACTTTGCACCAATCACTACGATACACTGTCCACCAATCAGTATGATACACTGTGCACCAATCAGTATGATACACTGTGCACCAACCAATATGATACACTGTGCACCAACCAATATGATACAATGTGCCCCAAACAATGTGATACACTTTGCACCAACCAGTATGATACACTGTGCAACAAGCAGTATGATACACTGTGCACCAGTCACTATGATAGACTGTGCATCAATCACTATGATACACTGTGCTATGATACACTATGATACACAGTGCACAAATCAGTATGACACACTGTGCACCTACGAGTATGATACACTGTGTACCAACCAATATGATACAATGTGCCCCAAACAGTATGATACACTTTGCACCAACCGGTATGATACACTGTGCAACAAGCAGTATGATACACTGTGCACCAGTCACTATGATACACTGTGCACCAATCACTATGATACACTGTGCACCAACCAGTATGATACACTGCGCACCAACCAGTATGATACACTGTGCACAAACCAAAATGATACAATGTCCCCCAAACAGTATGATACACTTTGCACCAACCGGTATGATACACTGTGCAACAATCAGTATGATACACTGTACACCAAGCAGTATAATACACTGTACACCAATCATTATGAGACACTGTTCACCAACCAGTATGATACACTGTGCACCAATCAGTATAATACACTGTGCACTAATCAATATGAGATACACTGTGCACCAACCAGTATGATACACTGTGCACCAATCAGTATTAGGAGACAGTTTAAGGCAGCGAAAGGAGAGGATTGGTTCCCACCTTTCATATACTGTAGAACAGCAGACTCCTATACCACCCCGCAAGGCTATGGGTTCCAAGGCTATAGTTATTTTGGAAATATATTTTCTATCCAGCACATCTGTTATGAAATGTGCAATAACACAGGTGAGTTTCACCACACTGACTATGAAGAAATTGGATTACAGTTTTTATAGTCTGCTACTGCATGCCAATATTCCTAAATACAAACCAAATATGAGTCCACATTTTCGGAAACCCTCTTCCTTTAACGCCCTCGTTATTTCCCTCAGTGACGTGAACCTGTCCGGAAACCCGGCTTTTAATGCATTTGACGGCTTACGCGTTAATCCCTTGTGTGTATACTCATTTGCCATTTAGGAGTTTATAACTCCTGTAATCTGCTCTACAAGGAAAAAGAGAAACGTTAGATGCATGAGTTATCTACATTGAAAAGGAGAACGTGAATCAAAAGTTATATACCGTATTTAAATCAAAATATTCGGACAAACATGCTTGAGCAAACAGTGTAGATCCAGATTAAGCTGCTCAACAAAACTATGCAGACCTAGATCTAGCTGTCGAACATGAGCTGTTTTATCACTGTTTGCCATTCAGACTGCTTTGTGTTGAGGTTTTACGGCCCAGTCAACCCAATGGGGTCAAGTCGAGCGCGGTCAATTTACCTAACCACATGTTTACTGGGCAGGCTTAGTCCTCTAAGCGGTTAACCAGTATTGTGCACATTCTTTCGTCAGAAACTGACAACTGCCCGTCTTGAATCAGCGGAAGGGAGAGAATGACCGTAGAAAATATTTCATGATCTCCACGAAAGAATGTTGTCGACCTCGGCGGGGGTCGAACCCGCGACCTCCTGGTCTCCAGTCGGACGCGCATCCAACTGAACCACCGAGGCCGGCTGCCATTCAGTCCATCACTATGTAGTCTGTTGGAGATGTTATTAGAAGAAATACGGTAATAGTGTCCGAATATTTAAAATAATTACGGTATATGGGTCGTGACAATAGAAAACGAACTACCTTATCACTTTTGCGCCATGCGCAGACTCTGGTCACAGTGCGCATGTTCATTTCACATGGACAATATTTACTGTATTTGACTCAAGTATTTGGACAGACTTGCCTGTGCAAACAGTGTAGACCCTGATCAGATGCGGCAGAACGTGGCGTCTGATCAGGGTCTACATGTTTGCCACGTATCTAGCAGTTTTTAAGCGACATTAACAAGTAGAAAGAGGGACGTTCATATTTTAAGGAGAGGTATGGTAGATGTCCGAATACTTAGTGTAAGGGTAAAAAAGCAAATATGGAAGACTCTATGCACAGAGCAGCGTAGAGCCTGGTCGTACTGTAGATCTGGGTCTACGTTGTTCGCAAATGCGATTAGATAGAGTGTCACCTGTCATGACGCAGTTTTGACATAAATAAGCCACACCCATCAAAAAAGGTGTCTTCGTGCACATGCGAAATGCGCAGGTATCCTACGCATCCGCAGACACATCAGGACCTTTGCTGTCTGTCGATGCAAGCTACAGTACTCTTTTATTATGTATACAGACAACAAAGACTCTGTGGCTGCGACGACTGATCTGGGCCTTCGTAGTCCGCATTTTCCTCGAAGATACCTTTTTAACTAAGCCGGCTCAACCAGAGTGTACAAGGAGAAAAAAGAGATTTACCGGAGTGACTAGAATCCTGCTTTTAAAAAGCGGTGCTGTTTATTTTTTAGTGTACGGTATTTACCCTAAATATGGGACACCTTAATTTCTTACCATACTTGTCCTAAATTATGAACAAGTCCATTTTTATTATTTGTTGATATGTCTAAAACTGCTGTATGAAAGTAAAACAGTGTAGACCCTGATCAGATGCCGCGTTCTGCGGCGTATTATCTGGGCGTGCACTGTTTGCTCAGGCATGTCTGTCCATTATTTAAGGTAAATCGATAGATTCTGACCGGACTGGAAGGACACCTAATCTAGTCATTCAATAGTCCCTGTTTTCTCCTCTAACACGCCCATGAATTAAAAAAAAAAAAAGTTTTGAAATGCTTACCAAAAATGAGCGCACATTTCTCCACGCCAGAATTTTTAAGTTCTTCCGCAATTTGTATTAATGTTTCGTATTTGCCTTCACTAGCCTTTAGTTTGTTCATATTTGAATGTTTCCAGAAACACAGAAAGCTAACTAAACAATCCTGAAATACCGTTCGTACAGAACTCCAATGTATTGATTGTACTTTTAACGCTTAGCACTCTGCGTAAAATTTTCAGCAGACGGCATTTTGAAATATTTTTCTTATTTTTCTTATTTTCCCAGGAAACAGGATTTGACATTTCATGCGAATTGTCTCCAATTTGCATGAAATATCAAATCCTGCTTTCTGGGAAAAATAAAAAAAAAAGTCATCAATTTGTCGTCTGCTGAATTTGCACAGAGAGTGGTAAAGGTTAATAAGCTTTCGAGATACGAAGAAATATTCGCGGTATTAACCCTAAAGGGCTAATTACAACTGCAGCAGACGACCTTGATTTCATTATTATTATTTCTGCATTTTCTTTTTATTTTCAGAGAAAATAGGGCTTGAGCAGATGATTTAATTGAAATACTAAGTCTTGTTTTCGCGGAAAAATAATAAAAATGAAATTAGAATGTCGTCTGCTACAATTTTGCTTAACGCTTTAGCGGTGAACTAAGCCGAGTACCTGACTAAACCGAAGGAAGCAAGATCTATGTGTACGTAAAAAGCCTCCATATGTTTTGATTTTGTATTAAATGAGGGTTACTAGTAAGCTTCGTTTGTCAAAGTAAAAAGAGCTCAAAGGTGAAAGAACTAGACTAGCCACTAAGCTATGAGCAAAACCTAGAGTACGAGTGTTTCATTTCGTCATCTTTATCTATACCTGCCAACAGTTTTAGCAACTCTGGTGTACCAAGGATGAGAGAAACACGTGGACAGTGTAGACCTAGATCACACTGACCATTCGCTGTGAGTGATTTGTCATTCGACCATTATAATGGGGTACGCGCGAAAAGGGACCTTATGCCAAAATGCGGGCAGTGAAGGTCCCGACCAGACTGCGCATTTGCGCAGTCTGGTCAGGGCCTTCATTGCCCGATAAGGGATCAATGCATACAAAAGAATATATTGACGAATAGAGATTGACCCGATCAGACTGCGATAATGCGCAAGCTGATGAGGGCCTTTGCTGCTCGACATAATAAGGGCCTTCTCTGCTCACCCACGATATTAAACACTTTTTTGTGCGTTGAGATTTATTTAGAATCAAAGTAATCAGAAAGTGAGAATCCTTAGAAAAACACAGAACAGTGCAAAAGGTAGAAACTAGCAGGCTCGGTTTCACTGAGTTTATCCATGAGTGACGGTTAAAAAAAACCCACAAACAAACAAACAAACAAATGAAAACATTCCCTCCCACGCCCCCGCCCCCGCCCCCACCCCCACCCCTCCACCCTCCCACGCCCCACACACACCCGAGCAGCGCTTTAATCTGAATCATGTGTGCATATATAACGTATACATGTGCGTATGAGCTCAACAGTCCCTAATTCCCAAAGACGTGAAAATTTAAATATTCTGTGCGCGACGATGAAGGCACCAGATTACAAGAATGCACAGGCTGGTCTGGACAATCGCGATTCACAAAAGCGATGGTTATTGGCTCTGTGCAAATAGCTCAAGAATGTATTTGAACCTCGGCTTGAGAAAAGGCATCGTCGCGGATATGCGAAAAGCAATGAGTCATATCAGCCTGCTCATCCGCACAGTCTGATCTGGACCATCAACTTTCCTTGATACAGTCTCTTGTATTAATAATGCTTAATATGTTGAAATAGAACCTCATTAAATAGTCAAAATGACGGCATTCTTGATAATGGTTTTGAAATCTTTAAAACGTCTTTTACTACCTTAGATTTTATCCGATTCTGATCAAATTTATATCAAAATGCATGATTTGTCAAAATCTTGCATCTCAGATACATTCTTAGGCAACATTTCGTTTCCCAGTCAAAAAGCAGCACCCTGACGACATTTTGATTTTTTTTTAAATATTTTTTTTTTTTCAAAGAAAATATGACGACATTTCATGTTAATCATCTGCCTGCCTGTCTGCCTGAAGGTTTGTTCAGGACCGAAGTCTTCGCTGATATAGTCTACTGTATTTTTTTTCTATTCAAGTGAATCCGATATGTCATGCCATATCTTCTCTAAATAATAATAATAATAATAATAATAATAATAATAATAATAATAATAATAATATTAGACTGTCGTCTGCTACAATTTTGCTTGACACTTTAATAGATAGAGGGCAGTGAAAATCCTGATCAGCCTGTACGAATACACAGTTGTCTATTTGGCTGCCCGCAAAAGCTCCGTGGAACTCTTTTCTCATGACTCGCTCATTTGCTTATTATGTTTTGTCATCTTGTCAGTACTATAGAAGGGGCGTTTAAACACTAAACACACCACGGAAATGTATTTTTGTACACAAATAGATTTTATTGGTGCATTTGATAGGTTTCTAATATATACTCTAATTTAGACAGATTTGCTGCTCAAGGTATACTACGTATGCAGTGTTTGAAATGCATATTATTAAGTCAGTATTAAAAAAAGAAGATACTCCGGGCCACGATTCTTTCACCTCAGTCAAACAGACATTACTTATATCTATATAGCTGTAAGTAACAATTCATTAGTTCTCATTATTGCCATAGCAACCAATCCAAATAGTGAATATATTATATGTATATTTTTAGTTACATACACAGTTTTTCTTACAGACTTTTTTTTTTTTTTTTTCTTTTCTTCCCTATTTATAGTACGGACTCTAGTACTCACTTTTTGCTGATCCTAGCATCGGAAAGATATATGATTTTTTTCGATATAGGAAAAAAGCATGGGCATGTCTGTATATAAAACAACTGTATTGCAGATATGCATATATTGCATTTAGCGATAACTCGCACGTTCCTATGAAGGCCCAGTTGATACTTAATAACGAGCTTAAACGACCTGCGAAGTCGCTACCTGCGAAACAGGTGGCGAAGCTTAAGCTCGTACTATAGGTATCACATACTATGCAGAAGAGTTCGCATGCGGAGCTTGACTGGTTTCCCATATCTACAGCGGAGTGTGTCGGCTTAATGTTGAACCCGAAAACCAACGCTAATAAGGCCGGAGCCATTGGTCTGGTTTCCGAAAAATATGATGATCAGATACGCTCCGCTGCAAACATGGAAAGCCAGTCAGCCGCCGCAAGTGATCTCATAATGAGATCGCTTGCGGCGGCTGACTGGCTTTCCATGTTTGGTTAATGGTTTTATATTTAGCCTACATCAGGTTTCCTTATTAAACAATTTTAGTCTTGAAACCCCGAAAAGGTCATTGGCAAAGTAGACTCAGATCAGACGCCGCAGAATGTGGTGTCTGATCAGGGTCTCCAGTCTCCACTGTTTGCATTAACTACAGGAATTTCTATAAAACAGTTATAATGAAAACTAAACACACACCCTGCTATTGGAAATAGACCGGTCCGAAGAGTTGTGGTAGAAGAGTCCACACGACGTAAACGGTTAATGTCGAATGACCTGAAACTGAAAGGTCTCTTGGACTTCCAATGGGGAATGTTTTCCATAAACATTCAAAGCTACTGAACTAAACTTGGCAGTTATGATCACAGTGTAATCCTCTACTATTTAATGTTTTATGCCCAAACGAAAAGGTTTGGTAGTTATGGCAAAGGCAACATTTTAAATAGGAAATATTTAACTTGAAGTAATTTAAGTCGAGCCAAGCAGTAATGATCCTCGGATAAGCATCTACCAAGTTTGCCAGTTCCAAGCCGGGTGGCCGTTTTGATTGGTTGGCATGGCAACGGAAATATCCCACAGACATAATGGGGGAGATGATTAAATGGCATCTTCTCCATAACTAGTAAAACGAATTGAATTATTTCTAGCAAAAATGTTCACTGATTCTATTAAGTAAAAATGTATATGTGATTATGCACATCCGCCATTACGTTTGGTTGACATGGCAACGGCAAATGTTTAAAATAAGAAATCTTTTAAACGAACTTACTTATCGATCCCCAAAGATATGGAATCTGACAAATTATGAAGCTCATTATAATTATGTCAGCTAGCTCTCATATATGTCCTAGCAGATATTGTCTAAAGTGACTGGGACTCCTTGAGCCGAAACTTGGTGAGAAATAAAAAGTATAATGATACGTATCTACAAAGAAAAGAAATGAAAAGAAAAGAAAAGAAAAGAGAGAAAAAAAAAATAAATAAATAAACTGGACAATATGTTTGTAAAACATTATGCCCCTAACTATATGCTTTCCCTTAAACATGCCTTGGCCGTAATACTTAAGCACAAAAAATGGCCAAGTTAAAAAGTCAAAAGTCAAAAAAAGAAAGTTACACAAATTCAATTGACGATAATACGAAAACCACATCTACAGACCATGAAAAAGGGCCTGGAAAATTTCAAATTGATCAGTATAAAACTGTAGGAGGAGTTGCGCACACAAGGTACCCACGGTGATGGACATTAATGGTATTTAAGCCCAAAAAATGGCAAAGTTCAAAAGTCGAAAATGTATTAAAATTAAAAAAAACAAAAAAACAAAAACAAAACAAACAAGAGGCCCATGGGCCACGTCTCGCTCACCTGAGTGACATAACCACTGCAGATATGCAGGTGTTATGCAACATTTTTCCAATCCTATCATCGCAACCAATGAAAAGATCATCATTTGAGCAGTTCTTAATTTTGAAGAAGAATATATGGGCCTGACAGTCAATGGAGCATAATCATTTGAATAAACTATCAATCACATTTCAACAGTAGGATCAAAGCGAAATTTGGTGGAAATTGGCTTAGTGGTTTCTGAAGATTCATGATTTTTTACATGTAAACAGCACAGTGGCAGGGAAATATAATAAATATAAACAAGATGACGGCCATCTTAGATTTCCAATCAGAACAATTTTTGGTCAAATGTCAATATACCTCCCGTCCCCGATGGCTTATGCAAAGATTCAGCCCCAAGGCATCCTCGGTTCTGGAGAAGAAGATTTTTAAAGGTTTTTACCATATATGGGCATGGCGGTCATCTTGGTCAACGAGTCGCGACCATTTTAGCAATTTTTCATTCCCTCAACCTAAAGAGGCTCCATATGAAATTTGAGCAAAATTGGCCCAGAGGCTCCAGAGGAGAAGTCGTTTGAAAATGTGAAAATTTTTTCCATACAAATGCACAAGGAAGCAAAATTGACCTTACCGTAAAAAGGTCAAATGTCAATGTACGATCATTATTTTAGCAACTTTGGTAGACCTCCTGTTTCCGATGATATATGTAAAGGTTCAGCCATAAGGCATCCTCGGTTTTGGAGAACAAGATTTTTGAAGGTTTTTCCCGTACAAATGCATAGGGAAGCAAATTTGAACTTGCCATAAAAAGGTCAAATGTCAACATAGGACCTTTATTTTAGCAATTTTGGTAGACCTCCCGTCCCCGATGACTTATGCAAAGATTTAGCTCCAAGGCATCCTCGGTTCTGGAGAGGAAGATTTTGAAAGGTCTTTAGCATATATGGGCATGGCGGCCATCTTGGTCAACGAGCCGTGACCATTTTAGCAATCTTTCATCCCCCCAAGGAGGCTCCATATGAAATTTGAGCAAATTTGGCCCAGAGGCTCCAGAGGAGAAGTCGTTTGAAATTCTGAACATTTTTCCCATACAAATGCATAAGGAAGCAAAATTGACCTTAGCGTAAAAAAGTCAAATTTCAATATACGACCATTATTTTAGCAACTTTGGTAGACCTCCTGTTTCCGATGATATATGTAAAGGTTCAGCCATAAGGCGTCCTCGGTTTTGGAGAACAAGATTTTTAAAGGTTTTTCCCGTACAAATGCATAGGGAAGCAAATTTGAACTTGCCATAAACGGGTCAAATGTAAATATAGGACCTTTATTTTAGCAATTTTGGTAGACCTCCCGTCCCCGATGACTTATGCAAAGATTCAGCTCCAAGGCATCCTCGGTTCTGGAGAAGATGATTTTGAAAGATTTTTATTATATATGGGCATGGCGGCCATCTTGGTCAACAAGCCATGACTAATTTAGCAATTTTTCATTCCCCCAACCTAAGGAGGCTCCATATGAAATTTGAGCAAAATTGGCCCAGAGGCTCCAGAGGAGAAGTCGTTTGAAATTCTGAACATTTTTCCCATACAAATGCATAAGGAAGCAAAATTGACCTTACCATAAAAAGGTCAAATGTCAATGTACGACCATTATTTTAGCAACTTTGGTAGACCTCCTGTTTCTAATGATATATGTAACGGTTCAGCCATAAGGCATCCTCGGTTTTGGAGAACAAGATTTTTAAAGGTTTTTCCTATACAAATGCATAGGGAAGCAAACTTTACCTTGCCATAAAAAAGGTCAAATGTCAATATACGACCTTTATTTTAGCAATTTTGGTAGACCTCCCGTCCCCAATGACTTATGCAAAGGTTCAGCCCCAAGGCATCCTCGGTTCTGGAGAAGAAGATTTTTAAAGGTTTTTACCATATATGGGCATGGCGGCCATTTTGGTCAATGGACTGCACCCATTTTAGCAATTTTTCGTTCTCCCATCCTAAGGAGGCTCCACATGAAATTTGAGCAAAATTGGCTCAGGGGCTTCAGAGGAGATGTCGTTTGAAAATGTTAACGGACGTACGGACGCACGGATGCATGGACGGACGGACGGACGACGGACGAAAAGTGATCACAATAGCTCATCCTGAGCATAGCTCAGCTGAGCTAAAAAACAAGAAATAAAATAAATAAATAAATAAATTAACGATTATGCCAAAACCATATGCACGTCTACAGACCATGATAAAAGGGCCTGCAAAGTTTCAAATTAATCAGTATGAAACTGTATGAGGAGTTGCGCACACAAGGCATTTATTTATTTATTTAAACAATGTTTAAAGAGGATGACACAATTAGCTATAAATAACTATTCTACCTTGCGGTCCTCTAACTAAAAATTTATATACATATATACAACAAGACTTAACTAACAGCTAAGAAATTCATGGGATAAAAGTAGCTTGTAGCGAACTGAATGCTTATATAAAGTTTTTGTCAAATAAAAAGTGCTAATAGGTATGTGCATAATAGGTATGTCCAAGGTACTCACCGTCTGTCGTCAAATGCCTATGTCGAAAAAGGGAATAACTCCGCAATGAGAGTCCCAACGCGAAAAAAAAAAAAAAAAACGAAAAAAATACGGGTCTGCTTATTTTTCACGCTGATGCTTTATATAAACTTTCATGATCCTAGCTCTAACCATTCCTGACGGTATGCAAGGCGTCTCGGATGGACGGACAGAAATGGCTAAGTTCAAAAGTCGAAAAAAGTGACAAAAACTGAAATGACGCCATAATGCCAAAACCACATGCACATCTACAGACGATAACAAAAGGGCCTGTAAAGTTTCACATTGATCAGTATAAAATTGTAGGAGGAGTTGCGCACACAGGGTACACAAAATTGTGGACTTCAATAGTATTTAAGCCCCAAAAATGGCTAAGTTCAAAAGTCAAAAATAAACTGACAAAATTAAATTGACGATTATACCAAAACCACATGCATAGCTACAGACCATGATAAAATAGCTTGCAAAGTTTCAAATTGATTGGTATATAAACTGTAGGAGAGTTGGGCACACAAGGTTATCCACCGTCTGTCGTCAAATGCCTAAGCCGAAAAAGGGGAATAACTCCGCAAGGAGAACCCCGACGATAAAACGAAACATCATGTTGATGCTATTTGTAAAATTTCAGGATCCTAGCTCTAACCATTGCTGACCTAGAGCAAGTGTAAAGGACGGATAGATGGACAGACGGACGGGCGGACAGGCCCAAACCAATATGTCCCTTCAACTTCTTCGAAGATGGGTGCATAATAAAAACTGAATGTATATGTAAATAAAAGTTATACATGTATATACTGGTGGCTCAGAACTTACTCATCGAACCTCACAGATACGGAATCTGACGAAGTGATATATATACTGATAGCTCGGAATTTACTCACCGACCCTTAAAGATACGTAATCCGACAAAGTGAGGTGCGTGTATGATGGTTCGGAATCTACTCATCGACCCTTAAAGATACGGAACCTGATAAATCTGTTTATACTGATGGCTCGGAACTTACTCATCGACACTTTAAGATACGGAATCGGATGAAGTGAGATGTCTGAATATATTGATGGCTCGGAACTGACTCATACTCACCGACCCTTAAAAATACGGAATCTGAGGAAGTGAGATGCATGTATATATTGATGGCTCGGAACTTACTCATCGACCCTTAAAGATACGGAATCTAACGAAGTGAGATATATGTATATATTGATGGCTCGGAACTTTCTTAAGGTACGGAATTTGACGAAGTAACATGCATGTACATATTAATAGCTCGGAACTTACTGATCGCCCCTCAAAGATACGGAATCTGACGACGTGAGATGCTCATTAGCATTATGTCAGCTTGCTCTCATATATGTCCTAGCAGATATTCTTCGCTTGTATAAAATGTCTATAGCTTGGTGATATTGACTGGACTAAAACACACTATAAGAAAGAACGATGGATGTACAGTGTGGCGATGAGGATGAACAGATGTCAAATAAGGTAAGGATATGCGTTTATTTCCCTGTATTGATCCGAATTAAACGTTACCATTCTATCGCGCCGTGCCTTACGAAAATTATCTTAAAAATCGCTATCATGGATCCGAATAAGCCTTATTTTCTCTAAAAATGAAATAAAAAACTATCGGATAAAACAAAATTTCGTCTGCTGCAGTTGTAATTTGCGCTTAAAGGGTTAAGGCGACATCACGATAAAAGCTGTGTGTAGGCTGGAACACTGTGCAATCGTTGTTATGAGAAGAATTCCGCAAAGACTGAGATTCGGACCAACGACCACTTAATCAGCCGGCGAGCGTCAAACCTACTGCATTACCGGTGCTTCTGGTCTGAGCCGGGCCATCGCGGTTCGCATATACTAAAGGATCAATTTTCATCATTCGGTTTCCCTTCAAGGTGTGGAACTTACCGCACTTACCCTAAGTATATTGACACAGGTCTGAGCAAACAGTGCAGACCCAGATCAGACGCCGCAGGATGCGGCGTCTGATCTGGGTCTTCACTGTTTGCCACTCATCCAGCAATTTTCAGCCACACCACCAGGTAGTAAAATCCACGTGTTCATATTTTAGAGCAAGAATGGTGGGATGTTCTATTGAGCCAATATTTAGGATAAATAGGCTAAATTATTATGTGGGCCGTGCCCTGCGAAAACATGTCTTTGGGCATATGCGGACAGCGAAAGCCCAGATCAGTCTGCGCATACGCGCAGTCTGATCTGGGCCTTCGTTGTCCGCTAATAGATTAATTGGATACTATAGAATGTATGAAAGAAGAGCAAAGGCCAGAATGATACTTTGCGCATGCGCAGGATGATCTGAATTTGCGCATATTTTGCAAATTCGAAGACACTGTTTTTGCTTGACGCATACTATATATTTCCATCAGAATGAATGCGTGATTATTATTACCAGCAGGATGAGCACAACCTCATGCCAGCATCTACGTCTGATTGTTAGCAAAATGTTTACTCAGGCGCATTGTATAAACACTCTTTGATCAGTGCTTTGTTTTAGCACTTATGCACCAGTCGTTTGTAGTCCCTGCGCCAACGGGGCCGGGGAAGAGCGGGGCATTTACCTTTTCAATTTGCTAAACGCCGGGTATTGCAGGAACTAACGTATGGTAAAATCTTTCTGTTGCAAACATTAGCATGTATCTTTACTCTATACAGCTAAAATTCAAAGGTAAAGTGAAGCCCTTCCAGGGGGTACCTGTTCCCTTATTCCCCTGAAAAAAAAATCAGCATTTTCTCTTGTACCCCAAAATCAAAAGCTTGATTTTCTATGTTCCCCGTTTCCCAAAATAGCCTTTGTTCCCCTTTTCCCTTCAGTTTTAGATTTTTGTTCCCTTGTTCCCTTGAAATAAATGGCCTTATTCCCCTGTTCTCCCTAACCCCTGGGAGGGCCTCTGAAGTTTCATTGACAGTTTAACTAATGTTTGGGGTTGGCTTGGCTTTATTTAATGTATGCAAAGCATTTTGGCGGGAAATTAATATCCCCGGCACATCTACGGCATTGCCAGGACTCATCGGTACTTAAACCCCGCTATGTCCCTGCTATCCCTGGCCCCGTAGGGACCGGAGTTTCAAATGGCTCGTGCATTATATGTTGGCAACATTAATTCAACGATACTATGAAAAATCATTTTATTTTTGATCCACTTCAAAAACAAGAGACTAATTGAAATTTTACAGGCTGTCAGGCGCCATATTTTATTATTGTATTAATGCCATATATCAATTTAATAAACCTTTCTTGGATAATATAATGTCTATTTATGAGGAATATGGAGCCTTTAATATGTCAGTACAAAACTTTACACAATGAACTTTAGGACCTGCTAACCGGCTTACTTTTCATCGCTTCCGTGCTTACTTTTAGCAGTTCCATCCTATTTTTGTTCAGTATGGTTATTCCATATTGACAGAGCTTCTTTCAGAACCCACTATAGAAAGACCCTGTGTATATTTCTCCTGTCTTTAACTAAGTTTTATAACTGTCAAAGAGATACGTGATAAAAAATCTTTGGAAAATAAGGAACTAGGAAACAGTAAACAGTAAAACCGAAAACTGAACCCAGAACTAGGAAACAGGAATTATTTCAGCAAGGTAATTTGTAATTTGGTTAATTTGTAGCCTGGTCCTATGGCTTTGAGTTTTAGTTAAACTGTAACAAATATAAAGTACTCTTCCTTGACTATTTTTCTGCATATATCATCTCCCTTACCCTTCAGAAACTCATAACTGATCAGCAAAATCTGAGAAAGATATTGTAGAAGATAGGATTTTTTATAATATAAATCATTTTATGCTATTTCAAATATCAGTTAGACGGTAGCCAGTCTACTTTATTTGCACACTGGCATTACTGTACTGAATTAAAACAATGACTGCGTAAAAATGCATTCTCTGTACCTATAAAATCAAATGAAACTAAACTTTTCTCTCTGATGTTGAAATCTAGTGACCAGCCTTTATAGTCATGATACTATTTTGGTTTTATTTTAGTGAACGTATCAAACAGGATTATAAGAATAAATATATTTAGTCACTACCCAGCTAGCATTCTTTATAAATCTATAGCGGGCCGTTATCGGCCCGTCAGCTACCCTGACGGGCCAATAACGGCCCGCTATAGATTTATAAAGAATGCTCACTGGGTATATATATAAAGGGAATGTGTACTTACTCGTACTTGAAACGACCCTTTCAATGCATAAAAAGTTTTCATATATTCCAATATGTAACACGTATGATATTTTACGGGTCAACCGTTACTTTTGCCATAACCAGAAGGCTGTATATACCTTATCGCGTTTATCTATATGCCCATATAAATAAAAGCATGACATGCAAAAATGTACCCTGGGACCCATTCGAATTGTGTTGACCTAATCAGCGACCCATGCGGATTCCATCAAGCCAACCACAATATCAAGGTCTTGCAGAATATATAGACCTTGATGACCGGTCTGGGTGCACACACAAGCTAGTCTGAGTCGGTGCTTAATACTGCTTATCGCATATGTGGAAGGGTACATTTATTACAGGTCTTGCTTCAAAATTGCGTTGCATCAATAAAATTTAATACAGGTATAAAATTTGGTGCTCACCAAAAGAAAGTGGTCAGTATGCTATGTTCGACCGACGAAGACTCACAACAACCTGAGAATTCGCAGTCAGATCAGGGCCTTCACTGTCTACTTACAGAGCCATCATTGGATAGTGTAGAACATGACTGATGTATTGACGATTAGAGGTCACGGCCGGGATGCGCTGGTGCTGATCCGATCCCATTTGTATATGACAGAAAGACCCTTTTCTTGAGTAACACATCATTCATTATCTGACACATCATCATTATCACCGGCAGATTTGCCTGCTGTCAGCGAAATAATAATGAACCTTTTTATGAGCTGAATTTCAGCGCATGTATTACGGAGCTTTGTTCGAGCAATTTGCTTGAAATCAAACCCCAGATACGATACATTTTTCAACCAAAAAATGTTGATAGTTTCTTATTCCTTCACGAAAGCATATGTTGTGAGTACTCATTAGAAGCGCCTCGTCGAGGCTCTAATGAGTACCCACAGCATACGCTACCGTGGAGAAAGAAGAAGAAGAAAAAACAACAAAAAACATACACACACAATAATCTGAGTACTCATTTTATCTAGCGCTATGTCAATAATAGCAAGCCATACTTTCAGAAGCAAAATAAGAAATGGTCAACTAATTCTTCATCTGCTGAATTTTGTCACTATTAGTAAGATTAAGATTTTAGCGGTGAAACTGTCATCAGCATAAGATGTGTTAGATTAAGAAATATTGGTAATTAGCGGTTAAAAAGAACAAAATTTACCTGTGTTATCTTGAATATAGATTCCTAATGGGTAAAAATTAGCTCTCTGATTTAGAACACACGGTAACGCACTCTAAATGTAAATATTATTAAGAACGCGGTCAGTCATGTATATTGTCAGATCAATATCCTGCTCTATTGAGTTTGTGAAGAACCTGTAACACTAAAATAGAACTACGCTAAAACATGACTGTGTTCAATAAATAAGACACATAAATAGAGTCATTAAGCGTTTCGAGTTAACATTAATAACCAGAAATTCTGAAACGGTAAAATGTTTCGTGATACTCAGCACACCAGGGGTTTGGAAACAATAACGTTTGCCTCGTGGGGTAGCTTGGGGGTAATTTTGGTGCGAGTCAGTATTTCGAAACCTACCCCGTTCATATACCTGACCTTTGAGAAAACGGACCCATTCATATACTAGATCATCTGAAATGTTGACCCATTCATATGCTGCCCGTTGATTTTTTTATTGCTGGTAGTTAGACAACTAATGCAGTCAATTCATTGAATACCAAGAGAACAAGCAGCCTAAAAAATCTCTGAGTGAAAAATATGTGCATATACCGGGATGTCAGAAAAAGTGGGGCCTTTCATATACCATTGAAGAAAAATTGGGTCAGTCATATACTTTTTGTCGAAAAAAGGGGGGGGGGGCAGTCATACACCTGGCAACGCTAAAAAAGGGGGCCATTCGGCACGCACGTCCGTACTATGTGATATATAGGAAGTTACCCCACCCCCCCCCCCCCACAACCCCACCCCACCGCGAGACGTTTGCACTTTAACAATCGTGACAACCGTGTTCGACCTACTATCGCACAAACCCTTATAAGCGCACAGTCAAGCAATTTCGTAGTCTTGAAATTACAGACCGTGTACTTTTATCTATTTCTTTATTAAAAAAACGATTTATCGAAGCGATTCGAATGAGTATCCGCAAAAGATGCATTCACAAGAGGGCCAAGATGGCCCGGTATCGCTCACCTGATTTCCAGATAAATTGGTCTTTCGGTCCAGGAGAAGAAATGCAATACTAGATTTCCAAGATAGCGGCCATGGCGCCATCTTGGATTTCTGATCGGAACGATTTTAGCTCTTTTTTATCGACAAGTCACCCCGATGCTTCCTACCAAGTTTCAAGTCATATGGCCTTTCCGTTCAGGAGAAGAAGCGAAAAATAGATTTTTAAGCTGGCAGCCATGGCGGCCATCTTGGATTTCCGATCAGAATGATTTTACCTATTTTGATATACTAGTCACTCCAATGCTTCCAATCAAGTTTAAAGACAATCGGCCTTTTGTTTCAGGAGAAGAAGCGAAAAATAGGTTTTCAAAACGGCGGTCATGGCGACCATCTTGGATTTCCCATCGGAACAATTTCGCCATGGCGGCCATCTTGGAATTTTGATCGGAACGATTTTAGCTACTTTTAATTTTCGAGTCACCCCGATACTTCCTACCAAGTTTCGGGTCAACTGGCCCAGGGGTGTAGGAGGAGTAGGCTTTTAAAGCAAACTGTTGACGCCGCACGACGGACGACGCACGACGGACGACAGACGACGGACATTGACCGATTACAATAGCTCACCTTGAGCACTTCGTACTCAGGTGAGTTCATAAAGAAAATCAGAAAAAATCGCATATGCTTCATAACTACTCCCCAAAGAAGTCCTCTGCTGACCTTTCTTTATAATGTATCCTTTTTAGGTGGACGTTTTACCACAAGTTTTTTTTTTTTTTTTCTAATAATTTTGAAAACTTAAGCGCACAGTGCAGCAATTAGGTAGAATACGGTACACACTAAGTACGACCACAGCTGTAGCACCCTTACTATTACGATCACTCTTACCAGTCGCATCGTAACACCGTGTGTAACATGATCATGAAATATTTTCTACGGCCATTCTCTCCCTTCCGCTGATTCAAGAAGGACAGTTGTCAGTTTCTGGTGAAAGAATGTGCACAATACTGGTCAACCGCTTAGAGGACTAAGCCTGCCCAGGAAAAGTGTGGTTAGATAAATTGACCAGGTGAGGACAGTGGTATTTTATGTCTTGGTAGGAATATATTAGTCCTGACACTTACAAGCAATCGGTTTTAAATATTATAAGAATAATTCAAGTGAGCTTTTGTCAAGGTCAAGCTCACGGGGAAAACCATGGTCTGTCCACCATAATTTCTGGCATAATTTGTGTGGTTAAAAAGATATTGTACAATTCTAAATAGAAGCTAAAATTTAACAGGTATCGTATATGACAATTGACCGACTTCGCCAGTGAAGGTGAGGATGGTGGTATTTATGTCTTAGTAGGAACATATTAGTACTGATATTTATAAGTAATCGGTTTTAAATATTGTAATAATTGTAGATGTTCAGACACTTATATAAATGGTTATCCTCGTCACAGGCACAAACATATGTAATGTATCATATATGAAACTGGGACAAATTCAACAAATTATAAGCGTGGTGATTTTCCGGTGAATTCTAAAGCCGACGCCATTTTTTATCACCAAAAAGCTCGTTCTTTGAATTTGTTATTCGAATATCTGTCCGCAAAAATAGGCAATACATAATATAACCTGTTTTTCTGTATCAGCAGTCCTCCAATCTGCTTCTTCGGTCTGTAATCCTCACAGTGGAGCTTTCCAAGAAGAGCTGGAAAAGGTCCGAAATAAAGCCAACAGATTTGCAACCTTTAATAATGGTTACGAGCCGGACAGGTTGACAAAATTCTCCACCAGCTGCAATGTGAATAACTGAAGCAGCAATAAAATTGATTCTCTTGTATAAAATGTACAGGATCAAGCAAAAATATCAACATCTGATCTCCATGTCCACACAGACTGGGTAGGAAGCAGTACCCGCTTGATATTCAAGTATCCCCAGCTAGCATTCTTTATAAATCTATAGCGGGCCGTTATCGGCCCGTCAGGGTAGCTGACGGGCCGATAACGGCCCGCTATAGATTTTTAAAGAATGCTTACTGGGTCCTTCACCAGGACGGAGACCTTCAGATCCAGCTTCTTCCCTACAGTTAAAGATTGCAATGTACACCAAACTTTCATAGCATCACGAAAACATGCCTATGTAATTTTGCCCCCCCCCCCCCCCCCCCCCCCCACACACACACACACACCAAACCCCACTTGTATATAGTAAAACTGGAGTTTACAGGGGTATACATAATTTTTCTTATTTTCGTTCGAAAACATAAATTGTGGGTACTTGTTAGAACCGCCTTGCCGAGGCGGTTCTAACGAGTACCAAAATCCATGTTTTTTTAGCAGAAATATGAAAAATATCAGTTATTAATCTGAAAATTTTCAGTTTTTGGTGGTGAAATGTTCAATTTATATGTATTTGAATAGGCGTGTTTTCGTAATGGTGTCAGAAGAAGCTTCTGAGGAAAGTGTCTCAATATTTGTGACATTGGTCAGGTCTAAAGATGAGGCACCAAAATAGGTCATGTATCATATATCATACGTGGCCCACTGGAGAGTTAAGAAATTCAACAAATCGTAAGCGTGGACCCCTGTTCCTCTTGGCGGCCGTCATTAGGTACAGGGATCCAGGGCAAAACATTCGCTATCACTTTGCACTTTGGTTAAACCAATGGCTTTAACTTTTTCATCCAAAGAATTCTTGAAACTTATCTCAAAGGCAGCCGAGGTGGCGCTTGTCCTTAGGTTACTTAACATGTCTCCGTAACAAAATCAGATTTAGATGCTATCTGCTGCAAAATTACTTACAACCTACAATCCAAGTCGGAATTATGTCCATGTTTGAGAAGAAGAAGAAGAAATATCAGAACACTTTGTGATTGCATACGCGAAGTAAATGTAAAACAAAAGGATTTATCTTTTTCATCCAAAGAATTATATTAACTTATCCAGAGAAATCTCGGATAAGTTAAAAGAATTCTTTGGATAAATGTGATATTCTATCCTGATGAACCTGTTCAGTCAAAGGGTTTATCGACAAACCCTGAGCACAAGTACAACATGACATGTACAACAAGCCTGGCAAGAAACAGTTGTCCAAATTAGCCTTATTGTGCATCGCACAAAGCTCTGTTAGAAACGTTGCTGTTCGTTGTGTTATTGCACGGTCCAGTTTATTTTTTCTTCCATGTATTCTGAAGCAGCCATACCAGGGCTGCGTTCAGAAATGCAAGTTACTCGCGAGTGCTTTGCTTTGGACCTCTGTTCTTGTTGGAGCTCGTCATTAGGTACAGGGATACAAGCAAAACATTCTCTATCACTTTGTACTTCCGAAGACAGCCCAGGTGGCGCTCGTCATTAGGCACAGGAATCCAGGACAAAACATTCGGTATCACTGCAGTTTTGAATGCTTTCAGAGCGATTGGTTTTGCCCTGGATTCCTGTACCTAATGACGAACGCCAACAGAAGCAGAGATCCAGTGCAAAACAGACCCGAGTAACTTGCACAGTTGAACGCAGCCGTGAATTCAACTTCAGAGGGCTATTCAGTTGTGGAAGAAAACCCAGTAGTTACCAGCTGGACTAGGACTAACAAACATCCTCTGTGAAACCACCACAACCGGGAGGGAACTGCCAACTGTTCACAGATAACCATGTCCACAGCTGGACACGAATCTTCGAGGCAGAGGGGTATAGTTAGCCGTGAGACAAACCTCGACTGAGCTATCCCTGTGTTTCGGATGGATGTCGACTCATTGGTATAATTGTGTAAACTTTCATTGACCATGGATTTGTTTTCGGGAAGTTATTTAATTTACATATTTTTGTGGCTATTTACACAGATGAATTGTTTTCACTTTTAATATTTAACACTCCCTTTACAATCATACTGAACAAAAAAAGGTTTATGCTGAACTAATGGTAATATTTTGAGGCAGTTGTATGGTTGAAGAGTCGCAAGGCGAGAATACGTGACGCGAAGTCTAATCAGTCTCCGTTGTTCGCACGAAGAAACTTTGCAGCTTTGGCGATCCAAAATGCGCCCAGCCAAGATTCAGATCAGACTGCGCGATGCGCAGTCTGATCTGAATCTTCGCTGGGCACAGGTGCTCGAATGTACATTTTCCGACGTTGCCGCTAAAATAATTCAAGATTTAAAGGCTCCATATTCCTCAAAACCAGACATTTTTTATCCAAGAACGGTTTAATAAACTGATATATAGTATTTATACGATCATAAAATGTGGCATCTGACAGCCTGTAAAATTTCAGTTAGTCTCTCATTTTTGACCGGGATCAAAAATGATTTTTTATCTTGTCTCTGAATTAATGTTGGCAACATGAATTCAGAGATATGATAAAAATATCATTTCATTTCAAGAATGAGAGACTAATTGAAATTATACAGACTGTCAGGTGCAACATTTTATGATTGTATTAATACCATATATCAATTTATTTAACCTTTCTTGGATAATAAAATGTCTATTTCTGAGGAATATGGAGCCTTTAAGGAACCATGTTTTCCTTGTGGTCCATTAATATTTGATCAAATGTGCAGAAATCTCGGACAATTACGCGTGAAATTACAGGAGAAGTCAAAAACAAAAATAGCATATTTGTATGCTGCCCGTGTTGGACACAAAACATTATTCCAAAAGGTATTAAAACTACAAATGAAAACAAATGAATAACACATGTTATTCGTAGTTAGTTTGAATTTCAGTTATAGATAGACTTAGCACTGCATTTCCGACAGAGACTGCAATTAAAGTTTTCTTTAAATATTGGATTATTTTCATACAGAAATACGGAACAATGCGGTCTGACCAAAAGAGTGCCAGTGGCATCCGCATTAAGGCAGAAAAAGAGCTTTATTTTCCATTAGTTTTCAGTTGCAATGGAGGTAATCTTGCGAGCTTACAACTTTGAAGAAGTACAGCTTCAGTTAATTCAATGTATTGTCATTATTTAGTGCTTTTCTGATTGCAGATTCTTTCAGCAGCTTTCCTGTATGCCCGAATGATATCATTAACGAACAAAAAAATCAGACCGGTTTCTTTTTCAGTGCGTTTAAGTCATATCTCTAATAAACCACTACACGTCTGTATACTTTGCAGTTTGTGGCCTTGTCAACTGAAATTGACTAATTGTTGTAAAGAAATTAGTTTGATAGCGTCACACGAGCAAAAGAGTAGATATTTTTAAGAATACTGATATATACTGTTTGCTGTTGAAGCGAGGTACACTTTTGTATTGCGTAAAATAATGACAAAAGTCTATAGAAATATTCGTGAAATACAGATGTTGGACCACACACTAATCAACACACACAGACACGCACATGTGCACTCAATGAATTTTTATTAAACAGTTTTTCGTGTCAGACTAGAAATACATTCCATTTAATGCTTGCAAATATAGATTTTATTTTTTTTAAGATTGCCGTTGGAAACAAAGAACACATTACAGAAAGAAAATGGGAGCCTCGGTTTTATTGAGCCTCTTCATAAGCAGTAATGAAGTTTGCAACACTGCTTATGCCCTCTAGCACATACATGAGCAGAACTCCATTTTGAAACATACCACAATGGGCCTAGTGATCCCAAAGGAAATAAAAATACAATCTGCACTATGGTGAAGTACGGGGAGACGGTCTACGGCCGCCATACGGCAGTAACACCAACTGCAGTGTAGTAAAATAAAAGTAAAAAATGCCTTTAGAAACAAAGAACACATCACAGATAGAAAATGGGAGCCTCGGCTTTATTGAGACTGTTTATAACCAGTGATCCAAAAGGAAATGAAAATATGATCTGCACTGTGATAAAGTACGGGGAGATGTTTTACGGCCGCCACACGGCACCAACACCAGCTGCAGTGAAGTCAATTAATAGTAAAAAAAAGATTGCCTTTGGAAACAAAGAACACATTTCGGATAGAAAATGGGAACCTCGGTTTTATTGAGACTCTTCATAAGCAGTAATGACGTTTGCAACACTGCTTACGTCCTCTAGCGTATATATGAGCAGAACTCAATTTTCAGATACCACAGTGGGCCCAAAATAATTTGATGTAACGATAATAATCATGATGACGACACAATGGCACCAACTGTTACAGATCTTGCTGAGTAACAGCTTAAGAACATGTTTCTTGTGATATAGTCGACTCTCGTTATCTCGACTTTGCTTATCTCGAATAATCGCTTATGTCGAGGTGAAAATCTGGTCCCTGTTTAAACATGAAAATCTAACAACTGGGTAACAAAATATTGCGGAAAAGAGGAGAAATTGCCCCTTAGGAGCAATGTCTCCTCTTTTCCACAATATTTTCAATATATCTAACTTCAGGAGTCAAATTATATATTCATTTGCGAAATGTAGTTGTTCGAAATATATGTTGAGGTACGGATATCTCGAAGTATTTCAGAGAGTCCCTTGGACCGAGATAACGAGAGTCGACTGTATGCACCCGAAGAAGACTCATATCAGCCTGTACTTCCGCACAATCTTATCAGTCTCCATTTATTTTTTTCACTTTCACAAAAACTGACCTAAGGTAAAGATTTAATACCAGTAATAAAATTGTTCTAAGACCCACGGTAGTTTTTAGTTGTTCTGGTGTCGTTTGTTCTACATGTATGTGTGGTCATGTTACTAGTCATTGCGCGACTTTTTTCGCGATTTTTCGAGTTCATTGTCTTATTGTTGTATTTAGTGAACCTATCTATCATTGCGATCACCTTGCACCTTGTTGGGGAAAAGGGAGTTTGGTTGCTTTGTTGTTTGTTTTTTTTTTGTTTTTTTTTTTTTTGTAAGGGGGGGGGGGGGGTGAGGGGGCGTGTATTTGGTGTATTTGGTGCGGTTGTCAAATCGCCACCACATTTAACAACCATATTTCGACAATCCGTTTTCCTGTTACTATCAACCTAATAACTACCTAACAAATAAAAATCTGCGGCATTCAAACATATTAGCCTTATACGCTCTCATGCTTTTAAATAACGAATAAATAAACTAAACTTAGGGCCCATTGTGGTATCTTTGAAAATGGAGTTCTGCTCATGTATACGTTAGAGGGCGTAAGCAGTGTTGCAAACTTCGTTATTGCTTGTGAAAAGATTTAATAAAACCGAGACTCCCGTTTTCTGTCTGTAATTTGTTCAAATTTTAGAAAAAAAAAAAGAAAGAAAAAAAATCATATTGAGTACAATATCGGCGGACAAATATGGACACTTCAATAAAACGCGCCAAATGTGCAGCGTTGGGTAAAAATTGTAACCCGAGCCACGGTCCTACTAAACACAGAAAAGAGGCATTTGGGTACCGATAAGGACATTATAAATATGATAAATATGATATTACAATTAACATATGACTTTATAAACAAATTTGTATACTATTTATGAGTGTCCTTTTATTATTATTATTTTTTTCAATTTCAGCATAAAGCTCAATTATTTCTATAGAGGCCTATAGAATTCCAGGCAATCACCCCTATCAACACTCTCAATGCTTTGATATTTGGTTTGTGGCTTGTGCACTGTCTATCTTGATTTGTTTGCTCTTCTCCTTGGTGTCATAGGCACGCTATGCTATGTGTAATGCTGTCGCTTTTCTTCGACATATTCTGTACTTTTGTTACTACTGACCATTCTAATCCGGTGATTCTGGTGTTATTCGTTCTTTATTAGAGTCTTGTGGCTGCTGGCTGTTTTTTTTTCCCTTTGTCGTCTCCTAGTTGTGCCAAAGGGGCGTGTTTCGCTTTGGTGTAGAAGGAGTTGTTTACTTTGCTTTTCATTGGTTTGCTGTCTGTCGTACTATCTTTACCCTTCCTCTCCTTCCTCTTGCTGCCATATCCTGGCTCTTCCTGGACATCCTATCTACTAAGCCTGATGGAGCCTGGGATTTTTGGCTATCCAGAGAGTGCACGGCGAACACTCGGTTCAGACTTCGCGGATATGTAATTAGCGCCTAACAGTCTGTGGCAATGGAACGTTTCATACAAGAACGGTTAAGCAGATTTGTAGCAGGAAATATTCAAAATTTTGTGTTGTTTTAACCCTTGTCCTGCTGAACCAGGATATACCCTGCATTTGCAAACAGTGTAGATCCAGATCGATTGGCTTCTGAAGAAGCCAAATGATCTGGATCTGCACTGTTTGTCATTAAGTATGTGAATTTGTATCAACGACCTGGATCAACTTATATGATTGGCTGAAAATTAGAAGTGGGCGTGGCACCTTAATTTATTCAGCATGACAAGGGTTAAGACTTCAGATTTCCGATAAATTTTCCGAGACAATTTGAAATCTTCTGACTTAATTTCTCTGAATTATAATAACAAAATAATTCAAAGTGTCGTCTGCTTTAGTTGCGATGAGCGCTTTTTCAGAGCCTTTTTCAGAGAAAATTAGACGAGATGTCATGTGTCCAGCAGACGATTCATATGAAATCTGGTCTTATTTTCTCTGAAAAAAAAAAATAATAGAAATATTTCTGTGTCGTCTGCTGCAGTTGTGATTTAGCCCTTCAGGACTAAACACATTATTTTATTACTTCTACATTACGAGCGAAGCGTGATTTGTTTTATCTTTCTGTACACTGTAAATAGTTTACTCTCTCTCTCTCTCTCTCTCTCTCTCTCTCTCTCTCTCTCTCTCTCTCCAAGTAAACATTAAACATATCAGCATGTCCTGGAAATACATAAAAATGTAGATTTAAAAAGTCGTCTGCTTTAGTGCATTCTTATGGAACAAGATTTATAGAAAATAAATATTTTATCATTCCCAAAGGGAAAGGTTTCGATAGGAAGTCATTTGCTCATAATGGCTGTAGTCTATGGAGTAGCCTTCCGAATCATTTTAACCCTTGTCCTGCTGAACCAGGATATACCCTGCCTTTGCAAACAGTGTCAACTGATCTGGGTCTGCACTGTTTGCCATTCACTATGTGAACTTATATCAACAATCTGGATCAATGAATCTGATTGGCTGACAATTAGAAGTGGGCATGGCATCTTAATTTATTCAGCATGGCAAGGGTTAAAGAGATATCTAGGTTTCATAAATTTAAAAAGGCTGTAAAAACTTACTTTTTAGATTCTACTAAAGTGCATATCATCTGATTGTAGTACCGTGTGTGACTGTGTCTCATAGTTATTTTGTGTTTATTATTATTATTATTATTATTATTACTATGTTGTTGTTGTTGTTGTTGTTTTCTCATAGGTCTTAATGTTACTTGAAAGTTGATGTCTTAAAGTTTTAGGTTCTTATCCTATCCTCCCAGCTAGCATTCTACGCAAATCTACATCGGGCCGTCATCGGCCTGTCAGCTACCCTGACGGGCCGATGACGGCCTGATATAGATTTACGTAGAATGCTGACTGGGCTTTGTTCTCATGTGGCTCTCGTCCTGTGCCTTACTATGACTTGCAATTGATACTGTTTAAAGGACCAAAGTGGAAATCAGTGTAAACACTTACTCTTGTGCTATCCTTGATGAAGATTGGCAAGCCCTCGGGAGGAAGGAGGTGGGGGTAACTTGGGGATAATTTTGGTACGGGTGTGCGAGCCAGTATTTCGAAACCTATCCCATTCATATACCTGGCTTTGAAAAACGGACCCATTCATATACTAGGTCATCTGAAATGTTGACCCATTCATATACTGTCCGTTGATTTTTGTACCCATCCATTGCTGGTAATACAGTCAGTTCACTGAAAACCAAGAGAACAAGCAGCCTAAAAAATATCTGAGTGAAAAACCTGTACATATACCGGCGAGTCAGAAAAAGTTGGGCCTTTCATATACCAATCAAGAAAAATCGGGTGAGTCATATACTTTTTGTTGCAAAAAGGGGGCTAATCATATACCTGGCAGTGCTGAAAAAGGGGGCCATTCGGCACGCACATCCGTACTATGCCATATATAGGAAATTACCCTCGCCCCCTCCCCCCCCCCCCCCCCTGCTAAACCCCTCCCACCTCAACCCCGAGTGCAAGCCATGATATAAGCTCTGTGATTTTGTTTTATATGTATACGTTTATAAATTGTATGAGTATTTAACAGCGCATTGTTTTATCATGAGTATCTGGTGATCGGTGTACCGAAAAATCAATCAATCAATCAGTGGTGATTAGCGCTTTAAGGTCTAAAACCTACAGTACAAGCGCCGCGTTTCTTTTATCTTTCTGTATACTGTAGTCACAAGTGAGTTAATATCCTTACATAGTGTACTTTACTTTAATCCTTTTGATAAGGTCGCTACTCGAATACTTATGTAGTGTGGAGTGTGAGATTGTCAGAGCGTGTCACCATGAATTGAGACACATTCAACACAATTTGTTCTTAAATAAAGCGGCCAACTGGAATACACAGTTATTGTGATCATCGATTTATGGTAATCAGGAATATAAACATTGGAAGATTGGATTATTATTTATACTTTTGAGGAAGTGCAAATGCAATATCAAAACAGGAAGTCACCTTAGATGTAAACACGCTGAACATGTGACCATCTAGGAAAATAAATATTTATTTCGCTACTGATTTTGACGTGCTTCACTAGTCTAAATGCCTATAGCAATCTGAAAACAGAAACAACAGAAAACAGACGTTTTGTTACAATTTGCTCCTAACGTCAGGTTCTGGAACCTTGAAGTGTAAGTATTGCTTGCGTTAACCAGATGCAAAAGTCCAACAAATATGAAATTTTATGCAAACAAATTATTATGTCAAGGTCATTCGTCATTCAACGGTTATGAACGTTACTATTTTTTGTACAGGGGGTCCTTGCCTGTGAACATCTCGCGTTACTGTGGTTCATTTGGCTCTTGTGTGGTAGGGGTGGGTCCAGAGGGGGGCTCGGATGGTTCAGTGAACCCAGGTACCCTTTGACTCAACATTTTATTGCCATCGGAAGTTTCGGATAAAAAAATGATAAAATTTTGGATACTGTATTTATCCAAAATATTTGCACATCGTAATTTTTACCTTATACACCCAGAATATCACCGTCCATTTTACTGCTGTGAGTATGACAAAATTGTTGGATGGGTGGCAAACAGTGTAGACCTTGATCAGACGCTGCCTTTTGTGGCATCTGACCTAGGTCTATACTGTTTGCTCAGGCCTGCTACAGTACTGAAATAAGATAATTTGATCAGATCAAACCCTGTCAGAATTTCTGAGCCCCCTAAGATTAAGATTTATTTGTGTACATATAAGATACAAGATACCAGATAGTTATTACAAATTTTCGGCTCACATAGGAGCATATACAGATGCATCAAAATATACTAACAAATGAATAATCAAGGAAAGAGTTCCAAATGACAGAAAATAATTACTAAGAAAGAAAGACAGAAAAAAACAAAAAACAAAAAAAAAAAAAAAACAATAAAAAACAAACAAACAAACAAAAAACAACTATATTAAAATCTATATGATATATTAAATTTTATCTATTATTAATCTATATAACCTATTCTCCCAAATGGGTCCGCTGGCGCATGCCTCTCAGCAAGGGCGCTCTATAGGTAGCCAAGGATCCAGTCTTCTGGCGGACAGCGGACAGCGAACACTGAGCACCATGCGCGGACGTGCAGGCTGTTCTAAGTCTTCGCTGGACGCACATACACTTTTGTAGCAAATGCTGTGTCCCAGTTCATATCCAGTTCTAAACCTTAAGTTATTATTCTGTCTGTGTTAACCTCGATGCTGTTCATAACCTTGAGCTTTCGTTTTACCGCCCTGTTTTTTAAAATATGGACCGTGCCATGCAAAAACGGGTCTTCAGGCATATGAGGACAGCGAAGGCCTAGATCAGCCTGCGCATCCGCGCAGGCTGATCTAGGCTTTCGCTGTCTGCTAACAGGATCATTGGATACCGCAGAATGTAAGACTGGAGAGCAAAGGCCCGGATGATACTTTGCGCATTCGCTGGCTGATCTGAATCTGCATTTTGCGCATGCTCGAAGGGATTTTGTCTCTTGACACGGCCCATATGTAGGGTTGATACCAAATTTGCAACTTTTTGGTGAATTGTTGGATTTAAAAAAAAAAAAAAAACACTTCAGGAGCCATTCAAAATTGTAGCAGACGAACTTCCAAAATGTTTGGTTTTATATTCCCGAGAAAAATGATGACAACTATTTCCTATAATGTGTCAGTCTTGCAAACGATTCACATGGAATGTCAGGTCTGTTTATTTTCGTAAAACAAACAATATAAATCACAAATATGCCGTCCGAGATTCCTGGTATTGTGTCTGTCGCTTTATATATAGGGATCAACAGTCATCCGTTTTATGACTACGTGGTCAACCACATCCTAACCTACAAAACAACACACATATAACAGTTCCGCCAAGCCTGTCATTCGTCACATCTACGTAAAGATACAAGAGCCGGCCTCAGTGGCTCAGTTGGATGCGCGTCCGACTCGTGACCAGGAGATCGCGGGTTCGACCCCCGCCGGGTCGGCAACATTCTTTCGTAGAGATTAGATCATGATATGTTTTCTACGGTCATTCTCTCCCTTCCACTGATTCAAGAAGGGCAGTTGTCAGTTTCTGGCGAAGGAATGTGCACAATACTGGTTAACCGCTCAGAGGAAAAGTGTGGTTAGGTTAAACGACCGCGCACGACATGACCTCATTGGGTTGACTGGGCCGTAAAGCCTCAATACAAAACAAAAGAACATACAAAAACGCCGTAACAACGTCGTTTGTCGCGACGCTGCGTGTTTTCTGGGATGACGGACCATCGATAGCCATAAGCTACAACATGCACATATTATCTCCTTCTAGCTATATCAGACGACCACATGCTCGCCAAATAGATAACCATAAACTTCCATCAGTAGCTTGGCAATTTATGCCTCTTTTACCTAGTCCTGCTGAACGCGGCTATGCTCTGCCTTGGCAAACAGTGTGGATCCAATAAGTTGGCTTATTCAGATCAGTACGGTTGACATTAAATATGTGAATTTGTATCAACAACCTGGATCAAGTGAACTGACTGGCTGAAATTTTGGAAGTGGGCATGGTATCTTAATTCATTTAGCATGTCAATTGTTAAGTTATAGGATCATCTGGTGTCAAAGATATATACTTGTGTTGTACATATGTACATGTTTCAGGTACATGTACATGACTGCAAAAGACCATCAGCTACATGGAGGTAGTTTAACATTTACCACTCTCTGGGCTAATTCAGCTGACGACAAATTGATGATCTTTTTTCTTACTTTTCTAAGGAAACAGGATTTGACATATCATGCAAATTGTCTCCATTGGAGACAATTTGCATGGCATGTCAAACTCTGTTTTCTCATAAAAATAAGAAAAAAATCAAAATGTTGTCTGCTGAAAATTTTACCCAGGGTGCAAAACGTTCAGTATACTAGAATTTTATTGCTATAGCAACTACAACAAAGGGGCTGGGTCACTCGTTCTCACAACATTAGTTATGGCCTTTCTGCGGGAGATCAGCCTCCATTTTACATGTACCGTCACCGTTTGTGTCCATGGTCGTCAGTTACAATTTCAGTCAGCAACATGAATATCAGCCATTTTGTGACATTTTGTGACGTGACCATCTCCATCTAGCTTTTTCATAAGCATAATGACCTACAGCATCCACTAATACATGACTTTCAACACCCACCCAACATCATATAATCTCTTAAAGACGAACCAATTTTAATTAACCCTTTCACCCCTCAGTTTCCAAAGTAGAGTATTCTATCTCTGAATTTTGGGTATGTCCATAGTTGCAAATGGGGATGTCATTAAAAAAATGGCAAACAGTATAGATCAAGATGAGACGGCTCGTTACAAGCCGTCACGTCTGGATCTATACGGTTTGTAAAAGGATACGCGCACGTATATGCAGGGTTTCCAAATATCAGATTTTGTGTGTGCTTTGTTTTTATGCGCGCCAAGCGTTATTTTTATTATTATTATTATTATTATTATTATTATTATATTAACAAATAAGACGATATAGCATGCCTCATAGACCATGAAATACAGGTCAAGGTCAAATATGGATGACTGCTCAAGAGGCCATGCTAAGATGTATGCATTGCTAAGTATCACGGCTGTAGGACCAATAGTTACTGAGAAACTTACATAAACACAAAAATTAAAACAAAGTCAGTGGACCGTGAAATATAGGTTGAGGTCAAATATTGATGACTGCATTCAAGAGGCCATGCTTAGATGTATGCAAGTGCCAAGTATCACTGCTGTAGGAACAAGGTTACTGAGAAACAGCCCTAAAGGGGAAAAAAAAAAACTTAAGAAAGTCACTGGACCGCGAAATATAGACCATAAGTGACCCAATTCCAGTCTTATGCTAGAAATCATCAAGGCAAACATTTTGAGCAAGATTCATGATGATCACTTCCAAAATGTGACCTCTATAGAGTGTTAACAAGGTTTTATTTTGATTTTGCCTGGCTACCTACATTTTGACCCCGAGTGACCCAGTTTAGAAGTCGACCTTAAGAAAATCAAGACAAACATTTTGAGCAAGATTTTCATGATGATTACTTAAAAAATGTGACCTCTGGAGTGTTAACATGGTTTTCATTTGATTTGGCCCGGTGACCTAGTTTTTGACCCCAGGTGACCCAGTTTCAAACTTGGCCAAGAAATCATCAAGACAAACACTTTGATCAAGACTCGTGATGATTCAGAAATGTTAATCTTTAAAGTATTAACAAGTATTTCCTTTAATTTGGCCCGATGATCCAATTTTTGACACCAAGTGACCCAGTTTCTAACATTTTGAGTAAGATTCATGATAATTTCTTAAAACTTATGATCTCTAGAGTGTTAATAAGATTTTCCTTGACGTGGAGGCTAGTTTTTTTTTTTACCCCAAATGGCCTAGTTTCGAACTTGACCTAGATTTTATATGTGCAAACATTCTGAGTGAGTTTTATTAAGATTGGGTAAAAATTTTGACCTCTAGAATGTTAACAAACTAATTGTTGACGACGCACGACGGACGACGGATGACGGACAGAGGGTGATCACAAAAGCTCACCCTGAGCATTTGCTCAAAAGAGCTAAAAAACCAGCAGACGATATCTTGAAATGTGTTCCTTATATTTTCTCCAGAATATAGGGTTTGACTTTTTATGCATTTTATCTCCTAAGGAGAAAATAAATATAAAAGATTGAAGCTCTATTTTCTGGAGAGAGAAAAACAAAAGAAGAAAAGTATCAATTTGTCACATGCTGAATTTGCTCTGATGGTTAAGATTAAAAACATTTGTTGTAAGGTCTGTTGTTGTGTTTTTCAGGCCTCTGATAGAAGGATGTCCAAAATCAAACGATTTAAGGCGATTGAGGACAGGTTTACGACCCTCACCCAGGTTACGGAAGCCATAAAGAATGAGGGCTTGGAGAGTTGCGGTCTTATTTTTGGTAAGCTATGGATGGATGTTGGGCAAGCTGTGGGTAAACATAGATTAAACTCGCTACAACAACTACGCATTTGGTAGGTGTAAAGTTGTTTAGCGAAGGACGTGTTGTAGAGAGGTTCTGAAAAGGTGTCTATTCTAGAAGGAAAGGAGCAAATGCTTTCCTTGTAGAGTAGGTCCCCTTTTTAGACGGGACCTGCAGCAAGTGGCAAAAGGGGCATGTTTTCGTTTCTTCTGTTGGTCCACTATCATTCACATTTCTCCTGCGTCTCCTCGAAACTCTTTTTTATCCCCTACTTTATTTTCTGTCCATTTCTCCCTTTCTCTGGGAGACGACGCAAAATGGCACACAATTGCTGACGTGTCGTTAAACCACAACACAACCTTAAATTCAGAAGTGACTTTGGATGCAGAAATCAAACCGGAAGTCACAAAAGTTGCCCGTTTGCATCACGAAAACACGCCTATTCAAATATATGGAATTTCATCTCCAAAACTGAAAATTTTCAGATAAAAAACTGATATTTATCATATTTCTGCTCAAAACAGAAATTGTATGTACTCGATTAGACAATCTATGTTTTAGAGCAAAAATAATAAAAAGAATGTATACCCCTGTAAGCCCCAGTTTTACTACATAAAAGTGGGGTTTAAGGGGGTCAAAATTATATAGGCATGTTTTCGTGATGGTAAAAATGATAGAAAATCTATCAGATCTATCCAGTTCCTTTAACATGTTTGTAATCAGAAAAGTGACAAATCGTTTCTAAGATCCGTTGTTTCTCACAATCTATTTACATTCACTAGCGCTGGTGTGAAGTGCCGTCTGGCATCCGTAAAACGTCGCCACAGGGTACTCTATACTCTCTGGCCTTTTGGGATCAGTGAGCTCATTTGGAATAATTTGGAAATAGAATATCACTCAAGAAGGGACTAGGCTACACGTTGTCAGAGGTTTGCAATTGTATTAACTCCCCACTATAGGTGTGCAACATGTAATGTGCGGGTTCCTATCATCTGATTGGCTGCTGACAAAGAGTTTATCAGGAAAACAATCTGGTTTTCTTTGAGAAACTGGTATGATAATAGCTTTCACCTTTGCTGTACTTCATTAAATGTTTACGGAAATTATACTTACATATTTAAGTTGCAAAGTCAAAGAAAATAATCGACAAACATTTTGAAATATTTTTTTTTCTGATTTGTTCCAGAAAACAGGGTTGGTTGAAAAAATATTATCAAATTGTTGTCTGTTGAATTTGCCCTGAGCGTGGTAAAAGTTAAACTTGAAACCATTTCTTAATTTGCTGTTAATTTGGAGAAAGGGCTATACAAACTATTTAATGCCAATCACTGCTGAAGCCAGCTAGCCAATGATATGGCACTTTTCTCCTGAAAGTCGTTTCGATGGTCATAGCCCTGTTAGTAGAATTATAAGCGTGCTATTTTCGTTTTCTTTAACCCATTTAAGCCTATCGTCCTATACGTGGGACTTGGCAAACAGTGCAGATCAAAATCAGACGCCGCAGAACGCGGCGTCTGATCAGGGTCTATACTGCATTAAATACAGGAATTTCTATAAAACGCGGTAGTAATATAAATGAACCAGACACCTCTTCTGAAAATGGGCCTGTCCAAAAATTGAGATAGCAGGGAACAGAGAATAATAGGTTAATATGTTATTTGCTGACATCGCATCCATTTTCTCAGAACTTATTTACGCTCTAAATTGATCATCTGCGAGTCTGCCCAGGAAGTAATTTGTCTCCTACATTTTTTCTCATGATAAAAAGGTTCATATATTTAGCTGTTTAATGCGAAAATGTGTCTTAGAAACACATGTATACATGTAGACAGAGATGGCCTAGATGGGTCTGTACATCCGCACAATTTGTATTCTACAATATTCGTTGCTTCTGTGCGCGGACATTCTTAACTGGGTTCTACGTTTTCAAACATTCGACAATACAGAAATCTGTCTGTTTTCTTTATTTCTTTCTCGGCCTATGTTCTGAAGACACCAAACAAACGCACAACATCGTTCAAAGTCACCGCGATGTTTTAACACCTCCACGACATGACGTCACCGCGACGTCTAAAACGACGTTATGTGTTCACATGTTGGGCTAAGTAGCAAATACCCTGCCCAGAGTAAAATAGAGAATATCCAAACGACACTGCCGTATTTCCTCTGAATATTCGGACACATTCACTTTAATATCACGGTATTTGTCCAAATATTTGAACAAGTCACTTGACTATCTGCTGATGTGTCTAAAACTGCTGTCTGAGTAGCAGTGTAGATCCTGATCAGACTCCGCGTTCTTCGGCGTCTGATCTGGATCTACACTTTGCTCAGGCATAACCGTATTCACCCATATTGTTGGGCGACATTATCCCCTTATCATACTTGTACTAAAATTGAAACAAGAGGCCCTACTGGTGATTCACAAGGTCTTCTTTCCCTGTTAGTGCTTCGCAAACTTCCTGCTTTAAATTTTTACCAAGGAAACCAAACAGAAGAAGACATTTAAAAACAAGATGGCAGCTGTGGCAGCCATCTTGGATTTCCGATCCGCACAGTCTTAGCTGTTTTTGATCTAGAGGTCATCCTGTTGCTACAGTGTGCTACAGTGTGTTTCAACTCAAATCGCCATGCGGTTTGGGAGGAGAAGTCAAAAATTGGTTTTCAAGATGGCGGCCATTTAGGATTTCTAATCGGCATGATTTTAGCTATTATTCATCTATACGTTAGCCTGTTGCTATATTGTAAGTTTCAACTTAATTAGCCTTGTGGTTTGCGAGAAGATGTCCAAAACAGATTTTCAAGATTGCGGCTGTGGCGGTCATCTTAGATTTCCGATCGACACCATTTTAACTCAGTTCGATCCAGAGGTTATCCTGTTGCTACAGGGAAAGTTTTGGCTCAAATCGACCTAAGGTTTGGAAGAAGTGTAGAAAATTAATTTTAAAGATGGCAGCTGTGGTGGCTGTCTTGGATTTTCGATCGGCTCAGTTTTAGCTATTTTGTGTCTACAAGGCGCCCCAATGCCCCTCATCAAGTTTCAACTCAATTAGATCACAGACTTTAGAGGAGATGTCCAAAAATATGACTTCTCAACATTTTCCCATATAAATGAATAAGTCCCATACAAATGCATGGGAAGCAAATTTGACCTTGCCGTAAAAAGGTCAAACGTCAACATAGGATCGTCATTTTAGCAATTTTGGTAGACCTCCCGTCCCCGATGATTTTTTGCAAAGATGAGGCCCCAGGGCCTGTTTGGTTCTGGAGAAAATTTTAAAGGTTTTTGCCATATATATGCATGGCGGCCATCTTGGTCATTGGACCACAACCATTGTAGCAATATTTCGTTCCTCTGTCCCAAGGAGGCTCCACTTGAAGTTTGAGCAACATTAGCCTAGAGGCTTTAGAGAAGAAGTCGTTTGAAATTCTCAACATTTTCCTATACAAATGTATTGGGTCCATATAAATGCATAGGGAAGCAAACTTGACCTCATCGTAAAAAGGTCAACCGTCAATGTACGACCATCATTTTAGCAATTTTGGTAGACCACCCGTCCCCGATGATTTGTGCAAAGATTCAGCCCCAAGGCGTCCTCAGTTCTGAAGAAGAAGATATTTTATAGGACTTTTACCATATATGGGCATGACGGCCATCTTAGTCATTTTAGCAATATTTCGTTCGCCCATGCTAAAGAGGCTCCATATGAAATTTGAGCAAAACTGGCTCAGCGGCTTCAGAGAAGAAGTCGTTTGAAAATGTTTACGGAGACGCACGCACGGACGGACGGACGACGGACAAAAAGTGATCACTATAGCTCATCCTGAGCATAGTTCAGGTGAGCTAAAATACGTTGATTTGTCTAAGCCACTGTAGAAATGAGTGACAAACAATTAAGAAAATTTTGTGGTGTCTATGGGTCTACACTGTTTGCTCAGGCCTGTCTGTCCGAATATTTGGGGTAGATATGGTAAAATGTAATTAGCATGCTGATTAAGTATATTTAAACGCCAAGCAAAACTTGTAGCAGATGACGTTCTGTTTTGTTTATGGTTCAGTCAATTCACATGAAACGCCAGTTTATATTCTTTGAAAAAAAAAAAAAAAAAAAAAAAAAAAAATGGGCCAGCGCACGATAAACCTACGTGACCACCAAAGACTCGGGTCAGCCTGTTCATCCACCCAGTATGGCAAGGGTACATTGTTACGGACAAAAGTAAAAGTTTTAATTGCTTCTTATATGGGCAGGTAGGCTAATCTGTTTTTATCGTTTACAGGAATAGATTACACGATGAGCAATAAGGTTCAAGGAGAAAAGTCCTTTCACGGAAGAAGTTTACATGAAATATCAGACGATATACATGTGAAGAATCCATATCAAGAGGTAACGAAGCCTTAGGCCAAACAAACAAACAAACAAAATGTGTGTTGTGATAACCTACCCTACCTATTTTTCCTGGTGAAACCTATCACTGTGTCGTTTTCCCAACAACAACAAATAAACAGGTGTTACTGTGATAAAATATTTGTGCTACATTATTTATTTATGCTAAATATTTGAACAAGTAGGCCTGAGCAAACAGTGAAGACTCAAATCAAACTGCTCCTATGATCAGGGTCTACATTGCCATTCTATCTGTACTTTTTAAAAACGTAAAAGGGTTGTCAAACTGACTTGGTAAATAATTATGTGAATTATGATGCGGAGTCGAAACATATTTGGTAATCATGGTATAATTCTATATAAATAGGTTTAAAAATATCCCTACCTACCCTACCTATTTTTTTCTCTAACGTGTTACCCTAAACACACACATTTGTTTCCATCACGAAACCATGCCTATATAATTTTGACCCCCTTGAACCCCACTTTTATATGGTAAAACTGGGGTTTGCAGGGGTATGCATTATTTTTCATATTTCTGCTCAAAACATAGATTGTGGGTACTCGTTAGAACCGCCTCGTCGAGGCGGTTCTAACGAGTGCCCACAATCTATGTTTTGAGCAAAAATATGAAAAAAAAAAAATAGGATTTTTTATCTGAAAAATTTCATTTTTGATGGTAAAATTTTCAGTATATTTGAATAGGCGTGTTTTCGTAATGATTATTTGGCCTTATCAAGACGTATTCAAACGGATTGTCAGACAGGATCGAATTCCGTGTTAAGTCTAAATAGTCGATTAAACTTGCCTGAGCAAATAATACCGATCCAAATAAAACTGCTCATAAAGAACGGTGCGAACAGGTTCTACACTTGTTTGACATTCGGTCAGCACTTTTGAGAGGTAGTCAAATTAAATGGACTTTTTAAATATTGGGAAATATATTACCATTATTATAAGGACCCATTTTACCCAGGGTACACTTAAAGTGTCTCGCACAATTGTTGCAGACGACAGTCTTTTTTTTTTTTTTTACTCAGAGAAAATAAGGCTATTTAATGTGAATCGTGTGCTACACAGACGATTCATGTGAAATGTCAAACCTTATTTTCTCGTACAAAAATAATAAAAATATTTCAAAAAGTCGACTGCAGTTTTATGTTGAGTGCGACAAGGCGGTTCTAATGAGCGCACACAACATACATTTTATGATCAAATAAAAAAAAATCTCTAAAAATACCCCTAAATGTTTATACTCTTGAGCTGTCGGAAGAATTTCTAAGAAATTCAAAACGAGTTCGAATCAACCAAGGTAAACGAGCCATCGGTAGTTTCATAGACTGCCTCCAGTCTCCAGTGACTAAATGTTTTGTTTTTTTCATAGTCTGTTTTAATAATCCACTCGGATAAACCAAAATGATATCATTTCTATAAAGGTTGGTCACTAGCGACCAGCCTTAATAGCCATGATATTTTTTTCTTATTTTAGTGGATTATCAAACAGGATTATGAGAAAAATACTTAAGTCACTGGAGACTGGAGCCAGACTAGTAGTTACAGTATATTAGTGCATTGAAGTTTTACTGTACTTGTACATGGGAAAATGAAAGGAAATAAAACAGCTCATATCTTTAGGTCGATAGAAATGTCTAAATCGAAGCTAGAATGGATTTGATACACAGTGTCAGAAAAGGGCCATTTTGCCATTTGCGAACAGCGAAGGCCCAGATTGGCGCAGGCTGATCAGGGCCTTCTCTGTTCCTGATCTATAAACAGTATTTGTTTTTAATCGGACAACGAAGGCCCTGGTCGAACTGTGCCAAAGTACAAGCTGATCTGGGCCTTCGTAGTCTGCACGTGCAACTTTCCCTGCATTCCATGTCTTTGGAGTTTAGAATATGCAAATCCAGCCATTAATTTTTTATTCCTTTATTGTGAATACCTGTTAATCCTTAAAGTGCTAACTACAACGGAAGCAGACGACATTTTTTTTTTATTTTTTTTTTATTTTTTTTCAGAGAAAAGACTTGGAATTTCATGTGAATCGTCTGCCCATGAAAAATGCCAAGTCTTATTTTCTCTGAAAAAAAAAACAATTATAAAAAAAATAAATAAAAAATAAATAAAAAAGAAAAGAATTTCGTCTGCTACAATTTTACATGGCGCTTTAAGGGTTAAAATTCTTAAGACTGCTTTGAAGAAATCTGAAAAGTACAAAAAAAAGTATATCAAAATATCGTCTGCTGTAGGTTTGAAGAAGCACTTAAAGGATTAAGACTGCTTTCAAGAAATCGTTAATTTGAAAGAATGAGATTACATAACGCTGTTGGGTGGCTTTTATGTGTGTTTATGTAACAGAAGGAAAGAACATCCAGTGTGTTTGTTAATGTGCGACAGCTTGCTGCAAATACCGGATCAGGGCTGTTCAATAAAGCGTTTACAGTAGGAATTTGTAGCGACGTAAGAGCGAATTAATATTGGCCTCCATTTTGCAAAGGGAGACAACTCTTGCAGACCACTAGAATTTGACAAAAACAAAACAAAAAAACAAACAAAAACAACAAAACAATGGGTGCTACTCCTAAAGGAAAGAAGAAAGGAAAGTATTTCAATGTCGAAGTTATTTCCCTTGTCCGTGCATCAAAATGACGTGTCCCAACGTATGAAGTGATTACTGTGATGTTTTCGTCCCATCAATAGTTCCTGTGTTTAATTCCTTTGAAAGGATAAAGGGGTGAAAAGCTAAAGGGGTTTGTGTGATGAATTATGTACTGAGCAAGAATCAGACTACGTGGTCTATTGGTTCAGCAGATAAGAATATTTGTGTGTTCTGTTGGGCACAGGGAGAACTGTGAGGACTGCTGATTGGTGCAAAAAAGTGCATGGTACAAAAAAGTGCAGGGAAGCCCGGGGTAGTTATTTTGAGTAAGGCGACCGCTGATTGGCTAATAATAAAAATGAATCAAAACTCATGATTCTAATTTGATGAAAAAAATGTTTGTGTGTAATTTCCTGATTGTTTCAGAGAAATAAATGTTTCTGTTTGTGTTTGCTGGAGCCAAAAGAAAAAGTGGTAAAATTGCAAAGTTTCTTTTTTCATACGTTCCCCAAACCCCCTGGGAGGGCCTCATTAAAGGAGTTGCTGTATTCAGCCTCCAAAAAGTCCGAGACAGTGGTGGTGACAGTGGTGTTTTCCTTATTTATTTTGCTGTGCTAAGCCTGGCCTTTGAATTAAAAACAAGCTTTGGAAGCCTAGCCATACCCTGAAATGAACTTTTAACCACCAAAAAGGGTGGAATTACTGTGGAGCACTATGGGACAAATAGTTAGTTCCCTATATCCTGTTACTGAAGTGTAACCAGATTGTTAAACATGTAAACACCAGGTACCGAATTCCAATAAAAAACTGTGGGGACGTGGTATACATGATAAAATTCAACGCACCGAATCTGTGTTCTGTGGAATTCGGCTTGTGGTAGTGTTTATTGAACACAGCCTACCAAAATTATAAACTGTCGGAATATTGTTTGATCTTTAAAGACATCGCCACTGAGGACAATCAGACTGCCTTGTTCGGATACTATAGTCGAACTTCACTGGCTCGAACACCTTCACCTTTAGGACCAGGCAAATTTGTTCGAGATATAGGAGTTGGAGCCATTGAGGGATAATAATCATAGCGCCTGGTTAGTAGGCATAAGTGGGACGATTCAGGATTGTTTTCGGATCTTCTTTTGCTATGTTGTGTGTACTCATTATAATCGCCTCGATATTTTCAAGATGAAGTAAAAAACAAATCCCTAAATTATCCTGAATATATTGATACAGTTATGGAATTATGAGAAAATTTCCCTAGGATCCCTAAAACAAGTTCGAAACAGCCATAGTAAACGAGCCATCGGTGTTCGAGTCATTGCAGTTTCACTGCATATGGTCGCAAAATGTTCAGACAGGCTGATTCAGTATCTTTCACTAGCTTCCCTTTTTGGATTCGTCCACTTTGGGTTATGTTCTATACAACACAGGGAGACACAACGTATATATTCGCTGCATGAAAGAAAATGGGCCTTCGGGCATGTGAGGACAGTCTGTAACGATCAGATATCAGCTTGCGCATGCACACACTATTGCCTGCACTTTTCCTATCTTTTCACTTGCCTTTCGAACTGTTCGATATATCAAAAAACAGCAAAGGTCCTGGTCAGTTGGGCACGGATGCTCTGGACCATTCCATACGGAAGACAATGTACCTGTGCGCCCTCCGAAGACATCTGATCAGCCTGCGCATACGCGCAGTATGGTCTGAGTATTTGCTGGGTGCCCTATAAATATCCAAGGATCCAAGGCCTTTTCAAGCGCAGGCTGATCTGAGTCTTTACTGTCCGCACATAGCATAAGGTACGTTTTCTCATGTTAATTACATCAGAAGGATTACCCCGGATAGATTAAGGGAAAGATTTTTCTCAAGTTGCGAACGCAATTTTTCTTAATGTCTTGTTTCAGGTGATAGAAATTCTTGGTGAGACACTGGAGGCTTTTGATGATGATGGTAATATACCAACATTTGGCTTCGGCGACATTAGAACAAAAGATCAGGGAATATTTAATCTGAAAAATACAGTAAGCCTACTTATTTTTGGACCATGTTTTTCTTTTTATGTAACCGCCAGATATTATCTTTTACTGTTGGATGTCCATGTATCCATCCGTCTGCCGTACGGATATCCACAAATTCGTTTTCTTGCGATAAATTCATTCTGTGTTGTAGAATTATATCACACTGTAGTTTTTGAGAGAACGGTTTCCATTCATTATTGTTTTATTTTTTATGTATTTTTTTTTTTTTTTTTTTGTATTTTATTTTGCTGACACTTAATTTAAAGGATAAAACAAAAACATAAAAAAAAAAAAAAAAAAAAAAAACACACAAAAAAAAAAAAAAACAACAACAAAAAAAAACAGCAGGTTTGCCTTGAAATAAAGAAAGGTCATTGTCATAATTGTTTATGCATTAGTTACATTTCATGACTCTGTTATAAAACGGCTGGAGCATATAGAGGTCGGGTTATGTATTTTGGGTAAGTATTCCGTGAATCCTTGGTTCGAGCTGACGTGGCATAGCATAATGCCCGCAATTGCTGTAGTCCATCATTGGCCTCTATGACCTAAGCTGTATTTCACGGTAAAATGACTTCCAGATTTTATCATCGTAAAGGACAGGTTCTATCAGTGCAATTTGTAACTTCATACCAAATTGTCAGTCTGTCTGTCTGTCTGTCTGAGTACAGTCGACTCTCGTTATCGCGACTCTGCTTATCTCGAATAACATTTTATCTCTAAATCTGATCCCTGTTTTAACATGGAAATCTTACAACAGGTAACAAAATATTTTGGAAAAGAGGAGAAATTGCTAAGGAGCAATTTCTCCTCTTTTCCACATTTTTTTAATATATCTCTAACTTCAGGAGTCATATTACATAATCGTTTGTGAAATGTGGCTTTTCGATTTATTTTTACCCTCATTTTTTTGTAAATCTGGTATGTTGTTCGGATATCTCGAAGTATTTTCAGAGTCCATTGGACTTCCAGATAACGAGAGTGGACTGTATATAGTATCAGTACGAGCTACGTGTTTAATGACACGTCAGCCTGGTGGGTCATTTTTGTGTGGTCTCCCAGAGAAAGGGAGAAAGGTAACAGAAGAGCTAGAAATAGAGGAGAGTGGAGGAAAGATGAACGACAGTGCAGACAGAAGAAATACTAACATGACCCATACCCCCACCTGCTGCAACAGGTACAGCCACAACCACCACACTACCACCAAGACACAGTAATATATCGCTTTGGTTACGGCAGCATGTTATAATGGTGTAGTGGGTTGGCAAATGTGCGAAAGGAACGCTTCAGAGTGATCAGATTTTATGAAATTTTCAAGTGACATTTTGTGTGCGTTTTCTTCAGGGCGATTGTAAAGGATTTAGAGACGTTTTAAAGACCTACAACCGTGTCACCCCATCTGTAAAACTCCACCGACCCACCAATTTTGCTCCACTCATCTATAAGGCCATAGAAATTATACAGAAAACGAGAAAGGTAAGTTCATTAAAGATTTCTGAACGTAACATTCAATTTAATGTTTGAATACATGTAGTTCCCGTTTAAAAGGCAGAATAAATAACCATATTTATCCTAATTATTTGCCCTAAATATTAGGATACCATGACTCCTTACCTTACTTACAAACTGATGAATGAGTGATAAACAGTGTAGACCTAGATCAGACGCCGCGTTCTTTAATTTACCAGTGGATGAACACAGAAAAATAAAACGCAATTATAATAATACGGTGGATTAAACAAAGCTGAGACTCTGAAAGTCAGAGCAAAAGAAAACCACCAGCAAAACCACGGTGGTCCCAACCACATGCAAGTAAGGTCGGGAAAAGTTTTCTAGAAAAGATCTAGGAGTAGACTCGTTCAATCTGTGGCCCGACCCACCCTCGTGCAAGTAAAGAGGGCAACACCTTAAATACTTTTACAAAACGAGTTCGTCCTAAAACAAACAGGTCCTTTTTGACAGCCTGCTGATTTGTCTTACATTACTGAATGTGTTACAAACAGTGTAGACCCTAATCCATCTGCTTCTTACAGTTTGATCTGGACCTACACTGTTCTTCCAGACATGACTGTCCGGATATTAACCCTTAAACTGCCAATCACAACAATTGTCGTCTGCTTTGTGGTCTGCTTGTGATTTTAAAAGTCATTTTTGCTAACAGTGTGGACCCAAATTAGACTGATCAGGGTCCACACTGTTTACCTGTATGCATAAAATAGGTTTGAAAAGTTTGCAAGAATATTCAGCAGACGACATAAACGACATAAACAGACGACATTTTAAGATGCGGGTTTTTTTGGCGTTCTAAGGGTTAAGGGCAGGTACGGTATATGTTTTAACACAAATATTGACAAAGCTATTCTATATTTACTTATGTGATACAAGACTTTACTTTTTTATTTGATTTCGTGTGTGTGTTGTCTTTGTATAAACACGCCAAACCTAGTCCTATTTGAAATGTATTGGCCATTTATGGACTTAAACTGGTTTTGTTCCTGAGATCATGTTATTTTTAAAGTTTTTTTTTTTTTTTTTTTTTTTTTTTTTTTAAGCGAAACGTATGTAGCTAACGACGGCAAACTACAATCGATCCTCAACAGCTCGAACACCGTTGGCTCGTTTATCATGGCTAATTTGTTTTTGAGTTCCAACGAAATTCTTCGATAGCTCAAGAAATACATTTAGGGATTTTACCATGAATTGTATGCTGTGTATACTCAATAGAATCGCCTCATCGAGACTATTCTAATGAGTACACTCAACATTCCATTATTGTGTACAAGATCGAAAAGATTTCCCTAAATTATCGACATTTGCTTTCTGACCTGGCGCCATGATTAACCCTCAGTGTCTTGAACTAACCATATATCGAACAAATTTCCCATGATCCCAAAGATGTTCGAGCCACTGAGGTTCGACTGTACTACGACTTAGCACGCAGTACACCCATTTTCATTGGACCAAATTAACATTGAGCCTGATTAATAAAAAATATGCGAGTCGTGACATTTTTTTTCTAGTGGTAAAATGCTGTTTGACAGCCGTAATACATCTACCTGTAGTTGAGTTTAGTGTAGTTTATATTTTTTCTTCCTTTGGGATCACTTAACGCATTTTGATTTAAAACCGAGTCTGTTATTTCTGTTTATTTGATTTTTTGTTGTTGTTTATTTATTCCACAAGACTCCCACTTTCAGAATGTATGTGAGTGGCGCCAAGCGAAAATGTGCCTTCGGGGCATGCGCGGAAGCGAAGGCCCAGATCAGACTGCGCAGATGCGCAGTCTGATCAGGGCCTTCGCTGTCCGCTGCCAGAATCATTAGATGCTATAGAAGATTTCAGTGGAGAGTAATGGCCTGGATGAGACATTGCACATGCACAGGATGATCTGAACCTGCGTATTTCCTCTTGTTTGATGACACTTTTTCACTTGACACGGCCCATACTTTAGATACACTAGTGGGAAGTACGATAGCTTACCAGTATATCAGAGCATTTGCGTCCATGATGTCCCAGTCTAACCTGACTTGTGGACGCCTGAGTTCAGGTGCAGTGAATCAAACGAGAATACAAAGCAATTCAATACATCATTGATACAACTCAAAGAGAGAGAGAGAGAGAGAGAGAGAGAGAGAGAGAGAGAGTACTAAAATGAAAGTATTTGCCGATTTCTTCAAAGGGAGACCAGTGTAGCAGAGAAGAATAAGTCTCCCTGATGTATGAATCCTTCCTCAATGCTTGGGTTTAGAGGACACTATGCCCAAGTCTATGCTTATCCCTACAAAATGCCAATTTTTGAAAAGGGGTAAAACTCTTAATGGTAAGATTTTATTCCCACCAGGGAGCAAACCCTTTCTGTTAAGCATAGCGCCTTTTTGAGAAGAGAGGCATACTTTTAGGTCAGAGTATTGTCCTTTGGAGTGTAGCCAATCACTTTAAATAGGGCACCCTGATACCTCTAGACTGGCTCCAGTCTCCAGTGACTGAATATCTATTCTTATAATCCTGTTTGATAATCCACTAAAATAAAACCAAAATAATATCGTGACTATAAAGGCTGTCAGTAGTAATTCACTAAAATAAAACAAAAATAATATAATGACTATAAAGGCTGTCAATAGTAATTCACTAAAATAAAACCAAAATAATATAATGACTATAAAGGCTGTCAGTAGTAATTCACTAAAATAAAACCAAAATAATATAATGACTATAAAGGCTGCTTATATGATATCATGGGTATAAAGGCTGGTCATTAGTACTCCACTGAAATAAAATAATATCATAACTAAAGGCTGGTCCCTACAGGATTATAAGCATATATATTTAGTCATTAGAGACTGGAGCCAGTCTAAGATAGCTCAGTCGAGGGCACGTTTAAAAGCCGTTAGCAAAGGACTATTAAAAGCCGTTAGCAAAGTGGTGAACGATATCAATAAATAACCTGCCGGTACCTATCAATGGTTGGACTGTCACCTTCCGGGTTGCGGTGGTTTCACAGCGTCACATGAATTCCCGGTCGATCTGCCAGTCGGCGTTTTTAGAGGCAGAAATGCTTAATCTGACGTCGTTCTCCAGTGAGTATTGAACGGCAGTGTATCCCGGCTATATTGTGTTTTTTGTCTATTTCAGTATCATCTATTAGTAATAGTAGCTGATGGACAGGTAACCAGCGAGGTAGAAACGACCCAAGCCATTGTGGAAGCCTCCCGATATCCACTGTCAATCATTGTCATCGGGGTTGGAGACGGCCCCTGGGGAATCATGGAAGATTTCGATGACAAACTGCCTGCAAGACATTTTGATAATTTTCAGTTTGTAAACTTTCATAAAGTAATGGCTGGCGCCGTGTATCCAGCGGCGGCTTTTGCGTTACATGCTTTGATGGAAATACCAGACCAATATAAAGCCATTAAGAGGCTAGGGCTTATAAGGGACAATGCATCAAAGCAGGATAAGAATGAGGAGACTTGATACACTTGGAAGATTTTCCGACATTGTTTAATTTCCTCTTAGAGTAGAATTCTTTTCAGAAAGGTTAGATATGCAGAAACGCAAACAGGAGGTAACAAAAGTTGTCTCAGCATTTGTGACTTCGTGTTTACGTTCCTACATGTCTAACTCTGCTGGAAAGAAGTCTGTTCTAAAAGGAAAGAATTTGCTCCCCTTTTAGAGTAGACCCATTTTCAGAACGAGGCAAAATGATATAAACAGAGTTGCCTCCCCTGAAAGTATCAGTTCCCCTTAAATGACAGACAACATGACAAAATCTGTTCGCGCATATGCTCGTTGCTCGTGCCCAGTATTGGATTCGGGCACGCGCAGTGAGCATATCAAAATATGTACTTTTCAAATATAATGTAGGCATATTGCGCATGCTCTATCGAGACTGTGCATGCGCACACTGTGCTCAGAGTATGCGCATTTCTCATTTTTCCCCGGAGACATGTTTAGTCGTGACGTGGCTTTAAAGCTATGTGGTAAAAGACAGATGAAAACTTATGCAATCTCAAGGTACAAGACTGTTCATTCGCAAGCTGCTATGTAACAAAAGAGACATTAAATGTTATTTGTTTTAGTGATAGGAACAAAGTGTTACTGTGAAATGTTATTGAAAATTTATGTACAGTTTGTTTTATATAACAATGCATTATTGTGCCATTCCTTGGTGAACCATTCCCGTGTGAACTGTTCCAGTGTTAACTCTCCTGTGTGAAATAATTGTGAAAATGTGTTTCAACAGTGTGATTAGCGATTATTTACTGATGGGAAATGAAAAATTGTTTTATGATATTAAGGGGAATGGATACAACTTCTGGGGAGGCAACTCCTCAGTTTGTTTCTTTCCATCTGAAAAGGGTCTACTCTAAAAGGAAAGAATTTGCTCCCCGTGGGAGCAAATTCTTTCCTTTTAGAGTGGACGCCTTTTAGAAAGGGCTTGTTGTTTGTTAGTATGTGTTTTACGACCCAGTCAACCCATTAGGATCGTGTCGAGGGCGACCAGTTTACCTAACCACACTTATTTCCTGGGCAGACTTAGTTCTCTAAGCAGTTAATCAGTACTTGTGCACATTCTTTCGCAAGAAACTGACAACTGCCCTTCTTGAATCAGCGGAAGGGAGAGAATGACGGTAGAAAATATTTCATGATCAATCAATCTCCACGAAAAATGTTGCAGGACCCGGCGGGGATCGAACCCGCGATCTCCTGATCACCAGTCAGACGCGCATTCGACCGAGCCACCGGTAAAGGACTTGTTGTACAGGAAGGCAGACAGTATATTGCCTTCCTTTGGCCTGGAAGTCTACAAGACTGTGTGAATCCATTTCCCTCCAAAGGTTATTTTTCAGAAATGTATTCAAAAGAAGTGTAACTTTCAAATATTTGCTCATGTATGTCTTGGTTATACATGTTATATGATTTCGGCCGCGTCAAGCGTAAACGTGTCTTCGAGCATGCGCAAAATGTGTGAATTCAAATCATCCTGCGCATGCGCAGTTTCATCCGGGCCTTTGCTTTCCACTGATACATACTATAGTATCCAATGATTCTGGCAGCGGACACCGAAGGCACAGATCAGACTGCGCATTCGCGCAGTCTGATCTGTGCCTTCGCTGTCCGCACATGGCCCGAAAGGCACATTTTCGCCTGGTGCGGCTCTTTTTATCGTGGCGGAAAAGGACCTTGTATAACGTGGAAGCCGTGCAGTACCGAGTTCGCTCTTTGTTGTGATGAGTAAATTACTCCAAGAGCAAAGACTGCGCACGTACCATCTGGTCAGAAACTTGCTGTTTGTACACCATATTGATGTAGCTGCTCAAATGGAGAAAACCAGCCGTTACAGAGTTATAGTTCTGGACAAAGCTCAAAATGCACACGGTTTATGATTTTGTGCGTACCTTTTCCGCCAAGGCATTGTCCATATTCGTAATACACTTTTTTGTCAAGATATTTCTTATATTTTAATAATAAAGTCATTCTACTTTATTAAAATTATATACAGCATTAATATTATATTAATTTCTGCAGAGGCGTACTGGCTATTCTTTTAACTGACGTATTTCTGAAAAAGAAAACAGTAAGTAAATTCGTGACGTACGCACAGTCCTGAAAAATGTGGGAAAATTCTCCCTTGTATTGATTCCAAATGATGACTGCCCTTAAAGGAAAGAATTTGCTCCCATATGGAATAAAGTAAATTCTTTCCATTAAGAGCAGACCCTATGATAAAGGAAGATTAATATTGGGTGATCTCCCTTCATTGCATATTTTCCTTACGCACATCCGTATGTGCGCCACGCCTATGTAATAAATGAATTCAGTGATGCATAACGGTTGAAAATACAATGTACTTTAACTTTTCAGTCCGGCAGACCAATACAGATACCTGTGGAAACAGTGTAAATCCAGATGAGACGGCTCGTAACAAGCCGTCTTATCTGAGTCTACACTGTTTGCCTTTCTGCTGTTGTTTTCACTCAAGCCCCTATTTTCACAAATGGATGTGTCCAAATTCAGAAATGGAAGAGTCCATTTTAACTCATGGGTTAAAAAGGTTAAGAAAGGTATCAGCTCTGAGATTTTTTATGAAACAATCAATATGAACCGCTGAATTCTGCTATATTATAACTGACCTTGAACTTGAAGATCTTCTTGGACTGCTGAGTGAGGAGTCCAAGTTTTACAATAAGAAACTTTTTTTTTTATTTCTTGCGTAGCTCTAGACAGAATCAACGTGGTCTCTCAGCTCTCATTCATGACTGTACCGTATTTACCCAACATTACGAAAACGCCTATTCAAATATACTGAACATTTTAACCACCAAAAAATGAAAATTTTCAGATAAAAATTCGGATATTTTTCATACTTCTGGTCAAAACATAGATTGTGGGTACTCGTTAGAACCGCCTCGGCGAGGTGGTTCTAACGAGTACCCACAATCTATGGTTTTAGGGAGAAATAAGAAAAATAATGTATACCCCTGTAAACCCCAGTTTTACAATATATAAGTGGGGTTTAAGGGGGTCAATATTATATAGGCATGTTTTCGTGATGAAAAGTATTGGGACATCTTTACGCCTTACCGCACTTGTCCTAAAATTTGAACAAATCAATTTTACTACCTGTTGAGGTCTCAAAAAAGATGCTGAATGAATGGCAAAAGTGTAGACCGTGCCCGATCAGAAGCCTGTGGAGTCTGATCTAGGTCTGCATTGTTTGCTCAGGCCTGTCTGTTGCAATACCTACGTTTAGTACGGTAACTTGGTTACAGACATTTCTCAAAAATCAAACATTCTCAACGGTCAGTTTCAGTCTGTTTTTACCAAGCGATCACCATTCTGCTTAGCACGTCTTGCTTTCTTGTTGGTTCAAGGACTAATGGATAGTGGTAAGATAAGTCCTGATTCAGCACCACAAAATTCCCAGCGGTCAGTTAATAAGTGAACTCAGAAACTGATACAATAAGATCCACATTAAGTTCTCAACATCAAACAGACAGACAGACAAATATAATTTAACAGCCACAAAAAAGAACGGATGGCAAGCAGAGTTTAGCAGCCTTTTCCCGAAAAGGTGAAAGCTCTTTTTGGCTTTCGCGCAGCAAACCATTTAGAATGGAAAGCTCGTTCCGGTTTTAGTCTGTATTTGTCCTCGTTTTTAGGGTTCAGTCATCTTTAGAAACAGGAATAGTCGGAAAACCCGTCAAAAGCCATTGATACGACGGCCGTGTATGTTCACACCGCTGCAAGATGTCGGACAACCAACAGCCGGGTGAATAACCAGCGGCTGTTGTCTCGGCGGCCGTATATGAAACATACATTTTGACCAGTAGCTCGATTACTGTATGGGATATTTTGATGAAATTTTACATATGTATAGAATACTATATTCTGCCTTTTGAGTTATCTGCCCTTGATATATGTGAAAAAAAAAGTTTTGGCCACAGATCTTTTCTGGAAAATTTTAATAAAATTTTCCGCTGTAAAGAATACTGAGGACAAGGGCCACTACTCTGGTCATTTAAGTTCTTACCTGCCCTTAACATATCTAATAAATAGTTTTTCCAAAAGATTTTACCGAATACTTCAAGTATTTAAAAAATGAAATTATATTAGCAACGCCATTGTATACATCACGAAAACATGCCTATATAATTTTGACCCCCTGAAACCCCACTTTTATATAGTAAAACTGGGGTTTACAGGGGTATACATTATTTTTCTTATTTCTGCATAAATAGTGGGTACTCGTAAGAACCGCCTCGGCGAGGCGGTTCTTACGAGTACCCACAATCTTTGTTTTATGCAGAAATAAGAAAAGTATCAATTTTTTGTCTGAAAATTTTCAATTTTTGGAGGTGAAATTTTCTATATATTTGAATAGGCATGTTCTCGTAATGACATGATGTGTCGTGTTATACTTTTCCTTGTTCTCGTTGTCTTTCTATTCCATAATTATTTATGTTACATAGTGTGCTCGTTTTTTTATACCCGTCACACTATAGTGGCGGGGTTTTATGGTTTCACGTTGGACGTCCGTGTGTCCGTCGTACGTCCGTCCGTCCGTGTTTAGTTTCCGGATGATAACTTGAGTAAACATCAATGGATTTTCACCCAACTTGGTGTGTGCATTGATATTGTGGAGATCTAGTTTGGGATTGCTAATGGGCAAATTTCGTCAAATTTTTACGGAGTTGTCTGCCCGAGACACGCCCATATTTTCGTTTCCGGACGATAACTTGAGTAAATAACAAGGGATTTTAACCAGACTTGCTATATATATTGACATTAAGGAGATCTGGTATGGAATTGCTAATGGGCAAATTTCGTCAAATTTTTACGGAGTTATCTGCCCTAGACACGCCCATATTTTCGTTTCCAGACGATAATTTGAGCAAATAACAAGGGATTTTAACCAAACTTGCTATATGCATTGACCTTAAGGAGATCTGTTTTGGAATTGCTAATGAGCAAATTTCGTCCAATTTTGATGGAGTTATCTGCCCAAGACACGCCCATGTTTTCGTTTCTGGACGATAACTTGAGTAAATAAGGCCTTTTAACCAAACTTGCTATATGCATTGATATTATCAAGATCTGGTTTAGGATTGTTATCTGTCCATTGATATTATCAAGATCTGGTTTAGGATTGTTATCTGTCTCTCCGTCATTTTCTTTCCAGACATTTTCGCAACGATAACTTTAATACATAAAAAAATGATTGCTGATGGCGGGGTATTATGCTTGCGGTGCTTTTATATCGTGTTTACAATAGTATTTTGACCCGTTACTCACTCTGAGAAAGGACTGACTAGAAAGCATGCTATCGGAAGGAGGAGAGTAGGGCCTAGTACCGGAAAATATAGGCCACCTTTCGAAAACCTTTCCCAGCTAGCATTCTGCATAAATCTACAGCGGGCCGTTATCGGCCCGTCAGCTACCCTGACGGACCGATAACGGCCCGCTATAGATTTATGTAGAATGCTTACTAGGTTCCCTTAGAACCTTTGCGTAATATTTTCCAAGGGTTTGATGAGCTTAAACATTGCATTCATTTAGCTTTTTGTAGGGGTGGTCGGATGGTGCGAAGGTGTCATGTATCTTATGTCACCGGGGCGTCCAGCTGATATTGGCTTACAGTTGGGCAAGGCCTGCTATCCTTGTAGCAGGTAAGAGTATAGAGGTGATGGTTTTATTTCCTCTGTTTCTTCACTTTCATTCCTGTTCCTCTTTCTTCTCTGTCCCTCTCTTTCCTCTCTTCTGCTATCTATTCTGTCTCTTTTCTCCCTTTCTCTGGGAGACGACACAAAATAACCCATAAGGGTTGACGTGTCGTTAAACCCCAACACAATCAATTTAGCTTTTTGCAACTTCGACTATACCCCAAATAATAACAAGGAGATGCTTTGAAAAAAAGGATGCCCAAGAATGACACAAGTGAAATTCTCCTTTGTCGCATAAGGACATTACTGGATACAGTTTCTAAGGTCAAGTTTACTTAACTACGGGCGCAGTCAGCCTACGAAATGATAATATAGGGCTGACTTACGTTCAGGTAGTATTTCCGGCAAAGGTGGCAAAATTTGGAATTAACGCGTAGCAAGGAGCAAAGTGGCTGTTTGCATGAAGTTCAGATTTATACCGGCAAACACGGGGGAGCAGAATGGGTGCTCGAGTGGTACAAGATCTGACAAACAAATTGAAAGGGAAATCTTACATGTGTATATGGATTTTCTTCTTCTTCTTTTCGAGTCCTGCTTTGTTTGAAAACCCTCGTGGTGATCGGAATACTATCTTTGCAGAAGTATGAAAGGGAAGCCACAGGCTGTAAAATGTATCAGACTCAGAAATAGGGGTTGCGGTTTATTCATGCAAAAGGGAAATCGTACTGCAGTGGAATGGAAAGATTGGACCATTTCCACCAACTACTTTGCATGATTGGCTGGTTTAATGATAACAAAACGTGACATCCCCTGGCAATATTTAGATATATACTTTGATGATATTTGGAATGTATGTAGGACAAACCAAGTGTCGTGTTCAAGAATGGTACGAGATTGCTTTAGTTTTCGAGTTACTTTCCCTCGGAATGTTTAGTTATGAAATTGTGTACGCTCGATAACTGCGGTACACTTTGAGATAGTTTGATGATTCTTGGTTGGTATGTGGGACAGGTTAAATGGGTGTCGCCTCTATTTGGAATATTGGGAACCGTGTGAACAAATTAGGATCATGGTTCGTAGCATTTGCATTCCTATAAACACGCACAGAGAGGTCACTGGTAAACTTGGCAAGCCTTTCCTTTTGAAAGAAAACTTTATATCCAAATATATTTAACATTTACCACTCTTTGGGCAAATCCAGCAGACGACAAATTGAGTTTTTTGTTATTTTCCCAGAAAATAGGCCTTGAAATTTAAATGTCAAAGCCTATTTTCCGAAAAGAAATAAGAAAAAATATTCAAAATGTCGGCACGGGCCCCCGTAACCTAGTGCATTGGTGAGTTGATCATAATCCATTAGGTTTCTCGCCACTGTGGTTCAAGTCTCATTCGGGTCAGATGTGGGAAAACCAAGTTCTGCTTACGGATGGTCAGGTGGTTTTTCTCCGGTTTTCGCCCACCTTTGATGAACGATCGGCTCGATATAAGTGAAATATTCTTGAAAGAGCCGTAAACCCCCCCCCCCCCCCCCCCAAAAAAAAAAAAAAAAAAAAGAAAATCAAAATGTCGTCTGCTGAAATTTTACCCAGTGTGCTAAGTGTTAACTTACCTGCCATGCCAGACTAAAGGCATTCTTAAGTTACTCATAACCCCAAGCCGGTCCTGATAAGCTCAAAGAGTTTTGGGAAGAAATTGTACCCACAATCCAAGTTTCTTGACAGGTCAGTCAGTCCGGCAAATTGCCTAAAGATTGGTGCCGAGCATTTGTAACACACTGTGTATTTAAAAGGTGATTAAACACAGACCGTAAACTACAGACCAATATCCTTCATGCACGCCCGTTCTTTGCAAGGTCCTTGAGCACATCATGGCCTTCGAAATCGTGAAGCATAAAGATGTACATGGTCTCATGTATGATTTCCAACACGGGTTTTGTGAAAAGAGGTCATGTGAGACATAGCTCAATATGCTAGATGAGGATCTTGAGAGGAAGGTAAGTGGGGGTAAACAAACAGACATAATTTTACTTTTCAAAGGCACTGGACAAAGTTAACCATTCTAAACTGGTATGGAAATCAGACCAATACGGTATAAGATCAAATGTTCTTAACTGGATCCAAGCCTTTCTTGGTGACAATTCACAGTCTATTGTTGTTAGAGGTGAGGAATTGGAACCGGCGCTTGTTACACCTAGCTTGTCCCAAGCTCTGTCCTTGGTCCGATTCTGTTCCCTATTTACAAAGACGACTTGCCCGAGACCATTACATCTCAAGTTCGTCTCTTTGCCAATGATACGACAGTGTATCTGACCATTTAGGGCGACGAACAGTGTAGTCTTACAAAAAGACCTTGACAAATTGTCTGTGTGAGAGTCAGACGAAGACCCATTAACGCAGCCTACAGACTCCATGGTCAGGGCCCAGTTGTTCAAAGCTAACGACGTCGTTAGTTAACGATTCGTTAAAATTTAAATCGAGTGATACACAAATATGCTGAAATTTTTTGCTGAAAAAATGTGAGTAGCTTTTGCAGTGCAAAAGCTACTCACATTTTTTCAGCAAAAAATATCAGAATACTGCATATTGAAGTCGCTAAAACAGTTAACGAAAATACCCTTAACGAGCTCGTTAAGCTAACGACGCTTTGAACAACTGGGCCCTGGTCTTGAAAACGGTTCCCTTTGCCAGGTATTTGGGGATGCGGGGATGACATTTCCTGGAACTCACATTTAGACCGAATTACTAGCAGTGTTAACAAAACTGGGTTTCAGAGGAAATATTATGACAAAAATCCAGGTGTGAAGGAGATGGCATACAATACCCTTGTCAAGCCGCCTAGCAAACGATTCTCATGAAATGTCATTTTCTATGAAAAAAGTCACATTTTTATACCCCGCCACTCGATAGTGGCGGGGTATAATGGTGTCACGTTGGACGTCCGTGTGTCTGTCCGTCCGTACGTCCGTCGTACGACCGTATTTCGTTTCCGGATGATAACTTGTGTAAACATCAATGGATTTTCACCAAACATGGTATGTGCATTGATATTGTGGAGATCTGGTTTGGGGTTGGTAATGGGTAAATTTCGTCAAATTTTGACGAAGTTATCTGCCCAAGACACGCCCATATATTCGTTTCCGGACGATAACTTGAGTAAATGTCAAGGGATTTTAACCAAACTTGGTACAGGAGACCTGGTTTGGGATTGCTAATGGGCAAATTTCGTCAATGTTTGACAGAGTTATCTGCCCGCGACACGATAATGGCGGGGTATTATAGTTTAACCTTTTTTATTTTAGAATGTAACTTGCTACAAATTTGCTTAGTGGTTTTAGGGTTAATACATTAAATGAAACAGCGAAACAACAACAAACACAGAAACAACAACAACAATGCGATCGGTACTAGAAAGATTCAAACCGGTTTTAGAGTGCAAAACTGCAGCCTTATTATTATTATTGGTAGTAGTAGTAGTAACAGTAGTAGTAGCAGTAGTAGAAATAGTAATAGTAGTAGTAATAATAATAGTAGTAGTAGTAATAGTAGTAGTAATAATAGTAGTAGTAATAGTAGTAGTAGTAATAATAGTAGTAGTAGTTAAGGGGACTGGCTACACTTAGAAGATTTTCCGCAAAATCATTCCGCTTTTCAGGATATCAACAATTTAGAGTTAAATCCCTGCTTGCCAGAATACTAAAGGTAAGTATGGTAACTATTCGATGCGATTTTGGACATCCAAACACAGCAATGGGTCATCCCATGGATCCACTAAACTTGGCTTGGGACATCAAAACTCAGAAGTGGGGCATCCCATCGTTCTGCTAGTTTTGCCATGGGACATTCAAACTTAGCAGTGGGTCATCTCGTGGATCTACTAGGCTTGCTTTGAGGCATTCAAACTCAGCGGTGGGTGACCCCATGGATCTACTAGACTTTCTTTGGGACATCCAAACTTAGCAGTGGGTCATCGCGTGGATCTACTAGACTTTCTTCGGGACATCCAAACTCAGCGGTGGGTCATCCATAGATAATCCAGATCAGCTGGCTTCTGAAGAAGCCAACTGATCTGTACTGTTTGCCATTAAGTATGTGAAATTATATCAACAAACCTTTCTTTCTTTCTTTAGATACTGCAACACCACCTCACGAGGATAACGTGTAAGTACACCCATAATTATTACTACTTCAAAATTTTCATTTATGCAAAATAAATTTGTTCTAAGCTACCAAATTAACTCCATCCTCTCTAAGGCTCAATGTTTACAATCTGGATCAAGCAATCTGATTGGCTGAAAATTAGAAATGGGTGTGACATATGAATTTATTCAGCAGGAAAAGGGTTTAATGTTGTGTATGTTTGCATGCATTTGTACAGACTTTCTGTGAGGTGCCTTCGTCTTTTGTCGTTTGTTATCTTATTTATATGTTTGAATGGTCTGGCATTGTGCACCCGTTGGAGAAGAGGGGGTTCGTTTCTTCGCTTTACTTGCTTTATAATGTGTGTCATATTCTTTTTTATACTATTCTTGTTCATGACATAAGTTTGTTATGCTCTGTGATTGTGACTCTTCCTGGACATCTTCTATACTATATTTCAGTATCCACTGGGAAAACTTTCATCTTCCCATATGCGCTAGGTAGAGACAATATTGACTGAAACAACTTTCATCATCACCTATGCACTAGGTAGAGGCAATATTTACTGTTACAACTTTCATCATTCCATGTGTGCTAGGTAGAGTCAATATTCATTGTGGCAACTTTCATCATCCCATATATGCTAGGTAGAGTCAATATCCACTGTGACTACTTTCATCATCCCATATGCGCTAGGCAGAGTCAATAATCACCGTGACAACTATAGAGACCATAGATAGAGTCCATACATGCCATAAGATGTGGACTAAAATCTGTGAGAAGACAAAATATTAAGGAAGATTCAACAAAATTCTGTGAGATTTTTTTAAACATTACTTTGGAGCGCCCCCAATATAGTCTAAAGTATTTTTTTTTCATGTCAGAAGCTTGTGAAAACCACAGCAGTGTGTGATTTAAGTTCATTTATTCATAAAATCTGTTGTAAAATGTTGTAAAATGGTTTGAACATTCTGTGAGATATGATTTTTTTTATGGGAATTGCCTTCCAGACGGGCCAAATTCTGTAAGATTGTATCTCAAAGTGTGAGATACGGCAAGTATGAGAGTCAATATTCACTGTGACAACTTTCATCATCCCATATGCCCTTAGTGGAGTCAATATTCTATTTGACAACTTTCATCATCCTATATGCGCTAGGTAGAAATAGTATTCACTGCAACAACTTTCATCATCCCATATGTACTAGGTAGAGTCAATATCACTGTAACAGCTTCCATCTTCCCATATGCACTAGGCAGAGTCAATATTCACTGTGACAACTTTCATCATCCCATATGTGCTAGGTAGAATCAGTATTCACTGTAATATCCTTCATCGTCCCATATCCTCTACTAACTCTAGATAGAGTCAGTATTCACCTTACTGGCCTTCATTCCATATGCATTAGGTAGCATCAATAATCACTGTAATAACCTTCACCATTGCATATGTGCTAGGTAGAGTCAGTATTCATTGCAATAACCTTCACCATTGCATATGTACTAGGTAGAGTCAATATTCACTGTAATAATCTTCATCATCCCATATGCGCTGGGTGGAGTCAATAATCACTGTAATAACCTTCATCATCCCATATGTGCTAGGTAGTCTGATAAATCACTGTAGTAACCTTCAGTCATCCCATATGTGGTTGGTAGGTTCAATATTCACTGCAATAACCTTCATCATCCTGTTTATTTGTGTTGAGGTTTTACGGCCCAGGCAACCCAATGGGGTCATGTCGAGTGCGGTCAGTTTACCTAACCACACGTTTACAGGGCAGGCTTAGTCCTCTGTTAACCAATATTGTGCACATTCTTTCGCCAGAAACTGACAACTGCCCTTCTTGAATTAGCGGGAGGGAGAGAATGACCGTAGAAAATATTTCATGATCAATCTCTATGAAAGAATGTTGCCGACCTCGGCGGAGGTTGAACCTGCAACCTCCTGGTCTCCAGTCGGACGGTGCATCCAACTGAGCCACCGAGGCCGACTGTATGTACCAGGTAGTCAAAAATACTGTAATTACCTTCAGCATTGCATATGTGCTAGGTTGAGTCAATATTCACTGTAATAACTATCATCATCCTATATGTGCTAGGCAGAGTCAATATTCACTATAATAACCATCATCATCCCATATGTGCTAGGTAGCCAAATAAATCACTGTAGTAACCTTCAATCATCCCATATGTGCTTGGTAGAGTCAATACTCACTGCAATAACCTTCATCATCCTGTATGTGCTAGGTAGAGTCAAAAATTACTGTATAACCTTCAGCATTGCATTTGTGCTAGGTAGAGTCAATTATCGCTGTAATACTCTTCATCATCCCATATGTGCTAGGTTGAAGCAATAGTCATTGCAGCAATCTTCATTATCTCATATGTGCCAGGTAGTCAATATTCACTGTTACTACCTTCATCATCCGTGAACATTGACTTTACCTAGTACATATTGGATAATAAAAGTTGTCAAAGCGAACACTGGCTCTACCTAGCACATATGAGAGAATACTTGGGGAACAAGTAAAGGGAACCAAACATGTTGGTTTGAAAGAAGAAGCAAGACACATTCTGTATAAAATAATGAGAATTTATTAAATTGTACCTATATTGTTACAAGCAGATATACATACTGCAGAAAGAATATGTGGTACAGAACCAAACATTCTCCTAGCGAGCACCTAGACCTACCTGCAAAATTGTGCAGCATGTTCATGCACTCTGTATTTCACAACATTTATAGATGCAGAAAACGAGAAAAGAGCCTTCATATCATGTGTGAGCAATAAAGGCCCTGATCAGCCTGTTCTGAATCTACCTATGTGCAGGATTGGATTGTCTAATCCACAGTTGGCATTTAGGAAAATGTTTGTGATCCCACAATGCATCACAAAGAGGTTACATGTATGTAAGGTCTACTGTACTGAAGCTGTAAGCATCTTGAAACAATGCTACAGTAAGACACACATAAATAAGGCTTAACATGCCAAGTATTTGTTTGTGTTGAGGTTTTACGGTCCAGTCAACCCAATGGGGTCATGTTGAGCGCGGTCAGTTTACCTAACCACACGTTTACTGGGCAGGCTTAGTCCTCTAAGCGGTTAACCAGTATTGTGCACATTCTTTCGCCAGAAACTGACAACTGCCCTTCTTGAATCAGCGGAACGGAGGTAACATGCCTAGTAAACCTGAAACATTCAACATGCTAAATTTCTTTCTTTTCATTATTTTTCAGAGAAAATAAGGCTTGACATTTCATGTAATCATCTGCTAGGCCTTTTTGTACAGGTGTTCTATAGCTTGTGGCCATAAGGGCAGTTAGAGTTAGAGACCACAAGTGGGGCCCAATTTGCTCCTTTCACAGGTGAAGCCTTTATTTAACCTGAAAGGATACCCATTCACTATGGTAAATGTCCTAAAATTTCAAACACTTTATTCCATACTAAAATGTATTATGGCCTAAATTTTGCTTTTAATGCAACTGTTGCTTAAAATACTTAGTGGAATGGCAAGCAATGTACACCCTGATCAGACTACTCCTTTTGGAACAGTCTGATCTGGGTCTGCAAGTGTTTGCATAAGTCGTTTTGTTAGACACTTTTGTGTTCGAAATTTTAGGACATTACCCTACTGGATAAAAAGGCTTTTTCAGTTGATAGGGAGAGTTGGACACAAACTGGCCACCTCCCACACTGGAGTCCAATGCTTAAACCGCTCAGCTAAGGCTCTCTGTTGCATTTGTTCATAACGAAATGTTTTTTCTTTTATTTATAATATACAAGTTTCTAGAGACCTGTTTAGACGAGTATCTGAAGACAATTCTGTAATGTTTTTTTCATATTTCTCCATGAAAACATAAATTGTGGGTATAGCCGGGCCGTGCCATGCAAAAACATTTCTTCAGGCAGCCTGCGCATCCACCCAGTATGATCAGGGCCTTCACTGTCCACTAACAGAATCCCTAGATACTACAGAATAAAAGATATTATAAAATGTTTGAATGATGAGCAACTTACAGAGTAACCACAAACGTATATTATCATGGAGAAGTAGGCCTATCATCATCAAATATATCTTCAAAACAAGTCCCATGAAATTTCAGTAAATGCTTATAATTTGGGAACACTGTTTCTCATATTCATTATCAGAGCACCTGGCTCATAAAACAAACTTTTTTCATGCTCCCTTGAGCATCAATCTTAAGCACTTGGCTTTCTCTCCAGAAGTCACAAATGAGAACTGCCTCTTTAAATTATGGTATCAATTCTTCCCAAATATAATTATTACTACTTCAAAATGTTCATTTATTCAGGAAAATAAATTTGTTCTAAGCTACCAAATTAACTCCGTCCTCTCTAAGGCTCAATGTTTACAACATGTTTTTCTTCAAAATGGCTGGCCATCCTCTTCACACACTCTATAAATTAAAATCACTTTTTTTTACATGATTTTAATGACTTAAACAAAAAAATAATTATTTCATGACCCAATCTGGAAAAGCCACAGATCCAGATAAGAGTAGTATCCACATAAATACATGTAGTTTTCTTATTTCTCAATGAAAACATATGTTGTGGGTACTCATTAAAATACCTCACTGAGGCACTTTTAATGAGTACCAACATCATATGTTTTTGTGGAGAAATGAAAAAATTCAATATATTTCGAGTAAGAAGTGCTCCTTACCTGAAGTTATGAAATCTTAACTAATTCAATATGACATTTTGTGCACAAACAATTTAATGCTTAAAGCAACATGTTTTTTTTTCAACACCCACAGAGAGTCACAATTTTAAAGAAGGACTACTTCTACGAACTAAACAATTACTATGAATAAGCCATATCATGAAACAATCTGCGGCATGAGAATAGTCACTGATTTGACAAGCCCGCTCACTGTTTTTATTATCATTCACATTCAGCATGCTTAAGGGGACTTTAATATATACTTGGCAGATTTTCTGGCATTTTTGACAAGGGAGATAATTTTTGTGACTTCCTGTATGCTTTTCCGCACACAAATCACATTTTGATGAGGGATCTACTCTGAAAGGGATGAATTCTTTTCTTTTTGAGTTGACCCCTTTCAAACAATCAGAGCAGAATTGCCTTTTAAGAAAGAAATAACAATTTGGAGAGAGTTGCTCAAAAGGGAGCAAAGTCTTTCCTTTTAGAGTAGCCCCCTCTTCAGAAGAAAGGCAATAACAATTTTGATGTTGGCTTCTTGAAAGTATACCTATTCTCCTTAAATGGTCTGCAGATACCTTATGATGTGCACTCAGCAAAGACTTGAATCAGTCTGGACATCAATGCTGGGCCACAGGCCCAGTCTTGTCCGCCCATAAAAGATTTGGATCCTTTGGCTATCTGCAAAAGGCCAGCCGAGACTTGGATCAGAGAGCCAATGCCAATGAGTCTAATACAGCGTAAGATAGTTCACATGGAAAGACTCATAAAAGACTATATAAACAAAGGTAGGAAGCTACATAAATGATAAAAATGTAACATACAACATTAGGCTAGACCTACAATGGTTACTTAGGATGTCAGTCCAAATACTTAAAATAAATATAGTACATCCTCATTGAACTGAGCAATGTTAAGGCTGATCTGAGAATGCACTGACTGCACACAATCAAAATATCTTCTTTTCGTAAGGCCCAGCACACACTGATGTAGGCCAATACAGAAGAATGCATGCTATACGAAAGAACCTGTACAAACAGCAGAACCCAAGACCAGCCTGTTCATGTGCAGTCTGGTCAAGGGCAGCATAGCTCCAGATAAGGCACTATTTTCAACTGAAAAGTATTGATATTTTTCATATTTCTCCACAAAAGCTTATGTTATGGGTACTCATTAGAAGCACCTCATTGAGGCGCTTCTAATGAGTACCCACAACATATATTTTCACATAGAAATGAGAAAAAATATTAGGTGGATACATCTCCTTAACTGGTACTATGGCCGGTGGTTACAGTTTTCTGTGTGAAACTCTACAATCCAATATGAACCATAATATGAGTAAATAGACCATATGATCAGTGAATTTAGATCAACATCCTACCATCTGATCTGTCTTTTCTGTCTGCCTAGAGAAGTCTTGAAGGTATATCATCTCATGATTTTGGATCAAATATCATATTTACCCTAAATATTGGGACAAACAGGCCTAATCAATGTAGACCTGAATCATATGCTGCAGAACATGTTTGCCACTCATCCAGCAGGACAGGCAGTACTAAACATATGACCAGAAGGTCACATATACCTTTGGCTGGTGCATATCCATCCACAGGCTTTGAGAATATAACATCTTAAAAACTTTGACACATATGTCCACTAAAACTATGGAAGGGCAAACGAACATATGTAAACATACAAACGACGAACAGAGAAGTATGCCAGGGATATCAAGTTGAGTGTTCAAAGTTTATGACCAGTATAGTAAGGAATTAAGGTGTTTGAATATTTAGGGTAAATATAGTAAGAAAACAAATTACTCTTATCTGTAGTGCAGTGTCCAATCTAACACTATAATGTATAATAATTCAACATTTACAAAATCAAGTGATATGTTAATATAGAAGAAATAAATGGAAAAAAAAAGAGAATATTTCTGTATCTAGGGATATCTACATGACAAAATAACTGAAAAAAGTAAGTATTTAAAGTTTAGTAACAATACATTCACGATCATTCAATGATTTTTGACAACTGGCTTCTATTTTCAACAGTTCCTATTATCACAAACTACATACTGGTCAGGTAAGAAATAAACATGTATATGCTGGAACAAATTTGTATCTTTCCCTTCATCCATTCTTCCATAGCACCAGATAACACACACTTTTTTCAGTAAAAAGTACTACTTTTCTTATTTCTCTATGAAAAACAAATAATTGGGCTACTCATTAGACCCAGCAAACAGAAAACCTCGCAGGAACGTCATTACAATGCTGCTGCAATGTCACCACGTTATCGCCACATTGGAACAATGTTGTTGCAATGTTATGTGTTTGCTGGGGAAATGCCTATAACATTTTCATGAGAAAATCAGAAAAATAATTTTCTGGGCCCAGTTGTTCAAAGCTAACGACATCGTTAGTTAACGATTCCTTAAAATTTACATTGTGTGATACGCAAATATGCTGAAATTTTTGCTGAAAAAATGTGAGTAGCTTTTGCAGTGCAAGCTACTCACATTTTTTTCAGCAAAAAAAATAAGAATATTGTATATTGAATCCGCTAAAACAGTTAACTAAATGACCCTTAACGGGGCCTTGGATATTCCCCTTAATACCTAGAGCTATGATTCTTTATTTTCTCCCATTCAGTTGCACTTGGTTTTTCCTTTCAACTTTTTAAGTCTTTTCTTTCATTCTTTGGATCCAATCTGTACACATTTGTTTCTGATTCTTCCAACCTTTTGATTTTCTTCTTTTCTTTTCATGCCTACCTTGAACATGTTATTTTCTCCCATATCTACTAATCATCTACTCTGCTCATATATCTCTTACATTTGTACAATTATTTATTCACATATATTCTCTCACACCTCACTGCCTTTGTCTCTTACCATATTTGCCTTAAGTACTGGGACAAACTGGCCAGAGTGTGTAGATCCAGATCAGATGCTGCAGATTACAATATCTCATCAGGGTCTGCATTGTTTGCCATTCATCCAGTATTTTTAGACACATCATCAGGTAGTTAAACAGACCTGTTCAAAGTCAAGTATGGCAATATTTGGCATAAAATACTGTCCCAATATTTAAGGTAAAATTTAGTATAAGGTTTTTCATTGCTATCATACTAATGTTTCAAACCTTTACTTTACCAGTCAGCTTCGTTGTTTTTAGTATTCACTATCTAAATGACTCTTTCCCCTCAGAACCCATTTTTTCAAGTGAGTATGAGAAAAAGCTTTACCAGCATGGCAAACAGTACTGATCCTGACGGGATGGCTTATTATAAGCTGTTTCATCTGGATCTAAACTGTTGCCATATCTGTTGAATTAAAGGGTTTAATATTTATTCCAATTATCTAATATAGCAGTTTAATATTTATTTCCAGTTACATAGCATGGAATTAGCTACTTCTTCACAGACACTATTTTATTTGATTCCTGATTTGTTCTACAAAAATGTGCTATGAGCAAAATATTGTTTAAAATTTTCCAAATATAGTCATCAAACACACCCTGATATAGTAACAGGCAAGCTTGTAAATGACACTGATAACATTAGAATAAGTTGAATAAGACGTCACAAAACTTTCAGCATATTATTTTAACTTTCTACATTATCCCAAAATAGAACAGCTAAATTTTCTTGGAGTACTTTTCTCACAAAGTTTGAGGGGAATACATACGTTTTCAGAGGAGGTAACTCTGTAAAAATTGTTTTTGACTCCCGTTTGAAAAGGGTCTACTCTAAAAGGAAAGAATTTGCTCCCCTTTTCAGAAGGGGATTCATGTACAGATCCAGAAAACAGTGGTCACAAAGTTGTCACCCTTGTAAGAACTGGCATAAATGTACCAGTGTATGAAGTCCACTTAGTTTTGTATATCATTTCAAACATTATATATGGTAACTACATCAGCCATTTCTCACTTCTTAAGATGCGATAAAATCAGAGAAATGCTAGCCACCATTTATAATAGGTAACTATTTCTCCCACCTTTGCCTATATGAGATAGGCTTTTTGCCCATGTGAGAAAATTGGGCAAAAAGCCTATCTCACATGTCCACGTGATTCCTAGAAACAAACCACTTAAAGGTGGGAGAAAAAGAGCCAGTCCATGCAGGATATGGAAATCTCACCCTCGGGGTAGGAATTTCAACCACGGACTCGACAAGCCTTGTTCAGGGTTGAAATTCCTACCCTTTGGGTGAGATTTCCCTATCCTGCATGGACAATCGTGATGGAGGGTGAGATTTCCCTATCCTGCATGGACACTCATAATGGATTCTTATAATCTTACTATGGGGCTTTGCATACAACAAAACTGTTGGGAAGGGATAATATATACTGATCTCTCTCTATGACATGGTTTGTTTGATCCATAATCATGTTTAGCTCATTGTATGACTACACCACCAATTGACATACTGTAAATATTACATTTGATCATGATCATATAATCTCTGGTAATCTGAAATACCAACATAAAACAAAATTTAGGGGCCATCAAAACCTAAACAAAAGATCATGTAGGAAAAACAAACTGTCAAGCTTCCAGACAGATTTTTCTTATAAGTGACACAAAACTTATCTTCTGAAACATCAGTTGACCTATTTTTATAACCAGTTTCTAATTAGATTTTAGTACATGTATTTAAGGAGGCACACAGAAGAAAAAGCGCCTAATAAATTTTATCACTAAAATACCATGTTTACCATAAGTATTGGGACAGACATGGCTGAGCAAACAGTGTAGACCCAGATCGGACGCTGCAGAAGTGACATCCGATCAAGTCTACATCCAGCTGTTCTTAGCCATATAAAAGGGTAAAGTAAATGACCTTTCCAAGGAATAATGGTCTCCCAATATTTAGGGTAAATATGATAATCAGTTATCATAAAGCCCTGTCTACAAACAAAACTATGAGTCACAATGAGAGATGATGTACCTTTGAACATGTACATGAAGTGAAGACTCAGATCAGCCTGTGCATTATCAAAATGAGATCAAACTCTTCGCTGTTCATCACGAAAACATATCTATATAATTTTGACACCCTTAGACCCCACTTTTATACAGTAAAACTGGGGTTTACAGGGGTATACATTATTTTGCTTATTTTGCTAAAAACATAGATTGTGAAGGCTTATTAGAACTGCCTCGCAAAGGCAGTTCTAATGAGTACCCACAATCTATGTTTTTAGCAAAATGAGTACCCACAATCTATGTTTTGAGCAGGAATATGAAAAATGTAGGATTTTTTTTTCCTGAAAATTTTCATTTTTGGAAGTAAAATTTTCAGTATATTTAAATAGGCATGTTTTCATAATGTACCTGAAGAAGGATATGACTACTGACTATTGACTAGTGCTGGTTGATCACACCTTTTGCCGGCAATACGTATCAAGATACATTTGCTCAAATTGCAGCTCAAAATGATAATGCTATCAAACCATGATGATGATGAATACAAAGTTTATCTCCACTGAACACATTTTAGGCTATTACAGGACAGGAATTACATTAAGGACAATAGAACTGGAGGCCAAGAAATAGAGTTGCTATTTAAAGCCCAGACCAGTCTGCACCAACACCAAAACTAGACTGTGGCCACTCTGCTCAGGGTTTTGACAGTACGCATCACTGCTACAGATTAATCCTTAACACACTAATTACAACTACAGCAGATGGCATTTTGATTTTCCTGTATTTTTCAGGGAAAATAAGGCTTGATATTTCATGTCAATTGTCATGAAATGCAAAGTCTTATTTTTCCTGAGAAATAATAAAAAAATTAGAATGTTATCTGCTGCAATTTTGCTAAGTGGTTTAAGGTTTAAGAAAGCTATCCTTATAGCTATTTTTCTTAATGAGATTTGTAAACTTGTCCAAACACTATGCTTTTAATGAATTAATTTTCATAGTAGAAGGATCAGTCAACCAATCAGCTCCTAGCAAACAATGCTCCAGAGTGCTGTTTCTGTGTTGATTTTCATAGTAAAAGCACCTTAAACCAGTCAACCATTTTTGACAGACTGGTCCAAAACCTTGCTGTTAATGGATTGTTTTCGTAGTAAAAGCAACTTCAATCAATCAACCTCAAAGCTCATCCAGTACTCTTCTCCTCTTGACATAAAACACATAATTATTTTTGGTGCTTTTTTGCTTTATAACCAACTGGTTATCCATAGCTCTATATAAGGGCAGTATCCAGATAATTATATATATATATATTTTTTTATTTCTCCTCAAAAATACATGTAGTGGATACTCATTAGAGGTGCCTCAAATGGGTACCCACAACATATGTTTTCATGGAGAATTAAGAAAATACCTAATTTTTTAGTCAACAAAAAAGCAGCTTTTCAAAAGCTATGCTATTAGACAAACTTTTAACCCTTTAAAGTGCTAAGCAAAATTGTAGCAGATGACATTCTAATATTCTTTTTTTTTCAGAGAAAATAAGGCTTGGCATTCCATGTGAATCATTGGCAAGGCAGATGATTCACATGAAATGTCAAGCCTTATTTCCTCAAAAAAATAATAATAAAAAATTTTACCTGTATTCTGCAGCAGTTGTTTTTTGTTTGAAGTTGAGTTTTATGGCCCAGTCAACATTGTTAAGGTCATGTTGAGCCGGCTGCTGCAGTTGTGATTAGCAGTTTAAGGATTAATATTATTTTGTTTTGAGACAGGACAATCATATTAAAACATCTTATGCTCGTTTTCATATAAAAAGCGGGGTCATATGCAACAACATTTAGATTATGACGGTCCTATTATACACTCTCTGCAACACCGGTAACAAATTTCTTCCCATTCCAAAGTGTTTTGTACTGTTCTGGTAATGGATATTCTTCCTGTAATAAAGAGAAAAACATTACGAAAACATGCCTATTCAAATATAAAGAAAATTTCACCTCCAAAAACTGAAAATTTTCAGATAAAAAAAAACTCTGACATTTTTCATATTTCTGCTCAAAACACAGATTGTGGGTACTCGTTAGAACTGCCTCAGCGAGGCAATTCTAACAAATACCCACAATCTATGTTTTTGAGCAAAAATAAGAAAAAAATGTATACCCCTGTAAACCCCAGTTTTATTATATAAAAGTGGGGTTTAAGGGGGTCAAAATTATATAGGCATGTTTTTGTAATGTAAAAATCCACATTTAAGGAAACAGATATTAACAATCACTGTATTTAGCCTAAATATTTGGGCAGCTAACTCCTCACCATACTTATCCTAAAATTTGAACAAGTCCTTTTTACTACCTGTTGATGGGTTCAAAAACTGCTGGATGAGTGGCAAACAGTGTAGACCCTGATTGGACATCATGTTCTGTGGCATCTGATCTGGTTCTACACTGTTTGCTAAGGCCTGTATGTCCATTTCATTTAGTTGGAGCTCTACAGTCCAGTCAACACTGTTATTCATACTGAGGTGGTCAGTTAACCTACTCAAACTTTTTCTGTGCAGGCTTAGTCCTCTAAGCAGTTAACCAGAATATTGCGCAAACACTTTGGCCAGTAACTGATAACAGCAAAAGGGGGAGAATGACACAGAAATTATTACATGATCAATATCCATGAAGGTTGTTGCTGAGCTGGGATTTGAACTTGTGACCCCAGTATCTGCAGTCAGATATACTACCAACTGCACTATGGGGCCCAGCTGTCTGTCCGAACACTTAGGGTAACCATGGTATTTATACAAGTGTATATAAGTAGGTGATCACTTAATGCTTAGCACACCGGGTATTTTTTTTTTTTTTTTTTTTTTTTTTTTTTACACGGAAAACAGGTTTTGACATTTCATGCAAACTGTCTCCAATGGAGACAATTTGCATGAAATGTCAAATCTTGTTTTCAGGGAAAAATAAGAAAAATATCACCAATTTGTCATCTGCTGAATTAGAATCATAGATGAAATATTTTTCATATTTTCATCAGAAAATAGGATTTGATACTTCTTGCAAGCAAACTGCCTCCTTAGAGACTATGTCCAAGAAATAGCCAACCCTATTTATTGGTAAGGGAATATTTCATTTTGTCTACTTGTGTGCTGGCTGTGTGCTGGTGACGTGAGAAAATGTTAGTTTTCTTATTGTACACCTCAAATATTTAATCCTTGGTATCATACTCATGTCTAAATTAGTAGGCTGAAATTGAGTTATATACAGGAAAGTGGGCTTGAGGTTTTTTAAATCACCCCCTTACCTAAAAAAATCAAATAAAAGAAACTTGATCTTTAAATAAGAAAAAAAAATTGCAAACAAACTTTAATAGAGAACAATCAACAATGTTTAACTGATATGAAAACTCTGTCCTGAAGGAGCGTGGTAATTCGGTAAAAATAAGTTCCAAAGGAACAAGTTTTTTGCTGGATTATCCACGCTCCTGAGTGACAGATTTTTCATACGAAGCAAACACTGTTCATTATTCAATTACTTATATACCTTGCTAGTACTGTTTATTTGAAAGTGCCACAAAAGTGTTTTAATTTGAGTTGCAGAAAACAAACAACCTAAGAATACGGCGTTATGTAGTCCATTCATCAGTAATGTAGATGTCACTTCATGATGTAGAGTCAACAGTTCCATGATGATATGGTAACTATTTCATTTGGTCAGGTTAATGTCCTGTTTGGCAGCTAAGAACTCTAGGCGAAATGCAATAACATGGGAAGCAGTCTATAAAAACAGTTCTGACATTGTGAAATAATTCACAAGTTGCTTCTATCATATCATCACACTGAATTATAGAAAATAACTGAGAAATCCCTATACTTCACTGCTAGGTATACAATAAACAAAATTACTAACTTAAAGAAATGAAATTTCAAACTACTTACAAAGTCTCCATCATCTTTGGGCACTAGTATGTTCATTTCTGAAGATTTTGCTGTTACTATTTCTGCCTCTAGGGCATCTTTACTCAAGTACATCTGACAGCCACCCGTTTAATCTATACTAACTGTAGGACACTTTCCAAACACCTGAAACACAATGTCATACATGTACATGAATTTATGAACACAACAGCCTAACTCAGGTTAGTCCATCATATGGGCTACATTAAACGAAAAAGTGCCTTTGACCATGGACAAAATGTGCTGATTCACATCATCCTGTGTATGTGCAAGATCTCATCCGGGCCTTTGCTCTCCATTGAGACATTCTATAGTATCCAATGATTTATTCTGTTAGCGGACAGCAAAAGCCCTGATCAGACTGCGTGGATACGCAGGCTGATCTGGGCCTTTGCTGTCCGTATATGCCCAAAGACACGTTTTCACATAGCACAGCCCATATAAACAATTTTAAGTCTGTGACATTGATTTCAAGATCACTAAGTGGGATGGAGTTTGTATAGCATAAAATTTAGGACCAGCTTCTAACAACTGTCCAAGTATTAACTTAATCCGTGCTGGACATTTAGGGAGTCATGGGTCTTTAAATAGGTTAATGCAAAAGGAACATCAACATTAGAGCTCTAGATAAGGTGTTTTTCTACCTAAAAATAAACTTTTCTTACTTCTCCAATATATGTTATGGTTACTCATTAGAACAATCTCTGTGTACCACAATATATGTTTTTGTGGAGAAATGAAAAGCTGGGTGCTTCTCAGGAGTCCACTCAACAACCTCCTCAAAGAGAAAATTCCAGTGCATACCAACAAGGCTCAGTTTGATGTGCGTCCAACTGGTGATCAGGAGGTTGCGGGTTTGACCTCCGCCAGGACGGCAACTTTCTTTTGTGGAGATTGATGATGACATATTTTCTACGGTCATTTTCTCCCTTCCACTGATTCAAGAAGGGCAGTTGTCAGTTTCTGGTGAAAGAATGTTAACGGTTAACCGCTTAGAGGACTAAGCCTGCCCAGTAGAAGTGTGGTTAGGTAAACTGATCAAGCTGGACTTACACCACTGGGTTGACTGGGCCATAAAACCTCAACACAAACATAGCATACAAACGAGGTCTGTTTTAGTGCAAAACTAATAAAGTTGTCCTAATTATCAAAATCATTGTCTTATCTGGACCTATGAACAGACAGTTGATCGAATAACGCAGACACAGATGCTGACCTGAATCATCCCACTCACACAAGGTTAACCCTTAAAGTGCTTATCACAAGAGCAGTTGATTACATTGTGATTTTTTTCTATTTTTCCGAGAAAATAAGGCTTTACATTTCATATGCAAATGCAGATGTTTCACAAAAAATGGCAAGCCTTATTTTCTTCAAAAAATAATAATAAAAATACAATTTAGAATGTAACAACTTTGCTAAGAGCCTTAAAGGTTAACATCTACAGTTTTATTTTTCTACAGAAGACTTAACACTTATCATGCAGAATAAATTAAGAAGCCACGCCCACATCTACTTGTCAGCCAATCAGATTACTCAATGCAGGTTTGTGTTCCAAATTCACATACTGTATGTCAAACAGTCCAGATCCAGATTAGTTGGCTTCTTCACTGATCTGGATCTACCTGTTTGCAAAGACAGGCCATATCCAGGTCCAGCATGACCAGGGTTAATAACCCCTAAAGCTCAACTCCGAACAGCAGCTTACAACATTCCCTGGGTTCTTTTTGCAGTATAATATAGAAAATAAAAAATACAATTTAGTATGTAACAACTTTGCTAAACGCCAGCCAATCAGCATACTTGATCCAGGTTATTGATACAAATTCAAATACTGAGTGGCAAACAGTGCAGGTCCAGATCATTTGGCTTCTTCAGAAGCCAACTGATCTTGATCTACTCTGTTTGCAAAAGCAGGGCATACCTGGGTTCAGCAGGACAAGTCTTAAAGCTCAAATCGGAACAGCAGTATACAACAGTCCTATTATTTTTTGTCATTATTACATGCATTATTATTTTTCAGAAAAAATATAAGGCTTGTCATTTCATGTGAATTGTCAGTCTGGCAGACAATTCACATGAATGTCAAGCATTACTTTCTCTGAACAAGCGCTCCGCCAAGCGGGGCATTATACGCCCATGGCAAGTTATAAGATGTAGCACATAAACTGGCTCCTGTATAATTCAGTGCTCCGGATATAAACTGTAAGTGGAATTACAAAAAAAAAAAAAAAAAAAAAAAAAATTCATTGGGGCATAGCTCTGCTGATATTTGGTGAACTGTAACCTAAGGGTCCAAGCTGGGCCAGAAATTAAGGGAGAAGTGTTCTCCCTCCTGGGAAAATAGGGAGAAGTTTGCTGCTTCTAGGGAGAAGTGCTTTCAGACAGAGGACACACGACAGAAGCATGGCTATATAAGCCTTTGGCTGATTTGTTTTTCCTATACTTCAATATCAGACCAAACAATAACAAAACAAAACTAAACAACCAAAAAAAAAAAAAAAAAAAAAAAAAATGCTGCAAGAAAACTTTTTGTAAACCTTTAACTTGTTTTATACTGATTTTATTTTTGTTCTTCAAGGGAGCCAACTCAGAAGAGGATTAAAAAAATTCCCAAAAGAATTATGTTAAGTTTTGATATTAGTCAAGTTTCTTGATTCTGTATCATTTAATAAATGTATTTATAAAGAGTTGATAATGGCAACATTTACTTGCAAATCTAATAAAAAAAGATGTAAAAAAATAAAAAATAAATAACTTGCCCATATGGCCATAACATTAGTTATTTGCAAAAAATATACCTATTATAAAATAAAATTTGCACACTATTAGCTCTAAACAATATGCTGCGAAAAGTTTACAAAAACTTTCAAAGGTGCATAACTCTGCCACTATTTGGTGCACTGTAACCTCGAAATAATATGCACTGTTCAACATCATCATGTAACTATTTATGAAGTTTCAACTTGATCGGATGTAAACTGCAGGGGGATTTAGCCGGAAACGAAAAATTAATAGAAATTTTCAAAGGGGTTTATGCTAATATTTGATGGACTGTAACCTCTGCCAATATTTGGTGCACTGTAACCTCGAAATAATATATGCTGCTCCACATCATCGTGTAACTATTTATGAAGTTTCAGCTTGATGGGATGTAAACTGTTGGAGGATTTAGCCAGAAGCAAAAAATTAATAGAAATTTTCAAAGGGGTATAACTCTGCTAATATTTGGTAGACTGTAACCTTAAAATAATATGCGCTGCTCCACATCATGGTCTAACTATAAATCAAGTATCAGCTTGATTGGGTGTAAACTGTAGGAGGAATTAGCCGGAAACGAAAAGTTTACAGAAATTTTCAAAGGGGCATAAGTCTGCTAATATTTGGTGGACTGTTTCCTCGAAATAATATGTGCTGCTCCACATCATGGTCTAACTAGAAATGAAATTTCAGCTTGATCGGATGTAAAATGTAGGAGGAGTTAACCGGAAATGAAAAGTTTACAAAAATTTTCAAAGGGGCATAACTCTGCAAACATTTGGTGGACTGTAACCCCCAAATAATATGCGCTGCTCCATATCATGGTCTAATTATATACCAAGTTTCAGCTTGATTGGATGTAAACTGTACGAGGGGTTAGCCGGAAATGAAAAAGTTTACGGAAGGACGCCATACCCCGTAACATAATATGTCCCGTTTTTCAATCGGGCGTATAAAAAGAAGGAATGTCATCTGCTGCCATGTTACATGACCTCAAACTGAGAAAGGGAGATAACTCTTACCTGAGCTTGAATACTTTGGCAGTTAACAAATTCTATAGAAGACACCACAGCATCGAAGGCAATAGCTACTTTTTTGCAACTATCTGGAAAACATATTGAAACAAAATACATATAAACAATATATCAAACAAGAATATTATACTATACACCAGTACTGTGCAATATTTAACCCTTAAAATGTCAAGCAAAATTTGAAGGGAGAGAATAACCATAGAAAATATTTCATGAGAAATCTCCATGAAAGAATGTTACGGACCTGGCAGGGATCAAACCCATGACATTCTGATCACCAGTCAGACATGCATCAGACTGAGCCACCAAGGCTGGTCTACATCACAGTAGTGGTCCTTTTCTTACAACATAATGTTTTATTCATTATACCTGCAGTCCACGCAAGCTGCAGACTATAGGAGGACTCCCATGTACATGGTTGCCCTGAAATGTCAACATATGAGCCACAGGGCTAGAAAATGAACCTTGTGCACCCAGCAAAGATTTAAATCATTTGTGCAGTCTGATCAAAATCTTCACTGGGCTCATTTTAGATAAGCAAGGATGCAAAGTTTGTTCATGCTGACAACAACCACTCTGATCAGACATCATGGATGTGCAGGCTAATTTGAGTCTCCATTGGGTGCACGTTGCATAGCAACAGATAAGGCAATTTTTTCATTTGAAAAATGCTGATATCTTTCTTATTTCTTCACGAAAACATATGTTGTGGGTACTCATTAGAAGCGCCTCAGTGAGGCGCTTGTAATGGGTACCCTCAACATATGTTTTCGTGGAGAAATAAGAAAAATATCATGCGGATACCCCCTCTTATCTGTAGCTATGATGTTGGAGCGTATGTTTTCTCACATTGTGGCTCAAATGTATCAAGCATGATGACCCACTCACCTAGAGTAATTGAGTTAACCTTGCCTTTAATCTGTAATGTGCTATCCTCACATTTATACATGTACACCGTCTGCTTCAAATTAGTATCATCTATTACCATAGTCTTGTTACCAATTTGATACTCCTGAAAGGGAAGATTAATGTTTAGCACTCAGGGTAAAATTTTCAGCTCACATATTAAAATATTTTTCTTATTTTTCCCAGAAAACAGGGTTTGACATTTCTTCATTTGTAATTTGAGAACTGGATGTTTTACTTACAATGACCCATTTCTTCATTTGAAATTGGAGGACTAGATGATTCTTACAATGACGCATTTCTTCCTTTGTAATTAAAGAACTGAAAGCTTAACTGACAATGGCCCATTTCTTCATTTGTAATTTGAGGACTGAAAGCTTATCTGACAATGACCCATTTCTTCATTGTAATTTGATGACTGGAAGATTAACTTACAATGACCCATTTCTTCATCTGTAATTAAAGGGCTGGAAGCTTAACTTACAATGACCCATTTCTTCATTTGTAATTAAAGGGCTGGAAGCTTAACTTACAATGACCCATTTCTTCATCTGTAATTAAAGGACTGGAAGCTTAAATAACAATGACCCATTTATTCATTTGTAATTAAAGGGCTGGAAGCTTAACTTGACGCATTTCTTCATTGTAATTTGAGGACTGGAAGCTTAACTGACAATAACCTATTTCTAAATTGTTATATGAGGATTGGAAGCTAAACTAACAATGACTCATTTCTTAATTGTAATTTGATAACTGGAAGCTTAACTTACAATGATCCATTTCTTCATTTGTAATTTAAGGACTGGAAGCTTAACTTACAATGACTCAATTCTTCATTGTAATTTGAGAACTTGAAGCTTAACTTACAATGACCCATTTCTTCATTTATAATTAAAGGACTGGAAGCTTAACTTACAATGACCCATTTCTTCATTTGTAATTAAAGGACTGGAAGCTTATCATACAATGTGACCCATTTCTTGATTGTATTTAAAGGACTGGAAGCTTAACTTACAAAGACCCATTTCTTCATTGTAATTTGAGGATTGGAAGCCTAACTTATAATGACCGATTTCTTCTATTGTAATAAAAGGGCTGGAAGCTTAACTTAAAATGACCAATTTCTTTATTTTTAATTAAAGGGCTAGAAGCTTAACTTACAATGACCCATTTCTTCATTTTAATCAAAGGGCTGGAAGCTTAACCTACAATGACCAATTTATTCATTTGTAATTAAAGGACTAGAAGCTTACTTACAATGACCCATTTCCTCATCGTAATTTGAGAACTGGAAGCTTAACTGACAATGACCCATTTCTTCATTGTAATTTGATGACTGGAAGCTTAACTAACAATGACCATTTCTTCATTGTAATTTGCTGACTGGAAGCTTAACTTACAATGGCCCATTTCTTCACTGTAATTTGATGACTGGAAGCTTAACTTACAATGACCAATTTCTTCATTATAATTCAATTACTTAAAGCTTAACTTACAATGACCCATTCCTTTATTGTAACTCAATGACTGGAAGCTAAACTTAAAATGATCCATTTTTTTTTTTATCGTAATTTGATGACTGGAAGCTTAACTGACAATGTCCTATTTCTTCATTGTAATTTGATGACTGGAAGTTTAACTGACAATGACCCATTTCTTCATTGTAATTTGATGACTGGAAGCTTAACTTACAATGACCCATTTCTTCATTTGTAATTTGAGGACTGAAAGCTTAACTGACAATGACCCATTTCTTAATTTGTAATTTGATGACTGGAAGCTTAACTGGCAATGACCCATTTCTTCATTGTAATTTGATGACTTGAAGCTTATCATACAATGATCCATTTCTTAATTTGTAATTTGAGGACTGAAAGCTTAACTGACAATAGCCCATTTCTTCATTGTGATTTGAGGACTGGAAGCTTAGCTAATAATGACCCATTTCTTCATTGTTATTTGATGATTGGTAGCTTAACTTACAATGATCCATTTCTTCATTTGTAATTTTAGGACTAGAAGCATAACTAACAATAACCCTTTTCTTCATTGTAATTTGATGACTGGAAGCTTAACTTATAATGACCCATTTCTTCACTGTAATTTGATGACTGGAAGTTTAACTTACAATGACCCATTTCTTCATTTGTAATTAATGGGCTGGAAGCTTCACTTACAATGACCCATTTCTTCATTTGGTATTAAAGGACTGGAAGCTTAACTTACAATGTGACCCATTTCTTTATTGTTATTTAAGGGCTGGAAGCTTAACTTACAATGACCCATTTCTTCATTGTAATTTGAGAACTGGAAGCTTAACTTACAATGACTTCTTTCTTCATTTGTAATTAAAGGGCTGGAAGCTTAACTTACAATTACCCATTTCTTCATTTCTAATTAAAAGGCTAGAAGCTTAACTTACAATGACCAGTTTCTCCATTTGTAATTAAAGGACTGGAAGCTTAACTTACAATGACCCATTTCTTCATTGTAATTTGAGGACTGAAAGCTTAACTGACAAAGACCCATTTCTTTGTAATTTGATGACTGGAAGCTTAACCTACAATGACCAATTTCTTCATTGTAATTTGATGACTGGAAACTTAACTTACAATGACCCATTTCTTCATTGTAATTTGATGACTGGAGGCTTAACTTACAATAACCCATTTCTTCATTGTATCTCAATTACTGAAAGCTTAACTTACATTGACCCATTTCTTCATTGTAATTCAATGATTGGAAGCTTAACTGACAATGAGCCATTTCTTTATTGTAATTTGATGACTGGAAGCTTAACTGAGAATGATCTATTTCTTCATTGTAATTTGATGACTGGAAGTTTAACTGACAATGACCCATTTCTTCATTGTAGTTTGATGACTGGAAGCTTAACTTACAATGACCCATTTCTTCATTTGTACTTTGAGGACAGAAAGCTTAACTGGCAATGACCCATTTCTTCATTTGTAATTTGATGACTGGAAGCTTAACTAACAATGACCCATTTCTTCATTGTAATTTGATGACTGGAAGCTTAACTTACAATGACCCCTTTCTTCATTTGTAATTTGAGGACTGAAAGCTTAACCGACAATGACCCATTTCTTCATTGTAGTTCAATGACTGGAAGCTTAACTGACAATGACCGTTTCTTCATTGTAATTTGATGACTGGATGCTTACCTTACAATGACCCATTTCTTCATTTGTAATTAGAAACTGGAAGCTTAACTTACAATGACCTATTTCTGCATTTGTAAATCGAGAACAAGCTTTAACTGACAATGCCTTATTTCTTCATTAGTTATCTGAGGACTGAAATTTAAACTTACATGGCTCGTTTCTTCATTTGTAATTCAAGGACTACAAACTTAATTGACAATGTCTAATTTCTTCATTAGTTACTTGAATAAAGGAATTTAAACTTACAACGACCCATTTCTTAAGTTGTAATTCGAAGACTGGTGGCTTGGCAGCTGCAGCATTTTTCGGTTTTGGTGCTGTTTTTGGAGGTCCAGCTGGAGCCTGTGCACGTAGATTAGGGTTCTTGTGGGTCTTCATATCATCTGGCACTTTCTTCAATCCTGTACAAGTATTTTGATGCTTAGCACTCTGGGTAAAATTTTCAGCAGATGACATTTTGAAATATTGTTCTTATTTTTCCCAGAAAACAGGATTTGACAATTCATGCAAATTGTCTCCTATGAAGACAATTAGCATGAAATGTCAAATCCGGTTTTCTGTGAAAAATAAGAAAAATATGAATTTGTTGTCTGCTGAATTTGCAAAGAGGGTGGTAAAGGTTAAATAGAGTCATTCAAAGCTCCAGATAAGACATTTCTTTTCAACCAAAAAAGTTTGATATTTTCTTTACTCTCCACAAAAATGTACTGAAAGCTCAACTTAAAATGACCTATTCTTTACTTGTAATTTCACCAAGGCACTTCCAATGAGTAACCACAACATATATTTTTTGTGGAGAAACAAGAAAAATAATTTTCTGTATACTGCTCTTATCTGCAGGTATTATCATTTAACTGTTAAAGCACTGATCACACCTGCATCAGACGGTGCTTTTATTTTATTTTTTATTTTTCATAGAAAACAAGTCTTTAGATTTCACATGAAATGTCAATTTTTTTTTCTTTTGTGAAAAAAAAATGTAGCTCTGTTACAAAATTTGCTTGGTGCTTTAAGAATTAATACTGAAAAGGCAAATACATATGTATCATGAAAGGGCATTTGGAAAGCTTAACCTTGGTCCTGCTGATCCTGGATATACCCTGCCTTTGCAAAGTGTAGATCCAGATCAGTTGGCTTCTAATGAAGCCAACAAATCTGGATCTGCACTGTTTGTCATTGAGAAAGTGAATTTGTATCAACAACCTGGATCAAGTAATCTGACTGGCTGAAAATTAGAAGTGGGCATGGCATTTTAATTTATTCAGCATGACAAGGGTTAAAGGAGACAAATTCTGTCAAAATTGTTATGCCTCCCTTTTGAAAAAAGATCATCTAAAAAGAAAAAAAATTGCTCCTTCTCATAAAACATTTTGATGAAAATAAAAAAAAATTATTATCCTTGAACTTTGTCTCTCTTATTCAGAACTATGAATTTTAAATTTATATACTTTGCTTAAGAGGGTGCAAGCTTGCAATAAGAATTTACAATGTATATTATTCTTTCAACTGCATTTAGTCAATACATGATCTACAATTTCATGTACACAGCATATGGGAATTATCAACATTCGACCTAATCACTGCACATGCCCCTACAAGCCCAGTCAATCAATTTCTTAGTCTTCAGATTACAGTCTGTGTACTTTTATCTACTTTATTAAAGCATAACAAGTTGAGGCAATTCAAATGAGTACCAACAGCCTATGCATTTATAAATAAAATCAGAATTAAAATTGCATAAGGATCATTTAATATGCCTTTAATAGAGTCCTTTGCTGAAGCATTTTCTTTAAAGTGTGGCCTTATTATAAATAAATAAGATAGATATTTTACAGTAAATTTGAAATGTGTCAATATGACACAGATGCTCCCGCCCAGGGGCCATCCTCACCTGCATACAGGCATTTTGCAAAAAAAATGGAGTTGAAAAAAGGGCCATAACCCTCATAATATATGAAATTGGCAGATTTTACCCTAAATCAAACTTGACATATATCTTATGATTATATACCTGTGTATAAATAGAGGATATTTATTCTTTTGCTGTGAATACCATAAATATTGTCATCGAGTGAAATGAAAACATCAGTATTTTCACGAGTGCGAAGCACGAGTGAAAATTTGAATGTTTTCATTACCCGAGATGAAAATTTTTATGGTATTCACTGAAAAAGACTAAATTCTCTTTTTATTTTATTGTTCACACGTCAATGCGCTTTTCTGACGTCATAAGTAACGTCACCAAACAAAACATGAACGTCATGGCGTTGACGCTCAGTGCTGAACATGTGAACCGCTGGAGAGACAAAAAAAACAAAAAGTTTCGGCGAATCATAATAATTTTGATACCATAATGTTCCTTACATTCTAACTAAGAAGATGCATACCAACACTTGATAGTTTAGTTCAGAAACAAAGAAGTTAGAGGTGTTCAAAAATCTGAAGTGGAGGTAACATCCACTTCTGAAACAGTGAAGAAAACCGAAGTCGTCCAAAGCGAAGAGTGAAAATATAAATCGTATCATTCACTATAGTGAAATGATACGATATCAATTCACTAGTGATTGATACCATTTTTATTTCCATTAGATATACACTGATTTCACCGCTGACAATAAAATAAAATACAAATCCAATACACCAATCTTTTTAAAAAAAATATCAAAAGGAAAACATTTTCTGAAGGTGAAAAAGCGCCATAACTCCCATAATAATGGGTGGATTTTACCCTAAATCAAACCTGACCTATATTTTATGATTATATACCTGTGTATAATATACAAATCGAATAAACCAATCTTTTTAAAAAAATTTCAAAAGGAAAACATTTTCTGAAGGTGAAAAAGCAGCATAACTCCCATAATAATGGGTGAATTTTACCCTAAATCAAACTTGACCTCTATTTTATGATTATATACCTGTGTATTAAATATGAATCCAATACACTAACGTTAAAAAGATATCAAACGGAACCTACATGTATTTTTCAACGTTGAAAAAGGGCTGTAACTCCCAAAATAACTGGTGGATTTTACCTTAAATTGAACTTGACCTATATTTTACAATTACATACGGTGTATAAAATATGAATCAAATACACTAATTTTTTAAAAAGATATCAAACTGAAACCATTTTTCAAAGTTGAAAAAGGGCCATAACTCCCAAAATAATTGGTGGATTTTACCCTAAATCAAACTTCAATTTATGATTATATACCCGTGTATAAAATTTGAATCCAATACACTAATCTTTTCAAAAGATATCAAACGGAAACCATTTTTCAAAGTTGAAAAAGGGCCATAACTCCCAAAATAATTAGTGGATTTTACCCTAAATGGATCTTGACCTACATTTTATGATTATATACCTGTGTATAAAATTTCAATCCACTACACTAATCTTTTCGAAAGATATCAAAGGGAAACCATTTGTGTTACATACGGGACGGACAGGACGGGACGGACATATGTACGGATAGTGTTGATACTATATGCACCCCATTGAAAATGGCGGGGGCATAAACAATATAATGTCATCTGATACAAATTTTGCTTGGCACTTTAAGACACAAATGAGGCTTGTTTATGTCAATATCATGAAATCAAAGACATGTATGTATTTAACTGCTCCAAGCAGCCATTAAGGATAAAATCAAATTGACGAAAAGATCAGTTTTGATAAGATAAAATTAAAGCCAAGAGAAGTAAAAAGTTACAAACTATTGTTGCAGCACTTTTGTTTTTTAACTATTTCAAAAACTTTTCCAACAACTTAAACTACAATCTAACTGCAATTAAAAAGAGAAGCTGATGAAATTATGAACTCAGTGTGACATCATTAACATCACCTATTAAGCAAATGGTCATGAACTGTCAAATGCAATGCCATAAATGTAAAAAAAATCTACCTTGTTATATCAAACTGTTTGGAATCTGGATTTCTATTAACCCATTTATAAATACCTAGCATCCCATAAAAGGGACATTTGCAAACAGTGTAGGCCCAGATCAGAATGCGGCAATTAATACAGGGATTTCTATAAAACATGGTAATAAAGAAAACCTAACCAGACCTACTTCTATTAGAAATGGACCTGTCCAAAGAATTAAGGTTGAAGAGTGCATTCTGCATAAATGGATTAATTTGTACATTAAATCATATTTAACTCTATTCCTGCTAGTCGCGACTTTTTGTCATCTGCTAATAACCTTTGCAAACAATTTGGATCCAGATCAGGCCCGACAAAACATCGGGCCTGATCTGAATCCAAACTGTTTGACACTCTGAAAGTATTCCTGGAAGTTACTTTAAAAAAAAATCCACAGACTAAAAAGCATGCAAAATTACCCAGCCTGCAATGAATTAGCATGCATGTACAGACCAAATACAGCTAGAGTTGTACCCAAATACAGATAGATTTGTACCCATGTTTTTTAGATGTATGCAATACAGTTTTCATAAATGAAGTCATAAAAATATAATACAGTCGAACCTTGTTATCTCGAACTCGCTTATTTCGAATTACCGCTTATCTCGAAGTGAAAATCTGGTCCCTGTTTTAACATGAAACTATGACAACAGGTAACAAAATAATGTGGAAAAGAGGAGAAATTGCTCCTAAGGAGCAATTTCTCCTCTTTTCCATATTATTTTATATATATATTTCTAACTTCAGGAGTCAAATTACACATTCATTTGTTAAATGTGATTGTTCAATTTATTGTTTTCCTTTCTCTCACAACTGTGATATGTCGAGGTACGGACATCTCGAAGTATTTCAGTGTGTCCCTTGGAATTCGAGATAACGAGAGTCGACTGTATTGTATTTATCCTCAATATTCGAACACCTTAACTCTTTACCATATTTGTCCTACGAGCACATGGTTTCTTCATGCGGGGCAAGGGAAATCTTGCTTTGTGACTGTTGTCGCATTTTGTGGGTATTTTAATAATTATAATTCTCTCAATATATAGAAAAAGTATCTCAATATATAGAAAAAGTAAAAGAATATAAACAGTACTAATCTTTATTTATACCCTGGTAAATGCAGGGTAAGGCCCTCACTCTTTATGTTTTACTGTTTAAAGGGAGCTAATTGCAGAATTTTACGAGTGGAACGCAGCATTTTTTATGAATCAGGTGAAGGGGTTCAATTTGATCGAATTTCCGTACTTACTCTACGTATTCGGACAGACAGGCCTGAGTAAACAATGTAGATCCAGATCACACTGTCTGATGTGTCTGAAATATTGCTAGATGGGTTGCAAACAGTGTAGAACAGTGCAGTCTGCAACATCTGATCAATGTTACACTGTTTGCTCATGATTGCCTCTTCAAATACTTAGGATAACTTTTTGTAAAATACTATGCCCCCAACTATATGCTTGTTGATACAAAATGTCAAAGTTGGTAAGAGGCATAACCTTGATTTTTTTTTCAAAGGTTAATCATGTGATCTGCTCATCATCTCCAATAAGCTCAAATAGCGCAAAGAATTCTCGAGATATCTTGCTCACAAGATTTCATTATGTCCCATAGGCTTACAATGCATTTGTCTAAAAATGAGACATCTTGCTCACAAAGATTTCATTATGTCCCATAGGCTTACAATGCATTTGTCTAAAAATGAGACATCTTGCTCACAAAGAATTCATTATGTCCCATAGGCTTACAATGCGTCAGTCTAAAAACGAGATATCTTGCTCACAAGATTTCATTATGTCCCATAGGCTTACAATGCATTAGTCTAAAAATGAGAGTGTCCCATAGGCTTACAATGCATTAGTCTAAAAATGAGAGTGTCCCAAAGACTTACAATGCATTAGTCTAAAAACGGGCATAACTCTGGAACTACCAGTCCAACGAAAAAACATAAAATAAAAATAAAAAAAAATGGGTCCACTCCATTCTAATTTCACCTATAAACTTTCAAGATCCTATTTCTAAGCATTCTTGACCATATACTAAGCACGGCCCAAAACCAACTTCTTTGAAGTTGGGGGCATAAATATAGTAGTGACACGTGGTAATACAAACCTGATGTCACTTCTACCCCCTTTTTAAGTTGAACAAAAAAATCTGCCCGAGCATCCTGTTTACCCCCACCATCATTTGCTGCTCCCATGTCCACCACAGGAGGTGAAGGAGGAGGTGGTGGTCCTGGTGGTGGTGGTCCTGGTGGACCACCTGCAGGGGCAGGTGGTGCTTTGGCACCAGCAGCAGATTTTGCATCTCCTCCCTGAAAGAAGACAACAAAAAAGTTTCATAAATAAAAATCAATACATATAATACTGGGTCCACTGTGATTGGTAAGGAAGGGAAGGAGAATATGTTAGACAAGGTCAAATAATTCTTGTTTTAATGACTCCTGATGATGCTTTAGTGTTTTACATCCTTTTCAACATTATTTAATGCATCTCGAGACAGTGTAAGGGTCACAGCTAATGAAAAGCTCTGTGCAATGAAGAGCTGGTACAGTCATGAGCTGAATTCCACCTTCACTGTGACTTGAACCTGGTCAGGAGCACTAACCACTCAGCTACCTGGATGCTCCTTATTAAAATGACATAATTATCAACCCATGTGGGTGTTTGAGTGATGAACCAGAGAAGCAAGGAAAGAGACAAAAGAGCTAGTAAATAAGAAGAAAGAGCTCACAGCCCAGACAGAGAAGTAATATTAACCCTTGCCCTGCTGAATAAATTAAGATGCCCCACCCACTTCTAATTTTCAGCCAATCAGATTTCTTGATCCAGATTGTTCATATAAATTCACATACTGAATGACAAACAGTGCAGATCCAGAGATCTACACTGTTTCCAAAGGCAAGTATATCAGGACAAAGGTAAATATGTCACAGCTGCACAAAATGGGCTTTTAATTAAGAAAAATATTTCAAAATGTTGTCTGTTAAAATTTTTACCCCGATTGCTGAGCATTATATAATCAATCTGTTTATCCATGGTTGATAATTACAATACCATTTTTCTTTAACCCCCATAGTGCTTATATTAACGCTTAGCAATCTGGATAAAATTTTCACCAGAAGACATTTCGAAATGTTTTTTCTTTTTTTTCCACGATAATAAGATTTTACACTTCATGCAAACTGTCTCAAAATGAGACACTTTGCATGAAGTGTTAGATCCTATTTTCTAAGAAAACCAAGAGGCCCACGCTCACCTGAGTGACATAGCCACTGCAGACATGCAGATGTTATGCAATATTTTTCCAATCCTATCATCACAACTAATGAAAATATCATCATTTGAGCAGTTCTTAGTTTTGAAGAAGAATATATGGGCCTGACAGTCAATGGAGCATGATCATTTGAATAAACTATCAATCACATTTCAACAGAAGGATAAATGTGAAATTTGGTGGAAACTGGCTAAGTGGTTTCTGAAGAATCATGATTTTATACATGTAAACAGCACAGTGGCAGGGAAATATTATAAATATAAACCAGATGATGGCCATCTTAGATTTCCAATCAGAACAATTTTAACTACTGTTGATCTACAAGTCACTTCGATACTTTCAATATAAATGTATATGGCCCATACAAATGGGGAAGCAAATTTGACCTTGGAGGTAAAAAGGTCAAATGTCAACACAGAACCATCATTTTAGCATTTTGGTAGATCTCCTGTCCCCCATAATTTGTGCAAAGATTAGGACCCAGAGCTTATTTGGTTATGGAGAAGAAGATTTTTAAAGGTTTTTACCATAAATGGGCATGGCAGCCATTTTGATCAATGGACCATACTCATTTTAGCAATCTTTCATTCTCCTGCCCACGGAGGCTCTGCATGAAATTTGAGCAACACTGGCCCGGAGGCTGCAGAGGAAAAGCCATTTAAAATTATCAACATTTTTTCCATACAAATGTATGGGGCCCATACAAATGCATACAGAAGCAAACTTGAATGTATGACAATTATTTTAGCAACTTTGGTAGACCGCCCGTTCCAGATGATATATGCAAAGATTCAGCCACAAGCCATCCTCGGTTTTGGAGAATAAGATTTTTAAATGTTTTTTTCCCATACAAATGCATAAGGAAGCAAACTTGACCTTGCCGTAAAAAGGTCAAATGTCAATATATGACCATTATTTTAGCAACTTTGGTAGACCCCCTGTCTCCGATGATTTATGCAAAGATTCAGCCCCAAAGCATACTCGGTTCTAGAGAAGAAGATTTTTAAAGGTTTTTACCATATATGGGCATGGCAGCCATCTTAGTAAACGAACCGTGACCATTTTAGCAATCTTTTGTTCCCCCTACCTAAGGAGGCTCCATATGAAATTTGAGCAAAATCAGCCCAGAGGCTCCAGAGGAGAAGTTGTTGGAAATTCTGAACATTTTTCCCATACAAATGCATAAGGAAGCAAAATTGACCTTACCGTAAAAAGGTCAAATGTCAATGTACGACCATTATTTTAGCAATTTTGGTAGCCTCCCGTTCCCAATGATATATGCAAAGATTCAACCATAAGGCATGCTCGGTTTTGGAGAAGAAGATTTATAAAGGTTTTTCCCATACAAATGCATAGGGAAGCAAACTTGACCTTGCCGTAAAAAGGTCAAACGTCAACGTACGATAATTTTTTTAGCAATTTTGGTAGACCTCCCGCCCCCAATGATTCCTGCAAAAGTTCAGCTCCAAGGCATTCTCGGTTCTGGAGAAGATGATTTTTAAGGGTTTTTACTATATATGGGCGTGGCGGCCATCTTGGTCAATGGACCATGACCATTTTAGCAATTTTTTGTTCCCCCACCCTAAGGAGGCTCAAAATGAAATTTGAGCAAAATTGGCTCAGCGGCTTCAGAGGAGAAGTCGTTTGAAAATGTTAAAGGACGGACGCACATACGCACGGACGGACAACGGACGATAAGTGATCACAAGAGCTCATCCTGAGCAGAGCTCAGGTGAGCTAATAAGGAGAAATATCATCAGTTTATCGTCTGCTGAATTTGCCTATAGCATGGTAAATATTAATATCTTCTTTTTCCCAAATATTCTTTACCAATGATTCCTATATTTATGAGAAATAGGAGAAGGAAGATAAGGAATCGGTAGGAAATTTATTCTTCTAATAAGCAAGTTAGATGAAATTATCTCCGACCCAACAACATATAGCACCTGAGTAATGCCTTTACTCCAAATATTTGGTTTGTTTCCAGTTCTTGTTTAATGACACGTCAACCATTGTGGGTCATTTTATGTCAACTCCCGAAGAAATAGAGAAAAGGGACAGACGAGGTAGTATAAGACAGGAAAGACAAATAGAACAGAATGAGGGAATAAAAACGTAAAAAGATAATACGCCTCCATACCCCTTATCATGTTGTAGGTAGATAACTATCAAACATTGACAAAATTTGCACATTAGCAATCAGAAACCGGATCCACTTAATATGCATGTACCAAGTTTGGTTAGACATTTACTCAAGCTATTGTCCTGAAACGAAAATATGAGCGTATCTCGGGCAGACAACTGTCAAAATTTGGCAAAATTTGCCCATTAGCAATTCCAAACCAGATCTCCACAAAATCAATGCACATACCAAGTTTGGTAAAATCAATTGATGTTTACTCAAGTTATCATTCGGAACATAGACGGATGACTGATAGATGGACAGACGACTGATGGACGGATAAACGTGAATGACAGTGCAGAAATGAAAGAAATACATACATACTTCATCCCACCACCTGTCGCCCTTACCACCCAATCTAAATATTTGGATATATACATGTTTAAGCAGACAGTCTAGTTGCTCTCAAACTAAAGGAGGGGTTTAATCAGAGTCTGACTGCTTCTCATTCTGCAAGCACATTCTAGGCACATGAACACAAAGTCAAATGGATTTGTTCAAAAGTTAGGGTTAGAATGGTAACATAACTCTGAATTAGAACAGTACCCAGATAAACATTTTTCTTATTTCTCTATGAAAACATATGTTCTGGGTACTCATTAGAAGTGCCAATAATGTCAACTAGAACAGTGTTTTCGGAGGAAAACGTATGTCCCCCAACCAGTTTGAACAGACATTTTGTTAAAATAGATTGTATCTATAATAAACTCAAGGTCACAATATACCTATATGTAAGTTTGGTCAAAATATATCCATTCCTCAATGAGATAGGGTGCTGACAAGCCATTTTCTAAAATCATAGCCCTTGTGTAACCTTGAAAATGGGATCAAGGTCACAAAAATCTAATCAGTTCTTGTCTCTGTCTCAACAATATAGCTGTGCAAGTTTGGTCAAAATCCATCCATTCATTCAGCAGATTGCATGCAGACAAGCCATTATCCAACAATCTGAGCCCTCCTGCGACCTTGAAAATGGGGTCAAAGTCACCAAAATAAAATTAGTTATTTACCATGCCACAACAATTTGGCTGTGCAAGTTTAGTTAAAATCCACCCATTCCTTCAAGAGATACAGTGCAGACAAGCCATTTTCCAACAATCTAAGCCCTAGTGTGACCTTGAAAATGGGGTCAAGGTCACCAAAATCTAATCAGTTCTTTTCCATGTCCCAAAAATATAGCTGTGCAAGTCGAAATCTACTCATTCCTTCAGGAGACAAGGTGCAGACAAGCCATTTTCCACCAATCTAAAGTGTGACTACCAGTCAGCACAGGATCTACATTTTACATCTTAAAAGCATTAAGAGGTACACAAAAAGTACTAACCAGACTGGGAAGTTTGGGGGCTGGGCTGGGAGTCACAGTTTACATGTGGACAGAAGTGGCTTTTCCCACAACAAGCCCCACACATGGCTAAGCTTGTAAATTACTACAACCAATAAATGGAGGCTCCCATGGGGCTGCTTACCACAACAGATTAACCTTTATAGCGCTAAGCAAAATTGTAGTAGATGACATTCTATTTTTATTATTATTATTTTTTTTTTTGAGAAAATAGGACTTGACATTTCAAGTGAATCATCTGCCCAGCAGATGATTCACTTGAAATGTCAAGTCTTATTTTCTCAGAAAAATAAAAAAGATCAAAATGTTGTCTGCTGCGGTTGTGATTAGCACTTTGATGGTTAAGACAAGTATTAGATATATGTTAGCTTGACATAACATTAACTTTTTTATTATTTTAAGAACAATTTATAGCATCAGATAATATAACCTTTAGTACTCTCAAGAAAAAATGTGCAGACAACATTTCATGTACATTTTCTTATTTTCTGGGGAAAATAAAAAAAAAATAATAATCTTGAATTGTTGATTGCTAATGTTTACATAAATACAGCTGGTAAAAGGTCAAATACAGCAACCTGACATAATGCTATTCCCATTAAAGTTGTCCAGAATGCAGTTTAACTCTTTCCCCGCTAGTGGCGACTTTTGTCATCTGCTGATAACCTTTGCAAACAGTTTGGACCCAGATCAGGCTCAACAAAATGTCAGGCCTGATCTGGATCCAAACTGTTTGACACTATGATGGTATTCCTGAAAGATTTTTTTTTGAAAAAGTTAATTTAAAAAAAAATCCACAGCCAACAAAAAACATACAAGCAAACAGTTAAAGTATACAAGCTACATTTAATGGGAATATTCAGGTGTAAGAAGACTATGGAATACTGGCCTTGAAGATGGTTTGGTGTTTTACGTCCCTTTTAGCATTATTTAAGTCATATTAACCCTTAAACTGCCAGTCACAACTACTGTCGTCTGTTTAGTTGTCTATTTTGATAAACAGGACAAAGTCAATAGTTATGCGACAAAATGTATACAAGATGTGCCTGTATGGATGAAGTTTTGTTTATGTTACTTTACATAAATAAATTATATAAATAATGTTATTTTTAGTAATATATTTAAATGTAGAAGACAAAGAATAAAATAAATTCTACCTTAAATTGGAACAAATACCACTTCGCATTTACATTATGTATCGGATGCAGAAATACTCTTAGGTAATATCCATTTTAAAGAGCTAAAAATGCTAAGTACTGGTTATGTGTGTGCCACTGCTGTCATGATTTTTATTAATAGGGGCATTAATAGTGTTACAAGGCAATAATGCCACCTTGTGGCACTGCAAAATTATACATTAACATAATGTGTAAAATGTATGCTTGTCATGCTGGGTATAAAAGTGTTATTTATGTTACTGATATACAATATTGTATTCAATGGAAATAATTTGTTTGAATGCATGTTTATACTTATAATGTGCAGTACACAATTCTACTTCATAAACAGTGGTTCTCCTAATAAAGAAAAATTTAATTCCTTTACACTAAGACCCATTCTATAAAGGAGAAATACCTCAGGCTCCGCTCCGCTACGCCTGAGTAGATATAATGTATGTGTGTTACACACATAATGATATTCGAAAAAACTTTTTCGTCCTAAACGCATGTTTATACTTATAACGTGCAGTATCCAATTCCACTTTATGACTAGTAGTTCTCCAAATAAAGATAATTTTAAATCCTTAACACAGCTTAGACCCAGTCTGTATAGGAGAAATACCTCAGGCTCCGCTCCGCTATGCCTGAGTAGATATAAGGTATGTGTGTTTACACAACAATTGATATTCAAAAAATTTTAAGTGTTTAAATACTATATTTTATGTGATGGAAATTACTACGGAATTTTGTTAAATATATTTACATATATCCAATGTAATAAAGTAAATGTATTGTTACAAGTTATGAATTTATTTTATGTTATACTCTGATTATGTTTCCTTTGTCGACGACGGACATACACAATTCGCACGCGGGTGGGAAACCAGCCCAGACATGCTAACGTATGTCTCAGAGCGTCCTTGCACGTAGGTCTTTCAAGGTCAAACAATATTTAAGTTATGATCCTTAACAGTAAATATATTTACCAAGAATATTCATGCATCTCAACTCCTTACCATACTTGGCCTAAATTTTACACAACTCTAAATATCTACTTTTTGATGTGTCCGAAACTTGCTGGATGTGTAACAGACAGAGACAGAGTGGCAAACAGTTTTGACCCTGATCAGACACTGCATTTTGTGTTATCTGGTGTAGGTCTATACCGTTTGCTCGCACCTGTCTGTCCAAACGTTTGGGGTAAATACAGTATGCTTTGAAGCAAAAAGGACCTAAACGCTAACGCATAATTTGACACTGTTGGACCATGAAATACAGGTCAATGTGTGTTTAGAGGGAAGCAAAGATGAAGTCTTCAAAGAAGAAGGGAGATAACAAAGATGACAAAATATGTACAATGTTTCCTTAAGTTGTTTCCCTTGGCATACAAACCATTTTGCAGTTGTTTCACAAGGCATATAATGTAAGCAAACAGTGTAGACCAATCTCTTTATAACACGGTTCGTTATAACACGGTTTTGGATATAACACAGTTCAAAGAAGGATCCCAAAAATGTATAGATTATATTGAAAAATGACCATAAATGTAAAATTTATTTATTAATATAATCTATTTATTTTTGTTTGGCTATAATTACATGGTTGTTTAACTTATAATCTATTTAATTTTGTTTGGATATAACATTGTTGTTTAACTAACACAGTTTATGCTATGGACCCAAACAATAGTGTTATAAAGAGGTTGTGTTGTATCATGTCTAAATACTTATTAAATCTGAAAGCACCCATCACGGAAACATGCCTATATAATTTTGACCCCCTTAAACCCTACTTTTATATAGTAAAACTGGGGTTTACAGGGGTATACATCATTTTTTTTTCTATTTCCCCTAAAAACATAGATTGTGGGTACTCGTTAGAACTGCTCGTCGAGGCGGTTCTATTGAGTACCACAATCTATGTTTTGAGCAGGAATATGAAAAATATCAGATTTTTTTTTTGGAAAATTTTCATTTTTTTTTGGTGGTAAAATATTCTGTATATTTGAATAGGCATGTTTTCGTAATGACACAAACTTGTAGCAGACGACATTCTGTATTTTTTAAAGAAAATAAGGCTTAACATTTCATGTGAACCATCTGCTATACAGACAATTCACATCAAATGTCAAGCCTCAGTTTCTTTGAAAAATAAGAAAAAAAACTTCTGATTGTCATCTGCAGCAGTTGTGGTCTTTTAAGGGTCATAGTAAACTAACTCGATCCAAACATTTGCTTTAATCCATTGTATACTGAATAGACTCTCCCACACTATATATTGGAAGAGTCCAATTTCAATTTTAGGTACATCCGGCTATGAGATTTACATATTCCTAGAGAAAAATCGCTAAACTACTTGCAAACAGTGGAGACCCTGATCAGACGCCGCGTTCTGTGGCGTCTGATCTGGGTCTGCACTGTTTGCCAATTACCCTTTTACGGGTATCCCAACTACAATGGGTTAACCATATGGTTTGCAAAAGAAAAGGGTCATATATGAACAGGGGAAATCAGCTAACGCTGTGCATTTGGTTGTTTATATATTCTACAGTGCACAACTTGTCACAGGTGTGAAAGTGATCCCTGGCGAGGGAGTAGACCTGCAGCATCAGCTTCTTGTATGAGACATGAGGACTGATGTGCCACCAAAATCCAAGTACAAGTTCAACCCCTCATCTTAAATTTTGGAAGCTTTAAAACCCTCAGACGAGCAATCATTACCAGGAGGTCTTCAACTTGCATGTGAGTGTGCAGGTGTAGCTGATACTGCCACTGAGGATATCTGGAATAACATCAAGACAGGCCTGTTCAAGACAATTGTCAGAAGCGGTATGTGGCACAACTCGGCCCCACCGTTGGCGTCGTAAAACCTGTTGGTGGAATGGAATAAGCACATGGAAAAGGACATTGTTACTAAGCGGAAAACTTTCAAGGCATGGAAGACTGGTAATGGCGCTAGGGCATCATACGATGCAGCCAAACATATTGCTGGACATACAGTGCACCATATTCATCAAGAAGCCAACAAGAAGGTCTACAAGAATATTGACCCCAAGTCTTCAGAAGTCACCCAATTTGCTAACCAGTTAAGAAGAGAGAACGCTGATGTTGTAGATGACAGACCGGTGAAAAATGATGCAGGGGAGATGTTAATGAGCGAAAACTCAAAGCAGAAAGCCTGGTTAGAGCACTACCAAAGGCTTCTCAGTGTTGAGTTAGACAGACCCAGACCACCAGTCCTGTCTGACGAACCACCAGTGGAAGGCCCCACATCCCAATCACCATTGATATGGTTAAGAAGGCTATCTCTCAGACGAAGGTGAGCAAAGCAGCATACCCATCAGGCACAGCGGTGGAGATGATAATAGCTGGTGACACAGGTGCCTCCCTGATCGATGACCCCACAGCTGCAATCATTCGCGATGGCAAGGTACTCTCAGACTGGGAGTAGAGTTTCACTGTCTGCCTCTACAAGGGTAAGGGGGATGCACTGGACAGGGGCAACTACCACTCTCAAGCTGACAGAGCAGGTCATGAAAGTCCTAGAGAGGATTATGGATGGTCAGACAGTTGGTGTCAATCGACAATTCACAGCAGAAGCAATCTTTGTTGTCAGGCAGCTGCAAGAGAAGTATCTAACTGCCAACAAGAGACTCTATATGGCTTTCATAGACCTGAAGAAGGTGTTTGATTGAGTGCCTCAGAAGGTCATGTGGTGGGCACTCTGAAAACTTGGTGTGGAGGAGTGGATTGTGCAACTGGTTCAGGGGATGTATGTCAATGCGCAGAGCTGTGTCTGTGTTGGTGAGGGGTACAGTGAAGAGTTTGAAGTGAAGATTGGTATTCACCAAGCCAAGGCTCAGTACTCAGCCCGCTGCTCTTCATCATTGTGCTTGAAGCCTAGTCACGTGAGTTCTGCTCTGGGGTCCCCTGGGAGGACCTCTATGCTGATGACCTTGTTATCATTGCTGAATCACTTGAGGAATGTGTCAGGAGGCTCTTGACTTAGAAAGAAGCAATGAAGAAAGGGCTGAGAGTAAATGCAGGAAAGACAATGATCATGATCTGTGGTATGGACCTGGACCTCCTGCAGAGTTCAGGCAAGTTTCCATGTGCCATCTATTGCACTGGAGTGGGCAGCAGCAGTATCTTCTGCAATGGCTGCAAGCAATGGGTGCACAGGAAATGCAGTGGGCTCAAGCGCTTGACAGAGGACCCTGTTTACAGATGTAATACCGTGCCAGAGAACTGCACACCCCTTGGACAGCAGACCACAGAGGGAAGTCCAAGTCAGGCCTGACAAGCTCGAGGTGGTGGCTTCCTTTTGCTACCTAGGAGACATGCTCTCAGCAGCCGGTGGCTGTGAACTTTCAGCCACAACACATGTGAAAATCGCCTGAAAGAAGTTCAATGAGCTGCTACCAGTCCTCTCTTCCAGGCACCTCTCTTTCAAGACATGTGGCTGTGTGTACAGCTCTTGTCCTTGGAGCGCAATGCTCCATGCCAGTGAGACTTGGCCACTGACAAAGCCAAACCACCAACGTCTGCAGCAGAATGACAGGGCAATGATCAGACAGATCTGCAATTTCAAGCCACAAGACATTGTCACCATCAGGTCCAATGAGCTAATTGACTCCTCCATCAGAAGGCTATAACCACGCCCATGCGTAAATCCTTAGACAAACAATATCGTGATACCTGTATTTGTCAATGAAAACTGCATGGTAAGCTATTTTGGTTGGTCAGGTTTTAGTGTCATTTACTGGTCAGGTGATTTCATGGAGGACTCAATTGCTCAGCTTGGCACTGAGGGTCTGGACCTCATCCTGAAGGAGAGTCTTCAAGGCTCCACTGGTATGGAGTAAAATTCCCAAGAGTGTTGTTTTCAGAAAGTAAACTTCAGTATTGATGTAATCAAATGTGGACTTCTTTATACAGAGAAACTTCAATGTCTGGAACAACAATGGCTCGTTAACCATGGCTGAGTTGAACCCATTCTGGAGTCCCTAGGAGATTCTTCCTATAGCTTCAGAGGATAAATAATGAATAATTTAGGTACATTTTCAAACTTATCACAATAAAATGTTTGTTTTGTCTACTATTTTGAAGTGCATCAGTGAGGCAATTCTAATGAGTACACACAACAAACTTCTAACCTTTATCCTGCTGTTCACGACAACCCCAACCTTTGCAAACAGTGTAGATCAGATGGCTTCTGAAAAAGTTATCTGATCAGGATCTACACTGTTTGTCATTCAGTTTGTGAATTTGAACGAAAACATGTAATAAGATTGGCTGATAGTCAGAAATGTGTTCGAGCCATTGAAGTTCGACTGTATATTACCTTCAGTATTACATGCCTGTCAAGTTTTAAAAAAAAATCAGGCATAGCGTTTCATGTTAATGATGCAGACCATTCACATGAAACCTCAGACCTTACAGACCATTTACATAAACCTCAGGCCTTATTTTCGTGGAAAGTTAAGATAAAGACCATTCACTTGAAACTTTAGGCCTCCTTATTTTCAAAATGAAAGTTGATCGGTCTTTGCTTGGAACATATGCAATTTTATAGGAGAGAGAGAGAGAGAGAGAGAGAGAGAGAGAGAGAGAGAGAGAGAGAGACTACTTTTTAGTACTCTCCATACAAATGTCATAGTAAACGTTTTGATTTTTCAGTCTTGTTCATTCCATTGCGTTCTCGTTGGAACAGCCTTGATGAGACGACTCTATAACATGCACCATAATCTATGTTTGGGACATGAAATATGGAAAAAAGAGATAGAAACCAGCGGCCTCGCATTTTATCCCTTTTCCACAACTTGTTTAATAAATTCAATAATATGAAAACTCTTGCATACTCGTTGGAACAGCCTCGATGAGGCGATTCTAACATGCACCATTATCTATGTTTGGTGAAGAAATATGGAAAATAGATAGAAACTGCCTAAAACAATGCTGAGAAATAAGCGACAATCATAGTGAAGAAATATATGAACCAGAGCAAGCAATTCCTACAATTTACATGTGCAACCAGCAAAGACTCGGATCATACATCCTCACAAACTGTTTAGAGTTTTCCCTGGCCTCAAGAAGAAGCTCTGGGTCCTTAAACGCACAGCGAAGACTGATCAGACTGCACTGATGGGAGGGCTGATCTAAGTAATCGCTGTGTGTGCAAGATAAATTCAACAGTAGGAATTGCCATGCTCCTGCTTATACAAAATATGATTCTACTTACATCACACTGGATGCAGTGGTCTTCGCAACGGTCACCGCGAACAGAAGAAGGAAAGGAATCTGACACTATTTCACAGTAAAAAACTAGTACATATATAAATGAAAGTCACCGTCTTTCGACAAGCTAAGTTCCCGTATGAAAATAGGAAGAAAAGTTACTGTCTTTTACTTACACTAAATGAAACACAATATGTAAACAGGAAGAAAAGTCACTGTCTTTCCCTAACACAAAGAAACACAATATGTAAACATTATAACATAAAAGAATGCACAAAAAATAACTCTTATAAGTACTATAGAAATGCAACCGTAATGCGATACAAAAAGCAGCCGTTTATATTTGGACCAGAAAGAATTAGATTTTATACACAAATCCCTTGTCGGTATATCCTTTTCAGTCCAATTTGACACATCATAATTATACTTAAATTTTACATAACAAATGATTTTCTTTGAATTTCAAACATCAAAACAAATTTAAAGCATAATTTCAAATTTGTAAATAATTTTTAATTAAATATCAAAGTGAAAAATTCATTGTGAAAATACCGTAAGAATATACAACTGACATGGCTCGCGGTAGCTCACACTTTGTCACCTATTCAAATTACAGACGATAATGAAATTAACGGTCTTACGAGCAGACGTAGATAGCAATCCTAACCTTATCAAGGGATTATCGACTGTCTTTAACACATGTACCTGGCCGAAGATAATAGGGAAAATTTACAAAATCTACAAAAATATTTCCTTGTCTGTTCTTCAATTCTCGCCAAAAAACTCTTTTATAACTGTTTTCTGTATGGATTTAATGTTGTCTCTGATTTTTTATCTATCTCTGTCTGTCTGTCTATCCGTCCATCCGTCCGTCCGTATGTATAACTTAAATTGTAAAAATTTTATTGTTCATTATAGAACTTCTCAGCAGGGTATTTTTTCCAACCAATCCAAAAACTCATGTTAACGAGTCAGTGAAACGAATACCCCTGTAAAACCCCTTTTATATTGAGGGAAGTGGGGTTTATAGGGTAATACGTTGTTTTCTTTATTTTTGCTGAAAAAAAAATAAATTGTGAGTACTCGTTAGAACTGCCTCAGTGCGAGACCCTAAACCTATGTTCATCCGGAAACAAAGGCTAGTTCTGGAGACATGACTGGAGCCACCTTTTAGCACAATGCTCGTTTCACCAAAATGCCAACGTATGTATAATTCTCCGTACTGATATATGTAAGTGAAATCATACAATTGTACTGTAGATTATTTTTATTATCATTATTATTATTATCATCATTAACATATAAGCTGATTTCACCAATAAAACTGTAGAAAAATGGCTGGGAGCTGTACCAGCCAGCATCAAATAGCTGGCCAACGTCGGGTCGACGTTGCCATGTCGTATTGCCATCGGCCCTGATTGAATCATACATAAGAAAGGAATTTTGCCTGTGCAAGGCAGATTTAATTATACAGGCTGATTTCGTCAAGGTATTGTCTTACGACATGAAAGACGCAACAAAGGAATGAAGCATAGCTGAAAAAATTTCCCGCCTTTCGTGTGAATCGAACCCGGTCCTACCGGTTAAAAATCCAATGTTCTACCCACTGAGCCAAAGAGTCGACTCCCTGACGCAGTTGTCGGAGATTGAATATATACTTAGAAGCTATGCGTAATCTACCAAGGCAGATAATCGAGGTAGGAGTGCTAGGTCGTAACAATTGATTTCGCAGAAAACGGAGTTGGCATAAATTCGAAATCCACAAAACATTTTTTTTTTTTTTTTTTTTTTTTAGAAATTTTGCATCACAATAAGAAATTATGCAATTGAAATGTATTTTTATAGGCTGGGTTTTGTCAAAGTCATTGATTTCGCAGCATAAAGGACTTGGTAGAAAGTCGACATTTGGCTTACCATAAAACAATAATCATTTTTGTTTTCATTAAATTTTGCAAATTACTGCATAAATACATACTGAGTAATATAGTAAAAGGAAATTACGAGTGTATCTTTATTTGTCATTTTTTAGGCTGATCTTTTGGCAAAGAAATTGATTTCGCAGCATACTGACATGGCAGAAACTAGACATTTTGCTTAAAATCAACCCCTTAAAACAATATTTTTTTCATGAAATTTTACACAATAGTATATAAATACATACTGAGTAATATAGTAAAAACAAATTATACATGTGTCCAGAAACTTTTTTTTATAGGCTGATTTCTTCAAAGACATTGATTTCGGGAATATACGGATTTCGCAAAAATTCGACAGTTTGCTTAAAATCAAATACATCAAAACAATATTTTTTTCATGAAATTTTACACAGTAGTATATAAATATATACTGAGTTACTGTGTAATATAGTAAAAAGAAATTATACGTGTGTCCGGAAACTTTTTTTTATAGGCTGATTTCTTCAAAGAAATTGATTTCGGGAATATACGGATTTGGCAAAAAATCAACAGTTTGCTTAAAATCAACCCTAAAACTATATTTTTCCATGAAATTTTGCACCTTAGTGTATAAATATGTATTTAGTCATATAGTAAAAAGAAATTATGCATGTGCCCGAAATTTTATTTATATAGGCTGATTTCGTCAAAAAAACTTGATTTCACGACCTACGGATATGGAGGAAACTAGACATTTTGCTTAATAAAATCAGTCCCCTAAAACAATATTTTAATTTTCATGAAATTTTTACACAGTAGTATATAAATACATACTGAGTAAAATTCGAAAAAAGAAATTATATATGTGTCCAGAAACTTTATTTTTATAGGCTTCAAAGAAATTGCTTTCGCGGGTGTATGAACTTAGCAAAAATTTAACATTTTGCTTATAAGGGACCCCAAAACACAATATTTTTTCATGAAATTTTGATCAGCAGTGTATAAATATATATTCTGTTATATAGTAAGAAGAAATTATGCATGTGCCATGAACTTTTACTTTTATAGGCTGACTTTGTCAGAAAAGATTTCGCGAAATCAATTTGATTTCTCCTTTTAGCTATACTGATGAAAATCCATCAGCCACTCCAAAAGAAATTGTGCAAATGTCATGTCTTCACCAAGGATAATGCTAATGGGATCCAGACCTAAAACAATATGTCCCCCTTCACTTTTGGTGAGGGAATATAATTGCAGATGAAAACTATTTGAAACAGTTTTATTATCTTTCCCAGAAAGTAGGTTTTTATCTTTCATGAATATTGCCTCTTAAAAATGAAACACCCAGCCATAAAAGCTTGAACACTCATGGTACTGAGTCACCAAAGGAACATTTCTGCCATATTATATTGAAATCAGTCCAGTGGCTTCTGACAAGATTTTAAAAGTTTTCTATATAGGGAATATTGGCCCTGCTGCCTGGCGGCCATGTTTTTTGATGAATCAGGGCTTGAACAATCTTGGTAGAAGGTCACCAAAGGAACTTTTCTGCCAAATTATATTGACATCGGTCAAGTGGTTTCTAACAAGATTTTTCTTTTTGTTTTTCTCTCTCTCTCTCTCTCTTTTGGTTGCCATGGCAACCAGAATTCTGCATTGATTCCAAATTCTTAAATAATTTTCAGTCAGTAGCACCCAAGGATCATTCCTGTGAAATTTGGTTAAAATTGGCTCAGTGGTTTAGGAGTCATTTAAAGAGGTGGAGGATGGTTAGTTGGACCATGACCAGGATGGATGGTGACCTATAACAGCAGCTCACCTAGAGACTTCGTCTCAGATAAGATAAGCTCTAAACTATGATATCTCCTTACTCAACTCATGAACTGATTTTGTTCAAATTTGTGCCAAGAGTTTTGTTGTTTAAAACTGAACATTTTAACCCTTGTCCTGCTGAAACCGGATATATCCTGCCTTTGCAAACAGTGAAGATCCAGATCAGTTGGCTTCTGAAGAAGCCAACTGATCTGGCTCTGCTCTGTTTGCTATTAAGTATGTAAATTTATATCAATAATCTGGATCAAGTCATCTGATTGGCTGAAATTAGAAGTGAGCATGGCATCTTAATTTATTCAGCACAACAAGGGTTAAGACATATATAGTACACTTTGTGCACTGCCTTTCCATTTAAGAAATGCTACTTATACTTTCAGGTCAGAGTGACCTACTTTTGGATCTGTACCAATTTGCAGCAAACAAAGAAAATTTGATTTTTGTACTATATTTTGTATTCATTTACACGCCAGTCTTTCCTTTAAAATACATTAGCACTGTATGTATGAAATTTTACAACCTGGTAACTCAGATGAAAGAAACATAATTGAACCAGTGAATGAAAAAAGCAATATTATATCGGCACCTTCAAGCATTTCAAATGAAAATTCAATTTCTGGAAGAAAAAGATAGCAACATGTTGGTATTGCATTTTCTATACCTCTAGATATGAAGGATTATCCTTCAAACACTTTGCTTATTTCTCCATGAAAACACACCATATTTGATCTAATTACCACACATGCCCCTGTAAGCACACAGGCAAGCAATTTTGTAGGCTTCAGATTGCAGTCTGTGCAATATTATCTACTTTTTTCTAACAGCATACTATGTTATGGGTACTCATCTGTTGCCTCGACAAGTTGAGGTAATTCGAATGAGAACCCACAACATATGCTTTTATAAAACCTCTCGAGGTAATTCTAATGAGTACCCACCATATAGGTTTAAATAAAGAAAATAAGAAGAAATATCGCATAAGAATCATTAAATATGCCCCTCAGGAAGTCCTCTACTAATACTCCTTTAAATTGTGCCCTTATAAGGAAACTGTTTTACTACAATTTTTCCGGTAGTTTTTTTTTTTTTAAAACTTAAGCACACAGTGCAGCAATTAGGATGAATATGGTATGTTGTGGGACTCATTAGAAGCACCACGATTCTAATGAGTACCCATAACATGTTTTCATGTAGTGATAAGAAAAATATTAACCCTGGTCCTGCTGAACCCGAATATGCCCTGCCTTTGCAAACAGTATACCGAAGCTTACATATACATGTATTAGGGTATCACATCTCAGGCCAAACTGACTGCATGCTGGGTGCGTGAGGATGATTTAAGGGAAATGGATACACATTCAGGAGAGACTACTCTGCCAAAGTTGTTTAACCCTTCTCATGCTGACTGAATTAAGATGCTATGCCCACTTCTAATATCCAGCCAATCAGATTACTTGATCTGGGTTTTTGATAGAAATTCACATATTTATTCACAAACAATGCAGATCCAGATCAGTTGGCTGATCTGGATCTACACTGTTCGCTAAGACAGGGCATGTCGTGTTCAGCAAGAGAAGGGTTAATTGCATTGAATGAATAGGGGTCTATTCTAAAAGGAAACAATCTGCGTCCCAAAGTTGTGAGCAAATTCTTTTATTTCTTATATTTTAGAGTAGACCCCCTTTCGGTAGGTTTGGCTGTGCTGGAAAACGATCAGCAAGTCGCAAAAAAAAAAAAAAAAAAAAAAAAAAAATAAATAAATAAATAAAAGCACTGCAAGCATAATACCCCACCATAGCAATTATTTGTTTATGTATTAAAGTTATTGTTGCGAAAATGTCTGGAAAGAAAATGACAGAGGGACAGATAACAATCCTAAACCAGATGTTGATAATATCAATGCATATAGCAAGTTTGGTTCAAATGCCTTGTTATTTACTCAAGTTATCATCCGGAAACAAAAATATGGGCGTGTCTCGGGCAGATAAGTCCGTAAAATATGTAACGAAATTTGCCCATTAGCAATTCCAAAACAGATCTTCTTAATGTCAATGCATATAGCAAGTTTGGTTAAAATCCCTTGTTATTTACTCAAGTTATCGTCCGGAAACGAAAATATGGGCGTGTCTCGGGCAGATAACTCTGTAAAAATTTTACGAAATTCGCCCATTAGCAATTCCAAACCAGATCTCGTTAATGTCAATATATATAGCAAGTTTGGTTAAAATCCCTGGTTATTTACTCAAGTTATCGTCCGGAAACAAATATATGGGCGTGTCTCGGGCAGTTACTCCGTAAAAAATTGACGAAATTTGCCCATTAGCAATACCAAACCAGATCTCGTTAATGTAAATTCATACAGCAAGTTTAGTTAAAATCCCTTGTTATTTACTCACGTTATTGTCCGGAAACGAAACTATGGGCGTGTCTCGGGCAGAAAACTCCGTAAAAATTTGACGAAATTTGCTCATTAGCAATTCCAAACCAGATCTACTTGTCAATCCATATAGCAAGTTTGGTTAAAATCCCTTGTTATTTACTCAAGTTATTGTCCGGAAATGAAAATATGGACGTGTCTCGGGCAGATAACTCTGTAAAAATTTGACAAAATTTGCCCATTAGCAATCCCAAACCAGATCACCACAATATCAATGCACGTACCAAGTTTGGCGTAAATCCATTGATGTTTATTCAAGTTATCATCCGGAAACGAAAAACGGACGGATGGACATACGACGGACAGACGGCAGACACACGGGCGTCCAACGTGAAACCATAATACCCACTCACTATTGTGTGGCGGGGTATAAAAATGGCAAAACAGTACCCCTGGTAGTCTCAATTTACAATAATTTTAGCCTTTATTAGACTGTCCAGTGTGTGGATATGGTATTTTTTTATTAACATTTTAGGGGACAAATACAAAATAACAGTACAAAATTATTCCTGTGGTACTTAAAGTTAAGCCATTCAAGTCCTAATCATAACTGCAGAAGACAACTTTTGTTTTCTTCTTAATTTTCAGGGGTAGGGATGAGGGCTGGATGGGAAAAGAGGGGGAGGTATTTGTCAGAGAAAATAAGGCTTGGATGGTTTTGACTTCAATCAACATGTATAAAATGTTGGCAGAATTGGTATGTGCAATGAATAAGTAGAGTTATTTATTTTTTCTTTTCTGCCAGTGTTCTTTGTAAGTTCATTTCCAGAAAAGGTTGAAGTCAAGTTTGAATCGCCAGGAATCTTGATCCTATGTTATTGTAAGACTAGAAAGGCAGTTTATTTTTTGATGATTAGAACAGAAGTCATGTTGATCTCCAGAAAGTAAGCAGCCTGGCAAATAACATGCTTCATTCAACCCTTAAAGTGTCTGTAAAATTGAAGCAAACAACATTCTCAAACATTTATTTTTGTTCATTATTCGAAGAATTTAAAACTTTGTCTGCTGCTGTTGTAATTGGTGCTTAATGTAGGGATCATACCAATATTAGGGTGGTGAGGACTGGAACCAGCAAAAAGTATGCTTCATAACAAGAGGACCATGATGGTCCTATATCGCTCACATGTGCAAATAGATTTGCATACTTACTATTGAAGTTTCATCCAAGTTCATTGCTTTATGATTTTTGTATAAATTTTATGTTCAAGAGTGACAATCAAAGTACTGGAAGTACTGAGAGGCAGGCAATTAGCTCACAATTCCTTTTGATCAAGAGTGACAATCAAAGTACTGGAAGTACTGAGAGGCAGGCAATTAGCTCACAATTCCTTTTGTTCAAGAGTGACAATCAAAGTACTGGAAGTACTGAGAGGCAGGCAATTAGCTCACAATTCCTTTTGTTCAAGAGTGACAATCAAAGTACTGGAAGTACTGAGAGACAGGCAATTAGCTCACAATTCCTTTTGTTCAAGAGTGACAATCAAAGTACTGGAAGTACTAGAGGCAGGCAATTAGCTCACAATTCCTTTTGTTCAAGAGTGACAATCAAAGTACTGGAAGTACTGAGAGGCAGGCAATTAGCTCACAATTCCTTTTGTTCAAGAGTGACAATCAAAGAACTGGAAGTACTGAGAGGCAGGCAATTAGCTCACAATTTCTTTTAGTTTGCAGTGCTTTTGCAGAAGGAGCCAATCTCTAAAATTTGATATCGTATGAAACCGGCTCCGGAAAGATGGCATTTGCAGCCGATAGGCAAGTACTTTTAATTCTAGTGATTACTGCTGAATTCCTGTTTTTTTTTTTTTTTTTTTTTTTTTTTTTTTCTGCAGAGAGTCTATTTTTACTGAGGGAACTAAACCACATGGAGGATGTAAAGACTTTGTTACAAAGAAATAGTTCCCCTTTTGATGTAAAGACTTTGTTGCAAAGAAATAGTTTCCCTTTTTAGATGTGGGGATACACTACACTACTCCCTGTAAATGAATTAATTTCCTTCGACTTATCTGACTGATGTTTTCAATCATCCATCGCAGAACATTGCACAACTTGTTTGACCATGAATTATTCATTTCCACAGTTTGGAAAAGCTTTCCAAACAATAATGTACCACAATTTTGTGATGTTGGATAACAAACAATCACAGATCCATTTTAAATTTAAGTAGTGTCAGAGTTGTTTTATTTGTTGTGTGCTGTACAAAAAATCCTGTAGATTAAGCAAACAGTGATGACCCTGATCAGATGCAGCACTAATTCTGTGGCATCTAATCTGGGTTTATACTGTTTGCCAATCCCAAAAGTACCTAATTTGGACACAAACAGTGGTGACCCTGATCAGACTCAGCATTCTGATCTGAGTCTACACCATTTACAAATGTCCGCAAAATGCCTTTGGACAGAACTATTTCAAATTTAGGGGGTGTCAGTTTTGTTTTGTTTGATGCAAGATTTTATATTATCATCAAATATTTTTCACGTTATAATATGAAATATACGTCTACGTCGCTCATTTTGGGGTCGGGACCAACTTTTGCGGTATTGACGCTGTTAGGCATTTTGCAAATTATTGTCAGTCTGGGAATTTCACACGAATTATTTTATACATTGTCAATTATAAACATGTCCCAGATTAGTAGAATGTAAAAATAAAGTTATTTCATCGCACCATCTAGTAATTAATTGACCCGGGAGAAGATCGGGACTAAATTTCGGCTTCTGCGGTATTGACGATGTCACGCATTGGCAAATGGTCAGGTGCGGGTTGCCATGAGAATTATTTTGGTCAATTTCATTTAAAAACATGTCATAAAATCAGAAAAATATAAAAATAAAGTTATTTCATTGCTCCGTGTAGTAAATAACCCGGGAGTAGGTCGGGACTAAATTTCTGCTTGTAATCGACTCGGATTTGCCTACTTGTTAATGTCACGTACATTTTAATTCCTTAACTAGTATTATGTTTTGTAACACATTAGCATATATGGGTTTTAAATTCATAAAAATATAAAACAAAATATAATAAAAGAAAATGTCAAAGACAAAACAAAATCATCTAATAAACAATCTTGTACAAAAAACTAAAGAAAATACCTAAAAAGTCCCTTATTTCAATTTGATTTCGGTCCCTGATTAGTCCCGATCTGTTCCCGGCGCAAATATTTACTAGACGGTGCGATGAAATAACTTTATTTTTATATTTTTTTCTGATCTGTGACATGTTTTTAATTGATATTGCATACAATATTTATTGTGGAATCCCCCCAACTGACCATAATTTGCTAAATGCTTGACATCGTCCATACCGCAACAGCCGAAATTTATTCCCGACCTATCCCGGGTCAATTATTTACTAGACGGTGCGATAAAATAACTTTACTTATACGTTTTTCTGATCTGTGACATGTTTTTAATTGACAATGTATAAAATAATTCGTGTGGAATCCCCAGACTGACAATAATTTGCAAAATGCCTGACATCGTCAATACCGCAAAAGTTGGTCCCGACCCCAAAATGAGCGACGTAGTCGTATATTTCATATTATAACATGAAAAATATTTGATAATAATATAAAATCATATATGCATTTTAAGAAGAGTCTATATTCTACTTATGATCCAAATTTCATCCCGATAGGTGCAAGTTTAGTGTTATTATTTGATTGTCCAAATTTACTCCCGACTTTTGGTCCCGACTCCCGACCTTTACTCCCGGCTTTTATAACCACCCCAAAAAATTGGATCAAGTAATCTGATTGGCTGAGAATTAGAAATGGGCGTGGCATCTTAATTTATTCAGCAGGACAAGGGTTTAATGTTTATTTGTTTGCATCATTTTTACAGACTTTCTATGAGGTGTCTTCGTCTTTTGTCGTTTGTTATCTTATTGCTGTGTTTGAATGGTCTGGCATTGTGATCAACACGGAGAAGATGGAGTTGGTTGCTTTGTTTTACATTGGTTTGTAATGTGTTGTCATTTTTTTGGCAGTGTCTAGACTCAGAGGCTAGAGTGCCGGTATCGGCATTCTAGCCAATAGGTCTAGAGTGCCGGCACCGGCACTCAAGCCAAGTCTAATAGGGCTGGCTAGAGTGCCGGTAAAATATATTTAAGTCTGTTATTTCCATCATCTGCCACCTAGAATCAAGATAAATGACTTAAAGTAACCATTCTGTTTGTTGTTTTCCTTTCCTTCCGTACTCAGACGCCATCTTGTAAGGCGGTAATACGTAGAAATGTAACGACTACTAATGCGGGACATTTTAGTGTTGGCTTATTATTATCAAAATAACAATAATGGAAATAAATTTATTATTATTATTATTATTTTCTTCCATATTATTGTTTGTACATAATGGAAATCGAACTTGAAACCAGTGTTTGTCGCGGTTGTAAAAATAATTATGGTGTGCTACAAACAACCTGTTACCTGATTGAGCGGTCAAACGACCTCAAAGACATCTTAAAGTTTAAAGATCCTATCGTCTTACATTATCACCGCAAACGCATCACACATGTGCACTTCAGAAGTCTTTGTAGTTTTCTACTCAAAACAAACAAAGCAATTATTTAAAATTACTTAATGCTGCCCCTAGAAAGTACTGATGTAGACTTTGTCATTGCCTCACGATGGCTCAAAGCCTTCACATAGGTAAAAAATTCGAAGACTTTTCTGCCTTCGAAAGCGCCAATTAAGAGCTATCAGAATGCAGAATGTGTTCAGTTCTGGAAGCGCGACAGCAGAACAATATTTGCAGCTCAGTCTCGATTACCGAAAAAGTCGCTGAAGCCTAGATTGAAATACTACGAGATCCGTTACCACTGCATCCAAGGCGGGAAGCCCTTCAAATCTAAGAGCACGGGAATGAGAGAACAGAGGTATGTATGTTTTTCGTCTGTTCATCTGTCTATCTGTCTGTCTTTCCGTCTGTCTGTCTGATTGTCTCAAATGACATAAGGTATACTAATGGTATTTATGTATAAATATTTATTTTTATGTATTTAGGTATATTTACGACATTTTTTTCCTTATTTTATTTTTATTAAGTTAAGTAAGAGCAGAGGTTTATTCAATTCCTTAAATATTAAGGTTCCTCTGTACAGTTTGCCGGAGAAAGGAAGATCATTGGACATTGACCGTCGGTTCCATCTCACGCATAGTCGTCGGACGAAACCATGCCCAAAGACGCCGCTGTAAGGTCTCTCTCGCCCGTTGTACCAGTAATGTGACTCTACAAACTGATCTTGAAGTGACATTGTAAAGGTATATGAACTAAGTCATGTACCCGCGAAAATTCTCGGTGGTTTTAAGACATTCTTTTGATGACACGGCTCACTCTCACATAATGATTCTCATCATTAAACATGACATTGAGATCATAATTACCGGGGAGTGAACTCATTAAATTGATCAATATTATCAATCAACGTAATTACCAAATGCGTCAGTGATTTTAAAGACCATACAATTTAGGATCTAATACTTGCAAAATAATAATAATAATAATAATAATAATAACATTGCGAGTTGCTAGTGTCCAATTTTAGCAGTTGTTGATATACATAGTTTCATAATCATGTGAAGTATTCTCCCTTGTGGCGGTTTTGCAGTTGTTGATATACTTAGTATACGTACCATGTGGAGTATTCTCCCCTCCAATATGGTGGATAATATATGTCAGGTAAATGTTTTCTTTATTTAATTCGTCTTTGGTATGATGCTATCTGGCGGATTATAGCTATCAGGTATTATATTACCGGCACTAGCCTGGCCACGTGGGAATGGCTAGAGTGCCGGTACCGGCACTTTAGCCACCGAGTCTAGAGTGCCGGTACCGGCACTCTAGCCTCTGAGTCTAAGGTGCCGGTACCGGCACTCTAGCCACTGTTTTTTTTTTTTTACCGGAGCTCTAGCCACTGCCTTTTTTTTTTCTCTTCCTCTATTCACTGTGAAAACTGTCATCATCCCATATGTGATAGGTAGAGACAATATTCACTGTAACAACTTTCATCATCCCATATGTGCTAGGTAGAGTCAATGATCACTGTAATAACCTTCACCATTGCATATGAGCTAGGTAGAGTCAATATCCACTGTGATAACCTTCACCATTGCATATGAGCTAGGTAGAGTAAATATCCACTGTTATAACCTTCATCATCTCGTATGTGCTAGGTAGAGTCACGAATCACTATAATAACCTTCATCATTGCTATGTGCTAGATAGAGTCAATAATCATTGAAATAACCATCACCTCATATAACCTCCATCATCCCATATGAGCTAGGCAGAGTCAATAATCAATGTCATAACCTTCCATTATCCCATATGTGCTAGGTAGCGTCAATATTCATTGCAATAACCTTCATCATCCTATATGTGCTAGGTAGTCACGAATCACTCTAATAACCTTCATCATTGCTATGTGCTAGATAGAGTCAATTATCACTGTAATAACTTCATCATCCCATATCTGATAGGTAAATGCAATATTCATTGCAACAACCTTCATCATCCCATATGTGCTAGGTAGTCAATACTCACTGTAACAACCTTCAACATCCATCAACATTTGACTTTTTAATACCTAGCACATATGGGATAATAGAAGTTGTCATAGTGAACACTGGCTCTACCTAGCACATAAGAGATTATGAAGATTGTTACAAAGAATACTTGGGGAACAGTTCAGGGAACCAAACATGTTGGCTTAAAAGTAGAAGCAAGACACATTCAGTATAAAATAATGAGAATTTATTAAATTGTACCTATATTGTTACAAGCAGATATACATACTGCAGAAAGAATATGTGGTACAGTACAGGGAACCAAACATTTTCCAAGTGAAAACCTAGACATACCAGCAAAATTGTGCAGCATTTTCATGCAGTCTGCATAATTGTTTACAACATTAATATGATACAGAAAATGAGAAAAGGGCCTTTATGGCATATGTTAACCATAAAGGCCCTGATCAACCTGTTCTGAATCTACCTACAGTCGAACCTAATTATCTCGAACATGCTTATTTCGAATTATCACTTATCTCAAAGTGAAAATCTGGTCCCTGTTTTAACATAAAACTATGACAACCGGTAACAAAATAATGTGGAAAAGAGGAGAAATTGCTCCAAATTTCTCCTCTTTTCCACAATATTTTCAGTATATCTCTATTTTCAGGAGTCAAATTACATATTCATTTGTGAACTGTGGTTGGTTGATTTATTTTTTTTCCCTCAATTTTGCAAATCTGATATGTCAAAATACGCATATCTCTAAGTATTTCAAAGAGTCCCTTGGTTTTTGAGATAACGAGAGTCAACTGTATGTGCAGGATTGGATTGTCTAATCCACAGTTGGCATTTAGGAAAATGTTTGTGATCCCACAATGCATCACAAAGAGGTTACATGTGTGTACAGGTCTACTGTACTGAAGCTGTAAGCATCTTAAAACAATGATACAGTAAGACACACATAAATAAGGCTTAACTCTTAATAATATGTCAAGTAAACCTGAAACATTCAACACACTAAATTTTTTTCTTTTCATTATTTTTCAGAGAAAATAAGGCTTGACATTTCATATGAATCATCTGCTAGGCCTTTTTGTAAAGGTGTTCTATAGCCTTGGGGCCATAAGGGCAGCTAGAGACCACCATGTTGGGCTACAGAACATGAAAGGTGGGGCCCAATTTGCTCCTTTCACAGGTGAAGCCTTTATTCACTCAAAAGAAACCCATTCACTACGGTAAATGTCCTAAAATTTCAAACACTTTATTCCATACTAAAATGTATTATGGCCTAAATTTTGCTTTTTATGCAACTGTTGCTTAAAATACTTAGTGGAATAGCAAACAATGTACAACCTGATCAGACTGCTCCTTTTGGAGCAGTCTGATCTGGGTCTGCAAGTGTTTGCATAAGTCATTTTGTCAGACGCTTTTGTGTTCGAAATTTTAGGACATTACCCTATTGGATAAAAAGACTTTTTCAGTTGATAGGGAGAGTTGGACACAGACTGGCAACCTCCCACACTGGAATCCAATGCTTTAACAGCTCAGCTAAGGCTCCCTGTTGCATTTTTGTTCTTAACGAAATGCTTTTTCTTTTATTTATAATATACAAGTTTCTAGAGACCTGTTTAGACGAGTATTTGGAGACAATTCATATTTCTCCAGGAAACAATAAATTGTGGGTATAACTGAGCCTTGCCATGCCAAAACATTTCTTTGGGCAGCCTGCACATCCACCCAGTCTGATCAGGGCCTTCACTGTCCACTAACAGAATCACTAGATACTATAGAATGAAAGATACTATAAAATGTTTGAATGATGAGCAACTTACAGAGTAACCACAAATGTATATTTTCATGGAGAAATATCCCAGTAGGCCTACCATCATCAAATATTCCTTCTAAACAAGTCCCATGAAATTTCAGTAAATGCTTATAATTTGGGAACACTATTTCTCACATTCATAATCTGAGCACCTGGCTCATAAAACTTTTTTCATGCTCCCTTGAGCATGAATCTTAAGCACTTGGCTCTCTCGCCAGATGTCACAAATGAGAACTTACTTTTTCAATTATGGTATCAATTCTTCCCAAATACAATTATTACTACTTCAAAATGTTCATTTATTCATGAAAATATATTTGTTCTAAGCTACCAAATTAATTCCATCCTCTACACACAGTCTATAAATTATAACCACCTTTTCTGCCTGATTTTAATGACTTAAACAAAAAAATAATTATTTCATGACCCAATCTGGAAAAGCCACAGATCCAGATAAGAGTAGTATCCACATAAATACATGTCGTTTTCTTATTTCTCAATGAAAACATATGTTATGGGTACTCATTAGAAATGCCTCACTGGGGCACTTCTAATGAGTACCAACATCATATGTTTCTGTGGAGAAATTAAAAATTATCAGTATATTTTGAGTAAGAAGAGTTCCTTACCTGAGGTTATGAAATCTTAACTAATTCAATATGACACTTTGTGCACAAACAATTTTATGCTTAAAGCAACATGTTTTTTTCAACACCACAGAGAGTCACAATTTTAAAGAAGGACTACTTCTACAAACTAAACAATTACCGTGAATATCATATCATGAAACAATCTGCGGCATGAGAACAGTCATTGATCTGAGAAGCCTGCTCACTGTTTTTATTATCATTCACATTTAGCATGCTTAAGGGGACTATAATATATACTTGGCAGATTTTCTGGCATTTTTGACAAGGGAGATAATTTTTGTGACTTCCTGTATGCTTTTCCGCACACAAATCACATTCTGACGAGGGATCTACTCTGAAAGGGATGAATTCTTTTCTTTTTGAGTTGACCCCCTTTCAAACAATCTGAGCAGAGTTGCCTTTTAAGAAAGAAACAACAATGTGGAGAGAGTTGCTCAAAAGGGAGCAAATTCTTTCCTTTTAGAGTAGCCCCCTCTTCAGAAGGAAGGCAATAACAATTTTGATGTTGGCTTCTTGAAAGTACACCTATTCCCCTTATATGGTCTGCAGATACCTTATGATGTGCACTCAGCAAAGACTTGAATCAGTCTGGGCATCAATGCTGGGCCACAGGTCCAGTCTTGTCCACCCATAAAAGATTTGGATCCTTTAGCTATCTGCAAAAGGCCAGCAGAGACTTGGATCAGAGAGCCGATGCCAATGAGTCTAATACAGCATAAGATAGTTCACATGAAAAGACTCATAAAAGACAATATAAACATGGGAAGCTACATAAATGATAAAATGTAACATACAACATTAGGCTAGACCTACAATGTTTACTTAGGATGTCAGTCCAAATACTTAAAATAAATATAGTACATCCTCATTGAACTGAGCAATGTTTAAGGTTGATCTGAGAATGCACTGTCTGCACACAATCAAAATATCTTCTTTTCGTAAGGCTCACACACTGATGTAGGCCAATACAGAAGAATGCATGCTATATGAAAGAACCTGTACAAACAGCAGAACCCCAGACCAGCCTGTTCATGTGCAGTCTGGTCAATGGCAGCATAGCTTCAGATAAGGCACTTTTTTCAACTGAAAAGTATTGATATTTTTCATATTTCTCCACAAAAACTTATGTTATGGGTACTCATTAGAAGTGCCTCATTGAGGCGCTTCTAATGAGTACCCACAACATATATTTTCACATAGAAATGAGAAAAAATATTAGGTGGATACATCTCCTTAACTGGTACTATGGCCGGTGGTTACAGTTTTCTGTGTGAAACTCTACAATCCAATATGAACCATAATATGAGAAAATAGACCATATGATCAGTGAATTTAGATCAACATCCTACCATCTGATCTGTCTTTTCTGTCTGTCTAGAGAAGTCTTGAAGGTATATCATCTCATGATTTTGGATCAAATATCATATTTACCCTAAATATTGGGACAAACAGGCCTAATCAATGTAGACCTGAATCATATGCTGCAGAACATGTTTGCCACTCATCCAGCAGGACAGGCAGTACTAGACATATGACCAGAGGGTCACATATACCCCTGGCTGGTGCATATCCATCCACAGGCTTTGAGAATATAACATCTTAAAAACTTTGACACATATGTCCACTAAAACTATGGAGGGGCAAAATGAACATATGTAAACATACAAACGACGAACAGAGAAGTATGCCAGGGATATCAAGTTGAGTGTTCAAAGTTTATGACCAGTATGGTAAAGAATTAAGGTGTTTGAATATTTAGGGTAAATATAGTAAGAAAACAAATTACTCTTATCTGTAGTGCAGTGTCCAATCTAACACTATAATGTATAATAATTCAACATTTACAAAATCAAGTGATATGTTAATATAGAAGAAATAAATGAAAAAAAAAGAGAATATTTCTATATCTAGGGATATCTACATGATAAAATAACTGAAAAAAATATACTAAGTATTTAAAAGTTTAGTAACAATACATTCATGATCATTCAATGATTTTTGACAACTGGCTTCTATTTTCAACAGTTCCTATTATCACAAACTACATACTGGTCAGGTAAGTAATAAACATGTATACGCTGGTACAAATTTGTACACTATGAAAGTTACTACTTATCCATTCTTTTACAGTATGTATCTATCTTTCCCTTCATCCATTCTTCCATAGCACCAGATAACACACATTTTTTTCAGCAAAAAGTACTTCTTTTCTTATTTCTCTATGAAAAACAAATAATTGGGCTACTCATTAGACCCAGCAAACAGAAAACTTCGCAGGAACATCATTACAATGCTGCTGCAATGTCACCACATTACCGCCACATTGTAACAATGTTGTTGCAATGTTGTTGCAATGTTGTGTGTTTACTGGGGAAATGCCTATAACATTTTCATGAGAAAATCAGAAAAATAATTTTCTGGGCCCAATTATTCAAAGCTAACGACATTGTTAGTTAACGATTCCTTAAAATTTACATCAAGTGATACGCAAATATGCTGAAATTTTTTGCTGAAAAAATGTGAGTAGCTTTTGCAGTGCAAGCTACTCACATTTTTTCAGCAAAACATATAAGAATATTGTATATTGAATCCGCTAAAACAGTTAACGAAATGACCCTTAACGAGCTCGTTAAGCTAACAACGCTTTGAACGACGGGGCCCTGGATATTCCCCTTAATACCTAGAGCTATGATTCTTTATTTTCTCCCATTCAGTTGCACTTGGTGTTTCCTTTCAACTTTTTAAGTCTTTTCTTTCATTCTTTGGATCCAATCTGTACACATTTTTTCTGATTCTTCCATCCTTTTGATTTTCTTCTTTTCTTTTCTTGCCTACCTTGAACATGTTATTTTCTCCCATATATACTTATCATCTACTCTGCTCATATATCTCCTCTAACATTTGTACAATTATTTATTTTATATATTCTCTCACACTTCACTGCCTTTGTCTCCTACCATATTTGCCCTAAGTACTGGGACAAACTGGCCAGAGCAAACTGTGTAGATCCAGATCAGATGCTGCAGAATGCAATGTCTCATCAGGGTCAGCATTGTTTGCCATTCATCCAGTGTTTTTAGACACATCATCAGGTAGTTAAATAGACCTGTTCAAATTTAAAGTCAAGTATGGCAATATTTGGCATAAAATACTGTCCTAATATTTAGGGTAAAATTTAGTATAAGGTTTTTCATTGCTATCATACTAATGTTTCAAACATTTACTTTACCAGTCAGCTTCGTTGTTTTTAGTATTCACTATCTAAATGACTCTTTCCCCTCAGAACACATTTCTTACAAGTGTGTATGAGAAAAATCTTTACCAGCATGGCAAACAGTACTGATCTTGACGGGATGGCCTATTATAAGCTGTCTCATCTGGATCTAAACTGTTGCCATATCTGTTGGATTAAAGGGTTTAATATTCATTCCAATTACCTAACATAGCAGTTTAATATTTATTCCCAGTTACATAGCATGGAATTAGCTACTTCTTCACAGACACTATTTTATTTGATTCCTGATTTGTTCTACAAAAATGTGCTATGAGCTATGAGAGTGCTTAAAACTTTCCAAATATAGTCATCAAACACACCCTGATATAATAACAGGCAAGCTTGTAAATGACACTGATAACATTAGAATAAGTTGAATAAGACCTCACAAAACATTCAGCATATTATTTTAATTTTCTACAGGACATTATCCCAAAATAGAACAGCTAAATTTTCTTGGAGTACTTTTCTCACAAAGTTTGAGGGGAATACATACGTTTTCAGATGAGGTAACTCTGTAAAAATTGTTTTTGACTCCCGTCTGAAAAGGATCTACTCTAAAAGGAAAGAATTTGCTCCCCTTGGGAGCAAATTCTTTCCTTCCAGAGTAGACCCCTTTTCAGAAGGGGATTCATGTACAGATCCAGAAAACAGTGGTCACAAAGTTGTCACCCTTGTAAGAAATGGCATAAATGTACAAGTGTATGAAGTCCATTTAGTTTTGTATATCATTTCCAACATTATATATGGTAACTACATCAGCCATTTCTCACTTCTTATGATGCGATAAAATCAGAGAAATGCTAGCCACCATTTATAATAGGCAACTATTTCTCCCACCTTTGCCTATATGAGATGGGCTTTTTGCCCATGTGAGAAAATTGGGCAAAAAGCCTATCTCACATGTCCACGTGATTCCTAGGAACAAACCACTTAAAGGTGGGTGAAAAAGAATCCATCATGAGCCAGTCCATGCAGGATAGGGAAATCTCACCCTCGGGGTAGGAATTTCAACCACGGACTCGACAAGCCTTGTTCAGGGTTGAAATTCCTACCCTTTGGGTGAGATTTCCCTATCCTGCATGGACAATCGTGATGGAGGGTGAGATTTCCCTATCCTGTATGGACACTCATGACGGATTCTTATAATCTTACTATGGGGCTTTGCATACAACAAAACTGTTAGGAAGGGATAATATATACTGATCTCTCTCTCTATAACATGGTTTGTTTGATCCATAATCATGTTTAGCTCATTGTATGACTACACCACCAATTGACATACTGTAAATATTACATTTGATCATGATCATATAATCTCTGGTAATCTGAAATACCAACATAAAACACAATTTAGGGGCCATCAAAACCTAAACAAAAGATCATGTAGGAAAAATAAACTGTCAAGCTTCCAGACAGATTTTTCTTATAAGTGACACAAAACTTATCTTCTGAGACATCAGTTGACCTATTTTTATAACCAGTTTCTAAGTAGATTTTAGTACATGTATTTAAGGATGCACAAAGAAGAAAAAGCACCCAATAAATTTTATCACTAAAATACCATGTTTACCATAAGTATTGGGACAGACATGGCTTAGCAAACAGTGTAGACCCAGATCAGATGCTGCAGAAGTGATACCCGATCAAGTCTATATCCAGCTGTTCTTAGACATATAAAAGGGTAAAGTAAATAACCTTTCCAAGGAATAATGATCTCCCAATATTTAGGGTAAATAAGATAATAAGTTATCATAAAGCCCTGGTTACATACAAGAACAATGAGTCACAATGAGAGATGATGTACCTTTGAATATGTACATGAAGTGAAGACGTAGATCAGCCTGTGCATTATCAAAATGAGATCAAACTCTTTGCTGTTCATCACGAAAACATATCTATACAATTTTGATGCCCTTAAACCCCACTTTTATACAGTAAAACTTGGGTTTACAGGGGTATACATTATTTTGCTTATTTTGCTAAAAACATAGATTGTGGGGGCTCATTAGAACCACCTCACAGAGGCAGTTCTAATGAGTACCCACAATCTATGTTTTGAGCAGGATTATGAAAAATGTTTGTTTTTTTTTTTCTGAAAATTTTCATTTTTTGGAAGTAAAATTTTCAGTATATTTAAATAGGCATGTTTTCATAATGTACCTGAAGAAGGATATGACTACTATTGACTAGTGCAGGTTGATCACACCCTTTGCTGGGAAGACATATCAAGATACATTTTCTCAAACTGCAGCTCAAAATGATTATGCAGTATCAAAGCATGATGATGATGATGAATACAAAGTTTATCTCCAATGAACACATTTTAGGCCATTACAGGACAAGAATTACATTAAGGACAATAGAACTGGAGGCCAAGAAATGGAGTTGCTATTTAAAGCCCAAACCAGTTTGCACCCAACACCAAAACTAGACTGGCTACTCTGATCAGTGTTTTGATGGTATGCATCCCTGTTACAGATTAATCCTTAACACACTAAACACAACTACAGCAGATGACATTTTGATTTTCCTGTATTTTTCAGAGAGAATAAGGCTTGATATTTCATGTGAATTGTCATGAAATGCCAAGTCTTATTTTTTCTGAGAAATAATAAAAAAAAAATAGAATGTTATCTGCTGCAATTTTGCTAGGTGGTTTAAGGGTTAAGAAAGCTATCCTTATAGCTATTTTTCTTAATGAGATTTGTAAACTTGTCCAAACACTATGCTTTTAATGTATTAATTTCATAATAGAAGGATCAGTCAACCAATCAGCTCCTAGCAAACAATGTTACAGAGTGGGCCATGTACTTTAATGGAAGAAGAAGAAGACTGGTCCAAAGTCTTGCAGTTACTGTATTGATTTTCATAGTAAAAGCACCTTAAACCAGTCAACCATTTGTGACAGACTGGTCCAAAACCTTGTTGTTAATGGATTATTTTTCATAGTAAAAGCAACTTCAACCAATCAACCTCAAAGCTCATCCAGTACTCTTCTCCTCTTGACATAAAACACATAATTTATTTTAGTTCTTTTTGCATTATAATCAACTGGTTATCCATAGCTCTATATAAGGGCAGTATCCAGATAATTATATATATTTTTTTTATTTCTCCTCAAAAATACATGTAGTGGATACTCATTAGAAGTGCCTCAAATGAGTACCCACAACATATGTTTGCACGGAGAATTAAGAAAATACCTAATTTTTTAGTCAACAAAAAAGCAGCTTATCAAAAGCTATGCTATTAGACAAACTTTTAACCCTTTAAAGTGCTAAGCAAAATTGTAGCAGATGACATTCTAATATTCTTTTTTTTTTTTTTTCAGAGAAAATAAGGCTTGGCATTTCATGTGAATTATTGGCAAGGCAGATGATTAACATGAAATGTCAAGCCTTATTTCCTCCAAAAAATAATAATAAAAATTTTTAACTGTATTCTGCAGCAGTTGTTTTTTGTTTGAAGTTGAGTTTTATGGCCCAGTCAACATTGTTAAGGTCATGTTGAGCCGGCTGCTGCAGTTGTGATTAGCAGTTTAAGGATTAATATTATTTTGTTTTGAGACAGGACAATCATATTAAAACATCTTATGCTCGTTTTCATATAAAAAGCGGGGTCATATGCAACAACATTTAGATTATGAAGGTCCTATTATACACTCTCTGCAACACCGGTAACAAATTTCTTCCCATTCCAAAGTGTTTTGTACTGTTCTGGTAATGGATATTCTTCCTGTAATAAAGAGAAAAACATTATGAAAACATGCCTATTCAAATATAAAGAAAATTTCGCCTCCAAAAACTGAAAATTTTCAGATAAAAAAAACTCTGACATTTTTCATATTTCTGCTCAAAACATAGATTATGGGCACTCATTAGAACTGCCTCTGTGAGGCAGTTCTAACAAATACCCACAATCTTTTTTTTTGAGCAAAAATAAGAAAAATAATATATACCCCTGTAAACCCCAGTTTTATTATATAAAAGTGGGGTTTTAGGGGGTCAAAATTATATAGGCATGTTTTTGTAATGTAAAAATCGTAAAATCCACATTTAAGGAAACAGATATTAACAATCACTGTATTTAGCCTAAGTATTTGGGCAGCTAACTCCTCACCATACTTATTCTAAAATTTGAACAAGTCCTTTTTACTATGTGTTGATGGGTTCAAAAACTGCTGGATGAGTGGCAAACAGTGTAGACCCTGATTGGACATCATGTTCTGTGGTATCTGATCTCGTTCTACACTGGTTTGCTTAGGCCTGTATGTCCATTTCATTTAGTTGGAGCTCTACTGCCCAGTCAACACTGTTAGTCATGCTGAGCTGGTCAGTTAACCTACTCAAACTTTTTCTGTGCAGGTTTAGTCCTCTAAGCAAGTTAACCATAATATTGTGCAAACACTTAACTGATAACAGCAGAAGGGGGAGAATGACATAGAAATGATTACATGATCAATATCCATGAAGGTTGTTGCTGAGCTGGGATTTGAACTTGTGACCCCAGTATCTGCAGTCAGATATACTACCAACTGCACTATGGGGCCCAGCTGTCTGTCCGAACACTTAGGGTAACCATGGTATTTATACAAGTCTATATAAGTAGATGATCACTTAATGCGTAGCACACCGGTATTTTTTTTTTTTTTTTTTATTTTAGACTGAAAACAGGTTTTGACATTTCATGCAAACTGTCTCCAATGGAAACAATTTGCATGAAATATCCAATCCAGTTTTCAGGGAAAAATAAGAAAAATATCACCAATTTGTCCTCTGCTGAATTAGAATCAAAGATGATATATTTTTCATATTTTCATCAGAAGATAGGATTTGATACTTCATGCAAGCAAACTGCCTCCTTAGAGACTATGTCCAAGAAATGTCCAACCCTATTTATTGGTAAGGGAATATTTCATTTCGTCTACTTGTGTGCTGGCTGTGTGCTGGTGACATGTGAGAAAATGCTAGTTTTCTTATTGTACACCTCAAATATTTAATCCTTGGTATCATATTTATGCCTAAATTAGTAGGCTGAAATTGAGTTATATACAGGAATGTGGGCTTGATGTTTTTTAAATCATCTCCTTACCTAAAAAATCAAATAAAAGAAACTTGATCTTTAAATAAGAAAAAAAAATTGCAAACAAACTTTAATAGAGAACAATCAACAATGTTTAATTGATATGAAAACTCTGCCATGAAAGAGCGTGGTAATTTGGTAAAAACAAGTTCCAAAGGAACAAGTTTTTTGCTGGATTATCCATGCTCCTGAGTGACAGATTTTTTATACAAAGCAAACACTGTTCATTATTCAATTATTTATATACCTTGCTAGTACTGCTGATTTGAAAGTGCCACAAAAGTGTTTTAACTTGAGTTGCAGAAAACAAACAACCTAAGAATACGGCGTTATGTAGTCCATTCATCAATAATGTTGATGTCACTTCATGATGTAGCATCAACAGTTCCATGATGATATGGTAATGTCTTTCATTTGGTCAGGTTAATGTCCTGTTTGGCAGCTAAGAACTCTACGCGAAATGCAGTAACGTGGGAAGCAGTCTATAAAAACAGTTCTGACATTGTGAAATAATTCACAAGTTGCTGCTATCATATCATCACACTGAATTATAGAAAATAACAGAAATCACTATTTACTTCACTGCTAGGTATATAATAAACAAAATTACTAACTTAAAGAAAGGAAATCTCAAACTACTTACAAAGTCTCCATCATCTTTGGGCACTAGTATGTTCATTTCTGAAGATTTTGCTGTTACTATTTCTGCCTCCAGGGCATCTTTACTCAAGTACATCTGACAGCCATCCGTTTTATCTATACTAACTGTAGGACACTTTCCAAACACCTGAAACACAATGTCATGCATGTACATGAATTTATGAACACAACAGCCTAACTCAGGTTAGTCCATCATATGGGCTACATTAAACGAAAAAGTGCCTTTGACCATGGACAAAATGTGCCGATTCACATCATCCTGTGTATGTGCAAGATCTCATCCGGGCCTTTGCTCTCCATTGAGACATTCTATAGTATCAAATGATTTATTCTGTTAACGGACAGCAAAGGCCCTGATCAGTGCTTGGATGTGCAGGCTGATCTAGGCCTTTGCTGTCCGTATATGCCCAAAGACACATTTTCATATTGCACAGCCCATATAAACAATTTTTAAGTCTGTGTTTGTTTGCGTTGAGGTTTTATGGCCCAGTGAACCCAATGGGGTCATGTCGAGCGCGATCAGTTTACCTCACCACACGTTTTCTGGGCAGGCATAGTCCTCTAAGCATTTAACCAGTATTGTGCACATTCTTTCGACAGAAAGATTTATTCTGTTAGCAGACAGCAAAGGCCCTTATCAGACTGCATGGATGTGCAGGTTGATATGGGCTTTTGCTGTCTGTATATGCCCAAAGACACGTTTTCACATAGCACAGCCCAGATAAACAATTTTTAAGTCTGTGACATTGACTTCAAGATCACTAAGCGGGATGGAGTTTGTATAGCATAAAATTTAGGACCAGCTTCTAACAACTGTCCGAGTATTAACTTAATCCATGCTGGACATTTAGGGAGTCATGGGTCTTTAAATACATTAATACAAAAAGAACATCAACATCAGAGCTCTAGATAAGGTGTTTTTCTACCTAAAAATAAACTTTTCTTACTTCTCCAATATATGGTATGGCTACTTTTTAGAACAATCTCTGTGTACCACAATATATGTTTTTGTGGAGAAATGAAAAGCTGGGTGCTTCTCAGGAGTACACTCAACAACCTCCTTAAAGAGAAATTTCCAGTGCGTACCAACAAGGCTCAGTTGGATGCTCATCCAACTGGTGATCAGGAGGTTGCGGGTTTTACCTCCGTCAGGATGGCAACTTTCTTTTGTGGAGATTGATCATGAATTTTTTTCTACGGTCATTTTCTCACTTCCACTGATTCAAGAAGGGCAATTGTCAGTTTCTGGCGAAAGAATGTTAATGGTTAACCGCTTAGAGGACTAAGCCTGCCCAGTATAAGTGTGGTTAGGTAAACTGATCAAGCTGGACTTACACCACTGGGTTGACTGGGCCATAAAACCTCAACACAAACAAAGCATACAAACGAGGTCTGTTTTAGTGCAAAACTAATAAAGTTGTCCTAATTATCATCAAAATCATTGTCTTATCTGGACCTATGAACAGACAGTTGATTGAATAACGCAGTTACAGATGCTGACCTGAACCATCCCACTCACACAAAGTTAACCCTTAAAGTGCTAATCACAAGAGCAGTTGATTACATCATGATTTTTTTTCTATTTTTCCGAGAAAATAAGGCTTGACATTTCATATGCAGGTGCAGATGTTTCACAAAAAATGGCAAGCCTTATTTTCTTGGAAAAATAATAATAAAAATACAATTTAGAATGTAACAACTTTGCTAAGAGCCTTAAAGGTTAACATCTACAGAAGACTTAACACTTGTCATGCAGAATAAATTAAGAAGCCACGCCCACATCTAATTGTCAGCCAATCAGATTACTCAATACAGGTTTTTGTTCCAAATTCACATACTGTATGTCAAACAGTGCAGATCCAGAATAGTTGGCTTCTTCAGAAGCCAACTGATCTGGATCTACCTGTTTGCAAAGACAGGGCATATCCAGGTCCAGCATGACCAGGGTCAATAACCCCTAAAGCTCAACTCTGAACAGCAGAATACAACATTCCCTGGGCTCTTTTTGCAGTATAATTTAGAAAATAAAAGATACAATTTAGTATGTAAAACTTTGCTAAACGCCAGCCAATCAGCATACTTGATCCAGGTTATTGATACAAATTCAAATACTGAGTGGCAAACAGTGCAGGTCCAGATCATTTGGCTTCTTCAGAAGTCAACTGATCTTGATCTACACTGTTTGCAAAAGCAGGGCATACCCGGCACCAGCAGGACAAGGCTTAAAGCTCAAATCGGAACAGCAGTATACAACAGTCTTATTATTTTTTGTCATTATTACATGCATTATTATTTTTCAGAAAAATATAAGGCTTGTCATTTCATATGAATTGTCATTCTGGCAGACAATTCACATGAATGTCAAGCATTACTTTCTCTGAACAAGCGCTCCACCAAGCGGGGCATTATACGTCCGTGGCAAGTTATAAGATGTAGCACATAAACTGGCTCCTGTATAATTCAGTGCTCCGGATATAAACTGTAAGTGGAATTACAAAAAAAAAAATTTCAAAATTTTCATTGGGGCATAGCTCTGCTGATATTTGGTGAACTGTAACCTAAGGGTCCAAGCTGGGCCAGAAATTAAGGGAGAAGTGTTCTCCCTCCTGGGAAAATAGGGAGAAGTTTGCTGCTTCTAGGGAGAAGTGCTTTCAGACGGAGGACACATGGCAGAAGCATGGCTATATGAGCCTAAGGCTGATTTGTTTTTCCTATACTTCAATATCAGAGCAAACAATAACAAAACAAAAATAAACAACCCCCCCTAAAAAAAAAAATGCTGCAAAAAAATTTTTTGTAAACCTTTAACTTGTTTTATACTGATTTTATTTTTTCTTCTTCAAGGGAGCCTATTCAGAAGAGTATTAAAAAAAACAAAACTCCAAAAAGAATTATGTTAAGTTTTGATATTAGTCAAGCTTCTTGATTCTGTATCATTTTTGTTTGTTTCTTTGATTTGGGCTTAACGTCGCTTTCAACAATCTTTCAGTCATATCGCGACGGTGTCTGGATGTGGCAGGGAGCTCAATGCTCTCTTTTAGAGTGCTGCCTCACTGAAATATCACGCCCCAGACACTTTGACATGATATTCCACCCAGTCACATTATACTGACACTGAGTTGACCAGTTCCGATTCCTAGCTCTACTTTCTTAATGCTGAGCGCCAAGCGAAAGAGCAGCTAGTACCATTTTTAAAGTCTTTGATATGACCCAGCAGGGGATCGAACCCGCAACCTCCCGGTCACAAAGCGGATGCTCTACCACTGAGCCACTGTGCCGGTCTCTGCATCATTTAATAAATGTATTTATAAAGATTTAATAATGGCAACATTTACTTGCAAATCTAATAAAAGAAGATGTAAAAAAAAAAAATAAAAAAAAAATAAAAAAATAAATAAATAACTTGCCCATATGGCCATAATTTTAGTTACTTGCAAAAAATATACCTATTATAAAATAAAACTTGCTTACTATTAGCTCTAAACAATATGCTACGAAACGTTTACCAAAACTTTCATAGGGGCATAACTCTGCCAATATTTGGTGTACTGTGACCTCGAAATAATATGCGCTGTTCAACATCATCATTTAATTATTTATGAAGTTTCAGCTTGATCGGATGTAAACTGTTGGAGGATTTAGCCGGAAACAAAAAATTAATAGAAATTTTCAAAGGGGTTTAACTCTGCTAATATTTGGTGGACTGTAACCTTGAAATAATATGGGCTGCTCCACATCATGGTCTAACTACAAATCAAGTTTCAGCTTGATCGGATGTAAACTGTAAGAGGAGTTAGCCGGAAACGAAAAGTTTACAATAATTTTCAAAGGGGCATAACTCTGCCAATATTTGGTGCACTGTAACCTCGAAATAATATGTGCTGCTCCACATCATCATGTAACTATTTATGAAGTTTCAGCTTGATCGGATGTAAACTGTAGGAGGATTTAGCCAGAAATGAAAACTTAACAGAAATTTTCAAAGGGGTATAACTCTGCTAATATTTGGTGGACTGTAACCCTGAAACAATTTGCGCTGCTCCACATCATGGTCTAACTACAAATCAAGTTTCAGCTTGATCGGGTGTAAACTGTAGGAGGAATTAGAAGGAAACGAAAAGTTTACAGAAATTTTCAAAGGGGCATAAGTCTGTTAATATTTGGTGGACTGTAACCTCGAAATAATATGCACTGCTCCACATTATGGTCTAACTATAAATGAAGTTTCAGCTTGATTGAATGTAAAATGTAGGAGGAGTTAACCGGAAATGAAAAGTTTACAGAAATTTTCAAAGGGACATAACTCTCTGCAAACATTTGGTGGACTGTAACCCCAAAACAATATGCGCTGCTCCACATCATGGTCTAACTATATACCAAGTTTCAGCTTGATCGGATGTAAACTGTAGGAGGAGTAAGCCGGAAACAAAAAAGTTTACGGACGGACGGACGGACGCCATACCCCATAACATAATACGTCCCGTTTTTCAAACGGGCGTATAAAAAGAAGGAATATTATCTGCTGCCATGTTACATGACCTCAAACTGAGAAAGGGAGATAACTCTTACCTGAGCTTGAATACTTTGACAGTTAACAAATTCTATAGAAGACACCACAGCATCGAAGGCAATAGCTACTTTTTTGCAACTATCTGGAAAACATATTGAAACAAAATACATATAAACAATATAGTACATGTACATGAATTCAGTGCAACAACCAGCTCCACATAGGCAGTCTATAGTCAGCAGAGCTGGCACTGATAGAAGTTTTTGCCTGCCTATCAATATATCAAACAAGAATATTATACTATACATCAGTACTGTGCAATATTTAACCCTTAAAATGTCAAGCAAAATTTGAAGGAGAGAATAACCATAGAAAATATTTCATGAGAAATCTCCATGAAAGAATGTTGCCGGACCTGGCAGGGATCAAACCCATGACATTCTGATCACCAGTCGGACATGCATCGGACAGAGCCACCAAGGTTGGTCTACATCACAGTAGTGGTCCTTTTCTTACAACATAATGTTTTAATGTTTTATTCATTATACCTGCAGTCCACGCAAGCTACAGACTATAGGAGGACTCCCATGTACATGGTTGCCCTGAAATGTCAACATATGAGCCACAGGGCCTGAAAATTAACCTTGTGCACCCAGCAAAGATTTAAATCATTTGTGCAGTCTGATCAAAATCTTCACTGGGCTCATTCTGGATAACCAAGGATGCAAAGTTTCTTCATGCTGTCAACAACGACTCTGATCAGACATCATGGATGTGCAGGCTGATTAGAATCTCCATTGGGTGCACATGTTGCATAGCAACAGATAAGGCACTTTTTTATCTGAAAAATGCTGATATCTTTCTTATTTCTTCATGAAAACATATGTTATGGGTACTCATTAGAAGCGCCTCTGTGAGGCACTTGTAATGAGTACCCACAACATATGTTTTCTTGGAGAAATAAGAAAAATATCATGTGGATACCCCCTCTTATCTGTAGTTATGATGTTGGAGGGTACGTTTTCTCACATTGTGGCTCAAATGTATCAAGCATGATGACCCACTCACCTAGAGTAATTGAGTTAATTTTGCCTTTAATCTGTAATGTGCTATCCTCACATTTGTACATGTACACCGTCTGCTTCAAATTAGTATCATCTATTACCATAGTCTTGTTACCAATTTGATACTCCTGAAAGAGAAGGCTAATGCTTAGCACTCAGGGTAAAATTTTCAGCTCACATATTAAAATATTTTCCTGTTTTTCCCAGAAAACAGGGTTTGACATTTCTTCATTTGTAAATTGACTGGAAGCTTAACTTACAATGACCCATTTCTTCATTTGAAATTGTAGGACTAGATGCTTAACTTACAATGACCCATTTCTTCATTTGTAATTAAAGGACTGAAAGCTTAACTGACAATGACCCATTTTTTTATTTGTAATTTGAGGACTGAAAGCTTAACTTAAAATGGCCCATTTCTTCATTTTTAATTTGAGGACTGAAAGCTAAACTTACAATGACCCATTTATTCATCTGTAATTAAAGGACTGGAGGCTTAACTTCCAATGACCCATTTCTTCATTTGTAATTAAAGGGCTGGAAGCTTAACTTACAATGACACATTTCTTCATTATAATTTGATGACTGGAAGCTTAACTGATAATAACTCATTTCTTCATTGCAATTTGAGGACTAGAAGCTTAACTAACAATGATCCATTTCTTTATTGTAATTTGATGACTGGAAGCTTAACTTACAATGATCCATTTCTTCATTTGTAATTTGAGGACTGGAAGCTTAACTTACAATGACCCATTTCTTCATTGTAATTTGAGAACTTGAAGCTTAACTTACAATGACCCATTTCTTCATTGTAAATTGATGACTGGAAGCTTAACTTACAATGACCCATTTCTTCATTTGAAATTAAAGGGCTGGAAGTTTAACTTACAATGACTCGTTTCTTCATTTTTAATTAAAGGACTGGAAGCTTATCTTACAATGTGACCCATTTCTTTATTGTAATTAAAGGACTGGAAGCTTAACTTACTAGGACCAATTTCTACATTGTAATTTGAGGACTGGAAGCTTATCTTATAATGATACATTGTTTGTTTGTGTTGAGGTTTTACGGCCCAGTCAACCCAATGGGGTCATGTCGAGCGCGGTCAGTTTACCTAACCACACGTTTACTGGGCAGGCTTAGTCCTCTAAGCGGTTAACCAGTATTGTGCACATTCTTTCGCCAGAAACTGACAACTGCCCTTCTTGAATCAGCGGAAGGGAGAGAATGACCGTAGAAAATATTTCATGATCAATCTCCACGAAAGAATGTTGCCGACCTCGGCGGGGGTTGAACCCGCGACCTCCTGGTCTCCAGTCGGACGGCGCATCCAACTGAGCCACCGAGGCCGGCAATAATGATACATTTCTTCATTTGTAATAAAAGGCTGAAAGCTCAACTTACAATGACCCATTTCTTCATTTGTAATTAAAGGGCTAGAAGCTTAACTTACAATGACCCATTTCTTCATTTGTAATTAAAGGACTGGAAGCTTAACCTACTATGACCAATTTATTCATTTGTAATTAAAGGACTGGAAGCTTAACTTACAATGACCCATTTCCTCATTGTAATTTGAGGACTGGAAGCTTAACTGACAATGACCCATTTCTTTATTGTAATTTGATGACTGGAAGCTTAACTTACAATGACCCATTTCTTCATTATAATTCAATTACTGAATGCTTAACTTACAATGACCCATTTCTTCATTGTAACTCAATGACTACAGGCTTAACTTACAATGATCCATTTTATTTATTGTAATTTGATGACTGGAAGCTTAACTGACAATGACCTATTTCATTGTAATTTGATGACTGGAAGTTTAACTAACAATTATCCATTTCTTCATTGTAATTTGATGACTGGAAACTCAACTTACAATGACCCATTTCTTCATTTGTAATTTGAGGACTGAAAGCTTAACTGACAATGACCCATTTCTTCATTTAAATTTGATGACTGGAAGCTTAATTAACAATGACCCATTTCTTCATTTGTAATTTAGGGCTGAAAGCTTAACTGACAATGACCCATTTCTTCATTTGTAATTTGATGACTGGAAGCTAAACTGACAATGACCCATTCCTTCATTGTAATCTGATGTCTGGAAGCTTACCTTAGAACATCCATTTCTTTATTTGTAATTTGAGGACCGAAAGCTGAACTAACAATGACCCATTTCTTCATTGTAATTTGATGACTTGAAGCTTAACTTACAATGATCCATTTCTTCATTTGTAATTTGAGGACTGGAAGCTTAACTTACAATGACCCATTTCGTCATTGTAATTTGAGGACTGGAAGCTGAATTAACAATGACCCATTGTAATTTGATGACTGGAAGCTTATCTTACAATGATCCATTTTTTCATTTGTAATTTGAGGACTGGAAGCTTAACTTACAATGACCCATTTCTTCATTGTAATTTCATGACTGGAGGCTTAACTTACAATGACCCATTATTTCATTGTAAGTTGATGACTGGAAGTTTAACTTACAATGACCCATTTCTTCATTTGTAATTAAAGGGCTGGAAGCTTAACTTATAATGACCCATTTCTTCATTTGTAATTAAAGGACTGGAAGCTTAACTTACAATGTGACCCATTTCTTGATTGTAATTAAAGGACTGGAAGCTTAACTTACAATGACCCATTTCTTCATTTGTAACTAGAGCTGGTGTTTGTTAAACACTATGCACCAAACTGCCTGACTCTAACACTGCTTGACTCCAACACTGTTTGCCCATGATGGTAACAACAGTATAAATATATGAGATTTCAATGTTATTTTATCAAAGGGAAATAACTCTAAAATAGGAGATAATTGGGATAAGAAAAAAAAACGGGTCACCTATTTTTTCATGAGGAATCAAAATATGAAATTTCAAAACATTAGCATACATGGCTCTAAACTTATGCTATACACAAATAAGCAACGACATTAAATGGCCAGAAAGTGCGAAGTCCATAACTCCAACATTTAATTTAATTGGTTCAAAATTTAATCAGGTGATCTCCTCAATCCCATTCAGTATACCAATTATTATGGCTCTGGCTTAAATACTTTTTGAGATATCTTGCTGACAAGGTCAAAATGCCTAGAACTACAAAGGGCCATAACTATGTCAACTTTTCATGGAATTCCCTAAAAAACAAATCAGGTAATCTCCACATCATCCCCAGTTAGCATATAATATTTCAAGACCCTAGTTTAAGTACTTTTCGAGACATCTTGCTGACAAGGTCAAAATGTGCAGAACTGCAAAGGGCCGTAACTTTATCAATATTTTCACCGAATTCTCTCAAAATATAATCAGGTAATTTACACATCATTCCCACTTACTACATGTATATCGAATTTCAAGAACCCAGCTTAAATACTTTTCAAGATATCTTGCTCACAAGATTTAATTCTGATTTTTTTCGAAGGGGCATAACTCTAAACAAACATGCTAGACAAGAAAAAAAAATAGAGGTCAGTTATTTTTTCACTGGGAACCCAAATACAAAATTTCAAAACCCTAGCATGCAGGGTTCTTAAGATATGGCATGCACAAAAATGCTTGACGAACGGACAAACAGACGGATGGACAAATGAAGGCAAAATAATATGCCCCATCAATTTCATTCGAAACTGGGAGCATGATCAGGTCATCTACTCATCGCTACCAATCTATTCATCAGTTTCAAGGCTCTAGCTTCAATAGTTTTTTAGATATTTTGCTGATAAGGGAAACATGCCCAAATTTACAAAGGGCCATTACTCATGAAATATTTTTCAGAATTTACAAAAAAGTTAATCAGGTCATCTACTCATCATTACCAATCAATTCACCAAGTTTCAAGTCTCTAGCTCTAACAGTTTTTGAGATATTTTGCTGACAATATAAAAATGCCCAAAATAACAAAGGGCCATAAGGATTTTTCAAAATTTATTCAAAAGTTAATCAGGTTGTCTACTCATCATTACAAATTCATTCACCATATTTCATGGCTCTAGCTCTAACAGTTTTTGAGATATTTTGCTGACAAGGTAAAAATGCTCAAAATCACAAAGGGCCATATTTCAAGAATTTTTTTCAAAATTTCTTCAAAAAGTAATCAGGTTGTCTACTCATCACTACAAGTCTATTCATCAAGTTTCAAGGCTCTAGCTCCAATGGTTTTTGAGATATTTTGATGACAAGGTAAAAATGCCCCAAATTACAAAGGGCTATAACTCATGAAGTTTTTTTTAGAATTTCTTCAAAAGTTAATCAGGTCATCTACTCATCACTACAAATCCATTTACTAAGTATAAGGCTCTAACTCTAACAGTTTTTGAGATATTCTGCTGACAAGGTAAAAATGCTCAAAATTACAAAGGGCCATAACTCAAGAAGTATTTTTCAAAATTCTTCAAAAGTTAATCAGGTTGTCTACTTATCACTACCAGTCTATTCATCAAGTTTCAAGGCTCTAGTTCAAACGGTTTTTGAGATATTTAGCTGACAAGGTAAAATGGCCCAAAATTACAAAGGGCCATAACTCATGAAGTACTTTTCAGAATTTCTTCAAAAGTTAATCAGGTCATCTACTCATCACTACAAATCAATTTACTAAGTTTCAAGACTCTAGCTCTAACAGTTTTTGAGACATTTTGCTGACAAGGTAAAAATGCCCAAAATTACAAAGGGCCATAACTCAAGAAGTATTTTTCAAAATTTCTTCAAAAGTTAATCAGGTTGTCTACTCATCACTGCCAGTCTATTCATAAGTTTCAACGCTCTAGCTCCAACGGTTTTTGAGATATTTTGCTGACAAGATTGTGTCCATATTTTTTCAAAGGGCCATAACTCAGAAAAAGGGGCATAATCCTGTCAAGAAAAAAACACATGTCAGCTATTTTTTTTGAGGAATCCATATAAGAAATTTCAAAACAGTAGCATTCACGCTTCTAAAGATATGCTATGCATCAAAAAGCGTGATGAACGGATGGATGAAAGGATAGATGGACAGACAGATGGACAAACAACTCAGAAGCAATATGCCCCTCCAACTTCTTTGAAGTTGGGGGCATAATTAAAGGGTTGGAAGCTTAACTTACAATGACCCATTTCTTCATTTGTAATTAAAGGGCTAGAAGCTTAATTTACAATGATCCATTTCTTCATTTATAATTAAAGGACTGGAAGCTTAACTTACAAATACTAATTTCTTCATTTGTAATTGAAGGACTGAAAAGCTTAACTTACAATGACCCATTTCTTCATTGTAATTTGAGGACTGGAAGCTTAACTGACAATGACCCATTTCTTCATTATAATTTGATAACTGGAAGCTTAACTTACAATGACAAATTTCTTCATAGTAATTTGATGACTGGAAACTTAACTTACAATGACCCATTTCTTCATTGTAATTTGATGACTGGAAGCTGAACTTACATTAACCCATTTCTTCATTGTATCTCAATTACTGAAAGCTTAACTTACAATAATCCATTTCTTCATTGTGATTCAATGACTGGAAGCTTAACTTACAATGATCCATTTCTTTATTGTAATTTGTGGACTGGAAGCTTAATTTACATTGACCCATTTCTTCAATGTGATTCAATGACTGAAAGCTAAACTTACAATGATCCATTTCTTTATTGTAATTTGATGACTGGAAGCTTAATGACAATGACCTATTTCTTCATTGTAATTTGATGACTGGAAGTTTAACTGACAAAGACCCATTTCTTCATTGTAATTTGATGACTGGAAGCTTAACTTAGAATGATCCATTTCTTACTTTGTAATTTGAGGACTGAAAGCTTAACTGACAATGACCCATTTCTTCATTGTAATTCAATGACTGGAAGCTTAACTTACACTGATCCATTTCTTTATTGTAATATGATGACTGGAAGCTTAATTGACAATAACCTATTTCTTCATTGTAATTTGATGACTGGAAGTTTAACTGATAATGACCCGTTTCTTCATTGTAATTTTATGACTGGAAGCTTAACTTAGAATGACCCATTTCTTAATTTGTAATTTGAGGACTGAAAGCTTAACTGATAATGACCCATTTCTTCATTTGTAATTTGATGACTGAAAGCTTAACTTACAATAACCTATTTCTTCATTGTATCTCAATTACTGAAAGCTTAACTTACACTGACCCATTTCTTCATTGCAATTCAATGACTGGAAGCTTAACTTACAATGATACATTTCTTTATTGTAATTTGATGACTGGAAGCTTAACTGACAATAACCTATTTCTTCATTGTAATTTGATGACTGGACGTTTAACTGATAATGACCCGTTTCTTCATTGTAATTTGATGACTGGAAGTTTAACTTACAATTACCCATTTCTTCATTTGTAATTTGAGGACTGAAAGCTTAACTGACAATGACCCATTTCTTCATTTGTATTTTGAGGACTGGAAGCTTAACTTACAATGACCCATTACTTCATTTGTAATTTGATGACTGGAAGCTTAACTGACAATGACCCATTTCTTCACTGTAATTTGATGACTGGATACTTAACTTACAACGACCCATTTCTTCATTGTAATTTGATGACTGAAAGCTTAACTTACAATAACCCATTTCTTCATTGTATCTCAATTACTGAAAGCTTAACTTACAATAACCCATTTCCTCATTGTAATTCAAAGACTGGAAGCTTAACTTACAATGATCCATTTCTTTATTGTAATTTGATGACTGGAAGTTTAACTTACAATAACCCATTTCTTCATTGTTATTCAATGACTGGAAGCTGAACTAAAAATGACCCATTTCTTCATTGTATTTTGAGAACTTGAAGCTTAACTGACAATAACACATTTCTTTATTTGTAATTTGAGAACTGGAAACTTAACTGACAATGACCCATTCTTCATTGCAATTTGATGACTGGATGCTTAACTTACAAAGACCCATTTCTTCATTTGTAATTTGAGGACTGAAAGCTTAACTGACAATGACCCATTTCTTCATTGTAATTCAATGACTGGAAGCTTAACTGACAATGACCATTTCTTCATTGTAATTTGATGACTGGATGCTTAACTTACAGTGATTCATTTCTTCATTTGTAATTGGAAGACTGAAAGCTTACTTACAATGACCCATTTCTTTATTTGTAATTTGAGAACTGGAAGTTTAACTGACATTGACCCATTTCTTTATTTGTAATTTGAGAACTGAAAACTTAACTGACAATGACCCATTCTTCATTGTAATTTGATGACTGGACCCTTAACTTACAATGACCCATTTCTTCATTTGTAACTTGAGGACTGGAAGCTTAACTTACAAGGACCCATTTCTTTATTTGTAATTTGAGAAATGGAAGCTTAAGTGACAATGACCTATTTCTTCATTTGTAATTCAAGGACTGAAAGCTTAACTTGCATTGACCATTTCTTTTATTTGTAATTTGAAAACTGGAATAAATGTCAAAAAGATTGCCTTTGGAAACAAAGAACACACTACCAATTAGAAAATTGGAGTCTTGGTTTTATTGAGACTCTTCATAAGCAGTAATGAAGTTTGCAATACTGCTTACTCCCTCTTGCTTATGCATGAGCATTTTCAAATATATCACAATGGGCCCAATGATCCCAAAGGAAATGAAATATAATCTGCACTATGGTGATGTATGGGGAGACATTCTACCGCTGTCACATGGCACTTTAACTTACAATGACCCATTTTTTCATTTGTAATTTGAGAACTGAAAGCTTAACTGACAATGACCCATTTCTTCATTTGTAATTCGAGGACTGAAAGCTTAACTGACAATAACCCATTTCTTCATTGCAATTCGAGGACTGAAAGCTTAATTAACAATGACCAATTTCTTTATTTGTAATTTGAGAACTGGAAGCTGAACTTACAGTGACCCATTTCTTCATTTGTCATCTGAGAACTGGAAGCTTAGCTTACAATGACCCATTATTTCATTTGTAATTCAAAGACTAGAAGCTTAACTTACAATGAACAGATTCTTCCTTATTATATGAGGACCAGAATCTTAAACTTACAATGACCTATTTTTTTTTTAATTTTAATTTGTTGACTGAAAGCTTAACTTAAAATGACCTATTCTTTATTTGTAATTTGAGCTTAACTTACAATGACACATTTCTTCTTTTGTATTTTGCGTAATGGAAGGTTAACCCATATCCATTTCTTCATTTGTAATTGAAAAACTGGATGGTTAATTTACAATGACCTATTTCTTCAACTGTTTTGAGGACTAGAAGCTTAACTTACAATGACCGATTTCTTCATTTGTAATTTGAGGACTAAAAGCTTAATTGACGATGACCTATTTTTCATTTGTGATCCCAGGACTGTAAGCTTAGCTTACAATGACCCATTTGCTCATTTGTAATTTGAGAACATAAAGCTTAACTTACAATGACCCCATTTCTTTATTTGTAATTTGGGGACTGGAAGCTTAACTTATAATGCCCCATTTCTCAATTTGTAATTTGAGAACTGGAAGCTTAACTTATAATGACCCATTTCTTCATTTGTAATTAGAAACTGGAAGCTTAACTTACAATGACCTATTTCTGCATTTGAAAATTGAGAACTCAAAGCTTTAACTGACAATGCCTTATTTCTTCTTTAGTTATCTGAGGACTGAAATTTAAACTTACAATGACTCATTTCTTCATTTGTAATTCAAGGACAACAAGCTTAACTGACAATGCCTAATTTCTTCATTAGTTATTTGAATAAAGGAATTTAAACTTACAATGACCCATTTCTTAAGTTGTAATTCGAAGACTGGTGGCTTGGCAGCTGCAGCATTTTTTGGTTTTGGTGCTGTTTTTGGAGGTCCAGCTGGAGCCTTGAATGGGGCAGGACCAGCCCTTACTCCTGACACTGTGGACTGTACACGTAGATTAGGGTTCTTGTGGGTCTTCATATCATCTGTCACCTTCTTCAATCCTGTACAAGTATTTTGATGCTTAGCACTCTGGGTAAAATTTTCAGCAGATGACATTTTGAAATATTTTTCTTATTTTTCCCAGAAAACAGGATTTTAATATTCATGCGTATTGTCTCCTATGAAGACAATTTGCATGAAATGTCAAATCCTGTTTTCTGTGAAAAATAAGAAAAATATGAATTTGTTGTCTGCTGAATTTGCCAAGAGGGTGGTAAAGGTTAAATAGTCATTCAAAGCTCCAGATAAGACATTTCTTTTAAACCAAAAAAGTTTTTTTTTCTTTTCTCTTAAACAAAAATGTACTGAAAGCTTAACTTAAAATGACCTATTCTTTATTTGTAATTTCACCAAGGCACTTCTAATGAGTAACCACAACATATATTTTTTGTGGAGAAACAAGAAAAATAATTTTCTGAATACTGCTCATATCTGCAGGTATTATCATTTAACTGTTAAAGCACTGATCACATCTGCATCAGACGGTGCTTTTATTTTATCTTTTATTTTTCATAGAAAACAAGTCTTTAGATTTCACATGAAATGTCAATTTTTTTTTTTTTTGTTTTTTTTTTGTTTTGAAAAATAAAAAAAAAATATAGTTCTGCTACAAGATTTGCTTGGTGCTTTAAGAATTAATACTGAAAAAGCAAATACATATGTATCATGAAAGGGCATTTGGAAGGCTTAACCTTGGTCCTGCTGATCCCAGATATACCCTGCCTTTGCAAAGTGTAGATCCAGACCAGTTAGCTTCTGATGAAGCCAACAGATCTGGATCTGCACTGTTTGTCATTGAGAATATGAATTTGTATCAACAACCTGGATCAAGTAATCTGATTGGCTGAAAATTAGAAGTGGGCATGGCATTTTAATTTATTCAGCATGACAAGGGTTAAAGGAGGCAAATTCTGTCAAAATTGTTATACCTCCCTTTTGAAAAAAGATCATCTAAAATGAAAGAATTTGCTCCTTTTCATAAAACATTTTGATGAAAATAAAAAAAAAAATTATTATCCTTGAATTTGCCTCTCTTATTCAGAACTATGAATTTTAAATTTATATACTTTGCTTAAAAGGGTGCAAGCTTGCAATAAGCATTTACAATGTATATTATTCTTTCAAATGCATTTAGTCAATACATGATCTACAATTTCATGTACACAGGATATGTGAATTATCAACATTCGACCCAATCACTGCACATGCCCCTACAAGCCCACAGTCAATCAATTTCTTAGTCTTCAGATTACAGTCTGTGTACTTTAATCTACTTTATAAAAGCATAACAAGTTGAGGCAATTCAAATGAGTACCAACAGCCAATGCATTTATAAATAAAATCAGAAATAAAATTGCATAAAGATCATTTAATATGCCTTTAAATGAGCCCTTTGCTGAAGCGTTTTCTTCAAAGTGTGGTCTTATTTTAAATAAGGTAGATATTTTGCAGTAAATATGAAATGTGTCAATATGACACAGATGTCCAGGGGCCATCCTCACCGGCATACAGGCATTTTGCAAAAAAATGGAGTTGAAAAAAGGGCCATAACCCTCATAATAATTGGCAGATTTTACCCTAAACCGAACTTGACCTATATTTTATGATTATATACCTGTGTATAAAATACAAATCCAATACACCAATCTTTTTAAAAAAATATCAAAAGGAAAACATTTTCTGAAGGTGAAAAGGCACCATAACTCCCATAATAATGGGTGGATTTTACCCTAAATCAAACTTGACCTCTATTTTATGATTATATACCTGTGTATTAAAGATGAATCCAATACACTAATGTTTTAAAAGATATCAAACAGAAACTATTTTTCAACATTGAAAAAGGGCCGTAACTCCCAAAATAACTGGTGGATTTTACCCTAAATTGAACTTGCCGATATTTTACAATTACATCCTGTGTATAAAATATGAATCCAATATACTAATTTTTTAAAAAGACAATCAAACTGAAACCATTTTTCAAAGTTGAAAAAGGGCCATAACTCCCAAAATAATTGGTGGATTTTACCCTAAATCAAACTAAATTTTATGATTATATACCTGTGTATAAAATTTGAATCCAATACACTAATCTTTTCAAAAGATATCGAACGGAAACCATTTTTCAAAGTTGAAAAAGGGCCATAACTCCCAAAATAATTGGTGGATTTTACCCTAAATGTATACTGACCTACATTTTATGATTATATACCTGTGTATAAAATTTCAATCCAATACACTAATCTTTTCAAAAGATATCAAACAGAAGACATTCGTGTTACATACAGGACGGACAGGACGGGACGGACATATGTACGGACAGAAGTGATACTATATGCACCTCATTTAAAATGGCGGGGGCATAAAAAATAATAATGTCATCTGCAACAAATTTTGCTCGGCACTTAAGGACACAAATGAGGCTTGTTTATGTCAATATCATGAAATCAAAGACATGTATGTATTTAACTGCTCCAAGAGCGGTTAAGGATAAAATCAAATTGACGAAAAGATCAGTTTTGTTAAGATAAAATTAAAGCTAAGAGAAGTAAAAAGTTACAAACTATTGGTGTAGCACTTTTGTTTTTTTACTATTTCAAAAACTTTTCCACCAACTTAAACTACAATCTAACTGCAATTAAAAAGTGATGCTGATGAAATTATGAACTCAGAGTGACATCATTAATATCAGCTATTAAGCAAATGGTCATGAACTGTCAAATGCAATGCCATAAATGTAAAAAAAATCTACCTTGTTATATCAAACTGTTTGGAATCTGGATTTCTATAACCCATTTATAAATGCCTAGCATCCCATAAAAGGGACCTTTGCAAACAGAGTAGACCCAGATCAGAATGCGACAATTAATGCAGGGATTTCTATAAAACATGGTAATAAAGAAAACCTAACCAGACCCACTTCTATTAGAAATGGACCTGTCCAAAGAATTTAGGTTGAAGAGTTCATTCTGCATAAATGGATTAATTTGTACATTAAATCATATTTAACTGTTTTCCTGCTAGTCGCAGCTTTTGCCATCTGCAAAACGTCGGCCAAACTGTTTGACACTCGGAAAGTATTCCTGAAAGACTTTTTTGAAGAAGTTAGTTTAAAAAAAAAAAATCCACAGACTAAAAAGCATGCAAAATTACCCAGCATGCAATGAATTAGTATGCACGTACAGACCAAATACAGCTAGATTTGTACCCAAATACAGCTAGATTTGTACCCATGTGTTTTAGATGTATGCAATACAGTTTTCATGGATGAAGTCATAAAAATATAATATTGTATTTATCCTCAATATTCGAACACCTTAACTCTTTACCATATTTGTCCTACTGCCTGATGTGTCTGAAATATTGCTAGATGGGTTGCAAACTGTGTAGAACAGTGCAGTCTGCCAACATCTGATCAATGTTACACTGTTTTGTAAACTACTATGCCCCCAACTATATGCTTGCTGATACAAAATGTCAAAGTTAGAAAGAGGCATAACCTTGATTTTTTTTTTCAAAGGTTAATCATGTGATCTGCTCATAATCTCCAATAAGCTCAAATAGCGCAAAGAATTCTCGAGATATCTTGCTCACAAGATTTCATTATGTCCCATAGGCTTACAATGCATTAGTCTAAAAATGAGACATCTTGCTCACAAAGATTTCATTATGTCCCATAGGCTTACAATGCATTAGTCTAAAAATGAGATATCTTGCTCACAAGATTTCATTATGTCCCATAGGCTTACAATGCATTAGTCTAAAAATGAGATATCTTGCTCACAAGATTTCATTATGTCCCATAGGCTTACAATGCATTAGTCTAGAAATGAGATATCTTGCTCACAAGATTTCATTGTGTCCCAAAGACTTACAATGCATTAGTCTAAAATCGGGCATAACTCTGGAACTACCAGAAAAAAATATATATAAAAAAAAAAAAAAAAAATGGGTCCACTTATTCTCCATCCTAATTTCATCTATAAACTTTCAAGATCCTATCTCTAAGCATTCTTGACCATATACTAAGCACGGCCCAAAACCAACTTCTTTGAAGTTGGGGGCATAAATATAGTAATGACACATGGTAATACAAACCTGTTGTCACTGATTCCCCCTTGTTAAGGTCAGCAAACAAAGCTGCCCGAGCATCCTGTTCACCCCCACCATCACTTGCTGCTCCCATGTCCACCACAGGAGGTGGAGGAGGAGGTGGTGGTCCTGGTGGTGGTGGTGGTGGACCACCTGCAGGGGCAGGTGGTGCTTTGGCACCAGCAGCAGATTTTGCATCTCCTCCCTGAAAGAAGACAACAGAAAAGTTTGATAAATAAAAATCAATACATATAATACTGGGTCAGGAAGGACAGGAGAATATGTTAGACAAGGTCAAATAATTCTTGTTTTGATGACTCCTGATGATGCTTTAGTGTTTTACTTCCTTTTCAACATTATTTAATGGATCTCGAGACAATGTAAGGGTCACAGCTAATGAAAAGCTCTGTGCAATGAAGAGCTGGTACAGTCATGAGCTGAATTCCACCTTCACTGTGACTTGAACCTGGTCAGGAGCACTAACCACTCAGCTACCTGAATGCTCCTTTTTTAAATGACAAATTATCAATCCATGTGGGTCATTTTGAGACATGAACCAGATAAGCAAGAAAAGAGATAAAAGAGCTAGTAAATAAGAAGAGCTCATGACAGCCCAGAAAGAGAAGTAATATTAACCAGTGCCCTGCTGAATAAATTAAGATGCCCCACCCACTTCTAATTTTCAGCCAATCAGATTTCTTGATCCAGATTGTTCATATAAATTCACATACTGAATGACAAACAGTGCAGATCCAGAGATCTACACTGTTTCCAAAGGCAGGTATATCGGGGTTCAGCAGGACTAAGGTAAATATGCCACAGCTGCACAAAATGGGCTTTTAATAAAGAAAAATATTTCAAAATGTTGTCTGTTAAAATTTTTACCCCGATTGCTAAGCATTATATAATCAATCTATTTATCCATGGCTGATAATTACTATATCATTTTTCTTTGCTAAGTGTCTTTAACCCCCATAGTGCTTATATTAACACTTAACTCTCTGATAAAATTTTCAGCAGAAGACATTTCGAAATGTTTTTCTTATTTTTCCTAGAAAATAAGATTTGACACTTCATGCAAACTGTCTCAAAACAAGACAATTTGCATGGTCTCATCCCATTTTTCTAAGAAAAATAAGGAGAAATATCATCAGTTTGTCGTCTGCTGAATTTGACTATAGCATGGTAAATGTTAATATCTTCTTTTTACCAAATATTCTTCACCAATGATTACTATATTTATGAGAAATAGGAGAAGAAAGATAAGGAATCGGTAGGAAATTTATTCTCCTAATAAGCAAGTTAGATGAAATTATCTCCAACCCAACAACATATAGCACCTGAGTAATGCATTTACTCCAAATATTTGGTTTGTTTTCAGTCTTGTTTAATGACACCTCAACCATTGTGGCTCATTTCATGTCATCTCCCAAAGAAATAGAGAAAAGGGACAGAAGAGGTAGTATAAGACAGGAAAGACAAATAGAACAGAATGAGGGAATAAAAACGTAAAAAGATAATACCCCTCCATACCCCTTATCGTGTTGTGGGCAGATAACTCTATCAAAAATTGACAAAATTTGCACATTAGCAATACAAAACCCGATCCACTTTGGTTAAAGTCTGGTTAAAATCCCTTGACATTTACTCAAGCTATTGTCCTGAAACGAAAATATGGGGGTATCTCGGGCAGATAACTGTCAAAATTTGGCAAAATTTGCCCATTAGCAATTCCAAACAGATCTCCACAATATCAATGCACATACCAAGTTTGGTAAAAATCAATTGATGTTTACTCAAGTTATCATCCGGAACACAGACGGATGACTGATAGATGGACAGACGACTGATGGACGGATAAACATGAATGACAGTGCAGAAATGAAAGAAATACATACACGCTTCATCCCACCACCTGTCGCCCTTACCACCCATACATACACGCTTCATCCCACCACCTGTCGCCCTTACCACCCAATCTAAATATTTGGATATACACATGTTTAAGAAGACAGTCTAGTTGCTCTCAAACTAAAGCAGGGGTTTAATCAGCGTCTGACTGCTTCTCATTCTGCAAGCACATTCTAGGCACATGAATACAAAGTCAAATGGATTTGTTCAAAAGTTCGGATTAGAATGGTAACATAACTCTGAATTAGCGCAGTACCCAGATAAACATCCTTCTTATTTCTCTATGAAAACATATATTCTGGGTACTCATTAGAAGTGCCAATAATGTCAATACTTTTGGTAGAAAATAATGTACCGTAAATGTCCTACAATTTCAAACACTTATTCTATACTTTTTTTTTGCCTAAAAATTGCTTTTTATGAGGTGTTTCTTAAAATACTTAGTGTAATGGCAAAAAGTGTAGACCCAGATCAGACTGCTCCTTCAGGAGCAGTCTGATCTGGGTCTGCACTGTTTGCCTATGAAATTTAAGGACATTTACCAAATTATCTAGAGCTATGCAGTAGGAGAATAAGGTGTCCAATTTTGGGTAAACACTGAGGATTACTGCTGTAAAAAAAATGTTTTACAAGACACATCAGATGAAAAAGGAGATCTACCATATTCAGTCTAAAAACTGGGGGACCCTGAATGCCTGACAACTCCAGTCCTAAAAAGACAAATCAGTTTTACTATAAAAACTGCTAGATGAATGGCAAACAGTGTATAACCTGACTAGACACTGCAGAATGCTTAGAAAATACTTTCAGGTAAATATAGTAACTCTTTACACCCTAAATAACTAGACACCTGTCCAAAGTACACAAATGCCCCCACCACTTGGATTTTGCCCATATGGTAACAACATTTGGATGCATAAATTTCAACAACTATTTTCCAAATGCTCAATCTGATCTGTTATACATTTTGACCCCTAGCCTCACCCAAGGGCATGACCCAGGGACAATTCTAACTGTGTTGAAGGTTTTGGTCTGGGTAAGTAGCTAGCATACCAAATTTCAACTTCTTAGCATAAATGGTACCCACGTTATGACCTCCAAGAGCAATGCGGACATAAATGTCCATGAAAAGAATGATAACATAAACATTTGTTAGTATTTGGATAAGAACCTGACATACCCAAGTACATATGGACATAACATCACAGGGAAATGCTATATGCCCCAGCAAATGGGAGCAAAAAACATCAGCCAACAACATTTTGAAATATTTTTCCCAGAAATCTGGCCTTGTCATTTCATGTGTACTGTCATAAGCAAGACACCTCACTTAACCCTTGTCATGCTGAATAAATTAAGATGCCATGCCCACTTCTAATTTCCAGCCAATCAGATTACTTGACCCGGGTTTTTAAAAGAAATTTACATATTTAATGACAAAAAGTGCAGATCCAGATCAGATGGCTTCTTCAGAAGCCAAGTGATCTGGATCTACACTATTTGCTAAGACAGGGCATTTCGTATTTGGCAAGAGAAGAGTTAAAATATCAAGCCTGACTTTCTGAAAACAAAATAAGTAAAGAATCATCTAAATGTCCTCTGTTGATTTTTCCAAGAGCATATTAAAGTTAGAAAAATTTAGCTTTCCCCATTGCAAACTTCACTACATCTTGTTTATAAGACCTAGCAGGACTGGACGTTTCCATTTTCACACCTGGTTGTAACTGGCAGATGGGAAAAACTGACTGACAGTTAGACAATAATCTCCATTTGTTTACAATGTAAGAAGGAATCTGACTGGCTGCTCAGATATGTCCATCAATTTGACTGGCAGGTACTGCAAACAGCAGTGGAAGCTGTAATGGTTTCACCAGGTGTTTAACGCTTAGCACTCTAGGTAAAATTTACAGCAGACAATAGTTTGAAAATTTTTTTTTTTAATTTTACCAGAAAGCAGGATTTGGCATTTCATGCTAAATGTCTCCAATGGAGACCATTTGCATGAACTGTCAAATCCTGCTTTTTTTTGGAAAAATAAGAAAAAAAATCATCAATTTGTTGTCTGCTGAATCTTCGCATAGCATGGTAAGTGCTAAATCAAAATGAAAATAAGAGGTCTACCAATGGAAACTGAACTGAGTTTTTTTATCTCTATGAGTCAACAGGAGACCAACCTGCACATCTGCACAGTCAGGGCCTATATTTTACATCTTAAAAGCATTTAGGCCCTGTATCATTTAGAGGTACACAAAAAGTACTAACCAGACTGTGAAGTTTGGGGGCTGGGCTGGGAGTCCCAGTTTATAAGTGGACAGAAGTGGCTTTTCCCACAACAAGCCCCACACATGGCTAAGCTTGTAAATTACTACAACCAATAAATGGAGGCTCCCATGGGGCTGCTTACCACAACATATTAACCTTTATAGTGCTAAGCAAAATTGTAGTAGATGACATTCTATTTTTTTACTATTATATTTCCGAGAAAATAAGACTTGACCTTTCAAGTGAATCATCTGCCCAGCAGATGATTCACTTGAAATGTCAAGTCTTATTTCCTCGGAAAAATAAAAAGATCAAAATGATGTCTGCTGCGATTGTGATAAGCACTTTGATGGTTAAGACAAGTATTAGGTATATGTTAGCTTGACATAACATTAACTTTTTATTATTTTAAAAACAATTTATAGCATCAGATAATATAACCTTTAGTACTCTCAAGAAAAAATGTGCAGACAACATTTCATGTATATTTTCTTATTTTCTGGGGAAAATATAAAAAAAATAATCTTAAATTGTTGCTTGCTAATGTTTACATAAATACAGCTGGTAAAAGGTCAAATACAGCAACCTGCCATAATGCTATTCCCATTGAAGTTGCTCAGAATGCAGTTTAACTCTTTCCAGGCTAATGGGGACTTTTGTCATCTGCTGATAATCTTTGCAAACAGTTTGGACCCAGATCAGGCTCAACAAAATGTCAGGCCTGATCTGGATCCAAACTGTTTGACACTATGATGGTATTCCTGAAAGACTTTTTTTGAAAAAGTTAATTTTAAAAAAAATTCACAGCCGACAAAATAGCATGCAAAATTACCCAGCAAGCAAAGAGTTAAAATACACAAGCTGCATTTAATGGGAATATTCGGGAGTCAGAAGACTATGGAATACTGGCCTTGAAGACGGTTTGGTGTTTTACATCCCTTTTAGTATTATTTAAGTCATATTAAGATGATGACAAGGTGATAATGAAAGGCTCTGTGCAATGAAGCACTGTACAACCATGAGCTGAATTCCATCTCCAGCCAGATTTGAACCTAGGACCTTGTGATACAGGAGCTCGGTTGTTTGCATCTGAATCTCTACTGACCCCTCCCATCTCTTCGTTCATTGTAAGTTACATACAAGTCGAGTTTGATACTTAGCTACCCAGTCTTTAGAATTATCTTTATTTCTATATGATAAACAAACACTGAAACTGCTCCATCACTGAAATTAAAACGATCAAAATATACTCTTAAAATAATGTATCTTTTTATACTCTATAGTATATTTTACACTTCCTTGTGTTTTTTCTACTAAATGGAGAATTGTTGATAAGTGTTAAACATTGAGTTAGACATCAGCTCTAGTTATCCTGTAACATATTTTATGTTTGTTCATCGGGCAAAGGTAAAAAGGAGTTGATAAAGCAGCTATAAAAACAAATACATTTATAATGGATTTTATCGGTCTTAGTGTGGGAAATCTGTGGGTGGGGAAGTACAAGTTGTGTATATAGCTTTAAAATACTTAATTACAACCGAGCTTCTGTGCCTTGTGATCCTAAGATGGCCACTCAGATGCTTCAAAATGTAGATCAAGCCAAAGTCAAATATGGAGTCATCCTCAGACAATATTATGTACATAACCCGTCATCATGGCTGTCAGTATACAACAAGCACTCGCCACCACTATTTCTGATCTTAACCTTGTTCTGCTGAATAAATTAAGATGCCATACCCACTTCTAATTTTATTTTATTTGATCCCGGTTGTTGATACAAATTCAAATACTGAATGGCAAACAGTATAGATCCAGATCAGTTGGCTTCTTCAGAAGCCAACTGATCTGGATCTACACTGTTTGCCATGGCAGGGAATATCCGGGATCAGCAGGACTAGGGCTTCTGAAGTTTAAGAAATGGAAATTAACCTGTCTTAAGCAAGCACCTGTCTTAAGTAACCACTTATGGCTTTCTGATTTGTTCTGACTGTAATGTATATCCAGTGTGGGAACTCTAGTAACAAGAACCTTCACCACTCTCTGGGCAAATTTAGCAGATGACAAATTAATGACATTTTTCTTACTTTTTCCAGAAAAAAATGAGTTTAACATTTCAAAATGTTAAACACTCTATGTGGTAAAAATGAGAAAAATACTTCAAAATGTTTCTACTGAAAATTTTACCCAGCATGCAGCGAAATGACAGGGCAATGAGACAGATCTGCAATGTCAGGCCAAAAGACACTGTTATCACCAGGTCCAATGAGCTACTTGTGCAGCTTGGCATTGAGGATCTGGACCTCATTCTGAAGGAGAGAAAACTCCAATGGTATGGACATGTGGAACGCTCCAATGGTGCAGTCAAGACAGCCTTTGACATACAGGTTGATGGAAAGCGTGGGCTTGGGAGGCCCAAGATGATTGATTGATTGTGTTGGGGTTTAACGACACGTCAACCCTTGTGGGTCATTTTGTGTCGTCTCAGGCCCAAGATGACATGGAAGCAGCTGACAGAGAGGGATTGCAGAGACTGGAATCTCTCGGCTATCAACCCTCATGATAGATCTGGTGGGAGATCTGCCATGCATGCAGCAAGCCAGCTATCTGGAAGGGGGCCCACTGATGTGGATGTTGCCCCTGTACCTGCATGTTAATCAAAAATCCGATTATGATATATAATATTCGACCTAATTACCGCACTGTGCGCTTAGGTTTTTCAAAATTACTGGGAACACTCAGATGTGATAAAATATGTACCTATACCTATTACGGATACACTATAAAAAGATCAGAAAAGGCCTTATTTGATGATGATTATGCGATTTTTTTTCTGATTTTCTTTATAAAGGCATATGTTGTGGGTACTCATTTGAATTGCATTGACAAGTCAATGCAATTCAAATGAGAACCCACAACATATGCCTTTATAAAAAAGTAAATAAATAGTACACTGGCTATAATCTGAAGACTACGGAAATTCATGAGTGTGCGCTTATAGGGATATGTGCAGTAATTAGATTGAATACGGTATGCTCGTATATATGTGCATGCTAAACAGTAAATATATTTACCAAGAATATTCATGCATTTAAACTCCTTACCATACTTGGCCTAAATTTTACACAACTCTAAATATCTACTTATTGATGTGTCCGAAACTTGCTGGATGTGTAACAGACAGAGTGGCAAACAGTTTAGACCCTGATCAGACACTGCATTTTGTGTTATCTGGTGTAGGTCTATACTGTTGGCTCACACCTGTCTGTCCAAACGTTTGGGGTAAATACAGTATGCTTTGAAGCAAAAAGGACCTAAACACTAACGCATAATTTGACACTATTGGACCATGAAATACAGGTCAATGTACGTTTATGAAGTCTTCAAGGAAGAAGGGAGATAACAAAGATGATAAAATATCTACAATGTTTCCTTAAGTTGTTTCCCTTGGCATATATTAAGCCATTTCACAATTGTTTCACAAGGCAATTATAATGTAAGCAAACAGTGTAGACCCTGATCAAACTACAAATTATCATTCTGCCAGCTCTTTATGGCTGCATCACTAGGCTTGTTCAAATTTTACAATATCATAAGTATAGAAAGGAGTTATCATGTCTAAATAAATACTTATTAAATCTGAAAGCACCAAGCAAACTCGTAGCAGACAACATTCTATATTTTTTAAAGAAAATAGGGCTTAACATTTCATGTGAACCATCTGCTACACAGACAATTCACATGAAATGTCAAGCCTAAGTTTCTTTGAAAAAATAAGAAAAAATACTTCTGATTGTCATCTGCAGCAGTTGTAGTTATAGGGTTAAAGTAAACTAAATGGATCCAAACATTTGCTTTAACCCATTGTATACTGAATGGACTCTCCCACACAATATATTGGAAGAGTCCAATTTCAATTCTAGGTACATCCGGTTATGAGATCTACATATTCCTAGAGAAAAATGGCTAAACTATTTGCAAACAATTGAGACCCTGATCAGATGCTGCATTCTGCGGTGTCTGGTCTGGGTCTGCACTGTTTGCCAATTACCCTTTTACGGGTATCCCGACTACAATGGGTTAACCATATGATTTGCAAAAGAAAAGGGTCATATATGAACAGGGGAAATCAGCTAACGCTGTGCATTTGGTTGTTTATATATGCTACAGTGCACAACTTGTCACAGATGTGAAAGTGATCCCTGGCGAGGAAGTAGAGCTGCAGCATCAGCTTCTTGTATGAGACATGAGGACTGATGTGCCACCAAAATCCAAGCACGTTCAACCCCTCATCTTAAAAGTTTGGAAGCTTTAAGGGGATGTGTTCAATGCGCAGAGCTGTGTCAGTATTGGTAAAGGGTACATTGAAGAGTTTGAAGTGAAGATTGGTATTCACCAAGCCAAGGCTCAATACTCAGCCCATTGCTCTTCATCATTGTGCTTGAAGCCTAGTCACGTGAGTTCTGCTCTGGGGTCCCCTGGGAGGACCTCTATGCTGATGACCTTGTTATCATTGCTGAAGCACTCGAGGAATGTGTCAGGAGGCTCTTGACTTGGAAAGAAGCAATGAAGAAAGGGCTGAGAGTAAATGCAGGAAAGACAAAGATCATGATCTGTGGTATGGACCTGGACCTCCTGCAGAGTTCAGGCAAGTTTCCATGTGCCATCTATTGCACTGGAGTGGGCAGCAACAGTATCTTCTGCAATGGCTGCAAGCAATGGGTGCACAGGAAATGCAGTGGGCTCAAGCACTTGACAGATGACCCCAGATTACAGATGTAATACTGTGCCAGAGAACTGCACACCCCTTGGACAGCATACCACAGAGGAAGTCCGTCGGGCCTGACAAACTTGAAGTGGTAGTTTCCTTTTGCTACCTAGGAGACATGCTCTCAACAGCCGGTGGCTGTGAACTTTCAGCCACAACACATGTGAAAACTGCCTGGAAGAAGGTCAATGAGCTGCTACCAGTCCTCTCTTCCAGGCAACTCTCTTTCAAGACATGTGGCTGTGTGTACCACTCTTGTCCTTGGAGCGCAATGCTCCATGCCAGTGAGACTTGGCCATTGACAAAGCCAAACCATCAACGTCTGCAGCAGAATGACAGGGCAATGATCAGACAGATCTGCAATGTCAAGCCTCAAGACATTGTCACCATCAGGTCCAATGAGCTAATTGCTCAGCTTGGCACTGAGGGTTTGGACCTCATCCCGAAGGAGAGAAGGCTCTACTGGTATGGACACATGGAATGCTCTAGAGGTGCAGTCAAGACAGCCTGTGACATACAGGCTGATGGAAAGCGTGTGCCTGGGAGGCCCAAGAATACACTGAAGTAGCTGACAGAGAGGGAAGCTCTCAGTTTATAATGGACCCTCATGACAGACACACCTGGAGATCTGGTGTGAGATCTGCCATGCATGCAGCATTAGCCAGCTACCTGTAAGTGGGGCCCACTGATGTGAATGTTGCCCCTGTACCTGCACGTTAAAAAAAACAAATGGTGATGATGATGATGACATGTTCACTGATTCAGTGTGGTCAATAAAGGCCCTAGTCAGATAAAGCGTTGATGATGATGATGATGATGATTTGGTGTTTTACATGATGAAGTGGCAACAATGAAGTGCAGTACAGTCATGAGTTCGACTGAAGACTGTCTCTAGAGAGATTTCAACCCAGGCTATGCAAATACTCAATGAACTAACAAAAAACACTGCTTTATCAGTTTGAATTGATGCATGAACTGCATTTCAGACCACAATATTTCTGATCCATGCATGCAGGTTTAAAATATCAAGAAACCAGGTACTCTAGACACCATGCTTGAGGTAACATCTTAACTAAAGTTCATTCTGGTTGGCATCTTTAGTCCGTTGTATTCCATCATGGCATGTCCATTATGCGCTTATTACATAATTATGTTTTGTATGAAAAGACAAATAAATATAGGTCAGTGAGAATCAATGTAGATCCTGATCAGATGGCACATTCTGTGGTATCTGATCAGTTGACACTATGCCAGTCTGTCTGAATTCTTAAGGCAAATACAGTACAATTCTGCCGAATCTCCAAATTTGCACAATTTGGCTAGAACTTAAGTATTATACTGTAGATACAGCCTAAATTCAAGGTAAATGACCTATATATATTTAATGCTTAAAACTCTGTATAAAATTATCAGCAGACAACATATTAAAATATTTTTCTTATTTTTCCCTGGAAACAAGATTGACATTTCATGCAAATTGCATGAAATATCAGATCCTATTTTGTAGGAAAAATAAGAAAAATATTTCAAATTGTCTTCTGCTGAAATTTTTACCCAGCATGCTTACAGTTAATATAATATCAGAAATCATTAATCATGTAAGAAATTACTTTTTTTTTTCCCCTGGAAATTCTGATACATACTGTCAGATTAAACTTTACCATGCTGCATAGCTTCGGATAAGAAGAGGTATCCACATAATATATATCTTTATATCTCCATGAAACAATATGTTGTGTGTACTCATTAGAAGCACCTTGGTGAGATGCTTCTAATGAGTACCATAAAATATGTTTTCATGGAGAAATAAGAAAATTACCAGTACTTTTCGGTTGAAAAAAAAAAATTGCCCTAATGGAGCTATGAAGCTGCAAACATGAATTAGCAGATGGTATTTTAACCCTTGTCATGCTGAATAAATTAAGATGCCACGCTCTCTTCTAATTTCCAGCCAATCAGATTACTTGATCTGGGTTTTGATAGAAATTCATATTTAATGACAAACAGTGCAGAGCCAGATCAGTTGACTTCTTCAGAAGACAGGGCATGTTGTGCTCAGCAAGAGAAGAGTTAAAATAAGTTTCTTGTTTTTCCTGAGAATAACATCTTGTAGCTAATCTGAATTGTTTTCGAAGAGAGGCAATTATGCAGTTAAAGCCAGACTTTGTTTTCATGGAAAAATAGAAGAAATAATTCATTTCGTATCTGCTAACTATTGTTTGCAGTTTCTCAAAATTTTGTCCTTAACATGCTTGGTTAAATTTCAGCAAGCAGCATTCTGCTTTTTTTTCCTCAAAAACGAGGTTTGACACTACATGTGAATTGTCACATAAGGAGACAATTGGCATGGAATATCAAACACTGTTTTCTGGGAAAAACAAGAATATCATCAATTTGCCATCTGTAGAATTTGCCCAGTGAGTGCTATAGGTTAAATATGAACTATGTAAATTCTCTTATTTCTTCATACTTCATTCAAAATTGTTATTTAAAAATGTCAAGCCTTATTTTCAGTGAATAAAAAGAAAAAAAAATATTTTATTATACTTCAAATTCCTTATCTTTATACACATTTCAGGCAATTTGGTTGGTTGAAGGAAAGTTTTACACTTCAATAAAGTCAAGAGCAGAAATCTGTTAGATCTATTTTCCTTTTGCGTGTCTCAAAAGATTGACACTTTTTGGCAACATTTTTAACCCTTGTCCTGCTGAATAAATTAAGATGCCACACCCACTTCTAATTTTCAGCCAATCAGATTGCTTGATCTGGATTGTTTCTATAGATTCACATACTTAATGGCAAACAATGCAGATCCAGATCAGTTGGCTTCTTCAGAAGCCAACTGATCTGGATCTACACTGTTTGCAAAGGCAGGAGATATCCGGGTTCAGCAGGACAAGGGTTAAAAGTTTGATGACAGTTGGAATTTTAAGGAATGAATTATTATTTTTGTGGATTTTATCGATGTGTAAACTCCGAAGAATCACATAAAAACTTAACATAAAGCCATTATGGCTTTATTCAGTTTGTGAGTGATTTGTCGTAGTTTACACATCAATAAAATCCACAAAAATAAAATTCTTTCCTTTCATGAATAAGCTGCTATTTAACTCTTATCTGAAGCAGACAATATAATGACCTTTTACTTGTGTTTTTCAGAGAAAATAAGGCTGGTGAATGAATGTCATTAGGCGCATCACCAATAAAATTCTGATTTCTTCAGTTTTCATGTGAATGGTTTGCCAAGTCTTATTTTCTCTGAAAACAGTAAAGAAAAAACTATACTGTTATCTCCTACAATTTTGCTTACAGCTTTATTTTTTCACCATTCTCCAGGGCAAATTCAACAAATGACAAATTGATGGTATCTTTCATCTGTTATCTGGGAAAATGTGAGAAAAAATATTTCAAATGCTGAAATTTTTACCCAGCAAGTAAAGAGCTAAGGGTTAAATTCCACAGGTTAAAAGATCAATTACACTTAAATCAATTTGGACAGAATAAACTAACTGTAAATGTCTGTGTCCATTTCAAGATGCTGGGAGGCTGATTCAGCCAAGAAGGTAACTGACCTCAGTGACCTCTGTCCACTCATTGTTTATTGTTCTCACAATTAAGTTTATTGTTTTAGAGTCTTTGAAGTCCAATTAAATCCAGCTGTTAGACCAACATCTCTAGGAGAATCTCCCCTGAAACTCTTCAAGAATGCATAAATAACTTGGCTAAATAAAATGTAATGTCAAGTATAATAATGCTTATGGAATTTATGGAGGATCAGAGTTTATTCAGATATTAAAGATGATGGACTTTTCTGTGCTTTTCTTGCTTTGCATACAGTGTAAAATCTTGAAGATAATATTTCTTCTGTGTTGACCTAAAAAATGAGGTCAAGGTCACATTAAAGAGATACAATGCACACAAGAAAACTGACATTTTGAAACTAACTAAAGTATGCTGAACTTGAAAATGAGGTCTAGGTTACCACACTATAATCAACTATCAAGCTTGTAAAATTGATGTATGAGGGATGTTCGAAATGAATTGCTTATTGTCCTCTAGCTTGATATCCACGTGGGGCACGATAAAAACCAATGCATACCTGTATAGGGCTATTCAATATCTACACAATGGTATATAAATGTACATGTTAGACTAAGTGTAAGACATAAAATTTGCCATTTGAATACACACCACTGCAGCAAAAATGGTTGGTAGAAGCGTCGACAAAAAAGATGAAATACGGGCTTACATCAAAGCTCGCTTAAAACTTGGTTGTTCTTTGAAGAAGCTGATGACTGAAATTTCTACTGCTTTTGGACCTTCTTGTGTGTCTTACGACACAGTTCGGCAGTGGAAAAAGAAATTTGAGTCTGGTGTAGAGTCCATCAAAAATGCACCAAAATCAGGTAGGCCAAAATCTGCATCTCGTAAAGAAATCGTTTCCAAAATAAAGGAAATCATTGAAGGAGATGCCAGATTTACAGTTCGTGATATTGCACGAAAGGTAGGCATATCACTATCAACGGTTCACCTTATTTTGAAGAAGCATTTGAAAGTCAGAAAGATTTCTGCTAGATGGGTGCCACATCTGTTGACTGACGAGCAAAAGAGGCAACGGGTTAAAGTGGCCAAAAAGCTGCTTCAAATCTTTCCAAAATATGACAAAAAGCAGTTTGCCAATGTCGTCACAGGTGATGAAACCTGGGTCAATTATTTTGAGCCCGTCAGAAAGGTTAGCAATAAGATCTGGCCACTAAACACAGCAAACGCCCAATAGTTGCCAAACGTTCTTTGAGTACAAAGAAGGTTTTGTATGCAATCTTCTTCTCTGGTGAAGGAGTCGCAATAAAAGTGCCAGTGAAAAAGGGCAAAAGCATCACCGGAAAGTACTACAAAGGCGTAGTACTGAAGAAACTGAAAAAGTATTATCAGAAGCGACGCCCTGCCACTGGTTTTAAACATGTCCGTCTTCTACATGACAATGCCCCAGCTCATACCTCTGCAATAGTTACGGCGTTTTTGAAGAAAGAAAAAGTAACTGTTTTGCTCCCCCCCCCCCCCCTCCCCCCCCCCGGGGCAGTTGTCAGTTTCTGGCGAAAGAATGTGCACAATACTGGTTAACCGCTTAGAGGACTAAGCCTGCCCAGTAAACGTGTGGTTAGGTAAACTGTCCATGCTCGACATGACCCCATTGGGTTGACTGGGCCGTAAAACCTCAACACAAACAAACCCCAGTATTACATGGCTGTCAAGTTTAAAAAAACAAGAGGCCCACGGGCCACGGTTCGCTCACCTTAGTGACATAGCCACTGCAGACATGCAGATGTTATGCAACATTTTTACAATCCTATCATCGCAACTAATGAAAATATTATCATTTGAGCAGTTCTTAGTTTTGAAGAAGAATATATGGGCCTGACAGTCAATGGAGCATGATCATTTGAATAAACTATCAATCACATTTCAACAGAAGGATCAATATGAAATTTGGTGGAAATTGGCTAAGTGGTTTCTGAAGAATCATGATTTTATACATGTAAACAGCACAGTGGCATAGAAATATTATAAATATAAACCAGATGATGGCCATCTTAGATTTCCAATCAGAACAATTTGTTGATCTACAAGTCACTTTGATACTTTCAATATAAATGTATATGGCCCATACAAATGGGGAAGCAAATTTGACCTTGGAGGTAAAAAGGTCAAATGTCAACATAGAACCATCATTTTAGCAATTTTGGTAGATCTCCTGTCCCCCATAACTTGTGCAAAGATTAGGACCCAGGGCTTATTTGGTTATAAAGAAGATGATTTTTAAAGGTTTTTAACATATATGGGCATGGCAGCCATTTTGATCAATGGACCATACCCATTTTAGCAATCTTTCATTCTCCTGCCCACGGAGGCTCCGCATGAAATTTGAGCAACACTGGCCCGGAGGCTTCAGAGGAAAAGCCATTTGAAATTAACAACATTTTTTCCATAGAAATGTATGGGGCTCATACAAATGCATACAGAAGCAAACTTGATCTCGCCGTAAAAAGGTTAAATGTCAATATATGACAATTATTTTAGCAACTTTGGTAGATGGCCCGTTCCTGATGATATATGCAAAGATTCAGCTACAAGCCATCCTCGGTTTTGGAGAATAAGATTTTTAATTTTTTTTTCCCATCCAAATGCATAAGGAAGCAAACTTGACCTTGCCGTAAAAAGGTCAAATGCCAATGTATGACCATTATTTTAGCAACTTTGGTAGACCCCCTGTCCCCGATGATTTATGCAAACATTCAGCCCCAAAGCATCCTCGGTTCTAGAGAAGAAGATTTTTAAAAGTTTTTACCATATATGGGCATGGCGGCCATCTTGGTCAACGAACCGTGACCATTTTAGCAATCTTTTGTTCCCCCTACCTAAGGAGGCTCCACATGAAATTTGAGCAAAATTGGCCCAGAGCTCCAGAGGAGAAGTTGTTTGAAATTCTGAACATTTTTTCCATACAAATGCATAAGGAGGCAAAATTGACCTTACTGTAAAAAGGTCAAATGTCAATGTACAACCATTATTTTAACAATTTTGGTAGCCCTCCTGTTCCCGAAGATATATGCAATGATTCAGCCATAAAGCATGCTCGGTTTTGGAGAAGAAGATTTTTAAAGGTTTTTCCCATACAAATGCATAGGGAAGCAAACTTGACCTTGCCGTAAAAAGGTCAAACGTCAACGTATGATAATTCTTTTAGCAATTTTGATAGACCTCCCATCCCCGATGATTCCTGCAAAGGTTCAGCCCCAAGGCATTCTTGGTTTCTAGAGGAGAAGATTTTTAAAGGTTTTTACCATATATGGGCGTGGCGGCCATCTTGGTCAGCGGACCGTGACCATTTTAGCAATTTTTCATTTCCCCACCCTAAGGAGGCTCCATATGAAATTTGAGCAAAATTGGCTCAGCGGCTTCAGAGAAGAAGTCGTTTGAAAATGTTAACGGACGGACGTACGGACTGACGGACGACGGACGAAAAGTGATCACAATAGCTCATCCTGAGCAGAGCTCAGGTGAGCTAAAAATCAGGCATAGCATTTCATGTTAATGATGCAGACCATTCACATGAAACCTCAGACCTTACAGACCATTCACATAAACCTCAGGCCTTATTTTCGTGGAAAGTTAAGATAAAGACCATTCACTTGAAACTTTAGGCCTCCTTATTTTCAAAGTGAAGGTTGATCAAAGTCTTTGCTTGGAACATATGCAATTTTATAGGAGAGAGAGAGAGAGAGAGTGAGAGCAAGAGAGGGAGAGATAGAGACTACTTTTTAGTGCTTTCTATACAAATGTCATAGTAAACGTTTCGATAAATTATATGGAAATCGGTCCAATGGTTTCTGACAAGAAGATTTTTAAAGTTTCCTATATAGATATATAGTGAAAATAAGCCCCGCCCCTGGTGGTCATGTTTTTTGATGAATCCAAATGGCTTGAACAATCATGGTAGACGATCACCAAAGGAACATTTCTACCAAATTATATGACAATCTGTCCACTGGTTTCTGACAAGAAGATTTTTTAAGTTTTCTATATAGATATATAGGGAAAATAAGCCCCGCCCCCTGGTGGCCATGTTTTTTGACAAATCCAAATGGCTTGAACAAACTTAGTAGAGGATCAACAAAGGAACATTTCTGCCAAATCATACTGCGATTGGCCTAGTAGTTTCTGACAAGAAGATTTTTTAAGTTTTCTATATAGATATATAGGGATAATAAACCCCCGCCCCCTGGCGGCCATGTTTTTTGACGAATCCAAATGGCTTGAACAATCTTCTAGAGGTAGTAGATCACCAAAGGAACATTTCTGCAAAATTATATGGAAATCAGTCCAGTGGTTTCTGACAAGAAGATCATTAAAGTTTTCTGTATTGATATATAGGGATAATAAGCCCGGCCCCCTGGTGGCCATGTTTTTTGACAAATCAGAATGGCTTGAACAATCTTGGTAGAGGATCACCAAAGGAACATTTCTACCAAATTATATTGCAATCGGTACAGTGGTTTCTGACAAGAAGATTTTTTAAATTTTCTATATAGATATATAGGGAAAATAAGCCCCGCCCCCTGGCGGCCATGTTTTTCGACGAATCCAAATGGCTTGAACAATCTTGGTAGAGGATCACCAAAGGAACATTTCTGCAAAATTATATGGAAATTAGTCCCGTGGTTTTTGACAAGAAGATTTTTAAAAGTTTTCTATACTGATATAAAGTGAAAATAAGCCCTGCCCCCTGGTGGCCATGTTTTTTGACGAATCCAAATGGCTTGAACAATCTTGGTAGAGGATCACCAAAGGAACATTTCTGCAAAATTATATGGAAATCGGTCCAGTGGTTTCTGACAAGAAGATTTTTAAAGTTTTCTATATGGATATATAGGGAAATTAAGCCCCGCCCCCTGGCGGCCATGTTTTTTGACAAATCCAAATGGCTTAAACAATCTTGGTAGAGGATCACCAAAGGAACATTTTTGCAACATTATATTGAAATTGGTCCAGTGGTTTCGGACAAGAAGATTTTTTAAGTTTTAGTTAAAAAATCTATTTTTAGCTCCTGTGACCCAGATATGCAATGGACCGGAACCATTTGAACAACTTTGAAAGAGGACCAACCAAGGATCATTCCTGTGAAGTTTGGTCAAATTCCAACCAGTGGTTTAGGAGGAGATGTTGTTTAAAGATTGTTGACGGATGGACAAATGGACGATGAAGATGATGACGATGATGACGGACGGTGAGTGATCACAATAGCTCACCTTGAGCCTTCGGCTCAGGTGAGCTAAAAATCTCTTATTAACATGTCTCAATGAGGCAATTCTAACATGCACCATAATCTATGTTTGGGACAAGAAATCTGGAAAATAGAAAGAAACCTGCGAGGTCTAGCAAGAAACCTGCGAGGTCTAGCATTTTATACCTTTCCTCATCTTGTTTAATATATTCAATAATACATGAAAACTATTGCGTACTCCTTGGAACAGCCTTGATGAGACAATTCTATAACAGGCATCATAATCTGTGTTTGGGACATGAAATATGGAAAAAGAGTTAGAAACTGGCAAAGCCTCGCATTTTATCCCTTTTCCACAACTCGTTTAATAAATTCAATAATATGAAAACTCTTGCATACTCGTTGGAACAGCCTCGATGAGGAGATTCTAATGTGCACCATTATCAATGTTTGGTGAAAAAATATGGAAAATAGATAGAAACTGCCTAAAAAATGCTGAGAAATAAGAGACAATCATAGCGAAGAAATATATGAACCAGAGCAAGCAATTCCTGCAATTTACATGTGCAACCAGCAAAGACTCGGATCATACATCCTCACAAAATGTTTAGAGTCTTCCCTGGCCTCAAGAAGAAGCTCTGGGTCCTTAAACGCACAGTGAAGACTGATCAGACTGCACTGATGGGAGAGCTGATCTAAGTAATCGCTGTGTGTATAAGATAAATTCAATAGTAGAAATTGCCATGCTCCCGCTTATACAAAATATGATTCTACTTTCATCACACTGGATGCAGTGGTCTTCGCAACGGTCACCGCGAACAGAACAAGGAAAGGAATCTGGCATTATTTCACAGTAAAAAACTAGTACATATATCAATGAAAGTCACCGTCTTTTGACAAGCTAAGTTCCCATATGAAAACAATAAAGAAAAGTTACTGTCTTTTACTTACACTAAATGAAACACAATATGTAAACAGGAAGAAAAGTCACTGTCTTTCCCTAACACAAAGAAACACAATATAAAAGAATGCACAAAAAATAACTCCTATAAGCACTATAGAAATGCAGCTGTACTGTGACACAAAAAGCAGCGGTTTAAATTTGGACCAGAAAGAATTAGATTTTATACACAAATCCCTTGTCGGTATATCCTTTTCAGTCCAATTTGACATATCATAATTATACTTAAATTTTACATAACAAATGATTTTCTTTGAATTTCAAACATCAAAAAAAATTTAAAGCATAATTTCGAATTTGTAAATAATTTTTAATTGAATATCAAAGGTGACCTAGCTCTTCATTGTGAAAATACCGTAAGAATACACAACCGACACGGCTCGCGACAGCTCACACTTTGTCACCTATTCAAATTACAGACGATAATGAAATTAACATTCTTACGAGCAGACGTAGATAGCAATCCTAACCTAATCGAGGGGTTATCGACTGTCTTTAACAAGTGTACCTGGCCGAAGATAACAGGGAAAATTTACAAAATCTACAAAAATATTTCCTTGTCTGTTCTTCACATCTCGCCAAAAAACTCTTTTATAGCTGTTTTCTGTATGGATTTAATGTTGTTTCTGATTTTTTATCTATCTCTGTATGTCTGTCTATCCATCCATCAGTCCGTCCGTATGTATAACTTAAATTGTAAAAATTTTATTGTTCATTATAGAACTTCTCAGCAGGCTATTTCCAACCAATCCAAAAAATCATGTCAACGAGTCAGTGAAAGGAATATCCCTGTAAAACCCTTTTTATATTGGGGGAAGTGGGGTTTATCGGGTAATATGTTGTTTTCTTTATTTTTGCTGAAAAAAAAAAAAAAAATTGTGGGTACTCGTTAGAACAGCCTCAGTGCGAGACTCTAAACCTATGTTCATCCGGAAACAAAGGCTAGTTCTGGAGATATGACTGGCGCCATTTTAGCACAATGCTCGTTTCCCTAAAATGCCAACGTATGTATAATTCTCCGTACTGATATATGTAAGTGAAATCATACAATTGTACTATAGATTATTTTTATTATCATTATTATTATTATTATCATCATTATTATTATTATTATTATTATTATTATTATCATCATTAACATATAAGCTGATTTCGCCAATAAAACTGTAGAAAAATGGCTGGGAGCTGTACCAGCCAGCATCAAATAGCTGGCTAACGTCGGGCCAACAGCGATATGACGTCAACATGTCGTATCGCCGTTGGCCCTGATTGAATCATACATAAGAAAGAAATTTTGCCTGTGCTAGGCAGATTTAATTATACAGGCTGATTTTGTCAAAGATATTGATTTCGCAGAAAACGGAGTTGGCATAAATTCGAAATCCACAAAACATTATTTTTTTTTAGAAATTTTGCATCACAATAAGAAATTATGCAATTGAAATGTATTTTTATAGGCCGGTTTGGTCAAAGTCATTGATTTCGCAGCATAAAGGACTTGGCAGAAAGTCGACATTTGGCTTACCATAAAACAATAATCATTTTTTTTTTTCATTAAATTTTGCAAATTACTGCATAAATACATACTGAGTAATATAGTAAAAGGGAATTACGCGTGTATCTTTATTTGTCATTTTTTAGGCTGATTTTTTGGCAAAGAAATTGATTTCGCGGCATATGGACATGGCAGAAACTAGACATTTTGCTTAAAATCAAATACCTTAAAACAATATTTTTTTCATGAAATTTTACACAGTAGTATATAAATACATACTGAGTAATATAGTAAAAAGAAATTATATGTGTGTCCAGAAACTTTTTTTATAGGCCGATTTCTTCAAAGAAATTGATTTCGGGGATATACGGATTTGGCAAAAATTCAACATTTTGCTTAAAATCAACCCTAAAACAATATTTTTCCATGAAATTTTGCACCTTAGTGTATAAATATGTATTTAGTCATATAGTAAAAAGAAATTATGCATGTGCCTGAAATTTTATTTATATAGGCTGATTTCGTCAAAAAAAACTTGATTTCACGACCTACGGATATAGAGGAAACTAGACATTTTGCTTAAAATCAATCCCTTAAAACAATATTTTTTCATTAAATTTTTACACAGTAGTATATAAATACATACTGAGTAAAATAAGAAAACAGAAATTATATATGTGTCCAGAAACTTTATTTTTATAGGCTGATTTCTTCAAAGAAATTACTTTTGCGGGTGTACGAACAGCAAAAATTCGACATTTTGCTTATAAGGGACCCAAAAACACAATATTTTTTCATGAAATTTTGATCAGTAGTGTATAAATATATATTCAGTTATATAGTAAGAAGAAATTATGCATGTGCCATGAAATTTTATTTTTATAGGCTGATTTTGTCAAAAAAACTTGATTTCGCAAAATCAACTTGATTTCTCTTTTTAGCTATACTGATGAAAATCCATCAGCCACTCCAAAAGAAATTGTGCAAATGTCATGTCTTCACCAAGGATAATGCTAATGGGATCCGGACCTAAAACAATATGTCCCCCTTCACTTTTGGTGAGGGAATATAATTGCAGATGAAAACTATTTGAAACAGTTTTATTATCTTTCCCAGAAAGTAGGTTTTTATCTTTCATGAAAATTGTCTCTTAAAGGTGCAACACCCAGCCATAAAAGCTTGAACAATCATGGTACTGAGTCAACAAAGAAACATTTCTGCCATATTATATTGAAATCAGTTCAGTGGTTTCTGACAAGATTTTAAAAGTTTTCTATATAGGGAATATATAGCCCTGCTGCCTGGTGGCCATGTTTTTTGATGAATCAGGGCTTGAACAATCTTGGTAGAAGGTCACCAAAGGAACTTTTCTGCCAAATTATATTGAAATCGGTCAAGTGGTTTCTAACAAGATTTTTTTTTTTTTTTTCTCTCTCTCTCTTTTGGTTGCCATGGCAACCAGAATCCTGCATTGATTCCAAATTCTTAAATAATTTTCAGTCAGTAGCACCCAAGGATCATTCCTGTGAGATTTGGTTAAAATTGGCTCAGTGGTTTAGGAAATGTCATTTAAAGAAGTTGTGGAGGATGGTCAGATGGACCATGACCAGGATGGATGGTGACCTATAACAGTAGCTCACCTAGAGACTTCGTCTCAGATAAGATAAGCTCTAAACTATAATATGTCCTTACTCAACTTGTGAACTGATTTTGTTCAAATTTGTGCCAAGAGTTTTGTTGTTTAAAACTGAATATTTTAAGCCTTGTCCTGCTGAACCCGGATATACCCTGCCTTTGCAAACAGTGTAGATCCAGATCTGATCCAGATCTTCTGAAGAAGCCAACTGATCTCGCTCTGCACTGTTTGCTATTAAGTATGTAAATTTATATCAATAATCTGGATCAAGTCATCCGATTGGCTGAAAATTAGAAGTGGGCATGGCATCTTAATTTATTCAGCAGGACAAGGGTTAAGACATATATAGTACACTTTGTGCACTGCCTTTCCATTTAAGAAATGCTACTTATACTTTCAGGTCAGAGTGACCCACTTTTGGATCTGTACCAATTTGCAGCAAACAAAGAAAATTTTATTTTTGTACTATATTTTGTATTCATTTACACGCCAGTCTTTCCTTTAAAATACATTAGCACTGTATGTATGAAATTTTACAACCTGGTAACTCAGATGAAAGAAACATAATTGAACCAGTGAATGAAAAAAGCAATATTATATCGGCACCTTCAAGCATTTCAAATGAAAATTCAATTTCTGGAAGAAAAAGATAGCAACATGTTGGTATTGCATTTTCTATACCTCTAGATATGAAGCACTTTGAACACTTGAAACACTTTGCTTATTTCTCCATGAAAACACACCATATTTGATCTAATTACCATACATGCCCCTGTAAGCACACAGGCAAGCAATTTTGTAGGCTTCAGATTGCAGTCTGTGCAATATTATCTACTTCTTTCTAAGAGCATACTATGTTATGGGTACTCATATGTTGCCTCGACAAGGAGGTTATTCGAATGAGAACCCACAACATATGCTTTTATAAAACATCTCGAGGTAATTCTAATGAGTACCCACCATATAGGTTTTAATAAAGAAAATAAGAACGAATATCCCATAAGAATCATTAAATATGCCCTTCAAGAAGTCCTCTACTAATACTCCTTTAAAGTGTGCCCTTATTAGGAAAATATTTTACTACAATTTTTTCGGTAGTTTTTTGAAAAACTTAAGCGCACAGTGCAGCAATTAGGATGAACATGGTATGTTGTGGGAACTCATTAGAAGCACTTTGATTCTAATGAGTACCCATAACATGTTTTCACGTAGTGATAAGAAAAATATTAACCCTGGTCCTGCTGAACCCGAATATGCCCTGCCTTTGCAAACAAAGTAGATCCAGATCAGTTGGCTTCTGAAGAAGCCAATCGATATGGATCTGCATTGTTTATCATTAAGTATGTGAATTTGTATCAAAACCCAGATTAAGTCATCTGATTGGCTGAAAATTAGAAGTGGGTGTGGCATCTAAATTTATTCAGCATGACAAGATTAATTCACTGAGGCGTTTCTAATGAGCACATGTTTTTATGGAGAAATAAGAAAAATACCAATACTTTTCATTTGAAAAAAAAAAAAAACAACAACAACAAAAAAACAAAAAACTTCTGTATCTGGAGCAATGGGTTATGCTTTACAAATTATACAACTGACAGGAAGCTTACATATACTAGGGTATCACATCTCAGGCCAAACTTATTGCATGCTGGGTGCGTGAGGATGATTTAAGGGAAATGGATACATATTCAGGGGAGACAACTCTGCTAAAGTTGTTTAACTCTTCTCATACTGAATAAAGATGTCACGCCCACTTCTAATATCCAGCCAATCACATTACTTGATCTGGGTTTTTGACAGAAATTCACATATTTACTGACAAACAGTGCAGATCCAGATCAGTTGGCTTCTTCAGAAGCCAACTGATCTGGATCTACACTGTTTGCTAAGACAGGGCATGTGTTCAGCAAGAGAAGGGTTAATTGCCTTCAATGAATAGGGGTCTACTCTAAAAGGAAACAATCTGCTACCCTTGTGAGCAAATTCTTTTATTTCTTATATTTATGAGTAGACCACCTTTCAGTAGGTTTGGCTATGCTTGATCTGGATCAGGAAGTAGCAAAAAAAAAGAAAAAAAAAAAAAAAATGGCAAAACTGTACCCCTGGTAGTCTCAATTTACAATAATTTTAGCCTTCATTAGACTGTCCAGTGTGTGGATATGGTATTTTTTTTATTAACATTTTAGGGGACAAATACAAAATAACAGTACAAAAATATTCCTGTGGTGCTTAAGCCATTCAAGTCCTAATCATAACTGCAGAAGACAATTTTTTTTCCTTAATTTTCAGGGGTAGGGATGAGGGGTGGATGGGAAAAGAGGGGGAGGTATTTTTCAGAGAAAATAAGGCTTGGATGGTTTTGACTTCACTCAACATGTACAAAATGATGGCAGAATTGGTATGTGCAATGAATAAGTAGAGTTATTTATTTTTTCTTTTCTACCAGTGTTCTTTGTAAGTTCATTTCCAGATTAGCGGCCACCTGTAGAAATGGTTAAAGTCAAGTTTGAATCGCCAGGAATCTTGATCCTATGTTATTGTAAGACTAGAAAGGCAGTTTATTTTTTGATGATTAGAACAGAAGTCCTGTTGATCTCCAGAAAGTAAGCAGCCTGGCAAATAACATGCTTCATTCAACCCTTAAAATGTCTGTAAAATTGAAGCATACATTCTCAAACATTAATTTTTGGTCATTATCTAAAGAATTTAAGACTTTGTCTGCTGCTGTTGTAATTGGTGCTTAATGTAGGGATCAGGATACCAATTAGGGTGGTGAGGACTGGAACCAGCAAAAAGTACACAGCTGGCTATGCTTCATAACAAGAGGACCATGATGGTCCTATATCGCTCACATGTGCATACTTACTGTTGAAGTTTCATCCAAGTTCACTGCTTTAAGATTTTTGTATAAATTTTATGTTCAAGAGTGACAATCAAAGTACTGGAAATACTGTGAGGCTGGCAATTAGCTCACAATTCCTTTTACTTTGCAGTGCTTTTGCAAAGGAGCCAACCTTTGAAATTTGATTTCGTATGAAACAGGCTCCAGAAAGATGGCATTTGCTGCCGATAGGCAAGTACATGTACTTTTAGTTCTAGTGATCACTGCTGAATTCCTGAGTGTTTTTTTTTTTTTTTTTCTACAAAGCATCTATTTTTACTGCGGGAACTAAACCATATGGAGGATGCAGCAACTTTGTTACAAAGGAACAGTTTGCCTATTTAGCTGTGGAGATACACTACTATTGTTTTTACCTCCCATTGTTTTTACCTCCCTGTAAATGGATTTATTTCCTTTGACTAATCTCACTGATGTTTTCAATCATCCATCGCAGAACATTGCACAACTTGTTTTACCATAAAATCTTCATTTCCACATTTTGAAAAAGATAGCTTTCCAAACAAGAATGTACCACAATTTTGTGACCTTGGATAACAAACAATCACAGATCCATTTTAAATTTAAGTAGTGTCAGAGTTGTTTTATTTGTTGTGAGCTGTACAAAAAATCCTGTAGATTAAGCAAACAGTGACGACCCTGATCAGATGCCGCACTAATTCTGTGGCATCTAATCTGGGTGTACACTGTTTTCCAATTCCAAAAGTACCTAATTTGGACATAAACAGTGGTGACCCTGATCAGACTCAGCATTCTGATCTGAGTCTACACTGTTTGCAAATGTCCGCAAAATGCCTTTGGACAGAACTATTTCAAATTTAGGGGGTGTCAGTTTTGTTTTGTTTGATGCAAGTTTGCAAAATGAAATCCTGCACTGTAACTGACCAGTGATGTCACATTCTGCAGCAACTGATCAGGGTCTACACAGTTTGCAAAAGTCCCAAAAAGTGCCTTTGGACAGATCCATTGGACAAAATCATTTGAAAGTTAATGGGTGTCAAGTTTGTTTTATTTATTGTAAGTTCCTGTACTTTGGCAAACAATGTTAACCCTTAACAGACGGGCCATTCTGCGGCTCTCGGATTTGGATCTGCACTGCTGAGATGGGGTTGCCCGTTCCCACAAGAAGAAACTGCGTGACCCTAATTAACTTCACATGGCACAGTGATGGTAATCCGCTTTATAAGAAAAACAATCTTATTATCATGTTCGTTTTTACTGTTTTGTTGGGATCAAGTTTAATTGTACAGACAGTGCGAACAGATTACCTATCGTCAGCTTCATAAAAGTAAAACACTGAGATGACATGACGGCTTGTTTATCACATTATCCATTCTCATTGAAAATAAATCAATAATTGACATGCTTATTTCACTCATCAGTGCGCATGCGACATTTTACCAGGTAAACTGACAAGGTGTTAACATGTACGTGATGTATTTATACGTGTTGATCAATGTTCAGTTGTCGAAGGTATAAGTTTTGATTTCAGAAGCAAACTGAAGCCATTTTCAATTAGAATAAATCTAAAATTATTATTATGATTCTTTTGGCAATGAACAATGCGGAAAAAATTCTCAGAACTATAAAAGAAATTTGAGAACTATTTTTTTAGCGTAAGCTTATTAGAACAGCCCGCCTAAAAATGAAAGAGCAATGCCGTATTATGGCAAGCAGTGTCTCATTTTTTTTATCCGATCTTCAAAATTTCTATATAGACATCTAGGGAAAATAAACCCTGACCCCTGGCGGCCATGTTTTTTGACGAATCCTGAAGGCTTGAACAATCTTGGTGGAGGGTCACCTAAGAAACATTTCTGCCAAATTATATTCAATTCGGTCCAGTGGTTTCTAACAAGAAGGTTTCTGACAAGAAGATTTTTAAAGTTTTCTATGTAGATATATAGGAAAAATAAGCCCCGCCTCCTGGCACCCATGTTTTTTGACGAATCAGGATGGCTTGAACAATCTTGGTAGAGAGTCACCTAAGGAACATTTCTGCTAAATTATATTGAAATCCATCCAGAACTATCTGACAAGAAGATTTTTAAAGTTGTCTATATAGACATATAGGAAAAACAAGCCCTGCCCCAAGCTGCCATATTTTTTGATAAATCATGATTATAGCTTCAACAATCTTGGTAGAGGGTCACCAAAGGAACATTCCTGCCTAATCACAATGTATATTGAAATCGGCCTGGATGACAAGATGATTTTTAAAGTTTTCTAAATAGATATATAGGGATATTATGCCCTGCCCCCTGGCAATGAATCATAATGGCTTGAACAATCTTGGTAGAGGGTCACCAAAGAAACATTTCTGCCAAACTATATTCAAATCGGTTCAGTGGTTTCTAAAAACAAGATTTTTAAAATTTTCTGTATAGATATATTGTGAATATAAGCCCTGCTCACTGATGGCCATATCTTTTGACAAAACAGGACGGCTTGAACAGTCTTGATAGAGTCACCTAAGGTATATTTCTGTCAAATTATATTGAAATCGGTCCAGTCATTTTTGACAAGAAGAGTTTTAAATTTTCTACATAGATATATAGGGAAAATAAGCCCTCCCTCCCTCCCCCTCCTCTTGTGGCCATGTTTTTTTGATGAATCATGATGGTTTGATCAATCTTGGTAGAGGGTCACCAAAGAAACATTCCTGCCAAATTATATTCAAATCAGTCTAGTGGTTTCTGACAAGAAGATTTTTAAAGTTTTCTATATAGCTATATAGGGAAAATAAGCCCCGCCATTTATTGGCCATGTTTTTTGACATATCATGATGGCTTGAACAATCTTGGACGAGGGTCACCAAAGGAACATTACTGTCAAAATTATATTGAAAACATTCCAGTGGTTTCTGAAAAGAAGAGTTTTAAAGATATGTATACAGATATATAGGGGAAAATAAGCTCCGCTCCCTGGTGGCCATGTTTTTTTGACGACTCATGATTTGGTACAGGGTCACCAAAGGAATATTTCTGCCAAATTATATTGAAATCGGTCCAGTGGTTTCTGATAAGAAGATTTTTAAAGTTTTTTCTTTTGGTTGCCATGGCAATAGAATCCTTCATGGATTCCAAATCTTTGAACAATTTTCAGTCAGTTTCACCCAAGGATCATTCCTGTGAAATTTGGTTAAAATTGGCTCAGTGGTTTAAGAGGAGATGTTGTTTAAAGAAATTGTGGACAGACAGATGGATGGACAACAACGACGGAGATGACGACTGATGGTGAGTGATCACAATGGCTCCCTCCAGCCTTTGGCCCAGGCGATCAGCTAAAAAGCTTGACTCTGATTGGACAATAACAAATGAAATTGTTTTAATTTATGTCAGTTTTACTCAAATATATATTTCATTTAATTGCACACCAAATTTAAATTTATCAATGATATTTTAAAAGTGCTATGGTTAAAAACATCAGATCTGGTAAATTTCTTCTGTTTCTTTTGTTTATTTTTCACCAAAATGTGGGTACTTGTGTTGGTTATTTGGTTTGGACATTATTTGGTTCCAACCCAATATACACTGAACTAGTAACTATGGTACAGGTACTGTATTTATTGGAAATATGTTGTCTTGGCTGAGTTTTCAAAATTTTGTATGATGAAATTTAAATTCTCATATTTCAGTTATTTTTCCAAATACATGTATCTCAGATTTGTTTTCAAAAAGCAATTGGTCAATATATTACCTGTAAGACTGCAGCATTGTATTTAAGGAAAAACCAACAGTTTTTGTAAACATCAACGAGAAAACTAGGTACCCATTTTAGCTATTTAGCAGAAAATAATCAGAAATTCACCCAAAATGATGTTATAACTTCAATCTAATTAATTGTGACTTAACATTTTTCATCCAAACCTATTAAAAACAATTTATTACAACTTCACTTATTATCCAAAATAATTTTTAATGACCATAGTGCTGTAAAATAGCGCTAAAATCAAGCCACGACAACATATTTTGGCAGTTCTGTTAGTGACAAGTCCGGGTATTATTAGGTCCAAGGTTTGGAGTTTAATGAACCAAACAACACCATTCAGGTCATGTTGAGTCAGTCAGTTTACCTAACCACACTTTTCCAGGGTAGGCTTAGTCCTCTATGCAGTTAATCAGTTCTTGTGCACATTCTTTCTCCAGAAACTGACAACACCCTTCTTGAATAAGCAGGACAGAATGGTCATGGAAAATATTTCACGCTCAATCTCCATGAAAGAGTGTTGCCATACCCTGAGTGGGGATCTAACCCACCACCAATGTGATGTTCATGTCTGCAAGGGAACATGCTGAAAGACCATTTCCTTCTTGTGATGTACTTTGTCAGTCTAAAGCTAACCTTTAATTTGAAACTAAATTTGGAAGTAAAAGAATATTGTGAGTGTCAAAATTTGGCCAGATGCTATAACGGAACCTTATGGAAAGGTAATTAGCCTCATAGTCCCTACAATCAATCCTTAAACCTTGTCCTGCTGAACCTGGACATACTCTGTCTTTGCAAACAGTGTAGATCCAGATCAGTTGGCTTCTGAAGAAGCCAACTGATCTGGATCTTCAGAAGCCAACTGATCTGGATCTGCACTGTTTGTCATTAAGTATTTGAATTTGTATGAACAACTTGGATTAAGTAATCTGATTGGCTGAAAATTAGAAGTAGGCGTGGTATCTTAATTTATTCAGCAGGACAAGGGTTAACGTGGCATTCAAAATTGTAGCAGACAACTTTCAAAAAAAAATTTTCAAGAAAGTAAGGCTTCACATTTCATGTGAATCATCTGCTGGGCAGATAAGTCATATGAAATATCAAGCTGAAATGTAAAGCAAAATTTTCTGGAAAGAATAGGAAAAATATCATCAATTTTGCCAAGAGAGTGCTGCAGATTAATAGAAGCAGATGTTTGACCAACTGTCCAAGAATCAATCACTACTCCCTGACTCATTATATAATCATGCTGCATGTTTGATAGGCAACACATGACAAGCCAAGAAAAATCATAACATACTAAGACTAAGCTTTTCTATGTTTTAACCCATAAACTGCCAATCACAACAACTGTCGTCTGCTTTGTCATCTGCTTGTGATTTTAAAAGTGTTTGCAAAGGTAGGGTATATCCTGGTCCAGCAGGACCAGGGTTAAGACCCTGCATTCTGTGGCAGCTGATCTGAGTCTACACTGTTTGATCAGGCCTGTCTGTCTGAACACAGGGTAAATTAGGTATAAACTATCACATGCATGTTACTTTGATGGAGCAGCAAAGAAATGTACAGAAAACCATGTTACAGTAAATGTCCTAGAAGTTCTAACACTTTATCCCACACATTTTTGGCATTAATTTTGCTTTTTACACAGTTGTTTCTTATAATGCTAAGTGGAATGGCAAACAGTATAGACCTTGATCAGACTGCTCCTGAAGGAGCAGTCTGATCTAGGTATGCACTGTTTGTATATGCCATTTTGTCAGAAACTTTGGCATACAAAATTTTGGGGCATTTAACATATATTGTTTGAGATTAACTCAAAGCATACTTCCCCTCTTGAAACAGTTAAATGCCAACTTCAGGTCCTAATTTTTATGGGAACTTTCATTTCATTTAGGGCTGAACTTCAAAGCTTCATTTCTTGATAATAACAGGATATAAATTGAAGTTGAAATAGCAATTCCACCCTACTCTCATCAAAACAAAATTCACTAAAACTCAACAGTTGGACTCTTTAGCACGCTCTAGGCCCAATCTTCAGATTAAAAACAAATGCTATTTCGCGCTTTTTCACAAAAAAATTGCTTGACATTTGTCTCTAATCTGGAGACATTTCAAACAAAGTGTGAAATTCTAATTTTGCAGATTTTAGAAATTCATTTCAACCTTTGAAGTGCATTCAATAAAAGCAGCTGGCAACATTTTGAAATATAATTTTTTAATTATTTTTTAAAGAAAAGAATAAGGCATATGACCAAGCTTAATTTTCTCTAAAAAAATAGACTCTCTGCTACTGTTTTACCTAGCACCTTATAAAGGGTTAAAATCTGGTATGCTAATATTTCAATTCAGCAAGCTAAAGTTTAATTCTAACTTCAGTGCCAAAATGCATAGAAATTTACAATGAATTCTCTTTCCCTTAGATTAATTTGTTTTTTTTTTGTTTTGTTTTTTTTCGGCTATAATGCTTAGCGTACAGGGTAAAAAATCAGCATACAATTTTTTTTAGATTTTTCTTATTTTTTTGCAGAAAAAAGGATTTAACATTTTTTGCAAATTGTCTCCTCCTTTGGAGACAATTTTCATGAAATGTCAAATTCAGTTTTCTGGGGAAAATAAGAAAAATGTATAAAAAAAAAATGTTGCCTACTGAATTTGCCCAGAGAGTGGTATAGGTTAGTTTTTTTTTTTCACTTTAAAGACTATAATAATGCAATTTTGTTCATTAATTTACTTGTAACTTCTTTTTTTTTTTGGCTCTTTTAAAGGTGCTTCAGTAAATTATCATTTCAGAAATACAAGACATAAATGATTTAATTAGTTCTTGAAAGAAAAATCTGTACTAATTGCCCTAAATGTTCAGAAACTTCAACTCCTTTAACTGTACTTCTAAAATTTGAAGAACATTTGACTATATGGTGTCTAAAAGTGCTAGATGAATGGCAAACAATGCAGAAACTGATAGGATTATCTGGGTCAAAACTGTATTTTCAGGCTTTTCTAGCCAAATATTTAAAGCAAATATGGGCTGAGCCATGCGAAATAGTGTCTCCGGGTATATGCGGACAACAAAGCCCAAGATCAGCCTGCGCATCCGTGCAGTCTGATCAAAGCCTTCTGTGTCCCCTAACAGAATCATTGATACTACATAATGTATGAATGTAGAGCACAGGCCTGGATGATACTTTATGCATGCACAGGATGACCTGATTCTGCGCATTTTATGCATGCTTCAAGGCGCTTTTTTGCTTGACATATTTTAAAACATTTCTAACCACCTTATTACTTAGTTGAAGGAAAAAAGCTAGGTAGGGGAGAAATGTATCTGAAACAAAATATCTTGAAATCATGCATTTTGATGCAAATTTGATCAAAATTGGATAAAAGCTAAGGGAGTAAATGATGTTTGAAGATTTCAAAACCATTATCAAGGGTGCTGCCATTTTGAATATTTAATGATGTTCTAAGCATTTCAAAATATTCACTGGAAATTATTAACCCTTGTCATGCTGAATAAATTAAGATGCCACGCCAACTTCTAATTTTCAGCCAATCAGATTACTTGATCCATATTGTTAACATAAATTCATATACTTAATGGCAAACATGCAGATCCAGATCAGTTGGCTTCTTCAGAAGCCAACTGATCTGGATCTACACTGTTTGCAAAGGCAGGCTATATACAGGTTCAGCAGGACTAGGGTTAAGTATATATCAAAACAAGAGGCCCACGGGCCACGATTCGCTCACCTGAGTGACATAGCCACTGCAGACATGCAGATGTTATGCAACATTTATCCAATCCTATCATCGCAACTAATGAAAATATCATCATTTGAGCAGTTCTTAGTTTTGAAGAAGAATATATGGGCCTGACAGTCAATGGAGCATGATCATGAATAAACTATCAATCACATTTCAACAGAAGGATCAATGTGAAATTTGGTGGAAATTAGCTAAGTGGTTTCTGAAGAATCTTGATTTTATACATGTAAACAGCACAGTGGCAGGGACATATTATAAATATAAATCAGATGATGGCCATCTTAAATTTCCAATCAGAACAATTTTAACTACTGTTGATCTACAAGTCACTTCGATACTTTCAATATAAATGTATATGGCCCACACAAAGGTCAAATATCAACATAAACCATCATTTGAGCAATTTTGGTAGATCTCCTGTCCCCTATAATTTGTGCAAAGATTAGGACCCAGGGCTTATTTGGTTATGGAGAAGAAGATTTTTAAAGGTTTTTACCATATATTGGCATGGCAGCCATTTTGATCAATGGACCATACCCATTTTAGCAATCTTTCATTCTCCTGCCCACGGAGGCTCCGCATGAAATTTGAGCAACACTGGCCCGGAGGCTTCAGAGGAAAAGCCATTTGAAATTATCAACATTTTTTCCATACAAATGTATGGCGCCCATACAAATGCATACAGAAGCAAACTTGACCTCGCCGTAAAAAGGTTAAATGTCAATGTATGACAATTATTTTAGCAACTTTGGTAGACCGCCCGTTCCAGATGATATATGCAAAGATTCAGCCACAAGCCATCCTCGGTTTTGGAGAATAAGATTTTTAAATGTTTTTTCCCATGCAAATGCATAAGGAAGCAACTTGACCTTGCCGTAAAAAGGTCAAATGTCAATGTATGACCATTATTTTAGCAACTTTGGTAGACCCCCTGTCCCCGATGATTTATGCAAATATTCAGCCCCAAAGCATCCTCTGTTCTAGAGAAGAAGATTTATAAAGGTTTTTACCATATATGGGCATGGCGCCCATCTTGGTCAATGAACCATGACCATTTTAGCAATCTTTTGTTCCCCCTACCTAAGGAGGCTCCATATGAAATTTGAGCAAAATTGGCCCAGAGGCTCCAGAGAAAAAGTTGTTTGAAATTCTGAACATTTTTCCCATACAAATGCATAAGGAAGCAAAATTGACCTTAACGTAAAAAGGTCAAATGTCAATGTACGACCATTATTTTAGCAATTATGGTAGCCCTCTTGTTCCCGAAGATATATGCAAAGATTCAGCCATAAGGCATGCTCAGTTTTGGAGAAGAAGATTTTTAAAGGTTTTTCCCATACAAATGCACAGGGAAGCATACTTGACCTTGCCATAAAAAGGTCAAACGTCAACGTACGACAATTCTTTTAGCAATGTTGGTAGACCTCCTGTCCTCGATGATTCCTGCCAAGGTTCAGCCCAAAGGCATTCTCGGTTCTGAAGGAGAAGATTTTTAAAGGTTTTTACCATATATGGGCGTGGCGGCCATCTTGGTCAACGGACCGTGACCATTTTAGCAATTTTTTGTTCCCCCACTCTAAGGAGGCTCCATATGAAATTTGAGCAAAATTGGCCCAGAGGCTCCAGAGGAGAAGTTGTTTGAAATTCTGGTCATATTTCCCATACAAATGCATAAGGAAGCAAAATTGACCTTAAAGTAAAAAGGTCAAATGTCAATGTACGATCATTATTTTAGCAATTTTGGTAGCTCTCCTGTTCCCAAAGATATATGCAAAGATTCAGCCATAAGGCATGCTCGGTTTTGGAGAAGAAGATTTTTAAAGGTTTTTCCCATACAAATGCATAGGGAAGCAAACTTGACCTTGCCGTAAAAAAGTCAAACGTCAACGTACGACAATTCTTTTAGCAATTTTGGTAGACCTCCCGTCCCCGATGATTCCTGTAAAGGTTCAGCCCCAAGGCATTCTCGGTTCTGGAGAAGAAGACTTTTAAAGGTTTTTACCATATATGGGCGTGGCGGCCATCTTGGTCAACGGACCGCGACCATTTTAGCAATTTTTCGTTCCCCCACCCTAAGGAGGCTCCATATGAAATTTGAGCAAAATTGGCTCAGCGGTTTCAGAGGAGAAGTCGTTTGAAAATGTTAACGGACGGACACACGGACGGACGGACGCACGGACGGACGGACGGACGGACGGACGACGGACGAAACGTGATCACAATAGCTCATCCTGAGCAGAGCTCAGGTGAGCTAATAAGAGCTGTTGCAGGATAGGGTTGCTCGCCTGGATCATGCTTTGCCTCTAAAAACTTTAACCAAAAACTTTAACATAATTTTTTTCCAAGTTTGTGATCTTGACCTCAAGGTCACTCGTGTGGGTCGGGATGTTACAGCACAAAATTTCAGACATCTAACATCAGAGCAAGTATGAACTACTTCCTTTCAGAGATTTAGGAGATATAGCCTTTTAAAAACTTTAACCAAAAACTTTAACCAGTGCCAATGTGATGGTGCCAGCTACAGCTCTACCTGTACTTGCGTACAGGTGAGCTAAAAACACATTAACACAGATACATTTTTTGTACCAAATATTTAAAACATACTGTTTCAAACCCTTAATACTCTCTAAGGAAACATTTTTGACACTGACAAACACTCTTAATAGCCTTAAGTAGTTTTATCTTAGTTTACATGCACTCCTTTTTTTGAGAATTCTGTTTTTCAACTTAACAAATCAGTCAGGCATTTGCGGTAAATTCAAATCTATCTACATTCTTACACCTGCCAAAATTTACCAAACAAAATCCTCCTACACAGCTATAGATAAAAGTCGTATTCAGATAAATTTGTTTTCTTACTTCTTCATGAAAACATATGTTGTGGGAACTCATTAGAAGCTCCTTAATGTTGAGGAACTTGTAATGAGCACCCAAAACATATGTTCTTACGGAGAAACAAGAAAAATATCTGCATGCTTTGGTTGAAAAAAAGCACTTCATCTACAGTTATGCTCCTACATATTACTTTAGCAGAAATGTTAAAAGATTTAAATATATTGTGGCGTCACAAGACCATCAGTTTCAAAAACACTGCCGTATTTACACGAAATATTACCTGACCTTAACATACTTGTTCTAAAATTTAAACAAATCCACATTTACTACTTGCTGATGTGTCTAACATTACTGAGGGATGAACAGCAAACAGTGTAGACCCTGATCCCACATTCTGTGGCATCTGATCTGGGTCTACACTGTTTGCTCAGGCCAGTCTGTCCCAATACTTAGGGTTATTAGAGTAATCTGAATTTTCTGTAAAACAATTACCAGTATTGAAATATGTAAGTATCACTTGTCAATGACAAAATTGATATGGTGTCAAAATATACTTATCAACCCACAAAAAAAAAGCAGTTCCGGAATCTTCTTAGTTTCGAGAAAAAAAGATTAATATTTTATACTAGAAAAAAATTACTGTTCTTGTATCTCATTAACATTGTCTCAGTTGGTTCTAATGAGATCCCAGAACAGTAAATTGATAGAGGAAAAGAAAATTATCAATTTTTCTATGCAAAATAAGAAAACTATTCACCTACGTACTCAGCTAATCTGTTGCCCTTAATCATTAAGACTCTCTTGGCTAATTCAGCAGATGACAAATTTGTGATATTTTTATTATTTTCCCCAGAAAACAGGACTTGATATTTCATGCAAATTGTCTTCATAGGAGACAATTTGCTTGAAATGTCAAATCCTGTTTTCTGGGAAAAATAAAAAAAATACATGTATATATCAACATGCTGTCTGCTGAAAATTTTACCCAGAGTGCTAAGATAAAACAGCATTCAGGATGTAATCTTAGAACTCAGAAAACAACAACAAAATCATGTTCAAGCAGACTGGTGAAGATTAATTTTGACAAAACTGTCACTGTTTTTGGCGAGATGATTAATGTGATGATAACACAATACAAATCATGCATGGGTAACACTTAAATGTCAAAAGCTTCCATATCTACAATTAGCTCTTCAGCAAAAACATCTTCCATTACTGCATTTAAATTACCACACTTTATGTAATTAACTCTTAAGTGCCAATCACAACTGCAGCAGACCACACTTTTAAATTTTTTTTTATCATTTTTCATAGAAAATAAGTCTCAACATTTTATCTGAATCAAATGCCAAGCAGAAGATTCACATGAAATTACAACTTACTTTCAGGCTTAGACCTCAAAGTGGTTAACCAGTACTTGTGCACATTCTTTTGCCAGAAACTGACAATTGCCCTTCTTCAACAATCAGCGGAAGGGAGAGAATGACCACAGAATTATTACAAATTCTGCTTGGCACTTTATGAGTTAAAGCTCATTTAATTTTAGCAGATGAAAAAAAAAAAAACATTTTTTCTTACTTTTCCAGACAATAGTTTTAACATTTCATGCAAATTATCTATCCAACTTACAGTATTATTGTGCTATGATACTATGTTTTGGAAAAGCACAACTCCTGGTTTGACTGTTCGATGCTTGAATTTAAATATCTCAAAACAACATTATAAAATAATTCTCTTTTTTTTTGTCAGTATAATGGGTTTGGATGAGGGTGGGGGTGGGGCTTGTTATTTCAAGATCAGGAGACAATTCACATAAATTTCAAGCTCTTGAGAACTACAAGAAAAAGTAGAAATGAGTATTTGTAAAACATAATGCTCCCAACTATGCTTGTTCCTTCAAAACAACAAAGTTGAAAAGGGGCAAAACTCTCACAAAATTAAGCAGATTTTTTATAAAAGTTAATCTGGCGATCGACTCCTCAACCCCAATTTAGAATTAGCTCACCAAGTTTCAAGGCTCTAGCTCAAATAAACAGTTATAGATATTTTACTGACAAGAAAAGCATGACAAACGGACTGACAACTGAGCGAATCCATTAGACAGATCAAGGACCCTAAAGCGATATGCCCCTCTAACGTTTTCAAAGTTGGGATCATAAAAACACTGATATATAATGCTTGATAAACGGTAAAGGTATTCTTTAATTTGACATGACACACATTTTCTAGGCCTCATTTATTTGCATTCTGTCAAGAATTCCAAATGTTTTACTATTTCATTATTAATTTGATAACTATCACCAAGTCTTTTTATAAACCCGATTGTAAGAGAGATAGGGGATTCCACAATCATTTGTCAAACTCAATTAACAAACTAGAATCTCAAATGCTGCAAAAATATTGAGAACCAGTCAAGAACCAATAAAAGCAGCCTACTAACAGATTTGAAAACTGACTACTGACATCTTTAAACATTTGCTTTGCACATCCATTGTGTATTTTAATCTCTCCATTTTTTTGTTAAAACTTCGAAGAATCCTCGTTAATCTGTTTTCCTCTCAACTTTGAAGATATATTGGAAGATTATTCAGAATGTATATTTCTACATACCTTAATTTTAAGCTATTTTTATAGGCCGACTTTCCATTGAAATGACAGGCAGGTGTCGACCAATTATTCTTTTTCCATACAATTTGCCTTACTTTCTTCAAAACTGATAAACTGCTAAGATGAATACCAGTTCGGATTAATCAATATGACCATGGTTTCCTGCTTTTGATAAAATTACTGGAAATTTTTAGTAAAAACTCACCACGAATTTACTTAAGAATGTCAAAGAAAAATGGGTTACTTTGTTTACTGTAAATATGGACAGGTCGGAGCAACCAGTGTAGACCCAGATCAAACTGCTCCTAAGGGAGCAGTTTGATCTGGGTCTACACTGTTTGCCATTTGTCACATATATACATTTCATCAGGTAGTCAGTGAGACCGGTTCAAATTTTAGGAAAAGTATGTAAAGCTATTTTAGGGTATTATGATGATGATGATTTGTTGTTTTACATCCCATTCAATATCATTTAAGTCATATAGAGATGACAGAAGGGTGATAATGTAAGGTTCTGTGCAATGAAGCACCATACAGTCATGAGCTGAATTCGGCCTCCAGCAAATTTAGTCCGGGACCAGCCGTGATCCAAAGTCGGGACCACACACCATTCGGCCGCCCATATGCTTCAAGAGACAGTGAATGTTGTTCAGATTTTAGGAAAAAGTATGTCAGGCGTTTTTTTCTGGGTAATTACTGTAACCTTGAAATAAAACAATGCCAAATATTTGAAGCCAAAATTATCTGTATGTGGGCTAGCATATGATCGGAATCAGAATCTACCTCCTAGCATACTGATAATTAACCCTTGTCCTGCTGAATAAATTAAGATGCCACACCTCTTTCTAATTTCCAGCCAATCAGATTGCTTGATCTGACTTGTTGCTATAAATTCGCACATACTTGATGGCAAACAGTGCAGATCCAGATCGGTTAGCTTCTGAAGAAGCCAACTGATCTGGATCTACACTGTTTGCAAAGGCAAGCTTGGTATATCCGGGCTCAGCAGGACAAGGGTTAACCCTTAACACTCTCTCGGCTGATTAAGCAGACCACATTTGGAAATATTTTTCTCCAGAAAACAGGGTTTGAATATGCATGAAATATTAAACCCTGTTTTCCGGGAAAAATAAGAAAAATATTTCTGAATGTTGAAAATTTTTCTTATTTTTCCCAGAAAGCAAGGGTTTGACATTTCATGCAAATTGTCTCCTGAGGAAACAATTTGCATGAAATATAAAACTCTGTTTAAAGGCAAAAAATAAGTAAAATATTTCCAAATGTCGTCTGCTGCAAATTTTACCCAGCATGCTATGCATTAAGCAGACATTACCGTATTAACTCTAAATATGGGACACTTTAACTCCTTACCATACTTATCCTAAAGATTGAACAACTTCCATCTGATAACTTGTTGATTTGTTTTAAAACTGCTGGACTGACTGGCAAACAGTGTAGACCCTGATCTGAGATGCAATTCTGGGGCATCTGATCTTGGTCCACTGTGTTTGGTCAGGCCTGTCTGTCCTAATACTGTAATGTTATACTGTATAAGCATCTTTTTATACTTTTCCCTGAAAAATAGGATCTGACATTTCATGTTAATCATGTAATGAGATGATTCACATGAAATGTCAAGTTCCATTTTCCAGGGGAAAAAAGAAAAAGGAATTTCAAAAAGTGTTCGCTAACTTTTAAATTTAACATACTACATGCTAACCATGTTTAAATAAATTGTATGTCAATGATTCTTGTTCCCTCCTACACTGAATCTGTTACCAATAACATAAAACAAAAACAAAATTCCAAGGGCAGAAAAATTTTTGCATCCATCATGAAAAATTCTTGTAATTTCTAGAATGCATTTTGTTGTTTTGGAGATACTTTTCTTATTTCTCAATACTTCTGGGCCCAGTTGTTCAAAGCGTCGTTAGCTTAACAAGCTCGTTAAGGATCATTTCGTTAACTGTTTTAGCGGATTCAATATACAGTATTCTGATATTTTTTGCTGAAAAGATGTGAGTAGCTTTTGCAATGCAAAAGCTACTCACATTTTTTCAGCAAAAAATTTCAGCATATTTGCGTATCAATCGATGTAAATTTTAACGAATCGTTAACTAACGAAGTCGTTAGCTTTGAACAACTGGGCCCAGGGATCCCATGCCTCTATCATTTACCAGTCTTTGGGCTAATTCAGCAGACAACAAATTGACAATACTTTTCTCATTTTTTCCTATTTCTCCTAAGGAGACAATTTGCACGAAATGGAAAAATGAGAAAAATATTTCTAAATGTCTTATGCTGAATGTTTTACCCAGCATGCCGAGTGTTATAAACATTCAATGGGATGACTACAGTGTACCTGGCAAGAATCATATGAATCAGTCAGTATGCTGCTGGGGCAGACAACATTTTTACAATAATTTGCTGATTTTCTCTAACTGGCTTGCCATTCTATTCCAAATATCTTTTATATTTTCTTCCAATGTATAATTCTTAGCCTTTTTTTTTTCAGGAGTGAATATCACTGAAATGCCTGCATTTATACTAACCTCCATTAACCCATTTTAGTCGGGAAATCACAAAAAGGGCAAATGGCAAACAGTGCAGACCCAGATTAGACACTGCAGAACTCAGTCTGATCAGGGTCTACACTGTTTGCATGAAATACAGGAATTTCTATAAAACATAGTAGTAATAAAAACTAACAGACACTCTGCTATTACAAACAGACAGGTTCAAAGAGTTGTGGTAGAAGAGTCCACTCAAGGTAAATGGGTCAAGCAGTCAGCTTCTGAGAGTCCTAAATGTACCTCTGTTAAACAGCTTCTCCTTTAAGGAGCCAAGAAGAAGTTTCCCATGGGCGGCTGTATCTTTTCATTTTGCAAAATTTAGAGTAGGAATTGGTAACATTTAAGAAAACATAGGTCTAACCTGGACCTAAGCCCTATGTGGTCCATCATGATCTGTATTGGTATCTGATTCTGTGCTCAGCAAGCTTCTACATGATACTAGATCTTATCAGTTTTAAGACTGGTTTCTTCTTCAAGATTTAATAAAGTGATAAGAAAACATGTCAGTGCTAATACCAGTCTAGGCTGATAACCAATCAGAACTTGTTAACATCCACTGCAAGTGAAAATTATGTTAGTGAGAATGCCAAGATAAAGTTTATATTTTTCAACACTCAGAAGCAATAATCCTCTCAAATACCTTGTTGATATGTTGAAACCTAAGTAAACTGGTGGTAAACAGCAGGTTTTCAATACTTTTGAGCTTTACCAGGATTCTATAGTTTCTAGAGCAAGAATTTCTAACAAAAAGGACATTCAGATCTCCTGCAATCATCTTTTTTGTGTGTGTGTGTGTGTGTGTGTGTGTGTGTGTGTGTGTGTGTGTGTGTTTGGTATCAAACTACAGCAAATCTGTTACAAAGTATCATCCTTATGTCCTACAGAGCCATGTCCATGCTTGAATGGTAATTTCTAGTCCTAACCCATGTCATGCTGAGTAAATTAAGATGCCATGCCCATTTATAATTGTCTGCCAATCAGAATACTTGATCCAGGTTGTTGATAAAAAATTTACATACTGAATGACAAACAGTGCAGATCCAGATCAGTTGGCTTCTGAAGAAGCCAACTGATCTTTGTTTGTTTATTTGTGTTGAGGTTTTACGGCCCAGTCAACCCAATGGGGTCATGTCGAGCGCGGTCAGTTTACCTAACCACACGTTTACTGGGCAGGCTTAGTCCTCTAAGCGGTTAACCAGTATTGTGCACATTCTTTCGCCAGAAACTGACAACTGCCCTTCTTGAATCAGCGGAAGGGAGAGAATGACCGTAGAAAATATTTCATGATCAATCTCCACGAAGGAATGTTGCCGACCTCGGCGGGAGTTGAACCCGCGACCTCCTGGTCTCCAGTCGGACGGCGCATCCAACTGAGCCACCGAGGCCAACTGATCTGGATCTCCACTGTTTGCAAAGGCAGGACATATTCAGGACCAGGGTTAACACATCTTTTGAATCAGAGGGAGGATTTTTACCAAATCTGCACATGTGCATTAATGCTTAGCATGCTACATAATAATTTCAGCAGACATTAAATTTTTGAAATGTAATATTTGGTATTTCTTTAGGACAGCTTGCATCAAACATCACACCCTATTTTCTGAGAAAATTCAGAAAAATATCATCAATTTGTCATCTGCTAAATTAGCCCCGTGCCTGCCGATTAAGCCCAGCAGGTGTTAAGGGTTAATGGGACCTGCCTTTGGCTTGGTTAGGATTTGGTGACCTTGACCTCATTTCAAAGGTGAACATAGTTCTTAGTTACCCTGTATGTTTGAAAAGACACATCTCTGCAAACAGTGTAGACCCAGATCAAACTGCTCCTATAGGAGCAGTTTGATCTGGGTCTACACTGTTTGCTGATCTCTCTGAATATTTAGGGATATACGGTACATGAATCACTGATGTCTACATTTTTTCCAGGTTTGAGAAAATATATAAAAGTTGTGTTTTTTTTTCAACCTCACTGTGTGGGGTAAAACATATAATTTAAGCTATGCAATCCAAATGGTACCTGACTGCACGTAAATCAACATGGAACCAGTCTCGACTGTGCTTCTGGTCAGTCTGATCAGTATCTACACTGTCAGCAAAGACCAGACCCTACACAAGCAGCTTACATAACACTTTGACTAGGCTGCATATATAGATGCACAGCCTGATCAGAGTATATTTTAACACATGTACGCAGCTCTAGGTAACAGGGATACACAAATAATTATTCTTATTATTTCTGCATGAAAATATATATTGTGGGTACTCATTGGAATTGCCTCAGTGATGTGATTCTAATGAGTACCCACAATATAAGTTTTTGTGGAGAAATAAGAAAATCATCGACACTTTTTGGCTTAAAAAATATGTATTATCTGGAACAATGATGGAAGTTTCTTTTTGCTTGTTTGAGATCATTCATATGTTTTTTGTAAGGTCATATCAATGTTTGTTTCAATTGTTAGTCTGTAATGGTAATGAAATGTCAGAAGACTTGGAAAGAGTTCAAAACTGTTTCAAACTTACTTAAGAATATACTTGTCATTTCAAGAAATCCATGTTCCTCTTTAACAAGCTCAATTCTGCATTAAAAGAACCATAAGACACCAGAACACTATGCCCCCGATAAACTCAACTCTCACATCCAATATTTTCTACCTCAAACATTAACACCCAAATGGTCTGAACACAGTGGCCTGATCAAACAGTCCTAAATCAGATTCTACAGAATGCAGCATCTGATCAGGGTCCTCACTGTTTGCCACTGAAACAAGAGCTTTGCAAGCAGGGCAATATATGCCCATTCACCATTTAATCTAATGGATAAAGTTTTAATGGGAATTGTTAATAGTGCTATTAATAAGAGAGGCTAGCTGGAAACAAAATGTTTACAAAAAATTTCAAAGGGGCATAACTCTGTTAATATTTGGTGGACTGTATCCTCAAATTAATATGCGCTGCTCTATAACAAGTTTTAGCTTGATGGGATGTAAACTGTACGAGTTAGCCGGAAATGAAAAGTTTACAGATGGACGGACAGAAGGACACCAAGGGACATAACATAATACAACCGTTTTTCAAATTGGTGAATAAAAAATGACTCATCCAGCAGTTTTTTGACACACAAACAAATTTTAGGAAAAGTATGTTTAGGAGTTTTTGTTTGTTTGAGTCAGAGAAACGCTGTTAACCCTTCTCTTGCTGAGCACGACATGCCCTATCTTAGCAAACAGTGTAGATCCAGATCAGTTGACTTTCAGAAGCCAACTGATCTGGATCTGCACTGTTTGTCATTAAATATGTGAATTATTCTATCAAAAATCCGGATCAAGTAATCTGATTGGCTGGAAATTAGAAGTAATCTGCACTGTTTGTCATTAAATATGTGAATTATTCTATCAAAAATCCGGATCAAGTAATCTGATTGGCTGGAAATTAGAAGTGGGCATGGTATCTTAATTTATTCAGCATGACAAGGGTTAAGGTCATGTGGAGCCTACTCACACCTTTCCCCAGGGCATGTTTAGTCCTCTAAGCAGTTAACCAGTACTTTGTACTTATACTTTTGCCAATAACTGACAACTGCCCTTCTTGAATCAGCAGACAGAGGATAGAAATTATTTCCTGGTAAATCACCATGAAAGTTATGTGGCTGAGGTGGGACTAAACGCGCAGTTTGATCAGAATCTTCACTGGGCACCTTTTGGATATCCAACGATGCAAAGTTTCTACGTGTAGACAACAAAGAATGATCAGACTTCATGGCTCGCAGGCTGATTTGCATCTTCACTGGGGGTACATGTCAGAAGGTACTGTGTAGCTTAATTATCACTCTGGGTAAAATTTTAAGCAGACAACATTTTGGAATATTTTTCTTACATTTCCCAGAAAACAGGTTTTGATATTTCATGCAAATTGTCTCCAATGGAGACAATTTGCAAGAAATATCAAATCCTGTTGTCTGGAAAAAATAACAAAAATACCATTAATTTGTCGTCTGCTGAATTTGACCACAGAGTGGTAAAGGTTAAACTAGAATACAGAGCAGCAGGTCTCTGGAACTGACAACCCATAAAACTTTCAGAGCCAGATGCTAACAAGAGAAATTAAAGTTTACCTAAATTCAAACCGACAATTAACATATGTTTTAAAGCTCTATAAAAACTATTCTTAAGCTCCCACCATGACAAGACATTTACCTAACCATTAATCTGCTGAATTGAAACAGCAGCGGACACCATTGTAAAATGGTTTTTCTCATATAATTTATCACAGAATCAAACAAATATATAGAGCGAGTGGTGCATATTTCACAGAAAATAAGGTCTGAAATTTCTTCCAATTGTCAATTTGAATGAAATATCGAACCTTATTTTCTGTGAAAAATGCCACTCATTTGTTATCTGCTCAATTTGCTTAGAGCATACTAAAGGTGAATTTTTCAGGTAATAGCGGTGAAAATGGAATGCTGACGAAAATTTATATTTTGACCTGTCATGTGAATGCATACACCTCACTCTGTCTACAAAGTATTTGCCTCCCTTCTCCATAAGAGCCTCTCTTAGAAAAAAGAATTTGCTCCCCACCTTCATACCACCATCCCCATTCCCTACAGGAGCAAATACCATATACTTTCCATTAAGCAGAGAGGTTTCTTTCCTTTAAAAACAGCCCTTTGAAAGAGAATTCTATATCCAGTGAAGAAAATCTCTTCCATTTGTAGTTCTCTCCCTTGAAAAGGGTGGCAAAAACTTCGTTCATCATAGGTCCAGATAAGAAAGGGCATCCAGATAATATTTTTCATATTTCTCCACAAAAACATATTTTGTAGGTACACTACAATCGCTTTATAACATGGTTTGTTATAACATGGTTTTGGAAATAACACGGTTCAAAGATGGATCCCAAAAATGTATAGATTTTATTGAAAAATGACCATAAATGAATAATAAATACATTTTTGTTTGGATATAACACGGTTGTTTAACTAACACAGTTTATGCTATGGACCACAATAATAGTGTTATAAAGAGATTGTGGTGTAGTCATTATGTATTTCTAATGAGTACCCACAACATATGGTTTCATGGAGAAATTATAACAATGTCAGTACTTTTTGGTTGAAAAAAGTTCTTATCTGGACTATGATTCATATTAAGGGTGCAAAAAGAAATCTGAGCATTCTGAAATATTTTAATTACAGACGTTTACACAAGCTACTATCAGCCCATTTTCTTTGAATCTTTGAAGTGCAACCTTAACTGATGTATCTTTGACTTCTAATTAAATCTGTATTCTTCTCATTTCAACATGTCTTGCAAGTTCAGGGATAACTGACAAGCCAGGTAAAAAGCTGAAATTACCTACACCCTCTATAAAAACATTTCTTAAACTGATCCAAATGAACTCAAGAAGACTTGAACTGTTGAAAACAGTCGATACTGTATTTACTCTGAGTAGTCAGACAGACAGGCTGAATCAGTGTCTACACTGATTGGCATTTAGCCAGCAAATGTTAGATCCACCGCCAAGAGGTCACATAATCCTGTTCAAATTTTATGTAAGTATACCAGTTTCCCATTGGTTTGTGCCATTTAGTCAATACACATCATAAGTGTACTATGAGAAGCAACAAAGGTAATTAAATCTAATTTCAGACGGTTATATTCTAATCCACAATAATGAAAATCACCAAATTTACTGTATTCCACCTAATTAAAGCACTGTGTGCTTCGGTTTTCAAAATTACTAGAAAAACTTGTAGTAAAAATATCCACTTATTAACCCTGGTCCTGCTCATCCCGGACATAGCCTGCCTTTGCAAACAGTGAAGATCCAGATCAGTTGGCTTCTGAAGAAGCCAACTGATCTGGATCTGCACTGTTTGCCATATAGTATATGAATTTGAATCAACAACCTGGATCAAGTAATCTGATTAGCTGAAAATTGGAAATGGGCGTGGCATCTTAATTTATTCAGCATGACAAGGGAAAAGATCTCACTTTAAAGTAAGCTCAGCAGAGAACTTCATGAGAAGATTATTTACTGAAGCACACGCTGTACGTTTTTTTGATTTTCTTTATAAAAGCATATACTGTGGGTGCTCATCTGAATTGCCTAAAAACTATCATAAATGAAAACAGTAAATATATATAATATACATAAATGAAACCCTGAAAACACAGTTTGCGGAGGGTATAAAAAGTACATTAAAGTACACAGACTGTAATCTGAAGATTACAAAAAATTGCTTGACTGCCTGCTTATAGGGATATATATGGTAATTAGGTCGAAATATGATATGGCAGATCATTTGAATATGATAATAGTTGCTAAGAAGTTTGCTCATTGAGGTTATGCCCTTGCTTAAGTCTGTTTGCATTATTTCCCTTAGACCAATGAAGAGACACCTAAAGTGGCAATGAAAGTTATGACTCTTATCACTTACCCTTGTGGTTTGCAAAGAAAAGGGATGAAAAAACAAAACAAGACAAAACATAAGGAATTCTGAAGAAAATGAACCAGAAAGAAAGAGTATTAAGTAAAAGTTAGTCACAGTATTGATTTTTCCATGAAAGTTTAGTTGTTAAGCTGGAATTCAAACATCCGTAGTCAGATGGGCTACCAACTGTGTTATTGAGTCTGGCTGAAGTTGTAGACAGCAACCAACTTCAAAACTTCCATAGAACCAGGATGTACTGTAGATTCATACCAGCATTTTCAAAGGCAATAATCCAATAAGATATGCCCTGTCTTTGCAAACTGCACTGTTTGTCATGCAGTATGGAAAATGTTCTAAAATTTCGCACTCCAAAGTTTCTGACAAAACCGCATATGCAAACAGTGCAGACCCAGATCAGACTGCTTCAGGAGCAGTCTGATTTGGGTCTACACTGTTTACTATTCCACTAAGTATTTTAAGAAATAACTGCATAAAAATAAAAATTTAGGCAAAAAAATGTGGAATAAAGTGTTCTAAATTTTAGGACATTTACTGTATGTGAATTTGTATCAACAACAAGAATTAAGTGATCTTATTGGCTGACAATTAAAGAGGGCTTGACATCTTAATTTATTCAGCAAGCCAAGGGTTAACATTGTGTCAATCCATGCAGGTCACAAATAAGAAATGGGCATATGGCAAAATATTAGGTTGACTGCAGAATTCTTCAAGTTAATTTGGTTTCCTTGTATAAAGTGATTTACCTGTGGATTCCAGCTTACACCAGTTGTGTGATGGTCTTTAATATAAGCCTGCAGCTCACGCAGGGTACCAAGCCAAGCCTTTGTCCAATCAACATGCACCTGGTCTCTGAAATAACAAAATAATAGTCTTTTATATGCTGTAATTATCCTAAATATATCTAACCAGAGTAGACCCAGATAAGACTACTAAAGAGCAGACTGTTCTGTGTCTTCACTATATTTGCCATTCTGCCAACTCTTCTGTAACATTCTGCATGATGTGTCCACAACATACCGACTGATTCTCAAAAGGCACAGACTCTAATCAGTCTGAGCTGGGTCTACATTCTTCAGCAGGCATTTCTGTCCCAATTTTAAGAGTATAACTTCCCATTTAATTTGATATGGAAATGACGTTATATATATGAATTCTTGAAACCCTCTATAAACCACAGCACTTCTGGAAAATAGTTTAACATTCAGGTAACATTTTAAATCACTGGTTCTCACTCAACAAGAGTAAATTTTAGTGATATTTCACTGCCCATCCATAACAAGGTTTAAACGAGTTTCATAATATAAGGTCTAAAATATTTCTTTCTGATCACCTTAAAATATGTGTACTGTCTACCTTGACCCTTAATATGCTGAATTTACATAGTGCCAGACTACCGTATCTACTCAAAATATTGGAACACCTCAACTCCTTACCATATGTGTCATAAATTTTTGTAAATGTCCATTTTACTAACTCTTCATGTGTCTAAAAACTGGTGGTTGGGTGGCGATTTTACAGTGTAGACCCAAATCGGAGGCTGTGTTCTGTGGCATCTGATCTGGGAATAAACAGTTTGCACAAGTCTGTCTATCCAACACTTAGGGTATATACAGAATTTATGTTTAGAAATTCATCATTTTTGGAATCAAAAGAACACTTCGTATTTCAGATAAACTGTCACCCAATTTTCTCAGAAAAAAAAAAATTTGTTGGATACTCATTTAACATTTACCATGCTCTTGGTTAATTCAGCAGATGACAAATTGGTGATTTTTTTTTCTTATTTTCCCCAGAAAACAGAATTTGACATTTCCTGCAAATTGTCTCCAGTTGCAGGAAATGTCAAAGTCAGACATGGTAATTTGCTGCATCTGATCAGGTTCTTTGCTGTTCACCACTCATCCAGCAATTTTTAGGCATGTCAACAAGAAGATTTGTTCAAATTTAAAAGTACTGTAAGAATTCGAAGTCAAGTCGTCCGAATATTTAAGGTAAATACAGTATGACTAATTTTTTTCTTCTTATTTCTACCTACAGCAGGATTAAGGTTAACTTATGTGTACTGTCTAACATTTGAATATTTTAAGCTTTTTAACAGACAGGTTGCGCTCATTACCCACCCTGATGAAGGTTTAAATTTTTCAAAATCGTCATTTCCTAATTGAACCAACCACCAGAGATGGGACCATTTCTTCTTTTCAATATATTATTTATTATAATGAGACACATTTTTACCAAACGGTAAAAAGATAATTATCCTAAGTATTTGGACATATAGACCTTAAAAACAGTGTAGACTCAGATCAGATGCCTCACTGAGGCACTTCCAACACCGTATGTTTTTATGCAGAAAGAAAATATATATACAGAAAAATTCTGCTATTAAGACCACTTGAAATTAAGACCACACCACTATTAATTAACACTTGTCCTGCTGAACCCGGATATATCCTGCCTTCACAAACAGTGTAGATCCAGATCAGTTGGCTTCTGAAGAAGCCAAATGATCTGGATCTGCACTGTTTGTCATTCAGGCTATGAATATGTATCAACAACCTGGATCAAGTAATCTGATTGGCTGACAAATAGATATGGGCATGGCATCTTAATTTATTCAGCAGGACAAGGGTTAAGAGCAGCTTTTACCAGTCCAAAATGGTTTCTTCCTTATTATTCTATATTCAATATTAACACTACCCCACTAATTAGAACACTTCTAGGCATTTCCAAGGGTGGTCTCAATAGCAGAATTTTACTGTATATATAATACTACTACTACTAATAATAATAAAAACTAGATTGTGCAGTGGATGGCATGCCATTGCAAAATCCCCAAGCTTGGTACTAATGTTGCTAATAGCATGATGCATGGAAAAATAGTGTTGCTGTTGAACACCCTTACCACATGGTTTCAAGACATGTAGAAAGTTTGGTTAAATTCCGCCCAACGGTTTAGGAGGAGATAGTGTGATGAACTTATGGACAGACAGATGGATGGATGGGCAGAAAAATACTATTGCTCTCACCCATCTTACTAAGCAGGGAAGTCATGTAGCAAGTGGTTTAGGAGGAGATAGCATGATGGATGGATGGACAGATGGACGTCCTCACAGATAGACACTAATTGGGAATAACTCAATGTTAAATTTCCATAACGAAAAATGTAAAAGTACCCAACAGTAGAAAAAATACCCAATAAGACCCCTCATTTTTATCATTTTTATGGACGGAATAAAGCAAACTATATGTAAGGTATCCAATATATGCCCTGCCCAATATATGCCCACTTGTGGGCTCGGACAGACTGATTCACAGAGGCATTCACAATATACCCATCACTATAGTGTGGGGATAAATATAAAGAGCTTATGTGCTGCTTGAAAAAATTTAACATCTTTAGACTACACAAGATCTCCTTTTCTAGAGCAATGTGAAACAGTCACTTCTTCCAAATTACCAAGCAAACTTGATTGAAATATTGAAGGCTTAATTTTAACTGGTATTTTCCAATCATTGGCTGGAATGTATCACAGAGAGTTAAGACTTTGGAACATTTCAACCACTGTTTAGCATTTCATGGTATGTTAATGGCCATGATAAAAGTCTTCTTCAATTAAGAGATAACCATTTTCCATTTAAGTGTGTGGACATAACTGACAATCTTCTAGTCCAAAACATGTTTTAACGCTTAGCACTCTGGGTAATTTTAAACAGATGGAATATTGATATATTTTTCTTATTTTTCCAAGGAAACAAGTTTTGACATTTCATGCAAATTGTCTCCAATGGAGACAATTTGCATGACATGTCAAATCCTGTATCCTGGAAAAAAAAATGAGAAAAATATCATCAATTTAATATCAGCTGATTTTGCCCAGAGAGCGGTAAAGGTCATTGAATACCTGGCAAATATATGGAGGCTTTTAACCTTTAACCTGCTGATTTTAAATACTGTAAACCAACTTTTTTTTGCAGCAAAAAACTTTGCATTTTTGCAGAGGGCTGATTAAATCGAGGTGATTTATTTTCATATCTTTTAGAATGCTACATTCAAAACCACACAAATATTTACCGTAAATGTTCCCAGTGAATATCTTTCATGACTGAATTTAACCCTAGAGTGCCAATCACAAGTGCAGCAGACTCAATCACAACTGCAGCAGACAACACTTTAAAAACGTTCATCATGTTTTGAAGAAAATATGTCTGACATTTCATGTGAACCATCTGATGAGATGGAAAATCTCCTCTCCATATTTTCTTCAAAACATGATATAAAGAAAGTTGTTGTCGAGGCGCTTCTAATGAGTACCCACAAAGTAGGTTTTCGTGGAGAAATAAGAAAAATATTATGTGGATACCCCCTCTTACCTGTAGCTATGTATCTCACTGAGATGTGTCTAACAAGTGACCACAACATATGTTTTTGTGGAGAAATAAAAAAAAATATATCAATATTTTTGGTTGAAAAAATGCCTTATCAGGAGGTATTGGCTGATTGTGTTCTTATTTTTCACAGAAAATAAGGCTTGACATTTCATTCAAATTGTCTCCAGATTAAATGAAGTGACAAATCATTTTTCTTTATAAATTAAGAAAGCTATTTTAGAATATCTGTTGCTACCGTCAACCAATTTTCTTTGTATGAGAATCTTTTGCAACCTCCACGGAGAAATTCAGAATGTTTTAACTTTTAAATCACCAAGCAAAATCTGTACCAGACAACGTTTTTTTTGTTTTTCTATTTTTCATAGAAAATGTCTTGATTTTTCATTTTCCTCCTCCTCCACTTCATGGTGGGGGCATAAAAATGCAAATTTTGAGATAATTAACTGAAAATGACACATGTAGCCACATATTTAACAAAAACACCAAGACAAGGATAAGGGAAAACTGGGAGTTTTATTTCTAGCTACAACTCCAACACTAAAATAAGTGTGCCCATAAAATGCTGATATTGTTTCATTAAGAAATAAATTATTCCAAACCGTGCTCAAATGCCCAAGATAAAGCACAGTTGAGTTTGGGTTGTACCCATTTGAGCACGAGCGAGCACAGCAAGCGAGTGTTCAAATGGATACAACCCAAGCTCAACTGTGCTTTATCTGCGGCATTTGGGCACGGTTCGGAATAATTTATTTCTTTTCTAACACCCCTCACTGAGCGAATGTTTTGCACAGATGAGATATTTATTGATTTTCATGATTATTTTTATTACCTGACTTCCCCGTTTGGTAGTTGACAATACCTCTTAAGCATTACGTCACACGGTTACGTAGTTACAAGGTTCGATGACAAATATTCAGAATGGCGGATACCTATGTGAATCAGCTGATGATGTAAAATATTGAAACGATGTAAAACATAAAAAAAAAAAAAAAAAAATGAAAACTTGTATCCTGTGTTCATGAAAAAATTGCAAATCAAATGAAATTGGAGTGCCGCGATGGGCCTAAGGAGGACAGGTATAAAAGCAAAATAAAATTTGTTAACCAACACTTTTGTTTCGATAATGTCAACAAATACACGATGGAAACAAGGAGTAAAACGAATGTGTTTGAATGGTATCACCTGTAGAGGAACGCATCAGGTAAAAAAAAGTCAAAGAACTGCAATGTTCATAGATCATTTTCTGTCTTACTAAAATAATTTATTATGTACATGAATGTTTTGACCAGTATTGTAAGCTAGCGGCCATAGTTACACAACTTCTGCAACAGTAGTATGATTGGTTTCCCGTTGATAGCGCGCGACGAAATTCCTTTGCTCAAATGCCTTAGACAAAACATGGCTAGAAACGTAAAGACAAATAAGGAAAGACGAGAGTAGGGGTGTTAGAATTTGAAATAAAGCATACACAAGTGAGATTCACTGTGACAAGCGAGCTAACCCTAGTCCTGCTGAACCTGGATATGCTTTGCAGTGTAGATCCAGATCAGTTGTCTTTTGAAGAAGCCAACTAATCTAGATCTGCACTGTTTGTCATTAAGTATGTGACTTTACATCAACAATCTAAAAATTTGAAGTGGGCATGGCACCTTAATTTATTCAGCATGGCAAGGGTTAAGTATTTGCAGGGATTCAGTCTAATTCCTTCTATTGGTCTGCTGAAGAGAAAAATGTTCTTCAAATGTATCTGATTCTTTCTCACAATTGATATGGCAAGTAGAAAATGTATCAACCAAATTCCCAATAAGGGGTTTTTGCACTGATATTGGTGAAAACTGGCCCTCACTGGGGTATCAAAGACCATTCCCAAGCTCCTTTGACATCACAACTAGGGGTAATATTCACCACTGTCAGAGTAATAACTATACTATCAGGGTAATAACCCTATACTATGTTTTTGTTTTAAAAAATATCAGTGATGCAGAGAATGTAAACTTTCCAATACTTTCTTCAGACTTTTTTTTTTAAACCTTTGTCATGCTGAAAAAATTAAGATGCCATGCCCACTTCTAAATGTCAGCCATTTAGATTACTTGATCCAGGTTGTTGGTACAAATTCACATACTGAATGACAAACAGTGCAGGTCCAGATCAGCTGGCTTCTTCACAAGCCAACTGATTTGGATCTACACTGTTTGTAAAGGCAGGGCATATATGGGTTCAACAGGACTAGGGTTAAACACTCACCAACAATTTTTTTTCCCAATAATTAAATTAGCTGATGCTCCACAATTTGAAGCATTCTTAAAATGCTCTAACTCCAAACTTTCTAAAATTTTGACACTAATGAAGAGAAGTCTAACAAGTACATTGCAAGTTTAATCACTTCTAAAACCATTTTTCAAAACTCTCATCAAAACAGAAATTAAGCAAATTTGTAAGAACTTAAAAAAAATTTGTTTTGAGGCTGGTGTTCAATTTCACGGCATGCTTGCAGAAAATTTTAAATGTGTTGGGAGATACCGAATTTCCTCCTGAAAACTTTGGACAGACATGACTCCACTCCAAAGTTGCAATTTGACAAGGGTTTGCCAGTCAGCCAATTTTTAGACCCATCACCTGGTAGTCAAAGTGACTTGCTAACCCCTGTCATGCTGAATAAATTAAGATGCAACACCCACTTTTAATTTTCAACCAATCAGACTGCTTGATTCAGGTTGTGGATACAAATTCACATATTTCATGAAAAATAGTGCAGATCCAGATCAATTGGCCTCTTCAGAAGCCAACTGATCTGGATCTATACTGTTTGCAAAGGCAGGGCATATCCAAGTTCAGCAGGACAAGAGTTAAAATTTTAGCCAGGAGTGGTGAAGAATTAACTGAAAGGGCCAGTCGGAACAGCTGCTGACATGCTATTTTTTTTTTTTCCAAGAAAATTTGGCTTCATTTTTCTAGGCTGAAGATTCACTTGAAATGTCAAGCCTTACCATTATAATCCGAGGTATTGGGACAGACAGGCATAAGCAAACAAGCATAGACACCACTAAGATGCAGCAGAATGGAGCATCTGAGAATGATCTGATCAGAGTCTATGTTTATCAATTTTTTGAGACATCAATAGGTAGACAAATGGACTTGTCTGACCTGTACCACTCTCTGGGCAGTTTCAGCAGATGACAAACTGATAATATTTTTCTTATTTTACCCAGAAAATAGACTTTGACATTTCATGCAAACTGTATCCAAAGGAGACAATTTGCACAAAATGTCAATGTCTATTTTCTAGTAAAAAAATAACAAATGTCTGCTGAATTTTTTACCCAGCATGCAAAGCATTAAAATCTGTTTCATTTTATCGCTTGCTCAGCGATATCTATCCAAATATGTAGGGTAATTACGGTAGTCAAGGCTGGTAGGGCTGGCTGGCAGGTGTGACTGACTTGAAGGGATTCTCATCAATCAACCGATTAAATACTTTTCATAAGAACTTAAAAGAGACTTTTAAACACATAAAAACATCTTGTTTTTGTAAAAAGAGACTTTAAAAAAAAAAAAAAAAAAAAATCTTGTATTTATAAAATTTAGACTAAATAAACTCCCAACACAATATATACTGGAAGCGTCCAATTTCAATTTTAGATATTTCAAGAGAAAAAATAGCTAAACTATTTGCAAACAGTGGCGACCCTGATTAGATGCCGCATTGTGTGGTGTCTGATCTGGGTCTGCACTGTTTGCCAGTTACCCTTTTTGGGATCTCCAGACTAAAGTGGGTTAAAATGACAATCACAACTGCAGCAAATGACATTTTTTAATATTTCCTTATTATTCTTCAGAGAAAATAAGGCTAGCAGATGATTCAAGAAAGGTCTAGCCTTACTGTCTCTGAAAAAATTAGAAAAGAAATATAGACTGTGATCTGCTACAATTTTTCTGGTTCCTCTTTTTATTTGAAACTATGAAATTTACTGAATGCTTGTTCTGAACAAATAAGAAAAAAATATTTTGGTCAAAAAAGTTTCTTATCTGGAGTAGTAGAAAAACACAGCCTGTACTGTATGTTTCAACACTTCACATTGTAAAGATTTCATCTCAACTTTCTTTTAGTACCTGAAAACATGTCTCATTAATATCCTTCTACTCAGAACTCCAGCTATGTTATTTTAGAGATAAAATTTCACTTGTCTTATTTTTGCACCAAAAAAAGGGAGTTTAACACTCCGGTTGTCATGTCAAGCCGGTCAGTTTACCTAACCACAGTTTTCCTGGACAGGCTTAGTCCTCTAAGTTAACCAGAACTTAAGCTCATTCTTTCACGAGAAACCTAAAATTTTGACAGGTTCATATTACTACCAGCTGATATGTCTCACAACTGCTGGATCAGTGGTAAACAGTGTAGACCTTCATCTAATGCTGCATTTTGTAAATCTGATCAGGGTTTAACCTACTGTAGACTGAAAGAACTCCACTACACAATATATTGGAAGATTCTAATTTCCATTTCAGGTATGTCAGACTATGTGATTTAGCTATTCTTAAGGAAAAATGATTTGAGCTACTTGTAAACAGTGGAGACCCTGATCAAATGCCGCTGCGGCATCTGATCTGGGTCTGCACTGTTTGCCAATTACCCTTTTTGGGGTCTCCATACTACAACGGTGTAATCAGGACTGTCAGTCCCGACATTTAAGGTAAAAATGGTTAGGAAAATATTTAGCAGAATTTTCTGATGATCTACAGCAGTTTTCTTTTGTTTATATCCTCAGTTGTTTTTTTTTTTTTTTCTTTTTTTGCAGTGTTTGCAGCAGCAGTTTAGAATGCCGAAATGTACCTTGCTTATCCAGCTGTTAAATACCTGTTCCATAATCCTAAAATGAGCCTTTAAAACTTAAATAAATGAATAAAAATAAATATTTTTTTCTGAGTTCGAAATTACTGTATTTTCTCTGGCATTCTACTTGAAAAGTAAAGCCTACATCTTAACGCTTGTCCTGCTGAACCCGAATATACCCTGCCTTTGCCAACAGTGTAGATCCAGATCAGCTGGCTTCTGAAGAAGCCAACTGATCTGGATCTGCACTGTTTGTCATCAAGTATTTAAACTTGTAAGAACAACTTGGATTAAGTAATCTGATTGGCTGAAAATTAGAAGTGGACTTGGCACCTTAATTTATTCAGCATGACAAGGATTAACTCCACAACTGTTCCAATTGATTACCATATTTACCCAATATATACAGACAGACACACCTGAGCAAACAGTGCCAACCCTAGAGCAATAGATAAGAGTATGTATCAGGCATATATTTTTCTTATCTCTTAACCCTTGTCCTGCTGAATAAATTAAGATGCCACACTCACTTCTAATTTTTAGCCAATCAAATTACTAAAGCCAGATTGTTGCTATAAATTCACATACTTAATGGCAAACAGTGCAGATCCAGATCAGTTGGCTTCTTCAGAAGCCAACTGATCTGGATCTACACTATTTGCAAAGGCAGTGTATATCAGGGTTCAGCAGGGCTAGGGTTAAGGAAAACATTTTGTGGGTACTGATCAGAAATGCCTCAACAACCACTGTTTTTATTTATGATGAAAGAGTAAAAATTTTTATATTGGCACATTCTGAAATATATTCCCAGTAAACAGACTTTGACATTCCATGCAAATTGTTTGGAGACAATTTGCATTGAATGTCAAAGTCTGTTTTCTGGCAAAAATAATCTGGATACAATTTGCAAGGTTCTGGTTATTTTGGAGTTTAATGGCCTAGTGAACACTATTCAGGTCATGTCCAGCTAGTCAATTTACCTAACCACTCTTTTCCTTGGCAAATTTAGACCTCTAAGCGATTAACCAGTGCAAATTCTTTCGCCAGAAACTGAGAACTGTCCTTTAATTTGCATGGAATGTCAAAGTTTATTTTTGGGAAAAACATTTCAAAACTGCGTCATTCTTGTCTTTGACAAAATCTACAGCCTTTAAGGGGAGATTTGAAGACAGGTAATTGTATTGTTTACCTGTATACTCATTAAAGTGTCTCTCAGATGTCTTGCACTTTTGATGAAATGATCTGATGTACTTTTAAAACAATGTCACAGTATGATTTTTGCACTTTTGATATAGGCCCTGCTGGAAACAGACATTTTGGTAAGTTTCCTCTTGCATCAAAATATTTCAGTCCAGATATAAAAGTGAATGTAATTATCAATATGCATGCACCAGGTATAAAAGAGTGTGAATTTCTGAAATATCTTGTAAGTTCAGTGCACTTCAGTAAACTATAGCTGTCTCAAATCTATCATCACAGTCATTTAATAGATAAACCTTTCAAAACCAATTAATTTCTTGTTTCATAATCCAATTGCAGTTCAAAGACTTGCTTCCTTGGTGGCAGTGAAACAATTCATATTAAATGGCTTATTTACTGCCCTGGCTACAGTTATTTTAATTTATTTAACTTTTGATTTATTTATTATTTTATACATAGCTATGGATAAGGTGACAATTATAGCGATAAATACAGTATTTACCCTAAGTATTGGGACACCATAACTGCATACCATACATCTCCTAAAATTTGAAATAGTCCATTCTCCTACATGTCAAAGCTGGATGAATGACAAGCAATGTATACCCTGATCAGACATCACATTCTAAGGCATCTGATCAGGATCTACACTGTTTGCACAGGCCTGCCTGTCCCATTACTAAGGGTTTTTTTTGGTTGAAAAGTTTTGATATGTTTACAAGAAAATGTCTGTTGCAGGTACTCGATGGATTTGCATCTGCAATTCCAATGACCATCCAGTTATGAGCCTTAACCATTCAGCCACCTGGGTGCCGCCTCCCACTTGATATGCACTGATATAAAAATAACATTTTGTTGTGATATTAAAGGCCCAGTAAAAGCCATGTATGGCTTAAAACAATACTTTAAAAGCATCTTGGCACAAAGTTGACGAACTAACATCTGCTTACAAATATGAAAAGATATTGTATTTTAAGTTTTTATAATTGTGTGCATGAATGCTGCCATTTTGAATATTCAATAAGATACTTAACTTTTATAAGACGCAAATAAAAGTGGCCTGTCAATAGAAATAAGCAGCTCAAGTGAGCTAGCTAACAGTATATACGCAAACAAAATATTGTTTCAGATGGGACTGTATCTGCTTATTTAATTAGGTGATTATGATATCACTTACAATCAAAGCACTGACAACACTGGTGGGTCCATTGTCTCTGAGTGTAGGCTGGGACTGTAAGCTAGACCTTAGACTGTTTCATTTTACCCTTAACTCCCTGTAATTTAAGCAAACAGTGCAGACCCTGATCAGATGATGCATTCTGTGGCACCTGATTTGGGTCTGCACTGTTTGTCAACATCCCAGTCCAGGTTTTATAGATAACCCTCTATCAACAGCACTGACTCACAGCAGCAAGAATAGCATGGCTATAAATAACCATTACCTGGATTTCATCTAACGCCCGGTTTGATTGCATTGGTAAATGATAATCACGTGGAGAACTACCTTAAGGAAATTTCGGCATTTGTATACTGTGGCTCAATTGTGAGCAATCAACCAAAAAATGGCAGCTTCTTTCACATTGACAGCATTTTCTAGATCTTCAAAGCCCAATAAGCTCCCTATTTCTCAACCTATTTTCAAATTTCTCATCAAACTGCTCAGTTTCAGAATCTCTATATTTTACTACAATTATTATTTGTTATGCATTTCTCTTTAATTTTCCCTCAATGGGGACAACAAGAACTCCGCAAAAAGCAGCATTGTGTCCCTCAGAGAACCTTAACTCTTTGCATGCTGGGTAATTTTGCATGCTTTTTTGTCGTCTGGATTTTTTTTTTAAAAATTAACTTTTTCAAAAAAATCTTTCAGGAATACCATCTGAATGTCAAACAGTTTGGATCCAGATCAGGCCCGACATTTTGTCGGGCCTGATCTGGGTCCAAACTGTTTGCAAAGGTTATCAGCAGACGACAAAAGTCACCACTAGCGGATAATAAAGAGATAAGGAAGAAATATATAACAAAACTGATGACTGTCAGTCTCACAGTTTGACTGAAATGGAGTTCATGTAAATTTTGACAGATGCATGAGTGGATGATAAATGTAGAAACAAGCAAATGTTGGACCAACAAAAACTTGTGCATGTGTGTACTCCTGAACGTCTAAAAAATGTTTTAATTAATGATTCTCCTAAAATAGTTGAGTAAAACAGTTAATTATGTAATTAACAAATGAGAGTATTACTGCAGCAAAATAAAGCCATAAAATTCAAAATCAATCTTCTTTAGTGCAAAATACCATATTTATGCTTAGAATTCAGACATTTGTATTCCTTACCTTACCTATCGTAATATCTGCATAGCACTATTTAAGGCACTTTTTTCAATCCAAAAGTATTGATTTTTTCTTATTTCTCCACGAAAACATATGTTGTGGCACTCATTAGAAGTGCCTCAGCGAGGCGCTTCTAATGAGTACCCACAACATATGTTTTCGTGGAGAAATAAGAAAAATATTTACTGGATACCCTCCCTTATCTAGACCTATGATCTGAACAAGTCAATTTTACTACCTACTCTTGTCTAAAAATTACTGGATGAGTGGCAGACAGTGTAGACCATTATCAGATACCACATTTTGTGGCATCTGATCTTGGTCTACACTGTTTTGCTCAGGTCTGTTAGTCCAAATATTAAGGGTAAATATGGTACAATTTAAGAATCTTAAAGTTTTAAGTTTTAATCTTTAATTTTATCTTTAAGTTATAAAAACTAATTCTAGAATTTAACCCTGGTCCTGCTGAACCCAGATATGCCCTGCCTTTGCAAATAGTGTAGATCCAGATCAGTTGGCTTCTTCAGAAGCCAATTGATCTGATTCTACAATTTGGCATTTAGTCTATAAATTTGCATCTACACAAGTAATCTGATTCATTGAAAATTAAGAGTGGGTGTGACATCTTAATTTATTCAGCATGGCATGGTTAACATCACCCTGCTGATTATTATTAAATCCTACCCCGAAATATCTGGACAGGCCTAAGCAAACAGTGCAGTCAGTCAACCCGTTCCTCAGAAAATTGTTGGCAAGTGGTCACACTGGGCTTCTGAACCAACGACAGAAGCTCTTCAAAGACTCTGATCAGACTGCATGAACATGCAGGCTTAACTAAGTCTTTGCTATAGTCTGATTCAGATTCCTAATTTACACAAACTAAGTGCTGTAGGAACATGTAAAAAAAAATTTGTTCCTGAATCATGATATTAAACAACTATTTCCAAGTAAATGAATAATGTCACTATCCATATACAACATTATCAGCATTAAATTTACTTGACGTTATTCAAAAATAACAAAAAGGAGTCCAAAAATGCTACAACATCAAACTGCCATTTAAAAATAGTTTAGCAATTTCCTGACTTTTGCCAGGAAAAATTGAAGAAACAAAGATACATTTAAAATATCTCTTTTTTACTTAGACTTATAAGCGGTACATTTGTTAGTGAGAATCGCACATATTTTGCACACAAACCTGAAATGTATGTGCACAAAAACGGTGATTTGAACTGCAGGCACTCATCTTAATGCCTAGCACTCTGGGCAAAATTTTCAGCAGAAGACATGTTGAAATATTTTTCTTATTATTCCCAGAAAACAGGATTTGACATTTCATGCAAATTGTCTCCACTGGAGACAATTTGCATGAAATGTCAAATCCTGTTTTCTGGGAAAAATAAGAAAAATCATTGATTTGTTATCCGCTGAATTAGCCTAGAGAACGGTAAAGGTTAATGCACATTATTTCACATTTCAGCTCACATAAATTCATTTATCTGCTTCATCAAGTTTCTCTGTTGTTTTCTATAATCTCGAACAAAATTTGTCAAACTTATCGCAAAGCCTGGAAACAATCTTTATTTTTTGCCCAAAAAACCAAAATGCTGCAAAGACAGACAAATGGACAGATGAAGAGATGTAGACATAACAATATGCTCTGAATGAAAAAGACAAACAAAAACTCATTTGAGCCTTGTCATGGGAAATAGGGCCTGGCGAGGACATTTACAGGATTTTCACCTTTAAAGTGCTAATCAGTACTGCAGCAGACTAATTTGTGTGTGTGTGCATTTTTCAGAGAAAATAAAGCTTGACATTTCATGCAAATCAATCTGCCTAGCAGAAGATTCACATAAAATGTCAAGTCTTATTTTTCTCTGAAAAATAAAAAAAAAAAAAAAAAAAAAAGAATGCTATCTGGTACTATTTTAGTGCTTTAACGGCTGATCAGGGTCATTGTAGGTCCCCTTACAGAATTGTTAGATATTGCAGAATACGCAAACAGCTAATGGTCCAATCAGAATGCCTAGTTCAGCAGGCTGCTCTCTGCCTTGTTTTTGTACTTTCAAAGCTCAAGAAAAGAAGTACACAGAAAATTACTTTTCTTATTTCTTGACAAAACATATGTTATGGGTACTCACTGGAATCGCCTTGCCAAGGTGATCCCAAAGGGCACCCACAACATATGTTTTTGTGGCGTAATAAAAAATATATTGCTACTTTTTGGGGCTTTTTCTAGAGCTATGACATATCCCAAAGCTACCTTTTCTCGTGTTGAGAGGCAGTAAATGATCATCTGTACAGGTATATTTTCAACACCCTTTTTTCTACAGTAAACTATGTCCATAGCTCCAGATTAGATATTTCTTCAACCAAAAAAATTGGATATTTTTCTTATTTCTCCACAAAAACATATGTTGTGGGTACTCATTAGAAGCGCCTCGGCGAGGCGCTTCTAATGAGTACCCACAACATATGTTTTTGCAAAGAAATAAGAAAAATAATTTTCGAGATATTCATCTCATCTGGAACTATATGAATAATGTCTTGATGTAAGAAACAAGCATTTCTAGAGGAAACTGGACCTTATACATAATCAAAACTGTAAACTCTTAGAATAATCTGCTCATTTGCGCAGCTTGATCTGCACCGCCAACTACTCACTTACGATGATACTGTCCATTGCAGGCATTAACGGAGCTGGCGTTGATCAGCTTTTACAGCTATGCAGGCTGATCTAGCCTTCAATATTCGCAAATACTACACAGCTCTTTATCAGTTTGCACTAATCTGAAAAAAAAACTTCAACAGCATGTCAGCTTTCAGCAGTTGTGATTGCTACGATATTATCAACAGCTCGCTGAAGGATGCACAACACAACCTGTCTTCTAATAACAGACCTCACCACTTTTTATTGCCTTGCAATAACTTTTTGTCATTGCTGGAGCACCAATTTAATCTTCAGCCTACCACAGGCTAAATTTAGAACAAGACAAATGAGCAATTTTTTCTTAGTTGTCCCAAATTCAGTTTTCACATTTTACTCCATTAGTTTTGTCGAACTAAATATAACTGACTTTTATAATCTCAGTTACTGATTTCTGTTTGGTTCATGAGCTTCCAATTATTCTTTAGATTTCAGTTTCTTCTAACTACTGTTACCTCAAAATGAAAAATCTGGTCATATGGACTTTGATATCATGAAAGTTTGGTTTAAACAATATTTATTTCTTCTTTGTTGTATAACTACAAATATACATTCTGCAGCAACAACTTGTTCTATCTGGACGAAAGCTTTATAGTTTATCGTAGTCCATTTCCTCATAATGAAAGTAAAAGGAGAAAAGCTGCATCTACAAGGGAAATCACTGGTCTGAAAATATTTACTTCCCTCTTCAAAGTCTGGCTACTCCTGCTAGAAGAATTTGCTTCAAAGTGTGGCTATTTTAATCTATTTAAGCCTAGTGTCCCATAAAAGGGACACTGGCAAACAGTGTAGAACCAGATCAGATGCCAGAGAATGCGGCGTCTGATCAGGCGCTAATCTGTTCACATTAAATACAGGAATTTCTATAAAACAGGATAATAAAACTAACCAGACACCCCTTATATAGGAAATGGACCTGTCCAAAAAATTAAGGTAGAAGAGTTCATTGTGCATAAATTGATTAAATGAGAGAATTTGCTCCCAAGGGGAAGCAAGAACTTTCCTTCTACGATTAGCCACACACGGAGAATGAATCCATATGACAGGGAATCAAATTTTTTTCTGCTAAAGTGGTCTCCCTTTGAGAAGGTAGGCAACAACAACTTCCAGAATAGAAGGCTCTCTCTTTGAAGTGAATTGGTTTACCTTGTGTATCAAAAACTATTTTTAGAAAAAAAAAACAAAAAAAACACCTGTCAGGTGTATGCTAATTGTCATCTGCAGTAAAGGGGATGTTAATTTTATAAATTTTTTGCTAATTAAAATGAATTAAACGAAAGAACAAAAGCAAATGTCTGTTTCTTTTCCTTCATAAATTAAGGCGGGACATTCAACTTTCTGAAAGAAAAGCTTTTAAGAAAAGATAAATTTAATTTAGTAATTTTTTTGTTGCGTAATTTGTACTTTATCAACTGCTGTATCAATTACAGATGAGCAATTTTCATTCTACTGGAATTAAGCAGCTGCTTATCAGTTAATGCTTTGCATGCTGGGTAAGAAAAAATTCAGCACACGACACTTTGAAATATTGTTTTTTCTTATTTTACCAAGAAAATACGGTTTGATATTTCATGCAAATTCTCTATAGGTGACATTTACATGAAATCACAAACCCTATTTTCTGGAAAAAATAAGGACAAAACATCACCAAGCAGTCGGCTGCTGAATTTGCCCAAAGACTGCTAAAGGTTAAATAAGATGTTTGGCTTTTATAATCTTGTTCACAGAAATGCTTGTGTTGTGTGGTCTTGTTCATCAAGAAGCTTGTTTTGTGGATATCTTAGCAACTCATTGCACTGCCAAAGGTCATGTAAATGATGATACACTTTCAGGGGAGGAAACTCTATCTATATTGCTTTTGCTCCCCTTCTGATAAAGGGTCCACTTTAAAAGAAAAGAATTTGCTCCCAGTGGGAGCAAATTCTTTTCTTTTGAAGTAGACCTCTTTTCAGAAGGGGCATAATGTGTTTGTTTGTGTTGAGGTTTTACGGCCCAGTCAACCCAATGGGGTCATGTCGAGCGCGGTCAGTTTACCTAACCACACGTTTACTGGGCAGGCTTAGTCCTCTAAGCGGTTAACCAGTATTGTGCACATAATGTGTAGGAAAGAAACTTGGAAGTCACAAAAGTTATCTCCCTTGTAAAAACAGGCAAAAATCTACCAGTTATATCAAATCCCCTTAAAGATTCTACATGTTCTTGCTCAACCTTGTATAAATAATACATGAAAAAATGCTATCACTTTCTCTTCTTACCAACAGTTTCTGACACCTTTATTTCTGGAAATTTCAGCAGACAAACAACTTTCTAAAAGAAGAATATTTAATCTTTGTGTCATATATTTGAAATTCAGCAATAGGAGGGAGGCTGTGGTCCTAAAAAGGGTCAGGGAAGTGACACCTACATACTATTATTAATGCTCTGCATGATTGGTAAAAATTTCAGAAGACGATATTTTGAAATAGTTTTCACATTTCATACAAACTGTCTCCTAAGGACAAGTCTATTTTCTGGGGAAAACTAGAAAAATGCCATCAATTTGTCATTTGCAGACTCTGCCCGGAGAATGGTATAGATTAAGACTTACACTTCTTTAAACTCTTTAACGACCCTGTTTGTATAGAACATCCCAGCATCTGACATCTCCTTCACAAAAGGACCTGGAGTTGGTTCCTGCCAAGAAAAATATTACTTCAATTAAGGTGAACAGAAACACTATTCTAAATGATTATCCATTGTCTCATAGAAATATATCCCCAAATAACTACTCAAATACACACTCTTGCTTCGGATAGAGCAATCAGTTGTTTTTTTCAAGGCGACCTTATCTTTCTACTGAAATATGACATTACCATTTGGAATAGATTACTAACAAGGGAGATCATTCTGACTTAAAAGTAGTTGCATCCCTTGTCAAAGGGGGCTACTATTAAAGGAATGAATTTCACCAACAAAGGAGATCATTCTAAAATAAAAGTAATTGTCTACCTTCACAAAGAGGGCTACTTTTAAAGGAAAGAATTTGCTCACCTGGGAGCAAATTCTTTCCTTTAAAGGTAGCCCCCTTTGACAAGGTTTATATCTTCTCCTGGAGTTGCCTCTCTTTTAAAGGAAAATGCACATCAAATAATAAATCTATTAGAAAATAAAGGTCCTATTCAGCTGTGCATTTTGCTGAAAAAATTACGAAAAACTGTTTGAGAAATATGATAGTTATTGGGGTTTCTCAAGATCTAGAAAATGCTGTCACAGAAGCTGCCATTTTTGAGAGTAAATCATGTCATAAACACTTAGCAAAATATGCAAAACCTAAATATTTTATTGCTATGTACCTCTATATGTATTTCATTTGCATGCACATTATCAAATAGGCTACATAAGCAGAATTTTTCTGTCAAAAGGCATGTCATCTCAAGCAGGTCAGTTAACCTATTTACACTCTTCCTGGACATGCATAGTCCTTTAAGGAGTTAACCAGTAGTTTTGCACATACTTTCAAAAGTAACTGACATCTGCACTTCTTGAATTAGCCCAAAGGGGAGAATGACTGTAGAAAAAATTTTTTTTGTAGTATTCGGGCTTTACATCACTTTCAACAATCTTTCAGTCATATCGTGATGGTGTTTGGATATGGCAGGGAGCTCAATGCTCACTTTTAGAGTGCTGTCTCATTGAAATATCATGCCCCAGACACTTGACATGATATCCCGCCAGTCACATTATACTGCCACTCAGCTGACCAGTTCTGATTCCTAGCTCTACTTTCTTAACCCTTAAAACGCCAAGAAAACCTGCATCTGAAAATGTCGTCTGTTTATGTCGTCTGCTGAATATTCATGCAAACTTTTCAAACCTATTTTTTGCATACAGGCAAACAGTATGGACCCTGATGAGACTGCTCCTAGAGGAGCAGTCTGATCTGGGTCCACACTGTTTGCAAAAATGATTTTTAAAATCACAAGCAGATGACAAAGCAGACGACAATTGTTGAGATTGGAAGTTTAAGGATTAATGCTGAGCACTAAGCTAAAAAGCATCTAGTACCATTTTTAAAGTCTTTAATATGACTTGGCTGGGGATCAAACTGGCAACCTCCCTGTCACAAAGCGGACGCTCTACCAACTGAGCCACTGCGCAGTTAGGAAATATTTGACAGTCAATCTCCATGAAAGTTATGTGGTTAAGTTGAGATTTGGATTTGCTAACCCCGGATCTGCAGTCATACATGCTACCTATCTCACTATGGTGTCTGGCTGCAAGGACTTGAGTTTATCCTTTTACAAACTAATTTTGCAAAGTTTGAGAGCATAATAAATGCTAAAATGAATCAAAATACAAAAGAAAATATGTTTTAATTCTTCAAAGTCCAAACAGCTATCCACCATATAAAGTTAGCCCATTTATGCATTGCATCCTTTAAAAGGAACAAGGGCAAACAGGGCAGACCTAGATCAGATGCCACAAATTGCAGCATCTGATCAGGGTCTACACTGCTCAATAAAAACTAACAAGACACCCTGCTACTGTAAACAGACTGGTCCAAAGAGTTGTGGTAGAAGAGTCCACTTGGCATAATTGTGTTGTCATTTTTTTTTTTTTTTTTTTTTTTAAGCGAAGTTAGAAGGGAGGTAACTCCCACTTACCACTGTTACCCATCCAAGAGCTGGGATTGATTCACTGATGCCAGAGAGATGATTGAACAACTTTCCTCCTCTGTTCTTTTCTCGGAATTCCTGGGGAAATAAAACACCAGTAAAAATTGAATACAGTAAATGTCCCAAAATTTTGAACACTTTTTTTTTTTTAATTTTCTGCCCTAAATTTTGCCTTTTGTGAAGTTGTCTTTTATGTTTTGTGCTCTGTATAAAATTTTCAGCAGATGACATATTGAAATACTTTTGCTTTTTTTCCCCTGGAAAATAGGATTTGACATTTTACCGGTATGCAAATTGTCTCATAAGGAGAAAGAAAGTCTGAAAGTCTGCTGAATTTGTCCATTCAGCAATTTTTCAGCAGATGACATACTGACATATATTTGCAAGTCTTTTTGTCAGGACCTCAGGTGAACAAAGTTTTAGGACCATAAAGTTGCCATGTCTGGAGCAAAAGGGGCCTTATGGCATATGTAAAGAGTTAAAGATAAAAACACAGATCAACTTGATATGGGTTTACATTGTTTGCCAACTGCTATTCAGTGAGAATGTTTTCATAGTCAAATGGCAGTTTGCCTGAACAAACAGTAAAGACCCAGGTCAAACTTCTTCTGGACAAGAGGCCCACGGGCCACGGGTCGCTCACCTGAGTGACATAGCCACTGCAGATATGCAGATGTTATGCAACATTTTTCCAATCCTGTCATCGCAACTAATGAAAAGATCATCATTTAAGCAGTTCTTTATTTTGGAGAAGAAGATATATGGCATGCCAGTCAATTAAGCGTGATCATTTGAACAAACTCTAAATGGCAGCCAGCTTGGATTTACGATCGGCACGATTTTAACTATTTTTGATCTACGAGTCACCCGAATGCTTCCTACCAAGTTTCGAGTCTAACTGGCCTTTCAGTTCAGGAGAAGAGGCGAAAAATAGATTTTCAAGATGGCTGCCATGGCGGACATCTTGGATATCCGATTGGCACGATTTTAGCTATTTTTGATCTACAAGTCACCCTAATGTCTCCTACAAAGTTTGGAGTCAATTGGCCTTTCAGTGCAGGAGAAGAAGCTAAATATAGATTTTCAAGATGGCGGCCATGGTGGCCATCTGGGATTTCTGATCAGAACGATTTTAGCTATATTTGATCTACAAGTCACCCTGATGCTTCCTACTAAGTTTCGAGTCAAGTGACTTTTGGTTTAGGAGAAGAAGCGAAAAATAGATTTTCAAGATGGCCGCCATGGCGGCCATCTTGGATTTACGATCGGCATGATTTTAGCTATGTTTGATCTACAAGTCACCCAAATGCTTCCTACCAAGTTTCGAGTCAACTGGCCTTTCGGTTCAGGAGAAGAAGCAAATAGATTTTCAAGATGGCTGCCATGGCGCCCATCCTGGTTTTATGATCGGCATGATTTTAGCTATTTTTGATCTACAAGTTACCCCGATGCTTCCTACCAAGTTTGGAGTCAACTGGCCTTTCGGTCCAGGAGAAGAAGCGAAAAATAGATTTTCAAGATGGCTGCCGTGGCGGCCACCTTGGATTTCCGATAGGCACGATTTTAGCTATTTTTGATCTATAAGTCACCCCAATGCCTCCTACCAAGTTTGGAGTCAATTGGCTTTTGGGTTTAGGAGTAGAAGCGAAAAATAGATTTTCAAGATGGCGGCCATGGCGGCCATCTTGGATTTCCGACTGGCACAATTTTAGCTATTTTTCATCTACAAGTCATCCTGATGCTTCCTAGCAAGTTGGGAGTCAATTGGCCTTTCGGTTCAGGAGAAAAAGCTAAAAATAGATTTTCAAGATGGCCGCCATGGCGGCCATCTTGGATTTCCGATCGGCACGATTTTAGCTATTTTTGATCTATAAGTCACCCTAATGCTTCCTAGCAAGTCTGGTGTCAATTGGCCTTTAGGTTCAGGAGAAGAAGCGAAAAATAGATTTTCAAGATGGCGGCCATGGCGGCCATCTTGGATTTCCGATCGGCACGATTTTAGCTATTTTTGATCTACAAGTCACCCTGATGCTTCCTAGCAAGTTTGGAGTCAACTGGCCTTTTGGTTCAGAAGAAAAAGCAAAAAATAGATTTTCAAGATGGCGGCCATCTTGGATTTCAGATCGGCACGATTTTAGCTATTTTTGATCTACAAGTCACCCTGATGGTTCCTAGCAAGTTTGGAGTCAATTGGCCTTTCGGTTCAGGAGAAGAAGCGAAAAATAGATTTTCAAGATGGCGGCCATGACGGCCATCTTGGATTTCCGATCGGAACGATTTTAGCTATTTTTGATCTACAAGTCACCCCGATGCTTCCTACCAAGTATCATGTTAATTGGCCCAGGGGTGTAGGAGGAGTAGGCTTTTAAAGCAATTGTTGACACCGCACAACGCACGACGCACGACGCACGACGGACATTGACTGACCACAATAGCTCACCATGAGCACTTCGTGCTCAGGTGAGCTAATAAGCAGTCTAATCAGGGTCTACATTGTTTGCTATTCCATCACACCACATTAGACACATCACCAGGGAGATGGATCTTCCTGCATCAGCTTCAGGGTAAATATAGTTCATGAGTTCATGAGTCCAAATATTTATACGAACTACCATATTTGACCTAATTACTGCACATTCGCCTATTAGCATACAGTTTAGCAATTTCATGGGCTTCAGATTGCAGTCCGTGTAATATTATCTACTTCTTTATGATAGCATAGGTTGTGGGTACTCATATGAATCAATGAAGGCAATTCAAATGAGTACCCACAACATATGTTTTTATAAACTTGTCGAGGTAATTCAAATGAGTACCCACAATATACGCTTTTATAAAGAAAATCAGAACACATATCACATAAGCATCGTTAAATAGGTCCCTCGGGAAGTCCTCTGTTCATATTCCTTTAAAGTGTGCCCTTATTAGGAAAATATTTTACTACATTTTTGCTGTAACTTTCAAAAAACTAAAAGCAGTGTGTGGTAATTAGGTCGACTACGGTATGGTATATAACAGAGTACCATCTTATTAGTCTTGTAGTATATGAGTGTCTAAGTGATTTATCACTTCAACAACCTATTAGTCACAACCTCTTCAGACATGATCTGTTAATATGGCTTTATGATATGGTTCCAAAGTAAAAGGTTAGAATGAAACACTGCATATTTATATATTAAGAATTTCTCTTTGTACAATGTATCCCATATTTCTGATACTTTATATAGTAAAGCTCCACCAAACTCCCGCATCCTCTTCCACCTGCTCCACCCCACAAAGTCAGGGCTCTAGATAAGAGGGGGCATCAGTAAATATTTTTTCTTATCTCTCCACAAAAACACATGTTGTGGGCACTCATTAGGAGTGCCTCAGAGAAGTGCTTCTAATGAGTACCACAACATATGTTTTCATGGAGAAGTAAGAAAAATATCAGGGCCTGGTTGTTCAAAGCATCGTTAGCTTAACGAGCTCGTTAAGGGTCATTTCGTTAACTGCCTCAGAGAAGTGCTTCTAATGAGTACCAAAACATATATTTTCATGGAGAAGTAAGAAAAATATCAGGGCCTGGTTGTTCAAAGCATCGTTAGCTTAACGAGCCCGTTAAGGGTCATTTTGTTAACTGTTTTAGCGGATTCAATACACAATATTCTGATATTTTTTGCTGAAAAAAATGTGAGTAGCTTTTGCAGTGCAAAAGCTACTCACATTTTTTCAGCAAAAAATTTCAGCATATTTGCGTATCACTCGATTAAAATTTTAACGAATCGTTAACTAACGACATCGTTAGTTTTGAACAACTGGGCCCAGTACTTTTTGGTTGAAACAATTGCCTTATCTGGAGTTATGAATGGTGGGTGCCTGTGTATGAGTATTTGTTTGTTTTATTTGGGTATTAGTCACTTTCAACAATCTTTCAGACATATCGTGACAATGTCTGTATGTGGCAGGGAGCTCAATGCTCACTTTTAGACCAGTGCTGCTTCATTGAAATATCACGCCCCAGATTCCATCAAGTCACATTATACTGACACTGAATTTACCAGTTCTAGCTCAACATTTTAATGCTGAGTGCCAAGTAAAAGGGCAGCTAGTGATATCTTTAAAGTCTTCGGTATGACTCGGCCAGGGATCGAACCCTGAACTTCCCGGTCACAAAGGGGACACTCTAACAGATTAGCCACAGTGCTGGTCCTGTATGGATATATTTTTTCTTTGATTTAGGTTTTATTACCCTTTCAAGAATATTTCACTTACATCAAGCCAATCATTCATCAAAGGTGGGCGAAAACCGGAGAACCAAGGGAAAAACTACCTGACCATCCGTAAGCAGAACATATGAGCAAGGCAGTGTACTTTTTGTCTACTTCTTAATATAGGTATATGTTGTGGGTGCCCATTTGAACTGCATCGACTTGTTGATGCAATTTAAATGAGTACTCTCAACATATGCTTTTAGAAAGTAAATCAGAAAAAAAAACAAAAAAAACACAAAAACATTGCGTAAACACCATTAAATAAGTCATTTGATCTTGTTTTTAAAGCATATTTTTTGTAAGTGGATACATATTTTACTACAAGTTTTCCTTGTAATTTTGAAAAACCCAAGCACATAGTGCAGTAATTAGTCATGTATAGTATCCTCTAAATACTGTTTATTTGTTGTCCTGACAAACTGTTTTGTTGTGATAGAAAAATTTCTAAGAACATGAACTAAGACAGGAAAGATTGTGGATGTACTGAAATTACTTCCCCTGTAAAACACTCTATAATGCATCTTGGTATTTATACAAAAGAATATTACGCAAATGCTCTTTTCAATCTTGGATCATAGAAATGTAGCAAAGTCTAGACATTTTGCACATATCAAGTGACAATGGAAATTTTTTTACCATATTTACTCTGACCATTCAGACAAACATACCTGAGCAAACAGTGTATACAGACCCAGATCAGATGCCAGTGAATGTGGCATCTGATCAGGGTTTACACCTTATTGTTTTATTATGTTGGGGTTTAACCACATGTCAACCCTTGTGGGTCATTTTGTGTCTTCTCCCAGAGAAAGGGAGAAAAGAGATAGAAGAGATAGTAGAAGAGATGAAAGAGAGGGACAGGGAAGAAAGAGGAACAGGAATGAAAGTGAAGAAACAGAAGAAACAAGCAAATTCCATGGGGAATTTATGTCCCCCGCCTAATTTTTATTTGAGGTGTTAAAAATGGTAAAGTTAACCAGAGGACCACTGGTCCTGTATCAAATACCTAAGTATTGAAGCAGGAAACCAGTGATAAAAAATAATTTCAAGATTCTGAAAAAAAACCACATGCATATCTTCAGACCATCCTTAAAGCACCTGTACAGTTTCAAAAGGATCGGCCAAAAACTGTGGGAGGAGTTAAGGGGACAAGGTACCTGCTCCCTATATACTCCTGTAGTATTAGAACTCAAAAAATGTCTAAGTTAAAAATGCAGAAAAAGTGGTAAAAAATTATTTCAGGATTCTGAAAAAACCACATGCATATCTTCAGGCCATCCTAAAAGCCCTTGTAAAGTTTCAAAAGGATCGGACAAAAACTGTGGGAGGAGTTAAGGGGACAAGGTGCCTGCACCCTATATACTTCTGCAATATTAGAACTCAAAAAATGTCTAAGTTAAAAATGCAGATAAAGTAATAAAAAAATATTTCAGGATTCTGAAAAATCCACCTGCATATTTTCAGGCCATCCTAAAAGCCCACGTAAAGTTTCAAAAGGATCGGCCAAAAACTGTGGGAGGAGTTAAGGGGACAAGGTACCTACTCCCTATAGACTTCTGTAAAATTAGAACTCAAAAAATGTCTAAGTTAAAAATGCGGAAAAAGTAATAAAAAATTATTTCAGGATTCTGAATAAACCACATGCATATCTTCAGGCCATTCTGAAAGCCCATGTAAAGTTTCAAAAGGATCGGCCAAAAACTGTGGGAGGAGTTAAGGGGACAAGGTACCTACTCCCTATACACTTCTGTAGTACTAGAAATTGAAAAATGACTAAGTTAAAAATGCGGAAAAAGTGATTAAAAAATTATTTCAGGATTCTGAAAAAACCACATGCATATCTTCAGGCCATCCTTAAAACACCTGTAAAGTTTCAAAAGAATCGGCCAAAAACTGTGGGAGGAGTTAAGGGGACAAGGTACCTGCTTCCTATACACTTCTGTAGTATTAGAACTCAAAAAAAGTCTAAGTTAAAAATGCGGAAAAAGTAATAAAAAATTATTTCAGGATTCTGAAAAAACCACATGCATATCTTCAGGCAATCCTAAAAGCCTATGTAAAGTTTCAAAAGGATCGGCCAAAAACTGTGGGAGGAGTTAAGGGGACAAGGTACCTACTCCCTATACACTTCTGTAGTATTAGAACTCAAAAAATGTCTAAGTTAAAAATGCGGAAAAAGTGATAAAAAATTATTTCAGGATTCTGAAAAAACCACATGCATATCTTCAGGCCATCCTAAAAGCCCATGTAAAGTTTCAAAAGGATCGGCCAAAAACTGTGGGAGGAGTTAAGGGGACAAGGTACCTACTCCCTATAGACTTCTGTAATATTAGAACTCAAAAAATGTCTAAGTTAAAAATGCAGAAAAAGTGATAAAAAATTATTTCAGGATTCTGAAAAAACCACATGCATATCTTCAGGCCATCCTTAAAACACCTGTAAAGTTTCAAAAGGATCGGACAGAAACTGTGGGAGGAGTTAAGGGGACAAAGTACCTACTAAAAACTCGGAACCACGCACCACGCGCCACGCGCCATGCGCCACGCACCACGCACCACGCACCACGCGCCACGCACCACACACCACGCACCACGGAAAACCAAAAACAGTGTCCCTCCACTTTTCTTCGAAAAGGCGGGGGACAATAAAAACATTCCCCCTCTACCATTACCTGCTACAAGGATAGCAGGCCTTGCCCAACTGTAAGCCAATATCAGTCGGACGTCCCCGTGACATAAGATACACGTCAGCTTCGCACCACACGACCACCCCCAACAGGATTTACACTGTTTGCCACTCATCCAGCATTTTTTAGACATATCAACAGGTAGTTAAATGGAGTTACTCATTTAAGGTCAGTATGGTAAGGTGTCCCAAAATTTAGGGTAAATACTGTATTATGTCAGAATATTATTCAGTATATTTTCTAACGATCTTATCAATGATCCTCTAAAGTGAAGAGATATATCACTACTAGTCTACATGCACACTGATATATTTGTTTGTTTGAGCTGGAGTTTTAGGGCCCCCTAATTACTTTTAAGGTCAAGTTGAGCCAGTCAGTTTGCCTAACCACACTTTTATTGGACAGGCTTAGTCCTCTAAGCAGTTACCCAGTACTTGTGCTCATTCTTCCACTAGAAACTATTAATTGCCCTTCTTGAATCAGTGAAAGGGAGAGAATGACCATAGAAAATATTTCATGATCAATCTTCCTGAATGAATGTTCCCAGACCTGGCAGGGGTCAGACCCGTGACTTCCTGATCACCTGTCCGATGCGCACTGGACTGAGCCATCGAGGCCAGCGAACACTAATATGTATGAGCAGATGCCTTTAGATGCTTAGGAACAACATTTTCTAGAGTGTTTCAAATGTCATATCTCTAGATGTGGTGATAATTTATGATTAATTTTGTTATTTTTACTTCCAAAGATATCCTGTGGGTACTTACTGGTATCACTTCATTAAAGCAATTCCAGTGAGTACCCACAACATATGATTTGGTACAAAAATATAATAAACTAGAAAAGTGTCCATGGGACATGGATGTCCCTGCCTGGTTCCTTTGTATCATACAATGCTTAATTTATAGGCTAAGAGTGGTGGTCCACAGAGATAATGCAAACAACATAATAGAGATCTAGGTAAGACAAATTTATCTGAAAAACTTTATGATCAAATCCCAAAGGGGGTAATTAAAAAACTGGAGTAAAGTTGTCTTCTTTGTTCACAAAACATAATCTCGATATGATTCAGCCACCTGTGAAGATTCATGAATGTATTCAATACAGTTTAGGAATTATGTGTCAGATACTAATTTTCATGGATTTTAGGCAACAGGGGATAATTCAAAAACCAAAGTAAGCAGAGTTGTCTTCCTTTGTCATGACACATTATCTTGATATGATTTAGCTATCTGTGAAGTTTCATGAGTATATTCTATACAGTTTAGCAGTTATTGCCTGGACAAAAAATTTTTATCACGCACGCACAGATGGACAAGGCTAAAACTTAATGCCTTTCTACAATTCTTCTAATGGGCGGGGGCATAAACACTATCTTCCAGATACTCCCTTTTAACTGTTTAGAAGCTGTGCAAAAATACTAAATAAAGATGATTGTGATTTGGTCTTTTATATCCCTCTAAACATTATTTAAGACATACGGAGCTGATGGAAGGGTGATAATGAAAGACACTGTAAAAAGAAGTGCCATACAGTCATGAGATATACCGTATTTACCCTAAGTATTTGGACACCTCAACTCCTTACCATATATGTTCTAAAATTTGAACCAGTACAATTCACTACCCGTTGTTATGTCTAAAAATTGCTGGATGAGTGGCAAACAGTGTAGACCCAGATGAGACTCCGCATTCTGCAGTGTCTCATCTGGGTCTACACTGTTTGCTCAGGCCTGTCTGTCCGAATACATATGGTAAATACGGTAAGCCACCTCCAGCGAGATTTTAACTTAGGACCATGTGATCCACAGTTGGGAAAACTAACCACACAGCCACCTGGATGCTTAACCCTTTGTCACGCTGAATAAATTAAGATGCCACGCCCACTTCCAATTTTCAGCCAATCAGATTACTTGATCCAGATTGTTGATATAAATGAAGAAGCCAACTAATTTGGACCTACAGCGTTTGCAAAGGCAGGGTATATCCAGGATCAGCAGGACTAGGGTTAATTTCATAAAGAGGAAATTTGGAAATCAAGATTCTGTGGACTCGAAGGCTGGCTTTGACTCAAGTGCGACTTTGATTATGGTGCTTTCTTGGGTTTTACGGCCCTTTCAATAATATATTTGTGATACACTACTGATAATGTTTGCTTTCAAGGAGACTGCACTACAAGTTAATAGTGGTTGTCTCCCTTTTCGAAATTGGACAACTCTGGGAGAGAGAAATTTGAATTCCTGGAATAAGAATTCTCTCTGAAAGTGGGGCTACTCTTAAAAGGAAGAATTTGCTCCCCTTGGGAGCAATTTTTTCCTCTAAGAGTAGCCCACACTTTGAAAAGAGATGCAAATACATCAGGCTTGAGTAATCTAATTCCTTTGGAGCTGTATCCATTCACCTTAAGACAAAAGTGATTCTCATCATCAAACAAGTACCTTGTGTTTTATAAAGGTGGAAATGTGCATTGAAGGCATGCGACAGCATGACCAAATTAACCCTTGCTATGCTGAATAAATTAAGATGCCACGCTTACTTCTAATTTTCAGCCAATCCAATTGCTTGAACTAGGTAATTGATACAAATTCACATACCCAATGACAAACAGTGCAGATCCAGATCAGCTGGCTTCTTGAAAAGCCATCTGATCTGGATCAACACTGTTTGCAAAGGCAGGATATATCCGGGTTCAGCAGGACAAGAGTTAAACAAAATCTAGAAAAACTAGCGACTTATTTTCAAATGCTTAACTACCCTGCTGATATTTTATCTGAAGCCATTCAAAAAGTATCAACTTGACTGTTGATGAAGCTTTAGAACCCAAATCTCCTAAAAGTCAGGGCCCAGTTGTTCAAAACTAACGATGTCGTTAGTTAACAATTCGTTAAAATTTACATCAAGTGATACGCAAATATGCTGAAATTTTTTGCTGAAAAAATGTGAGTAGCTTTTGCTTGCAAAAGCTTTTGCTTGCAAAAGCTACTCATATTTTGTCAGCAAAAATTATCAGAATATAGTATATTGAATACGCCAAAACAGTTAACAAAATGACCTTTAACGAGCTCATTAAGCTAACGATGCTTTGAACAAATGGGCCCAGGATATTATCCCCTCTGTCTGTATACACAACCCATCTCTTCCTAACATAGGCAAAATTATAAATCAGTATTGGGGTTTACTTCAGATATCAGCAAGTGGAAGTGTGTGCCACTTGTTTGAATTTAAGCCAGTTGTTGCTCACAAAAGGCCTGCTTATATTCATGACAGGGTAGTCCACTCAAAATTAAGTAAATCTATGGTTTCTTACAATGTAACCAAATGGGACAGATCTATTGTTCTCACTGTTCACTTATTCATGAGTCCGACTGTTTTACGAGTACTACTACATCATCTGTGCATAAAATAAAGCAGAATCTTTTGTGCACTTCTACTGATGTTATATATTTGATTACATGTAAGAAACGTTAAGCTCAGTATGTTGGACAGACTAGCCAGAAATGTGCCAATCGCATGAATAATCATAAATTTGACACTGTGCATTTTCCTAATATGTTTATCAAAGTTTCAGAATATTTCAATTCTCCTGGATATACCATTCAAGATGTATCCTATTGAGAAAGTTTCAAATAATTAGAAAAGACTTTTAAAGAACGTCTTGGATGCACATTCTTGGTACAAATACTACAAGTGGCATGAATTCCAATATGTTATTTTAATAACTTGTGTCTATTTTACCCCGCAGCAAAGTTTTCTACAATCTTTGCCTGTGTACCTAGTGCATGTGCCCTGTTTGATCTGACCCTATTGTGGCTACTGGGAACCCTTATTTCTTCATGCCACCAACTGGAGGTACAGCCTGGCTGCATGGTTGCACAGGGATGTCTGGGTTTTCGCTGGCTGTTTATGTGGTTTTGAAGGCATTGCTGTTCTGTGGCTCAGTTTTCATTTAAAATGATATTTATTACAGGCGTCTAAATATTTAGCTTTAAAATTGCATTATTCCCGTGATTTTGCATCTTCGTTGCCACTGACGTCATTTGACTCTGATGTCATCATGTTTCATTGTTTACAACAATGTCCCTTGAAAAAGGTTGTAATAACTGAAACTAGTCGAGAATAAAATTTAAAATAAGAGCGGAGTTTGATCTATTTTATTAAAATACCAAATTAAGAATAACATTCAAAATATAAGTATGGTACACATAGTAGTTATGATCTGGGTCTATGCTGTATATTTTGCACACCCTTTTTATAGACAAATCAGTTGGTAGTCATATGGATCTGTTCAAAGTTTATTTGTTTGTGTTGGGGTTTATGTTAACTCAGTAGGGTCATGTTGTGTGTGTTCAGTTCACATAACCCCACGTTTTCCTAGGCAGGCTTAGTCCTCTAAGCAGTTAACCAGTACTTGTGCACATTCTTTTACTGCTCTTCTTGAATCAGTGGAAGGGAGAGAATGACTGTAGAAAATACTTCATGATCAATCTCCATGAAAGAGTTTTGCCTGACCAGGCAGGGATCGAACCATCTGACTCAACCACCAAGGCCGGCTCCAAGTTTATGATGAGTATGGTAAGCGGTGAAAGTGTCAGAATATTTTATATAATTACAGTATAGAACAAGATCAGTCTTACCTGTACTGAGGCTATTTGATTAGAAATGGGATTCAACAGCTCTACAAGGTCAGTCTGAAAACAGAAACAGTACCCACAACATATGTTTTCGTGGAGAAATTTTACCTGATACCCACTCTTATTTAGACTTATGTACTCAATGGAAGCGCCTAAAGCACTTCTAATGAGTACCCATAACATATGTTTTTGTGGAGAAATAAGACAAATATCAGTACTTTTTAATTGAAAAAAACATCTTATCTGGATTTATGATTATGGCAACAAAGGAAGTGAGCAATTTAGGGGATCTGGGCAGGCAATTCTATCAACATTCTTTTGTCTCCCTTCTGAAAAAGGGTCTACTCTAAAATGAAAGAATTTGTAAACATTTACTTCACATGGCATACCATCATGATATACCCAACAAATCTGGTGATGCTCCTTCAGATGCTTTTAACACTTGACATGCTGGGTAAAATTTTCAGGTGACATATTAAAATGTTTTTCTTATTTTTCCCAGAAAACAGGATCTGACATTTCATGCAATTTGTCTCCACTGTTTTCTGGGAAAAATAGAAAAAAAAACATCATCAATTTGTCATCTGCTGAATTTCCCCAAGAGAGTGGTAAAAGTAAAAGATATGACCTGGGCTCAGATTTAATATCAACGGAATAACTCTGGAAGTATTGTGTCACATAACTAATTAAGCATACATATGATCATTGTAAGATGTATAAACCCATACAGTTTGGTGATGCTACTTCAAAAAGTTTATATGATAAGGCTCTGACACAAACTTCATATCAAGGTACATAACTCTGAAAATATTGCATCCCAAGATCATTTGTTTCAAACAATATATTGTTCTCATAAGCTGTATAAATCCACCAAGTTTGGTGATGCTTCTTCAATCAGTTTTGAAGATATGGCTTGGACACAGCTTTTTCACCAAGGGCCATAACTCTGAAGTACTGCACCATATTATCTAATTTTTTCCACAACGCATCCTCATCATACGAGGTAGGTGAAGAAATCCAGTGATATAATGGTGCATCTTCAATCCGTTTAAAGGATAGGGTTCAAAGGGGATAACTTTGAAAGTTTAGTATCACATGACCTAATTTTTCACATACTGTCATCCTTAGAAGTATAAACCCACCAAATCTTACAAAATTCTTTCAACAGGTTGAGAAGATATGGCCTGGGCACAAATATTCAGATGTATGGACAAATAAACAAGATAGGACAGATAGATAACCAAAGAGTAAAACTTAATGCCAGTGGTAGGTCCATACAAATATTATTTTGAAATGAGATAAAACATTTGAGTGGCATCACAAGAAAAAGGCTTTCCGTCGAATCAATTTTTCAGTGCATATGCTGGGCCCTTTCAGGTGCCACGTCTAGCTCTTTGACTGAAGTTTCCCCTTGGCGTACCACTAACATGAGAGAACAGCATAGGTTCTGGTGAGACTGTACAGATGTGCAGGCTCCCCTGAACCTTTGCTGTTGACATATGCTACAATGGCTCTTTCCCATGTCACAGCTCATTTTTTTTCCCTCACCTGACTAGGTTTCTTGCTCTTTGACACTACCACCAGGAAATCTCTTAGGGCCTGGAAACCAGTTTTTACCATATTAGCCTGCAACAGATAAATTATTGCTTGTTTTATACCACAGAAACTAGAATTTTGTAGACACATAGCTCCAGATATGAGGGGTATCCATATAGTTTTTCTTTGATTTCACCACGAAAACATATGTTGTGGGTACTCATTTAAAGTGCCTCAGCTAATGAGTACCCACAACATGTTTTCATGCAGAAAAAAGAAAAATATCAGTACTTTTCAGTTGAAAAAAATGTCTAATCTGAAGCTATGAGACAGTAAATTACATGTAAAACCAGAACCTTTCTATGTTGTTTTCTATAACTTGCCACACCATGTGCCATATTTTGTCCTGCTGAATAAAGTAAGATGCCATGCCCACTTCTAATTTCCAACCAATCAGATTACTTGAACTGGATTGTTGCTCTAAAGTCACATACTTAATGGAGAACAGTGCAGATCCAGATCAGTTGGTTTCTTCAGAAGCCAACTGATCTGGATCTACACTGTTTGCAAAGGCAGGGCTTATCCTGGTTCAGCAGGACCAGGGTTAAAAATATTGATGATATCCAAAAATACAATTTATAAATGAGCCAGTGCATGACAAAACCCATCATAAGACCTGTGTGACCAGCAAAGACTCAGATCAGCCTGTACATCCACCCAGTATGGCAGTGGTTCTCATTTATCCCTCATTGGATAGCCATCCCTCTTTGGATAGCCCTGAGGCTGTAGAAGGCACATGCGATCAACGAAGACTGATCAGACTGCACGGATGAGCAGGCTGATCGGAGTCTTCGCTGGTCGCACAAGTCTTACTGTAGGTTATGTTGTGCGCTGGCTCAAATAATAAAGTTTATTTTGAATTGATGCATGTTTGAAATAAGAACATAGTTTTTCTGATTCTTTACAGCACAACAAATATCCAGCACAACCTCTTTATAACACTATTGCTGGGATCCAAATTAAAACCATGTAAGCTAAACTGCTTTGTTGTATCCAAGGAAACAGGTATAAATTACCATTAATGGTAATTTTTTTTATATAATCTATACTTTTGTAAGCATTCAACATTTTGGTGTCAAGATTTACACAGTGTTAAACAGTGCTTTAATAACCGTGTTAAAAAGAGGTTCCCAGGTATAATGAATCTGAATGGAATACTTGCTTATGCAAGACAATTGGAATGTCTCTGGAATTCCCTGTATGATAATTATCTTAAGGATATATGGACAATTTAAGCACGGAGAAATTCCATAATGGTCTCCTTGTGAGATTAATCTGTAAATGACAGGAAAATATTAAGCCTTATTTTCTTAAAAAGAAAACAAGTAAAACATTTTATAATTTAAAGGAATAGTCAAAATTGAAACAGACAACATTCTAAAACATTTTTTATCATTGTTCAAACGAATAAGGCTGGACTTTTTATGTGAATTGTCTGACAAGCAATACAGCAGTTTAAGTTTTGTGTAGATGCATCGGTATATTTGTTTGTGTTGAACTTTGACGGCCCAGTCAATCCAACAGGGTCATGTCGAGCGCGGTCAGTTAACCTAACCACAGGTTTACTGGGCAGGCTTAGTCCTCTAAGCGGTTAACCAGTATTGTGCACATTCTTTTGCCAGAAACTAACAACTGCCCTTCTTGAATCAGTGGAAGGGAGAGAATGACTGTAGAATTTATTTCATGATCAATCTCCATGAGACAATGTTGCCGACCTCGGCGTGGGCGTAGGGGGGGGGGGTCGAACCCGCGACCCCTTGGTCTCCAGTCAGACACACATCCAACTGAGTCACCTGTACCGGTATATACAAGGCTATCCATATAACCTATTTAGCTAGTTGCTTCCTATTCTGAGCCACTGAAAAGAGACTTCCTGTCTATAAAAATCTCTGGTTTGGACTCTGCTACATGGCCTTTATACAATATAATAAGCTTTGTGTTTTAGTTATTTTATCAAAGCATCATCTTAATGACAAAAAATAAAAAAATAAAAAATAAGTTACAGAAAACTGTGGGGATGATTGAATGGTTTGATCTTGTGTTTTGCAATATCATTGTGACTCAAATCAAAAACTGGGTGGGGCTATTCCTTTAACTGACATCTGCCAATATGCAAATTACTTGACAAACCTGAGAATGAAGTTCAAACTGAAAGTTTGAAATTAAATGCCTAAATAAGTCATGTTTTATTTTTTGTTTTTTCCTGCTTCACTGGCAAAGAATGGACTGGTGAAAGGTGAGAGATTTTCAGATAATAATGATAACACTTTGCATGCTGGGTAAAAAGTTCAGCAGACGACATTTTGAAATATTTTTTTTTTTATTTTTCCTAGAAATACGATCTGGCACTTCATGCAAATTGTCTCCTGCGGAGACAATTTGCATGAAGTGCCAGATCGTATTTCTAGAAAAATAAGAAAAATATCATTAGTTTGTCATCTGCAGAATTTGCACATAGCATGGTAAATGATAACAAAGGGAGGAATTAACCTTAAAAGTGCTAACCACAACAACAGCAGAGAACACTTTGAAACAATTTTCTTAATTTTTCAGAGAAAATAAGACTTGGCATTTCATGGCCTTGCAGATGATTCACATGAAATGCCAAGTCTTTTTCCTCTGAAAAATAATAATATCAATTTTAGAATGCCGTCTGCTGTGAATTGTTTAACACTTTAAGGAATAAAATACAAGAGGGTGCTTCTTTATGAGGGGAGGTGTTTTGTTGATATTTACATGGTCTAAGGATTAAAATCAATCAAAATATTATGACATATCATGAGAAAAAGGCATACTCGAGTCATATGCAAACAGTAAGGATCCAGATCAGCAATCAAAGCTGCACAATCCGTTCAAAGCCTTTGCTACATATCAGTATATTTTATAGTGCCCAAAGATTCTGTAAGTGGACAGGAAAGGCCCTGATCGTACTGCAAAAAATGCACAGGATGAGCAGGGCATTTTTGCTGTCTGCATATGCCCCGAAGGCAGTTTTAAAATGGTGTGGCTCATTCACAATAATTTGTAAAAGAAATGCTCATAGGTTTGAAAAGTGAGTAAAGGGGTGTTGGGAGATCTCGCAGATAAAATTATCGAAATGTGAAAAGTATGTTAATGACTTTAAACTTGAAGAGTTGTCAATGCTAACCTTCATTTCCAATAAATAAGCTGTTAATTCTAAATGACATTATTTACCCTTAAGTATATCGATAACAAAATTAATAGACAATAAGATCAGCGATTATTTTGTTTTTCTAAATCTTTTTCCCAAAAAGAGGACCCAACTTTTCCTGAGACAATTCAAGTGAAATGTCATCCTCTTTTTGGAGAATACTAAGATGTTTTAGAATGGTGCCTGCTAATATTCAAATTAAGAATGCTACAGGTTAATTTGCTGAGAGTAAACATGTCACAGGAATTAAAATATTCTCATTAAAAACTCAAATGAACCTCTACATGAGAGACCCTGCCATACTCCAGGTTCAAACAACACGGCCTAGACGAGGTCACATCTGTGCAAATCTAGAAATGTGCCTCTGTAAAGAACTATGCCCAAACTATATGCTTATCCCTACAAAGTGCCAAACTTGGAAAGGGGGATAACTCTCATAAAATTGATCTTTTTTCAAATGTTAATAAGGTGATCTACTCCTCAGCCCCAATAAGTCTGCCAAATATCAAAGCCCTAGTTCAAATACTTTTTGGGATATCTTGTACACAAGGTAACAAATGACTGAACAGACAAAGCAAAAAGCAACATGCCCCCTCAACTTTTTCAAAGTTGACGCATAGTGTAGACTCAATGCAGATGTCAAATGTGGCCACTGATCAGGATCTGCATGGTTTGCTAATATCTAACAACAAAGTGGACTTTTGCAAACAAAGCAGACCCAGATCAGATGCCACAGAGTGTGCAGGGTCTGCACTGTTGGCCATTAAACTTCATTGGAAAATGGAGTATTCCAGAACAAACTTTTAAATACTAAATGGATTGACCTAACTTCCAAAATGGAAGAATAAACTCACGATAAAAAGGTTTAATGCAGACTGCACACAGCCTGCAATGAGTATGCACACTTTGTTGAGATAATTTTGGCACCTTTGTGACCACCATATTTAACCCTTAAAGCGCCAAACACAACAATTGTCGTCTGCTTTGTCTTCTGCCGGTTACTTTAAAAGTCATTGTTGCAAACAGTGAGGACCCAGATCAGACTGCTCCTTTAGGAGCAGTCTGATCAGGGTCCACACTGTTTGCCTGTATGCAAAAATAGGTTTGAAAGTCTGCAAGAATATTCAGCAGACGACATAAACAGACGACATTTTCAGATGTAGTTTTTCTTGGCGCTTTAAGGGTTAATAACTCCAATATAGCGTTTTTCATCCCAAAACAATTGATATTGTTCTTATTTCTTCAAAAAAAAAAAAAAAAAAATATGTTGTGGGTACTTATTAGAAGCACCCAAGTGAAGCACTTCTAATGTGTATCACAACATATGTTTTCATGGGGAGAAATACACTGAGGTGCTTCTAATAAATATCCACAACATAGTTTTCTTGAAGTAAGAAAAAATATTTATCCAAAACGAACTGATCTTATTCTTATTTCTTCACAAAAACATATGTTGTGGGTACATTAGAAGGGCCTTGACGGGCATTTCTAATAAGTACCCACAACATAGGCTTCCATGGAGAAATATGAAATTATTCTATCCTGATAACCCTTTTAACTAAATGTGCATACTCTGACTTTAGGTGCAAATAGCCTTGATACATACTCAATCTACATATGCCATAGGACATGTTTAGTCGGAATATGGCCCGTGTGAGGGTACAACATATTTGAACACTGAAACTCCTTACCATACTTTTCCTAAAATTCATGAAGTCTTTCTAAATAGTGGATACAGTAAATGTCCTAAAATATCGTACACCAAAGTGGCTGACAAAATGGAATATGCAAACAGTGCAGACCCAGATCAGACTGCTCCTTAAGGAGCAGTCTGATCTGGGTCTATACTGTTTGCCCTTCCACTAAATATTTTAAGAAACACCTGCATTAAAAGCAAAATTTAGGCCAAAAAAGTATAGAATGAAGTGTTTGAAATTTTAGGACATTTACTCTAATGTGTCCCAAAACAACTGTTGGCTGAATGGTAAACTGGGCAAACCTAGATCAAACTGCCCTTGAGCACAGTTGGATTAGGATCAAGTCTGTCCATTTATTTAGGGCAAAATATGGTATACCACTTTACAAAATGAAATACAAAACACTCCAGCTGTAAAACATTCTTTTGTTCAATTATGGTATTTACCCTTAACATTCAGGCACCTAAACTCATTACCATACATTTCCCAAAATTGGAACAAGTCCATTTTACTACCTCATGATGTGTCTGAAGAATTGCTAGATGAGTGACAGTGTAGACCCTGACCAGACGCTACAGAATGCAGTGTCTAATCTGGGTCTACACTGTTTGCTCACGCCTGTCTGTCCGAATACTTAGGGTTATTATGGTACAGACTGTAAAGTCTACAGCTTGATTGAGTACTGTAATAATCTTAACCCTTAAAGCACAAGTCACAACTGCAGCAGACGACAATTTTTTTTTTTATTTTTCAGAGAAAACAAGTCCTGACATTTCATGTGAATCATCTGCTTGGCAGAGGATTCACATGAAACTGAAACACTTTTCTCTGAAAAATAAAAAAAAAAATAATTTTGAATGTCTTCTGCTTCAAATTTTGCTTGGCGCTTTAAGGGTTAAATATTGGGACAAAAATGGTTGGGACAAACAGTGCAAACCTAGATTGGATGCCTTAGAATGCGGCATCTGATCAGGGTCCACACTGTTTGCCACTCAACCAGCAGATTTTAGGACACATCAACAGGCGGTAAAACCTGTTCAAATTTTAGAAGAATTATTGTAAGAAGTTAAGGGTGTCCCAATATTTTGAGTAAATACGGTAACTAATACCTGAGTTTGTACTTCTGCTCCTATTTTACCACTAATGTCGAGGTATTTAGCAAACTGCCCACTCATAATGTCATCAAAGGCAATAACAAATGGGGCAAAAACATCTGAAATTTAAAGAAAATTTTAACATTTACCACTCTCTTGACTAATTCAGCAGATGACAAATTGATATTTTTCTTATTTTTCCAAGTAAACAGGATTTGACATTTCATGTAAATTGTCTCCCATGGAGACAATTTGCATGAAATGTCAAAACCTGTTTTCTGGGAAAAATAAGAAAAATATTTTAATATGTTGTCTGCTGAAAATTTAACCGAGAGTGCTTATTTCTCCCAGAAAACAGGATTTGATATTTCATGCAAACTGTCTCCATGGGAAACAGCTCGCATGAAATGTCAAATCCTTTCTTCTGGGAAAAATAAGAAAGAGATATTTCAGTATGTCGTCTGATGAAAATTTTACCAAGAATGCTAAGCATTAAAATGTAACAAATACAAATTTGCATCAGATCACCATGATAGCTCTAAATGAGGCACTTTTTTTCCAACCAAACAATACTGATACACATGTATTTTTCTTATTTCTCCACAAAAACATATGTTGTGGGTACTCATTAGAAACACCTCAGGAATGAGCTTCTAAAAAGTACCCACAGCATATTTTTCATGGAAAAATAAGAAAATAATTATATGGATACCCCTTTTATCAGAGCTTTGGAAAAACAATCCATATCTCCAAATAATTTGGGTATTCACAAATTTGTTTGGCTGAAAAACAAATGCTGGGGACACTCACAAGATTGGTGGATCCAATTCTAATGAGTACTGCCAACACCTTGGGGTGCAACGCATTCAATGTCTTGTAGTCAAATATTTTCAATTTTGCACAAGTAATTTTGCTAACAAATCATGATCTTTGAATGGCCTAGTGCAAGAAATGAACAGAATACATATCATCACGAAAACACGCCTATATAATTTTGACCCCCTTAAACCCCACTTTTATATAACAAAACTGGGGTTTACAGGGGTAAACATTATTTTTCTTATTTCTGCTCAAAACATAGATTGTGGGTACTCGTTAGAACTGCCTCATCAAGGCAGTTCTAACGAGTACCCACAATCTATGTTTTGAGCAGAAATAAGATGAGGCAGTTCTAATGAGTACCCGCAATCTATGTTTTTTTCTTATTTCTGCTCAAAACATAGATTGTGCGTACTCGTTACAACTGCCTCATCAAGGCAGTTCTAACGAGTACCCACAATCTATGTTTTGAGCAGAAATAAGATGAGGCGGTTCTAATGAGTACCCACAATCTATGTTTTGAGCAGAAATAAGAAAAATATCAGAATTTTTTATCTGAAAATTTTCATTTATTTGGTGGTAAAATATTCTATATATTTGAATAGGCGTGTTTTCGTAATGTATTCAACCTCTGCTGATGCCTTACTGCGTCTTCAACTTCTTCCTCCATCAGTGATGTCCAGAAAACTATGTTTATCCAATAGTCATCTACACCCCTTGGACACTTTAGGCTTTCTAGGCATCACTGATGTTATGAGACAATTCTAAATAACAGTACGTTGTGTACAGTAGTTGAAAATGACTTCCACATCTTGCACCAGACCACATCAGAAATTAGGAATGAGAAATTTATTTTTACAAATTCTAAAATTTTGTTTGTTTTATTCGGGCTTCCTATCACTTTCAACAATCTTTCAGTCATATCGCGATGGTGTCTGAATGAGGCAGAGAGCTCAAAGCTTACTTTTAGAGTGCGGCCTCACTGAAAAAAACACGCCCAAGACATTTGACATGATAATCCACCCAATCACATTACATGTATACTGACACTGAGCTTCCCAGTTCTGATTCCTAGCTCTACTTTCTTAACCCTTGCCATGCTGAATAAATTAAGATGTCACACCTACTTCTAATTTTCAACCAATCAGATTCCTTGAACCAGACTGTTGATTCACATATTGAACAGCAAACAGTGCAGATCTAGATCAGAAGCCAACTGATCTAGACTGACACTGTTTGCAAAGGCAGGGTATATCCAGGCTCAGCAGGACAAGGGTTAATGCTGAGCACCAAGCAAAAGAGCAGCCAGTACCATTTTTAGTCTTTGGGATCTACTCGCAACCTCCTGGACACAAAGCGGACCCTCTATCAACTGAGCCACTGTGCTGATATAAATTCTTAAGTAAGTGACTACAAACATTGAGTATATTGCACCCCATGCACATTGTATGTTTTTGATTTGTTGGGGTTTAATGACACGTCAACCCTTGTGGGTCATTTTGTGTCACCTCCCAGAGACAGGGAGAAGAGAGATAGAAGAGATAGTAGAAGAGATGAAAAAAAAAAGGACAGGGAAGAAAGAGGAACAGGAATGAAAGTCAAGAAACAGAAGAAATAAAAACAGAAATAAAAACATTCCCCCTCTATCCTTACCTGTTACAAGGATAGCAGTCATTGCCCAACTGTAAGCCAATATCAGACTGACGCGCGGTGACATAAGATGTACAACACCTTCGCACCACCCGACCATCCCCTACACATTGAATGTTTTGGTGAAAAAAAATTACAACAAAAATTATCCTAAAATATCATCTCAATTATCACTTATCTGGAACTATGGCAAAGACCTCACTTAAACAGTGCTGCAGTAAATGTCGTAAAATTTCGAACACTTATTCCATACTTTTTTTGCCTAATTTTTGCGTTTTGTGCAGTTGTTTCTTTATTTCTCAGTGGAATTGACAAACAGTGTAGACCTGATCAGACTGCTTCTGAAAGAGCAGTCTGATCTGGGTCTGTACTGTTTGCATAGGCCAATTTGTCAGAAACTTAGGTGTAAGAAATTTTAGGACATTTACCATAATAACCCAGCAGATCTGTATGGGATAAGGTACTATTGCCTTGGTGTTGCCTACAGAATTACAGGTATAATGTCAGGCAGTCAACCACTTTGCAATAACAAATCCATCATATCTAGGCTCAAAATAAGGGGAGTATTTCTCATAGCTCCAGATAAAGCCTTGTCTAATTAATGGCTCCAGATATTAAGAGGGGAGATCCAGATATTATTTTTCTTATTTCTCCATGAAAACATATGTTGCAGGGGTCATCCTAGAGGGCAATTTGGGAGAAAAAGTCTCCCTAAGCTGGCTGACCTCCCTATCTTGAACTGAGGGAGAAGTGAAAATGTATAGAATGTATAGGGAAATCCAAAATTTGGACCAAAACTTCTCCCTGAAATCCTGAAATTGTCACAAAACTTCTCCCTCTCTGAAAGCTCTAGGATGACCCGTGTGTTGTGGGTACTCATTAGAAGCACCTCACTGAGACACATTTAATGAGTACCCACAGCATATGTTTTCATGGAGAAATAAGAAAAATATCCATACTGTCTGGATGAAAAATATGTCTTATCCGCAGTTATGTGTTTTTCAACCAAAAAGTACTTATACGGTTTTTCTTCTTATTTCTCCATGAAAACATTATGTGGGTACCGACTGGAAGTACCTGTTTTCATGGAGAAAATAGGAAAATATTTACCTGATACTCCTTCTTGGTTGGTTCAGTTGGTTTGGACCTTAACAGCCCAGTCAATACTATGACAAGCTGGTCAGTTTACCTCACCATACTTTTTCCTGGACAGGCTTAGTCCTCTAAGTGGTTAACCAGTACTTGTACATATTCTTTTGCCAGAAACTGACAACTATCCTTCAAGAATCAGCGTAAGGGAGAGAATGTCCATAGAAAATATCTCATGACCACTTATCTGAAGCTATGGAGTATTTCTCATAGTTCCAGACAAGGCACCCTTTTAACCAAAAAATACTGATAACTAAAGAATATAGATATTTTTCTTATTTGTTCATGAAAACCTCCAAATAACAGCCAATCTTCTGAATTCTCAATTTATAAGAGGATCACTAATGAGGCTTAATTGGCCAGAGCAAGTCTAGTCTGTCTAAGAAAACTTCAACACTTCAGACATTTTCATTTGTCCATGTATGTCTGTTTCTCTCGTGGGTCATTCTGGCTTTTGGAATCTATTTACTTCTAACCTCTCTACAACAGCCAACTCCTTATAAAAACCAGTTTTTCCGCAGTTGTGAAGAAACTGCACTGTGTAGTGATCTTGTTTGTGTTGAGGTTTTACTGCCCAGTCAACCCAATGGGGTCATGTCGAGCAATGTCAGTTTACCTAACCGCACGTTTACTGGGCAGGCATAGTCCTCTAAGCGGTTAACCAGTATTCACTTAACCTGGGCTAATTCAGCAGACGACAAATTGATAATATTTTCTTATTTGTCCAAGAAAACAGGATTTGACATTTCATGCAAATTGTCTCCATTGGAGACAATTTGCATGAAATGTCAAACCTGTTTTCTGGGAAAAATAAGAAATAATATTTCAATATGTTGTCTTCTGAAAATTATACCCAGCACTAGCTGATGGTTAATTTCTCCCTAATAAAGGGATCTAGGCTGGGTCCCTAAGACTACCATATTTACCCTAAATATAAGGACACCTTATCTCCTTGCTATACTTGAATAAGTCCATTTTACTCTGTTGATGTTTCTAAAAACTGTTTGTTGCATGAGTGGAACACTGTGCAGACCAATATCAGAGGCCACATTTTGTGATGTCTGATCTGGGTCTTCACTGTATGCTCAGGCCTGTCTGTCCTAATACTTAGGGCTTGTATGGTACAGCAACAGTAAGCATCTAAAGCAAAGATGATGGTGATGATTATGATGATGATGATGATGATTTGGTATTTTACATCCGTTTCAATGCTATTCAAGTCTTATCGCAATGATGCAATGATTTGCTTACAGTCATGAATTGAGTTCTGCCGCAAGCCCAATTTGAACCCAGTACCTCATGATTCTAAGTCAGGAGTGCTAACAACTTGGCCACTTTGAAGCTTCTTTTAATGCAAAGATATAACATGCTTTTTCTAGCCCTAACTTTTAAAGTACTCATATTAATTCTGATAAGTACTGTGGGTACTACTAAGAAGCATGTCAGTAAAAAGAAATGACAAACCCTTCACATCAAATGCCAGTGATGCATTATTTTCTCTAAAAAATAAAATGTGACTGGCACTTTAAATGTTAAAGGAAGGATTTAACTTATCAGGATTTCCTCAGGGAGCAGTGGGAGATTTCTAAATGGAAACTTATTCAGAGCAAATGAGAATGCCAAATAATTGCAAATCCCTGTGTGTGTAGATGCCTGTATGCATGCATGCATGTGTGTTGATTCAGTTAAAACTAACAATTATATCTGATGCCTGGCAATTTGTAATTCTTCTACTCACAATTAACCCACTGTAGTCTGGAAACCCCTAAAAGGGTAATTGGCAAACAGTGCAGACCCAGATCAGATGCCGCAGACTGCTGCATCTGATCAGGGTCTCCACTGTTTGCAAATAGTTCAATCATTTTTCTCTAGGAATATCTAAATTACATAGCCTGACATACCTAAAATCAAAATTGGACTCTTCAAATATATAGTTAGAGGGAGTTCATTCAGTTTACAATGGGTTAAAGGGGACTGGATACACTGGGTTGATTTTTCGTCATTTTGTACAATGGAGATAACTTTTCAGACATCCTGCTTTTCTTTCTGCTCACCAAGCCCTTTCTGAAAAGAGATCTGTTCTAAAAGGAAAGAATTTTCTCCCAAGGGGAGCAAATCCTTTACTTTTAGAGTAGACCCCTTTTCAGAAGAAGATAAAATTTATGACAGTATCCCCTCTTAACCCTTAAAGCGCCAATCACAACTGCAGCAGTTCATGTTAATCATATGCTTGGCAGATGATTCACATGAAATGTCACTTGTTTTCTCTGAAAAATAAAAAAAAATTTAGAATGTCGTTTGCTACAAATTTTGCTTGGCGCTTTAAGGGTTAATTGGCAATTTTTTATACATGTATATAAATTTATTCCCTCCTATTCTTTTCTTGCTGATATGCCATTTCACCATTTTATGCATAATATGAAAATAGGCTTAGCCTAAATGCGAGCATGGCACAGACCTATATCTGCACTCTTCAAAAGTCCTTCACAGCATCATTAAAGAATGAATATCAGTATATACAAATATTATGTAAATCAATAATAAATAATAACAAGAGGGCCATGATGGCCCTGTAACGCTCACCTGAGCAACATAGCACTTTGAGCGCCTGATCTAGAACTGATCAAGGCAAACATTCTGATCAAAGTTCAAAATGATTATATTAACAAGTAAGACAATGTAGCATGTCTACTGGACTGTGAAATAAAGGTCAAGGTCAAATATGGATGACTGCACTCAAGAGGCCATGCTAAGATGTATGCATGTACTAAGTATCACTGGCTGTAGGAGCAATAGTTACTGAGAAACTGACCTAAACAAAAACACTTCACAAGTACCAAATATCACTCTGTAGGACCAATAATTACTGAGAAACTGACCTACAATGTATATGAATCAACTTAAGAGAGTCACTGGACAGAAAACTATACACCACCTTGAAATCATCAAGACAAACATTTTGAGCAAGATTCCTGATGATCACTTCAAAAATGTGGCCTCTAGAGCATCAACAAGGTTTTCCTTTGATTTGGCCAGGTGAACTAGTTTTTGATATCAAGTGACCCAGTTTTAAACTAGACCTAGAAATCATCAAGACAAACATTTTGAGCAATATTTATGATGATTATTTCAAAAATGTGACCTCTGGAGTGTTAACAGTTTTCTGCTGATTTGGCCAGGTCACTTAGTTTTTGACCCCATGTGACCCAGTTTCAAACTTGACCTTGAAATCAAGACAAACATTTTGAGCAAGATTCATAATGATTGCTTCAAAACTGTGACCGGTAGAGTGTTAACAAGGTTTTCTGCTGATTTGGCCAGGTGACCTAGTTTTTGACCCCAAGTGACCCAGTTTCAAACTTGACCTAGAAATCATCAAGACAAACATGTGTTGAGCAAGATTCATGATGATTACTTGAAAATGTGACCACTAGAGTGTTAAAAAGGTTTTCTGCTGATCTGGCCAGGTGACCTAGTTTTTTACCCCAGGTGACCCAGTTTCGAACCGGACCTAAAAATCATCAAGACAAACATTTTGAGCAAGATTCATGATGACTGCTTAAAAAATGTGACCGCTAGAGTGTTAACAAGGTTTTCTGCTGATTTGGCTCGGTGACCTCGTTTTTGACTCCAAGTGACCCAGTTTCAAACCTGACCTAGAACTCATCAAGACAAACATTTTGAGCAAGATTCATGATGATTGCTTGAAAAATGTGACCGTTAGAGTGATAACAAGATTTTACGCTGACTTGGCCAGGTGACCTAGTTTTTGACCCCAGGTGTTCCAGTTTCAGACTTGACCTAGAAATCATCAAGACAAACATTTTGAGCAAGATTCATGATTATTGCTTCAAAAATGTGACCGCTAGAGTGTTAACAAGGTTTTCTACTGATTTGGCCGGTGACCTAGTTTTTGACCCCATGTGACCCAGTTTCAAATATATCCTAGAACTCATCAAGACAAACATTTTGAGCAAGATTCATGATTATTGCTTCAAAAATGTGACCGCTAGAGTGTTAACAAGGTTTTCTGCTGGTTTGGCCTGGTGACCTAGTTTTTGACCCCATGTGACCCAGTTTCAAACTCGACCTAGAAATCATCAAGACAAACATTTTGAGCAAGATTCATGATGATTGCTTGAAAAATGTGACCGCTAGAGTGTTAACAAGGTTTTCTGCTGATTTGGCCCGGTGACCTAGTTTTTGACTCCAAGTGACCCAGTTTCAAACTTGACCTAGAAATCTTCAAGACAAATATTTTGAGCAAGATTCATGATGATTGCTTCAAAAATGTGACCGCAAGAGTGTTAACAAGGTTTTCTGCTGATTTGGCCCGGTGACCTAGTTTTTGACCCCAAGTGACCCAGTTTCGAACTTGACCTAGAAATCCTCAAAACAAACATATTGAGCAAGATTCATGATGATTGCTTCAAAAATGTGACCGCTTGAGTGTTAACAAGGTTTTCTGCTGATCTGACCTGGTGACCTAGTTTTTGACCCCAAGTGACCCAGTTTCAAACTTGACCTAGATTTAACAGAGGCAAACATTTTGAGCAAGTTTCATCAAGATTGGGTCAAAACTATGACCTCTAGAGTGTTAACAAGTTTTTCCTTTGATTTGACCTGGTGACCTAGTTTTTGACCCCAAGTAACCCAGTATCAAACTTGACCTAGATTTCATAGAGGCAAACATTCTGACCAAGTTTCATCAAGACTGGGTCAAAACTGTGACCTCTAGAATGTTAATACACTAATTGTTGACGATGAACAACGGACGACGGACGACAGACATAGGGTGATGACAATAGCTCACCCTGAGCTTATGCTCAGGTGAGCTAAAAATAATCAGCAAAATATGTTCGTGACACTTATTGACACTCGTTTCTGGTCACTTTGTGATGCTTATTAGTGAGACCCATAATCCAGTCCGCCAACTTCTGATGACAACTTCCGGGAAGAGAAAACAGAAGAAAATTGGTCAGAGCGATTACTGCTGAAAGTATATATTGTTGTATGTTACTTTTCCTTGATCATATTCTCTACCGTAGAGTTCATGTTCGCGGCGCGCTTCGCGACGCAAGCTGTGCTCGCTATAATAAAGTAAGTCTGCTTTGCTAGAAGCTGGAAATGTGCATTGACCTGCATGAACAGTTACTACATAGCTCTAGATAAGAGGGAATATTAGATAAATATTTTTCTTATTTCTCCACGAAAACATACTTTGTTGGTACTCATTAAAAGCACCTCAGTAAGGGGCTTCTAATGAGTGCCCACAACATATGTTATCATGGACAAATAAGAAAAAATATCCGTACCTTTTTGGTTGAAAAAAGGTTCTTATCTAGACCTATGTTACTAGATTAAATACAATTCATATTTACCCTAAATATTCTGGACAAACAGTGTAAATCAGATCTAACTGACTGTAAAGGAATAATTTGATCAATGTATAAATGTTTGTAATTCAGCCAGCACTTTTAGACACATCACATTAAAGACTGAATAAACTCTCCCACACTATATATTGGAAGAGTCCATTTTCGATTTTAGGTACATGTATGTTAGGCTATATTTTACAGATATTCCTAAAGAAAAATGGTTGAACTATTTGCAAAAAGTGGAAATCCTGATCAGACACCACATTCTGCAGTGTCTGATCTGGGTCTGCACTGTTTGCCAGTTACCTGTTTAGGGATCTCCAGTCTTCAATGGGTTAATGATAAAGCACCATAATTCAAAATTGTAGCAGACAACAGGCTATTTTTTCCTGCCTGTAGGCAATCATTTAAATAAAATATCAAGACACACCGGTTCTTCCTCAGAAAAATAAATAAGAGCTGTTGAAGGACAGTGAAGCACACTTTGCCTCTAAAAACTTTCACCAAAAACTTAAACGTAATTTTTTTCTCAGTTCATGATCTTGACATTGAGCTCACTCATGTGTGTGAGGATAGTACAGCAAAGAACTTCAGACCAGTATCTAATATCAGGCAAGTATGACCTACTTCTATCTAGAGGCTAATGAGATAACGCCTTTTAAAAACTTTGACGCCAACACTGACACCTTGGTGACTGCTAGAGCTCTACTTGTACTTTCTTACAGGCAAGCTAAAAAATAATGCCATCTGTTTCTTTTTTGACTGGTGCTTTAAGGGTTATATCAATTTGTTCCGATTTACTCTACAAGCATAGTAAATTGTTTGTGTGTCTAAACAATGAATATTTAGGATAACTACAGAAGCAGGACCCAGCAGAAAATCACCTGGTGCAGCTTGAGAGCTCCCTCCTCCTCCTCCACCTCCCTGGGCTCTCTGAGATAGAGATTCTAATCTAAGAGCCACAGCTTCCAACCTACTAATAGCTGCTTGCATTTCTACTGCCGACATGACTGGTTCTTCTTCTGTTCCTCCTTCTTCAGACTGTGTCAATGTCTTTTCAGTCAGACTGCTGTCTGTCTGACTGGAATCAGCTTTGGAAGTGACTTCCGATCTTTCCTGCAATGAAGAAACATTAGTAGAAACTACATTATCAATCTCACTTTTATTTGATTCTTTGTTTTCTGATATCTCATTTGTATTATGTTTTGTTTCATTGAGGGGTTCATTTTCATTTAACTGACTTTTACTTTTAACAGTATCAGTTTCCCTGTAAGGTTCTGTTTTTATTACCTTATCTACTTCAGACTGGTTCTTTTCCTTTTCTGTTACAGCCCCAGTCTGCTTCTCTACATTCTCACTATTATTGCCTGAACTAACACCAGCCTCTACAGCCACAACCTCAGATTCACTAATATTTTCTTCAACAACAATTTCTTGGTCACCAGTTTTCTTTTCAGAAAAAATAATATCATCATTGTCATCCGGAGCAGCCTTTTCTTTCAAATTAGCAACTAATTCTACAACTTCTGTTTTGTCTTTTTCCTCTATATTATTTGCTTTGGTTTGACTTTTATCTGTTTTGCCTGTCTTTTCAATATTCTTACTTTTCTTTTCCTCTTTGGACTGTTTGTCCTTTTTCTCCTGTTCATTTTCAGCATCATCTAAGTCATATTTGTCCTTTCTGGGCCTACAGCACAGCATTTTGATTTTTGGTTTGAGATCGTTTATACTATTTCAATACTCTTAAAAAATCTTTTATTCTTCTGAAGAAGAATCACTTCTTGTTACACTTGGAAATCTTTAACAGTGATTATGTTATGATGTTTGTAAACAGTTTTGAAAACATTTATTGTGATAGTACTTGTGTTCCAATCATAACTACAGAGCTCTAGATAAGAGTTTGGTACAATGAGTATTTTACTCCCTGCTTTAAAGCTTAATACTTAAATGTCCATTTGCAATGCTTAACTCTAAAAGCAACAAGCATACGTGTAGCATACAAAATTCTAATTTTTTTCAACAAAAATGAAGCTTGTCATTTCATGTGAATTGTCTGCTAAGCAGACAATTCACATGAAATTCCAAGCTTTATTTAACTTGAAAAACAAGAACAACAGCAAACTACCTAGAATGCATAAATTTGTCATGGTTGCTTTAAGGGTTAAATCCTTTCTGATCTAGTATACTGCTACTGCTCACAAAAGAATAAATGTGAAGGAAATTGCTTTATCTTAAGCAATGCTGAAATCCAAAATTTTATTGAGTATTTTTACCCCATTCAACATAAATTTCAATGCCGAGTTTCAAAAATTCAGTGCTGAACTACCCTTCCTCCCTCTTATCTAGAGCTCTGTCAATACCTTTCAATAGATAGGAGAGCTCCAGATAGGATGAAGTTCCAGATAAATATTTTTACTATTTCTCCACAAAAACATGTTATGGATACTCACTGGAACTGCCTTGATACAGTAACTCAAATGAGTACCTACATTTGTTCTGGTAGAGAAATATGAAAAAAGAAACATCACATTTTTTGTTTGTAAATCATGCCTTATCTAGTGTCATGCTTCCTGGGAACAAACATTACAGAGCCAGTGCTAAGTCGGACAAACAGACAAAAAATATGCATGCAGACAAAAAAGTTTCCAACTACATGTATGTTGTATTTACCCTAAATATTGACACTGAAGGAACTGTGCAAACAAAGTAGACCCTGATCAGATGCCACATGATGTGGCATTTGATCAGGGTCTACATTGTTTGCAACTTATCTAGCAGGTTTTAGATACATTAACATCTCTTAGAAATGGACTTGTTCAAAGTTTATAACAAGTATGGTAATGAGTTCAAGTGTCTCTATATTTAGGATACATATGGTAATTTTGATTTATTCTTTAGATTTCCAGAGTTTAAAGAAAAAAAATATTTTTCATAACACCTGGCTATACAAATGTAGCTAGTCTATCAATCAATATATTATTGATGCAGTAAAGTATAACTCTAATCGAGAACTTCTTAACACAGATACTTATCTATATTCATCAATTAACCTGTCTCTGTCTGCATTATCAATCACTGCTTTCCTTTTTTTTCCCCTTCAGCACAGTTTGATATAAATAAAATACAGTATAAACTAGGAAGACTGGGAATACAGTATATAACCTAACACATTTATATGTATATATGAAATACATCAATCTTCAGATATACGTGTTTCAGTGAAATTCCCATCCACACTCAGTCAATAGATCCAAATTCACAATTTTATTTTTGTTCCTTTTTCTTCACCTCTTTTTGAAAGCTCTAAATATCAAAAGCTATCCACTTTTCCATAAAAAACCAGAACATTTATCAATCAAATTTTGTTGACAAATTCCCAAACAATTCCAGGCTCTGTTTATATTACTTGTTCCCTTCTCTGATCTACAACACAGTCTCCATAATATTTTCCATACATCATTTGCCAGGAACCAGCCAGTTAAAAATAGACTAGCCTCCTGCTACTGGGATTATCAGATGTAGTAAAAAAGAAGGCATGCCGGTAGCATACAAAATGCACACTGGTAAAACCAACCTTATAGCAAAGATAAGGAGATAGGAACCAGACCATAGTGCACTGAGGCTTCAGCTGATCCCCATCTTCCTAATTAACAACTTATTGATATTATGTAGTCGAACAGAGAAAACAGGCCAGACTGCACATGTGCAGTCTGGCCTGGGTCATCTCTGTTTGCCACAAGGTAAAGCTCTTTTTCCCCTGAAGCACACTCCATATTTTATACTCCAGGTACAACCTACAACGTGTTGCATAGACTAGTTTTATACCACACAACTTTTTTTCTGTCGAAGGCTTAACTAAGTTTTTTTATCTTTTAGCTATTGAATTTTTACAATTCTTTATCGTAAAAGTTCATCCTTTATCAATGGAAATTGTCACAGAGCAAGGTTAATTTATCCTGTAAGTTTGGAATGATCTCAAAAAAGGGTTCTAAATGTGTATCTGGACAATAAAAGCCCAGATCAGACTGAACATCTGCTGTCTGATCATGGCAATCAGTGTTCAATTGGAGATAGGCTTGAGACTGTAGAAGCTGATGTGTTTGTGATCATGTGATTGGAGTTTTATGGCCCAGTCAACACTATTAAGGTCATGTTGAGCTAGTCAGTTAACCTACTCACACTTACCTAGGCAGGCTTAGACCGCTAAGCAGCTGACCATGATTACTTTGTGCACACACTTTAGCCAGTAATAGACTGATGCTAGTAAGAACAAATTTAACCCTTCCAGATATGCCCTGTCTTTGCAAACAGTCAGGGTTCTCACTTGGATTTTAAAAATAGTCCCTATTTTTCTTATTATGCCATGTGGCGCTTCAAATAAATACCCACAAAATATGTTTTCGTTGTGAAATAAGAAAGATATTTACCTGATACCCACTCTTATCTAGACCTATGCAAGATAATGGAAGGGTAATAATGAAAGACTCTGTGCAATAAAGCACCTAACAGTCATGAGCTGAATTCCACTCAGCAGGATTTGGACCTAGGACCTTGTGATCCAAAGTTGAGAGCGCTAACTATGTTTGTTTGTGTTGAGGTTTTACGGCCCAGTCAATCCAATGGGGTAATGTCGAGCACAGTCGGTTTACCTAACCACACGTTTACTGGGCAGGCTTAGTCCCCAAAGCAGTTAACCAGTATGGTGCACATTCTTTCACCAGAAACTGACACATGCCCTTCTTGAATCAGCGGAAGGGAGAGAGCGCTAACCAATCAGTCACCTGGACTCTTCTATGGACCTTCACATTTTAGAAGAAGTACAGTTAGGACTAAAGGTGTCCCAATATTTAGGGTTAATATGATACTATTGATTCCACTTATGTTTACCAGGCTTGGTAAAAAGATTCAGTTCAAATTTTAGGACAGGTAAGGTTAGGATTTAAGGTTGATGATGATTTGGTGTTTTACATTCCCTTTAACATTATTTAAGTCATACTGAGACAAAGACAGGCTGATAATGAAAGGCTCTGTGCAATAAGTGCGGTACAGTCCTGAGCTGAAGTCTGCCTCCAGCACGATTCAAACGCGGGACCTTGTGATCTGAAACTGAGAGTGCTATCCACTCAGCCACCTGGACACTTCAAGGAGTTAACCATTAAACTGCCAACCACAACAATTGTCGTCTGCTTTGTCATCTCCTTGTGATTTTAAGTCATTTTTGCAAACAGTTTGGACCCAGATCAGACTGCTCCTCTAGGAGCAGTCTGACCAGGGTCCATACAGTTTGCCTGTATGCAAAAATAGGTTTGTAAAGTTTGCAAGCATATTCAGCAGACGACATAAGCAGACGACGTTTTCAGATACAAGTTTTCTTGGCATTTTAAGGGTTAAGGTGTTCCAATATTTAGAGAAAATAAAATAAAATTTTTTCCACCATAAAACTATGCATTAAAATATGTCATAAACTTAAAGGGATGGTCAACCACACGAATAACTTGGCACCAATTAAGTCTGATTTTGCCAAGTATAATATGGGTAGCAACAAAAGAAAAGGGCAATTATCACTGTGCAGTCTGACATGGGCCTTCACTGTCTCCTTACATAATCACAGGGTTTCGTAGAATACATGTGTATTCACAAATAGAGCAGATTGATCAGAATGTATGGTAACATTGGCTGATCTGGTCATTTACTGTTTGCATAAGACAAATTCCATTTTCACCTGTTTGAGGCCCATAAATATATGTATTCACAACATGCATGCAATATATCTATGACCATGACCATGGATGAAATTTGTCCATTAACAATCCCAAACCAGATCTCCACAATATTAATGCACACACCAAGTTTGGAGAAAATCCATTGACATTTACTCAAGCTATCGTCCGGAAACAGAAATACGGATGCACAGATGTACCACAGACGGATGGACAGACTGACATTACATCATTTTGTGTTTTGGGGCTACCTCAATGTTAAATTTCCATAGGGATTTTGGGGTTATTTTGGGGGTTTAGGGGCTAGTCTAAAGTATTTTTAACGGAATAAATCTCAAAATATCTCATGATTCTGTCCAAATAGCCCCCAAACCTTGGATGTTTGCCCAGACGGACACACAAATGACCAACGTGAAACCATAATATCCCACCACTATTGTATAGCGGGGTATAAAAACGTCAAATTCCTCAGGGAAATCCCGCCACCCCAATCTGGGGAAAAACATTGATAGGTGCATAAATTTAGTGCCTGTGTTTCTGTAGCAAGTCTAATCAGTATTTTTTTCCTCTTGTAAAGAAGTATTCAGTTTATTAATGACAAATGCATGTTGGCAAACATATGAAACAACACACCCAAGATTACAAAAAAACAAGAATGGGGCCTGATTCGCTCACCTGGTATATTTTTCAATATTTTTCATGTGATATTATGTATGTACATGTAGAAGTCCATGATCAGTCGGTATGTATATACATTGTATACATGTACATGTAGGTCCATGATCAGTCAGCATGTATATACATTGTATACATGTATATCTAGAAGTCCATGATCAGTCAGTATGTATACCCATTGTGATGTCCCAATAATATATCCATGAACATTTTGTAAGAATCTAACCACTGATTCACAAAATATTCCGCAGACAAGAAAGTGACACGTCGATGCCAACACCAATGTCACTTCTAAGGGGATCCACACCAAAATCAATATCTCCCCCTCCCAGTAGGATGGGGGACATAATTATCACTAACAGTGATAATGCTGTGTAATGCTGAATAAATTAAGTGCCATGCCAACTCCTAATTGTCTTCCAATCAGATTACTTGATCCAGGTTTTTGATACAAATTCACATACTGAAAACAAACAGTACAGATCCAGATCAACTGGTTTCTGAAGACGCCATCTGGATCTACACTGTTTGCAAAGGCAGGGCATATTCGGGGCCAGCAGGTCCTGAGGGTTAATATCCCTGGAATGCTACTTTTACACAATAACTACATGCCAGAAGCAAATAAACAGTTTCTAAAAAAAATACTTCAAGGAACCTGGAGGACTCCGAGGGGAGTTTTCAGCTCTGAACAAACCTTTGGACTAGAATCTAACATCGACTTTGAATTAACTCAATCTACTGAGGCATTTGGAAGAAATAACTCTTTAGAAAGCTTGACCAGAAAACTTTAACATTCTGGGCCCAGTTGTTCAAAGCTAACGATGTCGTTAGTTAACGATTTGTTAAAATTTACATCGAGTGATACGCAAATATGCTGAAATTTTTCAGCAAAAAATATCAGAATATTGTGTATTGAATCCGCTAAAACAGTTAACGAAATGACCCTTAACGAACTCGTTAAGCTAACGACGCTTTGAATAACTGGGCCCTGAAGCCTAAATCAAGTCGTTGACCTTAGCTTCAAGGGACCTCAATGTCCCTCACAGGAGGGTGCTGATTATACACTATAGTGTACATACAAAACCTTGGATTAGACTCTAAACTTCCTTCAAAGCATCAACTAAATCTATTCAGGCAGTCAGGAGAAATAGCTCCTTAGAAACATGAAGGTAAAGCTTCAGCATTCTGGGCCCAGTTGTTCAAAACTAACGATGTTGTTAGTTAACATATCATTAACACTTTGATTATTAAATAAGGCATATATGCTAATATTTTTGCTGAAAAAATGTGAGTAGCTTTTGCATTTACAAAAGCTACTCACATTTTTTTTTTCAGCAAAGATAGCTTGAATTAGATATTGCACTTACATTGTACTAGAACAGTCACAATTTGACCACAAAAAAACTTGTTAAGCTATGGATGCTTTGAACAACTGGGCCCTGAAATCTAAAGGTCAATGAAGGTAATTTTACTGCACTGAACAAAACTTTGAACCAGATTCCAGCATCAGTTTTGGTTGGTTGGGTTGGAGTTTAATGACCCTGTCAACACTACGGTATTAAGGTCATGTCAAGCCTGTCAATTTACCTTACCATACTTTCTCCTGGGCAGGCTTAGTCCTCTAAGTGGTTAACCAGTACTTGTGCACATTCTTTCAACAGAAACTGACAACTGCCTTCTTGAATCAGGCAAAGGGAGAGAATGACTGTAGAAAATATTTCATGATCAATCTCCAGAATGTAAAAACTTTAACATTCTGAAAACTAAATCCAAAGGGGTTAACTTCCTATATATGTGTGTGATGCCGAATGCCGCCCCCCCCCCCCCCCCCCATTTTTCAGCGCTGCCAGGTATATGATTAGCACCCTTTTTTCAACAAAAACTATACGACTGACCCAATCTTTTCTTGATTGGTATATGAAAGGCCCCACTTTTCTGACATCCCAATATATTCGCTCAGAGATTTTTCGAGGCTGCTTTTTCTCTTGGTATTCAATGAACTGACTGCGATATTTGTCTGACTACCAGCAATAAATAGGTGCCAAAAACAAAGTGCAGTATATGAATGGGTCAACTTTTCAGACGATCTAGTATATAAATGGGTCCATGTTTTCAAAGGCCAGGTGCATGTATATAAATGGGGTATGTCTCGAAATACATTATGTACATGTACTAACTCGCACACCTGTACCAAAATTATCCCCAAGTTACCTCCCCCCCCCACCCCCTAAATTATCCCCACCCCACCCTCTCGAGATCAGCCCTAGTATCGTCTATTCAGACATTCAGCTCTTTATAAACTTAACTGAAACTAGAAATGTGTCCACAGTACACGGATGACCCGACTGTAGGATACCTGACTATAAAATTGCAAAATTCTACCTGGTACAAATGCCTTAACCCGAGTCTAACAGGATCACGTATGTACGTATGTACCGGTACGTGCGTACACACATTCATACAGAAGGACGTACATTCTTATGCACGTACCCACATATGCATGTATGGAAAGCCGAAAAACTATATGCATATGCCCCCGGCATCATCCGATGTGGGGGCATAAAAACATTATCATTTGGAAAACTAAATTTAAGGCTCTGATCTTAATTTCAATGGACCTCAAAGTCCCTGGGGAAGTGTTCTGCTCTGAACAGATCTCTGGACCAGAATCTAACTTCTGTCTAAGTATCAGCTCAATCTATTTAGGCATTCAGGCAACACTGTCCTTAAAAACTTGAATATAAAACTTTAATAGTCTGAAAACTAAATCCATGCCTGTGACCGTAACTTCGAGGGACCTCAAAGTCCCTGAGGGGAGTAATGCTGGTCTAAACAAAGATTGCAGGTGGGTGGTGGTGGTGTTGCTACACTGAACAAAACCTTGGACTAGACTCTAACATGTCTAAGTATAAATAAATCTATTCAGACATTCAGGAGAAAGAGGTCTTTAAAAACTTGACTGTAAAACTTTAACCATTCTCTTGCTGAACAGGACCTGCCCTGTCTTAGCAAACAGTGTAGATCCAGTTCTGAAGAAGCCAACTGATCTGGATCTGCACTGTTTGTCATTAAATATTGAATTTCTGCCAAAAACCCGGATCATTAAATTAGGAGTGGGCATGGCATCTTAATTTATTCAGCATGAGAAGGGTTAATATTCTGAAAACTGAAACCACGCCATCAGTGACTTATACTGAGTCTCCGATTTTCGTAATTTTGTGTGTTCTTTGTTTCCAAAGGCAATCCTTTTTGACTTTTATTTTAATCTATTGTACATGTAGCTGGTGTTGTGCCATGTGGCGGCCAAAAAAGTCTTCCCGTACATCATCACAGTGCAGGTTATATTTTATTCCTTTGGGATCATTGAGCCCATCCTGGTTATTTTGAAAATCGAATACCGCTTAAGTTGGCGCTAGGGGGCATTTGCAGCCTCGCAACTACAGTGTTGCATATGAGGATACTCAATCAAACCGAGTCTCTGATTTTCGTGATTTTGTGTGTTCTATGTTTCCAAAGGCAATCTTTTTTGACTTTTATTTAATTTCGAGGGACCTTCCTTAAGGTCTTTATGGGGAGTATTACTGCTCTGAACAAAACTTTGGACTTCAGTCTAACATCAGTCTTAGTATCAACTATTTCTATTATAGCATTCAGGTCTCGAGGTTATAAGACTTTTTTCATGCTCAACTCAGCTGAGGATGAAATTTTCTCTGCTAATAAATATGAAAATGCCAACTATTGTTGACATTTTCATATTTATTTGCAGAGAAAATTTCATGCTCAGCCACGTTTAGCAAGAGAATTTGCAATTGTTTGTAAATTAAGATTTTCTAGCATGGAAAATTTCATGCTTAGCTTAGGTGAGCATGAAAAAAGTTTTATAACCTCAGGGCCTGGTCAGAAACAGCTCTTTAAAACGAATGCAAAAACTTAACTCTAGTCCTTCTGAACCCGATTATGCCCTGTCTTTGCAGATAGTGTAGATCCAAAACTGACAGTTGGCTTCTAAAGAAGCCATGTGATATGGTCTTGCACTGTTTGTCATTAAAGTATGTGAATTTGTATCAACAACCTGGACCAAGTGATCTGATAAGCTGAAAGTTAGAAGTGGGCATGGTATCTTAATTTATTCAGCATGGCAACGGTTAACATTCTGAAAACTATATCCAAGTCTGTCACTCTGTGACATCAATCTGACTGTTAACTTCAAAGTCCCTGAGAGAAGGTTGCTGTTCCGACCAAAAATATAAATGAGGCTACCCAGGAAAGGTCATAATCATCAGAGAACTTTGTTAAGGACAAGTATTTGAAGATAAATTTGGGATAATTTTCTCCAGTTCTCCGTAAAAACATATGTTGTGGCTACTCATTAGAAGCGCCTCGGCGAGGCGCTTCTAATGAGTAGCCACAACATATGTTTTTGTGGAGAAATAAGAAAAATTATCCCCTAATTATCACTAAATACTCCCCCTTAACAAGTCCTCTGGTTATTAGGCACTGAAAGAAGAGATGAGGAACAACATTGACAAGACACAACAGCACAGTTGCAATAGCACACAGACATAGTGGAAGAACTGCAACAAAATAGTCAGCAGAAACAAATAGGTGACCGTGAGGGGTATGTGACAGGGGGTGGGAGTAATAGAAAAATAATCACAGAACTGTAATGAAAAACCATAGAGTGCACAATGGCAAATTGAAACTAGAGCAATGAAAATCACATGATAAGTTCAACCACAATGAGCCCGCCACAGACAGCAACAGTCAGATGAAGAGCTGTGGAAATACCAAGCCCAGATATATCTATTTTTTACTTATTTCGCAAAGAAAACATATGTTGTGGGTACTAATTAGAAGCGACTCAGTGAGGCACTTCTAATGAGTACCCACAACATACATGTATGTTTTCTTCGAGAAATAAGAAAAAAAGTCAATTTTCTGGCAAGTAGAATGTATATCTTGGTTGGACTAGTCGATTTTGACCATTTACTTGTCCTTGGACAAGTAATAAAATTTGATAATTCCTCATCCTTGGTCAGATGCCAACTTTCTGAAACAGACTGAGAAAGGAGCCATCATTCAGAGATCTGACTCATTGTTATGCAATTAAAAAGGTAAACAAAGTCATTAATTATAATTGGGTTAAAAGCCATGCATGCAGTTAGCAACATAACATTCATTTATAACCTATATTTTTGTAACAACTGAAAATCTTTTTTACTGTTCTGAAAAATCAGTATTATCAACAATTCGTCTGAATTTATTGACAAGTAGCTATAAAATTCAGGTTCCAATAGTCTTAAACTTTATATTTGGAAATTTAATTAAAAATTATGGTGATAAAATCTAGAAAATTTTATTTGCAGTTTACGATACTGAAACCCCTGTTTCAGAAGTTTAGCAGTTAAAAGCTTATTCTGAATATTAAGTCACTGATTTGTGACTTGACTAGATGCCCCAGCAAAATTAGTAAGCTGAGAAATATATACAGCATAGGCTGTGGAATAAGGGACGCCATGTCTAATCAAAGCACCAAAGGCACTGAAATGACAGATTCTATCAGAAATTCATCATCAAGAAAAAAAAAATCTTAATTTGTATAAGACCTTTACAAGAAGAATGCCTAACAGCATTATGGACGGGTTTATCAGATGGTTACCCAAAAGGTAACCTGCCGGATGACGCCTGCCCGGACTTCGCTATTTTAAAGGACGGATTTTTGTTTAAAAATGAAGTACTACAAATTCAGTTATCAAATGCTTGCAGATATATATATATATATATATATATATAGTGCTATGAAGTACCACTTGATGTTTTTAAGTTTCAAAAGAAATATTTTATCTCAAAATGTTGCAAAAAGCCAGTTATCACATGCAATATAAAGTAAAAAGTGTGATAAATTTTCTTCAAAACTTAATACCAGTACTTAAAAATTGGTTGCAAATGACGTCATTAAATTTGCTGTGCAAACCTGCAAATTTGAAACAAGATGTGGACCTTTCGTTGGGTTCTTTTTAAAGAAGCCAACTTGCTGTCTACATTCACTTTCACAATCTTGCATTCAATAAGAGGAAATAACCGAAGTATCTTAATTGAGTAGTTAACGTTACGCTGCAGATAGCAATACAGATTTTCAACACTTTCCTTTTTTTCTGACAAATAATTACACTTTAAGCCCAAATATCCTTTTTATTAAAATGTCGCAGCTAAAATATTTTAACCCTTGTCCTGCTGTACCCGGATATATCCTGCCTTTGCAAACAGTGTAGATCCAGATCAGTTGGCTTCTGAAGAAGCCAAATGATCTGGATCTGCACTGTTTGCCATTAAGTACAGTTGACTCTCGTTATCTCGACCCCTCTTATCTCGATCCTATCACATATGTCGAACTGATTTCTAAGTCCCGATTATTTTCCTTATATATTTATTGTATTTCAGCTCGCGTATGTCGAACTACTTTTATGTCGACACTTCGGCTATCTCGTCCATCATTTTCAGCCCCTGAATATATTTTTCACAGTTTTTACTACCGCGTATCTCGAACTTGGACCATGACGAAGGAAAACAAAATGTAAGATGCGGCGCCGCCGGTCTCTCAGTTAATGAAAGTCATAATAGGCCATTGATAAATAAATCAATATTTTTATTTTCCCCTTTGTCCAGGTAATTACAAACAACACAAACAATGTCTAAAATCCGTAATTATGAAATCACGTGCGTGTTGAGTCGGGTTTGACATGCGGCGCTCAACACCGTCTCGTGTCATTGATTTGTAAGATAAAAAGCAGCTCAGAATAGTGTTATGGAAGATTAATCAACGAAGTTTCTTTAATTTATTGTTTAGATATGCTCTTCACTTTTGAGTACTGTCCGTCTGAATGATATAGTGTCTTCAAGAAAAGTCAGTGCACGACAGGTTCCGACTCAGATCAGCCTGTATTAAACATACTAGCTCAGTCTGAATCTTCGCTTGTTACTCTTTGATCAGGCGGTGCTCTTTGGTAAGCCCAGATAAGGCTCATGCGTATAATGGAAAATTCGTGGGCGTGCAGGCTGATCCGAGTCTTTGACAGTCGCACAGTCTTCTAATAGGAGTTGTCGTGCACGGCCTCAAATAGACGAATCACACGTGGGTACCGATGTTAACCCTTCCGACCCTGTAGACTGATACGGATACCCGCACAAATAGTATAGGTCCAGATGAGACGGCTCATAATGAGCTTTCTCTGCAGGATCTACAGTTTGCCGCGCTGAGAGGGTTCGTTTATGCCAGGGGAGATAATCCAAACTAGCTTACAGCTGCCGCTTAACATTGTAAGCGTTTTTGCAAAAGCGGAAACCAGTTTTGTTTGTTTGATTTGGGCTTAACGTCGCTTTCAACCTTTTTCAGTCATATCGCGACGGTGTCTGGATGTGGCAGGGAGCTCAATGCTCACTTTTAGAGTGCTGCCTCACTGAAATATCACGCCCCAGACACTTTGACATGATATTCCACCCAGTCACATTATACTGACACTGAGCTGACCAGTTCTAGCTCTACTTTCTTAATGCTGAGCGCCAAGCGAAAGAGCAGCTAGTACCATTTTTAAAGTCTTTGGTATGACCCGGCCGGGGATCGAACCCGCAACCTCCCGGTCACAAAGCGGACGCTCTACCACTGAGCCACTGTGCCGGTACGGAAACCAGTCAACTCTTTATCGAGTCGTCTATGCGAAGGGAGCTAATCCAAACCAGTTCATAACGTATAGCTAACACAACCCGGAAACAAGTAATTTCTTTATAGCTCACATGGAAATCCAAATTTGCAGGAGTATTAAAAGACAACAAGAGACGTTTGAAATTTATTATTATTAACATTTATTGATGATATTATTCCAAGAGAACTATTGCATCTCCTAAAACAAACAGTAACAATGCAAACTGAAGAACGCGTATATTATTTTAATTGCCATATACATGTGCCTTCCAGCCACGTTTTGGCGAACAGAGGCAAACAGTCGTCATACATGAACCTATGACGTCACAGTTTGGTTGTCTCGAACTACTGATAACTCGAACATTTTTATCAGGTCCCGTGAAGTTCGAGATAACGAGAGTCGACTGTATGTGAATTTATAGCAACATTCCAGATCAAGTAATCTGATTGGCTGAAAATAAGAAGTAGGCGTGGCATCTTAATTTATTCAGCAAGACAAGGGTTAATGTTAAGCAAATCAACAACAGTGAGAAAAACATCTTGTAATATTTGACTAAAGCCCTGTCCCTTTCATCTGACGGTATTGATTTTTTTTACAACATCAAATAAATGGGCAAGTGCTCTGTGTAAAAGTTTCATCATACCATATTCTGAATTTTTTTATTTTCCCAAGGAGACAGCATTTGACATTTCATGCAAACTGATTCCCCTTTTGAGACAATTTGCATGAAATGTCAAATTCTGTTTTACGGTAAAAATATCCGCTGCATTTGTCCAGGTTAATTTTTGACACGCGGGTCATGAGGCAGCGCCTGTTCTATTAATAGCTAACAACAAAGTGCGCAGATCAACCTTACAACCTATCTAATGCACTGAGCTAATATCGAAGAAAACACCTTGCAGCATGATTATGAGCACAACCTTATCAAGCATAAATTATCTTCAGAATCTATATTAAATTTGGACAGTAATAGCTGATTATATATAGACAGTGTTTATATAGCTGATAACAGAAGCTTACGGTCAAGTTTCTCGCGCCATGTCTTTAGTCCAGTGCAGGCATATTGATACACGAGTATGTTGATAATTATGTTAACCCTTAAACTGCATGCTACGACTGTAGCAGATGTCAATTTCATTTTTTTCTCTTATTTTATCAAAGAAATTTATGTGATTCATCCGATAGCAAATAATTCATATGAAATGCTTTGTCTGGTTTTCTCTGCAAAATAAGGGAGACTTCAGAATGTCGCCTGCTTTAAAAAATGCACGGGGCTATAAAGATATTAATAGCTTTATTCATATAAATCGGACGACATTTTGAGCGGAGACATATTTCAGTGGTAGTGAAAGCCAGATGCAACTTGAAAACGCGTATGCCAGCAAGGAATGACAGATAGAATGTTAAAAACCTAAAAACGTGAAATCAACTAAAGCCACCCAGGCATTCAGGAGATGTAGGTAGCTCTTCAAATATCTTCAAAAAAAAAAAAAAAAAATTTTTGCTGAATGTAAAACTAATAATGTGGATGTAGTTCTTCTTTCTTGCCAAGTATGTCAGTCTTTTAGTTTGTTAAAGATACTCCATTATGCATCCACTGAAGTGTGTGTGTGGTGGTGGTCGCGGGGTTGTGTGTTGGGAGGGGAGTGGTGGAAGAAGACAGAAATACCCAGGAAAATTGGATGCTTTTTTTTTTTTTTTTTTTTTTCAAAATTCTGTGTGTAACTCTACACCCTGGAAGCATAAATTTATGTTTAAAATGGTGTAGCCCTTTTCCACACGGTATATGTTCCCATTACTTGGGTGATGCTAAAATGTTATTGGTTCTTTTTTTTATTTCCCTATCACTACTGCATAAGGCTGTATTGGACCATTATCCACTGGAAGGCTGTTTTGCGAGGGATTTCTAAAGACAGTGAAGAGCAATCATGTCTTGGTAGTGGGACCTTTAAATTAAGGTCCTGACCTAAAGGCGAGTGCCCTATATTAACATGGTTTCAGCAAGAAACGGTCATGCGAAAGTCAGCTGATCCTGACCATCCAATACCTGAGCCCACTTGTACAAAGCGTCGTTAGCTTACTGAGCTTGTTAGTGGTCAAAATGTTAACTGTTCTAGTAAGTACAATACATGTATCTAATTCACAGGTATTTTTGCTGAAAAAATGTGAGTAGCTTTTGCAAAAGCTACTCACATTTTTTCAGCAAAAATATTAGCATATGTTCCATATTTAATGAGCAAAGTTTTAATGATACATCGTTAGTTTTGAACAACTGGGCCCTGGTCTCCAGCTTAAAAATTGGGGAGCAGATTGACGCAGTTCTATTGAATTTCAGCAACGTGACGCAGAAGTTTCATTAAGAGGCGGGGGATGAGGAATTTCCCCTTCTACTGAGACAATTTCCCCTGCCACTTTTAAAAAATTAGCACAAGTTTTACTGTAATAACCCAAAGTATCGGTACAGATAGGTCTTTGCAAACAGTGTAGACCCTAATCAGGCATCTAATCAGGCTCTACACCTTTTGCCATACATAATGTACAACAATATTTTAGACACATTAAGAGGACTTCTATAATGGACTTCTTCAAAATTTAGGACAAGTACATGTATGGTACCCCAAATTAAGGCTCATAACAGGCACATAAATATGTACTTATTTTGTACTGATTATGTGCCTATAGGATTTAAGCACACAATAGGTACACTTATTTTGCACCTGACTGAGAACTTAGAAATTTTTAATGTGCTCTTTTTGTAATTACATTGTATTCAGACGTAGTCATTTTTCTTTGTGCCTTTCAAGTACCCATAAAAACTTAGAATTTTTCTAGTGTGCTTACCTGGTATTGTGTACCTAATTTGGACAGTCATTTTTTGATGTGCCTTTTATGTACGTGTACTTATGAGAACTTAGATTTTTGCAGTGTATCCATAATATGGCTTTTGTGAACTTTGAAATTCAACCTGCTACTCAAAAGAACTTACCATAGTCATTTTTATGTTTGCCTTTTTGGTGCTTTTATGTGGAGCATTTTTTTGAAGAACAAAGATGAGTTCCAAACTAAACAAAAATTTAATATTAAGTGTACTCTCAAAAAAGGACAACACATTTTGTCTGTAAAAAGTATGATTTTGAAGGGCAATCAGAAAATAGACAGGAAGCCCAAACATTCATATACAGCATGTTCATCATGTTAAGATTATAAGATTAAAATTTAATTCTATACATAAGGTTGTACTTTTCAAAAAACAGCTGGCAAATGTCATTCAACCCAGCAAGTGTGAGTCATTAAGATTTGCAAGAGAAGACACCCTTTAACGGACTACTACTACATACACAGCCACCAACTGGCCACAGTTAAGTTTGGAAAGTACATGTACTTTGGTGTGTGAGTCATTAGGATTTGCAAGAGAAGACACCCTTTAACCGGCTACTACTACATACACAGCCACCAACTGGCCACAGTCAAGTTTGGAAAGTACTTTGGTGTGTGAGTCATAAGGATTTGCAAGAGAAGACACCCTTTAACCGGCTACTACATACACAGCCACCAACTGGCCACAGTCAAGTTTGGAAAGTACTTTGGTGTCACACTAAAAGACTCCCTCTCGTGGAAGACACATGCAGCGCTGCATTGCTAGACTTCAGGGATAAACCTGGCTAAGATTACAGAGTTCTCATTAGGATTTTGAAAGCAGGAGTTTAAGAATCCATCTCTGAGAAAAGTTGGAGTTAAAATTGAAAAATAGGAGTTTGACCTAGAAAACTTGGAGTTTTCGGCTAAATATGAAAACTTAATATTTAAGGACTGTCTGGACAACTTCGTTTTTCAACATAGTTAACCTAGACCACTGAGTGTCTGGTAAGGATCCAAAAGCTTTTGGGGCTTAGGAAATAGTGACAGGACTTCCATTAACTTCCAGACTCAGGAAGTCCCAGACTTCCTACCCCTCAAATTTGGAAGTCCCACAGGAAAATCTAGGAAGTCCCACTTTTTTCCCTGCTGCGGCAGTCTGCCCTTTCTTTAGTAGAACAGAGGTTCTTAATTCATTGTCACACAGAATCATCATGATATACACTTCTCTTAGATGTGTTTTAAAACATATCCTTATCGCTTATTAAAATTCGATCGCATCTTTTTGGAAAGTCTGTACTTGTATGTCAGACCTTAGAGAAAGCATCAACATTGGTCCAACTTCGCGTTCGTTTCAAAGCCCAGAGAAAGAAAAAAAGAAAAGAAAATACATGAGAGAAAACACCCAAAACATGTTTTCCTAAAAACAAACTATGCTGAAATTATTTTGCAGAAATGTATCTAATGAAATATTTGCTCGGATTGAAGCTGATCAACACGAGCGAGCGAGTTGCTTACTTCACAAAAATTGCGGGAAAACGGCGCCGACTCATGCAACAACAAACAAATAAAAGGCAGCTCTCGATGAGCTACCAACAGCAATACGTTCGTTCGCGGAGAATAGCAAGCAAAACCATCGCAATTCGCCTATATTTAGACTTACTTTGCGTCTTTTCTGCGCTGGTAAACAACGCAGCCGGAACAAGGCTACGAATTTAGAAACGGGTTTTCCGAAAATTTTGACGAAAAATATGTTTTCTTCTCATTTGAAAAATTGCTTTTGTTGTCGTGACAAACATAAGCTTCTAAATTCGAATAGATTTAAATTTGCGTTCTGTGCATAATTGTTATTTATTTATTTAATTGAGGTGTTTTCAGACGACACACGTTCTTAGCAAAATAATAATTTAAGATTTTAAGACGTGAATATTTAAAAATAATAATGACTTCATATAATTTCACCAAATATTTTCGGGTGTCGCAGAAAAAAGTTTAATTATACAAACATCAATTAATCAACTCAGCACGCGTGACAAATACACACAGTGATCACGCAGCCATCAAAAGGGTGCCGCGACGCTTGACACCGATGTCAATAAAACTCCCGCAAGCGGAAAGTGGGACGTCCTTAAAGCTCAGTCAACACAGGTAGCGAATTTCCAATAAGTAGGCAGGGCAAACATCATACAACTTGTTAAAAGTGGGCGGGCTTTTTGATAATTTTTTGACATCTCGAGTATCGATTTCGACGGACAAAGAAATTTCGGAAGTCCGTGGCACGTCTTTGAAGTTCAGTTTGGACGTCCGGTGGCAATATCTAGCGTAAATGAGAATCCTCGGAAGGAAATTTTACGTGTACAAAAGCAAAAATAGGCTTAAAAATACGCCGGATTCGGCGTTTCCGAGAACTCTGGATTATCATGGGAGAAAAAGCCTCATTCAACCAAAACTGGTGAGAAAATGTTCAGTGAGAAATTTTAACAAAATACTAAGAGAAATTGTATTTGGCTATGAGATTTTTCTCTCTCTCATTTTAGCAAATTTCAAGGGGATTTTCAGCAAAAAAAAAAAAAAAAAAAAATGAGCAAATCTCCCAAAATCTTGCCCAAACATAATCCCAGTAGATACACGACTAGGGATTAGTGCACAACAAGTAGTATATTGGAAATGACTGCCGATCTTGGATGGGAAAGCATGCAACAAAGATGCATACAGACAAAACTGTTCATGATGTATAGGATAACACCCGCCCTCATCGAAAACTCAGCCTCACAAAATCGAGCTGCCCTCAACACCACTCCATGCCCTTCCTACTCTTAGTACCCTACTGTAGGATCAATGCTTACTGGTGCTCATTCCATCAGAGATACAACTGACGCCAGCTACCGGAATCCACCATCACAGCGCCAACCTTGGAGACCTTCAAGGGAAGACTATCCAGTCACATCTAGTCAGTGCATGACATGTTTTTTTATCAATTTTTTAACTGACTTTAACCAGGTCTCAGACACACCCTGTAAATAGTCACAGTGTGCAGGGATCAAGCTGGCTCAGAAATTTAGGGAGAAGTGACTTCTCCCTCCAGACAAAACAGGGAGAAGTTTTATAGGATGAAGGAGAAGTCAAGACTCGGTTAATCTATCACCTCACTGAAAGCATGACAAGGACTCTCGACTCGCTTTACCGCATTGTCTTGGGAATTAACAAAAGAGGAAACAATTTTTACCGTAGACCTGTTCATTCTTACTTCTAAACCAATTAAATGATCCACAGAAACACAGACATGAGTAAGGCAAATTTATGCATCATATCTAGACCCATATCTTTTTGGAAATTGATCTTCTCAGTGGATCCAGTCAAAACATCAAGATCTGTGGCTTGATAAGCTATAAACATGATAAACATAATGATAAAAAGAACTTTGTTAACTAAAATGTCTGTCAACTTTTAAACTTAGTTTTAAGCATTTTAAATGCTGTTTCTGACTAATTTTCAGCATGTAAATGGTTCATTTATGAAAAAACGGACACCCACAAAAACTAATGACATTGACGAAAATTATCTATTTGGTCACTTAGTAGACTTTTATTCTGTGGAATTTTTGATACACCTAACAACTTTTTTTCAAAAGAATTTTACCTTTGTATATTTGCCCAATATTTACTGGTTTCTCCTAACAAAAAGTTTGTTTTGCACAAGTACTAGCTTTTTCAAAAGTTGCAAAAATCGAGGGTGAAGTTTTTGCCGCCCTCAGGGCTTCCCAGGGCAACTTAGAGCCCTTGAGGGCAACTATTTTGCCCCACTCGCCCTGTAGCTTGACCCCTGGTGTGACAATGCTCCAGAAATAGCCGTGCGCTTACTGAGTTACTGGGAGATCGTCTACCTCTGAGTCATCTACTGTGCTTCTGATATCTTTCAGAAAGTCATTTTTTGCTTGACACTTTTCACAGAAGAAGTAAATTTGCAAACTTTTGTCATGATTTAATGCAAAACCATTTGTCGAACTACCTATGTACAAAAAGTAATATTCTAGTCATTGTTGTTTAAAAAATTATTTTTAATCAAATATTTTCACTTTTTCCCATAGTAAAAATGAAGCCAAATCATGCAGATATCTGTAAGGTAGGTAACTTGGAGCGAGATTTTCCACTTGTTCAATTTTTCTGAAATTTTCACAAAATTATTATAAGGCATCAATTATTTAAATACAGCAAAGAAAAGTAAAAAATATGTTCTTATACAAAAATTCCAAAAACTCACTTTACTTTACTATAGAAATTGCATAGGCCAGACCAACTTTTGGCTGTTACTTTAATTTTTGAGTAAATATTTGAGAACAAAACAAAGAAACATAAAAGACAAATGGTTTTTGATGATGTGGTCAACTAGAACAAAATGTTTTCATTTACAATAAAACGACAAGCAAAAATCGTCTTTCCAAGAGGTCGAAAGGACAGCAGCACCACAGGCCACTGCACAAACGACTGCCCTATAAGACTTGTGGTAAGCCGGCCTCGGTGGCTCAGTTGCATGCATGATCCGACTGGAGACCAGGAGGTCGTGGGTTCGACCCCGCCGAGGTCGGCAACATTCTTTCGTGGAAATTGATCATGAAATATTTTCTACGGTCATTCTCTCCCTCCCGCTGATTCAAGAAGGGCAGTTGTCAGTTTCTGGCAAAAGAATGTGCACAAAACTGCTTAACCGCTTAGAGGATTAAACCTGCCCAGTAAACGTGTGGTTAGGTAAACTGACAGCGCTCGACATGACCCCATTGGTTGACTGAGCCGTAAAACCTCAACACAAACAAAGACTCATGGTTAAACCATGAAATGTTTTTTGATGGACGTTCAAAACAAAAATGAATCTTTTTTTTTTTTTTCCCAAAAAGCTGTTGTTTTTTTTTTGTTGTTGTTTTTTTTTTCAACAATCATTTACCGCTGTGTCCTGCTATATTGTTAACTTGGGGAAAGGGGAAATCATTATCTTTATATAGCCACATCCTAGTGTTACATGCCGGATTTTTTTTTGGAATCAGTAAACATACTAATTAGTAAAACATGGCAAGAAAAACAAATGACATCACTAAACATCAATAAATGGAAACAACAGCCTACACATGTGCACTGGAATGCGAAAAATTTAAATTGACTTTACTGCATCAGAATGTATTTTTCATGCAATGATTGCACTCATTTACTGGATTGCAAGATAGGTTAGTAGCTTCCAGCAAAGAAATAAATAAATAAGATATACTTAAATGATGCTGTCAGTTAAAATTACGTTGTACTCACGCAAAATTACAGAAATGTACTCACGAATCTTGTCAAAATTGTTCACTTCCGCGTTGAGGCGGAGGTAGACCGGATATGAATACCGCTACCACAATGCAACGCGATTTGTCGGGTTGTACAAAAAATGCATCTATATAGCTCTAATCGAAGCCTAGCGCAGAAAATCAGACTGTTAGTCACAGTAAAGGCCGCGGACTGATATCTGATCATGAATATATTCCAATAAGGCTGCACACTCAGAAGAAGTAGATTTGCAAACTTTTGTCATGATTCAGTGCAAAACCCCTTTTATTTCCTATAACTACCAGTAATCTAAGAGTTGTTTTTTTTTTCTGTCCAGTTTTTGGACCAAAAGAAAGAAATCGAAATTTCCCATTTTCTCAACTGAGAAAACGGCTGCATATCACGCAGATTGACAGGGATAGTTTTTTGCAACACGTTCAAAAAATGATAACAATTTTCACAATGTTGTTATGGAACATGAATGATTTAATTTCAGACTTTAATGCTTTAAAATCAGTGAAGAAACGCAAAAAGTATATTCAACTATTTTTTCAAGAAAAAAAATATATATATAATATAAAAATCCAGTTTACTCTAGAAAATTATATAACGTTAGGTCAGACCATTTTAAATTAAATTAGCCTAAATTAATTTTATGCTAAATATTTGAACACAAAGCACAGAACCAGAAAATACAAATGGTTCCTGATGATATATTGTCGATCACAAATATTTTTTTCTCATTTTGAATGATAACGTTAGGTCAGACCATTTTAAATTAAATTAGCCTAAATTAATTTTATGCTAAATATTTGAACACAAAGCACAGAACCAGAAAATACAAATGGTTCCTGATGATATATTGTCGATCAGCTGAGGTGAGCATTTTGAATACAACACCAAGCGAAAAAGTTTTTTCCGAAGGATGTCGAAGCCAGTAGTAGACATAGGGATTTAAAGCACATTGTTATTAAATGCTCTGCAAAATCAGAAAAAATGTCGCCCCACCCTCCCACGTCCTCTTGCATCGTGTAAAAGCCTGTAAGCCAGTATTGGTATCTGCGACGTACCCGTACAGATACAGATGATCCATTGATTAAAGAAGACGTATTTGACGACTGTTCAATACTGTTGTCGAAGTCTGATGTGTACACTGTAATTGTGTAATACATTATCTGAAATAAGTATATGTTATACATGTACATTATTTCAGATATTATGTTGAATCTCGGACACAGGTTTAAGCCTACTGAAATCAATCAATGTAAATATGTCTCCAAGATCTATTTCCTTGGAGTTCTTATCAATGTGACCAGCTTTCTTTATCCTTGATGGTTTTATCAACACAAATAAATACAGGTAATAGATAAGTGTCCTGATAGAATAGACAAGTGTCCTGATAGTTATGTGTTTGTTCCAATCTACCAAATTTTCCTTATCCTGAGTTTTTAGGCCTATAGTCGTATTCTTTCAGCAAAAACATGGACAGAAAAAGCAGGCATTAGTAATGCCACTGTAAAAGAGAATGGTATCTTAGTGTCCATCTGTTTTTTTTTTTTTTTTTTTTTTTTTTGTTTTTTTTTTTTTTTTTTTTTATGATTAGCCCATTCTGGGATTTTCGGACATTTTATCAGGGCGATAGATGTTGCCTAATTGACCGAAACCAGATGTTCTTATACTTCAGCTGTTTTCAGTTTTGTATGTTCATTGCTCTTAAGGATCATTCTTTTAGCGTCTCTATGGTCCAAGCAACCTGATCATAGTCTTCAGCGGACGCTCTTTGAATAGTAAAATGTCAAAGGTTACGCTATGGGCACAGCGAAGACTCTGATCAAACACAGACTGTTCCAAGCCTTCGCTGGGCGCACATATCCGTTGAGATCATTTTCACCACCAAAATCTGAAAGTTTTAAGATATTTTTCATATTTCTGCTCAAAACATAGATTGTGTGTACTCATTAGAATCGCCTAGGCGAGGCGGTTCTAACGAGTACCCACAATCTATGTTTTAAAGCAGAAATAAGAAAAATAATATATACCACTGTAATCCCTAGTTTTACCATATAAAAGTGGGGTTTAAGGGGGTCAAAATTATGTAGGTATGTTTTCGTGATGGAAATATAAAGCAATGCTTTGCTGTGCGTCAGTACATCGAACAGTAACAAGTGGTTCTGTAAGCGGGTAGCAGCGGCCCAGATCTGACTGTGCGGATGCACAATCTGATCTGGGTCTTCGGTGTTCACCTGTGCCTCGAGGTCACCTTTCTGCATTGCAAGTCTAATATACGAACAACGAATGCCAAGACGAGTCTGTGAATTTGAACAATCTTCGCGCGCGCAAGTTGGTCGAGAACTTCCCAGTTCGCATTCGTCTTGTGTAAGGTTTAACTGGTTACCAGCTCAGTTGTAATAAAATAGCTCAAACGAGTTCTCTTGTTTTATTCCAAATAATCTGTCAGATCAAATGTGATTTGAACAAGTCAAGTTGAACAAGTCAAGAAAAATGGTGCTACATACTTGTATGCTGACAGCAAAGTCATAGACTGATCTGCGCATCTGTCAGACGGACCAAGGCATACACTTTTTGCCTGATTCAAAGACTTTGTAAAATGGAACAACGAAGGCCCTTATCTGTCTGCTCGGACATGCAAGCTGATCAAGACCTTCACACTGTTTGAATTTGCATTACGCAACCTTTTCGCGTAAAGTGCCCTTATATTGGACATTTATCTTTATCACTCTCTGGGCTAATTCATCAGATGTCAAATTTATGATATTTTTCTTATTTTCCCCAGAAAACAGGATTTGACATTTCATGCAAATTGTCTCCATTGGAAATGTCAACACCTATGTTCTCGGAAAATATGAAAAATATTTCAACATGTCGTCTGCTGAAAATTTTACCTAGCGTGTTTATGCGATGAAATTATGACGGATCATATTAAATGATCCAATGCGAAAGACTACATTATTTGGCAATCTATATTATGATGTGAAACAAAAGATCATGATAGGGATTTGAAATTAGGCCCTCGCGATGTTAAGAATAGGTTACTGTGTTGTTTTTATTTATTGGGGCCACAAAAGGAGTTTATTTTTGTGTTTACATGTGTTTTCTTTTTTCTGTTTTTCTGTTTTTTTGTTTTTTTTTGTGTGTGTGTGTGTGGGGGGGGGGGGGGGTGGAGGAAGGGGGGGGTGCGGAAGAAGTATCAACAGCAGATATTTTTGGAGGATGGAGATGTATGTTGAAGTACTACTAGATAGGATGATTAGTAGTTAAGGGGCTTGGGCATACTTGGTAGATTTTCTGCTATTTAGTATAAGGGAGATAATTTTAGTTACTCCCTCTTTGCTTTCCTGCACACCAATACCCTTTTGAAAGGAGGTCTGCTCTAAAAGGAAAGAATTTGCTCACAAATTCTTTCCTTTTAGAGTAGACGCTTTTTCAGAAGGGACGCAAAAATAACTTGACAACGTAACCCCCCCCCCCCCCCCCCCAAACACACACACACACACACACACACACACACACACACACACACACACACACACACACACACACACACACACACACACACACACACACACACACAACACACACACACACACACCTTTATAGCGTATCGATTCCCTTTAAAGTTATTGATGTCGAGTGAACGCCAAAAATGACTAGTCACAAGATTATCTCATCGCCAACCATACATTTATTTTCACCGAATCTGAATTGTTTTCACCGAATCTGATTTGATTACTATGATAATTTGATGACATTCTTTCACCAAGTCAGTTCAGCAGAGGAAACCAGTCTTTAATCCTGACTAAGGTCACTCATCTAAATGTAAATGGACACTCCAGAAATATTTTGCTGCCATTTTGCAAAGGGAGACAACTTTGGCAGAAAGTAAGTTGCATTTCTCGGACGCTACTCCGCCTTCGGAAAACACAAGGCGACGACCTTTTAATATCTTTGTTTGTTTGTGTTGAGGTTTTACGGCCCAGTCAACCCAATGGGGTCATGTCGAGCGCGGTCAGTTTACATAACCACACGTTTACTGGGCAGGCTTAGTCCTCTAAGCGGTTAACCAGTACTGTGCACATTCTTTCGCCAGAAACTGACAACTGCCCTTCTTGAATCAGCGGAAGGGAGAGAATGACCGTAGAAAATATTTCATGATCAATCTCCACGAAAGAATGTTGCCGACCTCGGCGGGGGTTGAACCCGCGACCTCCTGGTCTCCAGTCGGACGGCGCATCCAACTGAGCCACCGAGGCCGGCATTTTTTTTTTTTTTTTTTTTTTTTTTTTTTTTAATATCTTTACATAGTGTGCATGGTATCAATGGATTCACCTAAACAAGAGGGAACTCTAAATAACAAATTTCGCCCCTTTGCAAAGGTACACCATTCCAGCAGAAGTTGCTTTCATTGAAAATACACATGAACCATTTATCGATGCGGGGAGCAGAAGTTAGCTGATCTGGATCTGCACTGCTTGCCATTCAGTATATATATGAATTTATGTCAACAATGTGGATCAAGGAATCTGAATGGCTGAAAATTAGAAGTGTGCGGGGCATCTTAATTTATTCAGCATGACAAGGGTTAAGAATACCCCCAACGACTATGAGAAGGGAGACAAATGCATTCAAGTCAGAGTTATTTTCCATGGAAATGTATCTATTTATCTTAGCCGTTACCACTCTCTCGGCTAATTCAGCAGACGACTAACTGATCATGTTTTTTCTTATTTTTCCAGAAAACAGGATTTAACATTTTATGCAAAGTTCTCCATTGGATGGAGACAATTTGCATGAACTGTCAAAACCTGTTTTCTGAAAAAAAAAAAAAAAAAAAAAAAATAAATAAATAAAATAAAAAAATATTTCAATATGTCGTCTGCTGAAAATTTTATCCAGAGTGCTAAGCGTTAAGTAAGACTAAAACATTGATTAGTTTTAAGCAACAAAAGGGAATTTTAACTTTAAAATTATTATCAAAAGAAATGCAGTTATACAAATAAACGGGTTCTTTATGGATTCAAATTAAATATTCTTATCTTTAAACAGACCAGTAGTAGTTAAAAGGGACTGGGTGCACCTACCATTTTTTTCGCCATTTTTAAAAGGGAGACAACTAACTTTGTGACTTCTTTTTGCATTCCTTCGCACCAGGCCATTCTGAAAAAGAGTCTACTCTAAAAGGAAAGAATTTGCTCCCAAGAGGGGCAAATGCTTACCTTTTGGAGTAGATCCCTTTTCAGGGGACAAAGTCAATTTTGAGAGAGTCGCAATTTTTTGCAAGGGAGACAACTAGCTTTGTGACTTCTTTTTGCATTCCTGCGCGCCAAGGCCTTTCTGAAAAAGAGTAAGAAAGAATTTGCTTTCCTTTTAGGGAAGACTTCTTTTCAGATGAGGACAGCCAATTTTGAGAGAGTCGTCTCCCCTGAAAATGTATTCACTTCCACTGTAGCCAATAGATTAGATACTTTTACTTATCAATCGCCGCGACATGTCAAAATACCTTTATCGCATGTACGGGCAACGACGGAGCAGATCACCGAGCGCATGAGCGCAGTCTGTTCTGGGAATTCCTTGTCCGTTTACTTAATACTGTAGGGTTTATCAAGGAACGGAGCTCTGAATACATAACATATCGTATTCGGACACCTTATCTCCCTCATATACTTGTATTCGGGGACACCTTATCTCCCTCATATACTTGTATTCGGGGACACCTTATCTCCCATACACTTGTATTCGGGGACACCTTATCTCCCTCATATACTTGTATTCGGGGACACCTTATCTCCCTCATACACTTGTATTCGGGGACACCTTATCTCCCTCATATACTTGTATTCGGACACCTTATCTCCTTCATAAACTTGTATTCGGAGACCTTATCTCCTTCATATATTTGTTCTGTTATTTGTACTAGTCCATTACACTAGCTGTTGATGCGTCTGAAGACTTCTGAATGAGTAGCAAACAGCGTAGACCTTGATCAGACGAGAACGCGGCGTCTGATCAGGGTCTACACTTTTTGCTCAGATCAGTCTGTTCCAATACTGAAGGTAAATATGGTAAGGGTGGTTTTCTCAAGTTGCTTTTCAGATAAATCGTCCTAACGTCTATATTATTGAATTGCTGAATAAATAAAGAAAGTATATTGTTAAAAAGCTTCAGTATTAACAGGCTCCCAAACACACAAAATTCTGAGAAATCAATCAAATGTTTTAAGAACTTCGAACGTTGTACAGCCAAAAAACGTTGGAGTTACATAAAAACCTGCTCTTACGGTTATCACGCTTTTACTTTAACCTTCATCACTCTCTTGGTTAATTAAGCAGACGACAAATTGATATTTTCTTATTTTTCCCAGAAAACAGGATTTGACATTTCATGCAAATTGAGACAATTTGCATGAAATGTGAAATCCTGTTTTCACATAATAATTTCAAAATGTTGTCTGCTGAAAAAATACCCAGAGTGCAACGCGTTAAAGATAAATCTGTTTTGAATAAGATGCTTTAAAACGAAAATGAAATGTAAGTCTTTGAAAAGATAAGGATATGCTATTGTCATTTTTTTTTCATATTCGTATAATGTGGCTACAGTTTTAATCTGGATGTAAGTGTATACGAAATAAAATCAAATAAACTTTCACAAAGGAATAAACTATTGGTATAAAATGTGTTTCTTCATGTATGGTCCCAGCTAGCATTCTACTTAACCCTTTGAGCCCTTCAGACCGATTTTTTTTTCAAACAGAGTAGATCCTGATGAGGCGGCTCATAATGATCCGTCTCATCAGGATCTACGCTGTTTGTCAGTCTGTGTTGATTTTTGACTAAGACCCCTATTTGGAACTATGTTTCAGACCAGATTCAAAGGTGGAAGAGTCCATTTCAGAATTACAGGGGTGAAAGGGATAAATCTATATCGGAATCCTGTCGGGCCGATAACGGTCCAATATAGATTCAAGTAGAATGCTAGTTGAGTTTATACTGCAATTGAATCAATATAATGGTGTATTTTTCTAAACCATTGAGTTCCCCTTCAGAACCCCATATTGTTTTTAAAATATCATCATGGCGTACATAATAGCTGTTAATAGTGTTTATAAAGACATTTATATACTTTATAAAACTTTTGAAAAAGAGAAACTGGTATTTTGTGTTTCAAGTTTATACTGTGCGGAATTTCCGTGTTTCTGTGTAAATAATGGATAAAGAAGGAGGAATTGGATAATCAAACAAACTAAGTCATGATGTTTGAAAATTACACAATAGGGCGATCATTTGCTGTGACAGTGCTGGAATGTAGTTGAAGTTGTTTTAGTTTTGCATTGAAAAAGTAAAAATATGTTCGGAGGAAAGTTTTTGAAACCTCGACCGCCGTCATCGCCTAACAAACCCCCACCCCTTCCACCAAGGCCACACCCGAAAGGAACACCTATCCCTGTGAACGTCAATTTCTTAATTACTGGGAATGCTTATACTGGGAGTCTCGAGGACATTACTAGCATTACTAGATCAAAATTACGACGGCATTCTGCAGCAGCTGACAAAAACATGATCAAATCGCTTCAGCGGTCTCCGAGTGTTGATAATTCTTTCTATGATAGATTCGAACGACTCGACAGAGATTGGATAGAAGGCGACAAGGCGTACAAAGAGAAAGGTGGAAGGGTAAAAAATGATAAAAAGGAAGTCACTCGCATATTACCGATTCCACCCAAATCTAAAACTACAAGCACAAAACAGTATAAAATAACTGCGCCTATTCCAGAAAGATTTTTAGATGTTGCAACGAACTATGATGAAAATTTTCTCGGTAATATTGATAAACCATTAAGGAAGAAACGAACTAAAAGTGCAAATTTGCAGAACCAAGAAGGCAAACAGAGGAAACGACCGTCAACGAGCAATCACAAATCACGCGAAAGAAGCATTTCTAGAAAACGAAGCGAACGGAGTGAGAGTAAAAGCCAGGCGTCAGTTGGAAGTGCAAGCAGATGCTCAAGTCGCTCAGGCAATAATAATAATAATAATAAGCGGAGATCACGAGGTAGAAAGAGCCGGAGTAGAACTCGGCGTGAGGGACCTCGTTATAACAGCTATGGAAGTACATCAAGACACAGCCCTGAAAGAACTTGCAGCTTAATTCGATTAAGCAACAATGAGAGAGCTGTTAGTACAAAAGAAGTAAAAGAAAAGCCTGAAAGAAAACGCGGTGAAAACGGCAAAAGACTTGAAGACATTAAAAGAGCTGTTAGTGCAAATGTTCCGAAAGTCGCCCCGGAAACAAAACTTAGTTATGTCGGACCTGTCAACAGCAGGAGAATTCTCAGTGCAAATGTTGTAAAACTCAGAGTTGATTTGAAGCAGTTACAGGATGATGGTCATTCATGTATGAATCCAGGACTGAAACGAGTCTCAAAAGACAGCGCGTCAGGAAAACACCGCGAGACAAAAAGTAGTCCCGCGGCTGTTAACAGGAAACCACACCAGGAAGTAACTCAGGAACCAAAAAATGCAGACGAAGGCATACCTAATCAAGTAAAAAGACGACTTCTGCCAGACGTTCCAAGACTAAAAGTGTTACCAAGACCCACAGCCATACCATCATGTTTGATAAGCTTAAGCTTAAGGCGGAACTTTGCTAATGCTGACGGCGGAAGAAAACGTAACGTGTAAACCAAAACAGTTATATACTAGTCCATCTAACTCAAGATGTTAGATTTGTGTCCTTCCTACATGTACATGCATTTATTTATTTATTTGTTGTGCAGTTCTAAAATTTTTCTGAAATCTCATTACATTCACGTTGCCGAGTCGATTTTAACGTTAATAGATACACATGGAGATTTAGCTACGATTTTAAAGAAGGGAGACAAGTTTTGTGACTCCCTGTTTGCTTTCCTACACACCAACACCCTTCTGAAAAAGGATCTACTCTATAAGCGTAGATCCTTTTCCAGAAGGGGATAAACAATTTTGATAGGTTTGCAGTTTATGTACTTTCAGGGACGTCAACTATGTCAAAATTGTTTTGTCCACTTCTGAAAAAGGATCTCCGCTACAAGGGAACAATTTGTTTCTTTCCTATAGAGTAGATGCCTTTGCAGAGAAGACAAAACAATGACTGAGTGGCTTCCCTTGAAATCCCCTGAATGATTGCAAGAACATATATGACACCCCCACCCCCCGAGAAAAGGACCATCACATATATATGCAGGCAAAGGAGACCCAGATCAGTCTGTGTATTCAGATAATCTCAGGACTTCCTTTACCCCTTTAAGAAATCTGCGGACTCTGTGGATACTGTGAAATATATTGATTTGGTCAGTCTAGAATGCACAGGCAGATCTGGACCTTCTTTATTCGCATCTCATATTGCGAATCATATGCTAAATCACATTACGAAAACAAGCCTATTCAAATATACTGGAAATTTTACCACCAAAAAATGAAAAATTTCAGATAAAAAATCTGATATTTTTCATATTTCTGCTCAAAACATAGATTTGGGTACTCTTTAGAACCGCCTCGCCGAGGCGGTTCTAACGAGTACCCACAATCTATATTTTTGAGCAGAAGTAAGAAAAATAATGTATACCCCTGTAAACCCCCGTTTTACCATATAAAAGTGGGGTTTAAGGGAGTCAAAATTATATAGGCGTTTTCGTGATGATAATTCTAACACAACGCACCTATATAGGCAATGGTAAAGAACTGTGTTTTATTCGGAGGTGTTGGTAGGATTCAGTCAAACAATGGTTGGAAGAATCTGAAGGAAACAACGGCATTTTTGTCGACTTGTATTGTCTTAGAATCAAAATTGATCAGCTCTAGTGCGTGATTTGTTGAGAACTAAATCACAGTTTGTCGGTCAAAGTGATTTGATCTTCAGAAAAGACCTGCAAATTGTGCTTGTAAAACTGATCTTAGCCCTCCAGCAACACCTCCCCCCCCCCCCCACCTCGCCCCCACCTCCAGTAGTTTTCCTATCGACCGTTCCAAGGTGGTTTCTCTGTTGCAGTCTTTCTTTATGCGTCTGTGTTTTCATATATGGCGTTTATTGTGACATTATTTGTTCCCCGTCTCTCCTTCTTTTGGTGCCTCGGGAGGGCTGTGCTTCGTGATCGTGACATTTCCTGGGTATCTTCACGAATAGTTTTTATTACTAGACAAATCACAGCTATAGCCGATCTATATCTAAAATTGAGAAATGATTCAGCTAAATGTATTAATGTTTGGTACGCGTCGTGATAGCTTCTGCGCATTCTACGAGGGTGAGTCAATTAGTAACCAGCCTAACTTATTTCCGGTTGAGGTCCACCTCTTCTTTTTCGATGTAATTGCCCTTTTGTGTGATGCACTTAGAACAACGGTGTTCAAGTGCCATCAGCCCAGAACTGAAAAAGCCAGGGTCCTTTCCATTGACCCACTCCTCAACTGCCGTCACGACCTCTTCATTAGACCGGAAATGAAGTTCACGGATATCCTTTTTCAAGTTTGGGAAAAGGAAGAAGTGGCTAGGAGCTAGCCCAGGCAGAAAGGCAGGATGTGGTATTAATTCATACCCGTTTCGCTCTGCAGCATCCATTGCAACTTTGCAAGAGTGGACTCTCGCGTTGTACTGTTGCAGCAAAACACCTTTAGAGAGTTTACCTCGGCGTTTTTCACAGATGGCGGTTCTCAGCTGGTCTAACAAGTTTGCATAGTACACTCCAGTTATTGTACTTCTCTTGGGTAAAAAGTTCAACATAATAACACCTTTTGCGTCCCAAAATACTGTGGCCATCACCTTGCCAGCAGATGGTTGCGTCTTGAACTTCTTTGGCCTCGGGGACCCAGGCCCTACCCACTGACGACTGAGCTTTAGTCTCTGGCTCATAATAATGAACCCAAATCTCATCTACAGTCACCAGACGCATATAAAATCATCTTTTGACCTAAAACGCTTCAATAAGGCGCTGCATACTGATGCTCTGGTTGCCATTTGCTCATCGCTAAGGGATTTGGGGACTCAACGGGCGGTTAGCTTGCGCATACCTAAACGATCATGTAAGATTGTTGAAACGCTACCATGTGAAATGCCTAATGCCTGCGCTATTTCTTCCACCTGAATTCGCCTATCAGAGTATACCAGATCCCGAACTTTCTTACACATTTCTTCGTCGGTGGCATCCAGTGGGCGTCCAGACCTGGCTTCATCTTCTAAAGACGTTCTACCGCGTTTGAATTCCCCTACCCAGAATTTAACCTGAGCGTAAGATGGTGCAGAAGACCCATAAACATCGGCTAACTCGCCGTGTATTTCCTTGCCTGTTTTACTTTTTAAATACAAGAACCGAATTACAGCACGGTACTCAACTTTAGATGAAAAGCATGCCTTTGCATCACTAGCCATGTTTGACATTCAATATCTTATTAAAGAATGACTTGATACGCGTGTAATTTTGTACCCATGTATAAATCATATATTGAAAGAAAGCATGAAAATCGTGACCGTCTCGGTCCATCGGAAATGGGATAGGCTGGTTACTTATTGACTCACCCTCGTATCATCCGCACATGAGCAATCTAATGTTAGCATGCACAGGTCGCTTTTGACATAACAAGGTACAAATACTGTTATGGGCGAACTGAAGGTATACAATGTACACTGTGTACATGCACAGCCTTCTCTGGACATATATTCTAGGCATACCATTACGAAAACGTCCCTATTCAAATATAATGAAAATTTTACCACCAAAAAATGAAAATTTTCAGATAAAAAATTCTGATATTTTTCATATTTCTGCTCAAAACATAGATTGTGGGTACTCGTTAGAACCGCCTCAGCGGTTCTAACGAGTACCCACAATCTATATTTTTGAGCAGAAATAAGAAAAATAATGTTTACCCCTGTAAACCCCAGTTTTACTAAATAAAAGTGGGGTTTAAGGGGATCAAAGTTATATAGGCAGGTTTTCGTGATGTCTTTCGAAGATGGGCTTTGTTGCAACACGACTCATTTATCCATTATCGGTTGCTCATCTTACAAGTCGAGGCAGTTCAAACGAGTACCCACAACATATGTTTTTATCAAAAAGTAGATATGAAAGAACACTTGGTGTAATCTAAAGACTACTAAATTGTTTGACTGTGCGCTTATAGGAGCATATGCGGTAATTAGGTCGAATACGGTATTGCCTTTATTTCTCCACTGGTGACCAGCCTTTATAGTAATAATATTATTTTGGTTTCATTCTAGTGGACTATCAAAGAGGATTATAAGAAATGAAATCACTGGAGACTGGAGCCAGTCTAGAAGCTTGGCTGCTCTGGTTACTTACGCAAGAAGAAGGCAACTGCTTTCCTCTGTGTAATTCGTAAAGCTATATTAATTCTTACAGTAAGCACATTTCTAATCAACAACATAAGAAGTTATTAAATAAATGAGTTTGAATACTCACCAAACAAGATTTATTGCATTCTCTTCTATACTTACTACAGCTAAACTTCAATGACTCAAACCACGATTGCTCGTTCACTATGGCTGATTCGAACTCGTTTTGAATAATATTTAGGGGTATTTTGTGATTTTTTCTGTTTTAGTATGAAATTGCATGTTGTATGTACTCATTAGAATCGCCTCATCGATGCAATTCTAATGAGTACACTCAACATACCATTATATTATAGAAGACCGCAAAGACAGCCCTTAATTATCACCATTTGCGTCCTGACCTGATGCTATGATTAACCCTCAGTGGCTCGAACTAGCCTTGGCTAGAACAAATTTCCATGGTCCCAAAAGTGTTCGAGCCATTGCAGTTCGACTGTGGATTTATCACATTCTCTTCCGTGTTCACTACGAGTCTGTTAGCATGTCTTAGGGTACACATATTTGGAAAAATCTGTTAAATTCAGATTTTTCCAAATGTGTTTACCATAAGGGAAGTCAAGATAGTAAGCAAGGAAGAGAATGTCACAGAAGAGGCGATTATTATAATTGGACCGCCATGTAAAAAAACATGTCTTCGGGCATTTGCGGACAGCGAAGGCCCGGAATAGCCTGCCCATCCGCACTGTCTGTTCTGGGCCTTCCGCTAACAGATTCATTTGATACTACAGAAAGTATGAATGGAGAGCAAAGGCCCGGATGATTTTTTGCGCATGCGCAGGATCATCTATATCTGCGCATGTGCGAAGGCACTGTTTTGCCTGATACGGCTCAATTATAGTCTAGTATATACAGAATCAACAGTGGTAGGACAATGAAGGGGTGTTTGAAAAAGGTTTTATTTTGTAACTTATTCTGTCGAATGCTTAAACTAGAAGTATTTGAATGAGCGAAGTATAATGTACACGCAAGATGTCTATAATATATAACTGTTGTTCCATTATCCATTGGGCCGCATCAAGCGAAAAAGTGCCTTCGAGCATGCGCAAAATTTGCGGATTCACATCATACTGCACATGCGTAAAGTCTCATCCGGTCACTGAAACACTCTATAGTATCCAAAAACGGCTCATGTGATGTGCTTCTTGTATCCAATGATTCTGTTTGCGGAAAGCGAAGGTCCTGATCAGACTGCACGGATGCGCATTCTGATCAGGGCCTTCGCTGCCCGCATATGCCCGAAGACATGTTTTTGCATGGCGCGGCCCAGTTGAACTAGTTATCTGTTGGTTCGTCGGTCATGTCTGGCCATGACCATTAACCAATTTAAGCCTGGCGTCCCGTAAAAGTGATATTGGCAAACAGCTTAAACCCAGATCAAACGCCACAGAACGCGGCGTCTGATCAGGGTTTACACTGTTTGTATGAAAATCAGAATTTCTATAAAACATGGTTATAGTGAAACCTAACATGATGCCCCCTATTTTGGAAATGGACCGGTCCGAAGAGTTCAGATAGAAGAATGCATTCGGCGCAAATGGGTACTTGCGGTATGTGTGTTTGTAGATGGCTGATGAGGCCAATCTTTGCTCAGTACTCTACACGATGTCCAGGAAGAGCCCCAATCACAGAACATAGCCTAGCAATGACACCAAGAGGAAGGGCAAACAACCATGACATTGGTACACATACCACAAACCAAACCAAAACAACCAGCTTCCTCTTTTCCAACAAGGCCCCTGTAAGCATTCTGTGTAAATCTATAGCGGACCGTTATCGGCCCGTCAGCTACCCTGACAGGCCGATAACGGTCCGCTATAGATTTATGAAGAATGCTAGCTGGGATCATAGTGCCAAATAGGATCCACTAAACACTACAATAAAAACTAGCAGGACAATCCCCGCAGCGTGTAGCCACAAGGCCACACGTAGTAATAACAATACTAGAATCAGAGTCGGTCACAGGTTGTTCGACTGGTGATCAGGAGGTCGCGGGTTCGATTCCCACCGGGTCCAGCAACATTCTTTCGTGGAGATTGATCATGAAATATTTTCTGTGGCCATTCTTTTAGCGGAGTGCACAAGTACTGGTAAACCTCTTGGGGGACTAAGTCTTCCCAGAAAAATTTGGCGTCTGAACAGGGTCTACTCTGTTTGCCACTCATCCAGCAATTTTACACACATTCATAGGTAGTAAAATGGATTTGTTATAGAGAAGTAGATGGTAAAAGTATTAGGGATGTGAACATGAAGGATAATTTATCAAATGTATCCAAAATTCCCCATGAAAATGAAATTTTGAGAAAGGGGGATGGAAATGGGGATGGGGGTGGGGCTGGGTTCGACTGAACCACCCGAATCGAACCCCCTCTTAACACGCCCTGAACCCGCCCCTGACTTTGATTCGGATATTTTTTGCCGAAGTAACACGCCATTGGACCTAGACCTTGAAGATTCGCCTAAAATTATATACATATTTTTCTTATATGGTGACTTTTTTGTCTGTTTGTTTGGCATCTTTTTTTTTTTTTTTTTTTTTGTTAGCTATTGTCAAAAACTACCGTTACCTTAGTGAGGAATTTGTGTATCTGATTTGGAAAGATTCTTTGGTATTGCTTATAGATGATTTTTTCAGTATATAGTAGTACAGCTAGTTTACAATAAATCCTTGCTATTTGGGCCGCGCAATGCGAAACTCTGTCTTCGGGCATATGCAGAGCGAAGGCCTAGATCAGCCTGCGCATCCGCACAGTTTGATCAGGGCATTCTCTGTCTGCTAGCAAAATAACTGCATACTTCAGAATGTATGAAGAGAGCAAAGGCCCGGATGATACTTTGCGCATGCGCAGGATGATCTGAATGCGCATTTTGCGCATGTTCGAAGGCGCTTTTTCGCTTGACGTGGCCCATTTGGTGGTTTCATTCTTTCCTGCTGCAGTGGGAGGATTTGATAAATGGTGAGGAGAGCCGTAATAATTCTGACACGAATCCGGCGTCGGCTGACATTTTGGTCGTCGTCCTTTTTATTTTACTGATGAAGATACTGCAGTTGTCAAAGGCTATCTATTTACGTTATGTCTCTAGTTTGGGGTGGATCCAGGATGATTTCTGAGGGGGTTCGATTTGATCAAATTACCGTACATACTCTACTCGAAAGACAGGCCTGAGCTAACAGTGTAGACCCATATCAGACGCCACAGAACGCGGTGTCTGATCGAGGTCTACACTGTTCAATGCAAATCATTCAGAATTTTTGCACACTTTCATATGGACTTGTTGAAAAAAAAGTGCAAGGTAAAGAGGAAGGGATGTGAATATTTATGGTAAATACGGAATCCCAAATTGATCAAATTATCCAAAATTTCACATGAAAATGAGATTTTGAGCCAAAGGGGTTTGACTGAAACCCACGAACCCTATCGGAATTCGCCCCTGCAAGTACGTCGCAATCTACATTATAACAGATCAATGTAACGTGACATGATGTGATTTGATGCAAATACGATGTAACATGACGTGACGTACGGTATGTATGTATGTATGTATGCATGCATGCATGTATGCATGCATGCATGCATGCATGTATGTATGTATGCCTGCAATGCATGCATGCATGCATGCATGCATGCATGCATGCATGCATGCATGCATGTATGTATGTATGTATGTATGTATGTATGTATGTATGTATGTATGTATGTATGTATGTATGTATGTATGTATGTATGCATGCATGTATGTATGTATGTATGTATGTATGTATGTATGTATGTATGTATGTATGTATGTATGCATGCATCTATGTATGTATGTATGTATGTATGTATGTATGTATGTATGTATGTATGTATGTATGTATGTATGCATGCATCTATGTATGCATGTATGTATGTATGTATGCATGCATGCATGCGGGTGGATGGGCAGGCAGGCTGGCAGGCAGGCAGGTAGGTAGGCAGGCACACACGCATGCACGTACGCACATACGCACGCACATACGTGGATATGTATGTAGGTAGGTAGTAGGTAGGATGGTAGGTAGGTATGTGAATTTTAATGTTACACAGAATCCGAGGTACAATAAGGCAACGCCAAAGATTCGTGATTTCAAGACCTGTAGATTAACATGGATGGATGGATGGATGGCTGGCTGGATGGATGATGGATGAATGTATGTATGTATGTATGTATGTATGTATGTATGTATGTATGTATGTATGTATGTATGTATGTGAACGTTAATGTTACATAGTACCCGAGGTACAATAAGGTAACGTCACAGGTTCAAGATGTTGAGACTTGAAAATATTAACCTTTTGCATTCTCGTTTACTAAATCTTCAGACGACCAGATAATGATATATTCCAGAAAAGTTATTGATATATGATATTAAACCTACTTTTCAGGATAGTAATATGGAAAGTATTTTAAGATGTCGCCTGCAAACACACACACACGCACGCACGCACGCAGGCAGGCAGGCAGGCACGTACACACACACACAAACACAGTAAAATGGAAGACGACCCCCTCATACGGACATACCCTACAGGGAATAGCCAAGAAATCGCCTGCCTTAAGGGTAGGGTAGATTTTTCCACCAGCTTTTTACAAGGGAGACAACTTTTGTGTCTTCCTGTTTGTTTTTCTGCATTTGGAACCTCTTCGAAAATGAGTCTGTTCTAAAAGAAAAGAGAATTTGCTCCCCATTGGAGCAAATTCTTTCCTTTTAGAATAGATCTCTTTTCAGAAGGGAGACAAATCCATTTGTCAGTGCTGCCTCGAAAGTGTATTTATTCCCTTTAAAGAACTTCGTTTTACAATCACTTACCGAGCTCCGAGCTCAGGTCTGGTTTATATTCAAACCAGGACCAGCCGAGTGGTATGGTCAGAAAAAAATCCAAGATCCATAGCAAAGTATAAACTGAAGATTGCCAGCTTACAAACGGAAGTATAAACTGAAGATACCCAGCTCACAAACGGAGGTATAAACTGAAGATTGCCAGCTTACAAACGGAAGTATAAACTGAAGATACCCAGCTCACAAACGGAGGTATAAACTGAAGACACCCAGCTTACAAACGGAAGTATAATTAAACTGAAGATACCCAGCTTACAAACGGAAGTACATGTATACACTGAAGATACCCAGCTTACAAACGGAAGTATAAACTCAAGATACCCAGCTTACAAACGGACAGCAAACACACTGAGCCACCCAGCCGGGGCCATTTTTTCGGTATAGAAAAAAGGCGACAATCGTGATTCTACATAGTCTGTACTCTGTATGCCGAAGGCAATCCCTATATAAGATCATTTCAATCAGGAATCTGATTTCCTAAAGATATATATATATGATCCTTAAGAGCTATGACCACACCGTGGCACAAAGATTGAACAAAGCTGAAGTGTCGAAGTTTTCTGTGTCAGACTAGCTACTGTACATGTCCTTTCGACATCACTCGGAAAGACGATTTTCATGTTTCCGCCTATATAATTTTGACCCCCTTTAACCCCACTTTTATATAGTAAAACTGGGGTTTACAGGGATATACATTATTTTTCTTATTTTTCTAAAAACATAGATTGTGGATACTCGTTAGAACCGCCTCGCCGAGGCGGTTCTAACGAATACCCACAATCTATGTTTTGAGAAGAAATATGAAAAATATCAGAATTTTTATCTGAAATTTTCCTTTTTCGGTTGTAAAATTTTCAATATATTTGCGTGTTTTCGTAATGTTGCCTGTTGTTTGATTTTAAATGAAAATATTTTGTTCTGACTGACCATATCTTATCAGAAACCGTTTGTCTTTTCTGTTTCTGTGTTACCTGAAATTCAGTGTAGGGCCAAAATTGGTCTGATCTTTGTAATTTCTTTAGTAAAGTGATTTTATTTATTTATTTATTTATTTATTTTTAATATTTTCTCTAAGAAAACAGTTTTTACTGATCTTTGCTGAATTTGAATTACTGATGTTTCACAACAAAGTTGTGAAAATTTCAGAAAAAATGAACAAGCGTACGCTGTTGAAAAGCTGCCTCCAAGTTATCTACCCTACAGATTTCTGCATAATTTGCATTCATTTTTACTATGGGGAAAAGTGAAAATATTTTATTAAAAACAATACATATATATATAAAATAAATAAAAATAATAAAAAAAAAAACAATGACTAGGATAACACTTTTTGTGCATAGGTAGTTACGACAAACAGTTTTGCATTAAATCATGACAGAAGTTTGGAAATTTACTTCTTCTTTGTTAAGTACCAAGCAAAAAACGACTTCCTGAAAGATGTCGAAAGCATAGTAGCCTCATCAGTGATCCTCATATATATTTTTTTCAAAAATCCCAGAATTCACTCGATGATCACAAAGGACCCGAAGATATAAACTGCACTATAGTGAAGTACGGGGATACGTTTTACAATCGCCACATGACACTAACACCAGTTGTAGTGAAGATATATAGATTCGAAACGGAATGACCCTTGAGTTCATTGAACACTAATACAAGAACAGGTTTTGCTCATCACGAAAACACGCCTATATAATTTTGACCCCCTTAAATCCAACTGTTATATAGTAAAACTGGGGTTTACAGGGGTATACAGGGGTATACATTGTTTTTCTCATTTTGCCAAAATACATAGCTTGTGGATACTCGTTAGAACCGCCTCGTCGAGGCGGTTCTAATAGTACCCACAATCTATATTTTGAGCAGAAATATGAAAAATATCAGAATTTTTATCAGAAAATTTTCATTTTTTTTGGTGGTAAAATTTTCAATATATTTGAATAGGCTTGTTTTCGTAATGTTTTTTTTTTTTTTTTTTTTTTTTTTTTTTTTTTCATTATAAATAACGGAGACCATGTTGAATGGTGGATCATGACAATTTGAAGAAAAATTCATCATCTCTGCAGATTTTGAAGTTTCAAGTGTCGTGGAGAGACGACCAAATTTCTCTGAGTTGTAAAATGCCGTACAACCACTAGAAAAATGTTGAATCAAGCTGGATTTGAATCCAGGACATACTGCACTACCGACGCACAAGAAGGCCCCGCATCACTACCTAACCTGTATGGCACTGCCTGGCGTCCACAAAATGGGAATTTGCAAACAGTGTAGTTCCAGATCAGACGTCACAGAACGCGACGTCTGATCAGGCTCTACACTGTTTACCATGACATTAGCTATTTCAATAATTGAACTGGAAATTACTGAAATCATATAGGAAAAAGAATCGGTTGAGCTTGCGTGTAAAAAAAAGAAGATTTACTAGAACACCATCGTATTTACCTTAAGTATTAGCGCAGACAGGCTTGAGCAAACAGAGTAGATTCTGACCAGGGCAGAACGCGGCGTATAGCCAGGTTCTACACTGTTTGCCACTCATCTAGCAATTTTATACACAAGAACAGATAGTCAAATGGGCGTCTTTAAGTTTTAGGACAACTAAGGCGTTAAGTGTCCAAGTATTTTTGGTAAAAAGGGCGCCAACCCAGGGGCAGATTCAGAAGGAGTTCGAGGTTCAGTCGAAACCCACTTTGACTCAGAATTTCATTTTCTTGGGAAATTTTGGATAAATTTGATAAATTTGGGGCACTTTTCCGTATACTTCTCTTCAATGTCATTTTATTACCTGTGAATGTGTGTACAGTTGCTGAGTGAATGGCAAACAGTGTAGACCCTGATCAAACGCCGCGTTATGAAACGTCCGATCTGGGTCTAGACTGTTTGCTCAGGTCTGTCTGGCCGAATACGTAGAGTAAGTACGTTAATATGATGAAAGCGAACCACTCTCAAAACTACTCCTGGATCCGCCCCTACAACCATATAAGTTTAAATAGATACTACAACAGAAATAAGTACTATGTGAGCTGCAGTGTACAAATGACTTTTACAGCATATTGGGACAACGAAGACCCAGATGAGCATATGCGTTCATAGAATTTGGCATTTAAGATTGGGACCAATCCGATCCTAAGTATTCGGACAAAAATTCGCTCTAAACTTTAAACAAGTCTATTTTACTACCTGTTAATGCGTCTAAAACGGCTGGGTGAACTTCAAACAGTGTAGACCCTGATAAATGCCGTGTTTTTTTGGCGTCTGATCTGTGTCAACACTGTTTGTTCAGGCCCGTCTGTCGAGCTTGCAATAATTATTGAAACTTTTTCGAAAGCTTTACTTGTTAATAACAATGGGTTCATGTGTATCCGTATTGTGTACGGAAATACACGGAAGATGAAATAAGGTAAAATAGTTAATAATTATTTGGAAGTAAATAAACATATAAATAGTATATAGAAGAATTATATGACCTATAACTGAAAAATGATATAAAACTTAAATTATAGACACTGTTACAGCTGGGCACTTCGCAGTAGAGAATATAGTTAATAAAAATTCCGATATTATCATAACCGGTTCCATGGTGTAATGGTTAGCACTCAGGACTCTGAATCCTGCGATCCGAGTTCAAGTCTCGGTGGAACCTAAACTTTTTTTTTTTTTATTTATTTTTTTTTTTTTTATACTTTTTTTTTTTTTTTTTTTATTATTATTTTTCTTTTCTCCCGTGAATGCTTCTTTTCTGAGACACATCCTACTGATTCCGTTGCCTTTACCCCGCATAATACAAGAACTTTTCAAACCCATAACATTAGATATATATTTTTTTGTTTATTTTTTTTTCTTTGTATGAAACATCCAAGCCTATTATCTGGGAAATATAAGAGAACTATTTCCAAATGCCGTCTGTTGAAAAATTATCAGGGCCCATTTGTTCAAAACTTAACGAAGCTGTTCGCTAACGTGTAGCGACTCACATTTTTGCAGCAAAAATATCAATGTATTTGAAAATACCTTAGATACAACAGTTAAGATGTTTGTCATTAACAAGCGCGTTAAGCTAACGATGCTTTGAACAACTAGGCCCAGCATACTAATCGTTACCCCTCCCCCCCCTCCCCCCAAAAAAATGAAATAATAAAAAAAAAAAAATAATAATAAAAAGTCCCCTCCCCCCGCCCCCCCTCCCCCCCCCCCCACACCTCTCCCCCACCCCCTCTTAAGGCATAAGAAACCCGGGAGAACCTCAGTCGATCGTCAACGATCCTCTTTAGGCATATATGAAACTGGGGCGCTTTAAAAGCGATATTGCTTCCGAATACCTTCTACTCAAGTTAGTGATTGATGGGGCAGAACTACAGACGTTTGAAACATCTGCGTATGTTTGGGTCAAACAGTTTGTACCAATATCAACAAACATTTTCTGATTTTCTCCAGGAAAATAACGAAATCTGGGGCAAATAAATCACATGATTTTGACCAGTTTATGCAGCCGTGCAATCTGGTCTGTACTTTTTTTCTTGTGGATTGCCGATGCTTAGTTGAAATTTTTGACATATTAAAAGCATTTTCTAAAGTTTTAATCTTCAAATCTTCAGGTATCAAACGAAAAGAAAGAAAATGAAAGAACGAAAGAAAATTAGGAAAGAAGGAAGGAACGAAGGAAGGAAAGACGGAAGGAAAAATATGTCTTACATTTTATCCAGGTGTCACTGATTTATTAACATATACATCTACACGGTGCTTGGCAAAATTTAAAGAGAATATAGTCAAACCTGCTTAGAGAACCACCTCCATTAAGGAACCACCTGCTGTAAAATGCCACTTCAAAGTCTGTTAAGGAACCAGCAGACTCAATCCGAAAAGGCCACGTTTGTCACACAAAGTTCAGGTATGAGGACGTGTTTTTTTGTTTTTTTTTTTTAAATCCCAAAAGGTTGCTACACAAAGGGCAACGAAGGTCAGTTACCATAAATGTAAACTATTAACCCATTTAAGCCTAGCGTCCCCTAAAAGGGACACTGGAAAATAGCATAGACCCAGATTAGACGCCACAGAACGCGGCGTCTGATCAGGGTCTACACTGTTTGCATTAAATTAAGACATTTCTTCAAAACATGATGATAATAAAAACTACCCAGACATCCCTTCTATTGGAAACAGACCTGTCTAAAAAGTTGAGGTCGGAGAGTCCACTCGGCATAAATAGGTTAATGAGCAGTGCCCATTTGCCAGAAGTGTGAATAACGATAACCGATACACCCTGTCAATAAATTGGCCCCGATTTTCATCAGCTGTTGACATAGTCTCATACCATTGAAAATGGATATAACATTATCTATAATATTTAAAGTGTAGAAAAAGGAAAAAATAAATAAATAAATAAAAAGATTTCCATAATCACTGGCGTGTGACTTTATAATAATTGTTAAAGAGTTCTTTATTTATTTTGTGTTTATCACTTGAATGACTACTTGGCTGAGTGACTTTTAACATTTGCGAGACTCAGCAGATGACAAACTGGAGACATTTTGCTTATTTTTTCTTCTTCATGACACTAGTGATCCAAATGAATAAGGGATCCAAACAGGAAGACCACTTGAGAAAGGCCACTTGATGGCCGAAACGTCGTGTTCCTTGGCAAATAAAGTTTTTTTTTTTTTTTTTTTCAGAAAACAGGTTTTGATATTTTATGCAAATTGTGGTCTACATAATTTGCTGTAAAAAAAAAAAAAAAAAAAGAAAAAAATAATGTCAACATGTCGTCTACTGAAATTATTGGCCTCGTGTTAATTCCCATCTGATGAAAAGCTTATATTTCTTATTAGAGGAGAAAGAACTCTGAGAGAAAGAAAAACACGCACAGATATAAATTTGTGACAAAACAGACAAACAGAAAAATGAATGAGAGAGAGAGAGAGAGAGAGAGAGAGAGAGAGAGAGAGAGAGTGTGTGTGTGTGTGTGTGTGTGTGTGTGTGTGTGTGTGTGTGTGTGTGTGTGTGTGTGTGTGTGTGTGTGTACTATTTTTTCTGCAAAGCCCAGAGCTATAACAAGATCGTGCGAGTTGTCTTTCTTAGACCGGACACAGTGACCGGTAAATGCTTTGCATGTAACTGAATAGTGCAATAATTATATACCTTCTTATCAAAATTTAACAGGTTTTTAGTTTGATATAATGTCACACGTTCTTTAGCGTATATTTATTGTTTTCTTACGCCCCTGTAACTGGGATAAAATTAAGAAAAATGTATCTTAGAATTTTTTTTTTATTTTATATACCAGCGTCAGTCCGCTCAAATTAAGTTATGTATTAAATCTCTTAGTCATACCTCTTGATAAGCCAACTTTTAACTGAAACATAGATTTTGTTCCCCAAGTAGCACGTCACACTCATTTCTCAACAAAAATATATGTTGTGGGTGCTCATTAGAAGCGTCTCTACGAGACACTTCTAATGAATACCCACAATATGTGCTTTTATGCGGAAATAAGAAAACCATTTAACTTGATACCATCTAATCTAAGGGGGTGATTGGGTGAGGCAAAGGTGTCATGTATCTTGAGTCACCGAGGCGTCCAACTGATGCTGGCTTACACCTGGGCAAGGCCTGCTTTCTTTGCAGCAGGTAAGGGTGGAGGGGGGAATGTTTTCATTTTTGTTTCTTCACTTTCATTCATTTTTCTTTCTCCCCTGTCCCTCTCTTTCATCTCCTCTACTATCTCTTCTACCTCTCTTCTCTCTTTCTCTGGGAAACGACACAAAATGACCCACACGTTTGACGTGTCGTTAAACCCCAACTCAATCAATCAAAAACCGTCTAATCTAAGTCGCGAGATTTTCACCATATAATATGTGAAATGAGGAAGATGTCGGTTACTAACCATATTAAGACAGTTCTATGCAGTATAAAAGGTTGCTAGAAGTAAAAATAATAATAATGAAAAAATGAAAAGCTGCTTTTAAACCGGAAAATTCTGAAAACCTCCCAAATTATGTAGACCCCTACATACCCACGTTTTCACTATATATTAAAGGGGAACATGGGGGTACACTCCCGGGGGGAGGGGGTACTCTGAATTTTGTCTGCTACATAGGCTGGGCCCTAGCATCTAGTGTTTACCCCAAAAATATATAGCATATCAGCCATACATAAAAACAGATATCCGGTATATCAGCCATACCCGAAAAAATATCTTCAGATATTAGCATACCCCAAAAATATCCCCCCTTGCTTCTTTTTTACAAAATTGTTGTTTTCATTTATATAGTTTTCCTGTATAATGATTGTATTAGTAATATAAGTGCTTTAAACAGTTTCCATCAGTAGCTCCATTTTTATTTTAATGGCATTGAACTGTTTCACAGCAGAAATAGAGCTGTTAAAACTAAATAAAAACAACTACCAGTTCAACAGAAGGTTCTAACCCCGATTCTTACAATACCCCCAAAAATACTAAGAATTTTGAGAGACGTAAAAAAATAGTCAGTTTAGAAAATCCCCCCTCCCCCCCCCCCCCGCCCCCACCCACCTCTCCATTCTACTCCCCACCAAAAACAAAATACCTGTGAATGGCCAATGCCCAAACAATAACTACATTTTCCCTAAATCCAACCCCCCCCCACCCCCCCCCCCTCCCCCCAACAGACACACACAACAAATAGTAAAATTCAAAATTCTACACCCCAAAAATAGTCCTAGTCTATGTAGCAGGCAAAATTCAGAGTACCCCCGCCCCAGCCCTCTCCCCCTCCCCCTTGGGTACATATTAAATAAACTTGTTAACGCAAGCCATTAAAAGCTACTTAGCCGGGTCCGCTTAAACAGTCACTGTAAACAAATAACTGCTTATTGTGGTCACGCTTGTCATACTTTGAGCATTTATGATCAATGTCGAAAAAATTGTGAGAAGTTTTTAAAGACTTTTTTTTAAGGTTTAAAATCCTTGAACCCTGATAATCTGAAATCAGATGTTTCTCAGATTATTTGATTCTCTGAACACCTGTGGAAAAATGTCTCTTGACTCAGTAAAGCGCTGAGATTGTATTTTCTTTTCTTCACTGATTTTCCGATCTTATCTTAATCAATGCGCATCCAGCTTTTCAATGCCTTAAAAAATGAAGATGCGCATCTCAGCAGTTCGCACAATACGAGACACGTGACTCATGAAAATCTCATCTAATTCCTTCAACAAACGGCGACTGTTCAGGTCTAATAAGAGCTTTCACTAGGCAAGCGCACAATGCTATAGCCACGCAGAAACTGGATGACGAGCAGTAAGGGCCCAGGCCAGCCTGCGAATGCGCAGGCTGGCCTGGGCCTTTACTGTTCGCATATGGCAAAAGGGAAGTTTTCCCGAAGACGCACGTCATGATAAGTGCGTTAAAAGATGCATCGATTCTCATGGCTAACAATAAAGCACTAGAACCGAAATTTGCGTGCGACTCCCAAATAAAAGCTGTCAATTAAGAAAACATCATTTCACACTAGTCTGAGTCCAAAGAAAACTGATTTGTGGGTCAAAAAAGATCTTATCTGTTGCAACAGTAAATATAGCAAATGATAAAGGGCAAACGGTTTAAATATGATAGAGTTTCCGTTAAATACGCACATATGCAAAGACGCCAGTCACATCGCAAACACAAGCACCGTTTGTTTGTTTTTTTTTAAAGCAAAGACTGGCGCTTAATCATATTTCCTAGGATAAAGAATACACAGCCTCTAAAACTAAATGACATATGAAGACGCATGACCAATTCTCAGTGGTGACAGTATACATAAGAGCCTCATTCATCTGGTCAGCCTGTGCGCCACAACTCTGTCTGTCTGTCTCTGTCTGTCTGTCTGTCTTTCTTTGCGTTTTAATCCATAAGATCAAAGAATGCCTGAATAAATTTAAGATAATAAAAGCTTCCGGACCTTTTTCCTTGAGCATATTCATTTCCCATAGATTGAGATCAGCCTGTTCTTAATATGCAGTATTCCTTTATTTGTCGTATATGCCATACAAGGTCTCTGTATCGGGTATCATTCCAAACCAAAACTAACTCACTAACTCACTCACTCACTCCGGTACTCACTGTTTAGAACAAGAAATGTGTACAGCAGCTTGAACAAGCTATATTTTGCTGTTTTATTATTATTATTATTATTTAAAACAAACTGGGCCAGATTCAAAGTTCTGTTGAATGCGTGGCAATCAGTGTATACCCTGACCAGACGCCGCGTGTACTGTTTGCTCAGGACTGGCTGTCCCCATACTTAGGATTATTACGGCATTTGGATACTCAGCGAGGCGGAAAGAAAGTGCTACCAATATGCTTTCTGCTGTCAGGCGAGACTCAAGCGTTTACAGCACGGAATGGGAGTTGGGGGGCTCAACACGTTTAATCTGAGTCTTCAGTTATAGCTTATACATCGTTTCTATCAAGTCGGCTCCCAAGAAATCCCCTGTCTGTCTGTCTGTCTGCTGTCCGTCCCTCTCTCTGTGTCTCTCTATGTCTGTCCCCCTCTCTCTCTCTCCCTCTCTCTCTCTATCTGTCTGTCTGTCTCTCTCTTTCTGTCTGTCTATCTGTCTGTCTGTCTGTCTGTTTCTCTCTCTCTCTCTCTCTCTCTCTCTCTCTCTCTCTCTCTCTCTCTCTCTCTCTCTCTCAATGTTGTCTCGCCTTACGCTTCACTCATTGTTTCATACAGATCACGCCTTTCAACAGCAAGTTCTGGCGCTTATCGGATGATATTAAATTTGAACCATAAAATTTTTACTTTAATGAGTTCATTCGAAGCCCAAATTCCTTTCCCTACGGTCCTCTAGGAATTGTTAATACTATAAGTGTCTGCATTCGTTCAAAATAAATTTGATAAACACCGCAGGAAGATAGGAGATAAATTTGCTACAAGAGTTAAATGTATTGAAATCTGGTAAAATCATTTAAAATTGAAGAAGATATCATTTATTCATCGTTAGAGAAATGAACGTGATTATTCTTTCAAGAATTCACTGCCAGGAATTTTAAGCTGCTTAATACCCTGGCGGAGGCGGGGTACTTCATGTATTGTTGTGTTGTGGTTAAAGACACGTAAGCCCTTATGGGTCATTGAGTCGTCTCGCAGACAATGAGAGCTGAGGGGTATCAAAGCACTGACAGCACTGGAGGGTTGATTGTATCTGAGTGTAGGCTGGGAAAATGGTCCTGAACAGGGACTTTCACTTCTTTAATTTAAGCAAACAGTGCAGACCCTGATCAGACGCCGCATTCTGCGGCGTCTGATCTTGGTCTGTACAGTTTGCCAATGTCCGAAATGCCCTAGTCCAGGTTTTACAGATAATCCTTTATCAACAGCACTCTGACGTCACAGCGACAAGAATAGCGCGGCTATAAATAACCTTCACCTTGATTTCGTATAAACGCGCGGTTTGATTGCATTGGTCTATGAAAGTCACGTGGACGACCACCTTAAGGAAATTTGACTTTTGTATACTATGGCTCGATTATAAACAATCGACCCGATATGAGATGGTAGAGCAGAGAAAAGAGCAATATGGAGAAGACCGTGAGAAATGTGAATGACAGTGGAGAAACAGAAGAAATAAAACACAGAGTGCCTTTACCCCACCACAGCCACCGTTTAATACGGTGTCTGGTCAGGGTATGCACTTTTTGCCACTCATCCTGCAGTTTGTGAAGACCTAAACAGAACAGAACAGGTTCAGTTTTTTTGACAAGTATGGTAAGGAGTTAAGGTGTCCAAATACTAAGGGTACATACGGAGGGTAAACTCCGCGGAATCATTCATAAACTGAATAAAGCCCAAAGGGCTTATTGTTAAGTTTGTGAGTGATTCGTCGGCATTTACACATCAATAAAATCCATAAAATAATAATTCATTCCATATAATTCCAACTTAGTCATCTAAACATACAAATTTTGCCAAAAATGCCAATCTTTTGAGATGATGGAAGGAAAATAGATCCGACGGATTCCTGCTCTGGACTTTATTGAAGTGTAAAACTTTTCTTTCGAACAACCAAATTGCGTGAAATGTGTCTTTAAGATGAGGAGTTGGAATTATTATGGTACAGCGGATGATCCTTTTTGTGTAACGTGGCCCATATTTCTTATGATAGTCATTGTAGTTTTAGGTTTTTGGCCCTCTCAACAATATTTGTCATAGTGAGCATTCTGCCAGAGGGAGTGAGAAAAAAAAAAAAAAAAAAAAAAAAAAAAAATGGGACAGATTAGAAAAAGGTCACGCTCTGAACTTGCTTCAATTATATTCCTGCTGAAAAAAACAACAACAAAAAACAACAGTATAATGACAGAGCCAGTCTTCCATAAGTTTCGGCTAAGCTAGTCTGACCCTTTGTCATTGTCTTTTTAGATCTGCATTTGCGGTATATTAGGGATTTTCGGGCACTGGCTTTTAATCAGATAATATTTGTGGGAAAAAAATCTAAGGTTAGAAAAAAACGTGAAAAGTACACGAAAAGTCCTAAAATATAATTGATAGAAAAAGGAAACAGATCTGGTTAACAACAATAGACAATAATAGCATGTTATTTCCTTCCTACGCTTTTCTTCCTACATTTTATGAATTTCGCTGCCTCGCCGTGGCATGGGTCGATTCGTTCTTGATATACTGCGCATCACAAATGAGGCTTGACACGGGAAAATGTACCTTCTGGTGAGTATGCGGACAGCAAAGGCCCTGATCAGTCTGCGCATGCGCGCAGTCTGACCAGGGCCTTCGCTTTCCGCTTATAGAATCATTGAATACAGTAGAATGTGTTAACAGAGGTTAACGTTCCGAATGAGAATGTGTGCATGCGCAGAATGATCTAAATGCGGGTATTTCGCACATGCTCAAAGGCATATTTTCGTTTGACGCCGTCGAAGAACAGTGCCTGGAAGGACATAAATTAGTTCACACTCATCTTCAGTTTTACGCTTTTTGAACCGATTTTGATGGACAAGAGAACTAAAATGCAGAAAAGTTTCTTTGCATGGCTTGTTCTTAATTAAAAAGTCTTCAAACTTTGAAGTTCTGATTATCATTTTATTGTTTTTCGCCGACCATATCGTAAGTCAAGTTTCTGAATGCGTTTTGCGGATTTTTGTTTTGTCCCACAATGCCCCGTAAATCATCAGCGAAGGTAAAACCTTTGACTGGTCTTTTGTCTAAGGAATACACTGAACAAAAAAGTTAACACTCCTTGCAATTAATACCTGCACTATGGTAACCGTCAGTTCATGGCTGTTTTCAGAAATGGAAAGTGATCGAGAATGTTTTGCCCTGTATCCCTGTACCTCATGACAAGCGCCAACAGGAGCAGGGACACAAAGCAAACCGATCGCGGCTATCTTGCACTTCTGAACGCAGCCCGGTTTACATGATTAATTGGGCCGAACCATACGAAAACGTGTTTTCGGACAAAAGCGGACAGCGGTGGCCCAGATCAGCATGTGCATCCGTGCAGTCTGATCAGCAAATTCGTTGTCCGCAAACAGAATCATTGGATACTATAGAATGGAGAGCAAATTCACGTATGAAACTTTGCGCCTGTGAAGGATGACGTAAATCCGTACATTCTGCGCATGCTTGAAGACATTTTTTCACTTGACGCAGCCCAATTTCTCTTCGCGTGTCTTTTAAAGGTGGTAAACACTAAGGAAGACAAGGAAAATGAACAATGCTACAATTTAATTATAAGTGCGTCCAACGGGTTCCCGGAACCGACGAGCGGTTCGGCGTGCAAATACACGACTATAGACTACCGATGTGACCAGTGATGTGTTTGACCAAAAATGTGATGGTCCAACAAACGCTTGGGTGGTTCGGTGATTATCCTGAAAAACAATAAGCGTTCCGTGATTTGGCAGAGACTATTGACACGGCGACCGTGCCCATAAGAGCAACAAAACAGCCAAAAACGCCAAGCATTCCAATTGCAAAGGGTTGAATCACGAGACTTATCACGTCAGCCTACAAAATTTGCGATCGCGGCCATTTTGAATTTTGTCTCCACTTCGAATTTTATTTCTATCCATTCTCCGTCTATTTACAAGCTAAGCATGGTTCGTTTTGTGCATAAGGTACAGTTTGATGTAGATTTTTAGATAACACATAGACTTTACGCTCTTTTAAAAAACTTTGACACAGGTAAGCTAACGATAGTATATTGTTGTTGTACCTGTCATCGGCATACACTAGTTTTCGGTATTCGGAAGCATGGCCCCCGCCCATCGGGGCCCGCAAAATAGATGGGCTGCCTAAAGCCTCCATGGCAGAGCTGCTAGTAACTAAACAGAGCCCGAATTCATGTGATCGGGTCGGGTAAAAGTCCCACAAATTTGGAGGCAATATCTCTGAACTACTGAAATATTGCTGACTTGGACGTTATATCGCAATTCATGCAGTGGATTAGAAGTCAAGCGTGGTCTGAAATCAAATTCAGTTAGATCTGCCCAACCCACCTATGAAGCATGCGATGATTATTTGGACGCATGGATATAGGTAGCACCTATTAAATTCATATTAGAACACAACATAAGGTTCCCTCAGACAGCCCATTAAGCATTCTTTATAAATCTATTGCGGGCCGTTATCGGCCCGTCAGGGTAGCTGACGGGCCGATAACGGCTCGCTATAGATTTATAAAGAATGCTGGCTGGGAGCCTTGCAGCAACATCACTTTAACACACCATGATAAAATATGTCTTCGGAATATAGTCAAATATGTCTTAAGGGAAATTGATACAGTTGGTAGTTATTTCGCCAGATTGTACAAGGGAAACAACTTCTGTGACTTCCTGTTTCTGTCCTAAGCACAGGTCCTTTTTAAAAGGCAATCTACTCTAAATGGAAAGAGTTTGTTCCCGGGTTTTGACAAAGTTGCCTCACTTGAAAATGTATTAAGTACCCTATTAGGCTGTCTTTACACAGCTTTACATCAACGTCACCTCGACACACCATGAAAACAAACAGTAGTCAAATCCGTCTTAAAGGCCACCTTTACCTTATAAGAGAACAAAATTCATCTTTACAAATGACTGTTAAGCCAGCTGAAAACCATTTACATCATTTCTACCATTACTGTTGGTCTGTTGACAATTTGTTTAAGAGATGCAAATAGACTTCTTTGTCTGTTTGAGAATATTCATAAAGTAACTCCTTATACAGTTTTTAAAACAAGCCTAGCAAATAACAGAAATGTGAGGATTGTCTTGTTGTGTTTTTGTGTGTTGGTTAGGAGCAGTATCAGCCGACGGAGATGACAGGTACACAACTGCTTTCACCGAGGTCTTTTTTATGTAATCAAACTAAAAGGTGGTATAGAAAGTTCATGGATTGGTTCCCAATTTCCTAACCATAATTGTTGTGTTATACGGGAACCTTATATTGTGGTATACAAAGTTCCTTGATAGGTTCCCAATGTCCTAACCATTTTACCTCTCTCAGGGCTAATTCAGCAGACGAAAAACTGATTATACTTTTCTTATTTGTTTCAAGAAAAACAGGATTTGACATTTCATGTAAATTGTCTCCATTGGACCGGAGACACATGGTAGATTTTCCGGCACCATTTACAAAGACGACAACTTTTGTGACACTGCACAAAAATTCCTGTTCTGAAAAGGGGTCTGCTCTAAATGGAAAGAATTTGCTCTCGGTGGGATTAAATTATTCCCACTTTTACAGAGGGGAGGCAAAGCTATTTTAAAAGATTTACCCCCTGAAAGTGTATCAATTCTCAAAAATGGGACCTAAGCAGTCAGTGTAGACCCAGATCAAACGCTGCAGAACGTGGCGTCTTATCAGTGTCTGCACTGTTTGCAATAACCATAACAATATTCTGTAAAAGAAAAAAAAATAAACTAAACCAGACCCCCTTTAAACTGAAAATTGACCTTCGCAAAGAGTGAGGTATAAGAGTCCCAAAGAGACCATTGCGCATGTTGCTATGCTGAATAAATTAAGATGCCACGCCCACTTCTAATTTTCAGCCAATCAGATTACTTGGTCCAGGTTATTGATACAAATTCACATACTTTATGATCCAGATCAATTGATTTCTTCAAAAGCCAATATCTGGATCTACACTGTTTGCAAAGACAGGGCATACCTGGTTCAGCAGGATCAGGGTTAAGATAAAATTGAGACAGAACGTCAAAAAATGTACCTACTGACATGTGCGCCCAAGAAAGATTCAAATCAGCCTGCACATATCTTTATTGTCCGCATGAAGAAAGTTTGCATGCTTGGCTATCCAAAATGCGTTCAGTGAAGATTCTGATCAGACTGCGCGAATGCGCAGGCTGATCTGAATCTTCGCTGGGCGCATATGTCCGAAGGTACGTTTTCTTACGTTACGCTCAACTGTATTTGTGACGGGAGACGGTTTAATATCTTGTTGAGTTCAGCTGCAGCCTAAAAACTCTCGGAATTCCATGTTTACTCCTTGCTGTCTCAAAAGCCTTATTACAATTTCGTTTTCAACAGGTTAAGAAATTTAAACGTCGATGTAGACTTTTGGCTTTTCTATTAAAATGAACGCATTACCGCAAACTATTTCCCTAAGAAACTAAAAATTACTGAAATTATTCTACAGGCGCTATAATAGGGCAGTTTGCCAGGTCTGCGGAGTTCTTTTGTGTTACAGAATGATGCTTTTAAAGTACCGAAAAAAATGTGAACTCGGTATGTTGTCCAGCTGAAATAGCAATTTGGAGACAAAGGAATAAGTCCATTTCTCGCTAAATCTCGTTTCAAACAATTTTGCCGAGAAATAAACGTATAGTCTGTTGTAGGTAAAACATGATTTCACTTCTCAGTTCATTCCAATGAACCTTGAAATAGGTTGTAATATTACAATAACATATTCTTGATTTACAACAGGTGAAAATGATAAAACAGCTTTATTGTGAAGTACTCCTGCCCCACAGTCACTATTGTAACGCCATAGAACATATGCTTTGGATAAGAATAACACAAGCCCTTTCTTACATGTCATTCTGTTGCGCTTAACGATTATATACAAAAGCAAGTTCATGTTAATGACATATTCGGGTATAAATGCTATCGGTGTAACGAGGGTCCACTAAATTTAATATGTAAACAAGTAAAAGATTAAGACCAGACACAAGTAAGCCTCAAAGAATCGTGTCAGTCGTCGCATCTTATGGTATAAAGAGCTCTATGTTCAAACGGATAAAACTCTGTGCCACCTAGAAATGTCTTTGGGGAACATCTTACACGTGTGGAAACTGTTGTTTTCATAAATAATTATCACAGAAAAGGGTGAAAAGAGTATCTAGTAAGATCTTTAGACAAAACATTCTACTGCTGTGTATAAAGCATAACGATCCGAGAAATAGTTTCTATTGTTTCCGACAGAAACATCAGCAGAATTAATTGGATTAGATCGTCACGCGGAGGCAGATAGCGCGGAAGAATACAAAACCGTGTTATCAGATCTCGCGAGATTCTCATGCTAGATCACGCTCGGAATTTGTATATACCGATGAACGCATGTCCGATCTAATTTCGATAGTTGGCTTTGGTTCTTGTATTAACTTATCTCTCGAAGATCTTCATTGTATTTATTCTGAACAAAGAGCTAAATTCTGAAAGAAGGATGGTTGGGGTAGTACCATGTGGGTAGTACATGTGTATTAACCCTTAAAGCGCCAATCACAACTGTAGCAGACGACATTTTGAAATTTTCTTTTTTGTAATTTTTTTTTTCCAGAGAAACTAAGACTGCATTTCAATTGACACGTCTGTCTAAGCAGACGATTCACATACAACGTCAAGTCTTATTTTCTTTATTATTATTAATAATAAATAGAATGTCGTCTGCTACAATTTTGCTTGGCATTTTAAAGGTCAGTGCCTCTATAGATGCTGCAAGAAAATCAGGGTCGGCAGACATTTGAAGTTTGTCAAATTAAAAATGGGATTCGGCAAAAACGTGTATTCTTATTTTTACATTCTACATTCTACGATTTAATGTAAAAGTTTCTAATATCTTCAGGGAGATAACGCGTCAAACATATTTTTTTTTTTTTTTTTTTTTTTTTTTTTTTTTTTTTTTGGTTTCTTCGCTGTGCTTTTTTTTAAACAAAAAATAGTGAGTCTCACTCAAATATGGGAGACTTAACGTATAATGCGTGTACAAAGAAACTGTCCTTGTAGTCTGACACACAACGTGGAAACCTTATGGAATTGTATGGGCGTATGACGTTGATACGACGTATTGTTCCTATAACCTGTACCTACAGGGATAGTTAGGAGTCCAATTCTTTTTTCAACAGAAAAAAAAAGTCAGTGCGCTGTCTCTTCATGACATTCGCTGTTCCCCATAAACGAGTACTGACCAGACACAAATGACCCTCAAGGGTTGACATGTCATTAAACAACAACATAACCAACCAACTTCTTTTCAATGAATGGTGTTAGCATAATTTAACGCTTAGCAATGTGAGTATAATTTTCAACAGACGACATATTGAAATATTTTTCTTATTTTTTTTTTCCAGAAAACAGGACATTTCATGCAAATTGTCTCCAATGGAGACAATTTGCATCAAAAGTCAAAGCCTGTTTTCTGGAAAAAAAAGAGGACAAATACAAATACCATCATTTTGTCGTCTGCTGAATTATCCAAGAGAGTGGTGACGGTTATAAACTACAAAACTATCTAGAAATCACGATTTTTGTTGAGACTTTAGTTCTTTCTTTGGCCTTGTGGTTGCTCGCCGCGGGACATTTTTGTCCTTGTCTGTTGTCCTCTTATTCTGTTTAGTGGATCCTGTCTAGAATTGTGATCACCTTGTTGTGGAAGATGGAGCTGGCTGGTTTGTTTTTCTTTAGTTTGTGGCTTGTGTACTGTCTGTCTTGGTTTGTTTCTCTTCCTCTTAGTGCCATCGGTAGACTATGTTCTGTGGTTGTGTCTATTCATGGACGGCTTCTAAACTGTTTTTCATCGGTTGGTCGATTTATTTCCCCATCTTGGCCGAAGATCTCACTTGCATATGGGCCGCGTCAAGCGAAAAAGTTCCTTCGAGCATGCGCAAAATGCACAGGTTCAGATTCATCCCGCACATGCGCAAAGTATCATCTGTGCCTTTGCTCTCCATATTTACATTCTGTAGTATACAATGATTCTGTTGTTTGTGGTGAGTGAAGGCCCTGATCAGACTGCGCCGATGCGCAGGCTGATCTGGGCCTTCATTGTCCGCGTATGCCCGATGATAATTCGCATGGCGCGCCCCATATGTTGTGTATACTATAAATCTACGGGTAAAAGGCATTTTGAGTCAAGGAGGTGGGGGAAATATTCCAATATGGCCTAAAGAGAAGCATCAGATTAATGTATTTTCTATACACATAACCTTAATAGTGTTGACTGGGCTGTTAAACTCCAAAGCAACCAACCAACGAATGGCGTCCTATACCAGCGATTAAACGTAATTAGCGGCGTCTCACAAAGGTCATGCATTTCTTTCTAGTTTTCTAAGAAAACAAACACACAAACAAAACATTCATTAACCATACCCTCTGTGTATAGATAAGAACATAATAAGCAGATCACTTTTCCACCACTGATTGTATACTGAAATGAAAACGAAACGTACAACTTGAACAAATACACAATTTTCCAGATGCAGAATAGAGGCATTTCTAGAGGTTTGGGGGAACAAGGGGAGATGCCTATTTATTTTCAGGGGACAAGAAACATTGGCAAACATTTTAAGGGAATAAGGGAACAAAACTAATTTTGGGGAACATGGAATATGGAAAGTTTGAAAATCACTTTTAGGGAACAAGGGAACATGGCCGATTATTTCTGGGAACAAGGAAGCATTGAGCATTGACCCCTCCCATCCGTTCTATGGTGGCCCCAGAATAACAAATCATTAAAGGTTTATTTCATTATGTTAAAATCAACTTATCTTAGAGGAAAGCAAGGTTTTTATTGAGAAGAAAGGTGAAAATCGGTACCGACATCCACAGCCCCAAAGTAATCAGTCCATACGGCACGGCTAAACGGGTAATGTAATACACCGAGAATATGAACTTGCTCTATCTGAAAGTGAGATCAGGTGCCCATGGAAGGTAAGTGTCAGCATAGTAGCCGCACGACGCATAAAATAGCTATAGTCAAATTTCAATGGCTCGAAAATATTTAGAACCATGTTAGCTTGTTCAAGACATGAATAGTTCGAACTGAGGGTTTATCATAGCGCCAGGTCAAGAATAGTTGGGTAAATGTGCCATTCTCAGTTATTCTTATCAAGAAAAGTTGGGTAAATATGTTAATCCTTAGGTATTCTTGCCAAGAATAGTTGGATAAATATGGTATTCTTAAGTATCCTTACCAAGAATAGTTGGGTAAATATTGTATTCATAGGTATTCTTACCAAGAGAAGGGTTAATATAGTATTCTCAAGTATTCTTGCCAAGAATAGTTGGGTAAATATGTTAATCCTTAGGTATTCTTACCAAGAATAGTTAGGTAAATATGGTATTCTTAGGTATTAATACCAATAGAAGTTGGGTTAATAGTAAGGTATCTTACCAAGAATAGTTGGGTAAATATGGTATTCTTAGGTATTCTTACCAAGAATAGTTGGGTACATATGGTATACTTAGGTATCCCAGTCAAATTTTAATGGCTCGAAAATTTTTAGAACCATGTTAGCTTGTTCTAGATATGAATAGTTTGAACTGAGGGTTTATCATAGCACCAGGTCAAGAATAGTTGGGTAAATATGCTATTCTCAGTTATTCTTATCAAGAATAGTTGGGTAAATATGTTAATCCTTAGGTATTCTTGCCAAGAATAGTTGGATAAATATGGTATTCTTAGGTATCCTTACCAAGAATAGTTGGGTAAATGTGCTATTCTCAGTTATTCTTACCAAGAATAGTTGGGTAAATATGTTAATCCTTAGGTATTTTTACCAAGAGTAGTTAGGTAAATATGGTATTCTTAGGTATCCTTACCAAGAATAGTTGGGTAAATATGGTATTCTTTGGTATTCTTTCCAAGAATAGTTGGGTAAATATATGGTATTCTTAGATATTCTTACCAAGAATAGTTAGGTAAATATGGTATTCTTAGGTATTCTTAACAAAAATGGTTGGGTAAATATGGTATTCTCATTTATTCTTACCAATAATAGTTGCGTAAATATGGTATTCCTAGGTATTCTTGCCAAGAATAGTTGGGTAAATATGGTATTCTTTACCAAGAACTGTTATGTAAATATGGTATTCTTAGATATTCTTACCAAGAGAGGTTGGGTAAAAATGGTATTCTTAAGTATCCTTACCAAGAACAGTGGGTAAATATGGTATTCTTCGGTATTCTTACTAAGAATATATGGGTAAATATGGTATTCTTAGGTATTCTTGCCAAAAACAGTTGGGTTAATATGGTATTCCTAGGTATTCTTAACAAGAATATTTGGGTTAATATGGTATTCTTAGGTATTCTTGCAAAAAGAACATTTTGATAAATATGGTATTCTCAGCTAGTCTTACCAATAATAGTTGAGTAAATATAGTATTCTTAGGTATTCTTACCTCGAATAGTTGGGTAAATAGGCTATTCTCAGGTATTTTACCAAGAATACGTGGGAAAATAAGGTATTCTTAAGTATCCTTACCAAGATTAGTTGGGTAAATATGGTATTATTGGTATTCTTATCAAGAATAGTTGGGTAAATGGTATTTTTAGGTATTCTTACCAAGAGTAGTTTGGTAAATATGGTATACCTAGGTATTCTTACTAAGAACAGTTGGGTAAATATGGTATTCTCAGGTATTCTTACCAATATAGTTGGGCAAATATGGTATTCTTAGGTATTCCTGCCAAGAAAAGTTGGGTAAATATGCTATTCTCATGTATCTTACCAAGAATAGTTGGGTATATATGGTATTCTTAGGTAATCTTACTAAGAATTGTTGTATAAATGTGGTATTCTTTAATATTCTTACCAAGAACAGTTGGGTAAATATGGTATTCTTAGGTATTCTTACCAAGAGTAGTTGGGTGCAAATGGTATTCTTAAGTATCCTTACCAAGAATAGTTGGGTAAATATAGTATTCATAGGTATTATAACCAAGAATAGTTGGGTAATTATGGTATTATTAGGTATTCTTGCAAAGAATAGTTGGATAAATATGTTATTCTTAAGTATTCTTACCAAACATAGTTGGGTAAATATGGCATTATGGTAGTTTTTGGTATTCTTACCAAGAAATGTTGGGTAAATATGATATTCTTATGTATTCTTACCAAGAATAGTTGAGTAAATATGGTTTTCTTAGTTGGGTAAATATGGTTTTCTTAGGTATTCTTACCAAGAATAGTTTGGTAAATATGCTATTGTCAGGTATTCTTACCAAGAATAGTTGGGTACATATGGTATTCTTAGGTAATCTTACCAAGAATAGTTGGATAAATATGGTATTCTTAAGTATTCTTACCAAGAACAGTTTGGTAAATATGGTATTCTAAAGTATTCTTACCAAGAGTAATTGGGTAAAAAATGGTATTTCTTACGTATCCTTACCAAGAATAGTTGGGTAAATATGATATTCTTAGGTATTCTTACTATGAATAGTTGGGTAAATATGGTATTCTTAGGTATTCTTGCAAAGAATAGTTGGATAAATATGGTAATCTTAAGTATTCTTACCAAAAATACTTGGGTAAATATGGTATTCTTAGGATTTCTGACCAAGAATGGTTGGGTAAATATGGTAGTTTTATGTATTCTTACCAAGGGTAGTTGGGTAAATAAAGTATTGTAAGGTATTCTTACCAAGAATAGTTGGGTAAAGATGGTCTTCTTAGGTATTCTTACCAAGAATTGTTGGGTAAATGTGCTATTGTCAGGTATTCTTACCAATAATGGGTACATATGGTATTCTTAGGTATTCTTACCAAGAATAGTTGGGTACATATGGTATTCTCTGGTGTCTTACCAAGAATAGTTGGGTAAATATGGTATTCTTAGGTATTCTTGCAAAGAATAGTTGGATAAATATGGTAATCTTAAGTATTCTTACCAAAAATACTTGGGTAAATATGGTATTCTTAGGATTTCTGACCAAGAATGGTTGGGTAAATATGGTAGTTTTATGTATTCTTACCAAGGGTAGTTGGGTAAATAAAGTATTGTAAGGTATTCTTACCAAGAATAGTTGGGTAAAGATGGTCTTCTTAGGTATTCTTACCAAGAATTGTTGGGTAAATGTGCTATTGTCAGGTATTCTTACCAATAATGGGTACATATGGTATTCTTAGGTATTCTTACCAAGAATAGTTGGGTACATATGGTATTCTCTGGTGTCTTACCAAGAATAGTTGGGTAAATATGGTTTTCTTAGGTATTCTTACCAAGAATAGATGGGTACATATGGTATTCGTAGGTATTGTCGCAAAGAATAGCTGGGTAAATATGGTTTTCTTAGGTATTCTTACCAAGATTTGTTGGGTAAATATGCTATTGTCAGTTATTCTTACCAAGAATAGCTGGGTACATATGGTATTCTTATGTATTCTTACCAAGAATAGTTGGGTATATATGGTATTCATAGGTATTCTTGCAAAGAATAGTTGGGTACATATGGTATTCTTAGGTATTCTTGCTAAGAATAGTTGGGTACATATGGTATTCTTAGGTATTCTTGCAAGGAATAGTTGGGTACATATGGTATTCTTAGGTATTCTTGCAAAGAATAGTTTGGTAGATATGGTATTCTTAGGTATTCTTACCAAGATTTGTTGGGTACATATGGTATTCATAGGTATTCTTACAAAGACTAGTTGGGTACATATGGTATTCTTTAGTATTCTTGCAAAGAAAAGTTGGGTAAATATGCTATTGTCAGGTATTCTTACCAGAAAAGTTGGGTACATATGGTATTCTTAGGTATTCTTACCAAGAATAGTTGGGTACATATGGTATTCTTAGGTATTCTTGCAAAGAATAGTTGGGTAAATATGCCATTGTCAGGTATTCTTACCAAGAATAGTTGGGTACATATGGCATTCTTAGGTATTCTTGCAAAGAATAGTTGGGTACATATGGTATTCTTAGGTATTCTTGCAAAGAATAGTTGGGTAGATATGGTATTCTTAGGTATTCTTACCAAGATTTGTTGGGTACAAATGGTATTCATAGGTATTCTTACAAAGAATAGTTGGGTACATATGGTATTCTTTAGTATTCTTGCAAAGAAAAGTTGGGTAAATATGCTATTGTCAGATATTCTTACCAAGAAAAGTTGGGTACATATGGTATTCTTAGGTATTCTTACCAAGAATAGTTGGGTACATAAGGTATTCTTAGGTATTCTTGCAAAGAATAGTTGCCCAAGAACTGGTTTGAGAAGTATCTGCCTGATCCATGACAATGCATCTGTACACAAGATTAATATTGAACAGCAGTACAATTGCAGCACCCTCCATACTAGCCAAACCTGAGTCCTTGTGACTTTTTTTATCTTTCCTGTACTGAAAAAAGATGCTTGCTTTGATCCAGACGCACTCTTGGCAGTACTGTATATCAGCGTCTGCAGAGTATATCTCTGCAACTTTCAGGTCATAGATATTTTGGATGGTAAGTAAAATGCGTTTCTGTTCAGGGTAAATACAGTCGACTCTCGTTATCTCGAATTCCAAGGGACTCTTTGAAATACTTCGAGATATCCGTACCTCGACATATCACATTTGCAGAATTGAGGAAAAAATAATTCAAACAACCACATTTAACAAATATATGTGTAACTGGACTCTTGAAGTTAGAGATGTCTTAAAAATATTGTGGAAAAGAGGAAATTTCTCCTTTTTTTCACCTGTTATTAGATTTTCATGTTTAGGCAATGTCCAGATTTCCACTTCGAGATAAGCGGTTATTCCAGATAAGCGAGGTCGAGATAACGAGAGTCAACTGTATTCTGAAGGTTGCCGTTATATAAGACACTCCCCTGTAAATAAGATTTAGTATTATTTTTATAAGACCAGTCTAAAACATTGAAGAATTTCCCTCGTACTTCATCCCTGACGTTAATCATGAATTTTGAAGTATGATGTATGAAGTGTTGAGTGTGAAGTGTAGGGTCTTTGAACTATGACGTATGAATTGTGAACTGTGAAGTTTGTACTATGAACTATGAATTGTGAAGTGTTAAGTGTGAACCATGAATTAAGAAGCATGAACTACGAATTATGAACCATGAACTGTAAACTGTGGCGTTTGAAGTCACCATCGGTCTTTCGTAAGTTTATTTCGTCATTTGTTGTTCTTATTTCTCCTTCTTTTAATGCCTCGGGAAAGCTTTGCTATATATATATATATATATATATATATATATATATATATATATATATATATATATATATATATATATATATATATATATATATATATATATATATATATATATATTTCAAATTGGAGGACAAGTGTTGGAAGGAGTAAATACGGTGGTGGACGATCGATTTTAGAAAAAGTCTAAAACCGCTGGATGAATGGCAAACAGTGTAAACCCTGATCAGACTGGGTCTACACTGTCTGTCAGGTCCTGATTGTTGTATGTACGTCGTACTGTCGTAGGATAAATTCGTTTTGAGTTTTATTCATTTATCTATCTTTTCTTTCTTTTGCCATTATTGTTATTTTTGTTGATGTTTTGTGATGATCAAATCATAACTGACCACACTGTTCGACCAATAGTAGGTTTGCGTATTATCAGTACCCATAAAATAGGTCAAAGACAACATTGTCAGATTTAACCCAGTAAAGATGTAAGCATTTTGCACTTAGATTTCCCGTTTTAATTTTTGAAAATTACAGCGCCTCCCACAATGAAGTGGCTTTTGTTTTCACCCTTTAGCATTAAACATAATCCGTTCCTTTACTTCAAGCTGTTGAACTCATTCTCGCCTCCACACGCCGTAATGGAGTTGTTGATAGCCAAAACGTGCTTTAAGCTTATTTTGAATCGCCCAGAAGCATTCCGTACATCAATTTGTATCATTCAGGGAATGTTTAAAGATTTTTTAAGTTATTTGATCATTTTCAACGTTTTTCGATAATTGATTTACCGTCTGTTCGGTATTTCGTTACGCGCTTAAACCCTGCTATGTGGACGAGTTTTAATCTCTGTTATGTCGGCGCTCGCAGGTTCCGGATTGCTATAAATGTTTTGAAAGAGGTTTAACGGATAAACTGAGTTTAAATTGAACTCATAAATGATCCTACCAGACATTCTCATGGAAGATTCTTCGGATAGTATCTCAAAATCAAAACTTCTATACAGCATATGTTTTTCCAGTTCAGCGCATGCGTAGTGGCTGGTGAAAATTGAAAATCCATCTGAACCAAAATAAAACGTTTGCGATATAAGAAACGGTTTGTAAATTTCCACATGAACTTAGAACAAGAAAAGCGAAAACAAGAGAATGACGGGAATTCAACAAATGACTAGCGTAAAGTGCACTAGTGACTATCATTTTACACGTCAGTGAGCTTTTGTCTTGCTAATATATTGGAGCGCCCACTCTACCATCTACATCTGTTTATTGCATGTAATCCATTAGGTAAACTGACCGCGCTCGACATGACCCCATTGGGTTGACTGGGCCGTAAAACCTCAACACAAACAAAGCATGTAACCCAAGAACATAAACTTTTAAATCAAAGTACTGACAGCACTGGTGGGTCGATTGTCTTTGAGTGTAGGCTGATCAAAATTTTCACTGTGTGCATTTTGGATAGACAAGGATGCAATGTTTCTTCATGCGGACAATGAAGATGCTGATCAGACTGCGTGGATGAGCAGGCTGATTTGAAACTTCGTTGGGCGCACATGACAGAAAGTACGTTTTCTGACGTTGCGGCTCAAATATATAATATATACACTAACAATACTGATGATATTGTTCTGATTTCCGGTTACACTTCCGACAACGTTGTTTGTGCTCACAAAGTCACTAAATGTTCCGACCTTAATATACTTTTCTGTCCCTGGGGTACTAGATAACCGAATTGTTCATTCTCAATACCATACCAAACTCTTATTTTGAACTGTCTTTCTTACAAATATGTTTTATACAGGTTACTCCGTTGGAAGTTGATTGATTGATTGATTGATTGATTGAGGTTTTACGACCCTGTCAACCCATTAGGGTCGCTGTCAGTTTACCTAACCACACCTTTCCTGGGCAGGTTTAGTCCTCTAAGCGGTTAACCAGCACATTCTTTCGCCAGAAACTGACAAAAATCGAGAGATACTATACTAGGTCAAATACAATCTGTAAAGAGAACTTTTTGAAACAAAGAACACATAAAGGTAGGAAAATCTGAACCTCAGTTTTACTGAGACTCTTCATATGACAGCGTTGTCTTTGTTTGGGCCCAGTGTAGTTCTACTAGTGGATTCCCAACCCGACTCAGCCAGAATGGCACCATCCTCCTTAAATGTTTTTAAAAGGACTGTGAAAGACCATCTCAGTTGATAAAAATATGTTAATCTTATGTTGCAATCATATGTTATATTTTATGAGCTCCTGAGTTTTGCATTTTTATCAACAATTTAGCATACATTTTTTCCGCATATGTGACAGAGAAAGAGATGTTCTGTTATGACCCATAAGCATACAAACAAGTCTTTCAAATCCATGTCAAATGTATATATGTATATATGTTGTGATATGTTGTATTTTATGAGGGCCGCATGGTAGACTGGCATTTTAGCTAAATGTGCAACTCCCTTGAAATATTGTATAAATAAAAATAAACCACATAATTGTAGTTTGTAGGTCTGCATACATGCCACTAGCACCGGTTCCAACGGGATTCGATTTTGCCAAGATGCCAGAATAGGTTCCATGACCCAAAGAATATGAATAAAATAATTGTACCATGATAAAGTATGAGAAGACTTCTTACGTCCATAACTCGGCACTTTTTTATAAATTTAGGAAATTTGTCCGGATATCCAATGTTTAGAACAATTAAAACATCAAGGATAGGATAAAACATAGATATTATGCCACAGACTGCATGCTTAGATTTTAACCCAGTCATGGTTAATAGCTATGCTTTCCTCTTTAACTGCATGGAGGTGGGTTGGTTATCGGTTAGACTGCATGACTGTTCCAACCTAAACCTTTCATTATAGGTTTGATGGCTGATGAGTTGTCTTTGTTTGGACCCACCGTAATTCTACCAGTGATTTCTTTAGCTCTAGAGGTCAGTGCCAGATGTTGCAACATGCCCTCATACTTGTTTCAGCATACTGATTAAATTTGATGTACATGTTTTACTTCATTGTAGTCTAGCGACACCTAAAAGGGTAATTGGCAAACAGTGCAGACCCAGATCAGACGCCGCAGAAGGCGGCGTCTGATCAGGGTTACCACTGTTTGCAAATGCTTTAGCCATTTTTTTTGTAGGAATATCTAAATCTCAAAGCCGGCTGTACCTAAAATTGAAATTGGACTATTCCAACATATAGTATGGGACAATGTATAGTCTACAATGGGTTAACTGAATGCGTTAGGGAATCTCAATGGGAGCCAAACTTTATTGTTGTTGTTTACCTATGAACCTGGGCTGAACATTTGGTATAAATAATATCGACTTAACGGCCCCAAATCACACACGTATACTACTGGCTGTTCTGAGGCATAAGCTCTAGTAAGACTTTGTGCCTCCTTTCCCCACGCCCCGCCCTCCATGTATTATAAGTACTAAAAGGAATGAACCTTGAGCGCAATGAATATACAGTAAAAACTGAAAAAAGCTGAATAGTAATTTTTTCTTGTCAAGTCTTGTTTCAATTCTAGCTTTATTGATATCTGCTGTTGCGCTGTCACTTTGCTTACTGTTAAGTTGCCATGCATCAAGTCTTCTTGTTCTGATGCCAGCTGTATGGTCACCTTCAGTTGCTGCGCACTCTGCTTTCTGGTAATTACTGTTTGTGCTTTGTTTTGTTTGTTTTGTGGACAACATTTGAACCTGTGATGAAGACTTGGTACAAGTAATCAATTTAATTCCCAGGTAGGTTTTACTACTTATTACAATCGAGCCATAGTATACAAACGCCAAAATTTCCTTAAGGTAGTTGTCCACGTAATTGTCATTGACCAATGTAATCAAACCGCGTATTAGACGAACAGGTACAGGTAGATTTAACGCTGCCAGGCATTAGAGCCACATACAGGCAGCGCGAAAACAATATGGTTTAGTTTTGCCTGGACCCTGGCTTGAAACGGCATCTGCGCATAATTCATGTGCAGAAAAACCTCGAACCGGATGCTAGGGTCTGGCCTGTAAGTTTCAAACATATTTTTATTAAAACCTTCAAAGTATTCCCCCTTTACTGAAACACATTTTTGTAACCTTTTTACTAGTCGCGAAAAGCAGATAAATAGTCTTCTTTTGGTATGTGTTGGAGACACCGATAAATAGCGCTGCCAAGAGAACTTCTAGACGTATACTTATTTCCAGAAAGCATTTTCTTAAGCCTTGGAAATAAAAAGGAGTCACAGGGACTCAGGTCAGGTGAATAAGGTGGATGGTTTAAAACTTTCACCTTTTCAGAAGCTAAAAAAGACTTAACAACTTCACACTTATGAGAGGAGGCGTTGTCATGTAAAAGGTGGACTCCTGACCATCCTTTGCTTGGTCCATGTTCCAATATAACAAGTAAATTGGTCAGTGTATATGACTGCATCTATTTAAATTTGAAATAACTCGGTCAGTTGGAAAGCAATTTGCACGAAATAAACGGGCATCGTTAGCTATTCAACACGCCATTCAAGTGCAGTGAAGCATTTTAAAATATACCTGGGATAAAACTTAGGAAGTCTATTAGTGACAGAACTTTTTGCACGACCCTCGTACCTACCAAAACCTACTGAAACGTAATAAAACGTAGAATAAAACGTAGCAAAACGTAGAAAGACGTAAGAAACCATAGATAATGCGTAGTAATACGTAAAGGACCTTCGGGTATATTGCTTATTACGTTTTTGTACATATTGAATACGTTTCGTCTACGCTTTATTACATTTTACTACGTTTTGCTAGATATAAGCGCTGGTTCTTGTATTGTTTGTTCTTTGCGGGGCTTCATACTGCTCGCCTGTGGGGCTTTTTAGTGTTTTCCCTGTTTAATGTCTTGTCGTTGTTTGGTTGGTTCTGCCTGGCATTTTTATCTTCTCGTTGGGGAAGAGAGAGCTGTTTGCTTTGCTTTCCGTGGTTTTGTTACGTGTCTACTGTCCACCATAGTTGGTTTACTCGTTCTCAGTGTTATTGGTTTGTTCATGTTGAGGTTTTTCGGCCCTCTCAACCCAATGAGGTCATGTCGAGCGCGGTCAGTTTACCTAACCACACTTTTACTTGGCAGGCTCCCAGCGGGCACTTGACGTTTATACAACGTCGTCTCAACGTCAATGTAACGTCATGACATTGCATCGACGTTGAGGCGACGTTGTATAGACGTCATGTGTCTGCTAGAGCGGTTAGCCAGTATTATGCACATAGTGTTAATGATAGGCTATGTTCTGTGATTATGTGGTTGCGATGCTTCCTGGACATCTTTCTAGTTTAGAAAGGAAGATAAGCATTTGTGAATATTTGATACAGGAGAATATCATGGGCACAGTTTCAAAGCGTTTGAAAGGCCAAAAATAGCTAAATCCACATGATGGTAGACTGGCTCCAGTATCCAGTGACTAAATATGTAGTCTTATATTCTTGTTTGATTACCCACTAAAGTGATGATGACGATGATGATGATTATGTTTTAACGGCGCGTCAACCCATGAAGGTGATTTGCGTCAAAGTGATACATTAATTTTAGTGTTACATTTAAGACGTTGAAAACTTACCTCCAGACATGCACCCTCACCACCACCCCCCCCCCCCCCCCAACAAAGACTCAAATCAACCTGCGCCCTCGCACAGTCTGATCAAATCTCCGTTCTCCACATGAAGAAATTTTGCATCTGAAACTGTCCGAAAATGCGTCCAGTGTTCTGATAAGACTGTGCGAATGCAAGGCCGTCGTCGAAGGGGCCTTTTGGAATCTTTTGTGTCCTTTTTTTTTTTTTTTTTTTTTTATTGCTCTGCTTTCGTTTTACGGCGCGATCAAAGAAACCGAAATTTACTGATGCAATTATCGGTAATGCGTACTTACTGTCCAATACGCCTGCCCGAGGTGTTAAAACAGATCCGATCGCACATCGTACCAAACAATACAATCATTAAACAAACACCTATTTGATTGAAATAATCATCGTTAAAACATTAAAATAAGGAATGTGGAAAAAACGTACCTTCGGACATGTGGGCCCAGTGAAGAGGCAGATCAGCCTGCGCATTTAATGCGCAGGCTGATCTGCCTCTTCACCGGGCGCGCACGTCCGAGAGCACGTTTTCTGACGCCAGGGCTTATTTTGATATGTTTCTTAATCGCATCGTATAGGATATAACTTGAATGTTATGTGACAAACTGCATGCTTAGTTTTTAACCCAATCATGTTTGACAGTTATGATTTCCTTTTTAATTCTACGATGATGGATCTGGTCTCAGACTCAGACTTTGTTTGTTGCCATTGCCTACTTACCCACCCATTTCCTCTATATGAAATTGTTCTGCGATTCTGTGTTATATATTTCATTCCTCTTGCAAAACTGATAACTCTTAGTATATGACGTCAACTGCAACTCTATTAATGGAAGCTGACAACTTCACATTAAAAAGTTATGATGGCTCTGTAGTCATGGTGCTTACGAAATGTATATAGTATATAGACGGGCGGAGAGCCTAAGACATCTTCTTGTTAGAATATCTCAGTTTTGATTCGGACGAGCTGACACGTTGAAAATCATGAATCATTCTGGAAACGCCATATACATAGCCAGTAAAAGAAATTAGCATATATCCTGTTGAATGCCTAACTTACGAGACATTTTAAGATATTATTCTTGTCTTCCCTCTGAAAAAGACATGTATTTACGTAAAATCGACCCTACTGAAAGTCCGGGAAAGGGCAAACGGGGTCCTATTTTCAGCGTAGCTCTTGGACGGAATACAAAATCTAGAAATGAGTTTGGAAATACTATCATGGTCTTTCTGGGGCGGTTTATGCTTTTAAAATGGTTATGAATTTCGTCTCGAAAGTTGCCTAGGTCCAGGACCGCTGACATTTTTATAGCGACTGTACCCTTCTTACCTGCCCCTACCCTCCACCCAACGGATAGAAGCTCTGCTTTTTAGGGCGTGTGCAAAGAATCATCTGGCATTTGTCGCAAGCTAATTATAGTCAGCATCATTGTAAAGTAAGCATTGAAGAACGGAATTGTTTCTATTTTCGATTTTCATATTATTTTACTTAAGACTGGGGCTTAATATTTAATACTCAATTTGTGATTTCAAACTCGCCCTTTTCCTCGCTGTTGAGGTTAATTTGCTGATTCAAGAGTAATTTCACTTCCTGACAGGTAAACACATGTGCTTTTATACATCAAATTTGAATTTTTAGAGCGTTTGATTTCCCTGAACAAATGTTGGGAGATTTACTGTGTTCAAGCACAGATCGAATAAAACAGTTTTATCACAAAGACAAATGAGGGAATAAAGCTGAATAGTCATTAATTCTTGACCGAAAGTAAATGGCCGAGTTCTTTCGCAGAATCAACCTTTAGCGCGCTTAGAGCGAATTTAGCAGACGACAAATGAGCGAAAGTTTCGTACTTTTTTCCTCTGAAACTACGGCTTGACATTTTATTCAAATCGTCTGGACGATTCGTATAAAATGGCAAGTCATAGTTTCGGAGAAAAAAAAACAAAAAAAAAAAAACAATAACAAATGTTTTGAAATATCGTCTACTTTTATTTAAATTAAGCGCGCCAAACGTTAAGAGGTTCTAATGTTCATTTCGCTTGTTAACACGGTCTATATAATCTTGCAGGAAAGAAATTCTGCTTATGAAGTTTTTTATGAAAGGATTTTTAGAAGTGGAATCTTGAGGTTAATGTAGGTTAAGTAATTTTTGAAGATTACTTACATTTCAAACAAAATTAATGATTTATTTACCAGTTGAACATGGGTAAGTAGAGCATAAATTTTCAGAGTAAGAGTTGATATGGTGCCTGTTCTGTTTAATGCTTAGCACTCTGTGTGAAAACTTCAGCAGACGCATATTGAATTACTTTTCTTATTTTTCACAGGAAACAGGATTTGACATTTCATGCAAATTGTCTTCAATGGAGACATTTTGCATGGCATATCAAATCTTGTTTTCTGGGAAAAATTAGAAACATATCATCAATTTGTCGTCTGCTGAATTAGCCCAAAGAGTGTTAAAAGTTAAACGATTTCGCCAAAGCGAACGATGTCAGAAAGTGCGGCGATACGGATATGTCTGCTTCCAAAACACACAACAACAAAAATATGTCAATTTCACAACCAGGTAACATCGATATGACAGAAATTGGACAGGCTGTTGACAAATCAACCCATTTAAGCCGACAGGACTCGACTTCTACCGTAACTCTTGGGACTGGTCTATTTCTAATAGAAGGGGTGTCTGGTTAGTTTTTGTTATTGCCATGTATAGAAAGTTCTTTATCTAATGCAAACACTGCAGATCCTGATCGGACACCGCGGTCTTGCTCCAGCAGGACCATGATGTTCCACTGCCTTGCACTAGCAGGACCTTGGGGTTCCACAGCCGTACTCAAGCAGAACCATGAGGTTTCCACAGTCGTGCTTAAGCAGGACCATGAGATTTCGTTTCGCTCCAGGAATACCCTGAGGTTCAACTGTCGTGCTCTAGCTGGACCATAGGGTTCCACTGTCGTGTTCCAGCAGCACTGTGGCTTTTTACAGTCTTACTCCAGCAGGACCATGGGGTTCCACAGTCGTACTCAAGCTGGACTATGGGGTACCAGATTTTGCTCCCCCAGCAGGATCGTCATCGTTCAACTGTCTCCAACTCCAGAAGGACCATGGGTTCCACAGTTGAACACAAGCAGAACTATGGAGTTCCACAACTGTATCCCGCAGGACCATGGTGTTCAATTGTCGTACTCAAGCAAGAGCATGGGGTTTCACAGTCGTACTCCAGCAAGACCATGGTGTTCCATTGTCGTACTCAAGAAGGACCATAGGGTTCCATTGTCTTGCACACACAGGACCATGAGGTTCCGTAATTTGTCTTGCGCACACAGGGCATGAGGTTTTTATAACAACAGGACCCTGGTGTTTTGTTGTCTTTCCCTTATTCTTAATAGCTTCATCATTTCTTAACAAATTGATATAACATAGACCAGTGGAACCTTGTGCTTTTCGACATCCTTCAGAAAGACATTGTTTGCTTGGTGTTTTATTCTAAATGGAAATACTGATTTGTAATTGGTAATACCTTATTAGGAACCATTTGTCTTTTTCTGTGCTTTGCTTCCAAATATTTACTGTAAAATTAAATTTACGATCAAAAATGGGCCTGGCCTATGCAGTGCAGTAAACTGGATTTTTGAAAATGTTTTATTAGAACATATTTTTTGTTTTTCTTTACTGATTTTTATATTGCGAAAATTTCAAACATTTTGATCTAGTGGAACTTGTTGAAAAATAAAGACATCCAAACTAGCTACCCGCTCTTTCTACATAGTTCGCAGCCATTTTCACTATGGACAAAAATGAAAATTTTCAATATTTTTAAAACCGCTGAACAGAATAAACTTTTGGTGCATAGGTAGTTACGATAAAAAGTTTTGCATCGAATCTTGATGCAAGTTTTCAAATTTACTTCTTCTGAGTAAAGCACCATGCAAAATGACTTCCTGAAAGCTGTCGACAGCAGAATCATTATTATTAGTACTTCACTACAATATCCTTGATCTTGCCGACAATTTTATACATTTTGTGTTCAATACTCCCCCATGACAAAAATGCAGACAGCTTGTTGCCAGATCAAGGTAATTTTAGTAAATTACTAATAAAGAGCTATTCATTGTGGTCTATGTTTTATGAGAATTCATGTCTTAATAATGGGATTATTAAGAAACAAGAAACCGTACTCCTTATACGCCACGTGATCTCGCACCCTGAAAACGGGTCTTTCCGTTTTATATTTCAAGGAGTGCATGTTCGTGTCATTAAGCAAACTTTCATTAACATTACATTATATGGGCGCGCTTCTCCCTTATTCACTCTTTCAGCCCGGTAGACCAAACCAGATACCTTTGCAAACAGCGGAGATCCAGATGAGACCAGGATCTACGCTATTTGTTATTCTATTTTTGATTTTTGACTGTCACCCCTTTTTGCATCAGTGAACATATCCAAATTCAAGGATGGCAGAGTCCGCACCTGAAACCCAGGGATGAAGGGCTTAACATTACATGATATGTTCGCCACAAATGACGACGAGTCTTAAAACATTTGCAAACGGCGACTACCTAGGTTTGTCTGCACATCCGTACAGTACCATTAGCCAATCAGTATCTTGTGTAAGCGAAATGTGCCGACTTTGAAAAACTCGAATTTTATGCTGACTTTGTTTATAAATTCAAAAGGATGATCGGTAATACTGATTTCGGAACTACAATGTATACTAAAAACATTATTACTCATTGCAAAAAGATAACAGCAATGCAGTGCGGCTAATTGCTTGGGTGGCTGTTAAGAAAAATTTGCTTCCTATTAATTGGACGGCGATGAGTCGGGCCTTAGACCGAATGACGGTGCCTTCCTCAATATGTTTCAGAAGGTTGGCACCCGACTACCGCTGTTTTTGGTCGGGCCCTCCGTGGTCCTGCTTGTGGCTTTCTTTTGCTCTGGTTTCAGTTCGCCCTAGACTGGCTCCAGTCTCTAGTGACTAAATATTTATTCTTATAATTCTGTTTGATAATCCACTGAAATAAAACCAAAATAATACCATGACTAAAAAGGATGGTCACTCTAGTAACCAGTCTTTATAGTCATGATATTATTTTGGTTTTATGTTAGTGGATTAACAAACAGGATTATAAGAATAAATATTTAGTCACTGGAGACTGGAGCCAGTCTACAGATCAACAGTTTAACTTTGCTTCAGCAAAGTGATTGGGATTTACTGTGATATTTCACTGATAAAATAGAGAGCACCTACGCAAACATATTTTATAATCTAGATTTGCATTAGAACCGCCTTTTATCCCTGAATGTCCATCTTTGAATTTGGACATATCCAATGACGCAAATAGGGCTTTCGAAAACGGAATGGCAAACAGTGTAGATCCAGATGAGACGGCTCGTGAGAAGCCGTCTCATCTGGATCTACAGTTTGCACAGGTATCTGGTTTGATCTGCAACTCTGAAAGAGTTCAGGGCGAGTTTTCCTGTAGCTTTTTTTTTCTACTGACCTTTCCAAGACGGCTCCTCTGTTACAGTTATTCTTTGTTCTTATGCCGCTTATTGTAGATGTGTTGTTTCGTCTTGTCATTGTATGTCCCTCATCCGGAACCAGTCTACTAAAGATGTCACACTAGTTTGGTACCCTGGTGAAAAATAGTCCTATATATAAAATACAACTTACGGAGTGGATGATGTACACAGTGTAAGGTAAAAAACTGCACTGGTCTTTCAGGCAACAGGAGGTTCTTGGAGCAAAAGAATTCCAGACAGTAAAAGATTCTGTAGGAAACTATTTGGCTTGGTGGAGCACTACAAAGGGTCGGTCGGTCATTCCAGTTTGTGATCCTGAATAAGAAGAGGGTGTTGGATTTCACGAGGGAGGAAATGCCGTAAGATTTAGATGTGGTGAGGAGGACTCGAGCATCCCAGGATCTGCTTCTGACTCAGTTGGCCATCACATCGCGTCAAAACCAGGATCTGATTTGGGACCAGGAAAATATAGCAGGTGAGAGACGTTTTAACTCTTAGCATGTGAGATATGGAGAAATTAAAAGGGGTTTGTTACTACCTCTCCTTGTCTCGGTGCCTCGGGAACACTGTGCTTCGTGATAGTGGCCTCTCTGGATAACTTCATTTATATTTTCCTTTGGAGCGATGCTGTTTACATGAGTCCCAGAAGTGCTACCTGGTCAGCTTGGGAACCGATGCTTGGACAAAAACTAAGAGAGCAGCAGGTTTTATTTTTCAAACACGGCAGTGCGCAGCGATGTCATCGTGTAGAGTAGGAAAGGGTCAGCTTACAAACATTTAATGAAAACACTATTTTAACAGAGGTCTTGTTGAGGAGGAGTATTTGGGGATGCTTCTGAGATATTTTGTTTTTTTTTTTATTTCTTCATAAAAAAAAAACATACGTTGTGGGTACTCATTAGAATGAGTACCCACAACATGTTTTATGGAGAACAGGAGAAAAGTATCCCAGAATTATCATCTCATCAAATACTCTTCTTTAACAAGTCCTCTGGTTTAGGATTAGCAAATTCAGTCTGAAGCCTACTATGGTACAGGTACAGACTTGATAGCTGTCTCTATAAAATCTCCAAATCAATAAACGAAATGGTATATTATATGGCATGTAATGATCTTCCGCTTCTTCGAAGTGACTGACACAGTTCTTGTAAGAGATTATGGGTTAAGAGCTTAATAGTAACCCACAATGATTGTCTACGTTTATATTCAAAGCAACTACCCAAAAATTACAATTCTGCTAATCTATTTTGACCAATTCTGGCTTCAACGCATGCAAAAACACACTTCAGAAACAAACAAACATATGTATGTGGTCAAAAGCATTTTGTTGATTTGTAAATACATTTAATCGGAGGCTTATAATTCTGATTTATTGAGCAAGCATTTGCACATGTCCTACTGGTCAGTTTGATACTGACGCTTGAACGAAGGAGTGTGAAACCCGAAACAAGTATTAATACTGGTACCTCTTTTACCGTATTATTTAAAATGTCACGGACTGCTAAAATTTAATGAGCACCGGTTCGGGCCATACGACTATCGTTCTATAATGTAATGGTTCCAAAATGTTTCCCCCATATTCCCAAATATTCAAAACAATTAAGTTTTCTTTTGACCGTTCCAAGGCGGTTCCCCTGTAGCAGTTCGTCTTTGTTTGTGCGCCGGTGGTTTCATATATGGTGTTTGTTTTATCATTGTTTGTTCTTCATCTTTTCCTTTAGACTGGCTCCAGTCTCCAATGACTAACTGTTGTTGTTTTTTTCTTCTTAAAATCTGTTTAATAATCCACTAAAACCAAACCAAAATAATATCATGACTATAAAGGCTGGTCTAGTGACCAGCTTTTATAATCATGATATTTTTTTTTGGTTTTGGTTTTATTTTAGTGGATTATCAAACAAGATTATGAGAAAAATATTTAGTCACTGGAGACTGGAGCCAGTCTAGTTTTCCTTCGGTGTCTCGGGGAGGCTGTGCTTGTGATATTGACATTTCCTGCGTATCTTCACTAAGAAGGGTCGTATACGTTATTTGTAGTCTTAGTTTTGTTTTTTAAGGGGTGCATTTTTACATTTATATCTGTGAAATTGGCACCATATAAAAGGTAATAAAACACATTACTTTATAAAAAGTAGAAATGTGTCCAAAGGACACGGATGCCCCCGCCTGAAAAACTTAAACGCAAATTGCTAACGCTGGACGCGGACGAAGACGAACGGACGTACGGACAGGGGTAACACTATATGCCCCGAATGGCGGGGGCATAAACATGTTTGGATAATTTAATTAAAGAGAGACTCCCGATACAACGCTATGTTCTTAACAACCACTAGTATAATCTAACCTGGTGGATCTCACAGGGTTGAGGTGAAAGAAATATCGGATTTCGTTTCTACGAAGAGAATGGTTGGAGATGCAAGTTCTTCACCTTTATGTGTGGGCATACAGTGTATACCCTGATCAGACGCCGCGTTCAGCGGCACCTGATCTGGGTCTACACTGTTTGCTCAGGCCTGTCTGTCCGAATACTGAGGGTAAATACAATGCATACATTTCCAATTGTTTCATTTTCATTAATATGTTCAAAAAACAAAAACAAACATAGCAACAAAGTAAAACAGATGTATGTAATAATTATGGTAAGTAATATTTCTTAACCACTTATAAAGCTATTTTATATACAAAGATCCTATTTACTTGAAAAAGAAGTGGTATGTCCGTTTAACAGTGTAGATGGTCGGATTTAACAAAGTCTAGTCTTTAATTTGCGTTCTAAAAAAACCTTTAAAGATGGTAAATGCTAAGTAAATGATTTTTTAATTGTAAGTAATTATTGACCCTCAACTTTAGAAAAAGTCCCTTCGGATATGTGCGCGCAGTGAATATTCAGATCAGCCTGCGCGTTCGCGCTGGCTGATCTGAATCTTCACTGAGCGCATTTTGAAAAGCCAAGGACGCAAAGTTTCTTCACGCGGACAACGAAGACTGATCAGACTGCGTGAAAGCGCAGGATGATTTGAGTCTTCGCTGGCTGCACATCTCCGAAGGTAATATTTCTGACGTTGGGGCTCTATTGTTGTTTACACCCACGTGAAGCGATTTTGTATAACATATTGAATTACTGTTGTATGAAAGGTGCATCATTTCAAATTGAAATTTTGACATGGATTCAATCAAACATTTGGCCCTAAGATGGCACAAAGCATGTGCAATGTATTTTATCTGAATACACGTTATAAATCAATCTTATGAATATTTAATTGATATTTGACCTTTAGTATATCTATGTACAAAGTACCGTATAAGAGGTTACTTTTGCAGCCGGTTCTAGCCTGTTTAGTTAATCTCCCTGTACGTATTCTTCAAAGTTTCAACCTTCTCAACAGGACTTGTTAAGGAAGAGTATTTGGTGATAATATTGGATATTTTTCTTATTTCTCCATAAAATCATATGTTGTGGGTACTCATGAGAAGCGCATCGACGAGGCGTTTCTAATAAGTACAACAATATTTTTTATTGTGAATTTGAGAAAATTATCCCAGAATTACCGCCAAATACTCCTTCCTTCACAAGTCTTCTGCTTCTTGTTTGTATTTAGACACACTATTACTCATCGTAGTGATAGCTCTAGCTTCAGGTGCTAAAGGCCCCGGGTTCGAGCAATGCTCGGGGTGAGAAATTTTCTGGCTGCAAACATACTCCATTAGCATCATTGACATGGATGAACTAAACACAGTGCACTACGCTTCTGATCAGGATGTTAACTGAGGGACGCTCGACAGGGAGAGACATCCGCTATGCACCTTTAAGATTACACTAAAGCGTTTCTTTGTGGTTCATCTTGCATAATCGGCTTGATGACGCGTTCTGCGGGGTCTGATCTGGGTCTGCACTGTTTGCCAATGTCCCAGTCCAGGTATTTTACACGGCACTCTGACGTCACAGCGACAAGAATAGCGAGTCTATAAATAAACGTTACCTGAATTTCGTACAAATGCGCGGTTTGATTTCATTTGTCAATGGTAGCCACGTGGACAACAACCTTGTAAGTATACTTAGGCTCGATTGGAAACAATCGACCAAAACAGCTGAAAACCGTTCTGTATCATTAGAAAATAGAGAGGAAGGCAATGGTCAGAAATCGATACAATTACCTAACCCCTTTCGTCCAAGACACCAAAGGGAAAGAAGGAGGCACTTAAAGCAACAGCACCACAATCAAAACATTACAAGGAGAAAGCCAAAAGAACAGTTTCTTTCCCCAAAAATTCGCCGAACGGCTATCAAAGATAAAAAAAAAAATCACCAGGACATACATGCAAAGACATACAATGACAGAAACAGTAAACCACAGCAGAAGCACCGCCTTGGAATGTTCATTAAAATTACTGGGGGTCTTAAATCAACTTCAGTTGGCCACAACCCTCGCCCTTAGTTCTGCCGTGGTATACATTCGTTCAGTCCGCGTGAAGGGTTTCAAACTTATCAGTGCAACATCTCCGAGAACTTAAAATCAAACGAATACAGAGATAAAACAACAATGAAGACTCGACAGCAAGAAATAACTGAAATGCTTAAGGAAAAGAAAACCAATAGTAGGACTCCGGTGGGCCCGACCAGAGCCAGAGAAACCTGCTGCCAGATCATTCATGGGTGTACCTTTGTCAATTTTCATTGCTTATAAATGGTCTGATCTTTTCAAAACTGTCGTAAAATTAACATTTTCATCCCTGAGTTTCTGAAATGGACCCTACCTTTTTTGAATCCGATCAGAACCATTGTTCCGAATAGGGATTTAAGTAAAACATCAACAAACAGAATGGCGAACAGTGTAGATCCTGATGAGACGGCTCATCAGGACCTACACTATTTGAAAAAAAAAAGCAAACATTGTTTTGGTCTGCAGGGCTGAAAGTGGTTACATCCTAACAAGAAGATTAACCGCAGATTTTGCCTCAAAGAGAAGATACAAATGTCTGTCCAAACCAGCTGCATCAGAATTAAGGATGGCGTTTCTCGAGAGTAAAACTATTTAAAGCCCCTCCCCCTCCCCCTCCCCCTCTCCCCCCCCCCCTCCCCCACCTCCGTTCCCCAGTAGTTTTTTTCCGCTGACCGTTCAAAGGCGGTCCCTCTGTTGCAGTTCTTATTTGTTCGTGTGCTGGCGGTTTCATATGTGGCGTTTGTGTTGTCAATGTTTGTTCCTCATCTCCCCGTCTTTCGATGCCTCGGGAGGGCTATGTTGTGGCATTTCCTGGATATTTTCACCTATTTTGCAACAAATTTAGTTTTCATAGAAAGTGCGGAAAAAATGACCAAAAGGGTTCAGTGTCCTGCCAATCACTATTATATACTATTGTCGCTTATGCTATGTATGCCTAGTGTTCCATTAAAGGGACATTGGCAAACAGTGTAGATCCAGTTCACGCTGCGTCTGATCAGGGTTTACACTGTTTACATTTAATAGAGCAATTTCGATAGAACATAGTAATAATAAATGCTAACCAGACACGCATTGTATTGGAAAATGACCTATCCAAAGAGTTGAGGTAACAGAGTCCACACAGCAAAAAATGGGTTAAGAAACGGCTAGGTAGCTATTGCCAGGATGTCTGGAATAATATTCTCAATCGAGAAAGCTTTTGTGAAAAAAAAAATCCTTACATACGTAAATCGTTTTAACTTTACATTCCGCTGTCTATATAACAAGTATTTAAGAAAATCAACTGACGCTTTTACAAGCATTAAAACAACCGCGAGTTTGTCTAACATCTCAACTTTATAGATTTAATAGAGCAAATGAAACATCCAACGTGTTTTATGTCCATTTAATTGTTTCATTTTACAAGTTGCTGTTCTGTTATTGCATGTTCTGGTATGTTGGCTGTAAAACAGGAGTGCAGTTTTAATTAGGACGGAATTGGTTTTCAGAAACCTAACAATTGTATTGAAAAAAAAATGCAACAGCTGAATACTGATGGTGAATGTGCTAACCTTTTGTCTGATAAAGATAAAGCTTCAGACGGTAGCGCCAATGCTGCAATGAGATTGTTTACCTTCCCTGATATGGCACTACATCGCATGTGCCTACCCAGTAAACAGACAAGGCCGTAACAAGGTTGCCATAACGAAGAAAATACATTGTTGTGCCCGCTGGGTATAGAGATAATGCGTGCTAATTAAACATTGTGTATTTCCAGTACTATATAACAGAAAACAACACTACATGTATCTCTAATTCAATGTTCTGAACCAGAAAACTTCGATACTTCAGCTATATTCATTGTGTGTGTTGATTTTTCTCAAGGATTATTCATTTTTAGCTGGCCGGGACTATGTCCCTGGAGAGCTTATGTTGTCACCCAATCGTTGGCGTCGGCGTCCGCGTCCGCGTTAGCACAATGTTTAAGTTTTCAAAGGTATGCATAGTTTTTAACAGTTTAAGGCACTGCTTTCATATTTGGCCAACACCTACCTTAGGGTAAAACCTTTCAATAGCATACACCCCGTCCTTAGTTAGACCCTTTATGTAGGTCAAGGTCAGTTCTTACTTTTTCATTTACACCCATGTTTAAGTTTTGCGTTTAAGGTTTGAAAAGTGTACATGAATGCTGACGTACTCAAGAGATAGAGCTTTCATATTTGGTCCACACCAGCTTTAGAGTTAGACCTTTCAATAGCACACACCCTTTCCTCAGTTTGACCTTCTGCCTAGGTCAAGGTCGTCATACTTTGTCATTTGAACCCATGTTCGAGTTCTGCGTTTAAGTTTTGAAAAGTGTTTGTAACTGCTGAAGTATTCAAGATACCGCTTTAATATTTGGCCCCAGCAACGTTAGGGTAAGACCTTTCAATATCACACACCCTTTCACCCTTTCCTCAGTTTGCCCTCTGCCTAGGTCAAGGTCAGGTCATACTTTGTCATTTAAACCCATGTTTGAGTTCTACATTTAAGTTTTGAAAAATGTTCGTAACTGCTGAAGTATTCAAGATGCCGCTTTAATATTTGACCTTCACCTACCTTAGGGCAAGACCTTTCACCTTCTGCCTAGGTCAAGGTCAGGTCATACTTTGTCGTTTACAGTTGTGTTAAAGTTTTGAAAAGTGTACATGACTGCTGAAGTATGTAAGATATAGCCTTCATATTTCGTCCACACCAACCTAAGGGATCCAGCATGTAAGATATAACTTTCATATTTTGTCCACACCAACCTAAGGGAAGATGTTTCAATGGCATATACCCTATCCCTCAGTTTGACATTCTTCCGACATCAAAGTCAGGTCATACTCTGTCATTTACAGCTATGTTTGAGTTCTGCATTTAATCTTTAATATATAAAGATTGTTTTCTTCTCCGATCAGCCCTTTCCGGCGAGCTGCGCTGTCTTCTGACAACTCTTGTTAGAATTCTTATCTTTACTACAGTTAGTGATAGTGTCGTGTGGTGGCGGTAAAACGTCTCCTGTAGCTGGAATGGTCAGCAGAAAAAAAAATGGGTGGCTTCAAGCAGTTTTACTCCATCAAAACCTCGCCCTAAATCCTGATGCTGCTACAAGTTACAAATCCGAGCCGGGGCACTGTATTTCCAACACTGCATGTGCGCATCCACGCAGTCTGATTAGATTCTTCGCAGGACATACTTTTGGTAACCTAGAAGCCAAAGCTATACCCCGACGGTTATTTGCGAGTTTGTTAATTGCTTTGGAGTGCTCAAATGCCTAGCTATAACCCGACTCTCAGGGGTGGTCGGGTGGTGCGAAGGTGCTGTGTATCTTACATCACTGGGGCGTCAAACTGATATTGGCTTACAGTTGGGCAAGGCCTGCTATCCTTGTAGTGGGTAAGGGTAGAGGGGGAATGTTTTTATTTCTTCTGTTTCTTCACTTTCTTTCCTGTTCCTTTCTTCCCTGTCCCTCTCTTTCATCTCCTCTACTCTCTCTTCTATCTCTTTTCTCCCTTTCTCTGGGAGATGACACAAAATGACCCTCAAGGGTTGACGTGTCGTTAAACCCCAACACAATCAATCAATAACCCGACTCTCATTTACAAGTATGTAAATTGCTTTTTAGTGCTTATTGCCAAGCTATACCCGGCTCATTTTTGTGAGTTTGTAATTTGCTATGGAGTGCTTTGGCCCAGCAATACCCGACACTTTATTTGAGAGTTTGTAAATGGCTTTGGGTGCTTATATGCCAAGCTATACTCTGACTTCGGTCAGATTCTTCGCAGGACACTCTTTTGATAACCAAGGATCCAAAGCTTTAACCCGACCCTTATTTGCGAGTTTGTAAACCACTTTGGGGTGCTTGAATGCCAGGCTGTACCCGGCTCTTATTTGTGTGATTGTAATTGCTTTGGAAACTTTAATCCCAGCTATACCTCTGACTTTTATTTGCGAATCAAATAAAATGTATAAATCTTCAAAAAATACGTAGTAAATATATACAGATTATAAGCTAACGGTCACCGCGGCAGGTCTACTTGGCGGGCCTATTCTACGTAAACATATAATCAAATACAATCATATGGTTACAGCGACAGGTCAGTTTGGTCAGTAAATAATGTTTGTTGCCACCAGAGAAGAAACCAAAATCTGTGTCACTTCCGGAGATCCGTACAAATTGCGATATAAAAACTGAAATAATTTCTACAAATGATTTGTGAAAATATTTCGAAATAAATCCTATTATATCGGGTTTTATGATATAGTCGTCCGATTATCCGATCAGACGCGCCACATGAGAATAACTTATTACCCATGCAAATTGTAACAACAATAATGAAATCTACGGATGTAAGCCTGCGTGGATAAGGTATTGATATGGCGCAAATTATAAAATTTTTGCATGCAAACAGCAAAGGCCCAGATCAACCTGCGCAATGCGCAGGTTGATCTGGGTCTTTTTTGTTCGCAAACGATATAAGGGGAGTTTTCGTACGAATTGATCAATATAATCCACTTCCGGTGAGGATTAATGTCAGAAAATTGACGGCTTCATGTGAAAATCCTAAGTTCGTGAACTGCTATTCTCTCCACTGTATTGAAAATGTGTTTAAATATTTGATCATACGAGCTGGAGTGAAAATAGAACTAGTGTATCAATAAAGCAATAGTTTTGTCATTTTAACCCTGTCGACTTCTTTGTGGAATGAGGTCAACCCGGTTATATTAATTTGCTTAAACCGACGCTGACACAACATTAATGACGCATAAAGCTAAGCAAAGGGCCTTCACGCCGTATCAGGGCAGGGGAGTCCTGATCAGCCTGCACAGTTGTATAGTTTGCTCAGAGCCCTCGTTGCCCTTTTAGAATCGCTAGTTATCATAATATACATCGACGAATTGAGAAGGCTCCGATCAGCTTGGATGTACTGACATGCTGCTTTTGAGCTACGCTGTTCGTTTGTTATAAGGGCCTTTTTCTTATGTTGCATATCCAACGTAATTGTACTTTTCTTTGATCTGCCGCATGTTCCTGTTTCATACGATGCCGCAATTTAACACTTTATACTCTTTGGCTAATTCAGACGACACATTGATATTTTTCCTTGAAAACAGGATTTGACATTTCACGCTTATTGTACGAGCGTATCCTGTGGAAATTATTTGCATGAAATGTCAAACACTGTTTTCTCTGGAAAATAAGAAAAATATTGCAACTGGTCGTCTGCTTAACATTATACCAAAAAGCTGTGTATATATCTATGACCAAAACTTTAGTCCTGCGACGAGAATAGCATTATTACTAAGCAAAGAAGAATGTTTGTCCCGGATTCCTTTCTACTGTGTTTCATGTTGTTGTTTTTTTTTGTTTTTTTTTTTTGTTTGTTTGTTTTTTCAACATTTTGTTTCTTCAGATGAAGAATCGGACTGTACTAGTCAAACTGACAACTCCAATATTTTGGAACATTCCGGTTACCTCCTCCAAGTACTGCTCTGTGTATTTGCAATCATGAATGGGGAGTCAATACAATAGGTATATAAGACAAGACAGCTTCATTTCTACCATTACGAAAACACGCCTATTCAAATATATTGACACTTTCACTACAAAAAAAAAATGAAAGTTTTCAGATAAAAATTCTGATATTTTTCTATATTTCTGCTCAATACATAGATTGTGGGTACTCGTTAGAACCGCCTCGATGAGGCGGTTCTAATGAGTACCCACAATCTATGTTTTGAGCAGAAATATGAAAAATAATGTATACCCCTGTAAACCCCAGTTTTACTATACAAAAGTGGGGTTTAAGGGGGTCAAAATTATATAGGTATGTTTTCGAGATGCAAATACTGAAATCAAAGTACTGACAGCACTGGTAGGTAGATTGTCTCTGAGTGCATGCTGGGAAAATGGTCCTGAACTGGGACTTAAGACTGTTACTTCCTGGAATTTAAGCAAACCATGCAGACCCTAATCAGACGCTGCATTCTGTGGCGTCTGATCCAGGTCTGCACTGTTTGCCAATGTCCCAAATGCCCCAGTCCAGGTTTTACATATAACTCTCTATCAACAGCACTCTGACGTCACAACAATAAGAATAGCGCGGCTATAAATAACCGTGACCTGGATTTCGTCTTACGCTCGGTTTGATAACATAAGGAAATTTTTGCGTTACCGTTCCAAGACGTTTTTTTCCGTTGTGTTTTTCTTTCTTTTCTGTTCGGTTCGCCCGGTAGCCGTCCATGTGTTGTTGGGCTGAGTTACCAGTTCATTTTTCACTTAAACTTTTTGAACAGTAAACCAAATTGCCTGCAATTTCAGGTCATTTTAGTGGTAATTCCAGCGGAATTTGCATTTTGGATAGCCACGAAAATACAAAATAACCAACACCAGTCTGCGGGACAGCAATTCCTGGAAAAAAATCTGTCAAATATTTACTTACTTTAGTATTTAAAAGCTATTGTTAGGTAATTAATCACTGTTTAAAAAAGCAACAGAGTATGTATATTTTAGCTAGTGGGAGCAGTTGGTTTTATTACAATGCAAGTTTATTATCATGCAAGTACACAAAAATTGATGACGCAGATGATACTCTCAACCCTGTTTGCGTTTTGTGCTTACATGCGTGTATCCATTCCTTACGTCTACTTTCTGTACCATGAGTAGGCAATTTTGAGATCATGACATCACTTCGAGCCTGGGTATTAATTTCCCGCAAAATGCGTTGCATACATAAATCAGAGCCACATCAACCTTAAACTTGAGTTTTCTAATGACCTGGCTCATACTGTCAATGATCTTAACCTCTCATTGTAGCTGTATCGAGTGAACCGAGCTTTCTAATAACCTGGCTCATACTGTCAGTGATCTTAACCTTTGTAGCTGTATCGAGTGAACCGAGTTTTCTAATAACCTGGCTCATACTGTCAATGATCTTAACCTTTGTAGCTGTATCGAGTGAACCGAGTTTTCTAATAACCTGGCTCATACTGTCAGTGATCTTAATCTTTGTAGCTGTATCGAGTGAACCGAGCTTTCTAATAACCTGGCTCATACTGTCAATGATCTTAACCTCTCATTGTAGCTGTATCGAGTGAACCGAGCTTTCTAATAACCTGGCTCATACTGTCAGTGATCTTAACCTTTGTAGCTGTATCGAGTGAACCGAGCTTTCTAATAACCTGGCTCATACTGTCAATGATCTTAACCTTTGTAGCTGTATCGAGTGAACCGAGTTTTCTAATAACCTGATTCATACTGTCAATGATCTTAACCTCTCATTGTAGCTGTATCGAGTGAACCGAGCTTTCTAATAACCTGGCTCATACTGTCAATGATCTTAACCTCTCATTGTAGCTGTATCGAGTGAACCGAGTTTTCTAATAACCTGATTCATACTGTCAATGATCTTAACCTTTCATTGTAGCTGTATCGAGTGAACCGAGCTTTCTAATAACCTGGCTCATACTGTCAATGATCTTAACCTCTCATTGTAGCTGTATCGAGTGAACCGAGTTTTCTAATAACCTGGCTCATACTGTCAATGATCTTAACCTTTCATTGTAGCTGTATCGAGTGAACCGAGTTTTCTAATAACCTGGCTCATACTGTCAATGATCTTCACCTCTCATTGTAGCTGTATCGAGTGAACCGAGCTTTCTAATAACCTGGCTCATACTGTCAATGATCTTAACCTCTCATTGTAGCTGTATCGAGTGAACCGAGCTTTCTAATAACCTGGCTCATACTGTCAATGATCGTAACCTTTCATTGTAGCTGTATCGAGTGAACCGAGCTTTTTAATAACCTGGCTCATACTGTCATTGCTCTTAACCTTTCATTGTAGCTGTATCGAGTGAACCGAGTTTTCTAATAACCTGGTTCATACTGTCAATGGTCTTAACCTTTCATTGTAGCTGTATCGAGTGAACCGAGTTTTCTAATAACCTGGTTCATACTGTCAATGATCTAAACCTTTCATTGTAGCTGTATCGAGTGAACCGAGTTTTCTAATAACCTGGTTCATACTGTCAATGATCTTAACCTTTCATTCTAGCTGTATCGAGTGAACCGAGTTTTCTAATAACCTGGTTCATGCTGTCAATGATCTAAACCTTTCATTGTAGCTGTATCGAGTGAACCGAGTTTTCTAATAACCTGGTTCATACTGTCAATGATCTTAACCTTTCATTGTAGCTGTATCGAGTGAACCGAGTTTTCTAATAACCTGGCTCATACTGTCAATGATCTAAACTTTTCATTGTAGCTGTATCGAGTGAACCGAGTTTTCTAATAACCTGGCTCATACTGTCAATGATCTTAACCTCTCATTGTAGCTGTATCGAGTGAACCGAGCTTTCTAATAACCTGGCTCATACTGTCAATGATCGTAACCTTTCATTGTAGCTGTATCGAGTGAACCGAGCTTTTTAATAACCTGGCTCATACTGTCATTGCTCTTAACCTTTCATTGTAGCTGTATCGAGTGAACCGAGTTTTCTAATAACCTGGTTCATACTGTCAATGGTCTTAACCTTTCATTGTAGCTGTATCGAGTGAACCGAGTTTTCTAATAACCTGGTTCATACTGTCAATGATCTAAACCTTTCATTGTAGCTGTATCGAGTGAACCGAGTTTTCTAATAACCTGGTTCATACTGTCAATGATCTTAACCTTTCATTCTAGCTGTATCGAGTGAACCGAGTTTTCTAATAACCTGGTTCATGCTGTCAATGATCTAAACCTTTCATTGTAGCTGTATCGAGTGAACCGAGTTTTCTAATAACCTGGTTCATACTGTCAATGATCTTAACCTTTCATTGTAGCTGTATCGAGTGAACCGAGTTTTCTAATAACCTGGCTCATACTGTCAATGATCTAAACTTTTCATTGTAGCTGTATCGAGTGAACCGAGTTTTCTAATAACCTGGCTCATACTGTCAATGATCTAAACTTTTCATTGTAGCTGTATCGAGTGAACCGAGTTTTCTAATAACCTGGCTCATACTGTCAATGATCTTAACCTTTGTAGCTGTATCGAGTGAACCGAGTTTTCTAATAACCTGGCTCATACTGTCAATGATCTAAACTTTTCATTGTAGCTGTATCGAGTGAACCGAGTTTTCTAATAACCTGGTTCATACTGTCAATGATCTTAACCTTTCATTGTAGCAGTATCGAGTGAACCGAGTTTTCTAATAACCTGGCTCATACTGTCAATGATCTTACCCCTTCAATGTAACTGTAATGAGTAAACCAGACATTTTACCATAAAAAAAAGGATACAGGTTAATTTTTGCTACAGAGAGCAGTTCCAGGAAACAAAAACTGGCCCCGCGGTGGAGGGGCTTTTAGCAGGGATTTTACCATAAATTTGTCCCCGCAGTGCAGGGAGTTTAGCAGGGCTTTGAAAACTGAAAAGTTAAAAGCCCCGCTATTCCCTGGCCCCGTACAGGCCAGGACCACAAATGACTGGTGCATTATAAACGATACATCTGTATGTCCTTAGAAAGACACCGCACAGTCATATTATCCCCGGGTATATGTATTACAAGAAAGCAATAGTTACCAAACAGCAATGGTTGCTGAGGTACGAGTATGTTATGTCAGTGTTGCCAACCAGTTTTAAAGTATGTTAGCCTTTGAATTCCTTTATTTCTATCGAAGTTCCAATATGTAGATCAACATTTCATTGTATATAGTTGACATGTTTACTCTTTGTTTTCAAGAAATATTATATTTCGGTTGGGGCAAGTGTAAAAAGTTGAATCATATGTGTGTGTCAAATTACCTTTGAAAAGGAATGCGAGGCATTCAAAAGTACCATATCCGATACTATGCGCAATATTGGAAAAGGGCAACGAAGACCCAGATCAGCCTGTGCCCTCGCACAATCTAATTAGTGTCTTCGTTATCAATTTATTGTATCAATAGATATTGTAGTATATGCCTATACAAACAGAGAATGTCCTGCTCAGATTGCACTGATTGATCTGGGCATTCGCTGTTCGCATATGACCTGCAACGCACGAAAAGGGCCGTTATTTAATTTGCGGACAACGCAGGCCCAGATCAGCCTGCGCGTATGCGCAGGCTGATCAGGGCCTACGTTACCCGCTTACAGAATCAATGGATATTGTAATATGTGTCGACAAATAGACAATGTCCAGATCATACTGCTCGGATGCGCACGCTCAGCTGGACCTTCGTTGTTCGCATATCGCATAAGGGCATTGTTCACACGTTGTGCATTTTATGATATAAATGCCCTTTTTCTCGTGTGTGGTATCAGATGCCGCCATCCCCGATCAGAATTTGTCATTGGCGATGCCAAAGACTGTACAAGCGAAATGAGTGTAACTGGATGGGGCTGCGCTAATGTGCATGCTGACCTGATTCCACACTGTTCTCAATTCATAGTATAACTTTTTCGTTGACTGCAATGGACAGGTTTCGTTAATGACGTGGACAGAAATAACATGGCGAATTTCCTTTGCACTCTTTCATTTCTGTGTAGATTTCATCAAAACTTAAAAAGGAATTGATACGCATTCAGGGGAGGCAACTCTAGCAAATATTTTTTTTCCCTTTCTGAAATGGGAGTATGCTCTAAAAGGAGAGAATTTGCTCCCAGCTAAGGGGAGCAAATTCTTTCCTTTTATAGCAGATCCCCTTACAGAAGGAGGTTGGTGCGTAGGACTGCAAACATGAAGTCACATAAGTTTGTAAAATGGTGTAAAAACCACCAAGTACATGTATCTAGTACAGTTATGGGGTCCAATATCGCCCTAATGTCCGTGCAGACTAACCAAGTTCTGTCTGTTTGGTCGATAACCATTTTTACCGCGCAGTCCAAAGTGTACATGCGGATAGGCTCCCACAGCATAAGCTTCTGAGCACACTCCGTAATGTCTACATACTCAAACGTAGCGCACTAACTCCAAATATTTGAACACCTTAACTTCTTACAACACTTCCACCCCCCCCCCACCCCCCCGCCCGCCCACACCCCCAAAACAGATATATATATATATATATATATATATATATATATATATATATATATATATAGAGAGAGAGAGAGAGAGAGAGAGAGAGAGAGAGAGAGAGAGAGAGAGAGAGAGAGAGAGAGAGAGAGAGATGAACAAGTCCATTTTACTACTTGGTGTGACTGAGAACTGCTGAATGAGTGGCAAATAGTGAAGACCCTAATCAGATGCCGCGTTCTGCGGCGTCTGATTTGGGTCTTCACTATTTGCTCTTATACACATGGTATTCATGGTAAGGATATTCAAATCTACATGCATTTCCATGTCTCCACAAGTAAGTTATTTATAAACCTGGTTTCAGTAGATTATCTGAATGTGCCACACCGTCAGAAAACGCACCTATCGACATGTGCGCCCAGCGAAGATTCAGATCAGCCTGCGCATTCGCGCAGTCTGATCAGAATCATCACAGTGCGCAATTTGGATAGAAAATGACGCAAAGTTTGTTCATGCGGACAACGAAGACTCTGATCAGATAGAGCGGATGCGCAGGCTGATTAGAGAGTTCGTGGAAAGCATATGTCCGAGAGTACGTTCTCTCACGTTACGGTTCCATTATGAATGAGACGGAGGTGTTTTACTTTTAGAAATGTCAATAAAATTATCGCATTTTTTTCTCAAGAGGGCAGTTGGTGAAAGTAGCTCGGAAAAGTTTGTTTAAGGTAATCTTGCGTTAAGCAAATACGTGTTAAAATAATCCATTAAAGAGACGGCAGTTATAGTTCCCAATATTTCTCAGTTTTACATTTCCCTATCTTGCCACGTATAGTGAACCCTTTTTACAACAACAGCAAATGTTTCAAAAGATGTTACCATTAAAATGAATTTGCTGTTGTAAAGAACCTTTAAACACAACATAAAGATATGTAAGAAAGACCTTGTTATTTCCTCCTAGAACATGTTTATATAATAGTTAGAATCGCTCTAGTGAGGCAATTCTAACATATTTCCAAAACATGTTTCTTGAAGTATTAAATACAATGTTTGTGCATAATTTCTGATTAACATTTACTTCTTGAGCGAATGTTTCGCGCTAGTCAAATTATCATTATAACGAACTTTGTCGTTGTATCGAGTTGGATATAAAAGAAAATTGACTGTATTAGCATCGTGTGATTAATCTACATTGGGAAATAAAGAATAGTAGCAAAAAGACTAATTCAGTGTAGATGAAACGAAATTAACCAACCCATAATTAGTGAAATGATATTCCTATTTTATAGAGCACTAACAAAAAAAAAAAAAAAAAAAAAAAACATACAAAAAAAATACAAAGAAACAAACCATCAGATAATTGTCAAATCTGCACGCATTTCCATGTCTCCACAAGGAAATAAATTTACATTTTCAGGTTAACAAAGGTTTGATATAATTGAAACAAAGAAGGTCACCGGTTAACAAATGTTTTTATTATTATTATTATTATTATTTTACTTTTTTACCCTGAAAATAAACTGTGCATTTTCAGACCAATACAAGTTGGGTATATTAAAATGGATCGGTTAATGGTGTTTCTATTTTGTCAACTCCATATACTTACAGACTAATTCTGGGAAAATAGAAACTACTAGCACATCACATTCCACCAGAGACTGACTGTTTCAGCTCCTACACTGATCAAAGACTACAGATACTATTAAAGTACTCAGCCTACTTCAGGCTAACATCTTTGACAGAGCTGTGGTAACATCTATATTTAACCCTTACAATCCTGTTTTTGGGTCGATTGTTAACAATCGAGCCACAGAATACAAATGCCAATACTTCCTTAACTCTTTCACTGCCACGGGCGATAATAATAGGCTTTTGCAAACAGCACAGATCCAGATGAGACGGCTCAATGAGCCGTCTCATCTGGATCTATGCTGTTTGACATTCAGTCTTTCAACTTTACATATCTATAGACGTCTTTGTCGTTTGAAATTTGGCAGCAAAAGAGTTAAGGTAGTTGTCCAGACTAATGTAACCAAACCGCTCTATGGCTCGATTGTAAACAATCTACCAAAAATCGTGTGGGAAGAAAGCCTGTTTAATGAACTGTATCGCGGATGAGCGGCACACCCTAAGAAGTGATAAAGTGTCCTCCCACAAATTATTCAGCAAAAATTTGAAATTTGAAAAAAAGACACATTAATTCATTTATGCCATCGTCCCATAAATGTAGTAGTAACGACATATATTATTATTATTATTATTATTATTATTATTATTATTATTATTATTATCATTATTATTATTATTATTAAAAATAATCCAACGTCTTCATTTTTCCTGATAAATGTTGATTCCAATATATTCATTGGATTTGCACGTTTCCCATAAATGCAATTGGATATTTAACAGTCATTATAAGAGTTGACGGATTTATTCCAAACATTGATGTATCTAAATAAGATAGCGACGCAAATATTTTATAGTATAATTGAGCCAATAATACTAAATATTATTCTTTCAAAAATTAGCACTTACATGTAGACATGCACTTTAACGCATCCTTGTTGGTGACCTCCCCGAAGCTTACCTTTACTCATGCAGGCAAACCTTGAAAAGATATTGATAAATGCATTTTTGTGCGTTTACATTAAACCATGGTGTGCAGTGCCTATCGGTATAAGTGCAAAAATTGGACCGCTCAATTGAAACGGTATCTTCGGGGAAATGCGGACAGCGAAGGCCAAGATCAGACTGCGCGTCCGCGCAGTCTAATCTGGGCCTTCGCTGACCGCTGAGAGGATCATTCTGTACTGTAGAACATATCAAATGACAATAAAGGTCATGCTGATAATGCGCAGATGCGCATGGCGATCTGAAAATGCGCATTTTTTCGCGTGTGTTCAAAGACACATTCTCTTTTGACGCGGCAGTTGAGATTGTCAAGTGTACGTTTCAGGACACTGAAAATCAATTGGGACTTTCAAGATGATTCATACCTAAAAAAAAGAGGGAATATGTGGGCAAGGAAAGACCAGATCAGACCACACGAATCCAGATCAGCCTACTCATTCGCGCAGTCTAGTCTGATTGCGGCCGTCTTTGTCCACTTATAGACTCAATGGATACAGTAGTCTATATCAACGACCAGAGACTGGGGGGGGGGGGGGGGGGGGGGGCGGTGGGGGGAGGGGTTGATCAGACTACGTGCATACGTATGCTTCTCTTGGCATTGCTACTCTTTGCATATTAAGAAAGAAGCAACACCATCACGAAAACATCCCTATGTATTGTTGACCCCCTTAAACCCCAGTTTTATATAGTAAAACTGGGGTTTACAGGGGTATACATTATTTTTCTTATTTCTGCTCAAAAACATAGATTGTGGGTACTCGTTAGAACCGCCTCGCCGAGGCGGTTCTAACGGGTACCCACAATCTATGTTTTGAGCAGAAATGTGAAAAATATCAGAATTTTTATCAGAATTTTTTTCATTTTTTGGTGGTAAAATTTTCAATATATTTGAATAGACGTGTTTTCGTAATGCATTGAATATATACTCAAACGCAAAAGTAAGTGTTCACTCCTTTCTTGTTGATTTTCTGAAAACCCTGCTGCACTTTTCATGTTAAGTTTTTAAAGAAATTCAAAACAATAGAATAATCATATTGGTTCGAAAGGTCATCGAAAAAGCTAAAAAATAATACCATACATGATAATATTCCGTCCTTGGATTTTCAGAAAATCAACCATAAATGAGTGCACACTTACTTTTGCGTTTGAGTATAGAATACTGCAACGTTTGTCATGCCCCAGCAGATGACATTTAGCAACCGCGTTCTTAATTCTGTATTAATGAGACAGAATTCAAATTGTTTAAGGTGTTGCTAGCCACTAGACACTAGAAAAAAAAAAAAACATTAACAGAGTTAAAATATATCAAACAAGTACATGTATACAAAAACTCCTTGTGATGAAGTTTTGCTTCTTTGATCATTGGTTTAGCAGCAAACACACATCAGAACAACGTCGTTACGACGTCGTTACAACGTCGCTGCAACGTTGTGACGTTGCAGCGACGTTGTAACGACGTTCCTGCGACGATGTATTTGCTGGGTCCTTACAGAAGGAACCTGAAAAGAAACTGAAGAAACACTCCCAATCCTTCATCCGCCAAACCTGCTAAAAGTACGAGAGATTCTTGTCCTATTTTTTTTTTTTTTTTTTTTTTTTGTTACATTTATCCAAGACGGTATTAAGCACACTCATACCGAACTATTCCAATATAAATTTCAATACCGCTAATGGGCTGCAAAAGATCTTGTCGAAAAGCAAATTCCTGTTTGTTTTGATGGGCTATTTTTGTGCGCAACGCAAATAAAGGACCCTTAACCTGATCTTGGCCTTTCTTGCCCTCTTACAGAGTCAATGGATATGGTGGAATATATCTACGAACCGGGGACAAGGGCCTGATCTGACTGCGCGGATACGGATATGCTAGCAAAAATGCCCAGATCAGACTGCGCGGATGTCGGTACTCTTGCTACATGCATTAGCATATGGCATACGTTTTTTTCCATCACGAAAACATGCCTTTATAATATTGACGCCCTTAAACCTCACTTTTATATAGGGGTATACATTATTTTTCTTATTTCTGCTCAAAACATAGATTGTGGTACTCGTTAGAACCGCCTCGTTGAGGCGGTTCTAACGAGTACCCACAAACTATGTAACGAGGCGGTTCTAACGAGTACCACAATCTATGTTTTGAGCAGAAATATGAAAATATCAGAATTTTTATCTGAAAGTTTTCATGTTTTGGTGGTAAAAGTTTCAGTTTATTTGAATAGGCATGTTTTCGTAATGCCAAGTTCTGCATCGTGTATTGAGCAAACTATGGTTGCATTTATTTTCAAATTCTAATTATCAGCCAATGTTTGTGAACTGAAAATTGGTTTATGACATTATATCGGACTTAACGGGTATTTAATGACGTTACGATCTCTGACAAAAGTATTTTCTTGTTAGTATTTGTAAAACAAAAAGAAAAAGAAGTGCATGTCATCTCAAATTCTTACCACAAAAGTATAGACCATGCATGAGACAGGCTCAGTAATGTAAATAAACTTACCGCGGACTAAACGACGGCTCAGTAGAATGCTGGTGACAGATCTTACTCGTCTTTAGATTCTACTCCTGGCCCCGAGGTTATAAAACTTTTTTCATGTTCAACTCAGCTGAGCATGAAATTTTCTCTGCTAATAAATATGAAAAAGCCAACAAAAGTTGGCATTTTCATATTCATTAGCACAGAAATTTGCACTCTCAGCTAAATTTAGCAAGAAAGAATTTGCAATTGTTAGTAATTTTAGATTTATCAACAGGAAAAAATTCCATGCTCAGCTGAGTTGAGCATGAAAAAAAGTTTTATAACCTCGGGGTTTGGCTTGCCTTTGCACTGACTTTCCGTTCGTAGTCGACTCGCTGTTTTCAGTCTGCATATGATTGTACAGTATAATGTTGTTGTTTGTTTCTTTTATTATGTCATACTTCATCTATTTATGCCTTATATCCTAAAAATGAAATTAGGCAAACAGACGCCTGACCAGGATCTGCACTGTTTGTCATTTACCTACACGGACCCCACGGTATTTAAAAACTCACCCCTTCAAATATTAAATGGATCAGCCCAGCTTCTAAAATGATGACAGAATTCACTAGGCATAAATAGGTTATAAGGCCACCAAAATCGTATCTGTCAAAGATACCCAAGTCAGATTCATAGTTTGAAAATGCTATGATCACTTCTAAAACAATACGCTGAACATGTGTGAGCAGCAACTAATCTGTGTCCTCACTTTGGCTCCAGCAAACACAAACTGAAACATTTATTTCTTCGAAACAATCGTGAAGTTACACACAAACATGTTTTCTTCAAATTGGAATAATAAGTTTCAATTCATCTTTATTATTAACCATTCACAGGCCGCCTTCTAACAAACAACTATCACGGGCTTTTGTTTTTTTTGGCACCAATCAGCAGTCCTGACATGATTGGTTCCCTGTGCCCTGTAGGTCTATAGAATATAAGTGGCAGCAACAAAGCCCTGTGGATAAAGTCTGAGGAGGTCTAGAGTGTTCTTTTGTATCAAAGCAAATCGTCTTAGATTTAGATAATGTCACTCGCAGACTCTCTCGCCCAATATAACATTCTCAAATTGTAAAGTCCCTTAGCCGAATGTCATAACAGAGGTCTAAAAGACAGAAGGCAGTTGAACCGTATCGGAATTACTCCACTGTTAGCGACCGTTGAAACAATGAGGGTAAGCCATAGAATTCTAGGATTCATTTCTTCTCCATCTGTACTAACGAAGAGAAATCCGTGAAAACTGTGGCAGTCCATGTGGCACTTTTGTGCTCTTCATTGGAGATAAGATATTCGTGAGAACGCCCCAGTCATTATTGTATTTACCCTAAGTATTCGGACACCTCAACACCTTACCATACTTGTTCTAAAATTTGAATAAGTACAATTTTCTACCTGATGTTGTGTCTAAATATTGCTGGCAAACAGTGTAGACCCTGATGAGACGCCGCGTTCTGCGGCGTCTCATCTGGGTCTACATTGTTTCCTCAGGCCTCTCTTCGATATAATCAAATGGACCCTAATTTCAGAAAAGGAATCTTCGGACATATGTCCAGAGATTATACAGATCAGCCTGCGCATCCGTGCAGTCTGGTCAGAATCTTTACAATGTAGGGTGCATTTTGGATAGCCAAAAACGCAAAGTTTTTTCATGCGGAAAACGAAGACTCCGACCAGCTTATTTGACTGCATCGGCTGATTTGAGTCTTCGTTGGGCACACATGTCAGAAGGTACGTGTTCTCAAGTTGCGGTAAAAATAATATCGAGAGCGGATATAATATTCCTATCAGCAAAGTGTTGGCTCTCTGTATTGAACCTTGCTTTGGACTCCTCCGTGCTTGGCCGAGGATTACTTCCTAGAACAGAGTTGTGGCCTATTATTGAAATACGACAGCCCAATTTTGAAAAGGTGCAAATACTAAGAAGGCAACTCACGTTTTTTTTTTTTTTGTTTTTTTTTTTTGTTTTTTTTTTTTTAAATTGTCAGCCTTTGCGAAATGGTGGCAAAAATCTTTCAATCTTTCAGATGTACTGATTTACCTTAACTTTTTCACTCTGTGCTAATTCGGCAGACGACAAATTTATGCTATTTTTCTTATTGTTCCCAGAAAACAGGATTTGACATCTCATGCAAATTGTCTCTACAATTTGCATGAAATATCAAATCCTAATTTCTGGGAAATATAAGAACAATATTTCAAAATGTCTTCTGCTGAAAACATTTACCCAGAATGCTAAAAGTTAACACATGGCAAGATGGCAGAGTATCAGAATGTGTGCTTGGCCTACTATGAAAGACAGGGTGAACTGAACTTATATAAATAGACTTCTGCAAATGAAGTATTTCAAAACACCCTTGACAATTAATTGTCCTGAGTTTCCCCGTAATATAAACTTTCCTTGTTTCAACAAATCTTAAGCATGTTAAGAGCTTAAACGGATCAATAGGACAAACATTCGGATTTAAAACCATATGAGGGACGTTATAAAAGCATTGCCAATGAGTTTAATAGCTACCTGTTGTAAAACTTCAGTGACCCGAACACCGATGTCTCGTTTACCGTGGCTGATTCGAACTCGTTTTTGAAATTCTTCCGATAGCGCAATGAAACAAATATTTACGGATATTTGATGGAATTTTCTTATTTTATCATGAATCGTCCAGGCGATTTTAAAGAGTACCCTCAACATGCCGTCATTTTATAGAAGGTCTAAAAGACACCCCTAAATTATCCCAATTCGTCTCCTGACCTGGCGGTATTAGTAACCCTCGGTAACTCGAACTACCCATGTCTAGAACAAACTTCCATGGTCCAAAAGAGTTCGAGCCATTGAAGTTCGACTGTATATTGGACTCGAAATCCAGCTGTCGCATGCAATCACAAACGTATTAACCCATTTATGCCAAGTGGACTCTTCTACAATAACTATTTGGACCGGTTCATTTCAATATAAGGGGTGTCTGGTTAAATTTTATTGTTACCATGCTTTATAGCAATGCCTGTCCTAAATGCAAACAGTGTAGATCCTGACCAGACGCCGCGTTCTGCGGCGTCTAATCAGGGTCTTCACTGTTTGCCAATTTCCTTTTTATTGGATGGGTTTAAGTTTAGTAATGCGCTACACTCATCGCTCTCCATTTCCTTGATATGATCAGTTTTAAACTTACTAAATGCTCCTTATAAGCACTAATGACATTCCGGAACCTCCTCAATATTAACCCTAGCGCGTAGTAATACAGTCTAGACAAAATAAAGAAGTCCGCAAAGGATTAAAGCTTGCTTAAATAAACTTTCCATGTGACAGACGCTTCTGTTTTAGGGCACAGGGAACCAATTGTGCCAGGACTGCTGGTTGGTGCAAAAAAGCCAGGGGAGTTATTTTGTGTAAGACGACCTGTGATTGGTTAATAATAAAGATGAATTTAAAGTTATTCTTATTTGAAGATAAATGTTTGTGAGTAATTTCCTGATTGTTTCAAAGAAATAAATGTTTCTGTGTGTGTTTGCTGTGTGTGTTTGCTGGCGTGGTGAAATTTCAAAGTTCCAATTTTTACGAGGGTGAGTCAATAAGTAACCAGCCTAACGTATTTCCAGTTGAGATCCACCTCTTCCTTTTCGATGTAATTGCCCTCTAGTGTGATGCACTTAGACCAACGGTGTTCAAGTGTCATCAGCCCAAAACTGAAAAAGTCAGGGTCCTTTCCACTGACCCACTCCTCAACTGCCGTCACGACTTCTTCATCAGATCGGAAATGAAGTCCACGGATATCCTTTTTCAAGTCTGGGAATAGGAATAAGTCGTTAGGAGCTAGGTCAGGCGAATAGGCAGGATGTGGTATTAATTCATACCATTTCGCTCTACAGCATCCATTGCAACTTTGCAAGTTGGGACTCTCGCGTTGTTCGGTTGCAGCAAAACACCTTTAGTGAGTTTACCTCGGCGTTTTTCACGGATGGTGGTTCTCACCTGGTCTAACAAGTTTGCATAGTACACTCCAGTTATTGTACTTCTCTTGGGTAAAAAGTCCAACATAATAACGCCTTTTGCGTCCCAAAATACTGTGGCCATCACCTTGCCAGCAGATGGTTGCATCTTGAATTTCTTTGGCCTCGGAGACCCAGGCCCTACCCACTGACGACTCTGAGCTTTATTCTCTGGCTCATAATAATGAACCCGTCTCATCTACAGTCACCAGACGCAAAAGAAAATCATCTTTTGACCTAAAACGCTTCAACAAGGCGCTGCATACTGATGCTCTGGTTGCTATTTGCTCATCGCTAAGGGATTTGGGGACCCAACGGGCTGTTAGCTTGCGCATACCTAAACGATCATGTAAGATTGTTGAAACGCTACCATGTGAAATGCCTAATGCCTGCGCTATTTCTTCCACCTGAATTCGCCTATCAGAGTACACCAGATCCTGAACTTTCTTACACATTTTTTCGTCGGTGGCATCCAGTGGGCGTCCAGACCTGGCTTCATCTTCTAAAGACGTTCTTCCGCGTTTGAATTCATCTACGCAGAATTTAACCTGAGCATAAGATGGTGCAGAAGACCCATAAACATCACTCGCCGTGTATTTCCTTGCCTGTTTTACCTTTTAAATACAAGTACCGAATTACAGCACGGTACTCAACTTTAGATGAAAAGCATGCCTTTGCATCACTAGCCATGTTTGACATTCAATATCTTATTAAAGAATGACTGGATACGCGTGCAATTTTGTAACCATTTATAAAACATATATTGAAACAAAGCATGAAAATCGTGACCGTCTCGGTCCATCGGAAATGGGATAGGCTGGTTACTTATTGACTCACCCTCGTAATACCTGCTAATTAGGGGTCGCTACATTCAGCCTCCAAAAAGTCCAAGAAAGTGCTGGTGACAGTGGTGTTTATTCCTGATTTATTTTGCTGTGCTTAGCCTGGTCTTTGAATTAAAGCAAAATTTGGAAGCCCAGCCATACCCTGAAATGAATTTTTAATTACCAAAAAGAGTGGAATTACTATGGAGGTCTATGGGGAAAACAATTAGTTCCCTGTACCCTTTAAGGCTCCATATTCCTAAAAAATTGTCAATTTTTATCCAAGACAGATTTAATAAAAAATATATATAGTATTAATAAAATGTGTCATCTGACAGCCTGTAAAATTTCAGTTAGTCTCTCGTTTTTTTATAAAAAGGAAAATGCTTTTTTGTTATTTTTTTTTTTTTTTTTTTTGTTTTTTTTTTTTTTTTTTTTTTTGTTTTGTTTTGTTTTTGTTTTTGTTTTTGTTTTTTTATCGTGCCTCTGAATTAATGTTGGCAACATTAATTCAGGGATACAATAAAAAAAACATTTCATTTCAAGAACGAGAGACTAACTGCAATTTTACAGGCTGTCAGGTGCCACATTTTATGATTGTATCAATACCATATATCAATTTATTAAACTTTTCTTGGATAATAAAATGTCTATTTTTGAGGAATATGGAGCCTTTAAGGAAGATGAGAATACAACAAGAGCAGTTGTTGACACAGAAACAATAGAAATGACAGCGACAAGGACCCGGACAAAATAAGACAGGTTAATAGTACAGACTCAGAAATGACAAGGAACTAACAAAATAAGACAGAAATAATAAAAAAAAAATGTGGAGACACTGCGCATTCATTATTTGAGCCGCGTCGCGAGAAAAAAAAAGCTCTTCAGATTTTCCTTCGAATCAACCTTTCAATACGCATGCCCGGTCCTTTTGCAAGGCCACATGTTTAGGTCTTTGGATGAACTTTCTTTGCATATCGCTTACTTAAGCGAACAGCTTAGGTTCTGGCGAGACCTTTGCTGTTCGCATAACGGTTCTTTTCCTATGACGCGGCTCATTTGTCTTAAAAATTTGTTGTCGCTTATTTTGTTTAAAACCCACACCAAATCATGTATTTTGATTAACGACACATTAACAATTCATTTGATCGTCTGTATGTGACAGTGGCGGCCGGACAGTTTAGTCGGTACAGCAGCAGAACGGCAATCCGAGCGTCCTGGATTCGATCCCCGGTAGGCTATACATTTATCTCACCATGTGATATTCGCTGACCAGTGTGGTTCCAGTACCATATCTGTCAGCATGTAAAAATATGAAGATAAATCTCTCAGCCCGCCTAGAGAGGACTTAAAGAATCGGGACGAATTTTAGTGAAGCAGAGTTAAATTGTGACGGCCGGATAGCTCAATCGGTAGCAGGGTAATCCGAGGTCTCGGGTTCGAGCCCCGCTACGTCTGTACATTTTTCTCACCCTGTGACATGTATATGTACTAAATTAGTACAGAGACCTACTTAATATAAATATTGGTTTCCACTACATATTTCATTCATAAATGCAGGAGTTAATGAAGTCGTATGGTTGAGAGTATTATTCATAAAACATGTCACTAACGATCAAATTAATTATTTATAAATGAAACAAAGTTTCAATGATTTTTAACCTTTTTTTCATCTCTGACACACTGAATTTTAATATCAGCAGACAACACCTTAGGAACACTGGATTCACTTTGTAGATTTTCCGCCATTTTACAAGGGAGACAATTTTTGTGACTTCCTATTGGCTCTAAGGCATAACAAATTCTTTCTGAGAAGTGTTCTAGTCTAAGAGGAAAGATTTTCCTCCCACGGGTAACAAATTCTTTTCTTTTAGAGTAGAACACTTTTCAGACGGGAAACAAAAGAATCTAGAAGAGCAGAGGGAGCAAATTCTTTCCTATTAGAGTATGCCCTTTTTCAGAAGGGAAACAATGCGATGTTGACAGTTGCTTCCCTTGAAACTGTATCTGTTGCCCTTAAAAATTTTTTTTATTTCATTGAAAATATAAATAAAAATCTAAAAGTTTGCCTTTGAAAAACACACACACACAAAAGACCGAAACTCGGAGATTCGGTTTTACTGAGTCTCTTCATACACAGGAATGTGGATTGCGAGGATGTATACGCACCCCCCCCCCGCCCCTCCGCCCCCACCTCCCCTCAGCACCGGCTAAAGCGGTTTTCGATTTTCAAAGTAACAAGAATGTGCTCAGTGATCCCAAAAGAAATATAAATATAATCTGCATTTATCATTCATTCGAATAATCTAATTTGGAGGTAACTGGATTGAAATACTGTTGAAGCTCATTGCCTCGAACACTGATAACTCAAACTGCTGTCTAAGTCAAACTAAATAAAGAGAAATATATTAGTTTTGTTTACAATATATGTTCCGTACATTTCAACTCCTTTAATATCTAACAACTGTTATCTCAAACCAACAATTTCGGTACCTTGGAGTTTTGAGAATATAAGAGTCGACTATTAATGTTCATTTATGAAAACAATAAGTAAATGAGATTTATTTGTTGTCTGTAAATTTTGACCTGGAGCACTCCAATGTTAAGAGTTTATTCTCTGAAGCTGCGTATTCATGTGAAACGATTGTAATGGACACCTTTTTACTGCTTATTAATATTTCATTCCTCTTATTGTTTAGTTTTACAATAAATCTGTGTGGGAGATATTATTGCTATTGTTTAATAAAATGTGTTTGTCAACACCAATACATGTATAAAATGAATTCCAATAGCTGACACTTTAAATTATTCTCTCTTTTTTTCTGATTGTGTAGCGCATTATCAGATTCAATTGGACTAATGATTTTTACTTCTAAATGGTCCATGTACAAAACAATTAAAATTTGGAATTGCAAACCGCTTTGGCATGTTACGTCTTGTTTTAAAATTATATAGTTCCTGTTTTTTGTGGGGTTTTTTTTTGTGTTTTTTTTTAAAGATATACGTTCTCAACTTTCTGATGCCCTCTTTCCCAACAAACACTCGGCGCCTGAACAACGTATTTTCGCAACGTCGTCATGGATTTTCGCACGACAAAACTAAGTGCACGCTTTTCTCCAGTGTACTTAATAGTCTGTCGAGATTGTTTATTGTTCCAGGTAAACCTGGAGTAATCACAAAATCTCGACAGACCATTACCAACTGCGCGTTGTTTTCCAGTGTACTTTAATGGTCTGTAAAGATAGTATAATTGCTCCATGTACAGCACCAAATGCACGCTGTTCTCCAGTGTAATTTAATGGTTTGTCAAGATAGTTTAATTGCTCCATGTACAACACCAAATGCATGCTGTTCTCCAGTGTGATTTAATGGTTTGCAGGGATTCCTTAATTGCTCCATGTACAACACGAAATGCACGCTGTTCTCTACTGTACTTTAATGGTTTGTTGAGATTGTTTAAGTACTCCATGTACAACACCAAATGCACGCTGTTCTCTTGTGTAATTTAATGGTTTGTCAAGATTGTGTAATTGCTCCATGTACAACACCAAATGCACGCTGTTCTCCAGTGTAATTTAATGGTTTGTCAAGATTGTTTAATTGCTCCACGTACAACACCAAATGCATGCTGTTCTCCAGTGCAATTTAATGGTTTGTCGGGATTCTTTAATTGCTCCACGTACAACATCAAATGCACGCTGTTCTCTACTGTATTTTAATGGTTTGTCGATATTGTTTAAGTACTCCATGTACAACACCAAATGCACGCTGTTCCCCAGTGTAATTTAATGGTTTGTCGACATTGTTTAATTATTCCATGTTCCAAACGAAGTTCACGCTGTTCTCCAGTGTTATTAAATGGGTTTGTCGAGATTGCTTAAATGCTCAAGGTACAACACCAAATGTACGCTGTTCTTCAGTGTACTATATGGTATAAGGGTCTGTCGAGATTGTTTAATTGCTCAAGGTACAAAACCAAATGCATGCTGTTCTTCAGTGTGTTAAAATGGATTGCACAAGGTACAACAACAAATGCCCGCTATTATCCAGTGTACTTTTATGGTCTGTCGAGATTGTTTAATTGCTTAAGGTACAAAACCAAATGCACGCTGTTCTCCAGTGTACTAAAATTGATTGTCGAAATTGTTTAATTGCTCAAGGTACAACACCAAATGCACGCTGTTCTCTAGTGTACTTTAATGGTCTGTTGAGATTGTTAAATTGGTCCATGTACACACCAAATTCAAGCTGTTCTCCAGTGTAATTTAATGGTTTGTCGAGACTGTTTAATTGTTCCAAGTATAAAACCAAACGCATACTGTTCTCCAGTGTACTTTAGTGATCTGCCGAGTTTGTTTAATTGTTCCAAGTACAACATCAAATTGACGCTGTTCTCCAGTGTACTTTAATGATCTGTCGAGATTATTTAATTGTTCCAAGTACAACACCAAATTGATGCTGTTCTCTAATGTACTTTAATGGTCTGTCGAGATGTTTTATTGGTCCATGTACAACACCAAACGCAAGTTGTTCTCCAGTGTAATTCAATGGTTTGTCGAGATTGTTTAATTGTTCCAAGAACAACACCAAACGCATACTGTTCTCCAGTGTACTGTAATGGTCTGTCTAGATTGTTTAATTGTTCCAAGTACAACATCAAATACACGCTGTTCTTCACTGTACTTTATTGGTATGTCGAGATTGTTTAATTGTCCACTTACAACGTCAAATGCACGCTGTTCTCCAGTGTACTTTATTGGTCTGTCGAGATTGTTTAATTGCTCCATGTACAAATTCAAATGCAAGCTATTCTCCAATGTAATTTAATGGTTTGTCGAGAATGTTTAATTGCTCCAAGTACAACACCAAACGCATACTGTTCTCTAGTGTACTTTAATGGTCTGTCTAGATTGTTTAATTGTTACAAGTACAACATCAAATACATGCTGTTCTTGAGTGTACTTTATTGGTTTGTCGAGATCAAATGCACGCTATTCTCCAGTGTACTTTAATGGTTTGTTGAGATTGTTTTATTACTCGAAGTACAGCACCAAATGCACGCTGTTCTCCAGTGTACTAAAATGGTTTGTCGAGATTGTTTAATTGCTTAAGGTACAACACCAAATGAACGCTGTTCTCCTGTGTACTTTAATGGTTTGTCGAGATTGTTTAATTGCTCTATGTACAACACCAAATGTACGCTGTTCTCCAGTGTACAATAATGGGTCTGTCGAGAGTGTTTAATTGCTCCAAGTACAACACCAAATACATCCTGTTCTTCAGTGTACTATAATGGTTTGTCGAGACTGTTTAGTTACTCCAAGTACAATACCAAATGCACCCTGTTCTTCGGTGTAGTATAATGGGCTTTCGAGATTGTTTAATTGCTCAGGGTACAGCACCAAAAGCATGCTGTTCTCTCGTGTACTTTAATTGTCTATCAAGATTGCTTACTGCTCCAGGTCACCATTAAAGTATATGCGTATTGTCTTATCGAATTTGTGTGTTTGCTGAGGTGGTTTCCATTTACCGTATCTCAGATTTTGCAAAGAAATGACAACAGACTTGAAAAGAAAAGACTTTCAAATACTAAGGGTCCATCATATCTGATGAGGGTTCGAAACCAGAGATTCATCCATGATTACTAAGACGAATCCGGTACAAAGCTGGAACTGCTATGGAAAACGGGAGCAGAAGGCTTACTTCAAAGTTTTAGCTGATTTGCTCCTTCGCTACATCCATTGTGAAATTTCGCGATCATTGAGCCCATCCTGGTTACTTGAAAATTGAATACCACTTAATCCGGTGCTAGGGGGCGTATGCAGACCCCATAGCTGCACATGAAGAGACATAATAAAACCGAGACTCCGTCTTTTGTTCTTTTGTTGATCTTTGTTTCCAAAGGGAACTTTTTTAAAAATTTTATTTGACCGCAAAACTCGAGACAAGAATCTATGCCTTAGAAATACGATGCTCTCAAACCATTAAACGTCATGTACATGGGCCACATTACAGGAGAAACTCAAAGCAAATCCATAATGTCGTTAACACTCGTGAGGATCTCGTCAAGTCTCTTCTGTTTAGAAGACTGGACAGAGTTTTCAGACTGTCTCAAGAACACTGTTTCTTTTCTGAAGTTGAAAATATTCGTTCGATCAATATGTGTTGACATTATGTTCAGTCTGTGTTTATAATATTGCTTCTCTTCTGAGCTCGGGAAGATAGCATTAGAGTAAATTCATGTTTAAGCCCCCTCCCCCACCCTACTGCACTTCCCCAAAAATTGTGCTGTAGTCCGTTCTAAGGCGTTATTTCTGTTGCAATGTCTCCTCGTTTGTTCGTTGTGTTTTTGATGACGTGGCATTTTGTGATGTTTGCTGTCCTTCTAAACCAATCCGATGCCTTGTAATGGAGCCTTTCCAAGGTAACCCCATGTTCACTTTTACACTTATTTATTGTTTTAATGATATTGCTTCTCTTCTACACCTGAGGGGAATGGAACAAAATTACACTTATTGACATTTGTTGTTTTAATGAAATTGCTTCTCTTCTGAACTTTGGAAAACTGGATCAAAGTTGTTGTTGCTTCTCTTCTGAACTTTGGAAGACTGGATCAAAGTTGTTGTTGCTTCTCTTCTGAACTTTGGAAGACTGGATCAAAGTTGTTGTTGCTTCTCTTCTGAACTTTGGAAGACTGGATCAAAGTTGTTGTTGCTTCTCTTCTGAACTTTGGAAGACTGGATCAAAGTTGTTGTTGCTTCTCTTCTGGACTTTGGAAGACTGGATCAGAGTTGTTGTTTTTACAGACTGAATGTTATATTGTTTCTCTACTGTACTTGAGAAGACTGGATTAAAGTTACATATACTGACACGATTTCAGACTGCTTTCACATACTGATACGATTTCAGACTGCTTTCACATACTGACATGATTTCAGACTGCTTTAATACAACTTGGATAACCTGGATAAGAGTAACACTCAATGTCGAAGTTTTCTGGCTATTTTAATTATATTGCTTCTCTTCTGAACTTGGCAAGACCGGATCAGAGTAATTCTTGTTGACAGGGTGTTCTCAGACAGCTTTAATAATACTGTTTCACTTCTCTTCTAAAATTCGGAAGACTGGCTTAGAGTTACTCTAACTGATAAAGTTTTCTGAATTTCTCAAAAGAATAGTACTTCTCTTCTGAACTTGAGAAGAGTGGAGGAACATTTACTGACACTGTTTTCCATCTGTTTAAATGTTGTTTCTCTTCTGAACTTAAGAAGAATGGATCAGAGTTACATGTATTTACAGTGTTTTAATAAACATGCAATGATTCACTTCCAAACATGCGACGACTGGATTAGAGTTACAGTTATGTAGAGTCTTTTTAGACTGTCTTACAAGAAAACTTTTTTTTTTTCTGAAGTAAAGAAGGCAGGATTAGCAATGGCGTGGCCAGAACGGAATTATTTTACGCGCACCCTGTACCAATCTACAAAAATGTTGCCCTGGTATCGCTTCCAGAATGTGAGTAACTCTTAAAGGAACGAATTTGCTACCTCTTCTTTAAAGAATAGCCCCTATGATGAAGGAGGAAAATAAATTGTACGTTTGGTGATATCTCTTTATTGCAAATATATCTTTCTTTATGCACATGCGTAATGTGCGTGATGAGCGCTACCTCTGTGATTAGTGTTACACTTATTGACACTGTATTAAGATTTTCTAAAGAATATTCTGCTCTTCTGAATTCAGAAAGACTAGATTAAAGTTATACTTATTGACGCTGTTTTCAGACTCTTCAAAATACGGCTTCCCTTGCGACACGGAGATTTTTAATTCAAGTTAAAATACTTGTAGCAAACGACATTGAGGAACATTATTTACGGTCCTTCAGACCTGCGTTGCCTGGTTTCGGAAATATTTATCACAGATCTGTCGTTTGAAAAACGTCCATTTTGTGCAGTCGTGCAAATGCACTAGTATTCTTGCACACGTGATTCTGTATTTACCCTAAATATTCGTACACCTAAACTCCTTACTATACATGGTCAATAATTCGAGCAAGTCAATTTTACCACGTGTGCGTCTAATTACTGTTGCATGAATGGCAAACAGTGCAAACCCTGATCAGACGCCGCATTATGCGGCGTCTGATCTGGGTCTACACTGTTTGCTTACAATGAGGGAAATATGGTATTCCATGGCCACTAAACAGTACTGATATGGGACAACTTTATCCTTTCATTCTGAAATGTTGGAAGCATTCTTTTAAAGGCTTATCTTAATCAAACAGACTGTGGTAACGAACATGTACATGCTGTAATAATTCAAACAAAACATTGTTTACATCGCAAATAGTGAAATGATATCGCATTTGAAAGCAAACAGTGCTAGACACCCTCCCGAAAACCAATATATCGAACATGCTTTTATGCAGAGCTGGGGAGATATTGTTTCAAGTTCGATTCGTATTTATATTTGTTTTCCCCTTTTCAAATATGTTTAATATGTCTGTTAAAATTGAACTTTTAGTTACATACGCGAAATTTAATCTTTTTTTTTTTATTTTTAATGATAGAATAGAAACGGGGACCAAAACGTACCTTTATACATTTAACATGTCTGTTAAAAATTGAGCTTTTAGTTGCGTACATGAAATTTAACCTTTTTTGTTTGTTTTTTTTTTATTTCAAATGATATATGAAACGGAGGCAAAAAGCACCTCAAAGTGCGTGTCCAGAGTGGTTTCGAGGGGTTCTTTCAATCACCCACCACTTTGACTCAAAAGTCAGTTTGGGTACCGTAATTTCTCAAAAATATCCAACGATTCTGTTAACGCGTACTGATAAGCCTGCGCGAATTCGCAGATTGACCTGGTCCTTCGTTACCCGAGTATGACTTTTTTCTTGTGTCGAACATGTAGGGCTGTAATGATAAAGTCACCTCACCATTACGAAAACACTATCAAGATATATTGAAAATTTTACAACAAAAAACGGAAAATGCTCAGACAAAAAAAAATCTGATATTTTTTTCAAATTTTTTCCCAAAACTATGTTTTTAAGCAAAATAAGAAAAATAATGTATACCCCTGTAAACCCAAATTTTATTATATAAAAGTGGGGTTTAAGGGGGTCAAAATTGTAAAGGCGTGTTTTTGTGATGACGATGCGAGAAGTATCGCGATACTTGCCTCATATTACGATACGCATCGCGATACTATTTTCATAAGTCACAACTTGAAAGTTTAAATACTCTTGGAAAACAGGTTCAAACCCATCTCAGGGGTTCATTCTTGTGTAACACTGCCTGTGTAAGAAGCCCCTATTTGTCATAAAAGAGATCAGTGTATTTCAGTAACATTTTAGATCTGTGTCGTTTGTTATAAAACGGTCTTGAAATATGTTAAAGCTATTATTTTCTTTGGAAATTGTACTTTTGGGTGTATCGTCAGATATTGCGATACTAGGCTCACGATACGACACGTCAGAAAAGTAAAGTCCGATCTGTATTAAGCAAGCACCCAAGGGATAATTCAGATGTGCTTACTTAAGACATGTGCTTGCTTAATACAGGTGAATTTTAACAAATTTGCCTTTTTGGGAACTGAAGTCATGCTTGCTTGATACAGTTACTTGCTTAATAGAGGTGGCCACTATGACAGGTTTTACTGTATCGTGATACGATACGATTTCAATTAATCGTTTCGCCTCTATGAACGCGCATCATAAGCAAATGCTGACTATTCGATAAAATAATGTGTAAAAAGTAGTCTTTGCATCATATACGATTATCAAGTTTTGCCTTCTTGCACTCTTCGTCGAAACGCTGTAGTTATACTAAGTATTGGGAAATGCAGTGTAGACTTAGATCAGACGCCAAATAACGCGTCGTCTGATCAAGGTTTACACTGTTCGCCACTTACCCAGCAATTTGCAGACACATGAACGTGTAGTAAATGATCTTGTTCAAAATTTAGGACAAAATTAATGTAGCAAGGAAATTTTCCAGTATTTAGAGAATTCTGTAGTCTACAGGATCTAGAATTATTTAGCGAAGCGAAATGGTTCTGCTTAGCCAGCAGATCTATGTTGTCTGATCAGGACGTTTGCTGTTCCTTGATACAGATTTGTATTCTGCAGTATAATCAATATTTCTATTTTGCGGACAGCGATGGCCCTGATCAGCCTGCGCAAATGCGCAGGCTGATCTGGGCCTTCGCTGTCCGCGCATACCCAAAATACCATTTTTACATGACAAGGTTGAAAACATTAATTACTCTGTTATTTAAATTAGGTTCGGGTGTACTGTTATTGCCATCTGAAAACTGATTCATTTTTATATACGTTTCTGAAATGAGATGATAAGCAAACAATAAAAAACAAATAACTGAACCGCGCCTGAAAGAATGGGTTTTAGGTGGGTACGTGTTGTAAACAGCGATAGCGCATATTAACCTGCGCATCGCCGTTAATGTAATCGTTTAAACCGCAACGTCAGCCAACTTACTTTCGGACGCGTGCGCCCAGCGAAGATTCAGATCAGCCTGCGCATTCGCGCAGTCTGATCAGAATCTTCACTGGGCTATTTGGATAGCCAATGATGCAAATTGTTTTCTTGCGGATAATGGCGCAGGCTGATCCGAGTTTTCGCTGCGCGCGCACATTTCCCCACATTGCGGTCATTTGATGCCATAGAATAAATAAATCGGTGTAGAGAAAATTTTTTACCATAGACTGCGTGATTACGCACGCCGGTCTAGGTCCACAGATCACAAAGGTCCAGCAAGGCGCGTTTTCTCATGTGACGACTCAGTTGTTATTTTACGGACAAAGCATAGGCTTACTAATGATTAACGACTGGAAGGACAGGTCGTAGCATGTTTGGCGGAGATCAGAAATGGTTTTAGGCAAGAGAACCTTCAGTCACGTTTTCAAGTGAAGTCACTCAAAACAAAACAAAAAAAAAAAAAAAAACAACAAACAAACAACATTTTCCCGTGTCAAGATGGACTTTGCCCTCTGCTTTTGGTTTTGATTATATCCCAGCTAGCATTCTTTATAAATCTACAGCAGGCCGTTATCGGCCGTCAGCTACCCTGACGGGTCAATAACGGCCCGCTGTAGATTTATAAAGAATGCTTACTGGGATGTGTTTCATTGAGTTGATTAACAGACGAGGGTAAAGGACCCCTATAAGGACCGAACATTTAATTGTAATTTGGAGCTACATGAGAATTAAGGGTGAGGTGTCGCTGCTTTAAGCTGGCCCCGCCTACGGTTCAGTTCTTTGTGCGTCGGTGGTTTATTCTACTGACCGTTCTAAGGTGGTGGTCCCGGTGTTAGTCTTACTCTTTGGTGTTTTGTGGTTTATTCTACGAGGCGATTTGTTTTGTGTCTTGCCTTATGTTATTTTGTTCTTGTGATTTTCAGTCCTTTTAGCATTGGGATTATCTCGCTTGGGGAAGAGAGAGCTAGTCTTGGTGCTTTTCGTACGTTTGTTCGATTTGCGCTTGTTTGGTTTTGTCTGTTTCCTCTTCCTCTTGGTGTCCGGGAAGGGCTGCGGTTTGTGATTGTGGTACTCCCTGGACTTTTCTCTTACCCTTTTTCCATATGTTGCGTTTGTTTTGTCAGTATTTGTTCTTCATCTTTTCTTATTATATTAATGCCTCGGAGAGGCTATACGTGTTCACCTCTTTCGTGAGAACTAGGGACTAATAATGTCCTATTCCACAGGTCCATGTGAACGAATGTCATTGGACTGGTATCATCATAAAAAATCTGAGTCTAATTGTGGCATTTCCTGGGTATCTTCACGTATATTTGGGGTGTACATTGTTTCTATTAATAAGAGTAATGACCGTTGCTAAGATCAGCCACTTTATGAAGTAGTACTAATTATGAGCAAAGTTTTGGAAAACAGTTGTAGAGTACATGTAACCTACTTTACTGTGCTTTTCATTGACCATATAGTATGTTCTGGAAGCAGCTGAAAAACGTGTAAGGTCAAAACTGCTGGTTTTGTATGTTGTGTTTATTGTTCTACTCGCAGAGAAATTCGATCCACACTTCTGAGAAATACATAAACGTCAGGCTCCAAGTTGTGTTTTATTCTGATGTAAACAACTAAATTCTCTTTTGAATTTAATGGGATAAAACAAAATTTTACGGACGCTTTAAGACTGAATATGGCCTGGGCCTGTTGGTGGAAAGAGCTGTCAAATTGACTGTACCGCAACGTTGGCGTTATTTAAACGCAGACTTCCGAAGTAAGGTCTCATAGGCGAGATAAAAATTCAACATTGCTGGCCAGAAGTTAGTTGATCTGTGTCTGCGCTGACATAGGCATACCGCTCATCACGCAGGTAAGTTTCCTTACAATACTTAGTTTGAATTGTAGTCTTACGACTCAGTCAACATTGTTAAGGTCATGTCGAGCCGGAATTAAATGCGGTAAGTAGGGGTGCTGCAGTGAGTTCAGCAATACAATGAAACGTAGTTAACTAGTAAGACATCCCCTTACTAAAGTTTAATACAACCTGGCAAAGATCGACAATTAAACATAAATTATCTCCCTTTATCAAATTCAAATATTCCTTATTCACTGGTTGAGATGTACAGTTTACTAGTAATTCTCTCTAATTATAGCCCGATTTATAAAAGGTGGGGGCTATACTGGATTCGCCCTGTCCTTCCGTCATTCCGTTCTTCCTTGATTCTATCTTTCTGTCCTTCTGTCATTCCCTAACCACTTTGTCACACTTTTTTCACTGTGGTCTAGAGTTGAAACTTGGTACACACTTGGATAACTGGTGAATGTATCGTGTATACTGATATCATGATGCCACTGCTTGTTTGTTCCTTTATTTCTCCATTTTTTTACTGTCTCCAGGTTTCAAGTACTAAAATGTTTCTCCCCTTACCCAGCTAGCATACTACGTAAATCTACATCGGGCCGTCATCGGCCCGTCAGCTACCCTGACGGGCCGATGACGGCCCGATATAGATTTACGTAGAATGCTGACTGGGTATAGCGCTGTTGTGGGTATACAGTCAGATCTTCTGACAGCTCTCGTTAAAGGAATGAGAAGAGACAAACCTTGATTTGAGATTTAATTTACTCATCATGATTTAACATAGGTAAACGACAATATACGTCGAAACGTATACCTTAACGGCTAATTATGCATATATCGTTGACTCGTTTTGAGCCTCTGACAAATGAAACGAGCAAGGGCATAGTATACCCCTCCCCCATAATGCTGTATGCTTACAGAGGCCCAGACCAAGCTGTGCATGCTTGCAGCCTGCGCATGCGTGCAGCCTAGTTTGAGCCGTGCCATGGGGAAATGTCTTCGGGGCATAAGCGGAGAGCAAAGGCCTAGATGAGACTGCGCGCATGCGTAGTCTGATCAGGGCCTTCGCTCCCCTTAAAGAATTATTTGATATTGTAAAATATATCAAGGTATGCCGAGACCCTTATCAGAATGCGCAGCTTTGCAGTCTGATCTGGATGTATATCTAGTGTTCACATATGCCCAGAAACACATATTTTCCATGGCGCAGTTCTCTTCTAACGCACTGAGCTACGGAATCCCTTTCCAGGCTACTGTGATATGCAGACTGGACTGGGTCTGACCCCGGTCTACGCTGTTCGCAATGTCATTATGTCGGGTTTTACTCTGCGCTGGCTCGTTTGCTGATTAAACCTTGTTCGTTGGTTTCCGCTGTCGTCGTTGTTCTACGGAAACAAACGAACAATGTGTAATCAGCGAGACATAGATAAATATTAAATTAAATCTATACTCATATGTTACAACAATTGATGAGATGATCTGTCACATATACATATATATCTATATAGTATTTGTAAGTTACATGAAGACAATGGGTGATTAATTTTGATTTTATCTTCAAAATTCACTAATTTGATAGACCTCAGATTTAAGACAGTTTGAAGTCCTGAAACAAAAATGTTTTATCGTGTCTTAAAGAGCTATAGGTTGTCAACTAGTTTTGCGCTCCAAATTTTAAATGTCAAAAATAATGGAGTCTGACTGTCTTATGTTTTGATTTTATAGAAAATTCATTTTGTTTCTAATTTGTTAGAAACAGATTAGACCATGAATAATAATGTTACTGTATCTAGGTACTATGTACAAGACAATCTAAATATAACTACACATTTATGAGTAAATGTCATATCAGAAGTCACCAAAAAGAGACTCGTCGTTCCCTCTTAAGTCACGCGTTGGCGAGAGTATGCGAGATTTGAAATATAACGTGACTACGATGGTGTCTATATTTTGGCTTAAGATTAAAACTTTATTGTCGATTTTGGAAAGTAACAAAGTAAACCTAGCTTATCTTAAATGCTTTGCCTCAATGACAACGCACCAACAACACCAAGTATCCGGGTTTTTGCCAGATGTACCCATAACCTTTAGATCTATACATTTAATGCCCTAGAAATGGCGTTTTGTAAGTTCAGTCGAACCTCGTTATCTCGAACTCGCTTATTTCGAATTACCGCTTATCTCGAAGTGAAAATCTGGTCTCTGATTTAACATGAAACTATGACAACAGGTAACAAAATAATGTGGAAAAGAGGAGAAATTGCTCCTAAGGAGCAGCAATTTCTCAATTGCTCCTAAGGAGCAATTTCTCCTCTTTTCCACATTATATATATATATATATATATATATATATATATATATATATATATATATATATATATTTCTAACTTCAGGAGTCAAATTATACGAATATTCATTTGTTAAATGTGGTTGTTAAATTTATTGTTTTCCTCACTTTCTCAACTCTGATATGTCGAGGTACGGATATCTTGAAGTGTTTCAGTGAGTCCCTTGGAATTCGAGATAACGAGAGTCGACTGTATATAAGGTTCGGAGCAGACGCCGCAAAATGCAGCGTTTGCTGGGGTCAAAACAGAAAGCTTCGGCCATATATACCCTTAAAAGCCCACTGGACTGTGTACAAATTTGTGATAAGCTTCTGTAACGTTTTGTTCTGGTTCTGCTGTAGCTCGCCACCAAAAGCAGAGAACCAGAATATCACTTAAGAATGTACGAGTTCCTACCCAGCTCAGATATCAGCTGAATTCATTTTTTCTAAATATTCAAATAGGCCGCGCCATCGAAAACGTGTCGTCCGACATATGCGGACAGCGAAGGCCTAGATCAACCTGCGCACCTGCAAAAAGTGCGTGGTCATTGAGTATCAGCAGTGTTTAGCCAATTTCTAAAAATAGCATACATTTGCATAAACTGAGCCGCAGCAATCAAGATGCTACTTTCTTCAGATATAAAATGCTCAGACCCAAATTAAAATTAGCCTGAGCATATGCAGAGTCCGCCCAGGATCCGCGCATTCACGTGACGTCATGCATTTCAAACTCTGTACTTTGGTTATGTGATCGCGGGTCCTGGTCGAACTTCACATCTTAGAAGACAGATCAAAGCGGTAAACAAAATTGTAGCAGACGACTTCTATTTTTTTTTTCAGAGAAAATAAGTCTTGGCATTGCTAGGCAAACGATTCTTATGAAATGCACCGCCTTCTTTTCTCTGAAAATTAAAAAAAAAAAAAATCAAAATGTCGTCCGCCGCTTTGAGAATAACTGTTTAAGGATTAATCCAGCTAGCAGCTATAAATCTATATCGGACCGTTATCGGACCGACAGGAATCATGTCAGACCGCTAACGGTCCGATACAGATCTAGTCAGAATGCTAACAGAGAACCCTGTTTACCTTGTATGTCCGGGACAGTGTCTCCTTCTTTGTTGCGGTTCAGTATTATTGTCTTGTTTTCTAACTCTTCAAACCTTAATCCCCAGTAACAACAAATTCTTCAACATCATAATCGAAATGATAAACTTACGTCATATACACGTGTCACCATGTCCATACGCCTAGTTCGCGCGTACTATATTTGCTGTTACGATTATTGGATCTTACTGTCTTGTAAAAGAAACAAAGAAACAGTGCCGATGAAACAAAAGTACTGGTTCCAGTGTTTTACCGTCCAGAGAAAAGGGGGAACCAGTTCACTCTTGTCTGACTAGAATGATAGGGTGGTCAGACTGTGGTCAGATGGAACCATAAAGCACTGGAACCAGGACTTTTGTTTCACCGTCATTGATTGGTTGTTTCTTTTACAAGGAAGTAAGAGCTAATAAAAGTAATAGTAACTATAGTCAAACTATAGTACGCGCGAACTAATCTATGTTAACCCTAGTCCTGCTGAACCCGGATATTCCCTGCTTTTGCAAACAGTGTAGCTCCAGACCAGTTGGCTTCTGAAGAAGCCAACTGATCTGGATCTGCACTGTTTGCCATTAAGTATGTGAATTTATATCAACAATCTGACTCAAGTAATCTGATTGGCTGATAATTAGAAGTGGGCGTGGCAACGGAATTTATTCAGCATGACAAGGGTTAAAGGTGGATACCTGAGCTACTTTGGATAAAAAAAATCACAGAAAGCTCAATTTTGTTCCAAATTGATTTTTATAGCCACTGGTGTTTTGATAATATATTCTTCGTCGAATTAATAAGAAGACGTGCTTTGCTCCTCAAAGTTTTATGAATTTAAAACATGTTCCATATTGGAGTGTGAAGACTCTTCCCACTCGTTGTGAAATAAATGTTCTTATTAATCATAAAATACGCAAAAACATATAGATCACGTGACTATGACGTATGTTATCCTCCTTGAAAATATTGTTTCCAATCACTATATACATTTTCCATGGTTTCAAAAAAAATAGAACAAGACTGGTTCCTGTCGACTAAAATCATAAAAAAAAACCTGCTTTATTCACACTATCACAATATTATTATAGCTTTTGTCACTCAAACAAGCATGGTTACCAGAGAAATCGATGTCAATCATATTTCCTATTTTTCTTATTTTCCCTAGAAATAGAAGCTGATATTTAATAGAATCGCCTTCATCTGAAAAGTCACCTCCTGGTTTCAGGGAAAAAGAAAAACGATAGTGAAAACGCTGTCCACTAGTGTTATAAAGCCAGCATTAAACGGGTCAAGTAGGTTTGTAAACATTTTTGTAACTGAGCCTGATTACAACACGCGCAAAAACTCGCTGAAAAATACAAAATACTTCACGCAGGCTCTTTATGTGCTCGGATAAGGCATTTGCAAGTTTTTGCAGCGATTTCACTTCAGGGCGACGACAATTTCTGAAGGCAAACAATAATGACGTCAACGTGACGTCATGGAAACAAATCTTGTACTGATTGGTTCAGTGACAGAAGTAATATAGATGGGTACCATTACGAGCCATAACTTTATTAACAAAATGCTTGCAATTATGTTTTTGAAATGACCGTCGAAACTAGTATTACTAAGCAGATATACATTGAAATATAAACGTATTCATTGTTGAAAAAGAAGCCTGCAAGAATTCAGATGAAATCTGTAGGAAATGTGAGTACCATCATAAATTCAACTACAATATACAAGAAGGACTAAACTTGGCTATTAAGCATTATAAATCATTACTTATAATAATAATAATAATAATAATAATAATAATAATAATAATAATAATAATAATAATAAAATAGCGACTGGGGTAGATGTGTCAACTCTGCTATTAGCAGTACCTGAAAGACAAGTAGATTCACTTCCAGTAGACACGCGAGACCAGATCAAAGCTGGCAATTGTTATTTGCTGGAGGACAAAAATAGGAAGAAGAGAGGAAGACATTATACAAGAGCTGCAAAATAAGAAAAATGAGTTTCATCTTTTTAAAAAGGGTTACTGCTAACTGTAAATGGTTGTTTGCAGTGGCAGCGCAATATAGCCAGGAAATTTTGAGGTTTACGTGATGGCCCCTGTCCACCCTGGAACTGGTAAATAGGTTAACCCTTTCATCCCTGCATGGATCTAAACTTGCTATTCTGTTATTGGTTTATGACTGAAACCCCTATTTGCAACAATGGATGTGGCCAAATTCGGAGATGAAATGTCCATGTCAGAAACTCGGGGGTGAGAGGGTTAAACGAGGCTAAAGGAAAACATGCTCCCAAAACATGAAAATTCCTGAGATAACATCTTCCGTGTATTTGGAATGATTGTTCAGAACAAAGGTTGTAGTAGATATTCATGTACTAAATAACAACTAGTTTCGACGGTCCCATTACGAAAACACGCCTATTCAAATATATTGAAAATTTTACAACCCAAAAAGGAAAATTTTCAGATAAAAAATTCTGTTACTTTTTTATATTTCTGCTCAAAACATAGATTGCGGGTACTCGTTAGAACCGCCTCGGCGCGGCGGTTCTAACGAGTTCCACAGTCTATGATTTTTAGCAAAATATGAAAAATAATGTAAACACCTGTAAACCCCAGTTTTACTATATAATAGTGGGATTTAAGGGGGTCACAATTATATAGGCGTGTTTTCATGATGCGTTCAGTCACAGAGAGTTTCAATGAAATCAACAGATGATCACCTGACCAAGTCACATGACAAATGACATAACAACTATAAATAATTCTGTCAACAACATCTCGTCAAACGAGAACAATAAAATGGCATAACAATATCCCAAATGTATACCTATCATGCGTATACCCTAAATAACCCCAATAGTAACCCTAAACACACACTGGGCTAATTTAGCAGACAACAAACTGGTGATATTTTCCTTGTTTTCCATTTAAAATGGTTTGATTGTCTCCACACGATACAATGCACAAACTATCAGACTATATTTTCGGTGGAAAATGATCATATTTTCAAGATGTCGTCCGCTGAAACTATTATTACCCAGCATGTTAAGCGTTAAAACAATCGCCATCTCAGCCATCGCTTGAGAGCACTCTTATAGAACGTAACTACACGGCCGTTTCCCTCTCCGTTTCTCTTTTGTAATGGAAGTATTCATTGCATATGTTATTGCATTAAACATTTACGACATCTGCTTAAGACTGTTTTACCTTGCGTATTCTGGACGCTTTAATAGTTTAGGTAGAAACACAGAGTTGCATAAATTCCAGATTCGTGGTTTAAAAGCAGTGTTACACGTTATATATATTTCGGAGTAACACAAGCAGTTTTGATATATTTCATTCTGTACTTTATGTTCGTATACGGACACAGACGTGTAGTTACGATTAAGGAGATTGCGTATGATGGAAATGGTCGACACATCACGATCGGTTTGACTCTTTGAAAACGAGATTCTGTTTGGACAAAATGACGTACATTGTATAAAATGTTGACTGTACTATATACTTTCTAATGTTTTTTTACGATTACACCATGATACTAATTTATGTTCTACAAATGTTAATGATTATGGACACTAGTGCAGAACAAAAAAAGTATAACACTATGATGAACTAAAAAAAAAGTGAGCAATAATACTATACGGTGATGCCCTTTATCACCTAAGGTCAAGGTCAAGGTTTGATCCTGACAGAGGCTGATTAAAGGTAAAATACTGATGGGACTACTTTTAAGTTTAAAAACTAAGGAATTGTTTCCTAAACGGATTTTGATTGTTAAAATACCCGAAAATATTGACTTTTGATAAAAAATACTAAAACTTAAGATACAGGAAAAGTGACCTTTAGCACTTAATGTAAAAATCAATGACAAACAGAATTTTTCGTTGAGACTTAAATACTAAAATAACTTACATAAATTAACTAATGAAATCTACATATCTTTATGTACAAATAATATAAAATTATGAGTAGTATTTCTACAGTTTATGTACATACAGCATCCAGGCAATCAATGATTCCCAACTTTTCAACACTCAGCCATACTTTCTGTCATGGTTACCATGGTGACAATGTGATCACAACCAATCATACCAAATAATGGTACTTTCAAATGCATAAGTTGCGCTTGATGAAACAAAACCCATTCTTTCCTATGCCATATATCCACTAGGTACTAGTTACCATTACAACTGAGCCACATACCAACCACATTTTATTGGAAAGCTACCATGCCAACTTTCTCAGTTCAATTATACTGGGACTATTTTGCAAATCGGCAAAATGTTCGTTAGGTTTATCCAAACAAAGTCATCAAGTTTGCAGTTAAATTCTGTAAGTGATTCCTTATTAGCTTATTGAAAGCGAAATTTTCGTACAAGTTACAAATCAATCACTTATGGTGTTTAACTTAAAGACTGATACCTGAGCTAATTTAGCTGCATACTGATTATCCCATACTTTTCTTTTGATAATTATATTCTCCGTACAATGAATTAGAATAGGTGTTCTGATACTCAAAATTTCACGAAAATAAGTTAATAATTATGCTTTCAATGAGGTTCTGAAGATTCTGCAAACTCACTGTGAAAGAGATATGCATAATACAAATGTGCCGCAAAGCTTTTAAAGCCTTTAGTTTACAATCGCTATTTATAAGATACCATAACTGTGTCTTTTGACCTAATTTGGCTATGTAGCCTAGTTAGCAACCACGTTGTTTAGACAATATTTTCACCCATAATAGTTTATCCAATCTATAGTGGCATTTTGTAGCAAACTACCAAAGTTTGCTGCATTTCATTTGGGAATATATTTTCAGACCACAAAAGTAAGGCTATAGCAAAAGTAGCTCAGCTAGGAACCTTTTAACTCTGATTATTTGATTTGTTAAACTACAACGATGATTTAGTCGATTCCCACCATGCCCTCAGTACAATAGATTGTCCCTGATATGATGACATGAAAAAGCTAATGGTTGCTACGGAACGTTTCAATGATGACGATGACTCTAAAATGAAAAACACTGACGTATTACACGTGTCTATGATGACTTAATATGACACATATTAATCTTGATAAGATTAAATATACAAGACATGTATATGTTTCGGCAAGGAAAATTAATTGTATTAGACGCTGGACGGAGTAACATTATCGACATTTTAGATAAAAATGATTATATTACATGAATAAATACGTTTTTGGTATACCTTAATAATAAAATAATAAAAGTCAGCGTAACATTAAGAGACACATCTCCCTCGCAATTATTCAATAAGAACTACACAACATGAGATACTGTAGCTTCGGACATATATGTCCCGTGAAGACTCTGATCAGCCTGCAGATCAGCGCAGGCTGATCAGTGTCTTCGCTAGGCGACCTCCGAAAAGGATCTAATGTTCTTTCAGACTTTCAGACTGCACGAACGCGTAGGCTGATCCGAGACTTGGCCGGGGGTACATGTCCACATCACGAAAACACGCCTATATAATTTTGACCCCCTTAAACCCCAATTTTATATAGTAAAACTGGGGTTTACAGGGGTATACATTATTTTTCTTATTTCTGCTCAAAAAACATAGATTGTGGGCACTCGTTAGAACCGCCTCGGAGAGGCGGTTCTAACGAGTACCCACAATCTATGTTTTGAGCAGAAATATGAAAAAATATCAGAGTTTTTATCTGAAAATTTTCAGTTTTTGGAGGTGAAATTTTCTATATATTTGTATAGGCGTGTTTTCGTAATTAAATTAACATCAACTCATGTTGTGGCTCTATATTTGACATTCATGTTTCCCAAAGTTTGACCAAATATATTCACATAAAATCACGATCATAAAATTTCATTCAACACCTTTTCACCACTGACATGTTTCAAAATTCAACCATTCGTTTTTAATTCCTATACTAATACCATTTCCTGCTGCTATCTAGTCTTCTATAGTTGCATAGAGATCACATTTAGACTTCGGATGACCAAACTGTGCTTCTACTGTCCCTCAAATGTGGCAAGAACTTGAAAAGGCACGCGTGCATTTACATTTTCTCGCCCAATGAGACGCTTAGTTTAAACATAGTATTGTTACACTGTTTGCAATTGGTCACCTTATATCGAGTAATATCCAATCAAATCTAACGTTCTATTTGTTCGCGTTATTGCATTCGTTCTTGCAACTGTGGGGTCTGGTAAAAGGCATGTCCTCCCGCTGCGATTTGCTGGGGTACTGCATATGTGTATGGTGACGCAGTGGCGACCAGTCCGGCCGTGGAGGTGGCATACGGGAAGGCGGCTTCAAATCCTGTAGCGGCCGCTAACTGACTTCCATAAGCAGCAGTATAATCTATGTATTGTCCCGCCGTTGTTGGAGACAATGGTGAATGCTGTACGGCGGCTGTTGTCAACATACTAGGAGCCGTTGCCGTCATATAGGGCTGGTACACATACTGAGTGGGAATGCTGAAAAAAGAAAGAGCTGTACGTTAGTGTCGTATTAAAACAACTGCAGTGACTACTAAATAGAGCAGGGGCAATACTCATATCCCCAGATAAGGCATTTTTTTTCAACCGGAAAGTATTGATTTTTTTTCTAATTTCTTCAAGAAAACATAGGTTGTGGGAACTCATTTGAAGTGCCTCACTGATGCGCTTTCTTATGAGTACCCACAACATGTTTTCGTGAAGAAATAAGAGAAACGCTTCTAATGAGTATCCACAACATATGTTTTTGCGGAGAAATAAAAAAATATCTGGATACCTCCTTTTATCTGGAGATATGCAAATGTATCATAAAACATTTACGTAAGAATCTTGACTTGCAAACGTGCAAAACCATTGTGTAACGTTGTCCTGGTTTTGTTGGCGAGTAAATGGGCGGAGACTAGTCTTAAAGGAAATGCTTTGTTCTATATGCGGAGCAAAGTTTTCTTCTTTTAAGAGTAGCGAACAGGACCAAGGAACCAGGGGAAAACAATACGCAACGTTTTGCAGACATGTGTACAACGGTATTATCTATCAGTTGAAACGTAGTTTTGTTTTGCCTGTGTTCATAAGAATTTTGATGTACGTTTGACTTAAGTGAACTCAAGGGTCCGAGAACGTAGTACATATTTACATACAGATACATATATTGTGAAGAAAGAAAGGATTTTTTACATGTAACAGAGCACGCTCGCCACCATTTCCTACGTAAATAAACCAAGGGGCGCATAACTATATTTTATATTGTTCTTATTTTGATATGCGTGTCACTGTTTCCTACATGAATAAACCAAGATATAGAAAAGTTTTCTTATTTTGCTATCAAGAGTGTCAACATGTCCTACGCGTTTATACTAAGAGGCAGATAACTTATTGTTTGTTGTTCTTATTTTTATATACTCGTTACGATTTCTTAAGTTAGTAAACTTTGATATATATAACTGTTGGTCATTCTTGTTTTGATATCATGCGGGTCCCAATTTCCTTCGTAGATAAACCTAGAGGTACTAGCTGCTGTTGGTTTTCTTGTTAAATCACATTAAAGAACACAGAAATTGTCAGCACTGATGTATAAAAAACAAAATAGTTCAAATTGTCGTCTTCTGAAAACTGTACCCGGCATGCTAAGCATTCAGTATAGTCAGTTAATTCTGGTTGCTCTTATTACACTAGTTGACAGAAAGAGTCGTAAAGTAAAATTATCAAATCATGGCTTACATGTTTTGAAAAGAAAAGTGGGACATATTACTGCATATCGTTTTATCAATGACTGGGGCTATTTTATAGGTAAAATGAATTAATCGGTTGAAATTACGTTGGACAACCAACTAGAGTATTTATAAAGGCCTCAGACAGCTGTTTGTAATTTAGAGCATTACAATTTAAGAAACATTACATAATTGGAAGCGAATATTTTTATGAATCGGCAGATCAAATGTCCGTTGCATACCGGTATACTGTTCAGTAGCAACTACTAATAAACCGAAAACTTTTTTTTAAATTAACTAAGACATATGTGACAATAAACTACGGATTGTCTATACCAGCTCAGGTAACTTCTGACAATAAACCATAGACTGTCTTAGGTGGTGCAGTAGCTTTAACTACAATAAATCATAGACTGTTTACACCAACTCAGGTAGCTTCGGACTAGCTTCGGACTATAAAGTACGGACTCTTTACACCACTTGAGGTAGCCTCAAACAATAAACTACGGACTGTCTACACCAGGGCTGCGTTCAGAAGTACAGGTTACTCGCGATGTTGGCGCTCGTCATTAGGTACCGGAAACCAGGGCAACACATTCGCTATCACTTTTCACTTCTGAATGCAGCTCTGTTCAGGTAGCTTTGACAATAAACTATGGATTGTTTACACCACCTCAGGTAGCCTCGGACAATAAACTTCGGACTTTCTACGAGTTCAGTACGTGGACCTGCTATCGACAAACGCCGCTGAATCAACAATGATTAATAGCCACTTACAGATATCATTTTGCAAACTAAGATATATCAATGAAAGAGGCGAAACAAGTATAGAAAAGTCTACTTAACCCTAAATATGCAGTGTAATTGCCATATCTACTTTACCTTATTTAATGCCCATAATGAAGTTATGAACAAACAAAAACGAAACATGATGTTTGTTTAATATTGGTTTATTGATCAAAGGACCAAGATTGGACGAGGAAGTAAGACTTGCTCCAACAATTTAAGACCATTTTATAAAATCCCCATTTCTGCCTAAGTTAGGATGCTATATTAACGGCTCAATATTCCTCAAAAATAGACATTTTTGTTTTATCCAAGAAAGGTTTAATAAATTGATATGCAGTATTAATACGATCATAAAATGTGGCATCTGACAGCCCGTAAAATTTCAGTCTCTCGTTTTTGAATTGGATCAAAATTGAAATGATTGTTTATGGTATCTCTGAATTAATGTTGGCAACATTGATTTAGAAATATGATTTTTTAAAAAAAATCGTTTCATTTCAAGAACGAGAGACTAACTGAAATTTTACAGGCTGTCAGGTGCCACATTTTATGATTGTATTAATACTATAATATCAATTTATTAAACCTCTCTTGGAGAATAAAATGTCTATTTTTGAGGAATATGGAGCCTTTAAAATCACACGTTTTTATGTTATGTTTTACGTTAAAAAAACAACATGATTTATGTTATGTTTTACCTTTTAGAAAAGGAGACTAATCTAAAGGGAAAGAATTTGGGAGCAAATTCTTTCCCTTCAGAGTAGACTCCTTTTCAGAAGGAGCTATGTGTGCAGGAGAGCCTAGAGGACGTCACTAAAGTTGCCCCTTATAAGGAATGGCGGAAAATCTACAAGTGTGCCCAGTTTGTTTTAACTGCAAACATTTTTAATGATTTATGTTATATTAAGTCTTTTCTATGGCAAGTCAATAGCAAGCAGAAGTGCTATGTACTTTTTCATTATAATAGTTCTTTCTATACCTTGAAGATAAATCTCCTGAATTTCATAATTCAATTTTATATAAGCTGATATTATCATAATTGAGATACGACATTAGAAAACCAGCCTTGTAGGATGTAAACTACGGATTTCAAAACCGACCTGCATATCTTAACAGTCTGGCCAGGGCCGTTATTTTGGCATAGGCAATAGTGCACATTTCCCGAAGCCTTAGCTCGGGAACTCAATAAACAGTGGTTATATATTTTTTAGGTAATTGTGTATGGAAACACATAACTCGTCTCTCTCTCTCTCTCTCTCTCTCTCTCTCTCTCTCTCTCTCTCTCTCTCTCTCTCTCTCTTGGAGCCATAAAGTTGAAAATATACCATGTGCACCCCAGCAAAAGGATTCAGTCCTCCACACAATCTGATCAGTCAGTGATCAGACCTATTTATCGATCGATCGATCGTTCGTTCATCCGTATCTATCTATCTATCTATCTCATCGATCGATCGTTCGTTCGTTTGTTCGTTCGTCTGTCTGTCTGTAAGTATGTAAGTATGTATGTATGTATCAGTCTATATTTACTTTCTTCCCTCTTTGGCCTTATCGAAAGATAACAAATATAGAGTAGCGACGTCGATAAATGTACTGTCGGACAGACTTGCTCAGCGAAGATTCAGGTTAGCATGCGCATTCGCGCGGTCTGATAAAATTTGGGCGCATTTTGGAAAGCAAGGGGTGTGAACTTTCTTCATGCAGACATTGGGGACTGAACAGACTGAGCCAATGCGCAGGCTGATCTTAGTCTTTGTTGGGCGCTCGCAAGAAGGTACGTTTTCGCTTATTGCGGTTCATAAAATTCGGCTTGATAGTAAGATATGTTTGACTGGCAATACAATAGATTGAATGGAAATGTCGCAGGGTGTCAAAATTAAATAAGAGAATAAATTATTTTCTCAACTCAGTCTTAGACGACCCACGTAAATATGGAATTCGAACCTAGTGACCCCTTTTCCATGATAGGGAAACATCAAGGTTATCCACTCGTTACTGCATAAAGAATTCATCATAGGTAACAAAAGATCAAAAGTTTTCCCTGAACAATGGACGATAAGGAGGAGTGTTTGATGATAGTTTAGGATAATTTTCTCCATTTCTCCATAAAAACATACATTGTGGGTACTCATTAGAAGCGCATATCGAGGCACTTCTAATGAGTACCCACAACCTATGTTTGATGTAGAAATAAGAAAATTTATCCCAGAATTATCACCAACTTCTCCTCCTTAACAAGTCCCCCGAGCTTACAGCATAAATAAGGCGCCTCCTCACAAAACCTCCGTTTATGTAAGTTGCATGTGTCTAGATATGCACTATCTGGTCGAACAGCTTGTGCAGATTTTGAAGGGGAGAGATTCATCCCTAAAGGATGTAGTTCCGAAACGGAAATAGTCGGGGGGGGGGGGGTGTAATTTAGGGGTAATTTTGGTACGGGTGTGCGAGCCAGTATTTCAGAACCTACCCCATTCATATACCTGGCCATTGAAAAAATGGACCCATTCATATACTTGATTATCCAAAATGTTGACCTATTCATATACTGCCCTTTGATTTTTTTTTTTGGTACCCATTTTTTGCTGGTTGTTACTCAAATACCAGTCAATTTATGTAACACCAAGAGAATAAGCAGCCTCGAAAAATCTCAGAGTGAAAAATATGTGCATATACCAGGATATCAGAAAAATGGGGCCTTTCACATAGGAATCCAGAAAAATCGGGCCATTCATATACTTTTTGTTGAAAAAAGGGGGCCAATCATATACCTGGCAACGCTGAAAAAGGGGGCTATTCGGCACGCACACCCGTACTATGCCATATATAGAAAGTTACCCCCTCCCCAACCCACTCCGAGCGGAAATACCTGCCTCCTTTCCAACTACCCCATCCCCCGCATTCCCCCATACGCTTGGGCGCATTTTGGATAGCGAAGGATAGGCTTGCCATTAATGCGTTCACTTTCAAAACAGAAATTAGGAGGGAAAACTTCAGTTTTGTTTGATGCTGAAGCTACAGTTTTAGGCAATTCAAAAGAATGTTCTAGGCTGAAAGATATACAATGAATACTGAATGCAAATTGGAATTGGGCTCCTCAGAAAGCACAGAAAAATATACAAGAAAAATAAATAAATAAAACCGGCCGACCGACCCTAAATATTTTTCGAAGGAACTATAAACGCAACAATGTTTCTTGGCCGTATCCAGGCCCCGACGCCCAGGGTATCTGGTGCATTTTGCTGCGATCTGACTCCTGTATGGTGTCAGACAAACTGTAGGTCGGTAATCATTGGCAGACAGACGAACTATTACGGGAGAAAGTACAACCAGGTGGTTTGTAACAGTAGCAAATATGACTAAGTAACCCAATAATTAGGCCGCACCATACAAGAATGGCCCTATCGCGAATGCTAACAAAAGCGAAGTCTAAAATATTTAGAATTGTGCGCCCTGACGCAGCCTCTGACACATGCATTTGCCATTCGATAGTACATGTATATTCTACAGCATTCAGCCTTCCTCTTGGCTAAAACGATGATTGATTAGACTGTGCATGACAGCGCAAGTGCAGTCTGATCCGAGTATTAGTTTGTTCTCAAGTGCAGCAAGTCGCTTTTACGTAAGGTGTGAATCAGTTTATAATCTCTGACACATGCGTATTACCTTTTCTTGTGAATCGCGGACGGAAATTATTCAAGTCGGTGGTTTTTGGTAGATAAGCCACGGATAAGTAGACTTTCGCCTAACAAATCCCTGAAATCCCTTAAACCCCTTAACCATACGAGTTTTTCGTTTAATGAGGTTCGCTTTGGGGCACTATCAATACTCTTTCTCTGCAGGGCAGTCTGGTTCCTTGCATTCCGCCAGTTCTTTTTAACCATTGGCACTCTCTTGGTAAATTGGTTGAATATTTCTTTCTTTCTGTTTAGAAAAAAAGGATTTGTTTTTTCATGCAAATTGCCTCCTTCTTCGGAGGCAATTTGCATGAAAAAAACAAATCCTTTTTTCTGGGGAAAATGAAAAATATTTCAAAATATAGTCTTCTGAAAGTTTACCAAATATGCTAATATGCTTTAGAAAGTTAATGGCTTTTACTGGGGTAGCCCTAGTCTTCTATGTGTGCTTGTTATCGTACAACAAGCCGCGCATGTTGCAAATATCCGGTCATACATATTTTTCTCAGGTGGAAGGTTTTAGGTGTCCGCTCTTAAAATCAACAAAAATGGCAGACAATATGGCGTCGATAGGAGTCACGCACTTCATATTACGTCATAAATATTTCGCTGAAAAATTCTTATCATATTTATATTCTCCTCTCCAGGTGAAACGATGTAGCTTTCTTCTTTTAAAAGCATTCTCGTACGGTAATAAAAACAGAAAATACAAAACAGCTTTTGCTTTATTACTTAAAATGTCATTTCTAAAACAAAGCGCATTGTTTGGATGTCTAACTCAGCTCTGGCGCTGTCTGCAAAGCACGTTCTAATAGTATAACTGGCGCAGGTAAAATAAAACACATCTTGTAAAAGATCTTAAGTTTTGTTGATTTAACTTTCTGGGAAAACAAATAGCTGGAGATCAAGTTGTACTCATCTGTACAAACATAATTAGAAAATTAACCGCTAAACATATGCTTCATCATTTCTTTTCTCTCCAGCATGAGGCTGAATCGCGCAGTCTTCTTTCACCAACGTTGCTGGCTTTGATTTACTACAGCAAGGTAGCACAATAAAGCCAAAATATAGGGGCTAAAACATTACAAAAATTCGTTTGAAAGAAAGAGCAGAATTTCGATGGGACTGTAAATTTTCTTTATCGATGTTCCCAGGTGTACCGTCATTACAGAGTAGATAAACGGTCCTGTCATGTACAAATGTATGCTGTATTTTAATATCGTCGTTGCGTTAGCTCAAAACAAGTGTATCAACTACCAAGTTTTCTTCAGTATATTTCAAGGTCAAATACTCCGTACCCGAATTCATTCAGTGAAGAATTCTAGCCCAAACCACCAGTTTTGACAAGGAATAACATTTTCGTAATTTCTCTTTGCTTTCTTTCACACCAATCCCCTCTTGAAAATGGGTCTATTTCAAAAATAAATTTAAGCGTTCGCTGTCTATTTACAAACTTCAAAAATTGGTCATGTGACCACTCTGCAACGAGGTCTCTTCCAAAGGACCCAGACAGCTGTAAATTATCTGCTACAAGGGATGAAATCTTAAAACAGAGCTGTTCGGCTAGCTAACCAATAAATGTACATTATATTTAAATGCAATTAAATGCAACATCCCAACCATTATTCTTCTTAAATCTATATCGGGACATTATCGGTTCGACAGGAGTCCGATCGGGCGGATAACAGTCTGATATAGATTTAAGCCGAATGCTAGTTGGGGTTATACTAGTCCAAAGTCTATCTTCATTTACAATACTGTTTAGTAATGGAACTAATTATGGTTGCAATCAGACTTGTCTAACTGCTTTCTCTCCAAATTGACCCAAGGGTCACATACTCAAATTTGTTTCAAGTTATCAGCTTAAAAATCAGTGCCAAGTGTCGAGACAGTAACTCAAATTCTGCATTGAAGTTCAGATGCAGGTGTTAAAGACAGTTAGCTCTAGACTTAACTACTGCAACTCAAAGTTTGTCCATTTAAACTCGTGCGCTTATTTATTCTGGAGAGCTGCCTGGTTTGATGTTCAAGTATTCCAATTTGTCGAATCCATCTTCTCAATTTTTTTCTTTCAAAACCAATTAACTACAGTTAACCTGGTAACGAACACTCTCCAGTTATTATTTCAAACAATTCTGAGCAAGCAAGCTTTGAAAAAAACTTTCTGACAGTATTAAAGAGTTCGCAGTTATTTTGGCTGCTGGAAGACATTGTGGCCATTGTGACATTGTGAATCATAAGAGAAATAAGAAGCACGAAGCTGTTTCTTAACCCACCAGTTTGTATTTTACTTTAGCATTACTGAGTCACTTTCATCTTGACTGGCCAAGGCCCGAATCAGTACCTTGCCCTATTGAGTGAGGCATTTATTGTTAGTAATGGTCAGTTAGCCAATCGCATGTCAGTTTCCAAACCGGTAATTGATAATGCTAGAGTTTTTTTTTTTCAACAGTTGAAGGATAGTAACGGTAGATAACATAACAAATCAGTTAGAGCCTTGCTGAGTCAAGACGGTCGCTCTTTGTGTTACGCGTTTTCCAACGTGTTGTAGAAACAAAATGTTGGTTTAGAACACTTTGAAATACCTCACTACTGTTAACAATGTACAATTGTTCCTTGTCACCAACCCATAACTACATTTCATTATGTTTTAAATACTAACCTACCGATTTAATTACCAAAAGGTTTTCAATTTCGTCCTGCGTCGTGTTCGGAGTCTCAAATTTAGTCAAATACATTTTCATAATAAGATTTGTACAGCAAAATTAATCAATGAGCAGTTTCACAAGACAAAAAGTCCAAATCGCATAAGCGGACGAGAACCCAGATCAGCCTTCGCATTCCGCGGGCTGACCAGGGCGTCCGTTGTCCGCTAACGGAATCACCGGTTATGAGTGCAATATATCGATGATCAGCAAAGACTATCACCAGATTGCGCAGATGAACTGGCTGATCTGCTTATTCGCTGTAAGAACCTTTTGGCTATGTGTCGGCTCACGTCGTAAAGCGGATGAGTTCTTTCTTATCTACTCTTCATTCAAATAGTGGCTCGTCCTATAGACTTTTATTCCATTTGTCAAGGCTATGCATTGGCATATAAAACATTTACATTAAAATTGATTGATTCCACTGAAATAATGTTTTATGTAACGGATTCCTAGGGCGCTCGTAGCACGTTTTGAACTTACCGTGAATCACCCTAAGTATTAGGATAAACAGACCTGAGCAAACAGTTAGACCCTGATCAGACGCCGCATTTGCACTGTTTGTAACTATTCCATCAATTTAAGATACATAAGATACATCAGCAGATAGTAAAAGGGCTTGCTAAAATTTTGGGACAAGTAGAGTAAGGTATTAAGGTGTCCCAATATTTAGGGTAAATGCGATTAATAAAGAAATATGCTCTGTTTAGTCTGTTTCCTTACTTTGTTTATTTTGCTTTGTTTTCCTTTCTTTCTTTCTTTCTTTCTTACTGCTGTGAATACGATAAATGTACTGATCAGCATATTTTCCTCTTTTTTTCCTACTTTCTTTCTTTCTTATTTAAGATTTAGCCCAAACTATCAATAGAAAATTTACACAATAAATGCGTCTTTCTTTCTTATTTAAGATTTAGCTCTAACTATCCGTAGAAATTGACCGTTTTAGCCCATTTCCTAGTCTGACCCCAGACCCTTTCTTTATTTTTCTTTCTTTCTTTTTCTTTTTTTTTTTTTTTTTTTTTTTTTTGAGGGGACACAACACTTGTATAGCTTGTAGAATTTTTGTTTACTTCAGTCCCTTGGCTAGAAAGAAAGTTTTTGTTCAGCCATAGGTAACTTGAAGTTGGATTAAAGAGGATCATGATAAAAAAATAATGTAGAGAAATAGATATAAAACAAAAACGACTGGAGCCAGTCTACCCATTTCCCTCCTACCTTTTTTCTTATTTAAGATTTAACCCAAACTACCAGTTGAAATTTACATCGTATATTCCTAGATTGCAGTCGGCCGTATTTCGAGCTACTGGTAATCTTATATCAATCGGCGTGTTTCTAATATTTCCGCGCCGTTTCGGCGCATGTTTCCAATCATCTGGCCAATTTGTTGCTTCATTTAAAGACTTTCAGCTCATGCAGGATAACAAGTTCTTATAACAGAAAACAAAGGCTCCTAATTAGACACTTATGCGAGATGAAGATTCATTAATGGCGTCCGAGGGTTCAATGTACAAGCATAACAACAAAGGTTATACAAATAACATTTCTCATAATGAAACAGTGATAATACAAGATATTAACCTCATTGTAAGTAAACGTACCTTCGGGCATATGCGCCCAGCGAAGATTCAGATCAGCCTGCGCATTCGCGCAGTCTGATCAGAATCTTCGCTGGCGTATTTTGGATAGCCAAGGATGGAAACTTTCTTCATGCGGACAACAAAGATTCCGATCAGACTGCGCACATGTGCAGGATGATTAGAGTCTTCGTTGGGAGTAGATTAGAAGGTATGTTTTCTCATGTTGAGACCCGCATCATTGTTTTATAACTAGCCACTTTTCTCCTATTGCGTTTTGTTCCCTCCTAGTATACATTATTTCTTTTTTCTGTTACCAAGATATTCTACCCTAGGGTTTTGAAATGGACAGGTTTTGAAAACAGTTTGTTCTCAGGTCGTTATTCAAAATAATATTTAGTATCAAGCATTTTTTATTTCTAAAGCAAAGGAAAGACTTATTAGCATGCGGAATTTAATATCACCAGACTTCATTTATAAATAACATTTCTTATTTTTCCCAGTAAATAAATAGGTTGATGTTTCATTTAAGGGAATCGGTTTTAAAATCGACAAAGGATTTTATGGAAACGGGTATATTTATTTGAGCAAAATCCGTCCATTATTAAGACATTACCTACATGACGTCATGACGTTGCATCGACGTTAATGTGACGTTGTACATGTATGAACATCATGTGCCTACTCGGTATTATGAAAATTTTGCTGTTGCTAAGGCGAATTTCAAAGTGCACCTGACCCAAAATGTCACGCGCGTTCTCCATTCTGTATTTTACTTTATAGCAACAGGGCTTGTTGTTTTGTTTGAATCATACTTTAGGAAGACAACCTACAAGAGAGGTGCGAATAAATGCCGAGCCCCAGGGAAACCGAGGAGAAATAACGTTCATTTATGGCCTGCAATTGTCGTCTGCAGCAGGGCTTGTTATACGTGAACTTTCTCATCATCAGGAACAACTATCATAGAAAAGGTCTGAAAAGTCCATTATGTTTCAAATGCTACAGTACAACAGTTAAACGGTTGCAGTTACTGATATCCTCAAACAATGAAAGCCTCTAATTGAAACACCATTTCCATCCCTTGCAGTCCTTCCCAGCACTTACGGCTAATTAGATGCACATTGCGAGTAATCACGACTCATTAAACCGGCTATTATTCTTCAAGAGGAGGGGTATACTCGGAATATTCAAGGACAAATGGCCAGTCACTGCATATTTCAGAAACAATTTTGTTTGAGAAGTATGTTAGCAAATGTATAAATCATCATACCCGAGGTCAGCAGATCCTAAGCCAGGAGGGGCATGAAGCATACGACAAATCATGACACTATTCTTGATTTCCCCATATTCTTCTACATGAAATGTCAGCCAAATATGTCGCTTTTGCAGGCAAAAATAAGTGAAAAATATTTCAACATAGCTCTGCATTAGAATATCCAAATAAATACTTTTTTCCACAAAAAAAAAACATGTAGTGGGTATTCATCAGAAGCGACTCGTCTGAGGTTTAACAGCCCTGACAGCAAGAGTTCAGTCATGTCGAGTCACGCCAGAGAGAGAGAGAGAGAGAGAGAGAGAGAGAGAGAGAGAGATTTAAACAGCTCACCCACAACTTGCTAGCAAGCATAACAGGTCCATTCCCTACCAAATCAGTATGACGACCCTATTCCGAAGGCTAAAGGCGAATTCGCATTGCCCAGTTGTCCGTCGTCTGCGTTTGTGATGAAGGATTGTTATCATAAATGAAAATAATGAAAGACAGACATCGTAGAGCTTGATGAGACGGCTTATTTAGAGCCGTCACATCTGAATCCACGCTGATTCTTTTTATTGGTGCCGCTGGGAGTGTTAAAGCCAAAAGAATGGACCGGTTACCTCCCTTGAGGTGTTTTTTTTTTTATAAAACCACCTCAAGGGAGGTAACCGGTCCATTCTTTTCAGAAAACGTATGAGCAATGAGGATAAGTTACACGCCATTACGGAAACACGCCTATTCAAATACACAGAAAATTTCACCCCCAAAAACTGAAAATTTTCAGATGAAAAAACTCTGATATTTTTCATATTTCTGCTCAAAACATAGATTGTGGGTACTCGTTAGAACCGCATAGGCGAGGCGGTTCTCACGAGTACCCACAATCTATGTTTTTGAGCAGAAATAAGAAAAATAACCTATACTTCTGTAAACCCCAGTTTTACTATATAAAAGTGGGGTTTAAAGGGGTCAAAATTATGTAGGCGTGTTTTCGTGATGTAAAACAGACAAGAATGCACTTTTTATGAGTACAAGAAAACGTTTTGTGACATTTCAGTTTTTCAAATCTTTAATTTCAGGGTTAAAGTGCAAGACGTGTGAAACTTCCACTAACAAAGAGGGGCATCACCCGTGGCTAGACGGACTTCAAGCACAATTTACTTCAAATGAGGCGACTTAAACGTTTGGATGATAACAAAGCCTGGTTCAAGTGCGTTCAGTAACTTAACTCCTGACCTAATAAATTTCAATTGTAGCAGACGATATTTCAAAACATTTTTACATATTGCATGCATAAAAAATGACTACATTTCATGCGAATCGTCTCTTACGAGACGATAAGCATGGAATGTAGAATCCTGTTTTCTAGGAAACTAAGAAAATGTGGCTCATTTATCGTTTGCTATACAATTGCGTCGTCTGCGTACTATGCGTTGACTCTTTACTAAGTGTTTTTTGTTGTTGTTTTGTTGTTGTTGTTGTTGTTTTTCAAACACTTTTAAATAGGAATTTTAGTATTTGTCGTTTAATTTTTGTTTCTAACATTTCTGTCAATTGAATAGGTAATGGTTCATGAACGGTTTTAAATGGTGGGACGTTTGTACAAAGATAGAAGCTATAGAAATCCAGAGCAGAATCACATCATACTGAGGTAATGGATGCATGTTCGCAGCAGTATGATTATGCCATGTATGACATAATCTATGCATGTCGCAGTATAATTATGTCATGTATGGCATATGATCTTTGCTGTCGCAGTATGATTGTGCCATTTTCTTTTCGAACGCCCCTTTATTCTCAGCACGATATTCGTCAGAAAACTTATATATATATGTATACCGCCAGGAGGTTCCGAATCCGTCCCGATGCTGATCTGTCCATTCGGACTGACGTATTTACAATAAGTATTGGGCGAGCTCGGTCCGAGGCTCTGTCTGAGCAAACAGTGTAGATCCGGATCGGATGCTGCATTCTGCATTTTGCTTGGCGCTTAAAGGGTAATTTAAAATGATTATACTATTCGCAATTTTATATGAGGATTGCCATAATAAAAAGGTAGGTTCAGCTGGCTGTTTTAACAATTTATTTAATTCAAGTCAGGTAAACTAATTTCAGGGAAACCATTAAAATTTCGTTTGTTCCCCTGCCAGTAAGGCGGTCATTCGCAACAGGGAACCAACATCGTTTAAACCACCTACATAACATTGTGATTTTATTCAACATTTGTTCAAAGCAGTATAAGAGATAGTAATTAATTTCAGCCATAATTTCTATTAAACATTTGTTTTAACTACACGTTAATCATCTTATAATCTGGAAGACATTATAAATCTCGAGGAACAAAAGGTCTTACACTGTTTTTATAAATTTCCCAAATCGCTTGCCAATTTACAGTGAAAATAAACAATTTCGAATCTCTTTTGAAGCTTATGATTTATAAAATAGCTAAGCCAATTTTTATTTGAGCGAAATATAAAAAAAATAAAGCTAAAATATGGGCGAAATCAAGCTAATGGTTATCGAACGTAGCCGGAAGAAGTAATCACGTGCGATGTTGATTCTTGTAGCCATGGAAACATCGGCCAATCTATACAACATGTGTGCCCCGTTTGTTCTGGTCAGCCTAACATTTATCACATGCTTCTAAGAGGGTAAGATTATATTAAAGAAAATTTGAAACTTACAATATCTTTCGAAATAAAATAATGCAATTTAAAATGTCCCTACAGATGTTTTCGTGTTCCTGTCTTTAGCTGGATTATTTTTGTTTCTTCAGATTTTCGTGGAGCAATACGAAAAAAAAACCCACAATAATCTCAGAACCCATGTTTAGTGGATTATGTATTGTTTCTTCAGGTCCCGAGGCTATAGAACTTTTTTCATGCTCAACTCAGCTGAGCATGAAATTTGCCCTGCAAATAAAATTCAAATTACTAACATTTGCATTTTTTCTTGCTAAACATAGCTGATCATGAAAATTTGTCTGCTAATAAATAATGCCAAATATTGTTGGCATTTTCATATTTATTAGCAGAGAAAATTTCATGCTCAGTTGAGTTGAGCATGAAAAAAGTTTTATAACCTTGGGGCCTGATATCGTTTTCGAAATTTTTTAACAGGCACTCTAGATATTCTGCAGACGCAGACTAACTGCGGGTCGTTATGAAATGGGTGACCACATTATCCCGGTGTGTTTACATAGTTATTCTATGCATGTTGTCGGTTTTATCGCCGATCAAACTTCGCTGATGCGATTTCTAAAACACACTGTTTGAATTCAATTCAAGTTTCGACACTTTTATTGATAACATTTTCCTTAAACAGACAAATTGCTCTGGCGATCTGTGTTCCCGACCAGACAATGTCAAAGCGTTGGTAACCGAGGAATTCCAAACGGTTAGCCTCTTTTTCAGATGCATATGTGTGCTTAACACTTTGCATGCTGTATAAAAATTTCAGCAGACGACATTTTATAATATTTTTGGAAATATTTCCAAGAAAAACATGTTTTGACATTTCATGCAAATTGTCTTCAATGGAGACATTTGGCAGGTAATGTCAGATCCCGTTTTCTGGGAAAAATATAATCAATTTGTAGTCTGCTGAGTGTGTTAAAGGTTAACTAGAGCAAAATAAGGCCTTGGATGTAATAGAAAGGCCTGATATTCGTGTTTGAATTTTTGAAAGATTTTCAATTTGATCATTTATTTTATGACGGCATCTCTGGTTTAAATGTATTCAAGTGCCGCTGAATGATCAAGTTTATAAATAACTGTCAAGATAAAAGAAAAATGTCAATATACATTTGCCCTGCTAAGCGAATGACGCAATATACGAGTACTTATATGACCTGTGATGAAGCGTTATTCTTGCGATGAATAAACCGGTTTCACGTGCACACAGCCTCTTCCGTGACTCTGCTGTCCCAGATATAGCATTCTTTATAAATCTATAGCGGGCCGTTATCGGCCCGTCAGCTACCTGACGGGCCGATAACGGCCCGCTATAGATTTATAAAGAATGCTTACTAGGGTATTTCCTAACTACGGTATCTATTCTAAGTAATCGGATGCCTTTACTCCACACGAAAACTCTCCTAAAATAATACTAGTCCATTTTAACTTTTGGTGTGTATAAAAATCTGGATGAGTGTAAAACAGTGTAGACCCTGATCAGACGCCGCGTTCTGCGGCGTCTGATCTGGATCTAGACTGCTCGACTCAGGCGTGTATGTCCGCACACTCGGGGTAAATACATTACAGGTTTGTGTTTGATTCCTATGATTGCCCAGCTACCATTCTATTTCAATCTATATCGAACCGTTATCCGCCCGACAGCAGTTTTGTCGGGCCGATAACGGTCCGATATAGCTTAAGGTGAATGCTAGCTGTGTACAGGCAAAATCTGATACAGTCATCATTTTGTTATCAGGAATAAGCATTGCTGCGGAGCACCATTCGATAGTGGAAGGGTCGACATCCATTTTCATCTCCTTTTCAGTTTTGTTTTTTTTACAAAAGCTAAATGGTATTGTCTTTGTTTAAGTGCAAAATCGCAAAACGGTATGGAATTTCAACTAATAGTTCATTCCAGTTTGATTTTAAGACTAACTGTTGCCTCTCCATAGGAGACAAATCCGCATGAAACTTCAAAGCCTAATGTCTTGAATAAAAAAGGCACTACTTTAAAAAAAAAGTCGTCTTCTGATATGTAAATTCAGCAAGCTTAAATTCAAATTTCGTCCTTCGTGTTCTTTTTTATTATCGAAACACAACAAACATTATCTTGTTCGTCGATAACTAGAATTAACTTGTCATTCTTTTACGATTTCTTTACAAGAACGATAAATTTGTGTTAAATTTAAAATTTGTTTTGAAATGATAGTTTTCCGAAAATAATGTTCTGCGAAGGAATTTATCCCCAGGGATTCTTCAAGGAAAATATATTTATCTTCATATTTCTTAACCATAAATGCACTGTAGTCTAAATCAACAGACGACAAGTTACTGGCATGTTTTTCTCGGTTTTCATAGAAAATAAGATTTGATATTTCATTCAAATTGTCTCCTTTGGATTGAAATGTTTTCTATGAAAACAAAGAAGAGGAATGTTCAACTAAATGTCGTCTGCTGCTATTTAAATTTGTCTGGTTAAAGTGTTATGTCTTTGGGTTTCGTTCCTACAGAGTGCATCAAGAAACAACAGCTGCTACCGATACCGTGTTGCTAGAACTTTCACGTTACCGGCGGCCATGTGTCCAGAAGAGAGGGATAAAGTCTCTCTCTCTCTCTCTCTCTCTCTCTCTCTCTCTCTCTCTCTCTCTCTTATCATATGCTTATACTCCTAATGATTAAAATATTGTGTTTTTCATTATTTTTGTTGCTGAAATAATGTAAATGTGCATTTTTATCTACCAGCAAGGGCCCTTGATTGGATAATAAAATATATTCTGTTCGTTTCTTACCTGACAGTATATTTTGGTTATCAATTAATTAAGAAAACACTAGAGATCTTTCACACCAGCATACATTATCCGTTTTCCTTTCCCACTATAATCTACTCTTACCCTTTTCCTATTCCCCCCTACTCCCCCTCACACACGCATCGGGTCAAACAAGCCGAAAAAGTGTGGAACCCTGTCACTTGTTATCAGCTCTAGGAGTATTGTGCCAATCGACGAAGTAATTGTCGTTGTCCAACTAATAAGTCTCCTTCGGATTTTCAGCTATGTATCATAACTGACTGCGGTTTATCTATTTACCTGTGCAAAACTATCGTCCGTCCGTCTGTTAGGGTACAGCGGCTGCCTAACCCCGAGCATCAAGTACTGATTTGCATTTTGTCAAATTTCAGCCTCCGCTTTATAAGCTTCTGCGAGAGTCAGGATCAGTAGATTAGAAAAGTGCCAGCCATTCCCTGCCGACCACTGACCCAGTAAGCATTCTTTATAAATCTTCAGCGGTCCGTTATCGGCCCGTTAGGGTAGTTGACGGGCCGACAACAGCCCGCTGTAGATTTATATAGAATGCTAGCTGGGGAAGCTCGACTGATAAACGCAAAGTGTCCTAAGATCTCCCACTTAAGTCAGATATATTATTGTAAAACTTCTCTTGCAGACGTTGTTATAATTTAATGTTTGTTTATGGAATAAAATAAAACAAAACCAACAGACAATTGAAAACTGCTTGGCGTGCTATCAGTGTGCGCTTGCAGACTTCAGCTATTAGCACGGCGATCGTGCAATTAGCAGAAGACAATCTGATGTTTTTTTGTTTGTTTTTTTGTTTAGAGTTTGTTTGTTTTGTTGGGTTTTTTTTGTTCAGAAAATACAGCTTCGCGTTAAACGCGAATATTATTTTCGCATGAAAATGGCAAGCCACGTTTTCTGACGAAAACAAATTGAAAAAAAAACAAAGTATTTTAAATGTCGTCTGCGGATGTTCAAATTCGGAAGTTAAAGTGCTAAGCTCTATCAGATTAATTCCGAATGCTTTCTTGATTTATTAAACCAACTGTGTGCCTCTTGTTTTCTTGATAAGACTTCTGTTTGAAAAGATAAACTTTAGCTTGAAATGCAGTCGTTATTAAATTCCAAACAATAACATTGATTTGTAGATCCGATAGGGTATGTCTGCTTCTTCACGTAGGAGGTGAACGTAATATCTCGACTGATATTATATAAGTCAAATAAATTCAGATAATGTCAATCCTTTCCTTCACAGTAAAACAATAAATAAACAAACAATTACACATGTAGACATTTGGAGTTTGTCTGAATATGTCAGAGCATTGAAGTGCTAAGCATAAATGAGGCACACGGCACTTTGAAATAGTTTTCATTATTTTTCAGAGAAAATCAGGCTTGACATTTCATGCGAATTGTCTGCCTTGTCACATGAAATGACAAATCTTGTTTTCTTTAAAAAAAAATAACAAAATCAAGTTTAGAATGCCGTCTGCTACAAATTTGCTTAGCACTTTAAGGTTAATAATTATTAACGTTTTAAGAAGACTATCTATTTATGAAGATAGTTATATTTTTTTGCCGTATTATAACTGTTCAAAATTCAAAACCACCATCGGTCAAATGTAAAAATTCTCGAAAGGACGGAACTGTTTTCTATATCAGTCGGGTATGTTGCTTATACACGTGATCAAGAAAATCACTGGACTGAATACTTCCTTTGCTGCTGAAATCGTCAGGGAATTCAAAACGAGCGAAGATTTGAACAGTAAAGTGGACTTGTGGTCATCGATGTTCATGAGATTGGGAGATCACGTTCACACGCGATTTTATTGATCACATGTATAAGTAATAAACCAAACTGTTTATAAGGGAACAAAAACTGAAAAGACATTATAGTAGTATGAACAACTGCTTAGAATATGTCAGCTATTTAAAATATAAATAAGCAAAAAATTAGAAATCATTCTTTGTTAGGTATATTAACGGTATTCAGTTATGAAAAAAAAAATGAATTGAAGGAGTAACTGCATGCCTATTTAAGTCTTGTTGGACAGTAGTTATAGGCACTGACCATCGACCAACTTCAGTCGGTAACGCATGCTTAGTACAAGTTATAAATAGTCTACACGACACAGAAGAAACTGGTATAATATGACATATCTGGTTAACCAATTTATGCCTAGCGTCACATAAAAGGGACAAGTTGGTAAATAGTATAGACCCAGATCAGACGCCACAGAACGCGGCGCCTGATCAGGGTCTACACTATTTGCATGAGAAATGGATTTTCTATAAAACACAGTAATAATAAAAATCTAACTAGACATCCCTTCTATTAGAAATGGAACTGTCCCAATAGATGAGGTTGAAGAGTCCACTTGGCATAAATGGGTTAACAGTAACATAGTGGTTTTGATCAATCGTTAATGTTCGCCGACTTCCGTGTTCTAATATCGTATTTACTCTAAATATTTGGACACTTTAATCTTTAATACATCCTAAAATTTGGATAATTCCATTTTACTAGGTGTTGATGTGTCTAAACCTGCTGGATAAGTGGCTAACAGAGTAGATTTTGATCGGACGACGCGTTCTATGGCGTCTGATCTGGGTCTACAATGTCTGCTCAGGATTGTCTGTTCCAATATTTTGGTAAACACGGTATATGTAAAATTCGTGCATATTTCACGTGCATGTAAAGCGGTTAAAGACGCTGAAAGAGTTCAACAATTATGTTTGACATGGATCATTTTTCTAAAGGGGAATGGATACGCCTTTAACCCATTTCATACTGAAAAGACTCCCCCACACTATGTATTGGAAGAGTCCAATTTCAAGTTCAGGTATGTTAGGCTATGAAATTTAGATATTCCTAGAGAAAAATGACAAATCTATTTGCAAACAGTGGAGACACTGATCAGACGCCGCGTTCTGATCCGGGTCTACACTGTTTGCCAATTACCATTTTACTGGTATCTCGACTAAAATGGGTTAAGGAAGATAACTCTGTCATGGAAATAATTGCGTCCATTTCGGGAGCTTTTTTAAAGGAAAGAATTTACTCCTTCCTAGAAAGGAAAGGTTTGAAATGCGTCTTGCCAGCAAAGGTTGTCTCCTTCTTCAAAATGGCGTTAATTTTTTTCAGGTCTAAACATTCACCTTAAAATGAATGGATACAACTCAAAAGAGAGAGCACTCTAAGATTTATGTGTTTGTTTCCTTTTTCTGAATGAGAGCAGTGGTCAGGACTAAATTTCCCAAGGCGAGAAAGTTCTTTCCTTCAAGAATGTCCACAATTTAGAAGAAAGGCAAATGCTTTCAAATCGGTGTGATCTCCCTTGGTGTACCTATTCATTTTGTTATTTGAAATAAGTGTCATGTAATGAAAGGGACCCTATAGTTAAGGTCTCTTTTAGGGTCCACGACAGTATAATTGCAATCCGCATGAAATGGATCGCTGGAGGTCTTTAATGAAGAACGACACACCAAGCAGGAATTGCAAACAAGAAGCTAATGCCTACCAACTGACCGTCATTTTATCTCATACAGAGAGAACCTTAGTATCCGTGTGCGGGATGTTCAGTAAGTAAATACACATGCATACAATGCGGTGTTCAAATGCCAAAATCCGGACGAGATGGCGCTTTTTACAGGAGTGACCGCACCTTTAAACTGTTTAAAATAAGTATGTTTTTTTTTTTTCTTCGGAAACCCCAATTTACTGATCGTTATTATGCACATCTTCGCTTTTTCCGCTACGGAAATGGCCGAACATCAACGATTGATTTTATACAATCTATGCCGGAGACTGCATAACAGCTGATTTTGACAGTATTGACGTTTCACAATACATGCATCTGATTCGAAACGCGAAACTTGTCTCTTCTTTTTTATATTAAAAAGAGAAATGTGCATTTTATATAGACAGGACCAAGTCTAAAATGGTTCCGTAGCGTTGTAGAACATGTGTGTGTGTGTGTGTGTGTGTGTGTGTGTGTGTGTGTGTGTGTGTGTGTGTGTGTGTGTGTGTGTGTGTGTGTGTGGCTGGGGGTGGGGGGGAGTAGGGGGTGACCTATGCATTCACCAATTGTGAGTGTCGTGATTCCCATTTCACTTGGCGGATCCAGTATAAGTTATATGGGCAATAATTATAAAGCGAATTCGGCCATTTGCGGGCAGAGAAAGCTCAGATCAGACTGCCCGAATGTGCTGTCTTATCTAAGACTTTGCAGTCCGCTTACAGAATCATTAGATATATAGTAAAATGTATAAACGAAGAGCAAAGGCCCTGTTGCGAAAGCACGGACGCATATGACGGTTCAAGTCTCCGTATTTTACATTAAAATTTTGCCCAAAGCTATCTTTTCGCTTGACGCAGCCCATATCATCACAAAAAAAATACCTATATAATTTTGATCCCCTGAAACCCCACTTTTATATAGTAAAACTGGGGTTTACAGGGGTATTCAGTATTTTTCTTATTTCTGCTCAAATACATAGACTGTGGGTACTCATTAGAACCGCCTCGCCGAGGTGGTTCTAACAAGTACCCACAATCTATGTTTTGAGCAGAAATATGAAAAATATCAGAATTTTTATCTGATTTTTTTTTGTTCATTTTTTGGTGGTAAAATTTTTAGTATATTTGAATAGGCTTGTTTTCGTAACGTGTGGTGGAATCAGCTGTGCAGCAGTCTCCTTTCATAGGTTTTGCTAAAATCACTGCATGTTAGTATGTGGTGCTTATTAGGAACAATTTCACAAAATTTGATTGAAACGAAATAACTCAATGTAAACTCTCAGTGCTAAAAGGTCACAGCACTCCAGTTGGAATCACACGAAAAACGGGAATTAAAATAATATGAAATGCAAATGAAAATAAAGTCACTAGAAGAAATTCACAACATTCTGCGTTTTTTCGCAGCCAACCTCAAACGCCAAAATATAATCGTCAAAAATTGAATCCACAAGCAAAATTTTCATAAATGGAAACACTGAAAAAACAAACTATTCAAAATCACATCAAAACAAACAAGATCTACTCAGTTTAGAAACGTCACCAAAAGTTATTCCCATTTCTTCATTCATTGGACGCCATGTTGGACTCAGGTCAAGTCATGTGATAGGGTGCGAGACGAGACTTTGACGAGAGTTTGAGTCTCCGTTATCTGTCTCTCTGTCTATCATGTAGAGACTCGCCTCTAGCGACATAAAACATGAAAAAAAGAATTAATAGACATTAGATAATGTCCTGATGACTGGTTAATTGTTTTAGACGCCATTTTTAATGTCCGTTACATCAGATACATGATCGTCTGTCCCAAAGCCATTAATAAAGAAAACAAAAATATTTAGTTGACGTATTATTAGCATGCTTTATGTTTTCGTCTGGAAGGGTGAGAAAATAACAATATTGAGATGTTCGTCCGATAATTTTATGACCATTCGGAATTTGAGCACATGTTTCATCGTATCCGACTGAGTTCGTTAGCCAAAAGAACAGAGTTTAAGCAAAGCCGAAACTGAAATTCACTTGTTATGTTGTTATTAACATTCATTTGCCTAAATCATTAAAAGATTGGGACCATCTGAGTTTCGTTTGAGTTAAATTATGGCATATGTCTGTTTTATTTATACGCTAAATTTCCGTGTTTATTAAAAGCGAGAGAATGTTTATGAAAAACGGATTCGGAGTTTGAAGTGGCATGACCCATTAGAAGCTTATTTGCCTAAATTACAAGCCCAAATATCCGGCATTCCAGCCTGTTTAAAAAAAACTGTAGCTGATCAAATGTAAGTTTTTTAGTTCGCCCGCGTTGAACCGTATGTTTGAGTAAATCGCACTGGTTCTCTTTTGTTTTTGAGCGAACCGGAAACACCATTAACACAGTAATCTGAAGTCATACAGATGCTTGCAATCTTAACCTGCTGAATTTAACTACAAGATGATGTGAACATTATAATACATGATCGCATTTTCCCTGAACACAGTGCCTGATACTTCATGAGTCGATTCGCATGAAATATCAAGACCCATTTTCTGGGTAAAATAGGAAAATATGATCTGTAATGTGGGAAACGTATCACCAGATATGTGCGTCCAGCGAGGACTCAGATCAGTCTGCGCCTATGCGCAAAATGATCAGAGTCTTCGCTGTGCGTTCTGTGGAGAGCCAAGATTCAAGTTTTTCTTTATGTGCATAGCGAAGACTCTGATCAGACTGCGCGGATGCGCAGGCTGATCTGAGTCTTCGCTGGGTGCACATGCATGAAGAGACATTTTCTCATGTTGTGGTACACATGTCATCAGCTCATCAATGTACGCAAGTAAGGTTAATTACCGTTCTTCTGAACACTTTTTGTTTCTTTTTTGAAAATGTTAAAGAAAATGAACAATTGATTTCGCAGATGAAAATGTATTGTTTTAGATACCTTATACCGTGTTTAAAATTTTTGTTCTCTGATCGTTCCCCTTTTTTGATATGCGTCGTTTCCAGATGCATTCATTCGTCTGGCATAAAAGTGGGTCAAAACACTTCCGGGTAAATATTCACGGATCAAAATGGCATTATAGTTGTGGAATTATTTCTCCAAAACATGTATTTTCTAAGACATCATGAGGCTCCCCTGGCGTATTATAATACCAGAATATATGTTTCAAACTTACTCATTTGAATGCATTTTATCCATTAGGCGGCGGAAACTAACTGGCCCGTACGACTGTTATGTGGCCGGCCATCAGGCCATTGGGTAAATACCGTTTCCTCATCTTACTCTTCATTGTCGTAAGGTATGAAGGCACCCACACGTACTCGGGGTCAGACTGGCATTGGACAGAAAATCAACACAATGATGACGGCGCTAGCATTATAATGCACTAGCAGGCCTTTGGTCGCAGACGCATAAAAACCTTCTGTTTATTGCATGTTAATGTGTGGAAAATGTTGATTTCTTATTCCACTTTATGTGTTTGATGTATTTAAGATAAGAAATCTTAGATATTGATGTCCCAGGCGCACTAATTGTTTCGTGTAACGTTTTGATTCAATTAAACATTTGATCTACTACTCGTAGGCGGTAATAAAGAGGCCAACTAACAATACATACGCTGTTGCATGAACAAAATTTATGTAAGGAGCAGAGGACAAGATTAAAAACAACACAGACCTATAAAGATATGCCCTTCATGTGTTTTACAAGTTAAGAGAGAGAGAGAGAGAGAGAGAGAGAGAGAGAGAGAGAGAGAGAGAGAGTGCGAGGTCCTAGCAATCTTCTTAGAGAAGCTGCGGCGAATTTGCTATGTCTTGCCAGAAATGTTAAAAGCCAAACAATACTGGACATAAAATATTTTCTTGTCTTTGTCAAGAGATTTGTGTGACATGACAAAAAAACCCGTTGCCGTACAGAGTTCAGATCTATCTTTGCGTAATCAATGACGTAATAACGATATATTTACACTGACAAAAATGATCATTATCACTGATAGATTTCAATAAAGTTTATCATGACCTGCGAATGTAAAATGACATAGCATCATCGGCTGTTTCTGGTTACCATTTACAGTTCGGCTTTTGTCAGCTGGGAACCAACGGCTACTTCTGACACCATAGTACGACCATGCGCTCCATGACAAACATCATGACACAAAGCCATTGGAACAAACATACAGTACAGTAAATGGCAGCTCTATCCCTTATTTTGTTGTCCTTATTCAATGGTTTTGTCCACAGAACCGAGCAACTCGGACAAAACATTTAAAACATTTTTAGATAATTTTACACAAGAGAATCTGCTCTGACAAACAATCAAAGGCGACAAAGAACGGTATCGCACATATGAATATTGTCTTTAACATACGATCATGATTGCTGCGACTCATGTGACGTCATGTTCAATTTATTACGGCGTTTGTGCCTATTTATTAATGTCTGATGAGTTAAAACGAGACCCGTTTCTCATAAACCACGGTCTTTAATCATCATGACGTCACTTTCGGTTGATTCCAACTGGCGTCAAATTTTGTGAAATATGTTCTTGAAATACGTAAAGAAAAGTAGGCAAAAACAAAATAAGCATAGATTTACAATCATATTCATGCGTTTGTTCCATTATTCAACTGTCATAAATATACATATAATAAATTAGATCACGCTTCTGCGGTCGTCTGAATATATTGCACTGTTTTGCAGTATAAAATGTAGGCCTAGTATTTTCATAAGGAATTTAAACATTTCTAGAAATCTGACCTGCGAAAACTGAAATTACATATACCTTTTGTTTGTAAAAAAAACATGCGTCAGAAACACAAACGTGACGGGTATTGGGTGAAGAATTACATAATGAACCAGAAGACAAAATCTCCCAACCATTTTAAATATTCTCACCCTTCAATTAAATTATTCAACAATACATTTAACCAAAAAAAAAAAAAAGAATTAACTACTAAACCAAGTTATGTATTAAAAATTTTCATTCCCTTGTAACTCACTTTTACCAAACTAACATCACTCACTTTTACCAAACTAACATAACTCACTTTTACCAAATACTAACATACCATTAACCCGTTTGCACTTAAAGCGCCATTAAAATTGTAGCAGGCGACATTTTTCAGAGAAAATGAGGCTTCACAGTTCATGTGAATCGTCTGCCGTGCAGACGATTCACCTGAACTGGCAAGTCTTATTTTCTCTGAAAAAACAAACAAACAAAAAAAAAAAAAAAAATATCGTCTGCTGCTGTTGCTGTTGTACTGGTGCTTTCAGGTTTTTGCTTAGCGTCCCAAAAATGGACACATGCAAGCTGTGTAGAACCAGATCAGACCATGTCTAAACAAGATCTGCACTGTTTGCCAAAAGACATTAGCAATTAGATGGTTTCTGTATAACAACCCATTAAACAGTAATGGACTATTTCGACTAGCACGACCGAAGAGTCCATTCAGTCACCTGGGCATTATTGGTTAAGATGAAACTAATGTCTCACAACGAAATAAAAGTTCTGAGCCATGATGACAAAACCGACAAATTGCTATGTGCGGAAAACGAATGCCCAACTAAATCTGCGCATCTAAGGAACCTGATAATGGCGGAATCTAAATATAAGAAAATGGTTCTTAACTTTTAAGGCGCCAATCACAACTGCAGCAGAAGACATCTTGATTTTTTTTTTCAGGGAAAGTAAGCCTTGACATTTCATGCCAGCTCACATGAAATGTCAAATCTTATTTTCTCTAAAAATGATACATTTCTGCTTACCACTTTAAGGGGACAATAAAGGTCAATCAGACTGCGAGATTGCCTTCACTCTCCGCTTTCAGAATAAATTAATGGGCATTGTAGAAAGTGACAATGAACAACAAAGGTTTCGATCAGACTGCGCGGCTAGGCAGGCTGATCTGGACCTTCGCTGTTCGCTTATGACTGATATAATGACTCTCTCTTCGTGCAGCATCACAAAAACGTGCTTTATAATTTTGACCCCCTTAAAACCCCACTTTTATATAGTAAAGCTTGGGTTTACAGGGGTATACATTATTTTCTTATTTCTGCTCGAAAACATAGATTGTGGGTACTCGTTGGAACCGCCTCGTCGAGGCCGTTCTAACGTGTACCCACAATCTATGTTTTGAGCAGAAATATGAAAAATATCAGAGTTTTTTTTGTTTGTTTTTTTGTTTTTTTTGTGTTTTTTTTATCTGAAAATTATTATTTTTTGGAGGTGAAATTTTCTATATATTTGAATAGGCGTGTGTTCGTAATGGTATCGAATAACTAAGGCCCTGACCAGATGGCGCAGATTTAGATCACATAGGGCATTTTTGGCGGTTTTGTTGGGTTCCGGCTCAAATACGGCGATTTTGTCGAAATCAAAAAGACCTGTCACCGAAAGCGGTACCAGACCTTGAAGCAACCTCTTTTTTGATCTCGAAAAAAGCACCAGCTCCATTGTGCTACGTAAATGTTAGAAAAAGGGGGAAGTAAGTGTAACTTACCCGAGTTGGCTGGGAAAGACTCCTGGAATTCCTGTTTTAAGAGCAATAGGGAAAGCTGCAATTAAATTGACATGCATAAATGTCGATGATTTAGGGTTGTTAGCAGTGGGAGGTGATTGTACGCCCAAACAGGAGTTATTCCCCTTTCTATCATAGAAATTAGCTGCAAGGGGCGATAACTCGTGCAGGTAGTACTTGAAGTGATGATACCAGCATAACGTCATAAAAAGCTTGCGTATATTGGATTAGTGCCTGTTTTTGCGGGCGTTTTTCTCATTCACTGGTTCAAGGTTTCATTGGAGCTGAGATGCAGGGTGACAAAATTACAACGTTATAAATTCAGTTCTAAAATAAATGAGCAGGAACACAGAATTTCCCAGCGAAGACTCAGATCAGCCTGTGCACCCGCGCAGTCTGATCACTTTGCAGGACAGTCTTAGGGTAGCCAAGAATCCAAGGCGTCTTCAGGCGCACAGCAAAGACTCTGACCAGACTGCGCGGTTGCGCAGGCTGATCTGAGTCTTCGCTGGGCGCACAAGCAATCTTGAGGAAAATGCTGGGCCCCGGCTCAGATGTATTTTCTTTTTCAAGAAAATGAAATTCGAGTTATTACAAAACATGATCGTTTTGCTGGTATGAAAATAAAATTTGTGAAAGCAACGTGCAAATTATATTTTAACTGGAGTCGGGTTAGTGAAAAGCAGACATATTAGATGAGAAATATGGACAATGAAACAACAAGTACATGTATATACGTGTTTTCAAACATCGTAAAACTCCGATTATCCATTTATTTATTTATTTATTTATTTATTTATTTGTCGGTGTATGAATTGTCTAAAGTAGAAATCATCGTTTGATAAATAAGTTTTCTTCATATCACAAGATACTTCTTTTTATTCAAAGTATAGAATATTCGTAAGTTATATGACACTTCTTTTTATTCGAAGTATCCAACATTCGTAAACTAGCTGACACTCCTTTTTTATTCGCAGTATCGAATATTCGTAATTTATATGCAGCGTCTTTTTAGTGGAAGTATCGAATATTCGTACATTATATGACATTTCTTTTTATTCAAAGTATCGAATATTTGAACCATCGAAGTATCGAACATTCGAAACGGTTTTGTTGTCTCTCAATGTGTTTTTATAATCGGATTTTTACTGTGCGCAAATTTAATATCATACTCAGCGAAAAATTCAGAAAATATACCATCGTTATTTTACTAATATGAAAAGGCACAAGCGAACAGCGAATGACCTAACCGAACTGCGCATGCGCGTGCAGTCTGGTCAGGCGCTTCACTGTTCCTATGCATAGTATTATCAAATCTTTGTACATGTTGTAAATAGAACAATAATTATTCCGACTGCCTCATGACGTAAGTTTAGCTATGTTTGGGCTCAAATCTTGGACCTATTAAGATGAAGTCTTGATTTTCGTATACGTCACCAGTTGCATGCGGCAGGAAAGACAACCTGTAACGAACACGAATATTGATTCTGCAGCTCAGCTTGCCGGTAGTAGTGGGTTGCTTCGTCAGTGAACATCGAAGGCTCTAACAAGACTGCTTGACTGAGGCATGCATGAACTGGCTGTGCGGACAAAATATTACGCCGTGTACACCAAAACCTCACGCTCTACACTCTTGCAGTTTAAGACACGCCAACAAACAGTGAAATGGACTTTTTTTTTTCAAAATTTAGGACAAGTACGGCAAGGAATGAAATTTGTCGATTATCTAAATTTAATTATGTATTAACAAACAGTGTGGACCCAGATCAGACGCCGCAGAACGCGGCGTCTGATCCGGGTCGACACTGTTTGCCACTCATCCAAGAGTTAATAGACTGATCATTACATGATAAAATTTCATACAAGAATGGTTTGGAGTAATTGAGGCTGAAAATTTGGGGTAAATATGACAATTACACGCTTCCTTATTCTGGTACCCAGCTTATTTAGAATTAAATAAGTTACTCAATAACTCCACCTGTCCCCACGAGACTCTGCAGGCCGACTGTTCTAAAGTCCATTTAATTTTGTTGAATGTAAGAATTTATTAAGTTGTCTAAGTATTATCAATCTAAATTAATAATGCCACTTTCGTAAAGTTTCACATCTTTCTTCTAAAAACAGTTGATTAAGAGAAATCTTCATCGTTATGAAACAGATGGAGTGGGTCGTTTTACATGTGATGTAGCTTTGATTTTTCTGGTTTGACAGAAAAAAAAACAACTCGATTTGGCCTGTATGCTCCAAATGAAGAGTCTCAGTGAAACCGACACTCCTTTCTTTGTTCTTGTGTGAGTGTTCTGTGTTTCCAAGGGCATCGGTAATTACCGATGGAAGAAAGAAAGGCTGGCTAATCAGAGCTGAAAACATAATCGATTATCAGTCCTGCCATTGTGTTCGCTACTCGTTTAGTAATTGCTGAAGATTTGGTCATAATTTTACCTGTCTGAGCATGACCCTCCCATATGTTATGCTTTATTGTATCTAAGTCTAAAATATTAGTCAAAGTCCACATTTTTCTTTTCACTAGACAAAAACACAACATGGCGCCATCAAACCCGGTAACTCTCATCTTATTTTTCCCAGAAAACAGGTTTTGACTTTTCATTTAAAGTGTCATTGAATGGATACAGTTTACATGAAATGTCAAAATCTGTTTTCTGGGAAAAATGAGAAAAGATATTTTAAAATGTCGTCTGTTGAAATATTACCCAGAGTGCTAAGTGTTAAAGTACCAAAGGTGTTAATTTGAATAAAAATATTTTAGAATGATAGAAGAGAATCTCCTGAGAACAGTATTGAAAACTGCATCAAAAATTTCCAGCCAGGTCAAAAGTTATTGAAATTTAAAAGTTGGGCTTTAATCTATTTGCTGAATCTTTATCTGAAAAACGTTTAATCAACCTCATAAATATTCATAAGGGACAGCACGCGTTTTCCCATGTTTAAAAAGTGAGGATACTAATATGCCTGTGCATCCACGCAGCACTGCTAGGCCCACGCCTATGCAGTTTGTGTGCATTACTAAATGTGCAAGGAGCACAGCAAAGACGCTGATCAGACTTCGCGGATGCGCATGCGCGTACATAACATCGCGGTTCGCAAATGAAATCATGAGGCATGGATGGTAACACTGTAAATAATTATGGTATATTTTCTGACTAATACAAAAACACTATTGTTTCTTACTTACTCTTTTGTTTCTTATTTCTTTTTCTTATTCATAGATTACAACTGCCGCGTCAAGCACGTAAGGGCCCTTATGGATGTGCGAACAGCGAAGGTCCTGATCAGACTACGTAGATGCGCAGTCTAATCAGGACCTTCGCTGTTCGCTTACGAAACATTTGAATATTGTAGAATGTAGTGGCGAAAAGTCAAAGCTCGGATGTGGCTGCGCAGATGCGCAGACTTATCTATGTCTTCACTTTTCGCTAATGCGCGAAGTTCCCGTTTTACCTGACCAAGCTAACTCTTTAAACGCAAATCAGAACTAGAGCAGACGACACTTTGAAAGCTTTCTTCCTATCTTATTTTTCAGGGAAAAGTAAGGCTTGGCATTTCATCTGAATCCTAGCATGAAATGTCAAGTCTTATTTTCTCTGAAAAATGATAATAAACAGAATGTCGTCTGTTACAGTTTCGCTTAGCGGTTAATGTGTTAATATTAGTCACAATGTGAGATAATACGCATCTAGCCAATACCCAGACCAGCCTGCGTGCAGTCGGATCGGAATATTCGCTGGGCATTCTTTGGACAACATAGCTTCTTCAGGCGGACAGCGAATATTCTATTCAGACTGAGCAGGTGCGCTGGCTGATCAGGATAGCTGCTGGACGCAAAAATCAAAAAGTTTACCCCACTTCGCGGCTCGTATGACCTCCACAAGCATAAAAAAGTCTTAAAGTAAATGATAATGCCAATGACCTTGATAATATAAGATGGGCCTCGTCAAGCGAAAAAGCGTCTTCGAACATGTGCAAAATGCGCATCCTGCGCATGCACAGGATCTCATCCGGGCCTTTTTTCTCAAATGATATAATCCAATGATTCTGTCCGCGGACTGCGAAGGCCCTGATCAGACTGCGCATCTGTGCATATTGATCTGGGTCCTCGCTCTGCGCATGCCAACGCTTGGTGCGGTCCATTTGAATATGACCGTTGCTATTCTCAATGTTTTCTATAATTCCTCCAAAAAAAGAAATCAAGTAAGCGAACATGAAAGACCCTGTATAACCAGGATGTGCATGCTGATATGGGGCGGAGGTGGGGGGGGGGGGGGGGGGGGTGCACTGTTCGCTCACATTATAAAAAACAGTATTGCTTGGCGTGGCCCATATATACAACAATACAACATGTATGTGTTTGCCAAGGTGATGCCAAGTTTATTCAACGTTTGTTTGAATTTACAAAGCATGAAATCCCTCCAAACATAAAAGGACCTTACAGGCTATTTTTCTAATCACAACTGCAGCAGAAAACATTTTGATTTTTTTTTTGTTTTTTGTCTTTTTTCAGACATAAGGCTTGACATTTCTTGTGAATCGTCTGCTAGCTCGGCAGACGATCCACAAGAAATGCCAAGTCATTATATTCGCTGAAAAAAAATAATGAACAGATTGTCGTCTGCTACAATTTTGCTTGGCGCTTTCAACGTTAAGGTTCAGCCTGTTCAAACGGAAAATGAGACCTCATGACGTGTGCGACCAGCGGATGCAATCGCATGCCACCAACTGTCTTTTTATATACCTAAATTTCCGTCCGTACGAAAGACCATACAGCAGCACCCGAGTTATCATAACATTGCCCAAGAAGTATGAAGATAATACATTTCATATTGCTACACAAAAACGTACCCCTGCTCTTATGAATTGCTATACGCAAGTGACGTCATATGAAAAGAACCTTATCACGCATGCGAAATGCGCATATTTAGATCCGAGTCAGTGCCTTTCCTCTACGTTACGCTGTCTGGCGGAAGGTAGCATAACCTCTGGATCAGTTTGTACGAATGCGCTGGACATTTCAACACACGCGACAAGGTAAGTTTTTCTGCTCGCCGAGGTTCAATAATACTAGCAGTAAACTTCAAAGGCATTTGAACAGCAGTATCTTCAGGATGGACGCCATTTTGTTCATCAGTTTATGTTTACATTTGGCCTGTGTAGAGAAAGTATCAGCTTGTCGACTTGTCTAAACACGTGTAGCAAATTACAAAAAGTAATCATAATTTATAACTCGTAATGCATTATATAACATTCGAACCGAGAGATAAGCAAGTTCATTTCTTGTTTTGTGCATAGGCGACATCGTATGTAATGCCCCCTGTAGGCTAACAATAAATCATATCTTTATTACCCTTCAAAACAGAAGAGTATTTTCAAGTAGTTTTCAATAAGCCGACGTTTCGCACCAGCAAGGGTCATTACAAGTCGTAATGGCCTGGTCATAAATAACGCATCTGGTTAATATTTTGATCAGAGTTAACCTCTAACCTGCTGAATTTTAATAGCAGCAGACGACATTGTGAAAATAGTTGCCTTAGTTTTTGATAGAAAAAAGTGTCTGATATTTCATTCAAATTGTCTCCTAGTAATACTAATGAAATCTCAAGTGTTATTTTCTGTGAAAAAAATGAGAAACATATCACTCATATATCGTCTGCTCATTTTGTCTACAGAGTAGTAAAGCTTAACATTGATGGAGAAAAAAGCCATTTCTGCTGCTGTAATTTAGTCCGATAAAAAAAAGGATCTCGCCTTGCGTACGTATTTTCGGAATCAAAGAGAACCAACCCTGTCAAGATTGTTGACTGATCAAAAAAAAATAAAATAAAAAAAATAAAAATAAATAAATAAGTAAAATAAACAAAAAGACAAAACCAAACAGGGTAGCTATTTTATATAAGACGATCTGTGATTGGTTAATAATAAAGATGAACCGCAACTTGTTATTCTAATTCGAAGAAAAAAAATGTTTGTGTGTACTTGCATGATTGTTTCAAAGAAATAAATGTTTCTGGTTTTGTTTCTGGTTTTCCTGGAGCCTAAAGAGGAAGTGATGAAATGTCAAAATTTAAATTTTTGATATCTGCCAACTGAGGAGTTGCTACATTTGATACCTAAAGGGGTTTAGCATCGGTCATAACGCAACACATTCAGCCTTCAAAACGACCCTGAAGTGCTGGTGTTGGCGGTGTTTTTCTAAATTTGTGTTGTTGTGCTAAGCCTGTCTTTAAATTAAACAAAGTTTGGAACCTAGAATGCTTAACCACCAAAATGAATAGAATTAGTATGAAGCCCTACGGGAAAAAATAATTAGTTCACTGTACCTTCCAAGAAAGCACAGTAAAACAGCAAACGTTTGAGTAAAAACAAATTTTCTGAAGTACACAATAGTTCATCAGAAAGTCTAACAGACGAAAATAATCAATTTCAATGGAACCGCGTAGGTGTCTGATAAACTGATTATTTTAGTGAAATCTTTGAATTGATAAAAGTGTGTTTTGACGAGCCCCTCAGCTGTTCTAGAGGAGGTAGAAGGCTGTTCATCAACAACATGACATGATTTAGAAGAATCCACCTCCTGTTTTTTATGACCTCGAAGTTTAGAGTTACCCATAACGATAACCTGGAGTTTGAGAAGTAAACAATGATGCAGACTAATGCTGGGCCGCGCCAAACGAAAAGTGACTTCGCACATGCGCAAAATGCACAGATTCAGATTCATCCTGCTCAGCGTAGTCTCATCTGAGACAATTTGCAAGAAATGTCAAAGCCTATTTTCTGAGAAAAATGAGAAAATATCATCATGCTATTTTTATGTTTCAGAGAAAATAGGTCTTGACATTTATGTGAATCGTCTGCTTGGCAGACGCTTCACATGAAATGTCAAGACTTATTTTCTTTGAAAAATAAAAATATAAGAAAAAAAAAAATCATCTGCTACAGTTGTGATTGGCGCTTTAACTTAAGCATATATGAAACATTATATTTCAAGGGCCTGTATAAAATCGATGTTCTAGACCTTGTCAGGGTTGTAAAAGTGTTTACGAACGAGCAATAAATGTCATTAATGATGGGCTTTCTAAGGAAAATTGTAGGTTTTAATATCTATATATAGACAATTTACAACCTATATGCATAGGCAAATTCTTCAACACCAGAATCTAGTTGTTAAAAGCTGAATGAAGCCAATATATTCACTTTAACATTTTTATATAAAAAAAATAATTAAATTGAAGATAATTTATGAAATATTATTTAATGATGCTTATGCGATATTTTTATCTTTATAAAAGCATATGTTGTTGGTACAAGTCGAGGCAATTCTATTGAGTACCCACAACATATGCTTTTATAAAGAAGTCAATTAAAGTACACAGGCTGTTATCTGAAAAACTTCGAAACTGCTTTGCTGTGCGCTTATAGGGGCATGTGCGGTGATTGGATCGAATACGGTTCTCACGGTGTTCTTCAGATAAAAGCATATGTTGTGGGTACTTATTTGATTTTACTCGACTAGTCCAGCCAATTCAAATGAGTCAACACATGATTAAAAGTACACAGGCTGTAATCTGAAAATGACGAAACTGCTTTACCGTGCGTTTATGGGGATATGTGCGGTAATCAGGGGAAATACGGTAATCATGAAATTCAAATTTTTATGCAAGACTGAAATCGATCGAGGAAGAAAACATTGACAGAGAGCGATATGACTATTTCACCTTTCTATTCATATAGTCAGAGCCCAATAATAATATTTTTGTACAATATTTCATTCAATTCGTGACACGTTTAATACCAGACCAATTTCTACCACTTAACCCAGTCTTAAGACTGTATTTTTAAGGACAACGCCATAATAACATATTTTAGTCGTATTATGGCTAAAATTTAGGGTCACACGGTAGAATACAGTATAAATTTCTTTGCTTTAGAGCTAATCATGACTTGTTTGTTTTAGGTTTCAACTGATCAAAGATTGAAGTTGGAAAGATTTAGGAATAAATGTGTTTTCATTACATTTCGTTTAACAATAGATTAAGGCTAAGGGAAAGTAAATATTGTTCAAAGGATTTCGAAAATGTATTTGATACATGTACTTTACCAGTCTGCGGTAACCACAAAAGTTTTTTACTTTGAAAAAAAAAGAATAAAAGAAAAAAAAAAAGAAATAGGCACTTATAGTATTGAACATGCTATATATAGCACTTGAGAGCAAAGAAAGAAAGCAACAAGGAACAAGACAATAAACACCGATTATTTGGGGTCATTTTCGCGGATGAGGGGATGAGGGTGAGAATGTGTGTTGTGGGGTTGAGGGGGAGTGGATTGGTAACTGCCACGCATCTAGTTTGCTTCAACTGTTTCAGCCCTGCAGACTAAAACAGACTTGTAAGCTGCAAACAGACACCTAAACTGCGGTAACGAGCCTTCTCATCAGTATCTGAAAGCCCCATTTCCAACGATGGACGTGTCAAAATCCAGAGACGGAAGAGTCCAATTGCGAAACTCAGAGGTGAAATGGATAAAATGTAATGTCAACCCGGTTTGGTTTAGGGGAAGAATGCAATGTCGACTGCCAACTTCTATAGAAAGCATGTGTCTGCTATACTAATTGTCTGCTTTAATGATTAGTTATTGAGTTGTGACAAGAAGAAAAGGGAATTGGAATTATACATTCGACCAACAATCCCTGTGCATACACAACTCAAATCTGTACTGAAATACAGTCGACTCCCGTTATCTCGACTTCGCTTATCTCGAATAACCGCTTATCTCGAAAGGAAAAAGCTGGTCCCTGTTTTAGCATGGAAATCTAACAACTGGTGATAAAATAATGTGGAAAAGTTGAGCAATTTCTCCACTTTGAGCGATTTCTCCACTTTTCCACAATATTTTCAATACATCTATATCTTCAGGGGTCAGTTTACATATTCATTAGTGAAATGTGGTTGTTCGAATTATTTTTTTCTTAAATTTTGCAAATCTGATATGCCGAGGTACGGATATCTCGAAGTATTTAAGCGAGTCCTTTGGACTTCGAGATAACGAGAGTCGACTGTATTGTTAATGTCGTGCCGAGCATGTCAATTTGAGTTTGTGCTGGAGCTTTAACGGCCCAGTCAACAGTTAACCCTTGTCCTGCTGAACCCAGATATACCCTGCCTTTGCCCACAGTGTAGATCCAGATCAGTTGGCTTCTCAGAAGCCAACTGATCTGGATCTGCACTGTTTGTCATTCAGTATGTGAATTTATATCAGCTATCTGGATCAAGTAATTTGATTAGCTGAAAATTAGAAGTGGGTGTGGCATCTTGATTTATTCAGCAGGACAAGGGTTAAGGTAATGTTTCCAGAGAAATATTTCAAAATGCCGTCTACTGAATAAATTTTCCCAGCATGCTAAGCGTTATACGGTGTCAGAATAACTTGGAGGTATATGTAAACAGTGGAAACCCAAGTAAGACTGGACGCGAGCTGCCTGAACAAGAGTCTTTATTTGTTTCACGTCAACTTGATATAACAACTCAAACCTAGCCAGACATGGATGCGCAGGCTGATCTAGGTCATCGTTATTCGCGTACTCGCTATGGTCCCTTTGTGCGGGACGCGGCATAATTGCGGGGTACAAGTGAACCGCTCGAAAGTATGTAGTCTAAAAACTGCTATGTTTACGGAAGCCTATATGTAACATATTTTTTTTTGTATAAGGACGTTAAGTGCTTTGTTTTGTAACTTTGACTTCCATGTTTTGACTTTTGCGTTTTATGTTTTGAGATTTTGCTTTTTGTGTTCTGTTATGTCTTTTGACATGTGCGTTTTGCCTTTTAAATGGTGCGATAAAGCACATTAAAGAAAGTAAGGAGAAATAGGAAAAAAATGTTTGTTTTTTCAGCTTTTTATATAATTCTGCATAAGAAATAGCAAATACCTGTCACTTTTACGGTAAAGTCACTGGCCACGGGTTGCCAGTGTATTGATCGTTATTTTTAGAAGTCAAAATACGGAAGTCACAAATTGCAAACACAAAACACACAACATCCTTACACAAAACACAATGTCACGTACAGGCTTCAGTACATATTCAATGCCACTGTTAGACTGTTACGGACTTGTGAAGTGATGGGAAAAGATGTTACGCTCTCGAGTGATAAACAAACGTAGGCCTAGACATAATCTAAGATTGCTCCTCGTGTATTGTGCCAAAGCGCCATCAGAAATTGAAGATATCTTGGCACGTCTTGTCAGTTTTTGGCCACGGTCTAAGTGTCGAGAGAAAATCTTTAGCAATTGGAAAAATGTAGCACAGTTTGTAAGAAAATTTATGGAGATGAAAAATGGCGCATGTTCTTGAAGTGATACAATATGTCTTAACTTAAATGCATAGAAATATTAAGACAGTTAATAATGCTAGAAAAAATTGCGGTGGTCCGGTGGTAAGTTTGTGGCACATTACGTCATATATATCGAGACATTAGTCCAGTGAGGTATCCACATGATATATTCTTATTTCTCAACAAACGCTTATGTTGTAGGACCACGACATACTTTTTATTGGAGAAAGAAAATATCAGCATTTTTTTTTTTTAAAGTGCCTTATCTGGCACTACGGAGAAACACATCTGGAATTCTGTGGTATTTGTCACACTGAGCCAGCAATTATTAAGTCAAACCAAACAGCTTAAGTACTGTGTGGTGAAGTGCGTTATTGTGGTTAAGAGACCGTTTAAGGGGCACTGCAACACATTCACAAGGAAATCAGTTCTGTCAATTTTTGTTTTGCCTCATTTCTGAAACAGGGGTCTACTATAAAATGAAAGACAATTCTGTCAAAACTTCTAAAAGGGGTCTTAAAGCTGGGTTGTAAACTACTTTGTAACAAATGTAATCACACCTCTGTTGCTTATTTCATGTTTGATAAAACTGTAAGGAAGCGTTTTCCCTAAATAATAAAGATATTAAATGTAAAGTTGATTTTCAAAATCCCAAAAAGCAAATTAAAAACAAAATTCTAGACAGTTTCCAAGATCAAAGCATTAAATTTTTATTAAGCCTTCATGACACAGCTAATCTTAATATATTTCGAACAGAAAATGAACTTTTTATATAAATCCACACGGCTATTGTATCACTTCGAATAAAAAATGAACTTGTACAGCACTTCACACGGCTGTTGTATCACTTCGAATTAAAGATAAACTTGTGGAACACTCCACACGGCTGTTGTATCACTTTTACCAAGTTTGACTTTCAATACTGAAGATACTGCTGATTGTATATTGATATTTCAAGAGGAACGGATAAGCTTTCAAGGGAGGCAACTATGTCAAAATTTTCTTCCCTCCCTTCTAAAAAGGGGTCTACTCTAAAAGGAAAGAATCTGCTTCCCTTGAGAGCAAATTCTTTCCTTTTAGAGACCCCTTTTCAGAAGCGACCTTATGGGCAGAGGCGAACAGGAAGTCGCAATATTTGTCTCCCTTGTAAAATATAGTGAAACATTCCTCAATTTGATATAGCGCAATTCTTTCTTTTTCTTATGTAAATTTCCTGCAAGCACACGGCGATGCGTGGGAACGGTAATAAGTAATATGACAAAAACTCTATATATTAAGAGCGACTGACGAGGTCAGCCCGCGCATCCGCGCAGCCTGAAATGGCCCTTCGTTCTTCATCAATATAGTGTACAGTATAAACATCAGTTCTGTACGCGGGCATTGAAGACCCCTGTCAGACTGTGCGAACGTGATAACTGGGCCGTTCTGCCCGAGTATGCTGGAAGAGCCTTTTTGTCACGTGACACACGTATTAAAAAAAATATATGGACAGTATTTAGAAACCTAAATTCAAACCTGGTGATGTGTCTAAAACTAGACTGGCTCCAGTCTTTAGTGAAATAATTTTTCTTATAATCTGTTTAATAATCCACTAAAATAAAACCAAAGTAATATCATGACTATAAAGGCTGGTCACTAGACTAGTGACCAGCCTTTATAGTCATGATATTTTTTTGGTTTTATCTTAGTAGATTATCAAACAGGATTATGAGAAAAATATTTAGTCACTGGAGACTGGAGCCAGTCTATGTCTAAAACGTGCAGGCTGAGTTGCCATGTAGCTGTTTTATACCTCAAGGTTTGGTCCCTAAATAAAATAGCTATTTACCTGTTTGTATACCTCTAGGTTTGGCCCCTAAATAAGCTAGATTTACATTTGCTTTTCTACCATCTATAATAGGGTTAGGGTCTTTACAGGCCCTTTCTGCTGCCTCTCGATTTGCCATGGTGACCTGAAAAAGACAATGCAACACATGTTACTATTCTTTCTTTAACTTATGTAAATTTCCTGCAAGCACGCGGCGATGCGTGAGAACGACTTTAGTACGACGTTTTGCATTTTACTGGTTAACGCCTATTAAACCATTTATGCCAAGCGTCCCATAAAAGGCACATTGGCATACAGTGGAGACCCAGATCAGACGCCGCACAACGCGGCGTCTGATCAGGATCTACACTATTTGCATTAAATACAGAAATTTCTATAAAACATAGTAATAATAAAAAATAAACAGACACCCTTCTATTGGAAATGGACCGGTCCAAAGAGTTATAGTAGATTCCACCAGGCATAAATGGGTTAAATCAAGCAAAACATAATGTCGCTACGACACGGGTTTACTGTTTGTGTTTGTATTGATGTTTTACGGCCCAGTAAACCCAATGGGGTCATATCAAGTGCAGTCAATTTACCTAACTACACATTTACTGGGCAGGCTTAGTCGTCTAAGCGGTTAACCAGTATTGTGCACATTCATTCACCAGAAACTGACAACAGCCTTTCTTGAATCAGCGGAAGGGAGAGAATGACCGTAGAAAATATTTCATGATCAAATCTCCACGAAAGAATGTTGCCGACCCGGCGGGGGTCGAACCCGCAACCTCCTGATCACTATTTAGAACGAGTTGAAGATGGAAAACTCCACTGGAAACTCAGGTATGAAAGGTTTACTAAAATGACAAAACAAAGCATTATCACCAATAATACTTTAATTGAAAATGACAGGTCGGCAAGTAACTGAGAAACGTGTACATGCAATAAATATTTCATCCCTCGAGCGACATGGATGAAAACCGTCATAAATTTATTTGTGTGACGATCTCACCACATCAATACACGTACCAACAACAATTGCCTCACACTGAGGAATCATGAAAAAGTACATTTATTTGCTTTTGTGATTGCATTCACCATACAACAATGAAATCCCTGAAAAGTGCGGTAACCTGACACCAGTTGGATTTCTAAACAGGCAATTTACAATTAAAAACCGGGTTCATGCCCCATAAATAATATAATATTTTAGTTCTTCACAAAAGTACTATTTGTCGTACAAGTAATATTAAAACACCGCAGACATTTTCAATTATCTAGGCTAAAGCAAGACTCGGCTTGTGATTCGTCGCTTCATTGTTGCTCAAAAAGTAAATTTACCGCCTTCATAGGAGCACCATATTGTAGACTCGAGTATCATAAACTTAACCCATTTATGCCTAGCGTCCCATAAAAGGGACATTAACAAACAGTGCAGACCCAGATCAGACGCCGCAGAATGCGGCGTCTGATCAGGGTCTACGCTGTTTGCATTAAATACAGGAATTCCTCAAATAAATGGTAATGCTAAAAACAAACAAGACAGCCCTTAGATGGGAAAAGTACCTGTCAAAAGAGTGATGTAGAAGTGTTCCCGGCATAAATGGGTTAGTATACCGCATTTACCTTAATATTCGGACACAATGACTTCTTACTATCTGTCTATCTTCATTAAACGATTCGACAACATTTGATCATTATGCCGTTTCTACAACACTTGTCCTAAATTAAGTTTATCTTATTGGCTGTTGATGCGTTTAAACCCTGTTGGATGAGTGGCAAACGGTGTAGACTATGAGCAAAACACGGCGTCCGATCCCAGTCTATACGGTTTGCTCTTTAAAGTGTCCATTCACCTTAGTACACCACATTTACTTGCATGGACAAACATGTTCTGCTATTTGTTATGGTGTAAACATTACTAATAATATGTAGCTGTATGTTTTCCTTAGTTTTCGACATGATGTAGAATTGTATCTGTATCTACATTGTATCATGTACTGTTTATCTACATTGGGAGATAGCGTTACTATTGGGCGAAACGACTTTCTAAAGTCAAAAAGCCAATTTCTCTTCAGTTCAGTTTATTTCGCCGAGATGATTCAACATATATAACATAACCCCAAGCCACGTCATTGAAAATGCACAGACAGTAACGTGTGCTTAGTCATACAGTACTGCTACTTTTTGTACATGTGTTTTTAAAGTTGTCGATGGGCGAGTAATTTAACATCCGCCCATCTTGTGGCAAACTGCACACAGCAATGAGTACCAGAACGCTTTCTCTGTTATCAAACAACTTAGGTTTCGTGTTTCCAATTAGTAAAAACGTGCAGAAAAACAGTTTCCATGCTGCTGAAGGCAACGGTATGGAGGTGTGTTTTAACTCTAGAGTGCTCTTTAGCGCTTGTAAAAGCATGTCAAATGAGGTGCAAGAACTCATTTAGGCGATAATATTCCCTATTATATTGAACAGAGTTAAAATAGATTTCTGCTTGGCACAGGAAATACCATGTTACACCACAAGTGAACGGCGAATGGCCGCACCGACTTGCACGCCGACGCCCCTCTTACAGGCGCCCGTTTGTCACAATAATTTCTATCTGACAATGATCTCTGGTCTGTGTGCAAACAGCGAAGGCACTGATCAGACCACATGGAAGCGTGTTTGGTCTGGATCTTTGTTATTCGCATAAGGCTCAACCACGGTACTGTTTTCTTTGACGGGACCCAAATAGATTTGTTCTATAATTACTAGCTCGCTTCCATTACTCCCAGACGGTCAGTTAAACGCATCAATACATTACAGCTGACGATTGAATGGTAGTTTCGTTTCAGTTTTGCTTTCTGTTATGCTTCAATGTATCTTGTAGCACGTAGAAGCCTTGAGAAAAAAACGTCCAACAATCCACCGACTTAAAATCATTTCCACAGTTTGTTAGTCAGTTCTTTTACAAGCAGTGTCTGTCTTTATCGCATATGCGACCAGCGAAGGTCCAGATCAGCCTGCGCATTCGCGCAGTCTGATCAGGGCCTTCGCTGGCCGCTTTATGAATTTTAATTTCTGTACAATATTTTGATGAATACAGAAGACCCTGCATGGCAGGCGTACTTCTCATAAAGTGCATTTTAACACGTCGCGGCTCAGTTTTGATCAATAGATTCTATCAAAATGCAAACATTTTTAATCATTTTTACCCTGAACTCCTGCAAACAATTTTGCTTTGTTTGTTATTTGATATGGTTCATTCTGGTGCGATGCGGCTCGGGTATTGACCGTTCTGCTAATTAGTTGGTGCAGGGCAGGCGCGGGGCTGTTTATGAATTTCGCCTTTCCTCCTGCACGAATCCTGTAGCATCATGCACCTCTTTCTGCAGTGTGAGTAGAGGTGCGAGGGCGAGGGAAATGGATACATATTTTACATTTAGGAGTCAGCTTTTGTAACTCCCTTTATTCCTTTTGGAAAAGGTTCTACTCTAAAAACAGGGTCTTCTTTAACCCTTATCCTGCTGAACCCGAATATATCCTATCTTTGCAAACAGTGTAGATCCAGATCAGTTGGCTTCTTCACTGTTTGCCATTTGGTGTGTGAATCTATAGCAACAATCTGGATCTATTAATCTGATTGGTTGAAAATTAGAAGTGGGCATCTTAATTCATCCAGCAGGACAAGGGTTAAGAGGAAAGAATTCGCTCGCAAGGGGAGAAGATCCTTTCTCAGAAGGGGCACAAAACAATTCTTATAAAGGTACCGCCCCTGAAAGAGTATCAATTCCCCTTAAATGCCTATCCATTCAAAGTGTTCACTGTTCCTCAATACATTCTGTAGTGCCAGGCGATTCTGTGAGTGGACTGCGGAGGCCTTTGTCAGGCTGCGCAGGTGTGTAGGTTACTATGGGTTTCTCTGTTCGCAGATGCATCAAACTATTTTCTGGGTAGAGTAATCAAAACGAAGTTATCAAGTCATGTGGAACCAAATGGCGGTCTTTCTGAACGAATGTACCCGCGGGTGGGTTCATCATCTTTTTGCACAATACAAAGTCAGTTTCTGTCAGTTTTTTTTTTTTTTTTTTTTTTTTGTCGAAGTTATGTAAAGATTGTTTAGGTGGAACAGAAATCTAAATTATTATAACGGGTTTCGTTTCACTTCAACTTTCTTCGCCAAACATCAATTTCTATAAACCCTAAATCATCGCATTAGACGGGTAATTCATTTGAATTCCTGTCTATTGTAAATGTATCTGTAAACTTTCTTCAACATTTCTACCTTTCTATTCACTTCAAAATGAGACCCATTTATCCATTTATCCCCTAAATTTAGCAATTTCAATCCTAAACAAATTTTACCCGCTGTGTCAACAGACTTCGTCTGTTCTCTCAAGTTAACGGCTGCGGTCGTTTCCTTGCGCTATCAAATTTCAAGAGCTGCCCATTGTCGTGGGGTTTACATTTATAAACACATAATATAACGGGGTAATCTCTATATTAGTCATGTATGATTATTGCCTGCCGACACTTACCGCGACTTTACTTGCTACTTAGAAAAGTAAATATTTTATGATAGCCCGATTTTAGCACTTTCTAAGTCATGGCTGGTTTTTGTTTGGGTGGGTGGGGTAGCAATAATAAATCAGCTTTCTTGCAAGAAAGCGGCAGCTACGAGCCTAGCTCCGACCATGGACTGAGAAATTCTCTTTGCTCACCAGCAGCGAAGAGGTACCCTTATAGGAAAGATTACAGAGAGCGAAAGGAGATGATCGGGCCCCTTCTTTCATATACTGTGCGAATACACGTATGCTCTAATTCCCTGTGGTAGTTACGGCATGGCATTACGAAAACACGCCTATTCAAATATATAGAAAATTTCACCCTTTTCAGATAAAAAAAAAAAAAACCTCTGATATTTTTCATATTTCTGCTCAAAACATAGATTGTGGGTACTCGTTAGAACCGCCTCGGTGAGGCGGTTCTAACGAGTACCCACAATCTATGTTTTCGAGCAAAATAAGAAAAATAATGTATACCCCGGTGAACCCCTGTTTTACTATATGAGAGTGGGGTTTAAGGGGGTCAAAGTGATATAGACATGTTTTCGAGATGCAAAATTTTGCCATTACCGTTTTATGTAAGCATAAGTCAACTACGGCTAGGCTCAGTAAGAATTCTAATTGTATTTAGATCTTTCTTTATAATGATAATAATAAATAACAGAAGCACTAGTATTTAAAAGTATTCCATGTGGCCGTAAAAAAATGGGGCACCTGTCTTTTTGTTGCGCATTATAACTTGGTATGCGATTTTCTTTTGTCTGAAAACGTTTGCATGGTGGCCAGTAAAAGTCCAAAAAGGAGAAGAGTTTTAATCTAACGGTTTCTATTTAAATGTGGCCTGGAAAACTGACATATGAGAGCAGCGACGACACTGTCCAGTACATGCATTCACGAGGTATAACCCGCGACTACTGTAAGCAAACGGTGAAAGCTATGATTACTGCTTTGGATGCACCGGTTTACCAGGGTATTCCCTGTTCGCATATATCACAATGGCAATTACTCCATGAAGAGGCTAAAATTCATGACGTCATTCTGAAAACAGCTGCTGTTCGAGCAGACACGAACACAACTATTACAAAAGAGTATTCATAAACAGTAGAAACTGCCAGGCAAGGAAGCAAATAAAATTCAAGCCATAAACCTAAAAATGTTTGAGTTTTCAAAAGATGACAGGAGTGAAATATACATCAAAACGCGTATAATTCTTTACAGCTGTAGCGGAGACTAGCTTGAAGAAAATAAACCACACGCGAACAGCAAATGCCCTAGCCAGATTGCACGGGCGTAGTCCATGCAATCTGGCCAGGGCATTCGCTGTTCGCATATTATGTTCAGATTTTAGTATGAAATAAGACAATAAAAGCGAAAACTCTGGAGGTGCATAGAAGCTGCGCATGCGCGAATATGCATGTAATTCTTCGTTGTTTGTATTTGAGCTAGGGCGGTTTTCTCAGTGAACATCGGCGAACAGATGTAGGTTACCACACAAGATCCTTTGTAGAAAATTATCATAACTCCATTATTTATTTATATTTCGAATGAATTGTTCATGTGATTCCAATTATATTTAATAATTCAAACAAACAGAACAGAAGAGAAAACCTATCGTAGATTTAGAAAATCTTCGGATGGAAGTGTTTTGGAAAGCAGACACAAATACAGTTTGATAGGAAGGGTGAGTTTGAATATGAATGAGTTTTACGGCCCACTCACCATTGTTAAGATCATGTTGAGCCGGTCAGTTAACCTACTCACATTTTCCTAGGCAGACTTAGTCCTCTAAGCTATTATTACCAGTACTTTACGCACACACTTTTGCCAATAAGTGAAGCCCTTCTTGAATAAGAGGAAGTGGGGCGTGAGGGGTGGGGGTGGGGGAGGGGGGAATGACCGCAGAAGTTTTCCATGATTAATCTCCACGAAAGTTATGTAGTGGTCGAGCTGGGATTCAGTCCTGCGACCGTTGGATCTGCTGTCAGATGTGCTGTCAACTGCTCTGTAGAACCCGACAGGAAGGAGTGATGAATAATTTAGGGATCTATCCACACAGTCCCTTTTCTTATTAACATTTCAAACAAACGAACTAAGGTATTGATCCCTTCACTCCTGTAATATTTCCAGTATGGGGTTTCTATGCCTATATTCCGACTTACAAAAATACGTGACGCAGTAAGGGGTCACGTGACTTCTATGGCACCATCCTTTCGAAAACATTTGCGCCTGACTAACTTCGACTGTGCTTCAAAGAACTCTCAAGACTATTGAACAATACATGTATTCAGTAGAATGTATCTTTGACAATTCCTTCATGCACCGTGGAGCATCCAAAATGACTTCTGGCCAGTCATTCTTCCGTAAGTGTTGTTTGTCACGATTTCGATGCTGAGAGGTGTAGTACTCGGTGGAAATTCTGGAATAACTTTTCTTAGTTCTCCAACAAAACATATGTTGTGGGATTACTTATCTCTCCATTAAAGCATGTTGTGCCTACGCATTAGAAGTGCCTCGCAGTGGCGCTTTTAAAGAGTACCCAAAATATATGTTTTTACGGCGAAATTGAACAAAGTCTCTGAATTATCATTAAAAACTCCTCCTTAACAAGTTCCCTGTGATGCCAAACTACTATGGATGGTCCAGCTGGCGACTCAAACCGCAGATCGGTAGCTCTGTGTCCCATTGTTATGCCTAGAGCCAAGCCAGTGACTCTCAAATAGAGATTACCACACTCATTTTATGTAAAACCAACATAAACAAAATACACATAGCTCAATTACTCAATTTTGCTATGAAGCTGTGGTATAGGTAATTTAGGACGTATCAAGCGAAAAAGGAACTAATACGAAATGCGCAGACGATGATCAGCCTGTGCGCATGCGCACAGGCTGATCAGCGTCTGCGCATTTCGCACATAAAATCTGACTACTTCAGAACCTGCACATCGGATTGCGACGCCCAATATCGGACTGCGCGTGCGCACAGGCGATGGGGGCTATAACATTCCTCACTGTCAAAGAAGCGCTTTCTCCAGGTCTGGCCCATTTATTTCCAGGAAGATATAAAGCATCGCCTCAGATCTGATGTTGATACAGTATCATATAAACCTCGATGAAGCGATAGACAGAGATGTTCTACAATGTTTGGACTCCTTCACGCATCTGGCATTCCTATATATAATATTTACCTGCAATTTTCTTGAAGGTAGTCCAAAACATAGGCGATTAACTAGTTGGCCCGTCGAAATATTGGTACTGTACGAATGTCCTGTTATTTAAGCGACACGCAGCTCCAGATAACTGGGAGTACCAGGAACAAGTTTTTTTTCTTTCTCGTGTCTCGAAAACGTGCTGTGGTACACTCACTGGACATGTGCGCCCAGCAAAGACTCAGATCAGCCTGCGTATTCGCGCTGTCTGACCAGAATCTTCACTAGGCGCATTTTGGATAGCCAAGGGTGCAAAGTTTGTTCATGCGAACAACGAAGACTCAGATCAGACTGCGCGGATGCGCAGGCTGATCTGCGTCTTCGTTGGGCGCACATATTAGAAGGTACGTTTTCTCACGTTGCGGCTCATTTGATATTAATTATAGATCTGCAACTTCGAGTACATGTTCAGCCTTCACTTATATCTAACATTGAATCCTCAAAACCAGCTAAGTCAGTCAGATTTCAAGTAAAGAGAAATCCACTTCAGTTTGTATAACCCTGTCCCGGAGTTTCCAACAACTTGAGACCTCTTGAAATATTGACTCATTTCTGACCCAAGAGGCCTTGAGACGACAACAATTTTACAAATGCAATAGATTTTAATTTTCTATTACGTTTTAAAATGCTTTTGAAGTAATTACTTCTGCTTTTATAACATTTTCATTGATAATAAATCAAGTCTGTCATTAGACGGTCAAAATGAATTTTCGAAATAAACGCTTCTACAGCGCTGAGTTAAATTTAGAACATGTAGATTTTTTTTTCTTTTTTCACTATCAACAAATTAGTGGAACACATGCTTTGATATTTATGGGAGGCATAAACAGAAATGTTCGGTATCCTGACGTCAAGAACACGTAACGGACATGTTTTCTGGAATATGACTTTATACAGTGAACCCTCGTTACAACGACAGCATTTGTTTCCAAAGATTTTGCCATTAAAATGAACTTGCTGTTATAAAGAAGACTTAATGGGTAGAATGATATGTAAGAGAGGCCTTGTTTTAATCTTATTTCCTCATAGAACTTGTTTTTTTTTACATAAGTAAGAAATGCCTGAAGCGATTCTAACAAATATCCAAAATATATGCTTCTTAAAGTATTAAATACAACGTTTTTTGCATAATTTCTGATTAACTGCCACCCCTTAAGCGCAGTTTTCGTGTCAGTCAAATTGTTATTTTAATGAATTTTGTCGTTGTATCGGGAGTCGGTATAGAGGGTTGACTGTGTACATGTATCTAGGTTAGAAGACTTGAATAAGCCCAGTCAGTTTTGACGTATGGAAACGTAGCTTCTGTAGGTTTACATCCATGCGGGCACATAACGTTTATACAACGTCGCAATAACGTCGATGCAATATCATGACGTTGCATCGACGTCAATGCGACGATGTATAAATCATGATGTTGCATCGACGTTCATATAACGTTGTATAAAAGTCGTGTGCCCGCCGGGCTGACTCCAAGATTCTGACGCAGTTTTTCTAACATGTCACGCCGGCTCGTTTTTATGCTGGGCTAGGAGTACTCGTTTTCTCGTAAGAATCTCGGCTGCGTATACAGACGCTAGATTTTGTTCTATCCTAGCATCACATACTGACATTCGAAAGTGCAGACGTCTGGGAGATGGAAAATAATGTTTATTGTATTTTATAAGTGCTTTAGCAAACACTTGAAATTTTATTAGCAGAACAAGCGCAATTACACCGTTTGCACTTGCAAAAAAATGCATGCATACAGAGATTAATTTTGTTAAATTTAGTGATTTTGCGCGTGATCTCGCATCCAGTTCGGTTTACTGTCGTCTCCGTTGGGTCGTTTTAAATCTATACGCGCCTTCTTCGGTGATCCGTGAGATTACACAGTTTTGTGAAGTTTACGTGATTTTTCATAGGTTGTGTTCGTATGTGCAACACTCAGGCTAGCATTTTGCCCTAGATTCCTGTTCCTGTGGGCAGTCTCAGCTTTAGGAATCCAGAACAAAACGTCCGCGTTTTGAACTTCTGAACGCAGTTCTGCAGTTACTCATCGGTGATTCGTCAACAATGGTTTCTATAATTCCTTCGACCATAAAACAGTTAACAATTTAACAGCTGCACTTAGATCTTTACAACTCTCTGGGCTAATTCAGCAGACGACAAATTCATGATATTTTTCTTCTTTTTTTCATTCCCCAGAAAGCAGGTTTTGACATTCCATGCAAACTGTCTCTATTCATTGGAGACAATTTGCAAGAAATGTCTAAACCTGTTTTCACGGGAAAATAAGACAGATATTTTAAAAGGTCGTCTGCTGATTTTGTACCCTGATCAAGGGACGTTGTCATGACTGCACAAGGTTTAAGGGTAATGGATTCATTCACGTTCTAGGTAAATAACTAACAGGGCACTATTTGTCTCTCTTGTCGTAGAGACAAATGTTCGTAATAGAATTAATTCACATCCTCTGGGAGCAAATTCTTTGCTTTAAGAGTTACCACTCTCTGTGAGCTAACTGGGCCTAATTCTTTCTTTTAATAGTAGTTTTCAATGTTGGAAAATCTATATACATTCTCGCGGGAAGCTACTTTCTATCTGCAGAAGTTGTCGCTCTTAAGAAAAATAGCACCAAAACGTATCATGCCTTAAGGGCTTTGATTTCGAAAACCCTTAATCATCTACATGTACCGCATTTAACCTAACTATTGGGACAGATAGGCCTGAGCAAACAGTGTCGACCCAGATCAGACGCCGCAGAACGCGGCGTCTGATCAGGGTCTACACTGTTTGTCACTCATCCAGCTGTATCGTAAGATCAACAGACTGTAAAATGGATTTGTTTAAATTTTAGGACATAAAGCTGGCGCAATGACAGGTTAGGCACAGCGAGTCCCTCCATACAGGGCTTGCTAGAAAACTGCAGCACTGACAATAAGAACAGTCGCTTGCAAGCAGAGGGACACACGCCAGACCGATAACAGTGCAGAACTGTGTTATAAAGTGGACACAATAATGAATTGGTTGGTTGGGTTGGTGTTTGACGGCACAATCAACATTATTAAGGTCATGTTGAGCCAGTCAATTACCTAACCACACTTTTTTTCCTGGGCAGGCTTGTCCTCTAAGTGGTTAACCAGCTCAGAGTTAACCAGTGCTTGTGCACATTCTTTCTCCAGAAACTGATAACTTCCCTTCCTAAATCAGCGGAAGGGAGAGAATAAGGTAGAAACTATTTCATGACGTAGAAACTATTTCATGATCAGTCTCCACTAAAGAATGTTGCCGGACCCGGCGGGGATCGAACTGGCCACCTCCTGATCACCTCCTGATCACCAGTCAATAATAAAAGTGGTATGATAAGCCAATGTAGGTGCACCAGAAGCCAGGACAGATTCATCAAATCAATCATCAAGCAACAACAACCTGCTAGAAGGTACAAATAAATCCGTCTCTTCCTACATAAACAGAGCCACAGCTGTTGAAGTTTTAAAACACGTTCAGAAAGTAATTTACGGCAATTTTAAAAACAATTTCACGCCTGTTTTAAAATGGAGTATATCAAGATCAAAATTTGAAGGTTTGCAGCACTGGCGCGTGCTGGAACATATGGTCTGTATTTTCAATCTTCCAGACTATCTTAGACGCATTAAAGTTGAGCAAACTTTACCTGAATCGCACAATCAATCCTTAAAATGCCAATCAAAGCTGCAGCAGACGACAATTTTATATTATTATTATTTTTATTTTTTTCTTTTCTTTTTCGCTTTTCAGAGGAAACAAGTCTTAAAGTATTAAAGTTGAGCAGTATAATTAACCCTTAAAGCGCTTATCACAACTGCTGCAGACGACAATTTTTATTTAATCATAATTTACAAAGAAAACAAGTCTTGACATTCCATGTGAATCGTCTGCCAAGCAGACGATTCACATAAAATGCCAATACTTGTTTTCCCTGAAAAATAAAAATATAAAAATATTAGAATGTCGTCTGCTACAAATTTGCTTAGCACTTTGATGGTTAAGAAACTAATGCAATATTTATACTGTGTATTGCAAAAATATTGCCTTGTCCTCTATTATTCGATTAAATGAAAATTTCGAATGAAATATGATCATGTACGCGGCTTGTTAATTTACATTTCCATGAAAAATCAAGTTTGCTATTGTGCTTCGTATAAACACAATCTGCTGTATATACCTTAAAAACCTGTGCGAATGGTGTAGACCCAGATCAGACGCCGCAGAACGCGGCGTAGGATCTACACGTGTTGCTTCTCATCTAGAAGATGAACAGGCCGTTTGTTCAAAAGGACTTGTTCGAATTTCAGGACAGGTATGAAACGTTAACCATCACCTCTCTCTGGGCTAATTCAGCAGATGACTAATTGGCGACATTTTTCTCTGTTTTGACAGAAAACAGGATTTGAAATTTCATGTAAATTGGAGACAATTTGCATGCAATATCAAAGCCTGTTTTCTGGCAAAAATAAGAAAAATATTTCAAAATGACGTCTGCTGAAAATTCTACCCAGGGAGCTAAACGTTAAGGTTTTATGTAGGGTTAAAAGTGGTATCGCGTACTTCCTGATTCTTAAAAGTACATGTGACCCACCAAGAAAAAATGCCTCAGCAATATATACCCAGCTAGCATTCTACGTAAATCTACATCGGGCCGTCATCGGCCCGTCAGCTACCCTGACGGGCCGATGACGGCCCGATATAGATTTACGTAGAATGCTGACTGGGTACATATGTGCTAGCAGGAAAGTCAAAGATTAGCTTGCATCCCGCGCTGTGTGATCAGGGTATTTGCTAGTTGTCTATAAATTCTATAGTGTCCAATAAATGTCTGTACAGTCCAAGAATGCCCAGATCAGACTGTGCGGCTGTGCACTGTTCGTCATTAAATATGTGAATTTCTATCAAAACCCCGGATCAAGTAATCTGATTGGCTGGAAATCAGAAGTGGGTGTTGCATCTTAATTTATTGAGCATGACAAGGGCTTAAAAAAATAGGAATGCGCACCGTTCGTTTGAGAACAGACCACGGAATAAAGAATCCTATGGGAATAAACAATCGTTACTTCATTTTAGTAAAACACATTGTCCATGCTAGAGACGAAACGATTCACTGAAATCGTATCGTATCGCGATACTTCTTCTGACGATACGCTATCGTATCGTGGCGCTAGTATCGCGATACCTCACGATACGCCCAAAAGTACTGTTTCCAAAGAAAATGATAGCTTTAACATATTTCAAGACCATTTTTATAACGAATAACAAAGATCTAAAATGTTGCTAAAATACACTGATCGGCAACATTCTTTCGTGGAGATTGATCATGAAATATTTTCTACGGTCATTCTCTCACTTCCACTGATTCAAGAAGGGAAGTTGTCAGTTTCTGGCGAAAGAATGCTTAGAGGACTAAGCCTGCCCAGTAAACGTGTGGTTAGGTAAACTGACCGCGCTCGACATGACCCCATTGGGTGTGACTGGGCCGTAAAACCTCAATACAAACAAACAAACACAAGAATGAGATCGTTTTGAAACTATTTTCTAAGAGTATTAAAACTTTCAAGCTGCGACTTATGCATGAAAATAGTTTTGTGATACGTTTCGTATCGTGTGGCAAATATCGCGATACGTATCGTATCGTGAGGTGAATGTATCGTTACAGCCCTAGTCCACGCCCATCTAACTGTTTGCCACTGTTCCGGAAGCACTTCATGAAAGGTGATATGGACTGGACCAGTGAGGGACTGCGCAACATATTAACCAAGTATAAGCTTTCACAAACACACACAACATTACGAAAACACGCCTATTCAAATATATAGAAAATTTCACCTCCAAAAACTGAAAATTTTCAGATAAAAAATTCTGATATTTTTCATATTTCTGCTCCAAACATAGATTGTGGGTACTCGTTAGAACCGCCTCGGCGAGGCGGTTCTAACGAGTACCCACAATCTATGTTTTTGAACATAAATAAGAAAAATAATGCACACCCCTGTAAACCCCAGTTTTACTGTATAAAAATGGGTTTAAGGGGGTCAAAATTATATAGGAACGTTTTCGTGATGAAAAAAGGAAATTGCTCCTTGGGAGCAAATTCTTCCCTTTTAGAGTAGACTCCTTTTCAGAAGGGAGGCTAAACCATTTTGAAAGTGTTTCCTACCCTGAAAATGTGTCAATTTCCTGAATGTATAATGAGGAATTCATCGCGAAAACAGACCTATATAATTTTGGCCCCCTTAATAGTTAAACTGGGGTTTACAGGTATGCATTATTTGTCTTATTTTGTTAAAAAAACATAGATAGTGGTAACTCGTTAGAACCGCCTCGCCGAGGCGGTTCTAACGAGAACCCACAATCTATGCTTTAAGCAGGAATACGAAAATTATCAGAATTTTTTATCTGAACATTTTCTTTTTTAGGTTGTAAAATTTTCAATATATTTGAATAGGTGTGTTTTCGTAATGTGTTTTTTCGTAGTGTGTTGTTTGTTTCCAAAGGCAATCTTCTTGACGTTTATTTCTTTCAATACATACACTTTTGCAGCTTACTCATTTGAATTATGTTCACAGCTTAGAAAAAAAAGACTATTTGAGAAGTGGAAATGTTAACAAGGTGGTAGCAAGCGGTCAGATCTGATTGACAAGATGAGTTATTGCTCCGAGGGAAGGTTTCTCCTGATTCCAGAGAAGTTTTATGAAGCAATTTCTAATCTAAAAGCAATTCGAGCCTGCGCCTTATCTCCCCTTATCTAAATATCTATTCGGGGTTATGATAGGTTGTTAGTATACGTTCAACATCTGATACTGCACTAACACTTCAAGTTAAACATTTTAAAAGCGATTCAGGTAAGATCCCATTAATTCCATTTGTCTAGTCTTCTTTTTTCCCTCTTTTTTTAGTTTCTAATTTTTCTTAAACATGGTCAGGACTTGTTATGGGTGACTATTTGATGATAATTCTGGGATAATGTTCTTCAGTTCTCAATAAAAATACATGTTGTGGGGGGCTCATTAGAAACGCCCCTTCAATACTTGTTCAAAACTTTGCACAAGAACATTGTACTTTTACCACAAATCCGTTGTACTTTTACCATACTAGTCTATACTTTGAACAAATCTATTGTACTTTTATCATACTAGTTCTATATTTTGAACAAATCCATTGTACTTTTACCATACTACTTCTATACTTTGAACAAATCCATTGTACTTTTACCATACTAGTTCTATACTCTGAACAAATCAGTTGTACTTTTACCATACTTGTTCTATACTTTGAACAAATCCATTGTACTTTTATCATACGTGTTCTAAACTTTAAACAAATCCATTGTACCTTTACCATTCTTGTTCTAAACTTTGAACAAGTACACCGATGTGTCTAAACCTATTGGACGAGCGTCAAACAGTGTAGCCCCATATCAGACGCCGCGTTCTGTGGCGTCTGATCTGGACCAACACTGTTCGTTCAGGCCTATCTGTCCGAATATATATAAGTAATCTGTAACAAAGGAAAAACTTAGTCCGAGTAGAGTCGAGTGTATATGTACTTTCCTTGTCCTTTCTGTTGATTGGCATACCTCATTAGAGCTGTTTATTTCAAAACAGAAGTGAGCAATATTCTGTCAAAATATAATGAATGCAAATAGATGTTGTCTGAATTCTAGAGATTAAGGGCAAAGGTTCTTGTTTGAATATATCTACGAATATTCGGATTATTTTGAAAGAAAAACTGACGCGGTGTTTGTTTCAGACTTAGAAATCAGCAGCCCACTGTGTTTTCATATATAATTTACGAAGTTAAAAAGTTAAAGAAACGAAATTCTTCCCGAATTTAAATGATATTCAGAGACGGTGGGGATTAGAGTTAAACAGCTTTTAATACAAGTCTTTGAAGTTAGGCGAGTGAGGAAAATAATAAATTTGAAATGAAATAACATAGAATTACATGATTATTATCCTGGAACTCGTAAGATTTCACGATAACGTCATTTATTCTTTATTTCGTTTCGCTAAAGATTGAACCTTACATTTTTGAAATCGCAATGAAATAGGCCTTCTCTTCGTGCAAAGCTGGAGTAAAATTGTTGGTTTCTTATCTCGCCCCCGTGGAGATAATAAGAAGTATGTCTATCAGAAACTACTGTAATCGCACGCCGGAGCTGCGGGTCTGTATCTGTTTATATTTACCCCAAATAATAGGACAACCTAACTCCTCACCATATTTACCATAATGTTTAAACAAGTCAATTTTGCTGCCTTGATGTGTTAAAAAGTGCTGAGTGAGTGGCAAACAGTGTGGACCCTGATCAGATGCCGCATTCTGCGGCGTCTGGTCTGAGTCTACAATGTTTGTTCAAGCCTGTCTGTCCCAATACTTAGGGTTATAACACTATAATCGCACGCCGGAGCAGTGGGGGTATATATCTGGTTATGCAAATAGGTAAATATGCTAATTTTGTCCATATGCATTGTTAGGCCCGACGGGGTGATGCATGTTGGAACATGTGTTTCATGCTGCGAATGCATTTGCTGGGGTCTGGTTTTCGCACTGGGGTATCCATAAAAGTGGCAAAAGAATTTTAAGAACATAATGCTAAAAGAGAATGGCGAAACCTGGAAGCATACCGTATTATGCCCTCGGTATTTCGGTTGGTTGTGTGGTGGTTTAACGAACGTCGCGTTAACCTTTGTGGGTCATTTTGTGTCGTCTCCCAGAGCAATGGGATAAAAATGATAGAAGAGACAGTAGAGAGATATAGAGGAGACTGAGGGAAAAGCGAATGACAGTACAGAAAAAAAAAATTAAAAAAACATAGCCCCTTCCACAACCTGCTTCAAGCACAGCAGGCCATCACCACACCCAGACAGGCCTGAACAAACAGTAAGGACCCTGATCAGACGCCGCAGAACGCGGCATCTGGTCTGGGTCTACACTGTTCGCCACAAATCTAATAGTTTTAGACACATCACAGTACTTAAAATAATAATACTGTTCCAATTTTAGGACAACTATGGTAAGGAAAATAGTAAGGAAAATGTCCAGGAAGTGCCACCATCACGAAAACATGCCTATATAATATAATATTATATAGGCACTTTTATAATATAAAACTGGGGTTTATAGGGGTATACATTATTTTTCTTATTTCTGCTCAAAAACATAGATTGTGGGTACTCATTAGAACTGCCTCAGCGAGATGGTTCTAACGAGTACCCACAATCTATGTTTAGAGCAGACATAAGAAAAATATCAGAGTTTTTTATCTGACAATTTTCAGTTTTTGGAGGTGAAAATTTCTATACACTTGAATAGGCATGTTTTCGTAATGAATCACAGAATATACGTGTAGCCTACCAACGTCACCATGAGGAAAACTAGACAAACTAACGGACAGATAATAATACTTTATAAAATAACGAAAAGGTAAATAGCTCTCTCTCTCTCTCTCTCTCTCTCTCTCTCTCTCTCTCTCTCTCTCTCTCTCTCTCTCTCTTGATCACAATGCCAGACAGGACCCACTAAAAAACAAGACAATAAGCAGGGTTGTTGGTTCCTTGGTCAGTTTGACCATGACCATGACATTCACTTGTGATGTTTGTTTTGTGTCTTCTCATATGGCTTATTAGTCCGATCGAGTGAAAGACCTTTAGAAACACACAGCCAGAATACGAAATGCCTAAAGTTAGCATGTAAAGAAAGAAATGCTGTGAAAACAGCACAAAATTGAAATGATCGGCAATAGAATCGCTTTAATTCGAAACACGTGTGACCAAGTATTATTTGAGGGTTTGTATAACCACATGATATCATGTTAAAATCTGCGTAAAATCTGATTTTAATGTCAGAAGTTAACTCCTTCATAAACCGCCCCAGGGTACGTCCTGCTTTAATAGTTAAGAAAACAGAAAGTCAGCAAACAGGCTTAGCAGAATTCACGCAGGGTAACCGCATACAGACAAATCGGTGTGCGTATTTGAAAGAAAGATTTTCTGTGTATTTTATTTTAAAAGTGACACCGGCAAGTTTATTTTACCCGCCGTCTTTGGGATGTAGTGACTGAACAGCTAACTGGCCCAAATGAGACTAAGGATTTTGGTCTTGGTCATGTGCCTTACCATATTTATCACATATTCCCACAGTTTTGGGACAGACAGGCATGAAAAAACGCGGCGTCTGCTCAGGGTCTACATTGTTTACCACTCATCCAGCAATTTTAAACACATTTATAAGGAGTAAAATTGACTTCGTCAAAGAGAAATATAAGGTAAAGAGTAAGGGATGTGAATACTAGGGTATATATGGTATCCCAAATCTATCAAATTTATCCAAAACGTCCTTTGAAAATGAAATTTTGGGTCAAAAGGGGTTCGACTAAGCACCCCGAACCCCTCTGAATCCGCCACTGCTCCTAACCACAGTTGTCCTAAAATTTGAACCTCGCCGCTTTAAATTTCATATATATGTATGAGGGATAACAATTTTGAAAAAGAAGTCAGCGAATTTTCTCCCTTTTAACATATGGGTTACCTGTCCTACACAATCTGGATTAGGGTGACATCTGCTTTGAAGGAACCACGGATTAAAGGATTATGGGATGGTTGAGCCATTTCTATATATGTGTTAATTAATAGCACATTTGTTCGCATAATGTTGATGTATGAAAGAAAGGTGTCAAGATCGGTAATCGGTGTATCACACCTTAAAAAAGCTCTTCAAACAACGAAAGCGTATTTTATGACATGTTCTTTCCTGTACAGTTCACACGAAGCAAGAGGATTAAACAAACTGTTTATAGTACTCGGTACAATAAAACAGTTTGAACAGTTTTGTCTGAAAAGCTGAAAATGTATCAAATGTTAGAAAAAAGGGTTCTAGGTGAAAGGAAATTTTTCACTATAACAGAACCATGTAACAACACGTTTTGTCTTCGTTACTAATATCTATGTTGTGAAGGGCAGCCACCTTCGTCATCAACATGGCGACATGCACATAGCTGTGACTGTAACACTGGTTAGGATTTATTGCGAAATCACGAAGGATGCATAATGCAGCGAAAAATCACTAAGTACAAAAAAAGTCCATTTTTTGTACTGTCTTTTAGTTATTGTCGATACTTCGACCAAGTACGCCAAATTTGTAGTGTTACTGAATGCAACCATGGATGGTCGAAGTTTCTGAATATCCGTTACATTTCAGAAGCCCGTTTTTTTTTTTTTTGAAAGACAGACAATATATATATATAAACCTTCCGCGAGATTCCATAAAACTAGTTGCTGACGAAAATACGTGTCTTCATCATCGTCATGGCGCAGATGGAATTACCACTAGGAGTTCCACCCCTTACAACAAGGGGTGGGAATCCTAGTGGTAATTCCATTGTTTTGCCTAAGGTCATGCCACCACATGTCTGAGAATGGCACCTACTCAACAACAGTGCACTGTATTAACCCTAAATACTGGGACATCTGAACTTCTTAAAATACTTGGCCTAAAATTTATACATGTCAGTTTCACTCCCAACGGATATACCTGAAAGCTGCTGGATGAATGGCAAACAGTGTAGACCCTAATCAGACACCGCGCTCAGCGGCGTCTGATCTGGGTCTAAAATGTTTGCCCAATACATAGGGTTATTACGGTAGTTCAGAAATAGAAAACAGATGCATCAATAACTGTATTGCAGCTGTCAAACACATAACAACGAGTACATTTCAGTCATGATGTCTGAACACACATGAATCGTAACGTCAAAAAACGTACCTTCTGACATGTGCGCCTAGCGAAGACTCAACTCAGCCTGCCTATCCCTGCATTCTGATCAAAAGTATCCGTTGCCCGCATGAACAAATTTTGCATCAATGGCTATCCAAAATGTGCCTAAAGAAGATTCTGATCAGACTGCTCGAATGTGCAGGCTGATCTGAATTTTCGTTGGACGCACATATCTGACGGTTCGTTTTTTTAACGTTACGGCTTATAATACTGACGTACGACATTCACCCTATTGTATTTGAAGATGTAGACCTGAGCAAACACTGCAGACCCAGATCAGACGCCGCAGTACGCGGCGTCTGATCAGGGTCTACAATGTTTGCCACTAATCCAACAGTTTTAGACACACCAACGGGCAATGACATGGATTTGTTTAGTTTGTAGAACATGTATGGTATGGAGTTTAAGGTGTTCGAATACTTAGCTAAAATATGGTATTTTAAATGACAATAACACAGCTACATTCCTTCGAGTGCATTGACGAGTATCTTTTCAGAAAGATTCCTATAACCTTTCTTCTCTCAAAACACTCAGACCCCTTGGAACACTGGAAAATAGTTCTGGACCGGTCTGCATACTGGGGAACTGGTGGGGGTTGGGGCGGTTGGAGGGTGGAATAAGTCGGCGAGCATAAAATCTAAAACTGTATGTGCCATGTATTAAACAGAGCCAAAGATGTGTGACAAATTGCAGTACACTAACAAGGATCCCCCCTCCCCCACCCCCACCCGCTTTATCCATTGAGGAGGCAGACAAAATGCATATAGCTCAAGAAGATGCTGTAGAATCGAAAAGTATGTTGATAATACTTTCATATCTAAGTTTCTGATGTGGGCACTTCCATCATTGATGAAAATAGGGTGTGTGTGTGGGAAGGGGGGTGGGGGTCGTGGGGTAGGGGTCAGTCAAATGTGAAAACTGAATGGCAAGCAATGTAGATCCTGATGAGACATTATGAGCCGTCTCATCAGGATCTACACTGTTTTACATAAGAATTTGCTCGGTCTGCACGGCTAGAAAGATTGAACACCTGGTTCTGTAAGGATTAATTTCTGGATGCGCAGTCCAGTGGCGGGTGGGACAGGATGAAGGCGCGTCTTTATGGTGTTAGCGCGTATCACAAGTAACGTTCTCCTTGTAACAGGGCTAGATATGACGTAATTCAAAATTAATTCGAAAATAATGTTGTTGTTTTCTTTGTCAACCTCATAAAACCCTAAACCCAGTCATAATGCATTTATATGCCATTTTCAACAACAATAAAAACACTGTAGACTGTTGTTTTGTTAGGCCTAAAACGTTTTAAATTTCCCGAGCTCGGAGTATAATAAAATGTATATCAATTTCACGGTGTCTTTAAAAGCTATGTAAATTTTACCGCTACGGGTCGCGTTTATGAGGGGAAATAACAAAAATCTATAATTCATCACGCATATGTATAGTACATGTGTCAATACGGTTGAAAAATATTGATATAGCACCCCATGACTATGACCGTCACATTCCTATACAACAATATTAAAAGCTTAAAACTACCCGAAATTTCTTCCAGCATTTCCAAACAAAATTCCTAGACATCGGGAACGCAAATATACCCAATTGCCATTGCCCCAGATAAGAGCTGTATACCCAACAAAACTGGCGTCTTGTTTCTCTAAGTAAATATATGTTGTGTATGCTCATTAGAATCGCCTCGTTGAGGCGATTCTAATGAGTACACAAAGCATATATTTACTTAGAGAAATAAGAAAAATATTAAGACTATTTGGCTAGAGAAAAACGTCTTAACCTATGCAAACACTTACATGTCATTATAACCCATTTGAAAAGTAAGACAGCGTTGGCTGTAGTAGATATGGGTGGCCATCAAAAACACTTATGTGTTCTACATGGGAAAAACACCCTTTGCCATAAGCCAACTGGGAAGGTCGAAATCAGCCTGCGCGTTCACACAATCTGATCAGGGCTTTCCTATCCGCTTGCAAAAAAGTTTGCTACAATAAAATTAATAGACAGGGAATCTCCCAAGCAGCTTGTGCGCATGCAAAGACTGATCTTGACTTTCACTGTTCGCATATGGAATAAATGTCTTTATTCCACCGCAGCATGTCACTTGTTATATTATAAATACCATCCTGAAATGACATGAGAGTGTTTGGCCCACTGCAATGTTCCAGTTTTGCTATTTAACACGGATCACGTACTTCACATATTTCTTCAAGAAAACATTCCTTCTGTGATCAGAGACCATTCTAGAGTAATGACAATAAATGGGTTCCAGAGACAGTTTAAGTGCGATACCATAACACGGTCGGGAAAACAGAACAATTGTTTGTATGGCCGGAATGGTCCTATCTGAACGAGCAATGATTTGTGGGGGAAAGATCCTATTTTCAATACAGTGTTTGGCTAATACAGTGTGGGAAATAAATGATGGAAACCGGGACCAGGACAGACCCATCGACCTTCGTTCATTTCCTGGCGAGTTTGAACCTCACTAGTAAAAAGCCAAGTTGTCCGGAAGTCAGTAGATCCCATTCCCTCTGCTACCACCACTTCCCTAGACTGGCTCCCGTCTCCAGTGACTAAATATTTTTCTCATAATCATGTTTGATAATCCACTAAGATAAAAGCCAAAAATATCATGACTATAAAGGCTGGTCACTAGAGTGACCAGCCTTTATAGCCATGATATTACTTTGGTTTTATTTTAGTGGATTATTAAACAGATTATAAGAAAAATTATTTTGTCACTAGAGACTGCAGCCAGTCTACCACTCCCCCTCTGAACAAGGACAGCATGACAGAGTTTGTGACTGAGAATCAAATGGCATACAGAAGCTCTTGATAATTCAGTTCTACTGACATAAAATCGAAACAACTGAAACAATATTTACGTGGTTATTAGCTGCGTTATCATGACATCTTCGACAAACAAAACTGAGTCGCGTCTTGGAAAAGGGGCTTTCGTAGCACATGATCACTTGTCTATTGTTTGATCAGAACCTTGCTCCTCTAAGTGGACAACGAAGGCCCTGGTCGGACTGCGCATGCGCGAAGTCTAGCCAGGGCTTTCGTTGTCCGCATTGTTAATATTGTATTCCCGAAATATTTTCCTTTTCAACAGAAGGATTTCTTTCTATGAGAAAATCAAACAAGAGTATGCTAGAACGGATTAATACTATTCTGTGATGTAAATAATAAATTTCCTTCTCAAAGAACTAGCAAAGACATTAGTCATTGTTAGAGCTGCTAGAATAGAATTTCATAAGAACGGAACGATCACATGCTAAAGGTAAGTTTAGATGGGAAAGAGATGTCAGGTACCAATATGGTGACAGATGCTCAATCTGTGATAAAACTATCTGCCCAGCCTGGGGCAAATGTGTTGTTGTCTGAGGCGGTCATTGGTTGCCCAAATCAGTCTGAGCATCAGTAAGCATCAAGTATTCGCTGCCAGCCTAATGATAAATAAGCTACATGGTTGCCGAACAGCAAAGACTCCCATCAAACAGCGCGGATAAACAGGTCTCCAGTAACTGTTAGCTCTAACGAATAAAACTATAACTTTCTAGCGTGATTCAACAGAAGGCAATACTCGAAGGGGTGTTTTATAACTTCTGTAAACAAGAGATTTTCTTTCTGATCATTATAACCTTTACCTTTCTCTGGGCTAATTTAGCAGACGACAAACTGGTTATATATATATAGCAAATTGTCTCCCTAGGAGATCCTAGAGACAATTTGCATGAAAAATCCAATGTTATTTTCAGGGAAAAATAAGAAAATATTTCAAAACGTCGTCTGCTGAAAATATTACCCAGCATGTAGAGCGTTAACGCTTAGCACTCTGGGTAAAATTTTCAGCAGACGACATTTTGAAATATTTTTCTTATTTTTCTCAGAAAACAGGATATGACATTTCATGCAAATTGTCTCCTAAGGAGACAATTTGCATGAAATGTCAAATCCTGTTTTCTGGGAAAAATAAGAAAAATATCATCAATCTGTCGTCTGCTGAAAATGCCCAGAGAGTGGTAAAGGTTAAAGATACGATAGCTCAGAAGAACCGAGCTATCACACCAGACTCCTCAGCGGGAACTCGCTATGCCAGATATCGATCAAAATACAACATTAATATATTTTAAGAGGTATCATGTCTGCTCGTTTTTTTTTTACAAGTTGAATACGTCGGAGATAGTGTAGGTGTCAATTCTGAAACCCTGTTACGCAAGGAATTTTCCACAAGGAATTGAAAGGGTCTTTATTGATAAAATAATTCAGTAGCGAAGAAAAGCTGAATATAGAACACCAGTCTGACAAAATAAGGGTAACATGTACTTAACAAAGCACAGTTTCCCAAAACATGCACTTTCTCTAATCTTCTATGTATCCAATTAAGTAATATGGGTGTAATGTATTTAGTTTAAATGGTTTTTCAATGAAAAAAGAATGACGTCTTTGTTTATATATAAGCAATAAAACTTTGTATGGGGTTATACGGGATAAACTACCACCAGGAAGAGACACCTCACATCCACTAGACTAACTAGCTCTCAACAACGTTGCTTCGACGTCACCGCAACGTCGTTTCGACGTCACCGTAACGCCATGCTGTAGCAACGTTGTTTTTTGCTTGTACAACACGGTGAAAGGATAATAATGGTTCAAAACACACACCAGACAGCCTGAACAAGGGGTTGCAGAAGCAGAAAGAAGAAAGAAGTGGGGATTGTTACTCAGCAAAACAAAAAACCACCACAAACAACCGACTGTACCTGATCGTTTCATATCATATCCCGATTACAGCATTTTCCAAGTATGAATATTCATAAAAATATTTAAATTAACTTACGAAGCCATATCCTCGGCTTTTTCCTGTCTGTCTGTCCGTTATCACAACAGCTTCTTCTATATCACCAAATTTGTCAAAGAACTCCCTTAATGATTTGTCTGTTGTGTGGTAGGGGAGTCCACCTACGAATATTTTTGTAAACGTAGTATCCTTCTGTGTGATAGCAGCCATGTCGGAGTCTAAGAAAGAAGAACAGAAAAACACACAAACTAACTAAGAATAAATACAAGCGTGAAAACGCGAAGCTGGAAATTCCTTATCCGTTGTATGTTTTGGAATGAATCACGCACTAACAATAAATTTAATGATTCAAACTAAAAATTATCCTTTCTCTAACGGTACTACTTCTCAAATGAACTTATTACAACATGATAAGCTCTCCACATGCTTTTTCAATACAATAATCTACCTCAGTCCGTTAGCCCCGCCTTTCTGTGAATACTAATTAGATTCGCGCGCAAGGATTTTACCTGTATCGATAAGCTCCACCCAGAAGTCGATAAGCATACACCTACTTCTAACATAATGAATATCAAATGTACGACATGTCATAACGGAGCCCTTATCCATTATTTTCGCTGCTCGTATTTGTCGCTGGGTTAAAAAAAAAAAAAATACAATATGTGCGTACTGAAAAGATAGAAACACGAGATTTAACGTATGTTTTCTCAAGAGGTTAACATTTTATAAGAATCAGAATACATAAGCATTTACGCAAGATTATCGTTTCCGTTGTTTGATGGCGAACATATGTTTTCTGGAATATAGCGAGCCGATCATAAAAGTTGACCTATTGGCGTTTCTCCAACGATAGAAAATACTGTATTTTCCCTAATTATTCGGACATCAGAACACCATACCACACATGTCCTATAATTTGCGCATGTCCAATTTATTACTTGATCATGCGTCTAAAAATTGTTGGATGAGTAGCAAACAGTGTAGACTCTGATCAGACGCCGCGTTCTGCGGCGTCTGATCTGGGTCTAGACTGTTTGCTCAGGCCTATCTGTCCGAATACTTTGGGAATTTACGGTAAAACTATTTTTTTCAATGGCAATGTCATTCTGTTGCCTGATTTCATCGATAAATGCAGATTAACGGGTTACAAAAGGTAGTTTTAAATCTTAGCCTTTTGAAAAAAAAAAAAAAATCCAGTTTTAAAGCTTAAAGATTTTGCCTTCTGTTCAAACGGATAATATCTTAAGCTGGTATTTGCTTTTTGGCGACCTTGTTTAGTTAAGTAAGTAGTCATATGGAGTTAAATGTATCGTCTGGGGATTGTTTATTTTCTATATATCCCATAATGCAGTAACAATGCTCATTTGCATAACAGGACAGCCATCTTGAAAAGAGACTATAGCGCGACAGAATACGGTGCTGTACTTTGCATACGAAGTTCTTTTGTTATGTTCTGTTGGCATGGGCGACAAGATCGCGACATTTTCTATTGAAGATTTCATAATAAGTTCAGTGTTCCAGTCACTGGCTTATCGTTTGGTCGGCAGGGCTGTCAACATTTTGAGAAAGATGGGAAACTTGACAAAATTTGCTGCGCATTTTCGGCTGGGGAAAATTCTGCTTCCTTGAAAATGTTGTCATTAGGTCCCTCAATTTCTAATCGCTTTCGTTCGCATTTCTGGATTAATTCCACAGAAATTCTCATGTTTAACTGGATGTGAATCTAAAAATTGGACTTAAAAACGTTTATTTTGTTACTGGCGTAAGGTAAAGTAGGTTTGGCGTGTGATTTTGGTTGCTTTTGAAGTTTTGATGTATAATTAGAATTTTCAATAGTTTGCAGTGAGTGAACATTTATTTTACTAACAATGCCTTGACGGCGTGTGACGTTTGCCGTCGACTACAGCGTGTGTTGTGTGAAGTGATTAGACGACTGGCGTAAACCGAGGACTATCCATCATGCTTTGTTTGCTGTGCCGAGAAGAAAAATGAATAAATAAAAAATAAAGAGGCCCCAACGTATTCGCCCTATAGATGATCCATATATGAAATAAAATATTTCCCTGCCTTTTATAGTTTTTCTTGGTTTTGTTGTGTGTCTTTTGCCCCTTTCAAAATGCAATATGTTTCTTGCCTCATTCTTCTTTCCAGATAATGAGTAGGGACGGATCCAGAATGATTTCTGGGGAGTGTGGGGTTCGATTGGATCACCGGACTATTTCTACGTATTCGGCTAGGTCAAATCGTGTAGACCCAAATCAGAAGCCACTGAACGCGGTCTCTGGTCAGGGTCTACACAGTTTGCCATACATCCAGCAATTTTACGAACATTCACAGGCAGCAAAAAGGATTTGATGAAGAGAAGCTTAATGTAAAGAGTAAGAGGTGTGAAAATTTAGGGTAGCTACGATATCCTAAATTTATCGAAACTTTCTCATGCAAATAAAATTTTAAGTCAAATAGAGTAGGGGGTGGGGAGGAAGGGTGGAGACTGAACCCCTCTGAATCCGCCCCTGATGAGCTTCATCCAGCAAACCAGGGGCTTAGGCGAAGAATGGATACATCTTCAAGGGAAGTAATTATGATAGGTACAGTTGCATCCCTTCTAATTAGGGGCAACTATTACTCTTAAAGAGTTTGCTCTGGGAGCAAATTACTCCCTTTTAAGATAGTCCCCACTTTTGAAACGATTCAAATATCAAGGGGAAGGAACTTTTGATATGCAAAGTTCTCTCCCTTTGAAAAATGTCAACAAAATCGTGCGGGTGTATCACACGCGTTAAAATCGTATCAGGCATAGAAAATTTGCATTCAGCATTGTCATACATGTTGTCTTTGGACACTGAATAAAATATTGGCAGATATACTATCTTCTTGTTAATAAAAATGAACCTGACATTCCCTTTTAATGCAGTTCATGTGAAATGTCAAGCCCTGATGCTTTGAGAAATTAAGAAAAGTATCATCCGTTTGTTATCTCCAGTGTCCAAAGACTTAAATTCTTTCTAATTTGATGATGCTCATGAAGTGAAAAAGAATAGACTCTCCCCAAACGAGATCAATCTGTCCTGGAAATAACTGCCCGGCCCTTCTCAAAGGGGGTTATTCTTAAAGGAAAGAAACTGCTCCTCCCCATGCACTAGCAGTGCATCTTTTCGTTTAACCCTTTCACCCCTGAGTTTCTGAAGTGGACTCTTCCCTCTTTGAATTTGGACTCATCCATTGTTGCAAACAGGAATAAGAGCAAAACATTCAGCAATCGAATAGCAAACAGTGTAGATCCAGATGAGATGGCTCATAATGAGCCATCTCATCTGGATCTACAGTTTGCAAAAGTATCTGTCTTGGTCTGCAAGGCTGATAGGGTTAACAATTGTCACCCACCCCTTTGCAAAAGGATTCGTACCAAGGAAAACATTATCTTCAGCTGGAGTGGCCTCCCCTTTAAAAATTTCACTACAGGGCCTGTCTCTTTTGAGGGCTATTCATTCACCATAAACCATTTTTGCAGTGAAGTGAAGTTTGCATCTTGCTTTGGCTTTTATACTTTGTTCGTGACATAACATTTCACCATTGTATTATTGTGTGTAGACAAACCATCATTATTTCATATTTGCAGCTTCCTTCTCCGGAAGTGACGTCAAAGTGACGACACAAGGTATAGAAAATTTGACGTTACAAGGCGTTAAACAGGAAGTATTTGCGTGTCGCTACAAAACTAATGAGCGTTTGATAAATCAAGTAAATACATGTAGTTTGTAGATTTCTGACGTTATCTGAACCAAAAATGGGTGCCAGTTTGGTTTTTATTATTAAAGTGTTGTGTTTTGTTGTCATTTTAATAATATACCTTTAATAAGACTGGTCCCAATTGCTTCTACATATTTCTCACATTTTTGTCCAGTTCTTTCTGTCAATTTTGCTGCAACAACAACAAAAATATTTTAACCTTCACCACACTCTGGGCTAAATGACAGGCTAATGATATTTTTCTTATTTTACCTTAGAAAACAGGATTTGAAATTTCATGCATATTGTCTCCATTGGAGACAATTTGCATGAAATGTCAAATTCTGTTTTCTAGGAAAATAAGAAATTTTTCCCAGAGTGCTAAATGTTAATGAAAGAACCCAAACTCGTCTTAGATTTAGTCAGAGGACTTATTAAGGAGGAGTATTTGGTGATAATCTTGGGAAATATTTTCTTAATTCTCCATAACACATATATTGTGGGCATGCGTTAAAAGTGACGCTTCTAGTGCGTACCTACAGCCCACAATATATTTTTATAGATAACTGGAGGAAACTGGCCATGACTTATCACCTAATACTGCTCAATAATGTCCTCTGATTAGTGGTTATAATTGTCTTTCCCGGGCCTTATTTTATTGAGACATTACAAAATGAATCCGAGTAGAACAAACCAGAACAGAATTAAAATGTTAAACAAGCATTACCTCAGAGTACTGTAGGCAGAATATAGCTTTATAGAAAAAATAAACTTATAAACAAGTTTACAGATGAATATTTTATATACATCACGAAAACATGCCTATATAATTTTGACCCCCTTAAACCCCACTTTTACACAGTAAAACTGGGGGTTTACAGGGGTATACATTATTTTTCTTATTTCTGCTCAAACAGATTGTGGGTACTCGTTAGAACCGCCTCGTTGAGGCGGTTCTAACGAATACCCACAATCTATGTTTTGAGCAGAAATATGAAAAATATTAGATTTTTTTATCTGATTTTTTTTTTTATTTTCTGATGGTAAAATTTTCTACATACATTGTATTTGAATAGGCATGTTTTCGCAATGAACACTTTAATGCAGTCATTGCTGTCTCATGCTGACACTATTTCTGTTTTAATTCCCTTGAAGTCTCCATAGGTTTCGAAACTGCAATTCGCTCTATCCCGTTGAATTAAAAAAATCATGTAAATTGTTTTGGCTGCCAATTCTTTTGGTCCACTTTCTATTAAAAATATCGCAATAAACACAACGTTAGGAAACTTCAACCTGCTTTGTTGCGTTTTACATTGACCATATTATATGACGGGGAACTAGCAGACCAACAAACAAAACAAAAAAAAAACAACAAAAAAAAAAAAAAAAAAACATATAAAATCTAAAAGGGGACAAAGAAAATAAAATCAAATTATGTAACTGACACAAATTTATCAAAGATTAATTTGCATGGAAGTAATTATTTGGGTGTAAAATACATCACTTCCAATTATTTAAAGGAACGCGCTGCCATCGCAGGAGTGTAATGGCTACTTTTAAAAATAACTACAAATGATATATTATTTAATAACCAGGAAAGTAATGACATCTAGTAATTGACTTGCATTATGCTGATTAATTAATTTTGATTTTCTGCCTGGTTTGCTGCTTCCCAGCCAAATAGTATGGTAAATGGTAAATGCAAAGCCAGCAGTCACAGTGGGTTTAAAGGTTTATTGCAACTCGTATTTTTTTATGATATATGGGTCAACATGGGTGACAAGTAAAACGAAAAAAAAAAAAGGTTTTCATTAGCTTTTCCTGAGAATAGTTTGACCATAGCAGTAATGTGCCTGGCTGCCATTCATTACACAGCAAGTAATTTGATTTTTTTTTTAATTTAAGAGATAAACGAAATGCACATTCGGAAGCCCATAGAGATTTTGAGCGGACACAAAGTTGATTTTCGCCATTTTTACAAGACACACACTTTTTGTGATTTTCCTTTCCTGCGTACTAATCCCCTGCTAATAATGCATCTATTCTGAAAGGAAAGCAAATCCTTTCCCTTTTAAATAGACCTTTGGGAGAACAAGGAAAGTCCAGGCCCCGAGGTTATAAAACTTTTTTTTTTCATCCTAAACTAAGCTGAGCACGAAATCTTCTCTGTTAATAAATAAAACATAGTTGGCTTCCCAGTAAGTTCTTTATAAATCTATAGCTGGCCGTTATCGGCCCGTCAGCGTGACGGGCCGATAACGGCCCGCTATAGATTTAAAAAGAATGCTAGCTAGGTTTTTCATATACATAAGCAGAGAAAGTTTCATGTTCAGCTATGTTTAGCAAGAATGAATTTGCAATTGTTAGTAATTTGGGATTTATTAACAGGACAAATTTCACGCTCCGCTGAGTTGAGCACGAAAAAAAAAGTTTTATAACCCCGGGACCAGGAAGCGCTAGATCGTAGTCTACCTCCAACACCGAGAGGAAGAGCGAACGAACAAGAACATCCACAAACCAGCTCCCTCTCCACCAAGTGAGGCGATCATAAAGCCAGATAACACGGAACAAACACAAGAAAAAGGCACTAAACAGCATGCAACAAACTCCGCAGCCTGAGGCCACAAAGTAATACAAAGAACAAACAATATCAGAATCACCGCCTTAGAACGGTCAGCGGTTTAAACCACAGGGGGGTAAGTGGAGGGGTTAAACTAATTTTACAGGATCCTAATCTTCACCCTAGGTTCCGCAGCCAGAGGCCACAAAGTCAAACAAAAAATACTCAGCATTAGAACTACGGCTTTAGAAACGGTCAACGGTTTAAATCTTTCAAGCCTGCAGTCCAAAAACATATACCTTTTCAAACAGTGTAGAACCAGATGAGACGGCTCATCACGAGCCGTCTCATCAGGATCTACGCTGCCATTCGGTTTTGGATTTTTGAACGAAACCCCCATCTGCAACAATGGATACTTCCAAAATCAAAGAAGACCCTGAAACTCAGGGGTGAAAAGGTTCAAAGCACCGCAGGATCTAAATCTTAACCATAGCAGTCCATGGAAAATAGCATTGGACCAGTCATAAACCTGTCATAAAATACTTCCGGTGCAATATCAAACACTAAGATTGTCTAAGCCCATGGTCACAGCCATGGGTGTAGAATTAAAGGGGAACGTAACCTTAAAAGGCGTTGTTTTTTTTAAAAAATAAAGAACTTTACAAACAATGAATTTTGACACAAATTTGATCAAAATCGGTGGAAAAATAAGTAAGTTGTAGACAATTGAATATTTTAACATTGGTGGAATGGCCGCCGCCATTTTGAATATTTAATGAGGTTTCATAAAAATTAAAATTCCTTTCATAAAGGTAGTTATTCTCATAAAGTTGGTTTATTTTGGGCGAAATGATTGCTTGTCACTAGAATTAAAAAATTATAAAAAAAATCTGTAGCAAAATTATTCTTAAAACCCTATTATAATTTGGTTTTGCATATTTAATTTGGGCTGTGTGACGTCACGAAGCCTACAATATGGCAGCATCCATGACAGCCATTTTTAATATATTCAAACCACCACCACTTCCTTATTTCTAGGCCAATTTTGAAAACTCTTGCATCAAAATAAATGGCTTGTTAAGCACTTTACTCTAAAATATACGTACAATTTACATTGCGTTCCCCTTTAAATGTTAACAATGCCTTCCTCTTTAGATCTGACCTCCTTTTCAGACAGACGGCAAAACGATTTGAAGGGTTGCCTCCTCCTCCCCCCCTAAAAGTGTTTACATTCCCTTTACGATTTGAATGAGCTGTGGTTATTGCAGAAACCACACAGGAATTCAAATCTCTCATTTAACTTCCCACAATAGTTATGAATTATTCGCAAATTGCTCTTTTTAGTGTAGTGACTTCAGTACATGGACTGAACAGGACTGCCGGGTAGAACACCTGACCAGTATTACGGGGGTCGTGAGTTCGAATACTGCCTCGGGCAGGCACTTATTTCCTCATATTTACTCGTGTCAGAAGCGAACAGGGTGTTGCAGGCTAGAGCTCTTCAGGAGAGATGAGAGGTGCCTGAATCCGAAATATTAGGAAAGGGAAGAGTAGTGGCTCGGGTGCATGGACTGAACAGAACTACCCAGGTAGCTCAGTAGGTAGAGCACCTGACTAGTGTTAAGGAGTAAGTTCGAGTCCCACCTCGGGCAGGCACTGTTTTCCTCACATTTATTTTTAATAGTAAATTGTTGTTGTTGTTGCCGCGCATCCCAGTGACATGATCAAATGTGATCGAGTCACAGATAGATAGATAGATAGATAGATAGGTAGATAGGTAGGTAGGTAGGTAGGTAGGTAGGTAGGTAGGTAGGTAGATAGATAGATAGATAGATAGATAGATAGATAGTACCTGTTGCATCCCAGTGATCAAATGTGATCTAGTCACTTGAAGAAGATAGATAGATAGATAAATAGATAGATAGATAGATAGATAGATAGATAGATAGATAGATAGATAGATAGATAGATAGATATAGTTAGATAGATAGATAGATAGATAGATAGATAGATAGATAGATAGATAGATAGATAGGTAGGTAGGTAGGTAGATGGGTAGATAGATAGATAGATAGATAGATAGATAGATAGATAGATAGATAGATAGATAGATAGATAGATAGGTGGGTAGGTAGGTAGATGGGTAGATAGGTAGATAGATAGATAGATAGATAGATAGATAGATAGATAGATAGATAGATAGATAGAAGTTCCTGTTGCATATTAGTTAGAAATTCACTTCTTTTAGCTGAATGATTCAAGTTCAATTTCCCTCGATCTCAATATTTTGCTTCATCGTCTGTCACAGTCAACTCCACTATAAAATTAATATGAAAGGAGCAAAGTGGGTTAAACTTTTCTGTAAAAAATATGGAAACAAGCGAAGTGAGTTAAATGTTCTGGTACGTTGTGCTGTTGCGCTACTTTATGGCGAGCAGTTCCAACTGGTCGACCATTACGAAAACACGCCTGTTCAAATATATAGGAAATTTCACCTCCAAAAACTGAAAGTTTTCAGATAAAAATCTCTGATATTTTTCATATTTCTGCTCAAAACATAGATTGTGGGGACTCGTTAGAACCGCCTCGGTGAGGCGGTTCTAACGAGTACCCATAATCTATGTTTTAGAGCAGAAATAAGAAAAATAATGTATACCCCTGTAAACCCCAGTTTTACAATATAAAAGTGGGGTTTAAGGGGGTCAAAATTATATAGGCATGTTTTCGTGATGAAAATGACAAATTAATATTCATTTGAATTTTCTGATAAACGCATATTTCTCCTTTATAGCAGTAATACCCCTTAGTGTTACACATTATAAAGTATATAACCTGCAATTATTGTGTGTGTGTGTGTGTGTGTTAAAAGATAACGCGATATAATTTGGGGGGCCTGTAGAGACTAAGGGAAAGGATACATATCGAAGGGATCCAGTCACACGGGAAACTACTCGTAAAATTATCACTTTTCGATCTTTTATGTGTTCTTTCTTTCAAAGGGCAACCTTTTAGGTTTTTATTTTACTTCACTGCAGCTGGTATTGAGTGTCATGTTGTGGGCGTAAAACGTCTCCTTGCACTTTACCACAGTGAAGATTATATTTGAGCAAGTGCACAACAACCTACAATAAGACCAGTGTGACCAGCAAAGACAGATCAGCCTATACATCCACCCAGTTTGGCAAGGGCTCTCGCTCACCCCTCTTTGGAGGCTGTAAAAGGCACATGCGATCAGCGAAGACTGGTCAGACTGGTCTTAGCTGGTGGCACCAGTCTTATTGTAGGTTTTGTCCTGCGCTGGCTCATTATTTTTCTTTGTTTCCTTTGGGATCATTCTGCTATTAGCCTCTTAACCTACACTGTTGAAGATACAAGTAAACCGAGTCTCCGATTTTCGTTCGTTTTTGTGTTCTTTTCTTTCCAAAGGCAACCTTTTATTTTTATTCCTCTGGCTGAAAATCACTGTTTAAAGAGTAGTCCCCATTCCTTGATAGGATTCAAATACTGGAGATGCAACTTCCTGTTTGCAAAATGTTGTCTCCACATCATTCGCTTTAGTGAACAGTCCTTGCCATTGCGAAAGACCTGCTGTAAGTCTTGCAATAAAAACATGATTTTATCTGATAACATGTAACGAATGATGTTGGTAAGCTTCGTTACAAACGTATTTGGCAGTTTTGCAGCAGTTGATATATTTAATCATTTGCCCACTGCATGTCTATGAATTTCGGATCTGATGGAAGCTAAATCGGTTGCCCGGGAAAAAAAAAAAAAACAACTAATGGTTGAGCATAAATCAACTAAGCGCATACAGCTGCAAAATTCGCTCAAATAACTTGAACAAGTTTTAAAATGTTGGAATGTTCGAAACAGACCCATTACTTTTGTAGCGGATCGTAGAAGAGAACTTGTTTATATGATTCTACCAATCGAATCAGCAATTCAAGTGACAATGTTTGACTATTTACAAAAAAAATCTCTTGACAGTAGCTATGACAACTGAGGCACTCCAGCTAGCATCCTGCTTAAATCTATATCGGATCCCTGCAGGGCCGATAACGGTCCGATATACATGTAGATTGAAGCAGAATGCTAACTTGGTCCAGGGCGCTGGCATTAAAACATAACTTCAGCAGAGAAGGAACCGATTAAAATGCCCAGTTTTATATAAAACACTGTAGCAGTTTAGGGGAAGATGCCACTTTAATTTTCCATATATTATAAGTCTGTGGTAATCATCGGTCAAAGGAGCATTACTTCCACATAGCATTCAAATAACTCAAGTATTGTACTGGTGGAGCATTCAGAATATAGTACCAACTTTAACTGAAATCTGTCCTACACGGTCCTGGTGGATTATCCCATGGAATATAGTACCACGTTTTATTCTGTTCAACATAGCCTTGGTGGAATATACCCAAGGGATATAGTAGCTAGCAACTTTTCTTTCCAACTGTCCAGCATAACACTGCATGGCGGAGAGCCACCAAAGGAGTTTAGTATTAAGTTTCATTCAAATCTTGCCAGCACAGCACTAGTTCACTATATCCTTGGATATAGTACCAAGTTTTATTCAGATTTTCTCACAAAATGGAATGTAGCACCAAGTCCCATTCAAATTTATCCACATAGCACTTGTGGAATATACACAAAAAAGAGCGCCAACTTTCATTCGATTATGTCGAGCATAGAACCGCCCATGAAATTTAATACCAAGTTTCATCAAAATCCGTTCAGCAAAACACTTGTGAACTTTCCAAGGAAACTAGTGCCACGTCCCATTCAAATCGTTTCAGTAATTTGGAAGATGTCTTTAGTAGTATATGCGTCCCCGACTCCCCGTTTTATATCTTCGAGGTTGTGTATATGAAGTTAACCACAGACATGAAGAAGGTTGCTGACGTTTCAATCAAATCGGTTTAACAGTGTTAGAGGAGCCGATTTATAATATCAAACTATTCAGCTGCCATCAGCACCGAAACGTCCAAGCGGCTATCGTTTAAGGGCAATGGATACACTTTCAGGGCGGGCTTCTATCAAAACTGTTTGCGCCCCCTTCTGAAAAGGGGTCCCAAGGAGAGCAAATTCTTTCCTTCTAGAGTAAACCCCTTTTCAGAAGGGGCTTAATGCACAGGAAAACAACAGGAAGTCAGAACAGTTGTCTCTATAAAAATATGGCGGAAAACCAGAAAGTGTACCCAGTCAACTTAACTCATATTGAAGACTTCTGAATAAGCTTCATTTCTGGGCGGTATCTTCTGTTGCATATTATTGATAAAAAGCCACATTTTGCTTGACGCAGCTGGTACAGAAAAGCGACAGCCCTGTCTTAAGCGAACAGTCAAAAACTCCAAACCAATACGAGAACATGCCTATTCATATATACAGAAAAAATTTAACTCAAAAAATTGAAAATTTTCAGATAAAAACCGCTAATACTTTTCTTATTTCTGCTCAAAACATAGATTGTGGGTACTCGTTAGAACCGCCTCGGCGAGGCGGTTCTAACGAGTAGCCACAATCTATGTTTTTGAGCAGAAATAAGAAAATAATGTATACCCCTGTAAACCCCAGTTTTACTACATAAAAGTGGGGTGTAAGGGGGTCAAAATTACATAGTCACGTTTTCGTGATGATATTTTTATAAGGCACACTGCCTCTCAATACAAGTCATAATGAGCCCATTTAAATCAAGCAATTTCTTAACATGTAGGTGATGTCTTAATAGGAGTTGTCTTTTTTAGACAGATTTCATTGGAAATTGTGCCGGGCTCCATAGTGCAGATGGTAGCGCGTCTGACTGGTCGCAAGTTCGAATCCAAACTCGATCACATAACTTTCGTGGAGATTGACCGTAAAATCATTGCTATGGTCATTCTCTCCTTCCACTGATTCAAGAAGGGACGTTGTCAGTTACTGGCGCAAATATGTACACAAAAGTATGAGCTGCCGGCCTCAGTTGCTCAGTCGGGTGCGCATCCCACTGGTGATCAGGAGATCGCAGGTTCGATAGCAACCGGGTCCGGCAAAATTCTTGTATGAAAATTGACGATGAACTATTTTCTCTAGGACAGTCTCTCCCTTGTGCACAAGTACCGGTTAACCGCTTAGAGGACCAAGCCTATCCGCGAAAAAGTGTGGTTCGACAGGACTAAATGGTGTTGATTGGGTCGGTAACAACTCAAACAACAAAAGCATGTGCACAAGTACAGGTTAACCGCTCAGAGGACTAAGCTTGCCCAGGAAAAGTGTGAGCAGGTTAACCGACTGACTCGACATGACCTTAACAGTGTTGGCTGAATCTTCAAACTCTTACCCTAACAAACAGTTAAAACAGATTTGACTGGTAATGAAGGAGCATAATAGCAACGGTCCTTAGAGTATAGTAGCACAGTCCTTAGTGGTGTTAGGGGTCCCGGGTTCGATCCCACTCGGGGTAAGAGATCTTCTGAGTCCAAATAAGACGAGCATGCTCCATTAGTATCACACTGGTAGGGATTATGTTAATACAGTGCACCGTCCTGCGGATCGGGACGTGAACTGGACGGCCCGGTGCAAGAATAGACATCCCCTGTGCAGTTTAAAGATCCCACTACTGATGGCAAAAAATTCCTGCTTAGCAGCCCATCTCGCAGCATGCATATTTATGTATCAGATTGTTATTTTCTCCCCACCTGAAGGTTAATCTCCAGCTGATTTCCACTAAAAAATTTTGTAACCACATTACGTTAAAAAGGCGAAATAAGTAGGCCTGGGTCAGCCTGGGCATCCATGGAGACTATTCAGGATCTGCTAGTTTGCCCATATATTATGTAGTACTAAAAACGCCATTAAGAGATTAGTGAATGCCCTGATCAGACTGCGCGGATACAGTCTTATCAGGGCCTTCGCTGGTCCCATATGCCTTTATCACCCTTTTTGCAGAACGCGGGTTATTTCATGTGAATTAAATAACTTTAGCTATTAACATATTAAAAGACACAATTAACATTTTAATCATTTTAAGCAGTTAATTCAATTGAAGACCTGCCAAAACCTGTTAAAAATTTTTGTTTAAATAAAACAAAAGATTGAAATAAATCTGGATCTTACATGTCTTAGTATAGACTTGCATGTCATTCGGACGACCCTAATTTACTTGCTGGTTAAAAAAATCGGACCACTGCATCTGTTAAAGGCCGGACAATTTAATAATAATAATAATAAATCGAAACAACAACAACACACACACACACAACAGCATTTTATTTTATAGACCGCAATGTGAGTAAATGTACTTTTTGCAGTGTGCACACACCGAAGTGCTCAAATCAGCCTGCGCATCCGTGCAGTCTGATCAGTCCATCACGAAAACATACCTATATAATTTTGACCCCATTAAACCCCACTTTTATATAGTAAAACTGTGGTTTACATGCAAGGGTATACATTATTTTTCTTATTTCTGCTCAAAAACATAGTGGTACTCGTTAGCACCGCCTCAGCGGGCGGTTATAACAAGTACCCATAATCTATGTTTTGAGCAGAAATATAAAAAATATCAGAATTTTTATCTGAGAACTTTGAGGGTTTTTTTGTGGTGAAATTTTCAATTTATTTGAATAGGCGTGTTTTCGTAATGTTACATTTTCGGCCGGAGATGTTTTCGTAATGTTACATGTTCGGCCTGAGATGTTTTCGTAATGTTACATGTTCGGCCTGAGATGTTTTCGTAATGTTACATGTTCGGCCGGAGATGTTTTCGTAATGTTACATGTTCGGCCGGAGATGTTTTGCATCTTTGGCTATTTAAAGATCACAGTGCCGCAGGTGGATCGGAGTCTTCGCAGGCGCACGTCATAAAGTACTATTTTTTTTTCATGTTGCAGTTTACATGCAAAAACCTAAGGCTCATACCAGTATGCGTGCATGCATGACCTTCGTTATTTACTTTTATTATCTTTTATTATTGTCATTATTTGCTCGAAATTTTCGGACAAGTCATGATGCCTAAGAAAAGAAGTGTAGGCCCGGATTCAACTGCTCTTAAAAGCCCTTTGACCACTAATCACGCGAACTTTCTCATGATTTCTGAACTCAGGTTCTCACATCTTGTTGCCCTGATGCTCTTCCACATATAAAGTAAAGCTTCAACGACTGGTTTTGTGTCCCTAAGAACGTCTTCCGATAGCTTAAGAAAACAAATACATGTGTTTGGGGATATTTTTGGGAAATTCTATAATGAAAATGTATGCTGTGTGTACTCATTAGAATCGCCTCATCGAGGCGATTCTAATGAGTACATGCAGCATACCATTATTTTATAGAAGATCGAAAAGGCATCCCTGAGCTATTCCCATTTGCCTCTTGACCTGGCGCAGTGTTTAACTCTCAGTGACTCGAAGATAGAACAAATTTCCATTGTCCCGCAGAAGTTCAATTGTTTATATAAATGAATTCTGTCTCTAGTGTCTAGTCTTTTCGAGACAATTTTCACACAAACGGGATTTTAAAATTCAATAAGGTTCGTTAAAAGATTTGTAAAATTTGATAGCAATGAAAAGACAAAGATAAGCTGAACAATAAAACAAAGACAATCTAGAATGTAGACAAAGAGGATTCTATGTCATGGAGATTATTGAAGAACTAAGACTGTGACACCCCGAAGAATAGTAACGGCATTGCTTTATGGGTGCTTAATGAGATGGAAAAATAGATAATACCTTAAATTTGATATCTGTTATTTTCTTCATTAGTTCAGTACCGTATAAGTGATTTATTGTGGGTGCAAATTTATCCTAACGGTTGCCAGTTTTGCGATTTTTCATCACTACTCCGACGAAACAGCATACTACCTAAAATGGGGGGTGGGGGTGGGGGGAGAGAGGGGGCGCGGTGTCGTGTATCTTACGTCACTAGGGCGTCCGACTGATATTGGTTTACAGTTGGCGTGGCCTGCTATTCTTGTAGCAGGTAAGGGTAGAGGGGGAATGTTTTTATTTCTTCTGTTTCTTCACTTTCATTCATGTTCCTCTTTCTTCCCTGTCCCTTTCTTTCATCTCCTCTACTATCTCTTCTCTTTTCTCCCTTTCTCTGGGAGACGACACAAAATGACCCACATGGGTTGGCGTGTCGTTAAACCACACACACACACACACACACACACACACACACACACACACACACACACACAAAACTATCTTAAATAGCCCATGGTCGACGCCGATGGCATCAAGTTTTTACCCCAATTATGGTTTATCATCATACCTCTGGTACACAGGCTCTATTATTTAGATCTATTGTGCTGGACAGAATGCTTGTTTAGATTTCAACCCAATCACGGATGAATGCCCTGCTTTTCCATATAAATGCACAACGGAGGGGGGTGGGGGGGGGGGGTGGGGTCGGGCCTCCGACTCTTACGAAAATGCCGACCTAAATCTTTCAATAGAGAGCCTCTAATCCTCTAATCGCACCGATTAATCTTCGTTTTTTTTTTTTACAGTTGAACCTATAGGCCTAGATTGAAGAGTTGTTGCCAGGAAAAGCGATCTAAACCTCTGGGCCCAGTTGTTCAAAGCATCGTTAGCTTAACAAGCTCGTTAGTGGTCAAAATGTTAAATGTTCTAGTAAGTACAATATTTAATTTACAGATATTTTTGCTGAAAAATAATGTGAGTAGCTTTTGCAAATGCAAAAGCTACTCACATTTTTCAGCAAAAATATTAGTAATTATGCCATATTAAATTAACAAAGTTGTAACGGTACGTTAACTAACGACATCATTAATTTTGAACAACTGGGCCCTGGAGTTTTTTGCTGACCCGTTCTAAGGCGGTGGTTCCAGTGTTGTTTGTTCTTTGTGTGACCTTTGATCACCTTTAGGCTACTCGCTGCAGAACTTTTTTTGTTATTTGTCATATTGTTGTGTTTAGTGGATCCTTGTTAAGAGCTCAGAAAGCATTCTACATAACTATAGCGTGCGATAACGGCTCGCTATAGATTTATGTAGACTGCTAGCTGGGAGGGAGCTGGTTGCTTTGGTTTGTGGCTTGTGTATTGTCTGTCAGAGTTCATTTGCTCTTCCTCTTGGTGTCACTGGTAAGCTATCATCTGTAATTTTGGCTACTCTTGGCCATCGTCTGTACTATTCTACTTTGGAAGACAGTTATGGACACGTCATACTGATGTAATTCAATGTAACATCGTCCAATATTAAGACCTATTTGATCATCGACCAGTTGGCTGTCCTGTACTCGATCATAACCTTGAAAGGAGAGAGATATAATAATCCTGTATGTAGTGAACTGTCTTGGAGCTCTTAAACTTTAATACATGTAGGTTGTATATGTTGTCAGCGGAAATGAGTAGTCCTAAATTCTGAACACAATAAACACACCGCACCAAATCTGTAATTCTCTTTACTTGAAAGTGTTCACATAAGGGATAGGGGTTTATTTGCTTTGTTTATGTGAATGTGTCCCTATTTTGTCGTTTCACTGAAGAAGAACTATAGGAGTTCGAAAGATCTCGGGTAATTTATTCAGTAATGATGTTTAAGATTCCATGGCAAATATAATAGAACCTGCGTGCATGCTCGTGTGCACGATATCTACAATAATGAATAATCATAATAAACATGGTTCAAGGGGATACACACTGAACAAACCCAAGCAAGTCTGTGCTTTAGTAAAAGTAAATAAAACTAGTTGACTTTGAAATGAAAATATGGGTGCACTTCCTCGATTTAATTGCTACATCGTATACACTAAGGAGTGCATACATTTTGTTTGTTCTCCTACACAACAGCATTTCTAAAGACTATTTGGGCAGCGCCATGCGAAAATGTGTCTTCGGGCAAATGCGGACAGCGAAGGCCCAGATCAGCCTGCGCATCTGCGCAGTCTGATCAGGGCCTTTGCTGTCCGCTTACAGAATCATTTGACACGATAGAATGTATCAATGGAGAGCAAATGCCCGGATGAGACTGCACGTGCGCGGGATGAATCTAAATCTGGGCATTTTGCGCATGTTCGAAGACACTTTTCCGCTAGACGTGGCCCATTTATTATTCATTCCTTTTACCATTTAAACCCATGTTTACCTTTTATTTGCCTCCTCAGCTTACCATCGACTATTTTGTTTACTTATCTGGGTGCTATTGTGTCTTTTGTGTGAACATTTTCTGCGTATGAATACGTTGACATCATATCGTCTGGGCATATGTAAAATTTTACCGATCTTTTAAAATTTATATAACGGAACGAAATTACCAATAGAGCAGGTGAATAGGGAATTCAATACTTAGTACACAAACAAATGACGAAGTATAATATAACGCTTGAGCCGACCCCTGAGAAAAGGTCACTATGGCGTATGCGAACAGGTTCAAGGTCAACCTGCGCATCCGCACAGTCTGATGAGGGATTTCGATATTACTCGATTTATTTTACAATATCCAACGATTCCGCAAGCGGGCATCAAATGCCCTGATCAGACTGCGCATGCGCGCTGTCTGAGCTGGGCATTCGTTGTCCGCATATGCCTTTTCTCAATACACGACAGATGAGAACTGTTTTATTTCTTGGGTGATGTGAATTTCTAAAGAACCATTCAGGATTTGGGTCTCTTTATTGTAATATTTAAACACAATTTAATTTCGGCAACAAAGAAAAATTAGTTGCTTGTTTAGACTGTAATCTAACAAAAGATTTACTACACGCTTTGAAAATTGGGTCACAATAGGATGTTTGCAGTTGATTCGGTATCTACAGTTTCTCATGGTTTATAAATATTTGATTGTTTCCATTGTGTACATAAAACTTCGCTTTACAAATCCTAGCTTTTCACTGCCTTGTATAACATCACGAAAACATGCCTATATAATTTTGACCCCCATAAACCCCACTTTTATATAGTAAAACTGGGGTTTACAGGGGTATACAATATTTTTCTTATTTCTGCTCAAAAACATAGATTGTGGGTACTCGTTAGAACCGCCTCATCGAGGCGGTTCTAACGAGTACCTACAATCTATGTTTTGAGCAGAAATAAGAAAAATATCAGAATTTTTCATCTGAAAATTTTCATATTTTGGTGGTAAAATTCTTATTGTATTTGAATAGGCGTGTTTTCGTAATGACAATTTTAACGCACAAAATAATTATATTGCATACCCACTATATTGTATTTAGCTTTTCAGTATGTGGATCCCATCCTTTTATTATCATCGTCATCGTTATTGTTATTATTAATTAAACTGTAAAATCTACTGAGATATATACTGGTAGTGCCGAAACTTTGTCTACGGATGTCCTTCAGTTTGCACAGCTTTGCTTTTCCGACTCGCCCCTGTACATTAGAACTGCTTTCTTTTAAGTGCTACTCTGTCCACTTTATACCCAAACTAGAGCATATTGAGTGTGCTAATTTTATGATGGCAGAAGCTGATGTTTAGTTCTTGTGTAAAAGCCGTAAAAGAAGAATACGCATTAAACGCTAGATTGTGCTGTGACACGGTTGGTTTTTTGGGTTGGAGTTTTGTGTTGAGGGTTTACGGCCCAGTCAAGCCAGTGGGTTCATGTCGAGCGCGGTCCGTTTATCTAACCACACTTTTACTGAGCAGGCTTATTTTTCTTAGCTGTTAAGCAGTGCTTGTGCACATTCTATTGCCAGAACTGAAAACTGTGCTTCTTGAATCAGCGGAAGGGAGAAAATGACCGTAGAAAATATTTCATGATCAAATCCCCGCGAAAGAATGTTGCCGACCTGGTGGGGGTCGAACCCGTAACCCTCTGATTACCAGTCGGACGCACATTCAACAGAGCCACGGAGGCCGGATGGGTTGAAGTTTAACCGCCCAGTCAACACTATTAAGGTCATGTCGAGCCGGTCAATTTACCTACATGTAACTTCACTTTTTCCTGTGCATAATTTGTTAACCAGTACTTGTGCACATTCTTTCGCAAGAAACTGACAACTGCCCTTCTTGAATCAGCGGACGGGAAAGAATGACTGTTGAAAATATTTCTTGATCAATCTCAATGAAAGAATGTTGCCGGACCGGTGAGGATCCAACCCGCGACCTCCTGATCACTAATCGGACGCGCATCCGACTGAGCCACTGAGTCCGGCTGCTGTGGTACGTCTCGAAGGTTGAATTCATCCGATACGAACATGAGGTAGAAAGCATCTATGCCATATTCGACCGGTGAATGCCCAGATCAAAATGCTCTTACGTGTAGTCTGACCTGGGCGTCTCTGTTCGGTGATGCCATTTGCGAAAGGCGAAGCCCAAGATAAGACTGTGCATATGAACAGTCTGATCTGATCGTCCCTGTTCGGTAATATTCTACACTACTATATAAGTCGATTCTGTAAACTGAACCAGACTGTGAATACGCACGCTGTTTAGTGTCTTCTTTGTCCGAGTACACATCGATCCCCTTCTTCCCGCCCCTTCTTACGTTGTGTCACACGTCGTAGCATACATGAATCATAGTTTAGAAGTCACCAACGTTATTTTCACTGTATCATAATTCAGTTCAGGGGACTGGATTTACTTGGACATTATCCGCCATACTTTACAAGGGAGATAACTTTTGCGACTTCCGCTATGGGTTTCTGAACACCTATCCACTTCTGAAAAGGTCCCATTCAAAAAGGGAGCTGATTCTTTCCTTTGTGAACCGACCCTTTTCAGAAGGGAGGCAACACAGTCATGACAAAAAGTTGTCTCCCTTAAAATTTTATCCATTTTCCTTAAATCAAAATTGTTGTTGGGATTATATTGTCCGGTCATTGATACACTAATAATTTCATAAGCACAATTCTTTTTTTAAGACGATTAGTTGCATTAACAGATAATCCGCGCTTTGGGGTTCATCAGAATTAGAGATTAGAGAAATACTAATCCGGCGAAGAAAGAAGTTTCGTTGATGTCATAGATTATAATTATTGTTGTTTGTTGGTTAGCATAGTATGTCGCCTGTAACTGTAGTCATAATAAAAAGGATAGCGCGACAGTTTGTCAATTGACGCAGTGTATAAGTATATACCCAGTCAGCATTCTACGTAAATCTATATCGGGCCGTCATCGGCCCGTCAGGGTAGCTGACGGGCCGATGACGGCCCGATGTAGATTTACGTAGAATGCTAGCTGGGTAGTAGGAAAAACCAAAGTCACAAAACCCAGCCCTCGCAATGGCATGAAATGACAAAATTAAACAAAAGGTCCTTGAATAAAGGGCGAACAAATGAAGGACTGCAACAAAAATACGGCCTTGGAGCGGTCAGGGGCAAAACAGCATTACGAAAACACGCCTATTCAAATACAAAATGTACATTGAAAATTTTACCGCTAAAAAATGACAATTTTTCAGATAAAAAAAAAATCTGATATTTTTCATATTTCTGCACAAAACATAGATTGTGGGTACTCGTTAGAACCGCCTCATCAAGGCGGTTCTAACGAGTACCCACAATCTATGTTTTGAGTAGAAATAAGAAAAATAATGTATACCCCTGTAAACCCCAGTTTTACTATATAATAGTGGGGTTTAAGGGGGGTCAAAATTATATAGGTATGTTTTCGTGATGGTAAGCATTAACCGTTACTACTCTCTGGGAAAATTCAGCAGGCGACAAATTGGTGGTATTTTTTCTTATTCTTCCCAGAAAACAGGCTTTGACATTCCATGCAAATTGTCTCCTGAGGAGACAATTTGCAGGAAATGTCAAAGCCTGTTTCTGAGGAGACAATTTGCATGAAATTTTAAAGCCTATTTTCTGTGAAATTGACGTCTGCTGAAATTTTTTCCCAGCATGCTAAGCCTTCACGAGATTTTGTGGCCTCAGTCTGATGCTCGTTCAACGTGATCAGGTCATTCTCTCCCATCTGCAGATTCAAGAAGGGCAGTTGTCAGTTTCTGGCGAAAGAATGTGCACAGGTACTGGTTAACCGCTTACAGGACTAAGCTTGCCCAGGAAAAGTGTGGTAAGGTTGTCTGACCGGCTCGACATTACCTTAATAATGTTGACTGGGCCGTTAAACTCCAAACAAACAAACCAACCAACTAACCCTCACCCTTAGTCCTAGTATAGTTAAAACAGCTGAACATAATTACTTGGTCCGAGGAGAGGTTTCCAAACTCACCAGTGGATAAGTGCAAACATATGTATTGATGACCTCTCAACACTATAGTTCCAAAACAAAAATAGGGCGCGACTACAACTTTTAAGGCAGAATAAAAAGAAAACCACTAGCTGAACAAAGGCGAGCCCGACCACAGGCGAGTAAGGTCAGGCACAATAGCGTCATGCCATTGCTAAGAGGTGAAAACAAGACTCTTTGCTTGCTTGTTCTCATCCCGATACGTATGACAAAACACTTTATTACGTTAATAAGTCTATGTAAAGTGTGCCCCGATGTTCATCCATATTGAATATAAAAACGAATCCGGGACAACCCCCCCCCCCCACCCCCCCTCCGGACAAAACCCCTTCAACGATTTTTAACATGGAGGACAAAACCCCTTTATAGGTGGACAAAATCCCCTTCGTGTTTTGATTGGGGAGGACAAAAACCCCTTTTTTGTTTTGATAAGGGAGGACAAAACACCCTTCACGTTTAGACAGGGGAGGACAAAACCCCCTAACATGGGTGGACATAACCCCCTTTTCCCTTAAGCATACGATTACCATTATACAAAAGATTCCATTTTGCCTAGTCTAATTTGGACTAAACATAGCTTGAAGATAGAATTCCATTTCGGCCTAGGCAAAGTCCGGATCTGCCTAAAAACCATTTTGGACAACGGCATATATGCGTTTTATAATAAATTCTGTAAATATTATATATCTTTTTTTTTAGGGTAACTTCCAAAAACCACAACAACTATTTGTCAGATGAAAACTTTTACAGTTATACATTAAATTAATTTTGTATTCTATTGATTTATCTTCAGTAAAACGTCTTATTTACAACCTCTGATACAACTGCAAAAAAAAAAAAAAAAAAAAAAAAAAAAAAAGAAAACACACACACACACACACACACACACACACACACACACACACACACACACACACACACACACACACACACACACACACACACACAAAACAAAACAAAACATAAAATCTTCATATTTGGTACCTGCATGCATATACTTAATTACCTAATTAACATAAGATTAACTCTTTTCAAGTATCAATTTAAGTTATCTAACTTCAACTTAAAATCAATTACTCACTCTATGATTTGAGTGGTTTTGTCCGTACACCAGTAAAACTAGGGTATACATGGGTCTATATAAAGAGAATTTCCAAATTTTACAGTTCTTAATTCAGTTTTTCAATTTTTGTTTATTTTTATTATTATTATTTTTTTTATTTATTTATTTTTATTCTTATTTTATTCTTTTTTTTTATAGTAACTTTTTTTTACTTTAAAATCTTACTTACTGTAATTGATAACAAAATTCCTCATTAATTCTACTATTATTTAGAGAAAATGCCATGGTTCTACGTAAGGATATCAAGATGAATATTGTCTTATTTCTTCACATACACACACGCACACACAAACATGATGTGGGTACTCATTTAGAAGCGCCTCTGCGAGGCGCTTCTAATGAGTACCCACAGCATATTTTTGTGAAGAAATCAGTTGTTTTGTTTTTTGTTGCAAACACTGGCTGATCTAGAGTTATGGTTTACATAAATACATTTTATGTAGGTATGTTTACGCATTAAAACATTCTGATTACGTCGAAAGCGGAGAAATGTACGGTACGGTAAACATACCTTACATGAATTTTAAAGCAACGTTGATCATGAAGAAAACCAGAAGTGAAAAGTCATGAGATTTTAACGCACATTCGATAAAATTTCGGATTAAAAATTAAAGTGACTCCGCCATTTTGACTATTAAATGCAAGATATAATAATGACGTTAAGAATTAGTTACATATGCAAAACCTAAGGAAATAGATTTGCAGTAATATTTGTCGCTGCAGAGCTCTCACTAGTTCCAAAATAAGGGAGGGGGAGGGTGGGCTGTACTCCTGTTTAGATAGTTGGGATTCTATTTTTTTTTTTTTTTTTCAGAGGGTAAAACTTGCCTGGTGGGAATCTTTCTGTATTAAGAAGACCATTGATTTAACTTTAACACTTATAAATGACAAACTAACCGTTAGGCCCCAATCTCATTTTTTTTTAAAGAAAAAAAGGTTTGATGTTTCAAGCAAATTGTCTTACATTACGAAAACACGCCTATTCAAATATATTGAAAATTTCACACCAAAAAACTGAAAATTTTCAGATATAAAACTCTCATATTTTTCATATTTCTGCTCAAAACATAGATTGTGGGTACTCATTAGAACCGCCTCGGCGAGGCGGTTCTAACGAGTACCCACAATCTATGTTTTTGAGCAGAAATAAGAAAAATAATGTATACCCCTGTAAAGCCCAGTTTTACTATATAAAAGCTGGGTTAAAGGAGGTCAGAATTATATAGGCGTGTTTTCGTGATGGGAAACAGTTTGCATGAAATGTCAAACCCTGTTTTCTTCGATTTTCTATTTCAAACCGTCTGCTGAAATTTTCACCCTGCATGTTAAGCGTTAATATCAAAAGCCTAGACGTCCCGTCAATATGTCAGTCAGTTAATACAAACAGAGAATTTGTTTTTGACAACTTTATTACAGAAGTTTCGATCAGTTGTCATAGGAAATATGGGCCCTATTAAAGTTTGCTCGCTAATTGGCCGTTTAATTATTGACGTCTAGCGGATTAATGGTGCCATAGTATGAAAACATTTCCGTGGTAGACAGAACGTCTGTGAATCTGTCAGAGAGAGAGAGAGAGAGAGAGAGAGAATTGTTAACGACGAGTATTTGGCATATATATTTACTTTTTTTTTTTTTTTTTTTACTTCTTCATAAAAATCTTGTTTAAGCTACTCATAATGAGATCCCATAACATACGCTTTTATGGAGAAATTGACAAAAACCATCATCAAATACTCATATTTAACAAGTAGTAGTAGTAGTAGTAGTAGTAGTAGTAGTAGTAGAGAGAGAGAGAGAGTTACGGCCATTTTAAAGAACATCGCAATCATATCGGGTCGTAATTTTGTATGAGATTTGTTCAGTATTTGGTGATATTTTTTTTTTCTTATTCTCCATAAAAAGCATATGTCGTAGGCCGCTCATTTTAAAAGCGATTCAAGGCATAGGTTTCAAGATATCCCCCGAGTGTAGGTAAAAATAATTCCGTTCTGGCTATGCCACTGCAGTCTATATTCTAATATTGTTGTACTAATATTCTAGACAAATTCCAAACCTGAGCGGGGCTTCGAACCTGCAATCCCCATATTCCAATTCAGGCACTTTCACGAAGCGGTATTCTGTCAAGGGACTATACTGATATATAAAAAAAAAAAAAAAAAAAAAAAAGCTGACAGCGCATGGGCAGTTGAGCCCATGCATTCGCACAGCAGTCTGGTCAAAGAGGTTTCAGCCCGCTTTCAAAATTACTGGAGATTGTAAAATGTATCAACGGAGAGTTACTGCCTTGCTGAGACCGCGCGCCGGATGCATAGGATGATCTGAACCTGTGCATTTTACATGCGCTCGAAGACATTGTTGGCCTGAATTTAAATAAAAAAAAAGAAAGAAAGAAAGAAAAAAAGAAATGACAACGGAGTAAATAAGTAGCAAAATGAAAAACTTGGTTGTGGGGTGGGGTATACATTATCAGTGTACTGTGACAATATGACGCTGACGGCAGAGAACGTATGGCGCACAACGTGGGAAAACACTATTCCGTCGTTTGCGAACAGTGAAGGCCCGCACAGTCTGATTTGGGCCTTCTCTGTCTATATGGTGTACAGTATCGATCGATTTTGTAAGTGGCCAAATGTTCTGATCAAACTGTGCAAATACGCAGGCTGATCTGGACCTTCTTTGCCCGCATATGGCATAAGGTAAGGGCCTTTTCAATCTGTACGCATTACATATAAAACAGAACCACCGACAGGCAAATAACAACGGTTGACGGGGTTGTGCCTGTTATGGTTTCGTACCCTGGGACCCCCTGCACTGAAGTATATAACTGAAAAACAACAACAAATAATTGGCAGCTTTTTCACATATGATCAAGGCCCTAAATCCTCAGAGAGATTCATACACAGTTTTGTAAAGCAGCGACGCAGCAGGTTTTAACGCCCGCCTGCTGTTCTTGTGGTTCTGGCATAGTTTTATAATGATAAGATTTTCTTTGTCAAGACATCGCTTTATATTTCCAAAATTACGATGTCCTGTTGGTAAGACATTAAAACTTGGTGGGACGCCAGCGCCATCTGTCAGGTTCATCGCTTACAGATGATGGCGGAGAAGTATAGTCGACTCTCGTTATCCCGAAATCCAATGGACTCTATGAAATACTGCGAGATATCCGTACCACGACATATCAGATTTGCAGAGTTGAGGAAAAAATAATTCGAACAACCACATTTAACAAATATATATGTAATTGGACGATATATTGAAAATATTGTGGATAAGAGGAATTTCTCCTCTTTTCCACAACATTTCTTACCTGTTGTCAGATTTTCTTGTTTAGGCAGGGACCAGAATTTCATTTCGAGATAAGCGGTTATTCGAGATAAACGAGGTCGAGATAACGAGTCAACTGTATGCAGAAAATGTACCAGCTTAAGATCCGTTTTACTCGTGCCACTACCGGGCTCCATGGCACAACCGGTAGCGCGTCTGACTGTAGGTCCAGGTCGCAAGTTCGAATCCCAACTCAGCCACATAACTTCCGTGGACACTGATCATGAAATAATTTCTACGGCTATCTCCTCTTCCTCTGATTCAAGAAGGGAAACATGGTCAAGATCCTTGAATTTCTGAAACAGACTCTTCCGTGTTTGAATTTAGGACAGATTACTTTTGCAAATTTGGGTGTCAGTCAAACTTAAAGAGAGTGGCAAACGGTGTAAATCCAGATGTGCGCCGTCACATCTGGATCTACACTGTTAGGATATATATCTGATTTAGTCTGCAGGAATAACCGGTACAGGGGCTCAATTGGTAGAATGTCCGCTTTGTGACCGGGAGGATCCCCGAACGAGTCATACCAAAGACTTTAAAAATGGCACTAGCTGCTCTTTCGCTTGGCACTCAGCATTAAGAAAGTACTGGTCAGCTCAGTGGCAGTACAATGTGACTGGGTAGAATATCATGTCAAGTGTCGGGGGCGTGATATTTCAGTGAGGCATCACTCTAAGAATTGAGCATTGAGCTCCCTGCCACATCCAGACACTGTCGCGATATGATCGAAAGATTGTTGAAAGCGACGTAAAGCCCAATTAAAACAAAATTGGTCTGCAGGGCTGATAGGGTTGGCCGAATGAAGCCCTGTAAAATATATTGGTTTCTTCTTGTAACAGAAAAATGTGTCAAAGATTCTTGCAGATTATTGATTCAAGTATCTATTGCTCCCCAAGGAATACCTCATGTCTTAATTTCCTTAAACAACAATAACAGTTGATCTATTTTAAAACAATCAGTGCCCTAGCTAAGGCAACTGGGTGGTATTTTCGGCTATTTTTACAACCAATTCTCGTTGAATTAAAATAATAATAATAATAATCGACTTTATTTATAGAGCGTAACACATTTAGTAATCTAGTACTAATCTTCCATGTGGCCCTCTTTTTTCCTGGGTAGAAACCAGTACTAAGCAATGTGGATAAAGTCTCTTGCTCAAGGAATCAACACTTGCTGTTAGTGGGGATCGAACCCGGTACCTCTCGATCTCGAGTCCGATGCTTTACCACTGCACCACAGCGCTCCACGGGATATCAGGACCTTTCTTTTGGGCACCCTGTTGTGCAAGAATTACTGATATTTCAGCTGTTAAACCATGGAATAAATTTATTTTGATATGTTTTTTTTTTTTTTTTTTTTTTCGAAAATCTTAATTGGGTAAATATCCTACAAAGCAGCTAATCAAGGAACGATTTAACAGCTGGAAATCTGAAATAGTCCGAAGATCCCCATAGCCTAATGGATCCCCGTATCATATTGAAAGAGTAATGCGCAGCAAAATGGGTTCAAGATTTTAGTACGGTGTGTTTATTGTCATTTTCTATGGTAAGCGGGTCAAAATGTTTGCAAGCCAAAATATATTAACCCTTAAACTGCTACACAACAATTGTCATTTGTCATCTGCTGGTAATTTTAAACGTCATTTTTGCAAACACTGTGGACCCAGATCAGACTGCTCCTAGGAGTCTGATCAGGGTCCACACTGTTTGCCTATATGTTTGCCTGTATGCAAAAATAGGTTTGTAAAGTTTGCAAGAATATTCAGCAGACGACATAAACAGTCGACATTTTCAGATGCGGGTTTTCTTGGCATTTTAAGGGTTAAAAAACGTTATCAGATAATTTTCTTATATCTGAAAATATCACTGTTTTTCATCAAATGATTTCGCCAACGGTAGGTTGACGCTTAAATGTAGGCTACATGAGCCAGGTCACGCAGTTCCTACAAGATTGCTGTGCTCCTAGCTAAGATTCAGATCAGCCTGCGCATTCGCTATTCTGAGTCAATACTATCTTCAAAGGCCCAATTCTACATCACGAAAACATACCTATATAATTTTGACCCCCTTAAACCCCACTTTTATATAGTAAAACTGGGGTTTGCAGGGTTACAAGTTATTTTTCTTATTTCTGCTCAAAACATGGATTGTGGGTACTCGTTAGAACCGCCTCGCCGAGGCGGTTCTAACGAGTACCCACAATCTATATTTTGAGCAGAAGTATGAAAAATATCATTTTTTTATCTGAAAATTTTAAATTTTTGGAGGAAAAATTTTCTATATATTTGAATAGGCGTGTTTTCGTAATGTAGATACGACAAAACGCCGCATTCATGCCAAACTAACGGTATTTCATCTTTGATGACCAACTCTTACGCCTCTTTACTGGGTAAGTATCAAATATAGATAAAAACTTCGATATCAGGGCCTGTGTATCTATTCATCAATAGCACAACTGGCCTTAATGATGTATTGTCTCATTTGGAATGATTCTGATGTAATCGTACCATCAATGCCAATTAGCGCGCAGCCAGCGTGATTAAAACCAGCCTTCTGAATGTAAGTATGAATTCCATCGCATATGGACCCCTAATTGAGACAGGGGTCCCGGTTGAAAGCCAGAGATGGAATCACTAGGGGGTAATGATTATCGATAGAAATTAGTCGCTTTTGTTATTAAAGCTTAGCACTCTGGGTATAAATTTCAGCAGAAAGCATTTTGAAATATTTTTCTTATTTATCAAAGAAAACAGAATTTGACATTTCACGCAAATTGTCTCTAATGGAGACAATTTGCTTGAAATGTCAAATACTGTTTTCTAGGAAAAATTTCACCGATTTATAGTCTGCTTAATTAGCCGACCAGAGAGTGGTAAAGGTTATTACGTTTACTGTGGAAATCGACAACTCTGCGACTAAAAAATAAATATGAATGATAAAATATGGTTAGTTAAATATAATTTGAATGTATTCGGTTTTCAGAAAAAAGATACCATACACCTAGCGATCCTTTAACCCATTGTAGTCTGAATGAACTCCACCACTCTATATATTGGAAGATTCTAATTTCAAATTTAGGTATGTCAGGATATGCGAGAGATATTCCTAGAGTAAAATGGTTGAACTATTGACTAACAGTGCAGACCCAGATCAGACGCCGTCTGATCTGAGTCTGCACTGTTTGCCAATTACCCTTTTAGGGGTCTCCAGACTACAATCTATGGGTTGACGACAAAGGTCCTGATCTGACTGCATAAATGCATTCACTGTCCGCATAATAAGGACCCTTTTCTGATGTGGTGGGGGGGGGGGCGTTCAATTATTGTCAAATGAGCCGCACCGGGAGAAAACATACCTTCTAACGTGCGTCCAACGGAAACTTAAATTATCCTGCGAATCCGCGCAGTCCGGACTAGAGACTTCGTTGTCTGCATGAAGAAATTTTGCCTCCTCGGCTTTCGAAAATGTGCCCAATGAAGATTCTGATCAGACTGCGCGAATGCTGGGCGCACAAGTCCGAATGTACGTTTTCTGCGATTACGGCTCAAATGAATTTTCGGAGGCAGGCTCAAAGATGAAGCTTCCCAAAATTTTAACCATTTTGAATACAAGATCTTTATTTGGTTATGACGTCATCTACTTGTAAATATTGCGGCTTCCATGAAAGCCTTTTCTAGATCTTCCAAAGCCAAAATAACTTTCTTATTTATAAACTGATTTTGATAAATAATAGAAAATAATAATAATAATAAATAAGTTAAAAAAAAAACGGAGTGGCTATTTACAGACGTCTGGTAATAGCGATTTATCGTAACAATCATAGCGATTGTTAGCCTCCAGGTAATAGCGATTTTACGTTAAAATCGCTATTGACAGAGTCCGGATATAGTGATTTTACGTTAAAATCGCTACTGACAGACGTCTGGTAATAGCGATTTATCGTATGAATCGCTAATGACATACATCTAGCAACAGTGATTGTACAATAAATTTGCTATTTCCAGATGGCTGTAAATCGTAGATCCAGGCATACAATATGGTTATATCAAATAAAAGCAAGAGCTGCTTTTTCAAGACCTTCACTGGGCGCACTTGTCGGAAGACGTAGCGGCATAATAAGTTTCTTGTTCTTCACAGAAAAATTAAGGCTTGGCCTTTTTTTATGGCAATTAATATAATAGGTCGCCCTTAGAATAATGTCCGTTGTGGTTTTGGAGTTTTGCTTTTTTAAGTTTAATAAGACTGTGCGCCGACTGATCTGAATCTTCTCAGCGTTACGTGATTTTTATTTTCTTCTATATTTGTCGTTTGATGTGTATTACTGAATAAATGAAGCGTTAGTTTTTGTTTGTTTGTTTTTTTTTGTGTGTGTGCGTGTGTGTGTGTAGTTAAATATGAGAAGGAATTGAGGAAACACTGAAAATGGATGGAACATAATTTTGCGCAAGTACATTAGAAGTTGAAAGGTGAACCTGCTAACTATAAATAAAAACACTTTAATTTTTTTTTTTTTTTTTTTTTTTTTTAACAGATGTCTTGACATATTTCATTCAAAATGCCAAGCTTCTGTGAAGAATAAGAAACTTTTGTATTGCAACGTCTTCCGACAGGTGCGCTCAGTAGAGATTCAGATCCGCCTGTGCACTATCTTATTAAACTTAAAAAATAGCAAAACTCTAAAACACCAACGAACATTATTCTAAGGATTAATTTCCATAAAAATAGCATATAAACACAACGTACCGAAAAGTTAAAACTCATTTTTTTTTTTGTTATTAGTTCCCTGCATTTAGCTTATCATATAACAGGAAACCAGCAGGCAACCCACAGAAATGACTGTTTCACCGCGAATATCATTAGACAAGCAACTATTGTATACCAGATCTTAGCGAGGAAGAAAGGACTTATAATTTGCATAAAATCTAAGCTATTTGAGTTTCTGACGGGGAAGCAATCAGTAAATTCACATTTTTTGGCACGATGTGTTTATAATACTACGGAAAGCGGTTCAAGAAGTGATATCGACCTTGGATCCGCAGCATTTGTAAAAAGAACTCTCTCGCTCTCGCTCTCGCTGTCTCTCTCTCTCTCTCTTTTCAACCCCACAGTATATTACCGTACAGTGGCCAAATTGGAAGCGAACTGAATCAGAACGCTCAAACAATCAATAGCGGTTGCTAAAAAACAAGGTGACGGCTGAAAGTTTCCAACATGTAATTCAAGTGGCCATGGTTTACAGAATCCAATTTCACGTTGTTATAGTGGAAATTCACCCCACCCCGCCCCCCTCGATGCCAAAAAAACTTTTTTTTTTGGTACGTTATTGATTGGTTGGGAGTACAGATTCAGGGCGCTTCCGATTTGGCCACTGTACGGTTATACCCTGTGTTTCCCCTAACCGTATAGTTCAACTACAAAACGTCTGAAAATTTTGTTCGGTAGCCGGTGCAAGGATTAAGTGTATATTATTCGTAAGACGATTAAGATTTTAAATTAATGATCTGCAAAGTTTAGGATGGATTACAATTAAGGTTATGAATATTCATGTCAAAAAACACGACCGCATAACAGCACGTAACGTGTATTGCTGGGCTGTTTACATAGGACTTGTTTTGGAAGAATATTTGATGATATTGCTGGTATATTTTTTTCTGATTTCTCAAAAAAAATAAATAAATGAATAAAATAAAACACATGTTGCGGGTACTCATTAGAAGCGCATCGCGAAGGCGCATCTAATGAGCACCCACAACATTTGTTGTTGTTTTTTAATAGAGAAATTGAGAAAATTATGCAAGAATTATCATCAAATACACTTTAACAAAGACCCCTGAGTTAACTTTTTTTATCCTGTCGCATGCGAAACTATAGCAAACAGGATTTTAAATACGTTTTCAGAACCTTTTGCCCCTCTGAGAACTGGACTTGGCGTCCAAATCGTATCCTATCAGAAAATCCAGTGGTATGCAATTAAACATGCCAGTTCATACAGTGTTGTTTTCATCATTACGAAAACACGCCTATTCGAATACACTGAAAATTTTACCACCAAAAATGGCAATTTTTCAAATAAAAAATTCTGATATTTTTCATATTTCTGCTCAAAACATAGACTATGGGTACTCGTTAGAACCGCCTCGTCGAGGCGGTTCTAACGAGTACCCACAATCTATGTTTTTAGCAGAAATAACAAAAATAATGTATACCCCTGTAAACCCCAGTTTTACTATATAAAAGTGGGGTTTAAGGGGGTCAAAATTATATAGGTATGTTTTCGTGATGATGTAGAAGTAAGAAAAAAAAAAATAAGTATTTTTGTCATCCGTTAGCTGTCGCCTGCAACAAAGTTAGGCTGAGGGTTAGGTATTAAATATATCCAAAAAGGCTAGGTAATGTTACCAATCCATTATTTAATAAACATTAACATTACAAAACAATATTCGACGCTATTATATTATGTTTTAACCCTTAAAGTGCCTGTCACAACTGCGGCAGACGACCTTTTCAGATTTTTTTTAAAGCATTTTTATACCCCGCCACACGATAGCGGCGGGGTATTATGGTTTCACGTTGGACGTCCGTGTGTCTACCGTCCGCCCGTCCATCAGTCGTACGTCCGTCCGTTCGTCTGTATTTCATTTCCGGATGATAACTTGATACTATTCAATCGTATGTGCATTGATATTGTGGAGATTTGTTTTGGGATTGCTAATGGGCAAATTTTGACGGAGTTATCTGCCCGAGACACACCCATATTTTCGTTTTCCGAACGATGACTTGTGTAAAGTTCAAGGGATTGTAACCAAACTTGGTACATGCATTGATATTAAGGAGATCTGGTTTCGGATTGCTAATGGGCAAATTTCGTCAATGTTTGACAGACTTATCTGCCCGCGACGGGGTATTATAGTTTAACGTTTTTATTCAGAGAAATGAAGCTTGGCATTCCCTGTGAATCGATTCACAAGAAATGTCAAGCTTTATTTCCTCTGAAAATACGATAATCAGACTGTCGTCTGCCGCAGTTTTGGCTTGGCACTTTTAGGGTTGCCACAAAATATAATGTGCAACACGAGAAATGCTATTATGCATATATGCGAACAAATCAGCCTGCGATAAGGATCCTTTTCTCTTGCTGTCACGTTCAATACCAAGTTTACCGAAAAGTATGGATACGTCTAGGTCGACATTACGAAAACATGCCTATTCATATATACTGAAAATTTTACCATCAAAAACAAAGTTTTCAGATAATAATTCTAATATTTTTCATATTTCTGCTCCAAACCCAGATTGTGGGTACTGGTTAGAACCGTCTCGACGAGGCGGTTCTAACGAGTACCAACACTCTATGTTTTTTTAGCAAAATAAGAGAAAATAATGTATACCCCTCTTCCCCAGTTTTACTATATAAAAGTGGGATTTAAAGGGGTCAAAATTATATAGGTATGTTTTCGTGATAAGCGCGACGTGCCTTAGAATGAGTAAAAAACAATATTAAATAACAAACATGCTTCTTCATTGTGCGCACATTATATTAAAAGTCTATGTAATGCCGCAGAATCTGATCAGGGTCTGCAGTTTGCTACTCATCTAGCAATGCTTATGGCACGTGAACTTAATATCGAGTCGCTGACGCAATATACACTAAATCATTGAAATGATATTTATATAAATATAAGTAATCACAACGGTCCCATGGTGTAATGGTTAGCACTCAGGACTCTGAATCCTGCGATCCGAGTTCAAGTCTCGGTGGGACCTTAAATGTCTGTTTTTATTATAATGTCAATGTATTATAATTTCTGTATTATATATATATATATATATATATATATATATATATATAATTTTAAATTTTATGATAATTTTAATGTTTTCTTTTTTTGTTTTGTATGTGAAAAAAATATTTGTAGTAGTCATACAGGGTTAGCACTCTGGGTAAAATTTTCAGCAGGCGACATATTGTAATATTTTTCTTATTTTTCCCAGTAAACAGGATTTGACATTTCATGCAAATCGTCCATTTACATGAAATGTCAAATCTTGTTTTCGTGGAAAATTTTCATCAATTTTTCATCCCCTGAATTAGCCAAGAGAGTGGTAAAGGTAGTTACGTCTCGAGAATTAGCCAAGAGAGTGGTAAAGGTTAACAAAAACTAGTTACGCCTCGAGAAAAGGTTCCTTAGTTCGTTTGCGAACAATGAAGCCCACATTATTCTGCGCATCCGAACAGTATGAACAAGGTCTTTGTTAATTGTTTACCGTCACGTGATCGTCCTGTTATTATTGAATCCCTCTCCCCCACCCCGCGCCACCGACAACCTTATACTATAAAAAGTGGTAATGTGTGGGGTTTGTCTGCATTATGAATAAATGAAACATTTTTATTTGTGGTTTTGTTTAGAACCGCAGAAAAAAAAAGTTTTATATTTGGTGGTGTGATGCTCCTGCTTCCTTTTCATTTTTACATTTGCTTATGTTTATACATGTCTGTTTATTACTTGCCTTTGTTTGTTTGTTTGTATACTATGCTCTTACGCCACCTGCGTGTGGCCTGAGTTTATATTCAATAAAGTTATGTTCTGTTCTGTTCTGTTAATCCTCTCACTGAAAAGTGGCTTTTGCACAAGTTGAAAGTTAAACTTTAATGTGTTGACTATAAATAGAAGCAGACGACATTCTGCATTCAGACGACAAAATATTTTTCTCTTATTTTTTATAGAAAAGAATTTTATTCAGATTATTTCGAAACTATTTGAATGAAATGTCAAACTATTCTTTTCTGTCAAAACATTACAAAAGCACGCCTATTCAAATATATTGAAATTTTTACAACAAAAACAGGAAACTTTACAGACAAAAAATCTGATATTTTTCGTATTTCTTCTCAAAACATAGACTATGGGTATTCGTTAGAACCGCCTTGCCGAGTACCCACAATCTATGATTTTTAGCAAAATAAGAGAAATAATGTGTACCCCTGTAAACCCTAGTTTCTCTGTATAAAAGTAGGATTTTAGGGCGGAGGGGCGGGGGTCAAAATTATATAGGCGTGTTTTCGTGATGGAAGAAAAAACTAAAGTAAAATAAAAATTTTGACTTGTTCTCAGGGAAATGGGACAAGTTGGACAAGCATGGTATTGCACACTACTGGCTATTGTATTCAAAAGACCAATGAAAGAAACAGCCATTCATTTTTATTTGAATTGAACGAATTGCCAAACACACAAAAATGAATAATTAAGAGACCCTCGTATGATTCAGATTAACTATACGGTTCCATGGTGTAATGGTAAGCACTCAGGACTCTGAATCCTGCGATCCGAGTTCAAATCTCGGTGGAACCTTAACTTTTTTTCTGAGTTATATAATAGGGTTTCCAACTTTATTATTTAAATTTTGTATTGACGGCTATTTAACCTTTACCACTCTCTGGGCTAGTTCAGCAGATGACAAATTGATGATATTTGTCTTATTTTCCCAGAAAACAGGAACTGATATTTAATGCAAATTGTCTCCATTTAGAACGAAATGTCAAACCTGTATTCTTGGAAAAATAAGAAAAATATTTCAGTGTGTGGTCTGCTGAAAATTTTACCAAACATGCTTAACGTTAAATTAAGTGCTTGTTGATTGCTTTAAAATCCAGTCAGTTTAATCCTTAAAATCGGCTAAATAAAAATCTAGCAGACGGCATTCTAAACTGTTTTAATGTTAATTTCAAAGGAAATAAGACCTGGCATTTCACGTGAATAGTCTAAATTAATTTAACCCTTAAAGTACTAAGTAAAATGTAGCAGGCGACATTCTATTTTTTACTGTTATTTTTCAGAGGAAATAAGATTTAGCAGACGATCACATGAAATGCCAAGTCTTATTTTCTCTGAAAATTACAAAATAATAATAACAATTAAAATATAAATAAAATGTTGTGTTGTAACTTGAAGAGTTAAAGGCAATACTATCTTCCCCCATAAATCGAAAACTACTTAAAAACCGAATTATTGACAAGCAATGGGACCCAGGAAAACAGTGCAGATCTCACGCCACATATCTACATTTTTCATTGATCATGAAATATTTTCTACGGTCATTCTCTCCCTTCCGCTGATTCAAGAAGGGCAGTTGTCAGTTTCTGGCGAAGGAATACTGGTTAACCGCTTAGAGGACAAAGCCTGCCCAGTAAACGTGTGGTTAGGTAAACTGACCGCGCTGGACATGACCCCATTGGGTTGACTGGGCCGTAAAACCTCAACACAAACAAATCATTGCAGTAAAGTATTTCTATAAGAGAAATAATAAAATAACTAATCAAGATCCCCTTGAATTAAAAAAAATGGATATGTGCAAAGGTTGAAACAGACTAATATCTGTATATTATTTTGGACATTAATGATGGGTTCGCTCACAGCAAACACGCAACGTCCTAACTACGTCGTTACAAAGTCGCTGCAACGTTGTGACGTTGCAGCGACGTTGTTGCGACGTTTTGTGTTTGCTGGGCTGTTCACAGATGCCCTGTAGGCATGTTTTCACATAGCGCGAAACATTTGTATCACAAAAAGCCAACACCCTCTCAATTTAAGTGGTTGGAACGCAGAAAATGACTAGATAACGTATGGTTACAAAAATCTCAAATTAAAATAACGTATTATGGAATGAACTACTTAATTCCATTGGAATCCGCCTGTAGGTGTCCTGTGGTATCTACAAAGCCATTAGCACTCTCCAGGCAATGTGAGCAGATGACACTAGAAACTGAGTGATATTTTTCTGATAACCCCACATAATGGTGACTGACTTTCAATACACATTGTCTGGAAATAGACGTTCTGTATAAAAGTGAAAGGCATTTATTTTTTTAAGATTAAAGATAATAAAATAAAGATAAAAAAAAATACATTTAAAGTGAATAAAAATAAGAATTATTAAATATATTTAAAATAAATGAATCAATTTAAAATAAATGAAATAAGTATATTTAAAATAAATATTTTTAAAATAAATAAATATAATTAGACATATATTTAAAGGAAATAAATATATTAAAATGAATAAAGTAAATAAATGTGTTAAATATGAATAAATAAATATTTTTAAAATGTCTGCCGATACTGGGGTTCAGTATGGTAAAGGTTAATAAGTCTCGTTTTCTTCTTCTGAAAGTCAGCCAAGTACAAATTCAGAATGCACCCCCTCCAAAATAAGCCGGCTCAAAGCAAAACCGTAAAACGCCACACGCGAACTGCAGGAAAATAGATGGATACATCTATTTGTACAATAGTACACGACCGTGCACTCTTGCCAGGTGACTTTCTCTGTTCTATTTTTTAGTCTCGGCAGAGTCCGAACAGAACACGTGCTATAAGCGAAGGCTTCGTGCAGACTGCATACGTACGCAAAGCATGCACGGGGCCTTCGCTGTTCGCCAGAGATATTTTTTAGGTTTTTCTGTATTCCGGCCCAGATGATAGAAACAATACTTTGAATTATCAAGCTCTGTAAGAAAAACAAATGGTCGTTCCAGGAATTGTTGAAGCTGTTATACAAACGAACCGGGCGTTAGGAAAAATCTCCTTTATGCCACAGGCGAATTTCGAATGCTCTGAGTAGAGCGCACAATCGTACAGACTTGGCTTGGCCTTCCAAGGTCAAAATTTGATACCGACAGAGTACGAAGTTCAACAGTGCGAATTGAAAGGACGAAAAGCCTGAACACATGGGGAAGATGTTTTGGGACGTCTGTTCCAGATGACAGCATCTGTGTTTTCTTGCGTACCGCCTCATTATAGTTCCATCAAGAAAATATTATTTTTCTTAGTATGAAAGCCTCGGCTATAATCTACATACAAATGACGTATTTTGTGTGGATTAGTACATTTCATGAAATGTCAGCTTTTTAGCCACAAAGATATTGCGAAATAATTCCAGTATTTTACACTAAATAATGCCTGTATTAGTAAATTTTATAAGAACTTTATGCTTCTGGTTTTGTTGTTAACATTTTCGTAAATTCTATTTCCGAAAGAGACGCTTACGTATAGTACAATTACTGCTTGGTGTACAAGTGCATGAAGTCTATAATGTTGGAATATATGTTAACATGTCTAGTCTGCTATTTCCGTGCTTAAGTGCTTTAGTTTAAGTTTGTTTTGCTTTTATTGTATAGTACTAAACGTTATTATATACTAATATTTACAATCTCAGTATCTTTTACAGGAAAAAAAAAACTGTAAACTATTGGGACGTAATATTATTCATACTTCAGTTAATACATTGACTCACGCGACGTCACATCATTTAGTGACGTCAAAATAAGGATGGTTCTCTCCAATATGATTGGACGTTATGACGTCAACGGTACTGTGCCGCTGTTAATAGGAAAACTGCGTGCAGTTGTTTTCTAGTTTCAATTTTAGCCCTCGAACCAGATTATTTTTCGTCAGAACAGAACAGAACAGAACTTTATTGAATATAAACTCAAGCCACACGCAGGTGGCGTAAGAGCATAGTATACAAACAAACAAACAAAGGCAAGTAATAAACAGACATGTATAAACATAAGCAAATGCAAAAATGAAAAGGAAGCAGGAGCATCACACCACCAGGCCTATGCAATACAGTCAGGTTTTAATGGCGTTAATAATGAAGAATTTCAGATGGAAAAGAATGATATTCCTCCCATCCCAACCCCAAACACTGACCGCAAGTCCCATCAGAATTGTTGCATTTAGGCAGTTCTAATAAGCAGCCTCACTCCACGTCCGGAGCAGAAACAAGAAAAATAATGTATACCCCGGCAAACACCTCTCCTTGCTACATAGGGTAGGATTTCTCGGGGTCTTAATCATATAGACCTGTTAACACGATGCAAAAAAAAAACAAAAAAAAAAAAAACATAATGACATGAACATGTAATGCTGAACTACGGACAACTTGGTTAGCATTTGAAAATTTCTTCACAATAATTTCTATAAAACAAGATAATTTGATAAGAAGATTTTTATTTTCAGTAGATAATAGTTCTCTGAATTTAATAATATTGGGACGTTTGTAAAAATATGGCATTAAAAAGTTCGTTCTTTCTGATTTGAAATGATTGTATACAAAAAGATAGTGAAATTCGTCACCAATGTAATTTTTTTTCACAGAGGACACACTTTCTTTCATCCAAAGGAATGTTTTCCCAGTGACCAGTTTCAACTTGGAGCCTATGGTTACTTAATCTGAACTTAAGCAATGCAGAGTAGTGTTTTTTAGTTAATTTGGTTAAATAATTTTCAAAATTGATATCATGTTTGAAAAGATTATATGTTCTTCCTTTAGAGGATGAAGATACTTTTGTATGCCACTGTTGGATATATAGGTTAGACATTGTTTTAGAAATTTGCATTTTGATCAGTTTAGGGTTTTCTATGACTTCCTTATGTAGAAGATCAACACGTCCTATACTTATTAGGATTTCTTTTATACAATGTATCCATTTATGCTGATATATGCCGCTGTTATATTCACAAAGAAGAAACTTTAGAGTAATTTTGATAATTTAGCTTCCTTACTATTTACTATGTTCAGCCAAAAGCCAGTCATTCGGGTTTTGATTTTAATATCAACAGCCTTGAATCCAAGCTCTGCATATAACATATAAGATGGAGTAGATTTCCTTGAATTTGTGATATACCTAAGGAATTCATTTTGGAGTTTTTCAATAATGTCAGTATTTTCATATGCCCAGATTTCACATCCCTAGAGTGCGATCGGTAAAATAGTATGTTCAAAAAGCTGCAATTGTAAGTCAGTTGGAAGATTAAGGTTTCGTATTATTTTATATAAAAGATGCATAGCTTTTTTGGCTTGGTCATAATTATGTTTTTTGGCTTTACAAAAACTTCTACTCTTCGTGAAAATTACCCCCAAGTATTTGAATTCTTTACATACTGATATTTTATTATTGCCTATTTTAAAATCAAAGTGGTCATCATTGCGAGTACCAAATACCAAAATTTTAGTTTTGTCATAATTTATATCAAGTTGCCACATTTTAGCATATTCATAAGATACATCTAAGTTCTTCTGAAAACTAGATTCATCTGCACCAAAAATAACAGTATCATCAGCACTGGAGACCAGGAGGTCGCGGGTTCAACCCCCGCCGGGTCATTCTCTCCCTTCCGCTGATTCAAGAAGGGCAGTTGTCAGTTTCTGGCGAAAGAATGTGCACAATACTGGTTAACCGCTTAGAGGACTAAGCCTGCCCAGTAAACGTGTGGTTAGGTAAACTGACCGCGCTCGACATGACCCCATTGGGTTGACTGGGCCGTAAAACCTCAACACAAACAAATCAGCATATAGCAGTACAAAAAGTCGAAGGTAAATATATAAATTATCTGAATTGATTTCCAGGTTTACATCAGAGCAATTTTTGGAATGCATGAAACTTTCTAAGTCATTAAAAAATAATGCAAATAAGACAGGTGACAAATTTTCCCCTTGTCGCACCCCACGTAGACAAGGGAAGAAACTTGACTGATTCCCGCTGAAAGATACACAAGATTTGATTCCCTTATACATATTAAAAAACAATGCGAAAAAACTTGCCATTGACATCATTTTTCAATAACTTTGACCACAGACCCACTCTCCAAACAGAATCAAATGCCTTACTGAAGTCTACGAATGAACAAAAAAGTTTTAATTTTTTAGCTTTTAAAATTTCAATGATAGCATGAAGAGCAAATATGTGGTCATAAGTTGAGTATCCTGCCCTGAAGCCTGCCTGGTTTTCTTCCAATATGTGATGCTCATTTAAAAAATTATTTAATCTTTGATTTAATACTGCTGTGAAGAGCTTTCCAAAACAACCAAGGATTGTTATAGGGCGGTAGTTTTCAGGTTGTAGAGGATTCCCTTTCTTTTTGTAAATAGGCATGATGATGCCTTCAAGCCAAGCTTCAGGTAAATAGCCAGTTTCAAAAATCAAATTAAAAAAGGTGTATAACGGAAGCATTATATGAGATGTACTCTTAATATATTCATTTATTATCTCATCATTTGCACATGCTTTAATATTTTTCAAAGATTTAATACACTTTAAAATTTCACTCTCTGATATTGGTGAGTTTAAAATTTCATTGTTATCATCAATAGAAATATCTATATTATTATCACAGTTCGTCAAATAATGGCTGGAAAATAATATAAATATAAGCAATAAAGGCAATTAATTTAACATTCTTTGAAGTATGAGCAACATTTGGTCACGTGGACCCCTTTGGGGTACACTTACTTTGTTCGTGACTCGATGTTGTTCATACTTCCATGAACAATTAAAAATACCTTCATTTCTTAAATAATTTCAAACTCCTCATCCTTTTACATATTTCACACTGTTAGATGGGTGAAGGAAAAGTTTTATACTTCATTATAGTCCAGGGCCCAGTTGTTCAAAGCTAACGACATCGTAAGTCAACGATTCGTTAAAATTTACATCGAGTGATACGCAAATATGCTGAAATTTTTTGCTGAAAAAAAAAATCAGAATATTGTAAATTGAATCCGGTAAAACAGTTAACGAAATGACCCTTAACAAGCTCGTTAAGCTAACGATGCTTTGAACAACTGGGCCCAGAGCAGGAATCCATCTATTTTCCTGCCGCCGTCTCAAAAGCTTTAAATTTTTGGCAACAGTTGTAACATTTTGATGACAGTTTTAATTATTAAGAAATGAAGGCATTTTTTAACGTTGCCTTTATCAATTATATTTATATTTTATTATCCATCACTTAATGATCTTGTGACGTCATTGTATGAATAACATTACGTCCCAAAAGTTAATTATAGTGGTTTTTAATGCACAGAGAATGTAAAATATTAAGGAATGGATTATTATTTTGGGGGATTTAATCGATGTGTAAACTCCGGCGAATCATTCGCCGGTGTTTGCACATCGATAAAATCCATTAAAAATAACTCATTCCTATATTTAACACCCACCATAGCTCCATATAAGATGCAACCGAAAAATAATTATATTTTTTTTATTTCGGCATATAAAAGGGCTATGTACCCTTTAATGGAAATGGCAATACTGATAATGAATGTATCTGAGATGAAAGATGTTTTACAAACCATTCATTTTGATGCAAATTAGATCGAAAATGGATAAAAACTAAGTCAGCTACTGGCATTCAAAAAAATCAAAATCACTGTCAAGGGTGCCACCATTTCGAATATTTAATGAGGTTCAAGACTTTCAAAAGTATTTAATAAAATCTTGCTAATAGAAAAACATATGGTTCTCAACTTAAACAAGTAAATGTCCTAAGACGAAGATATATTAATACAGAGCTGAAATTTATTGAGAATAACATTTATTTAGGGTTTGCATGTTTAGTTAAGGCTTCATGACATCATAAATTCTCATTAAATATTAAAAAAGGCGAAGTTATATTTGCTTCATTTCATGTCTGTGTTCTGCAAAATACCAAATTAATAATATATATATATGGAGAAAGTAAGGTTGGTGAAGAATGTATCTTAGATGAAGAGCTTGACAAATCATGTGATTTGGTGCAAATCTGATTAAAAAAAAAATAAAATATAAATAAATAAAAACTAAGGAAACGTTTAAAGATTTCAAAATCATTATCAAGGCTAACCATTTTGAATATTTGATGAGATTCTAAACATTTCTAAATACTGAATAAAATATTGGTAGAAAATAGTGTACCTTTTGAGCAGAACCAATCAATACCTAATGAAGGAGGTTTATATAGGAGACACCTTCGGTGACGTCATCGATAAGGGTTGGTGGGCAAGAACATGGTTGGAGTGTATAGAAGATTAGACTAGCTCCTAGACCTTGATGTCATGTTTTATCATTCCTTACTATAAGCTGATTCAAATTTATGTATGGCATCTTGTATAGCCAGTCTCTAATAGTTGGTCTGTGACATCAAGGATATCTCCAAGATTAGTTGCTGCTATCAAAGAGGTGAGGCAAGCAGTAAGTAGTAGATGGCCCTTAGTTCATTAAGTAAATTAAGCATTATAATTGATTGATGAAAATAATATTGATATCCGTAGCTAGTCTAATAGAAGATATAGGCAATGTGTACATTTTGCATTGGTTTGAATGTCTAGAATGGTAGGCTGTAATTGTAGCTGCATGTATGTATTCAGATTTTTAACGCTACCAGGCAACTGAGTCACATAGAGGCAACGCCATTTGTAGCTTAACTGATCTAATTATATGAGTGATGTCAGATATTTTAGGGTCATTCTTACAATTGTTGTGAAATATCTATTAACAGAACACGCGCTCCGATGTGTGCGAGTGTTTACAGTATATAGGACACGTTTGAAGAGACCGACCGTGCATTCCAACATAATAAACACATTAACATTTAGAATAACCACAATTTCTTCAGTGGTCATTTTAGTGATTGCCAACAGGTTATATGTTTATTGATTGTATGTCTTTTTTTTTTCTTTTTAATTTTAGACTTTTTTTTCTTTTTAGCTCACCTGAGCCGAAGGCTCGAGGGGAGCTATTGTGATCACTCACCGTCCGTTGTCTTCGTCGTCGTCCGTCTATCCGTCCGTCCACATTTTTAGCTCACCTGAGCTCTGGTCAGGATGAGCTATTATGATCACTTTTCGTCCGTCGTCCGTCCGTGCGTCCGTCCGTTAACATTTTCAAACGACTTCTCCTGTGAAGCCGCTGAGCCAATTTTGCTCAAATTTCATATGAAGCCTTCTTAGGGTGGGAGAACGAAAAATTGCTAAAATGGTCGCGGTCCGTTGACCAAGATGGCCGCCATGCCCATATATGGTAAAAACCTTTCAAAATCCTCCTCCAGAACCGAGAATGCCTTGGGGCTGAACCTTTGCAGGAATTATCGGGGACGGGAGGTCTACCAAAATTGCTAAAAGAATTGTCGTACGTTGACGTTTGACCTTTTTACGGCAAGGTCAAGTTTGCTTACCTATGCATTTGTATGGGAAAAAACCTTTAAAAATCTTCTCCAAAACCGAGCATGCCTTATGGCTGAATCTTTGCATATATCATCGGGAACAGGAGGGCTACCATAATTGCTAAAATAATGGTTGTACATTGACATTTGACCTTTTTACGGTAAGGTCAATTTTGCTTCCTTATGCATTTGTATGGGAAAAATGTTCAGAATTTCAAACAACATCTCCTCTGGAGCCTCTGGGCCAATTTTGCTCAAATTTCATGCGGAGCCTCCTTATTTAGGGGGAACAAAAGATTGCTAAAATGGTCACGGTTCGTTGACCAAGATGGCCGCCATGCCCATATACGGTAAAAACCTTTAAAAATGTTCTTCTCTAGAACCGAGGATGGTTTGGGGCTGAATGTTTGCACAAATCATCGGGGACAGGGGGTCTACCAAAGTTGCTAAAATAATGGTCATACATTGACATTTGACCTTTTTACAGCAAGGTCAAGTTTGCTTCCTTATGCATTTGTATGGGAAAAAACATTTAAAAATCTTATTCTCCCTTACCGAAGATGGCTTGTGGCTGAATCTTTGCATATATCATCTGGAACAGGCGGTCTACCAAAGTTGCTAAAATAATTGTCATACATTGACATTTAACCTTTTTACGACGAGGTCAAGTTTGCTTCTGTATGCATTTGTATGGGCCCCATACATTTGTATGGAAAAAATGTTGATAATTTCAAATGGCTTTTCCTCTGAAGCCTCCGGGTCAGTGTTGCTCAAATTTCATGCGGAGCCTCCGTGGGCAGGAGAATGAAAGATTGCTAAAATGGGTATGGTCCATTGATCAAAATGGCTGCCATGCCCATATATGGTAAAAACCTTTAAAAATCTTCTTCTCCATAACCAAATAAGACCTGCGTCCTAATCTTTGCACAAATTATGGGGGACAGGAGATCTACCCAAATTGCTAAAATGATGGTTCTATGTTGACATTTGACCTTTTTACCTCCAAGGTCAAATTTGCTTCCCCATTTGTATGGGCCATATACATTTATATTGAAAGTATCGAAGTGACTTGTAGATCAACAGTAGTTAAAATTGTTCTGATTGGAAATCTAAGATGGCCATCATCTGGTTTATATTTATAATATTTCCCTGCCACTGTGCTGTTTACATGTATAAAATCATGATTCTTCAGAAACCACTTAGCCAATTTCCACCAAATTTCACATTGATCCTTCTGTTGAAATGTGATTGATAGTTTATTCAAATGATCATGCTCCACTGACTGTCAGGCCCATATATTTTTCTTCAAAACTAAGAACTGCTCAAATGATGATATTTTCATTAGTTGGGATGATAGGATTGGAAAAAATGTTGCATAACATCTGCATGTCTGCAGTGGCTATGTCACTCAGGTGAGCGAACCGTGGCCTGTGGGCCTCTTGCTTTTAAACAACATCTCCTCCTAAACCATTGAGCCAATTTTAACCAGATTTCACTAGAATGATCCTTGGGTGGTACTAATTCAAAGTTGTTCAAAGAATTGGAATCCATGCAGGATTCAAGTTGCCATAGCAGCCAAAAGAAAAAAATTCTTGTCAGAAATCACTGGACCGATTTCAATATAATTTGGCAGAAATGTTCTTTTGGTGACCCGCAGCCAAGATTATTCAAGCCATCATGATTCGTCAATAAACATGGCCGCCAGGGGGCGGGGCTTATTTTCCCTATATATCTGTATAGAAGCTTTAAAAAATCTTCTTGTCAGAAACCACTGAACCGATTTCGATATTACTTGGCAGAAATATTTCTTTGGTGACCCTCTACCAAGATTGTTCCAAGTCATCATGATTTGTCAAAAACATGGCCTCCAGTGGGCGGGACTCATTTTTCCTATATATAGAGGATCATACATGAGTGGTCATTTAATATGAAATTTATGAAACGAGTTTGGGTAATTTCGGGGTATTTTGCGAGCTTTGGCCGAAATTGCCCAACGAGTTTCATAAATTTCATATTAAATGACCACGAATGTAAGATTCTGTTTATCACATGGCTCTTCCGATGACAAAAAATGCACAAAACTCGTATATTAAGATAACGGCTTTCCATAGCTAAGCGGAACAACTCACTACCAAGGATTCAAAAGTACTACGCAACAAAAATAGTTCGCATATTATTTGATAAGTACCGAAAATAACTAGAAACATCATATGCCATTTATTACATCCTTAAACTGTAAGAATTGATGATGATTTTTATTTGAGCTAATATATATTTCATTTGTATAAATTAATTTAAAAATAAATATTCCCTTCAACATCATTCAGCGAGTCAATACGTCACTGAGAATCAGTAAGGAAATCCCCCGAAGTCAGCTGTTGTATTTAAAGGTCATTGACCTAGATCAATACAGTTCATACGGTGGTTGATACACCCAAGTAAATGACAAATTTCAAGAACATAAAACATTTTAACTGTAGTTTGGATTTTAATTTGACACATTTATTGACTGTCGGAGTCATGTTATCCTCCAATGCTTTTTTGGAAGAGGTGAATTATTTTTCATTGACTGTTTGACGACATCGATGTCGAAAGTGCCTCTAAATATGTTGCCGGAAAACATCGAATTTTAACCACCATGAATATTTTTGGTAGGTGTGTTATTCACATTGTGATTGTGTTATGTCTTCCCCTTCCATCGGTCTGACATTTATCGTTCATCTCAAAATCATCTCAAAATTGAGTGCAGGATCTGTTTCAAAAGTGAAAGTTGTATCGGCGAACGCGGACACCATCTTGGTTGCTATCAATAAGCGGAGTAATACGAATATTAATGAGGGTAATTATGCTAACCAATGGGAAGCCTTGCAGGTGTTATAACACGTATGATTTTTATGACATGGGTTATTTCACTGAATAACAACGGTCATGTGATAAATCTATATAGAAAATTTTAACAAAATATCTTCTTGTTAGAAATCACTGGACCGATTCTAATATAAAATGACGGAAATGTCCCTTTGGTAACCCTCTATCAAGATTGTTCAAGCCGTTATGATTCGTTAAAAAACATGGTCGCCAGGGAAGGCGGGGCTTATTTTCCCTATATATCTATATAGAAAAACTTCAAAAATCTTTTTGTCAAAACCACTGGACCAATTTCAATATTACTTAGCAGTAATGTTCCTTTGGTGACCCTATACCAAGATTGTTCAAGCCGTCATGATTCGTCAGAAAACATTGCCGCTTATTTATCCTGTATATCGATGTTGAAAACTTTAAAAGTCTTCTTGTCAGAAACCACTGGACGGATGTCAATATAATTTGGCAGAAATGTTTCTTTGGTGACCCTCTACCAAGATTGTTCAAGCCATCATGATTCGTCAAAAAACATGGCCGCCAGAGGGCGAGGCTTATTTTCCCTATATGTCTATATAGAAAATTTTAAAAATCTTCTTGTCAGAAAACACTGAATTGATTTCAATGAAACTAAGCAGAATTGTTTCTTTGATGACCCGCTACCAAGATTGTTCAAGTCATCATGATTCATCAAAAAAAAAAAAAAACAACAAAAGATGGCCGCCAGGGGGTGGGGCTTATTTTCTCTGTATATCTATATTGATAACTTTAAATGTCTTCTTGTCAGAAACCACTGGACCGATTTCAATATAACATAGCAGAAATGTTTCTTTGGTAATCCTCTATCAAGATTGTTCAAGCCATCATGATTCGTCAAAAAACATGGTCGCCAAGGGGCGGCGCTTGTTTTCCCTCTTTATCTGTATAGAAAATTTTTAAAATATTCTTGTGAGAAACCACTGGACTAATTTCAATATGTATGAAATATTAGACCATCATGTTTCTCCTGATCATAAAATTTATACAAAAATCTGAAAGCAGTGAACTTGGGTTAGTATGCAAATCTCCTTGCTCAGGTGAGCGATATTGGAACATCATGTCATAGTCCTCTTGTCTAATCGATTTTTGCTGATATATATTAACTCTTTAAAGGTCGGGAGTCACACTTTTAAAATCATGTATAATTTGCTTATTTATGTAACCAGCAGATTCTTGTACACACTGTCCTTAAGAAACGAACCAAACTGAAATTATCTGAAAATGGCAAATAAATAAATAAGTAAAGATTGTTGAAGTTTAACGTATGTCGCATACGTGCTTGCACGCAGACATATATATATTTGTTTAAATCTTAAATTATAATAATTCCAAGCTTCAGTATCCTGTGGATCCAGAGAGTTCCTTATATATAATGAGTGCGTTAACGCACCAAAAAATACCCTATCCGACGGGTCATTCCGAGAAATCAAGCATAATACTGTTCCATGAAACTTGTTTTTTAACAAGCGTAGTGGTGCAGTGATTATATCTCCTGACTCTGAAGGGCTAGGCGCTGCCGTCGTAGCCGGCGTGGGTTCGAATCTTCACTCAGCCCAGTTGTGTTTTTTTATTTCTCCCTAGATAGATAGATAGATAGATAGATATAAATTTGAAGAAGACGGGAATCTACGTGTGTTTCATTAATTAATTTTTACAGCAAAGTATAGGACAAAAATATGACCAATTTTAACGTGTCGATAAATATAAATATCAAAAACAATAGAAAATATTTATTTTCTTAGCAAACAAAACCTATCAGAACGTTATTTTCGTCATTAATATTGTGTATCATCGAGCTTTTTGCCCACCACCTTGGGAAACCATCGATTTACTTATCAATGACGTCATGCCGGTATCTCCTATACCAATAAAGACACAGCTATTCTTCATTTAGGGTTTGCATATGAAATTAAGGCTTTATGACGTCAATAAATATACAAAATGGCTGCGCCCGTAAAAGCAATTTGGTATCTTCATACCTTCATAACATACTTGTATGGCGTCCGATTCTGATAGAATTTGCATAAAATGACAGAGTTTGTCAAGATCAGACACATTATACACCCATATAGACCTTATGTTAGATGTTATTGTTTTCATCCGGGCTACTGACCACGTGATTACAATGTTATGCCACGTAACCAACAAATGTGTTCCAGTGATACCAATTGATTCAAGCCAAACTTTACTTGGATATTATTTTGTTTTTCTTTTTTCTTTTTTTTTTTCTGTTTTTTTTTTTTTTTTTTTTTTTGGTTTATATTCACTCATAAATTTTATCTAGCGTTTGAAAAAATGATATTTTTCCGATATCAGCAGGCACGCGCGCAACCGTATTTTTGCTTTATGGTGACCATTTTAACGCCTAGTTTTTGCTAGTATATAGTCAAAATATGTGATAGTATTTGTGGTTAGGATTTTTAAATAATCGCTGATGAGAATCTTTTCCGAAAAGAATCTTTTGACGAATGAAAATGCTTTATTTTTCTGAAGAAAAAACATCGGCAATTTTACTGTCCGATAAACGAAAACAACAACTTCCTCTGCCATCCTCATAGGAACGAGCCTAGAACATACGCTGCGTTAAACACCAAGAGGTTCCGAATGGTTGTGTGTGTGTGTGTGTGTGTGTGTGTGTGTGTGTGTGTGTGTGTGTGTGTGTTTATATCTGTCTATTGCTTTTCCCTTTAACTAAGAAGTTGGGGCATTATTGACACGACCGTACGATCGAATATATTTTTTTAAGTTAAATTTATGTCACTAATTGCCAACATGACGCTGTGTTCCGCGGCGGCTGATCTGGGTCTGCATTGTTGGCTAATTACTCTTTTGTGGGGTTCCCGACTGAAATGTGTTATTATACATAGATGTTGCTACACAGAGAGAGCAATGGCTGCGTTGAACAATATTAACCTTCATCCGTCAGTTTCTGATTTGGACTATTCCATCTTTGAATTTGGACACATCCGTTACGGCAAATGGGATATCAGTCAAAAGTCAAGAACAAGATGGCAACCAGTGTAGATCCTGATGTGACTCTCTTGCAGATTTAGAAATTCAGATACTATAAATCAGAAAAAAAGAACATTTCCCTTGGAGGTGTTTCCATTCCCTTTCAGGTAACACAATTCCTATTACAAGACTAAGTTTGGAGAAAATAGTTCACCTTTTTTTCTTTCTTCTTTTTTGCGCTTTTTTTTTCATTCTTCTTCGTTTGTTTGAAAATACATTTCTGTGTTCAGCAGAATACCAATTAACAAAGCATAATGCATCTTGTGCAGATTTACAGATCTTATGTAGATTTCATGTTTTTTATCCAGATAATGCTTAATATTATGTAACGAACGCATTAATTAATGGCAAAAGCAGTCCCATAAAATCGCATTCATTTCAATTATGCTTAGCATCCGAGAGAGACTACTTAACGGCGCTATATTTCTGTAATCTTTTAGGTTAAAGTGATCAGCGTAGTTATGCAAAAAGGAACCTTATCGAATATGTGTAATAGGCAAATCAAGAGAAAATCTTACAGCATCTACAATGCCGACAGCATTAACATGAACGTTTATACATCAAAGGGAAAGCACTCTTAAGTTGCGTTATTGTCTCCCTATTTGAAGAGAAATGAATTGGCTTCCCTTCTAAGTAAATCCCTTCTAAAATGGGTCTGCTGAGAGCGAATATCTTTAAGCATAGCCAGTCTGAAAAGTAAATTCTGTGAGAGCAAATTCTTTCCTTTAAGCGAAGCCCTTTTTGCGAAGGGAGGCACTACATTATGATCAAATGATCCCCCATGGGATGATTCATTCATTTTAGCATGAAGGTGCTTTTTCACTTGTCAAGGCCCCGATTTTGTTAAGGCATCAATTTTACTGCATAACCGATTGGTCTGTATTGTCTTCTAATAAATGCATGCCACACTTATCTCCACACACAATTGTTTTGTATCTGTTAATTGTTAAAGAAATTCGCTCAGGGGATCTTAATTATGGAACTGCGTCAGAAAGATGTAGGCATTTTTCTTTTTATATCCATTCAAGTTTTTACCGTCCTAATACTTTGCCATCAACGACAAGGCAACTGGGTGTTCAAAAGTAAAACCAGGCCTGGCATTTCTTGGTTGGTTCCAGGCATAAAATGAAACACTTTCTTGCATTTTTATTTAATCTTTGTAGTCTGCATTGACCCGGCGTCCATCTGCTTCATCCATCTGCTTCGTCTATCATTGAAGAAAAAAGGGAACGTTATAAAGGTGAATCGTCTTAGTCCAAAGCCTGCCATAAGTAAGGATATAATTGAAATTAGATATATGTAACGGAGGTCTATAGCTTTAAAACGGTAATATTTTAGGGTGTTTCGAAAATACTTCATGATCCTGTGCAGCTCTGAAATACCATAAAGCCTGCCTTAAAGTTACCGGTATTGAACACCTCTGTATGGATTTTTACCTGCTTTAAGCAAGAACCTGCCTTAATGCATCTTTCCCAAAGGTGCTTGCTTACATGTAAGGCAGGGCTGCGATCAGAAGAGCAAAGTGTCCTGGATCCAGACAACCTGTATTAAACTAATATCTCTTTTTCGAATCCCTTAAAAAGCAAATGAATGAAATTCAACGTTTTAAGCAAACAGCTTTCTTTACTAATCGTTGGTTTGCTTTCCAATAGATGCTTGCTTACATGTAACACAAGGATGCGTTCTAAAATGCAAAACTGCCCTGGATCCCTGTAACTAATGACAATCTCTAGCAAGCGCAGCAATTCAGAATGAAACGTGCGAGAGTTTTCGGCAAAATTCTGAACAAAGCTTGTTTTACCCTGGATTCACACTCCTTTTCGCTCGCGTCATTAGATGGGCTGCGCCGTACTTAAACGTATCTTTGGGCATATGCGGACAACGAATGCTCAGATCAGCATGCGCATACGCGCAGCCTGATCAACACATTCACTGTCCGCTCATACAAACATTGGGTACTGTAGAACATAATGAAGTATAGTAAAGTTCCTGATCAGACTATATAAATCTTCGCAGGCTGACCTGAATCTTTACTGTTTGCGGATACAGGAACCCATGGGCAAAATTATTCTCTCCTTTTAGCTTCGTCAATATACGAAAATCCAGGGTAAAACGTTCGGAATCGCAATCTCATTACAAAAACACACCTATTCAAATAAATTGAAAATTTCACCACCAAAAACCGAAAGTTTTTCGATAAACATCCTGATAGTTTTCTTATTTCTGCTCAAAAACATAAATTGCTGGTACTCATTAGAACTGCCTCGGTGAGGCGGTTCTAACGAGTACCCACAATCTATGTTTTTTACCGAGGCGGTTCTAACGAGTACCCACAATCTATGTTTTTGAGCAGAAATAAGAAAAATAATGTTTACCCCTGTAAACCGGGGTGGTCGGGTGGTGCGAAGGTGCTGTGTATCTTACATCACCGGGCGTCCAACTGATATTGGCTTACAGTTGGGCAAGGCGTGGGTAAGGGTAGAGGGGGAATGTTTTTATTTTTTCTTCTGTTTCTTCACTTTCATTCCTGTTCCTCTTTCTTCCCTGTCCCTCTCTTTCATCTCCTCTACTCTCTCTTCTATCTCTTTTCTCCCTTTCTCTGGGAGACGACACAAAATGACCCTCAAGGGTTGACGTGTCGTTAAACCCCAACACAATCAAACCCCTGTAAACCCCAGTTTTACTATATACAAGTGGGGTTCAAGGGGTCAAAATTACATAGGTATGTTATCGTGATGTGCGTTCAGAAGTGCAAAACTACCAGGAAGGTTTTACAAACTGATGACCAGAGCCAACAGGAGCAGGGACCAATGGCAAAGCATTCATGAGTGTTTTGTTTTTATTTCTTAACGCAGCCCAGGTTTCAAAGCTAGGCTTTCGAAACCCAGCACCTTGTCCAGGTTTTACAGGATGGTCAAAATGAGACAAGTGTGCTCGCACGCGCCAGAACAAAGCGTTTCACAGGCTAGGAGATAATTACAATTGCTGTTTACATAGCTCTGTAGATGAAGGACACGTGAAAGCCATTAATCCTCTTGAAATAATGGGTAGACATTTCTCTTGGAATTCCAAATGTCTTTTCTTCGAATGGCACAAATTCTATGATGAGCCGACAAGGGTGTTGATACATTATAATTCTGGATGGATGCCAGTGGTGATCATTTACAACTTAGCAACACTCTTGAAGACGCTTTAACCCTTAAAGTGCTCAGCAAAATTGCAACAGACGACATGTTTGTTAAAGTCATTTTACAGGAAAAACAGAACATGATATTTCATGTGAATCGTCTGCTTGGCGAACGATTCATATGAAGTTTCATGCCTTATTTTCTCTGAAAACCAAATTACAAAATAATAAATAAAGCAAAATTGTAGCAGACGACATTCTATTATTATTTTTCAGAAAGAATATGACCTAGTATTTCATATGAATCGCAGACGATTCACATGAAATGTCAGCCTTAATTTCTACGAAAAGTTCAGAATAATAATAATAATAATAAATAAATCAAAATGTAATCTGCTGCTGTTGTGATTAGCGCTTTAAGGGTTAAAACCCCGTGTATACTCAGTGCTAAGATAAATCCAAGCATTGTGTAATGCATACGCGAACAGCGATAGCCGTGACCAGCCTGCGCATGCGCGCAATTTTGTCGTTTTCGCTGTTCGCTCTTTTGATGCTTAAAAGTACAAATTATTGCGCGCGAACAGTGAATGCCCTACTTTCTCTAAAGACACGATTGAGTCTTCAGTGTTCAGATGTAGGCAGTTTTCTGTCTTTTTTTTTTTTTTTTTTTTCGTCTAAACTTCCTCAAATAATAATATCAGTAAGTCATCGACGCAAATGATTAAGGTATTGCTTCAGGGGACTTGACACACTTGCTTTACTTTCCGCCATTTTTGAGAAGGGAGATAACTTTCTTGGCTTCCTGTTTGCTTTCATATATGCACCTCAGTCCCCTTTTGAAAAGGAGTCTACCCTAAAAGGAAAGAATTTGCTCCCACGGGGAGCACATTCTTTCCTTTTAGAGTAGACCCTTTCTCAGAAGGAGACAAACAATTTTGATAGAGTTATCTTTCTTGAAAGTGTATCTCAATTCCCCTCAAAACATTGTTTGAAATGTTACAATTAGACCGTATCACTGTTGGTAAAACTATACCAAAAATGCATGAACGAGTATGCATTGATTTGTCATAATTTAGGTTTCCCGTTGTTTCTAATACATTTTCCAGCTTCATAATTTGGTGGTTTGATAATTTGATACGTGTACTTTTAGGTACGTGGGCTTGTCTGTTACAAAATAGCGCATGTCCCATTTTTTGAATGCCAGGTATTTATTGTCCCCCGCCTTTTCGAAGAAAAGCGAGGGGACATAGTTTTTGACTTACCGTAATTTCGTAATGTGTGGTTCCGACCTCTGATAGTAGTACCTTGTGTGCACAAGACCTCTTAAAGTACAAGGCCGGGATTTAGCTCACCTGAGCACAAAGTACTCAGTCAGCTTTTCTTATAGGCCAGTACTCCATCGTCCGTCGTCTGTCAACAATTGACATCTCCTAAACCACTGGGCCAATTTGAACCAAACTTCACGGGAATGATCCTTGGGAGGTACTAACTGGAAGTTATTCAAAGAATTGGAATCTAAGCAGAACTCTGGTTGCCATGGTTACCAAAAGAAAAAACAAAGGAAAAAAACTTCAAAAATCTTCTTGTCAGAAACCACTGGACCGATTTCGATATTACTTGGCAGAAATATTCCTTTGTTGATCCTCTACCAAAATTATTCAAGCCATCATGATTCGTCAAAAAAACTTGGCTGCCAGGGGGCGGGGCTTATTTTCCCTATATATCTATATAGAAAACTTTAAAAGTTTTCTTGTCAGAAACTAAAGGACCGATTTCAAAATAAATTGACAGAAATGTTCCTTTGGTGACCCTCTACCAAGATTGTTCAAACTGTCATGATTCGTCGAAAAACATGGCCGCTAGGGGACGGGGCTTATTTTCCCTATATATCTATATAGAAAACTTTACAAACCTTCTTGTCAGAAACCACTGAACCGATTTCAATATTACTTTGCAGGAATGTTCCTTTGGTGACCCTCTACCAAAATTGTTCAAGCCGTCATGATTCGTCGAAAAACATGGCCACCAAGGGACGGGGCTTATTTTCCCTATATATCTAAATAATTCCTATGGTGACCCTCTACCAAGATTGATTCGACAAAAAGCATGACCGCTAGAGAGCGGGGCTTATTTTCCCTATATATCTATATAGAAAACTTTTAAAAACCTTCTTGTCAGACACCACTTGACCGATTTCAATATAACTTGGCAGGAATGTTCCTTTGCCGTCATGATTCGTCAAAAAACGTGGTCCCCCGGGGGGGGGAGGGGGAAGGGGGCAGGGGGATTCAAAATCGGTGGAAAATTAAGTAAATTATAGACAATTGAATATTTTAACATTGGTGGAATAGGCGCCGCCATTTTGAATATTTAATGAGGTTTCATAAAATTTGAAATTCGTTTCATCAAGGTAGTTATTCTCATAAAATTGGTTTATTTTGGGGAAAATGATTGCTTGCTACTAGAATTAAAAGACAATAAAAAATCTGTAGCAAAATTATTCTTAAAAACCCTTTATATTTAATTTGGGCTTTGTGACGTCACAAAGTCAACAATATGGCGGCATCCATGACAGACATTTTAAATATATTCAAACCACCATAACTTCTTTATTTCTAGGCCGATTTTGAAAACTCTTGGATTAAAATAAATGACTTGTTAGGCTCTTTGCTCCAAGACATACTTACAACTTATATTGCTTCCCCCTTTAAACTTACAAGTGTTTTTATCATGGTCTGCAGATATACATGCGCTTTTGGCATATTTTTTCTTTATACTTTTTTTCACTTTTTCTACTTTTGAACTTAGTCTTCTTTTGCGTTAAATAACATTACTATCAAAGTGTATAGATGGTATGTACCTAGTGTGTACAACTCCAGATTTATGCTGATCGTTTTGGAACTGTACAGATGCTTCTTTTCATGCATGGTCTGAAGTAGTGGCTCCAGTTTCCAGTGCCTAAATATTTATTCTGATAATCCTGGGCCCAGTTGTTCAAAGCGTTGTTATCTTCACGAGCTCGTTAAGGGCCATTTCGTTAACTGTTTTAGCGGATTCAATATACAATATTCTGATATTTTTTGCTGAAAAAATGTGAGTACTGCAAAAGCTACTCACATTTTTTTCAGCAAAAAATTTCAGCATATTTGCGTATCACTCGATGTAAATTTTAACGAATCGTTAACTAACGACATCGTTAGTTTTGAACAACTGGGCCCTGTTTGATAAGCCACTAAAGTAAAACCAAAATAATATCATGACTATAAAGAATGGTCACTAGTTATTATAAAGGCTGGTCTAGTGACCAGCCTTTATTTTGGTTTTATTTTAGTGGATTGTCAAACAGGATTATAAGAATGAATACTTAGTCACTGGAGACAAGAGGCAGTCTGGGTCTGAAGATATGCATATGCTTTTGGTAGAACCCTCATATTATTTGTTTCTCTTTTGCGCATTTTGAACTTTGTCATTTTTGTGTTCCATAACTATCGAAGTGTATAGTGTGTGCGCACTCCTCTTACAGTTCAAGGCCCATCTTTTTGAAACTTTACAGGTGTTTTCTGGTATGTTGTATTTACCGGGTTATTTTGGTTGGCGACCAAATGACCAAAATTTCATTCAAATTATCTTAGTTTCAGCTTGGCAATAATGGCCCACGTTATTATTTGTTTTCCGAAAAATCTTGAATTCAATTGCAACTTCGGAGGTTTATTGAAATTTAAATTTCCAGAATAAATCCTAATCAGCTGACAAATCAGTGATCAATTTCAGCTGACAAGCCATTGAGCAATTTCAGCAATGAATAAAAGATCTTTTTCTTTTTTTTTTCTTTCTTTTTTTCTTTTTTTTAACCATGAAAACAGGCGACTGAAACCAATATTCCACCGTCATGCAGAAGAAAGGGAAGGTGTTGAGTAGAAAATGCTTTAAAAACCCACCTACTAAAGTTTACCGGTTATGCGTAAAAGTGCGTTCAAGAATATAAAAAAAGGAAGTCCTGCACCTAAAAGTTCTGCGTATACAAGAAGCATTCAACGCTTGTGACGTGCGCCCCGCAGACTCTGATCAGCTTGGCATTCTGCGAAAATATAAGCGAAGTTTCATCAACGCCTGCTTCTTTTGCAATGTACCCTACATTATCCATTGATTATGTAACCGGACAACGAAGACCCTGATCAGACTGCGCAGATGCGCAGGCTGATCAGGGACTTCATTGTCCGCATATGGCGTAAGGACCATTTTCTTAAGTTGAGCAAGATATGGTTATGTAATAAGTAACATTTCCTCTAATGTATGCTCATAAATTCCAACTGGTGTTTGACACACTTATGCTGCCACAACAATTTTTGGAGCGAAATGTTCTTAACCCTTAAAGCGCCAATCACAACTGTAGCAGACGACAATTTTTTTTTTATTTTTTATTTATTTATTTTTTTTTTTTTATTTATCTATTTTTTTTTTTTTTTTTAATTTTTCAGAGAAAACAAGCCTTGACATTTCATGTGAATCGTCTGCTTAGACGATTCACATGAAACGTCAATACTTGTTTTCTCTGAAAAATAAAAAAAAAAAAAAACACACAAAAAAAAAAAAACAACAATTGAATGTCGTCTGCTACAAATTTTGCTTGGCGCTTTAAGGGTTAAGATATATATGCAGTAGCATAATCAAAAAATTCTTTTTTTTTTCTTTCATGATGTTATTCACTCATTTTATAAAATGAATTCATATTCATTGCATACCACTTCTCTTTGGAGGACTTCCATTACACACACTCTTACACGCACGCACACATTTTAATTACTGCGTGATAAAAGCAAATGGACACTTTCAGGAGGAGAGGGGTCTGTGCCAAATTTGTTTTTGCCTACATTCTGAAAAGAAGCACACTCTGAAAAGAAAGAATTTGCTCCTTTTTTCAGAGGCAGGTTGGGGGGGGGGGGGGGGGGATGGGGGGGGCGTGTTCAGGAAGTCACAAAGATTGTCTCCCCAGTACAATATCGTGGAAAGTCTAGCAAGTGTTTTCAGTCTCAAAAAGCGGAAAAGCATCTCGAAAACATTACTGTATAATTTTGACCCCCTTACATCCCTCTTTTATATAGTAAAACTAGGGTTTACAGGGGTATACATTATTTTTCTTATTTCTGCTCAAAAACATAGATTGTGGGTACTCGTTAGAACCGCCTCACCGAGGCAGTTCTAACGGGTACCCACAATCTATGTTTTTAGCAGAAATTTGAAAAATATCAGAATTTTTATCTGAAAACTTTTAGTTTTTGCAAGTGAAATTTTCAATATATTTGATTAGACGTGTTTTCATAATGATACACTTTCAGTAGCATGGCACCACGCTACGAGTTTTACATTTCTAATGTAACAAAGGTAAAATAATTCTCCTTGACTATTCTTCTACACATATCATCTCCCTTACCAATCAGAAACTCATAACTGATTAGCTAAATCAGAGAGAAGGACATTCCAAAAGACAGGATTTCTGTAAAATATAAATCGTTTTTATGCTGATTCATATATCAGTTAGACGGGAGCCAGTCTACACTTTCAGGGGAGGTAACTTAAATGAATTTTGCCTCCCTTCTGAAAAGGGGTCTACTTAAAGGCTTCATATTCCTCAAAAAACAGACATTTGTTACCCAAGAAAGGTGTGATAAATTGATATATAGTATTAATACGATCATAAAATGTGGCATCTGACAGCCAGTAAAATTTCAGTTAGTTTCTCGTTCTTGAAATGGATCAAAAATAAAATGTCCTTTTATCGTACCTCTGAATTAATGTTTGCAACATTAATTCAGAGACACGATAAAAAATCATTTCATTTCAACACCGAGACACTAACTGAAATTTTACAGGCTGTCAGGTGCCACATTTTATGATTGTATTAATACCATATATCAATTTATTTAACCTTTCTTGGATAATAAAATGTCTTATTTGAGGAATATGGAGCCTTTAACTTCCTTTTAGAGTAGACACCTTTACAGAAGGGATTTTGTGTGCAGGAAAGCAAACAGGAAGTCAAATATTTAAATTGTTTCCCTAGTACAAAATGACGGAAAATCTAGCAAATGTACTGAGCCCCTTTAATTGCAGAGTTCTGAACCCTAAAATATAGTCCACTAACAAAATATATTTACCGTAGCGTGGGACAATGGTACTTACGTCAAAGGTATCAATCGGCATGCGCAGTCATACTGTCTGACGAGTGCCTTTTCTAGTCAATATACGTTGCACCATCAAACGATTCTGTAATGAAGGCTATATCAACGTGAAAGCGCAGGCTGGCCTGGATCTTTGCTGCAGCGGATTTGATAGTATTCCGTTATCCCCGTGTTCTGTTAAAATTGACGTTGTATTATGTAAAACTGGACCCAGTTGTTCAAAACTAACGATGTCGTTAGTTAACATATCGTTAAAATTCTGATCAATAAATATTCCATATACACTAATATTTTTGCTAAAAAAATGTGAGTAGCCTTTGCATTTGCAAAAGCTACTCACATTTTTTCAGCAAAAATACCTGTGAATTAGATAATTGGTCTTACAAGAACAATTCATATTTTGACCACTAACGAGCTCGTTAAGCTAACGATGCTTTGAACAACTGGACCCCGCTTTTAGCATTTATCAGGAACCATAATACGTTAGAATCGACACATACAGCAAAAACAAAACTCAACAGTGATGATCACCTCAACAAGATTAATTGAAATGAACAAGGTAAGAAGAACATAGTACAATCGTATACAAATGTTTATAGAGAAATAAAGTTTAATCTTTATCCAAAAGGGCTCTTAAAAGAAAGAAATTATTTTCCTTAAAGTGTAGCCAGCCGCTCTCCCCATTGAGAAAGGATTGATATACCAGGGAAGCAAATTTTCGTCTACTCGAGTGTTCTCCCTTTGTCAACGGAGGCAAAAATCGGTTAACGTAGAGTGCTGTCTTCGTAGGGCGGAACAATAAATGAGCAAGAGGGCAGTGCGCTGTAACTAGTTTTGCTATATACAAATATGGTTATTTGTTTTTCCTGGATTCAAATTTCTTTTGTTTTAGGCCTAACCCTTGCAATGCTGAATAAATTAGATGCCAAGCACGCTTCTAATTTTCAGACAGTCAGATTGCTTACTCAAAGTTGTTGATAAAATTCACATACTCAATGACAAACAGTGCAGAAAAATTCTAAAGAAGCCAGCTGATCTGGATCAACACTGTTTGCAAAGGCAGGGCATATGCCGATTCAGCAGGACTAGTGCTAAGATCATTTTCCTCAACCCACTTACTCCGAACTGACGTTTTCATCGCCTTCCTGACGTCTGAAATCATGTCTTCATTAGTAGACTGTCAAAAGAAATTCTTCGCCTTTATGGAACTCGACAATAACTGCTCTAACGTATGGTTGCATTTAGCAATGACACTTGCGACCGCCAATGAAGAGGAGAATAACAACGAATCCGAACATTTCAGTCATACTTCTTCGTACGTCTTCCGTGGGATGCGTGAACGATATGTCAAGCGTCCGCGGCATTCAGATTAAGATCTGGAATCTTTGCGCATGCCTACGGAGTCTTTCGAACTCGATCCGGCATAAAAAGCACTTTTTCTCTCCACTGTAAACAAAGGAGAAACATATAATAAATCAAATATGAAGGTAAAGACAAATGTTAACGAAATGTATGTGACTATAGTGGAGGCGATGCATTAAAACGGTCCAGAATCCCAGGCCATGATGTTCAAATCATTATTAGCAAACAAAGTTAAGCAGTTCAACCCATTAATGCCGAGTGGACTCTTCAACTTTAACTTTTTTGGACGGGACCATCATCAATAGAAAGGGCGCTGGTAATTTTTATTTTTTTTTATTTTGTTATTACCATTTTCAGTGGTAATTCCTGTATTAAATGCAAACTGTATAGATTCTGATTAGACGCCGTGTTTGTGGCGTCTGATCTGGGTTTAAACTGTTTGTTGGTGGCCCATTTTTTGGGATGGGTTAACGTTAAATTTAAAGAAAAATACGCTCGTATCTTGTCTACATTTTTTATTTGACTGTTTATGCCCAATGAACTCGTCTGCCTCAACTCTGTCGACAAGTTGATTTCCAGCTGAAGAGGCGTCTGGTTACGAGTAGATTTACTGTTACCATTTTAGAGAAATGACCCTGATAGGTGGCTGGTAGTGCGCCCTTCGCTGAAACTTTCGGAGGATTGGCTTTGCCATCTTTAGTAAATTTCTCTGGTATATACATTTTACATATGTTTTTATTTTTATTTTATTTTATTTTTTTTTTTTTTTATTTTTTATTTTATTTATTTATCTATTTTTATTTGTGTTTTTTTTTTTTGCTATACTACGGCTTCACTGTAAATCAACATCCCGGAACTTATAACGAACATGAGAATTATTTTCCAGTTTTACAAAGCGCACAGACAGATCAGGGCCTTCGCTGTCCGCAAAGAGAATTATTGGGTTCTATTTAATGTTTCAATGGTGGAAATGCCCGGATGAAACTGCGCGGACGAAACTGGATGAAGTGAATCCGCACATCTTGCGCATGCTCGAAGGCACTTTTTCGCCTGACGCGACCCATATATAAAACTTGCATTTTAAAATGTCGCCATATCTTTTACCGATACATTTTTTTTCTGCAGCGTAAGAAATATACGAACGCCCGGTAGTGTGTTTATCATTCAGACTTCGCACTCCTTTATTTCTTCATTATCTCCAATGTGCTGTAATAAAAATAAATAAGAGGTGTAAATGTGAAGGGAGAAATGCGAAATAAGCAGCCAAATTGAGCAGTGTGAAGTCAGATGTACGAACTAAGAAGTCTAAGAAGTGAAAATATATCAGCAGTCTTTCAAAAAAAAAAAAAAAAAAAAAAATATTACTTTTTTTTTCTCAATATGTAATGTATGCAATTTTCAGTCACGTACAAACATCATTCGACATTTGACTATTCAATAAAATAATGATACGACATTCAAAATTTCTAAGTAGAAACACACAACGCACAAGATTCAAACGTTGAACGCTGAACCATGCAAAATACACATCGCTTTAATTCCTCATAATTTCTGACCTCTCTGATTTCCCTTCAAAGTTTGACTGTATGATGCGCAAAATGCACAGGTTCAGATTCAAACCACGGAATCGCAAAGTCTCATCCAGGCATTTGATCTCCATTGTTACATTCTACAGTGTCCAATGATTGCGCAGGCTGATCTGGGCCTCCGCTGGCCGCAAATTCCCGAAGACACGTTTTCGCATGGCACGGCAGCTTGAAATTTAAACGGCTGATTACAAAAAAAAAGTACACAACATTGAAGCACTTTTCTAATTTTTCACAGAAAGTAAGACCGGACATTTCTTCCAGTTGTCGCCTCCTTATTTTCTGTGATTAATAAATGAAAGAAATATCACTAATTCTCATCTTAAGCTTACATATCGCGAAAGCTTAAGTGTACATGGAGTGGAACAGTTAGTGCAGAATTCGACAACGAACATTGAAAAATTAGACATTCGACATTGAACCTTTGAACGCTTAGCTCTGCAACAAAGGGCATTCAGTTGTACGGCCTTTTAAACAGAATTTCAGCAATATCGCAGTGTGTGTTCGTGTAATGGTGCTGTCAGCCTTTCGATAGCAGAAACCACCACAAGACGCCTGGATGGGTAGGCTGAGCTCGTCCGAGCCTTCTTTGACAGCGACGGGTCGAGTCGGTCAGCGCATCTATGAAACGTTCCACTTCTTGGTAACAAATACTCACGTATTGCTTGTACGCCGTATAATGTTTCTTGTGCGCCTGTACATTACGTGTAATGGGATTACAGGCGGACAAAATCCAGGTAACTTTTACGTAAGAAGTCCGCGTATAATGACAAGATTTTAAATACAAATCCGCAAAATAAGATTTTCTTCTTAAGGGTCAATATTTAATCGGTTTAAGAAACATAAGAAGAGATTAAGAAATTATGACTGGGCCCGCGAGGTGAAATAGGGCTTTTTGAGCCTGGCGTGATAAAATAGACCTTCGGACACGTCGGTCCAGCGAATAGTCTGTTCAGCTTGCGTATCTTCACAGGCTGATCAAGTTCTTCGCCCTCCATTTACAGAATCGTTGACTTCTGTAAATTATACAGAGGACCCTTGTTATCTCAAATTCCAAGGGACCATAATTTTCAGTTTGAAATAACAGTAGTTTGAGATAATAGGAGTTATAATGTAAAGAATATATATATATATATATATATATATATATATATATATATATATATATATATATATATATATATATATATATATAACAAAACAAAACCAACATTTTCAAAAGTTTAGTTTAACTTAAGCAGTAGTTTGAGTAATCAGTGTTTGAGACAGTGAGAGTCAACTGTATTGAAGTTATTGTGGAAAAGAGGAGCAATTTCTCCTCTTTTCCATAATATTTTGTCACCCGTTGTTAGATTTCCATATAAAAACAGGGACTAGATTTTCACTTCGAGATAAGCGCTTACTCGAGATAAGCGAAGTCGACATAAAGAGAATCGACTGTATCGATTAATTATATAGGTCCTTATTAAATATGCAAATTCGCTGGCTGATCTGGATCTTTACTGTTCATGTATACCGTCAAGACACATTTTCTCATGTCGGGGCTCAATTATATATGATACACAACGAGGGAAAAGGGCTTTTATGCCATATGCGAAGAGCGAAGGTCCAGATTAGCATACGCATCCATACAGTCTGATGTGGGCATTGTCTGTTCGTCGACATATACTACAGTATCCATTGATTCTATAAGCGGACAACGAAGGCCCAGATCAGCCTGCGCGAATGCGCAGGCTGATCTGGGCCTTCGTTGTCCGCAAATTGTAGGAGGGTCTGTTTCGAGCGTTGCGCATAATATATGACATTTAATCCAGTGGTCATGTTTGATGTGGTTCGCCATGGCAAAAAGAAGTTTCTAGACTTTTACAGACTACGAAGGCTGAGTTCAGCATGCGCATGCGCAGAGATACCGTAATTTTCCTAAAGATTCGGATGCCTGAAAGGAACTGACTTGACTTGGCTGATTTTTCGCAGATATTTTTTTTTTTTCAAAGTCTAAGAAAATTACGATAAGGACAAAAAGGAACTGAAACACTTTTAAGGGATGACAACTGTGTCAGAAAGGATTTTGTCCTTCTGAAAAGACGTTTACTCTGAAAGGAAAGACTCTGCTCCCACTGGAGCAAATTCCTTTCTTTCACTCTGAAAATATGTTTACTTTAAAACGAAAAAGAACTTGGCTTTCTGTAACGAGGTTTACTCTGATAGGATATAATTTACTCTTCTGACACGAGATTTACTCTAAAACAAAAGAACTTGCTCTTCTGAAACGAGGCTTACTCTAAAAAGAAAGACATTGCTCTTCTGAAACGAGGTTTACTCCAAAGAAAGAATTTACTACCACTGGGAGCACATTCTTTTTAAACTTTTTTTCAAAAGCGGCTTGCTATGCAGAGAAGCAAACAAGAAATCGCAGAAGTTAAAATCCCTGTAAAAATGGCGGAAAACTAGCCAAATGTGATCAATCTCCGCGGTGAAGGTGGTGGGAGGGAGTGAGGACGGACAAGATAACCAGGTGGGGTGCGAAGGATGACTCGGGCCAACTCCAGTCCAGGAGAAATAGCCAGGGCAGACGATAGACTATCACAGCGGTTCGTTCTGTAGTCCATGGTTGTGTAGTTTGGTCTTATTACTTTTATGCATTTCAAATTTTAATTTGTGTGACAAATATGCCTTGGTTTCAATGGGTTAGAATACACGATTGACAGTTCGACAAAGGATATTAAATCAAACAAAATTAATTATTCATTCTTTGCGCTTTCAGTTTTCAAAACGGGAATCGGCATCTGACACATAAATATTGAAAAAGAAAGATGAGAAATGACAGGTGATATTGCAATTTGAAATTACTGGGCCAACCGCAGTGAAAAAATCTTTCGTATTTACGTAACAATTAATAATTAATTCAGGGGAAATGGATAATCTTTCAAGGGAGCCCACTCTGTCAATTTTTTTTGCCGGCATTTTGAAAAGGGTCTGCTTTAAAAGGAAAATTTGCTCCCCTTCTTTTCTTTTAAAGTAGCTCCCTTTTAGAAGATGGTTTATGTGCAGGAACGCTAACAGGACGGCATAAATTTTGTCTTTCTGATAAACAATGACAGAAAATCTAGCTCCCCCACCACCACCACCCCCCCCCACCCACCCCCGACGGGGATAAATTCTTTCTTTTTGAAGAATAAATGTAAAAAAGATCGCCTTTGGAAACAAAGAACACGTTACAGATCAGAAAATGGGAGTCTCGGTTTTATTGAGAATCTTCATAAGCAATAATGAAGTTTGCAACACTGCTTACGTCCTCTAGCGTGTACATGAGCAGAACTCCATTTTCAAAGATACCACAATGGGCCCAATGATTCCAAAGGAAATGAAATATATTCTACACTATGGTGAAGTACGGGGAGACATTCTAAGACCCTTTTTCAGAAGACGGTTGGTGTACAGGAAAGTCATAAAAGTTGTCTCCTCTTTGAAAATGGCGGAAAATCAACAAAGTGTATCCAGTTTCCTTAAAACTTTTATGGAACATTTGTCTGATTTCGTATTCTGAAATAACTATCTGGTATCTTGCTTTTACGACATAACAGAACCGTATGGTGTGAAACCGAAACATTGTCTGGCCTTTACATGCTAATAAACTTTATAACTGCATCCAGAATACAACCGTAATCTGGTGGGATCGGCTGCACATCGAACAGTTCATCATAATAATGAAAAGAAAAGGAATATTATCGAACAAATTTATTCTATAGACTAATTCTGTTCTCCAAACATAAGGGTTCAGACAAGCATTGAATTTCCTTACCGTATTTACCATATGTATTCGGACAGACAGGCCTGAGCAAACAGTTTAGACCCAGATGAGACGCCGCAAAACGCGGCGTCTCATCTGGGTCTACACTGTTTGCCACTCATCCAGCAATTTTTAGACACAACATCGGATAGTGACTTGTACTGGTTCAAATTTTAGTACATATATGGTAAGGAGTTGAGGTGTCCGAATACTTAGGGTAAATACGGTATATATTTTATACATTTTTGCCAATGTTCTACAACCCATAGATCTTTTAGCACACCAGACTCCGGGTAAGCTTATAGGATAGGCAGAGGTCCATCATCTGCGTTGTCATCACTTTCAAACGACATCTCTAAAACTGCTGGGTCTGTTGAAACCAAATTACATGTGGAGCCTCAATGGGGTGGGGTAGCAAACGTAAATGTCTGGGTCACATGACCTAGATGGGCGCCACGAACAGATATGGTAAGAACTCTTTAAAATCTTCTTTTCAAGAACCGAAAGGCCAATTACCTTGAATATTAGTATGCAGCATTGTTGGCTCAAATCCTATCAAGTTTGTTCAAATGATGACCCTTGATTGACCTTGATCTATTTTGCGGCAAGGTCAAATTTGGTCACTTAGGCTTTGTATTGGAAAAAAAGGCAAACTGGATTCTCTTGATTCTGTTGCAGCCTGTGACATCAAAGTAGATTTTTAGAATCAGGTAAATAAACTTTTTAAAAAAAATCATGGTCATAAAAGGACCTCTGTCCTTGATGCGTCAAATTCAGTATTTTAACTTCTTTCAAATGATATCTCTAAAACCGCTGGGCCGATTAAAATCCAAGCATTGAAGCATTGGTGACCCGGGCCTATTTAGTTTGTTCAAATAATGATCCTTGATTGACCTTGACCTATTTTATGGCCAGGTCAAATTCGGTCACTTAGGCTTTTGCAAGGGAAAAGGCAAAACATGGGATTATTTGATTCTTTTGTAGCCTGTGACATCAAAGTTGATTTATGCTATAAGCTAAATGAGCTTTCATAAATACCAAAAGTCAAGGCCATTTACTTGCCTTTGTCCTGGATGCTTCAGATTCAGTATGTTTATTTTCTTCTTTTAAACTACTCGGCTTATTGAAACCAAATAACATAAGAAGCCTCTGTGGGATAAAGGAATGTACGTTTATGTGCGGGTTCTGATGACCAAGATGGCCGCCATGCCCATAAATATGGTATAACTGTTTAAATATCCTCTTCTCAGGACTGAAAGGCCGATGGCCTTGAAACTTGGTTTGCACCACTAACATTTCAGGCCTTACCAGTTTTATCCAAATGATGACCCTTGGGTTGATCTTGACCTATTTTAAGTCAATGTCAAATTGGGTCACTTAGTTATTTGTATGGGAAAAAAGCAAAACCGTTTTCAGAAGCTATCGTAGCTTATGATATCAAAGTTGATTGTTGCAGTCAGCTAAATGAACTTTTTTAAATGCCAAAGGTCAAAGTCATTTACTGAACTTGGTCCTTGGTCCCTCAGATTCAGTAGTTTCCAAGTTTTCTCTAAAACCGCTGAGCTGATCGAAACCAGATCGCATCTAGAGCATCAGTGGGGTTGGGAAATCAGAGTTTGTTCTTAGGATCTGGGTCACATGACCAAGATGGCCGTTATGCTCATACATGGTAAAAAGGATTTGAAATTCTTCATCTCTGGCGCTGAAACGCGGATGACTTTGAAACTTGGTATGCATCATTGGGGAATATGGATATACCTAGTTTATTCAAATGATGACGCTTGGTTGACTTTGGTCTAGTTTACAACAAGGTAAATTTAGGTCTCTTAGATTTGCAAAAAAAAAAAGCAAAACAGTGGATATTAGCTCACCGGAAATGAAAGGCTCCGGGGGAGCTTATAGAATAGTCAGTGGTCCATTATCCATCTTTGTTGTTGTGTCGTCGTCATTAACACTTGAGCTCTGGTGAGCATAGTGTTCAATCGGTCTCTTGTTTTAAGTTAAAATGGTCAATACTTGGTACTTGCCTGACAGAGGTTCATCTAAAATCTTCAAAGCAAGAAACGGAATGGTAGGTAATGTTACATGTAAAGAACTTCCGCCTCTTCGAAATAACTGACTCAAATCTTGACTCAGGTGTAATGATAGTTTGTACCCCGGATGATTTTCTACTTTCATATTCTCTTTTTTTGATGTAACCCCCTCCCCAACCCCGGTAGTTTTAACTACTGGCCGTTCTGTGGTATGTTGTTTGTTCTCTTTGTTGCCTTGTGGTTGCTTGCTGCGGAATTATTCTTATATTTTCTTCTTTTCGTTTTCTGGGAACATCACGAAAACATACCTGTATAATTTTGACCCCCTTAAACCCCACTTTTATATAGTAAAACTTGGGTTTACAGGGGTATAGATTATTTTTTTTCTTATTTCTACTCAAAACATAGATTGTGGGTACTCGTTAGATTGTGGGTACTCGTCGAGGCGGTTCTAACGAGTACCCACAATCTATGTTTTAAGCAGAAAAATATCAGAATTTTTATCGGAAAACTTTCATTTTCTGGTGGTAAAATTTTCAATATATTTGAATAGGCGTGTTTTCGTAATGAAAAAGGAGCTGGTTTCTTTCTTTGTTTTGCTTGGTTTGTGGCTTGCGTTCTGTCTGTCAAAGTTTGTTTTCTCTTCTTTTTTGTGTCATTGGTAGGATATGTTCTGTGATTGTAGCTCTTCTTTGACTTGAGTAATGTGTACGCTGACGTAGAATTGTATTTGTGTACTGCATGTATACAATATGTGCGTAATTCAACTGTGAAATAGATCGTTTTCGCTGAAGGAAATAAAAAATGATTAAGATCTACGCAATATAAAATTCAGACGAGAAAAAAAAAAACTCACTCTAAACTTTATATAAAACTCTTTAATTTTTGTATAAATGTGGGTTATGGTAGAATATAACGTTAATTGATTATGTAAAGATACATTTTGTTAACAACAATTAAAACTATTCTTACCAGACAAAATTTTAGAATACTTGTTAGATGAATTAACCTTTACCACTCTCTGGGCTGATTCAGCAGACAACAAACGATTATTTTTTCCCCAGACAAGATTTTGACATTTCATGCAAATTATCTCCTTATGACAATTTGCATGAAATGTCAACGCCGTTTTTTTTTTTTTTTTTTTTTTTAGGGGGGTTGATGGGGGGGGGGGGGGGGGTGGCGGTGGGAATCAATAATAAGAATATTTCAAAATGTCGTCTGCTGAGAATATTACCCAACCTGCTAAGCATTAATATTTATATTATTGATTGGAATGATATTATAATTCTGTTATTGTCATTCAGAAAATTACGCAAAACTGAATAAGTTCATTCGGTATGACTTTTCTTTTTAAACCAAGACGCGCTGAGTGAAAGAAGAAATGCAGCATTTCCATTGACAAACAGAAGAGACGGCGTCATGCGTGCGGCTCGCGTCTGAAAACGTTTTTCCTGTTTGGCTTTATGATTATACAGGGATCTTATAGAACGTGAATAGGAAGATATAGAGCGGATGCGCAGACTGGTCCGGATTTATTGCTGTCCGCGCAGGACAAGCTTGATTTTCCCAAGATGAAGGCCGATAATTACTGTATAAGTCTGATCAAATATAAATAGAGAGGGTTTAACCATTGACTGGATGAATTTAACCAGCAACAGTCGAATTTTATTTATTTTTATTTTTTTTTTTTTTTTTCACATAAAGTAAGGCTTGACATTCCATTCAAATTGTCTCCGTTGGGGACAATTTGAATGAAATGCCAAACCTTATTTTTTGTGAAAAACAAAATGATTAAGAAAAAGAATGAACATTTGTAGTCTGCCCAATTTGCCTTGAGAGTGCTAAAGGGTTAGAACGAAAGAGTGGAAAAAAAAATTCATAGTTTTTGTATGTCAAAACGCAGTTTCAAACTATGCAAATAGTATTTGACATGGGTATATTTAAATAATTTGTTTTGCCATTCAGTACAAGATAAATGCTGCCTTATCGAAATATTGACCAGATTGTTTGTTTTAGTTTAAAAGTAGACTTCACGCCTTCTCGATAAAATATAGCTAAAGTTATTTGTAATTATTATTGAGTCACAGGCAGTTTGCAAGCAGGCATGATTACCGTATTTAATCTAATTTTTGGGAAAGATAAGACAGGTCTGAGCAAAGAGCGTAGACCCAGATCAGACGCCGCATAACGCGGCGTCTGATCTGGGTTTACTCTGTTTGTCACTCATCCAGCGATCTTGAGACACATCGACAGGTAGTAAAATGTCTCTGTTCAAATTTTAGGACAAGTTTGGTAAGGAGTAAAAGGGTCCCATTCTTTAGGGGAAATACAGTAGTTCTGTCCGATTAACGATTGCACAATAGCGAGTAAAACTGGAACAGTCCTCAGGTAAATAAGCAGTCTCAGACGGGCTCCATTGCGCATTCAAATCTCCGATTCGGCCACATAACTTTCGTGGGGAATTAATCTTCTAATTATTTCTACGACTTCCGCTGAATCAAGAAGGTCAGTTATTAGTTACTGGCAAACGTATATGCGCAAGTACTGGTTAACCACTTAGAGGACTAACACGACCTTAACAGTGTTGGCTTGGCCATAAAACCCAACTCAAATAAACAAGCAGTCTGACCAATACCTATGTTCCTTGAACCTTTCCAGTATGTAGTAAAGTTCATTCTCGCTGGCAATTTAGTGCAACTAGAATATGTTTTCGTGGAGAACTCAACCCCGCGTTTGACATTTAGCGAACAGGACAGGACATTGACATCCGTCCCTTGCCAGAAGGCTAGGGCACAGTGATAGTTTCCTGGAAAAGATAAGTTACTTCAGCTGAATGCATATGTTGGTTATTGCCGCTTTCAATAATCATCCATTAGTAGTAATCACGACTGTGACTTTCACCAATAAGTTCCTGAAATGGACTGTTCCATCTTTAAATTTGCATATACACAATGTTGCAAACAGGAGTTTTAGCTATAACCAGAAAACGTACTGGCAAACAGTGTAGATTCAGATGATACGGCTCATGATGAGCCGTCTCATCTGGATCTACACTGTTTGCATTAGTATCTCTCAGTCTGCTGAGCTAAATGGGTTAACCGGACAGCTGAATCAGTATAATTCTGACGGTCACGTTATCCTTACACTGGACTGACCATCCTACAAGTAGTTCTTGTACTCGCTGTTCACCTGCAAGAACATTATATGTTGCGTATTCGAATGATCCCTTCAGACATTTGAAGCATTGCCCACATATTGCCCATAGCTCAAGAAAGACCTTTTATCGCATAAACGAACACCGAAGGACCAGATTAACGTGCGCATATTAAATGCTTACAAAATTATTGGATAATCTAGATTGCATTGATGTGGGGTGAATGCGTTGCATGCACATGCTGACACGAGTCTTCGACGACCATACCTATCATAACAGTGCATTACCCAAGATTACGCTTATGTGCATTTTTGCCTCATGAGGCTTATTTCAACACAACCTTTTCGACTATATCGTGTTTGTTTTTAATATTGTTACACAGCTGAAGTCCTTGTGGGGGTGGTTGGGTGAAGCAAAGGTGTCGTGTATCTTATGTCACCGGGAGTCCAGCTGATATTGGCTTACAGATGGGCAAGGCCTGATATCCTTGCAGCAGGTAAGGGTAGAGGGGGAATGGTTTTAGTTCTTTTGTTTCTTCTATTACATTCATTTTCCATTTTCTTCCCTGCCCCTCTCTTTCATATCCTCTACTATCTTTTCTATCTCTACTCCTTTTGTCTGGGAGACGACACAAAATGACCCACAAGGGTTGCCGTGTCGTTAAACCCTAACACAACCAATAAAAAACAACCTTGTCCTTGTAATAGGAGCTACTTGTTTTAGAATTTGAAAAAGTCCATTATACTATCTGTTGATGCGTCCAAATCACTGGATCAGACTTTACCATATATAGTCAAGGCGACCATCCTGGGCGACGGTTGGCAGCTGGAATGATTTTATCTGGAGGATGCTCTCTGTGCAGTTTGTTCAATTGGCAGAGCAGCTACGATGAAATTCTGAGGTTTTTGACTGGTATGATCGGGACATTTATTTCTGATGAAGACCTTATAATTTTCAAAAAAAAAAAAAAAAAAAAAAAAAAAATCTATGACTGGAAGAACTTGCGGATGCTTCAAATGCAACTTGTTTCTGAGAAGTCATTTATTTAAAACTCTTCCATAGATGTTCGAAACCACCGGTCTTGGAATCCGTTTCCAATAATTTCGCTGATTTGAAGGATTCCTTGACTATCAATGTTGGCGCCTATCTGCGTCGGTGCTCAGGCCCACTGTGGTCCTGTTTGGGGGTTTCTTCTGGTCTAGCTTCTGATCGCCATTAGGCTTTTTGCTTTGTTTTATCATAGTGTTCGTATTTCTGTTTCACTGTGATGTTTCACTAATGAGAAAAGGAAGGTAAAATAATTTTGACCAAGTTGTCTCTCCTGAAAGTGTATTAATTCCCCTTAAAGTCAACTGACCTTGAGATGTTTGGAGAACAGTTGTTAACATCTTTTAAACTGTGTGGTTAATAGGAGTCGTCTTGGATATCGGTTCCGAATACAGTCAACCCTCTTTATAACGACACTTGATTTACGACAACATTCATTATAATGACTGTCACAAAACCTTCGCTCAAGAGGTGATAGTTAATAAAAATATATATAAAATCATTGTATTTAATACTTCAAGAAACATATGATTTGGATATTTGTTAGAATCGCCTCAATAAGGCGGTTCTAACTAATATCTAAACATATATTCTATGAGGAAATAAGAATAAAACAAGATACATGTATTTCTTACGTATTATTCTGCTCATTAAGGATTCTTTACAACAGCAAATTCATTATAATGGCAACGACTTTGGGAACAATTGTTGTCGTTGTAACGAGGGTTCACTGTATCTCTTGAATTTTCTGTAGATACTCGATATATAATTACTTACAATTTGTTTTTCTTTACTCTTTAGTACACTGTAGTTTATAATTTCTGGTCCTATCTGACCATTGAGCCCATTCCAAGATTTTTTTGAAAATGTGTAAGTGGGTCACTGATGAGGCCTGTTGGTCGAAACTGGCCGGCAAGAGTGGCTAAGAAAACTTGATACTTAAATTGTGTCAGTTTTGTGAGAATGTTAATTGTTCCCAAGGGTCATTTATTCTAGAATCTATTTATCTTTAGTACAGTTGGTTTTTCTACCGTGTGGTGGCGGTAAAACGTCTCCCATACTTCACTATAGTGCAGTTATACATTCTGGTTCATTGTGACCCATCACGAAAACATACCTATATAATTTTAACCCCTCCACCGCCCCCACCCTCACCCACCCTTTAACTCCACTTTTGTGTAGTAAAACTGGGGTTTACAGGGGTAAACATTATTTTTCTTATTTCTGCTCAAAAACATATATTGTTAGAACCTAACGAGTACTCACAATCTATGTTTTTAGCAGAAATATGAAAAATATCAGAATTTTTATCTGAAAACTTGCAGTTTTTGGTGGTGAAATGTTCAGTATATTTGAATAGGCGTGTTTTCGCAATGCATTGAGGTCATTCTGAGATTTTTGAAAATTTATATGACGATCACTGATGAGGTCTACTTGGCCGACACTAGCTAGTTTGACCAAGAAAACTATACACTAATGCAGTTTTCAATTTTGCGGAGTTTTTCATTGCTATATTGCCATTTAGAATCTATTCGCGCTGCCTTTGCAGGATGGCAGACACATACGATCACAGTATCCAGCAACGACCTCTTATGAAGCGTAATGTGATCAGATCCACGCATTGTATTTCGTCGCGAACTACTTCTTCAATTTTGGAGGTACTAACTCATCTGCAATCTTCAATTTTCTTTTCATTTGTCTACTAAATAATTACTTGGTAGCTAGAAATAAAACTCGTTCACACCTTGTAATTACCGTCCATGATAAAGAGAACGTAGATTACTAGAATCAATTCTTGATGGATGATCCATGGAACAGAGTTATTGAATTTTCTTCCTATGACTTTGTTTATGGCGGATCGCCATACGTAAAAAGGTTGCTTAACCAATTTATGCCGAGTGGACTCCTCTACATTAACTATTTAGACCGGTTCATTTCAAATGTGAGGAGTGTCTGGTTGGTTCTTAATGTTACAAGAAACCCTATACGCGAAAAAATGTCTTGTGTATACCACGGTAGAACAAAGGGCGAGAGTTTCGAGTTAACCCCCCTCCCCCCCCCCCCCCCCGCACACACACACACACACACTCACAAATAAAATTTTACTAACCGTTCCAAGGCGGTACTTCTATTGATTGTGGTTTACTAATCCTGTCATTGTATGTCTTTGCAGGTGTCTCCTCGGAAAATTTTTATTTTGGACAGCCGTTCGGCCAATTTTTTGGAAAGAAACTGTCTTTTTCGCTTTCTGCCTGTAGTGTTGATTGTGGTGCCATTGCTTTAAGTACGTCCTTCTTTCCCTTTGGTGTCTTGGACGGAAGGCGTTTGGTAATTGTACCGATTCCTGATCATTGCCTTCCTTTCTACTCATAGCAATTCCTGTCCTAAATGCAAACAGTGTGGACCCCAGATCAGACGCCGCGTTCTGCGGCGTCTGATCAGGGCCTACACTGTTTGCCAGTGTCCATTTTATGCTAGGCATAAATGGGTTAACGCTGATGCGGACAGGACACCCACATCACTGCACCCGCGCAATTTGTTTCTAAGCAGGACCAGTTCCTCTAGAGGATGCCAGAATATTGTGGAATCTGCAGATGAAAGCGACGGCAGGTCGAAAAAAGCATAGCCTACTGCACATAATATGTCAAACCGTAGGCTTATCTGTGTCTTGTAAGTTTGCACAGTCGGCATGAGGCGGCGCATAGCTGGAGACCACGAAAAGGAACTTTAAAGAGAATTGATCCTCCTTATTCATCAGTAAGGCAATACCACTAATACCTCTGATATGCAAATGATTGTCCTCTTTCTTACTTGGGTGTATGGGAGGGGCTACTCTTAAAGGAAAGGATTTGCCGCAAGAGGGAGCAAGGTCTTTTCTTTAAAAGTAGTTCCCATCCCTAGGTTTAAAACGTTTTAAATACTAGTAGCCCAAAATTACTAGCATATTATTTCCGTTAAGAGAAATCCCCTACCCTAGGTTTGAAACGTTTACAATTCCACGGTGGGACCGGGTGCGGGGGTGGGGTGCGGGGGACGGGGTAGTTTTATACCTGCAAAAGTAGGTAAGGCTGTATAGTCACATTGGTTCTAGAAGAAATTACCCTTTAGAGTAATGCATACACACACACACACGCGCGCGCGCGAGCACGCACGCACGCGCGCTAGCACGCATGCACACCAATGAAAACAACTAAAGCATTACGAAAACACGCCTATTCAAATATGTTGAGAATTTTACCACCAAAATATGAAAACATTCTGATGAAAAATTGTGGTAGTTTTCATATTTCTGCTCAAAACATAGAATGTGGTACTCGTAGAACTGCCTCGGCGAGGCGGTTCTAACGAGAGCCCACAATCTATGTTTCTGAGCGAAAATAAGAAAATTAATGTCTACCCCTTTAAACCCCAGTTTTACTGTATAAAAGTGAGGTTTAAGGGGGTCAAAACTATATAGGCGTGTTTTCTTGATGGTGTTGAAGTTTTCTGGGCCAGATTATGCTACTTTTGGTCAGTTTGGCCTCATCAGCTACTCTCATATATTCAAAAATCTGGGAATGAGCCATCTTCAAAACTAACTCTCTCGAGCAGTCTACAGCATTTAAAAGCCAGTTTTGTGTTTTCAAAAGGTAAACCAATGGTATTTTACCTTATTAAGGAACCACTTTATGGAACACACAAAGGTGTTTGAATTAATGTTGCCACCAATAATTCAGAGGTACGATAAAAATCATTTTATTTTTTAATCAGTTCAAAAACGAGAGACTAACTAAAATTTTACAGGCTCCAGATGCTACATTTTATAATCGTGATAATAACACATAGCAATTTATCAAACCTTTCTTGGATAAAAAATATCTATTTTTGAGGAATATGGAGCTTTTAAATGAAACATAATCTTTGTATTGAAAGTACCTTTTATCTGAATACTGTTGAAACCTACCGCATGTCGTCTCAGTCAATATCGAAATCTTAACGATCAGGCGAAAGGCGTCTTTGGGCATGTATGGACAGCGAAGTCCCAGATCAGCTGCAAATACGCGCAGTCTGATCAGGGCCTTTGCTTTCCGTATAAAGGATCATTTGATACTGTAGAATACATCAGCAGAGGGTAAAGTCACTGATAAAATAGTGCGCATGCGCAGGATGATATGAAATTGCGCGTTTCGCAAATAGATGAAAATACCTTTTCGCTTGTCACGGCTGATCGAAGAAAATGTGCAATGATGGGACTATTGAATAATTTACACGCCAAGATAAGACAAACGGTGGCTAATTAAACAAGCAATTAATCACGAATGCGAATGCAACTCAGTGTTTGAAATGCAGCTTTTTCGAGGAGATTATGCATATTAAATGGGACGATTGCTGTAAATTGTACGCGAGATCTCGAGTCATGTCGTAATTTCTTGGTATTTGTTTACGTCACGCGAGATTGTGTTTGTGATACAGAAGGTTTATGGCTGTGCATGACCGAGGATTGATTTTTTTTTCTCCCGAAGCAATGAATAATGATTCGAGTACATTCTGATCGCATGGTCTTTTTTGAGGCAGTGTTATTAAAAAAAAACAAAAAAAAAAAACAAAAAAAAACGTGAGCCCCTTCTAGCTTTGCTATAATTGTACTCAATTTATGCGATATATATTCTTGCAGTCTCTTGGTTTTCTACGTCCTGTTTTCGTTAGTGTGTTGTTCTGTGATGTCGTTTCGTGTCATTCTAACCTTATTCGGTGCCTTTGTAGAGCTGTTTTCTGTGCTCGTGGCCTTTCATGTGTATCCCCATACAGGAAAACCCCAATGACTGCAACACCGATGACTCGTTCACCGTGGCTAATTCGAACTCGTTTTTGAGTCCCTAGGAAATTCTTCCGACAGCTCAAGAAAACAAATATTTAGGGATAACTAAGGAAGGTTTCCTATCTTATTATGAAAATGAATTCTGTATGTCCTCATTAGAATTGCCTCAATGGGGTGATTCTAATGAGTACACTCAACATATCATTATGTTTTAATGAGGATTGAAAAACCACCCCTTTATTATTCCCATTTATCTCCTAACATGGCGCTATGATTAACCTTCAATGGCTCGAACTACCCAAATCTAGAACACATTTCCATCGACTCAAAGATGTTCGAGTCATTGAGGTTCGACTGTACCTATTTCATATTTTCAAAAGATATTAAAGAAAAATATATTGGTACAAAAGTGACCGTCGACAGCGTGCGCTATTGTTGCAACGTTCGTTATTGTAGCAATCGAATTTCCTGTCACAAAACTCTGCATTTCAGTCACGAGAGAATAATATTTTAACATGTTTAATTAAGATTTTATGACTTATAATCTTTTTAAATGGTAACTTTGAGTACAGAGAAAATCCGAATTCGATGCATGTCTGTAGTACAATACCGTTCACTATCGTATACACACCTAAATCATAGTTTTCTTCCAAAGGGGAGAGAAACGACGCGAATATAATCGAGTTTATGGTAAATTAGTATGAGATATATATGTTTGGTGTGTTGCTGTGAATCATAGTCAAAAGATATATATATAATACAATAATGACCATCGAAAGTGTGCGCTATTGTAGCTATGTTCGTTACAACAAAACCATGCATCGCAGTCACGCGAAAATAATATATATTTTAACATGCTTAATTAAGATCTTATGACATCATAACCCTTTTAAAATGGTAACTCTGAGAACAGAAAAAATCCGTATTTGATGCATGTCTTTAATAAAATACAGTTCACTATTAAATAGTATACGCATCTAAATCATAATTTTCTTTAAAGTTCTAAAGGGGAGAGAAATGACGCGAATATATTCAAGTTTAGGGTAAGTTAGTACGAGATTAATATCTTTGATGTATTGCTGTGAATCATATTTCAAAAGATATAAAAGAAAAATATAATAATATAATAATGACCAATGATAGCTTGCGCTATTGCAGCAACGTTATTTATTGTAGAAATCGAATTTTCTAGAGAATAATATTTCAAGCTTAATTGAGATCTTATGACATAATAACCCTTTCAAAATGGTAACTGAGTACAGAGAAAATCCGTATGTGATGCAGGTCGCACACCTAAATCATAGTTTTCTTAAAAGTTCTAAATGGGAGAGAAATAATGTGAATATATTCGAGTTTATGGAAGTAAATGCCGGATTAATATGTTTGGTGTCTTGCTGTGAATCGTATTTCAAAAGATAAGAAAGAAAAAATATACTGGTACAATAGTGACCATCAATAGCGTGCGCTATTGTAGCAATGTTCATTATTGCAGTACTACAATAGTGAACATTTGTACAATACTTGTACAATAATGCACGCTACACGGCTCTTCTGTACTATAGCGAGCCAAACACTCATGCGAATGAAGGCAGAAACTAAACCCTTTCACCCTTAAGTATCTGAAATGCCTCTTCCTACTTAGAATTTGGACATGTCCACTGTTGCAGATAGGGATAGTATTCAAAAATCAAAAAATGGCAAACAGTGTAGATCTAGTTGAGATGACTCGTTATGAGCCATACATGGATCTACACTGTTTGCACAGGTATCTGTGCTCGTCTGCAGGGCTAACAAGAAGCATCTTCAAAAAGATAGATGTGACGAAGAATAGCAGGTTGCCATTTGTTTTTCAATATTATAATAGAGGTTCTTAAAACGAAGCCCGCAATACACCCGAAACTTTGATAGTTTCCTTGTTTTCACACTCCACTCTATGTAACGCTGGATACAAATTTGATATTTAATTTCACCGCCGTACGCGCCTTTCTATGCACGATAGCTTCTCATTGTCATTTTGACATATCGCAATTTAAATCTATGTAATGACTGTCGCAATCCTTAAATTCATAGGATGCCTGATTGCAACCTTTCTTTTGGGGTCCGTGTCTGTTCACCTGAATATTATGACTTTTCACTGGTTCAACATTTTATAAATGTTCTATGGCAGGGTACGTAGACCACATTTTTCTTAGTGTCTACAAAAATACCTTGTCACTTAGCACAGTTGCAAATTTAAAAAATTCCTTTTCTCTGAATTGGGGTCCTAAACATGCTCAAACAAAGCATACAGAATTTCATTTTATCTTCTGACGTTGAGAACTTTAACTAAAAGTCCGTCATAATTTTGTCCCATCTGATTTCCCGTTAGGTTCGGCACTTATCCTTTCTGCGTCCATTGACACATCCCAAAACACCCCCTCGTTCGTCTGTCATTACTGACAATGACCAATCCTAATCAACTGTGTGATGTGTTATTATTTGTGTGCTCTAAGATGGCTGATGAGACTAATCTTAGCTCTAAACTGCCTGTTGCAGATAGAGCAAGAGAGGTCTGAGGAAGAAAGCTCTGTTGGTGATGCCTTAGCTCTGGCTTTCCGCTGTGCATGTTGCTGCTCTGCTCTGCTTTACTGATTCTTTTTGCTTCGTTTTCACCAGCTCCCCTTCTTATGAGGCCTCGCCACTTTGTTCGATCCTGTGCAATCTGTTCCCTCGACTCTGTTGGAATGTTGAAGTTTTTAAGGGAGGCTTTGAGTGTGTCCTTGTATCGCTTCTTCTGACCACCATGGGAGCATTTTCCAACTTGTAGTTCACCATAGAGGATTTTCTTTGTCAGACGTTCATCAGGCATTCATCAGGCCTGTCCATCTTAACTGTGCCAATTTCAGAAGAGTGTGTACACTCTGCATCCCTGCCCTTTTCAGGACTTCTGTCTCTGGAATCCTGTCTTGCCACTTGATCTTTAGAAGTTTTCTAAGACAGCTTATATGGAAGTGGTTCAGTCTTGCATACCGTTGGTAAACTGTCCAAGTTTCGCATGCGTATAATTGTGTTGGCAGCACCACCGATCTATATACTTTCAGCTTTGTGTTAAGTCTGATTCCACTTCGGTCCCAGATACTTCCACGTAGCCGGGAGAATGCTGCACTAGCTATGGCAATTCTAGCATTGACTTCATCATCAATGTGCACAACTCTAGACAATGTGCTTCCAAGATAGGTGAACTTGTCTACCACTTGCTGTCGTTGAGCTTTTACTGTGATGGTAGGCTCCTTGTAAGGCTTTCCAGGTGCTGGCTGATATACTACCTCAGTCTTTTTTATGCTGATTGTGAGATCACATCTGTCACATGAAAGATACTTGATCCACACCTTTTTGCATTTTCTCTTCTGTTGGAGCACCCTTTGCCATGTCTTCAGCAAAGAGGAACTCATCTAGCATCTCTGTCTGCACCTTGATTTAGCTTGCAACCTTCTTAGGCTGAAAAGTTTTCCGTCAAAGCGATACCTAATAGGTATACCATTGTCATCATCCTGGAAAGCATCTGTAAGCATGGCAGAAAACATCATGCTGAACAGTGTTGAAGCTAGTACACAGCCTTGCTTAACTCCATTTGTCACAGAGAATGGATCAGAAAGCTCGCCATCATTTTGGACCCTTGCAAGCATACCATCATGGAACTGCCGCACCATTGCTATGAATTTGGCAGGACAGCCAAGTTTTGCCATAATTTTCCAAAGTCCCTCACGAATGACTGTATCAAATGCTTTGGTAAGGTCGACAAAGGTCATGTAGAGGTCCACATTTTGTTCCTGACATTTTTCTTGAAGCTGTCGTGCTGTAAAGATCATGTCTATTGTTCCTCTGTTTTTCCTGAATCCACACTGGTTTTCTGGCAGAAGCCCTGATTGTTCAAGGTGTTCATTCAATCGATTCAGTAGGACCCTAGCAAGGACCTTCCCAGCAATTGACAATTAAGAGATGCCTCGATGATTGTCACAGACTTGAGGATTCCCTTTCCTTTTGAATAGATGGACAATTGTTGCATCCTTGAATTCTTAAGGGATGGCTTCTTTTCTCCACATAATGTGAAATAACTCTGTCAGTTTTTCGGCAACTGGAGGACCTCCTGCTTTGGAGATCTCTGCAGGTATTGCATCTGATCCTGGAGCCTTGCCAGATGACAGGAGTGTTATTGCTTTCACTGTTTCAGAGACGGTTGGGAGCTCATAAGCAGCGGATTACATTCCACCTGTGGTAGTCTGTTGATAGCTTCATCATTGATAGATGATGGCCGATTAAGGACACCATCAAAGTGTTCAGCCCATCTTTTCAAGATAGCTTCTTTGTCAGTCAGAAGACTAGTTCCATCTGCACTAAGGAGTGGGGTGGTTCCTGAGCTCTTAGGACCATATATTGTCTTGAGTGCATCAAAGAACTTTTTCATATCCTTTCTGTCTGCAAAGGACTGGATTTCATCAGCCTTTTTGCTCAACCAGGAGTCTTGCATGTTTCTAAGCCTCGTCTGTACTGCCTTGCATATGTTTGAATAGGCATAGATACTGAGCTGGTATTTCTGAGGCAAGCCTTGTGTTTTTGGTGTTCCTCTTCAAGGAGTCCCTGGATTTCTTTGTCATTCTCATCAAACCAATCTTGGTGTTTGCGAGATACTGGTCCTAGGTAATCCATTGCGGAAGAGTGAACGGTGTCTCTTAAGACTGTCCAAGTCTGATCTACATCTTCTGAACTGTGTTCCAGTGCATCTGAACGGCTGCAGAGATCATTCACGGATGCTTGCCTCTTGCTGACTTGTTTCAGCTTGGAGACAATCTAATTTCTTTGGCACCTTCTTGCATTGTGGCCTGAATGCGCAGGTTGAGTTTGCTGACAACAAGCCTGTGATCTGTCCAACAGTCTGCACCACACAAAGTCTTAGTCACTGAAAACACCCTCAAACTACACTAAAACCACCCAAACCATACCCCAAAACACATTTTAAACTTCTTGAGTCACAAATCAAACAGCTGAAAATCAAATATGGTTAAATATCTACATACATTATAGAAAAATTAACTAGGTATTTCTACATAGCTTCTGATGATTAAAGGCACCTTACCTGATGATTGTCTTGTTTGTTCAATAGCATGTAAGATATGAATTTCTATAATGGGTCGGCTTCTTTGGATGTGATACAACAGGACAAAATGTTTATTCATCCTTTCTTTCATTTATTTGTTTGTTTCTTTGTTCGCTCATGCATACGTGCATACCGAAAGAAGAAACGTCGCATGCAGGTCCAGTGGAAGACGAGACGGCCTAATGTTTTTTTTGTTTGTTTTGTTTTTATGACAAGGATCCTCCTCAAACTGTCCGGATGCACATGTACATTTTGATGTGGAACTTTGGTGGTCACATGTTTTCTTGGAGGCAGTCCATTATTTCATTTAAGTCATTTTTCTACTGTAAAGACCCAAAGACCTTGATCAGACTGCACAGATAAACATGCATGCACATACTGATCTAGAACTATGCTGGTCAGATGTTTCTTGGGCATCACTTTATGTTTCATTTAAGTTGGTTTTCGTTTTTTTTTTTTTTTCTTGTTTTTTTTTTCTTTTTTTTTGTGTTGTTGTTGTTTTGCAAAAGTTCTGACCGGCCCATATTTCACTTATCTGTTGCAAAGACCCAGATCAAACTGTGTGGATGATCATTTTACTGAGCTATCAAACACCTTTGATACCCCATTCCACTTGAGATAATAAATTAACAAAGTAATTTAGAGTGAAAAATAGATACAGTAAGTGGTTTGATGTGAAGCGGTAAATAAATAAAGTAGTTTGGGGTATTTCGGGGTTGTTTGCGGTAGTTTGGTGTGTTTCGACGGATTGATCTTTTTTATTTTTTATTTTATTTTTTTTTTTATTTTTTTATTTTTTTTTTTTTTTTTATTTATTTATCTATTTATTTTATTTTATTTTTTTATTTTTTTTTTCTCTCTTTTTTTTTTTTACGAAACTTGACTTTGGCGTAAACTTGAAAACCATAATTGTAAAGATGATTTAAACTGCACACACTGAAAGTTGAATCAGAGTATTTGATAAAACTAATCATTCCATGAGATTTATCATCGCTTCAAGGCACGCACATTCTTCCATACAAAGGCTGGCAGGCTTAGGTCACATATGATCTTATAAGACTTCGTCTAAAAAGGTTAAGCCATTTCCGCATGGCTAGATGGAAGAGAAGAGAATTATAAAGATCTTTTACAGAACTGAAGTTTTGTTGTCAGTACGTTATTTTCGTCACCTGTATGCATTGAAAAGACAAATGAAAGGATGCAGGAAAGCATTAAAATATAAGCATAAACCCATTATTAATCAAAGCACTAAGAGCACTGATGGGTCGATTGTCTCTGAGTGTAGGCTGGGGAAAATAGTCCTGAACGGGGACTTAAGACTGTTTTATTTAACCCTTTACTTCCTGTAATTTAGGCAAACAGTACAGACCCAGATCAGACGCCGCGTTCTGCGGCGTCTGATCCCGGCCTGCGCTGTTTGCCAATGTCACAAATGTCCCTGTCCAGGTTTTACAGATAATTCTCTATCAAAAGAACTCTGAAATCACAGCGAAAACATTAGCGCGGCTATTGATAACCGTTACCTGGATTTCATTCAACGTGCGTTTTGATTACATTGGTCAACGATATTCACGTGGACATCTTAAGGAATTTTGGCGTTTGTATACTTTGGCTCAGTTGCAAACAATCGACCCAAAATGAAAGGTCTAGGAGGTGGGCCTGAATTGCTTTTCTGATCACTAATTTAAGGTACATGTAATGATATGCAAACATTAACAACTCCAGTGTGGTGACTTACATGTCTTGGGACTAAATGATTAATGCTGAATGAAGCACTGTTCCTTTAAGTCCTTTTATGTGGCTTTTTTTTTTCACGGTTTTATTCACGGGTAGAGCCCACGATAGGACAGACAACATCCAGTGAACGAAACGTGATAGTAACAGAAAGCTTTCGTGACTGCTATCATTTGTGAGTCTAAGAGAAAATCATTTTGAGTCTGATTTTGTTTGGATTTCTTCATGATTTTTAATCTCTTATGGTATAGTTCTTATTTATGCAGATTTTGTTCATGATTTTATACATGTATATCCTCTGCGTAGGGGCAAACAACACAACAATGACATTTTAATGTAGGTAAAATTCTGCAACTGTATTATTGTTTTTAGCATGACGGCCAGTTTGGTCAGTGGACCCTGATCATTTGATAAACTTAAATTTCCCCACCCCTGGACTAGCTCCAGTCTCCACTGACTAAATATTGTTTTCTTATAACTGTTTGATAGACCACTAAAATATGAAACAAAAATACCATGCGTATAAAGGCTGGTCAACACACCAATATTTATACTCATGATATTATTTTGGTTTTATTTCAGTGGATTATCAAACAGAATTATAAGGGATTATAAGGAAAAAAATAAATAGTCACGGGAGACTGGAGCCAGTCTACCCTACCCCACATGAAAGCTGATTCAAAGCGACAGAGTGGCTTCATAGAATAAGCTCGTTTCATTAATTAAAGGATCTTCAAATAGGCTTGCTTCTTGTATATTAAATACCAGCCTCATACAAATCCTGTTTCTAAAAAAAAAAACAAAAAAACAAAAAAACAAAAAAAAAACAAAAAAAAAACATCAAAATGTCGACTGCTGAGCATTTCACCAAACGATAGCAGTAAATGTCTATTTAGTTTGCACAACACAGAAGACTAGGCTTTGTCTAGACAAGTCAGTTTTAACCTTCACCATGCTGTGGGCTAGTTCAGCAGAAGACACATTGGCGATAATTTTCTGTTTTACCCAGAAATCATGATCTAACATTTCATGCAAATCAGAGACAATTTGCATGAACTTTCTAATCCTGTTTTCTAGGAAAAATATTTCAAAACGTTGTCTGCTGAAAATTTTACCCAGAGTGATAAGCGTTAACCCTTATCCTGCTGAATAAATTAAGATGCCACGCCTACTTCTAATTTCCAGCCAATCAGATTACTTGATCTGGATTGTTGCTATAAATTCACATACTTAATGGCAAACAGTGCAGATCCAGATCAGTTGGCTTCAGAAGAAGCCAACTGATCTGGATCTACACTGTTTGCAAAGGCTGGGTATATCCTGGTTCAGCAGGACAAGGGTTAATATTGTAAGACTGCGAAAAAGTGAAGAATGAAGACGAGGTAAATTACAGTACATGTACGTCAGAAGGAACGAAAGAGCTGCAAAGATAGATTTAAGTACTAGCCTAAAAACTCACTTATGGCACTTCTGATGGGCACACAAAATTGTCTCTTTGATAACTAATTGTTTCTCCGCAATATTACTAATTGACAACACGTGCGCAACAAATGCAGCCATCTTAAGTTGAAGACAGTTTAATTAAAAGAGTCCTGTTCTTGTTCTGTAATTAACAATAAAATCCTGTCGCTAATACATAACTTAGCGAAAAAGTGCCTTAACACATTTTAGTCTGGAGACCCAAAGAGGGTAACTTGCAAACCGCGCAGACCCAGATCGGACGCCGCGTTCTGCGGCGTCTGATCTGGGTCTGCACGGTTTGCTTTAAATACAGGAATTTCTATAAAACATAGTAATGATTAAAACTAACCAAACACCCTGCTATTAGAAATAGACCAGTCCAAAGAGTTGTGATAGAAGAGTCCACTCGACGTAAATGGGTTAATGTTATATTGGAGTAGTTAAGTCCATGACTCTGCGTATCCTCGAGTCTAAACCAGCCTTCTCTGATCGTCCATATATATATTTTACAGTTTCCAGTGATAATGTATGACTGTGTTTATTAGCATAACGTTAACACGCCATGTGTTTTTATGACTCTATGGCGGGTTTCACCCCAAACTATTATGGTTATTCTCAATTCTCCATGAAAACATATGTTGTGGGTTCTTATTAAATAATATGTAAGCCATATAATTCGCTATATAATTCAGGGAAATGAAAAATGAAGAAAATTTGCGCTCTACAAATTACATTCAGTTATTTGGTTTCTAAACAAACGGCAACGTTCTGAAAATTCGCCTAATCATTACGAAAAGGCACCTATTCAAATATATTGAAGATTTTACAACCAAAATAGAAGGGAAGGCAATGGTCACGAATCGATACAATTATCCCACACCTCCCATCAGAGACATCAAAGGGAAAGAAACACAAACATGAAATAACTCGACCCTAATGGAAACATCACTAGCAGAAAGCTAAACGGACAGTTACTTTCCCACAAAGTGGCCAAATGGCTATCCAAAACAAAATGATGTAAGCGACACACACATTCAAAGACGAACTATAATAAAAAAAAATAAACTATGACAGAAGAACCGCCTTGGAACGGTCAGTGAAAAACGGAAACGAAAATTTTTCAGATAAAAAAATCTGATAATTTTTCATAATCCTGCTATAAACATGGATTGTGTGTATTCGTTAGACCCGCCTCGGCGAGGCGGTTGTAACGAGTACCCACAATTTATGTTTTAGCAAAATAAGAAAAATAATGTATTACCCCTGTAAACCCTATATCCCACCCCCTCAATACCCATGTTTTCAATATACATTATAGGGGAGCAAGCGGAGTATACATTGCATAGATATTTTATCGTCATGCGAGAGATAACAAAAGATCCATCTTCATATATTGCACATCTTCCAAAAGCTGCAGTGACATCACCACTCAAATGTATTCGGTTGGTATAATATACAGTGTTAAGTACACAGTAGTTGTGCTTATTTGTACTCTACGTACAGTATTACACTAATGTCATCATTTTCTGGATAACTGCTCATTGTTGATTTGTTCCCCTACACAAGAACACTAGTGTCGTCATTTTTTCGGACGGCCTTAAAGAGTATTTGTTCTCCGTCCACTTGTACAGCATCTTCTGGACAACTGTTTATTGTACGTTTGTTCTTTGTACAATAGTGTCATCATCTTCTGGACATCTGTTCAGTATGCGTTTGTTCTTCGTACACTTGTGTCATCATCTTTGGACAACTGTTCAGCGTTTGTTCTTTGTACACTAGTGTCATCATCTTCTGGACAACCGTTCATTGTGTGTTTGGTCTTTGTACACTAGTGTCACCATCATCTGGAAAATTGTTCAGTATGCGTTTGTTCTTTTTACACTAGTGTCATCATCATCTGGACAACTGTTCAATGTGTGTTTGTTCTTTGTATACTAGTGTCATCATCATCTGGACAGCTGTTCCGTTTGTGTATGTTATTTGTACACTAATGTCATCATCATTTGGGCAACTGTTCAATATGCGTTTGTTCTTCGTACACTTGTGTTATCATCTTCTGGACAACTTTCAATGCGTGTTTGTTCTTTGTACACTTGTGTCATCATCTGGACAAATGTTCAATGTTTGTTTGTTCTTTGTACACTAGTGTCATCATCATCTGGAAAATTGTTCAATATGCGTTTGTTCTTTTTACACTAGTGTCATCATCACCTGGACAACTGTTCAATGTGTGTTTGTTCTTTGTACATTAGTGTCATCATCATCTGGACAGCTGTTCCGTTTGTGTTTGTTTTTTGTACACTAGTGTCATCATCATCTGGGCAACTGTTCAATATGCGTTTGTTCTTCGTACACTTGTGTTATCATCTTCTGGACAACTTTTAATGTGTGTTTGTTCTTTGTACACTTGTGTCATCATCATCTGGACAACTTTTCAATTTGCGTTTGATCTTTGTACACTAGTGTCATCATCTTCTGGACAACTGTTCAATGTGCGTTTGTTCTTTGTACACAAGTGTCATCATCTTCTGGATAATTGTTCAATGTGTGTTTGTTCCTTGTAAAGTAGTGTCACCTTCTTCTGGACAGCTGTTCAATGTGCGTTTGTTCTTTATACACTAGTGCCATCTTCTGGACAACTATTCAATGTGCGTTTGTTCTTCGTACGCTTGTGGCATCATCTTTGGACAACTATTCAGTGTGCGTTTGTTCTTTGTACACTAGTGTCATCATCTTTTGGACAACTGTTCAATGTGCGTTTGTTCGTTGTACACTAGTGTCATCATCTTCTGGACAACTGTTCAATGTGTGTTAGTTCTTCGTACACTTGTGTCATCATAGTCTGGACAGCTGTTCAATGTGTGTTTGTTCTTTGTACACTTGCGTCATCATCTTCTGAACAACTGTTCAATGTGTGTTTATTCTTTGTACACTAGTGTCATCATCTTCTGGACAACTGTTCAATGTGCGTTTGTTCTTCGTACACTTGTGTCATTTTCTTCTGGACAGCTGTTCAATGTGCATTTTTTGTACATTAGCGTCATTATCTTCTGGACAACTGTACAATACGTGTTTGTTCTTTGTATACTAGTGTCTTAATTTCCTGGACAGCTGTTAATTTTATGTTTGTTATACGTACACTAGGACACTCTGTCCAGTGGACTTGTGTTCTGCGCATACTATTAAATTAGTCTAATCATTTCCTGAATAAGTGATCAATGTGCATTTTAAAAGTGACCCACAGTCTTCGTACACTAGTGCACTCTGTCCAACGTGCATGTGTTCTACTACAGTGGTTCAGTGTTCATTAGATCTTCGAACACTAGTGCACTCTGCCTAATGTGCATGTATTATACTTATAAAAGTACATTACTGTCATCATTTTCTGGAAAACTATTTAAAGTGTAGTTGTGCTCCATATACTACTGCACTCGTGTCAACAATTTCTATACAACTATTCAGTGTACATTAGTTCTGCGTACACTAACACAAACTGCCCAGTGAGCACGCTCACTAGTATCATCATTTCCGGAAAACTGTTCAATGTACATTAGTTTTGCACACTAAAACACGATGCCTAATGGGCATGTGCTGTACGCATTCTGTTACACTAGTCTCATCATTTCCTTGATAACGTGCATTTTCCCCGGAATACTAGTGCATTCTCTCCCAGATGCATGCGCTGTTTTTCTAGAGATATCTTTTTATGAGTACATGTGCAAAACTCAATTGTTCTCTGTATACTAGAACACTGTCCAGTGTGCAGATGCTCTACGTATATAGTATCATATATGTACAGTATCAGATATGTATATGTTCTACGTATACATAATCATATATGTATATGCTCTGCGTATACAGTATCATATATGCATATGTTCTACGTATTCAGTATCATATATGTACAGTATCATATATGCATATGCTCTACATATACAGTATCATATATGCATATGCGCTTCGTGTACAGTATCATGTATGCATATGCTCTACATATACAGTATCATGTATGCATATGCTCTACGTATACATTACCACATTTTCATAGGCTCTACGTATACAATATCATATATGTACAATATCATGTATGCATAAGCTCCACTGATACAGTATCATATATGTACAATATCATATATGCATATGCTCTACGTATATAGTATCATATATGCATATGCTCTACGTTTACAGTATCGTATATGTACATTATCATATATATGCATATGCTCTACGTATATGAAGTCATATATGCATATGCTCTACACATATTTAGTATTAGACGCATATGTTCTACGCATACAGTATCATACAGTCACAATATTATATATGCATACGCGCTACGTATACAATACCATATATGTACAGTATCATATATGCATATGCGCTACATATACAGTATCATATATGCACAGTATCATATATGCATATGCGCTACGTATACAGTATTATATATGCACAGTATCATATATGCATATGCGTTACGTATACAGTATCATATATGCACAGTATCATTTATGCATATGCACTACGTATACAGTTTGTTGCACAACTATTCGGTGTGCATTGGAAATGAATCTTACTAAATTATGCTGCTATCTGTACATGTACGATCATTTATCCCTTTTTGTAGCGTTTTTTTCTACGTTTTTGTTTCGTTAAGGAAATTGCCTTTTTTCATCGTATGGTAGCACCGTGAAAGTCTATGTAAGAGACGATCCAAGATGGCAGGGACAATCTGAACGAAAAGTGTTTGTAATGTGATAACAAGAAGATTAGATATTATCTTTAAATCATTAAATGCTGAAATAAATTAATTATAAGGTCACGTGAACTCACCAAGTTTGATCGGATTTAAAATAGACTACCCGCTGGTCTGATATTGAAATCTTGATTTGAGCAATATTCGCATACATGCAAGTTTGAACAGCAAGTCTTTAAAAATATTATTTAGCCTAACACGATCCTATTTTCTCTTTAGTTATAATTTCAGCCTCCATGCGCCGCCCTGTCTAAATGCATATGCACGTGCAACTGCGAAACTGACTCTTTAGTTGTAAGGTAAAATATGGGAACCATTTAGCTCTATCGCTATGCGAGCTGACCGGTAGACCGGTCATGCGTTTAAGCAATTAGTCCAAAATCAAACAGACCCAGTTACGGTTCCGAGGCCTGCTGCAATGGTCCAGGCCAACACCGGGACAATACGAAGTTATTTGATTAATGACAATTTTAGTGATGAATACCTCCTATTTAACTGTCATTACTAATGTATAATGCTTGCATGGTACATAAAACAGCCTGCACTCTATCGACGACAAAATCAACAAAGTCGGCCAGTACAGGCGTAACTCAGCCAATACGAGTATGTATTGACCGACTGCCGATGCTGGCCGAGTTGTCGTCGGTATGATGCAGACTGCTTTTAGCCTACAAGTACTATACCCGTATTATCGACAGTTAATTATTTAATTGTAGTACTCTTGTAGTCTACAATGGTGCTATTTCATCATGTTAGAATCGCTATAATAAATACTTTACTATGGCATATGGTACAATTTATAATGGTTTGTAGTTTAGATGTTGTTATTTAACTACAGGTGAACCACCTCGTGGTTTGATTGCTGCGCATATAAACACAAATTCATCAAAAAAATCTACAATATTCCATAGTAAATCATTTATTTCTTAGGTATATTTCTCTGTGAATATGAATTAACGACAGGTATTGTCGTTAATACACAGGCACAGGGAAATATACCTCAGAAATAAGTAAGACTTTTTAAGAAAGATTATTTGTATTCTACATTTAAAAACAGTGGATCCCATGCGTCTTTGTTTACATTATCCCACCCACTAGGGCAATCCTTATGGTCTTATGTTATCTCGGGACCATGAGAAAAACCCTTACCTAATAAAAGATCATGTTTGATTCCAGTTACACCAAAGCAAACAGTATTTTCTACCCGTTAATACAATATTGGTTGGGGCATTTCTTTTATCAAAAAAAAAAAAAAAAAAAAAAAAAAATCATTATGCTATTCTTTAAGCTATGTGCATGACGCATCACTGCACCTATGGACAGTTTCTTTTGAAGTAGCCACTCACCTCTAGTTTGGTCAAAGCTCAATTTTTGGAAAAAAAAAAAAAATAAGAAAACTCTCTTCAGTTTGTAGTCTGCTGAATTAGCCCAGAAAGCGGTAAAGATTAAAAAAACAAAAAAAGACAAACACCATAAAAATGCAAACCATCACGAAAACACGCCTACCCGGTATATATACAGCCAGCCGATAATTTGGTGGAAATTTAATTAGTTGACCAATCACTTTGAAAACCTAAGGAATCTCAGCGAGGGCTGGACTTAGCACCAGTTTAAAAAAAAATCATTGTGTTATTGATAGAAAAAAATATTTGAATCCGGTGGAAGATCTTTCCATGAGTTACAGGAGAACTCGTGCACTTTTGAATATCCTTCAAAGCGACCAAAGAACAGCCGTTGAGTGCAAAGACTGCAACAAAAATACAACAAAAGAGTGGACCTTGAGGTCCATGCGAGGACAAAGCATGGGACGAAGAAATTCAAATGAGAAGTCGAATACACAAAGAAGTGCGTATATCTTAATACCGTTTAGTGTTGTGGTGTACAATGAAAACATTTAAGTGTAACACTGTAGGCCTTAAATACAGCCCCAAGCATGACATGGAGGTTCATGTCTTCGCTGTGCAAGGGCACGAAGCACATTTATTTGCCTAATATGTCGAAAGAACGGCAGACGATGTTCGTCATCGGTTAAACATAAGAAACCTTGTTCATCTTAATGAAAACATACGTTAACTCAAAGGAATAAAAAGAGCCTCGTCACAAACTGAAATAGGTGTGTAAAATGTTTGTTAAACCGTCCACAACTTTCGGAGGAGTTGCATTCACAAAGTACCCACTATTTATAGTATTTGAGATCGAAAAATTACTAAGTCCAAACCCAGAAAAAGTGAAGAAAATAATTTCAGGAATATACCAAATGCACATGCATATCTTCAGAACACGACAATAAACCTGCGAAGTGTCCATTGGATCAATCCACAGTTGTAGGAGGAGTTGCGTCCACAAGGTACCAGCTGTCAGAGTGGGGATTACGGAGTTACGGAAAGCCGAATACTATGTCCCCTTTTCTTCGCAAAGTCGTGGGGCAATTAGGGTTTGAAGTTGTTTGTTGCGAAGTTGGCTGCTCAATGGGGCAAAACACTTCTCTTGAAAACCAGGGCCCAGTTGTTCAAAGCGTCGTTAGCTTAACGAGCTCGTTAAGGGTCATTTCGTTAACTGTTTTAGCAGATTCAATATACAATATTCTGATATTTTTTGCTGAAAAAATGTGAGTAGCTTTTGCACTGCAAAAGCTACTCACAGTTTTTCAGCAAAAAATTTCAGCATATTTGCGTATCACTCGATTTAAATTTTAACGAATCGTTAACTAACGACATCGTTAGTTTTGAACAACTGAGCCCAGAGTGTGTCACTCCAGAGCTGTTTATGTAATAAAAATCGTACAAAATAATGTCTTAAAGACATGTTCTTTGAATTTTTACTTGGCGGCTTAGGGGATAAGGGCTGCCTTTGAGCCCTAGAATCTGTCACATTGAGACACATGTAGCCCTGCTGAGGTTGTATACATGTAAAATAAAGACACAAAATGCCGTATAAAATCAGGACATGAAACGTAGTCTTGAAGCATTGCATGAATATCTACAGAAAACAATCAAACAGAGTGTAAGTCTGACAACTTGGGACATAAATAACTCTGACTGTGGTTATATACCCCTCAAAACGTAAACTATGATCATATAAAAGCAGACTTGGAAACCATTTTGTGAAATGCGCATTCATGCGTAGCGGCGGAAGAGCTTATAATTTTATATGTGAAATACACACCACGATCTCTAGTAGTACCGATGCAGCTTTCATGTTCAGCATTACACAACACTGCAGAACTGCTTCTATCCAAATTTGATCCAGAACATCACGAAAACACGCCTATATAGTTTTGACCCCCTTAAACACCACTTTTTATACAGTGAAACTGGGGTTTACAAGGGTATACATTAATTTTCTTATTCCTGCTCAAAAACATGGATTGTGGGTACTCGTTAGAACCGCCTCGCCGAGGCGGTTCTAACAAGTACCCACAATCTATGTTTTGAGCAGCAAAATGAAAACTACCATAATGTTTCATCTGAGAGTTTTCATTTTTTGGTGGTAAAATTCCCAATATATTTGAATATGCATGTTTTTGTAATGAAAGGAATGAGGATTGTAGCCTGCAGTGCATTGCGGATACGCAACCTGACGGAGTTTTCGTTGGGCTCACATGTCAGAACTTCAGAAGGTATGTTTTCTCACGTTGCGGCTCAGGTAGTGAACACATTTGTTTGTGGTGAGGTTTTACGCCCCGGTCAACCCAATAGGGTCATGTCGAGCGCGGTCAGTTTACCTAACCATACGTTTACTGGGCAGGCTTAGTCCTCTAAGTGGTTAACCAGTATTGTGCACATTCTTTCGACAGAAACTGACAACTGCCCTTCTTGAATCAGCGGAAGGGAGAGAATGACCGTAGAAAATATTTCATGATCAATCTCCACGAAAGAATGGAAAACAGGGGTATAGTTAATAGGCGAATGTTTGAGATTTTCTCTTATCATTATGAAACTACGCCTATTCAAATATAAAAACAATTTCACCTCCAAAAACTGAATTTTTTCCGAAAAAAACAAAACAAAAAGAACTGATATTTTTCACATTTCTGCTCAAAACATGGATTGTGGGTACTCGTTTGAACCGCCTCGCCGAGGCGGTTCTAACGAGTACCCACAATCTATGGTTTTGAGCAGAAATAAAAAATAATAATGTATATCCCTGTAAATCCCAGTTTTACTAATAAAAGTGGTTTGAAGGGGGTCAAATTATACAGGTATGTTTTCGTGATGTCGAAGCCTAAATTCAATTATTGTATTATTTCTATTAATCTTATATAATGCATTAATATGTCTTAATATACTTAATAACAAAATATTCCGCCTTTCGTGAAAATGTCACGGCCTACACAAATCTAGATGAGAGTGTTATCCAGATAAATCAAACATGTTGTGGTACACATTAGAAGAGTCTCTTCGAGGCGCTTCTAATGAATATCCACAGCCTGTTAGCTGAGAAAGATGATAAATCAATAAATCATGGTTCCAAAAAGCGCTTTATCAAGAGAGTTGGCTTACAACTATACGTTTCGCATAGGTACGCTAATCTAATATGAAGTGAATGGAGATACATCTCATACCATGTGTTTTCCGTTGTGTGAGCAGACTGATCTTGATTTGCAGTTTGACAGTTTGAGCCGGAGTCTTCACTTAACGTTTTTTGGATAGCCAAAATCTGTATCGACCCACCCTAAATATTGGGAACCTGAAATCCTTACCATACGTTTCCAAAAATTTGAACAAGTCCATTTTCCTGCCTGATTTTGTGTCTGAAGTGCTTGATGGATGGCAAACAGCTTAGACTCAGATCAGACACTGTTTTTTTGGCCCGCTTGTCCCAATACTTAGGATCGGAACTTGTTAATCAGGGCCTAGTTGTTCAAAGCGTCGTTAGCTTAACGAGCCCGTTAAGGGTCATTTCGTTAACTGTTTTAGCGGATTCAATATACAATATTCTGATATTTTTTGCTGAAAAAATGTGAGTAGCTTTTGCACTGCAAAAGCTACTCACATTTTTTCAGCAAAAAATTTCAGCATATTTGCGTATCACTTGATGTAAATTTTAACGAATCGTTAACTAACGACGTCGTTAGCTTTGAACAACTGGGCCCTGGCCCAGAATTCATGGACACCATGATGTTTTTGTTCTGTTGGTGTGTTATTGCTGTAAAGGGTCATACGATACCAAAAGTTTTTTTCAGCCGACAAAAGATTGTCAAGTATCCCAGGCCCCGAGGTTATAAAACTTTTGTTCATGCTCAACTCAGCTGAGCATGAAATTTGTCCATCTAATAAATCTCAAATTACTAACAATTGCAAATTCTTTCTCGCTAAACATAGCTGAGCATGAAAATACCTCTGCTAATAAATATTAAAACGCCAACTATTGTTGGCTTTTTCATATTTATTAGCAGAGAAAATTTCATGCTCAGATGAGTTGAGCATGAAAAAGTTTTCTTTAGATGACAACGAAGAAAAGACTGATCAAACTCCGCAGATTCGCAAGTTCTCTGGTCACACATGTAATAGGGTACATTTTCACATTTTGTAATAAGATCCATGAAGAACGTGTTTTAGAGTCACCAGAAAGTGACACTCGAACAATCGTTTTATTCCCAGTCATAGTCACTTAAGATATGCATTACAGTTGCAGCCGCCATTATCAATCCATCAATCAAAATCAGATGAACGATTGCATGTAATAAACTAACTCTGAGAGGCGCAAATGACATCAAAGTAGAAAACGTAGCAGCTCTCTGACGCCATGCAGTGATTACTGCCATATTTCTCGAGCTATGGTATTGATTCAAGCATTTGCTGTGTGTAGTTGTCAAAACAGCTTCAGAATATAGTGATGACGGATAGATATCGCACAGACAAATGGACCGCGTCAAGCGAAAAAGTGCATTCAAGCATGCGCAAAATTCACATGTTCGCATCATCTTACACAAGCGCAAAGTCTCATCCGGGCATTTGCTCTCTTTTGAAACATTCAATAGTATTCATTGATTCTGTATGCGGACAGCAAAGGTCCTGATCTGACTGATGCGCAGGCAGATCTGGGCCTTCGCTGTCCGCATATGCCCGAAGACATGTTTTTGCATGTCGTGGCCCATATAGTGATGAGTAAGAGATATCACACGCAAAAATAGTCACTTAGATTCTACATTTTGCTCAACCTAGATCTGCCATGCTTTTCATGCCAAGGCACAGACATATCGCCACGCGAAAACGTGTCTTCGGGCCGCATTAGCGAACAACGAAGGCATGGTAAGCCTGCTCCGGCGATGTACTGTAAAGGTATAGTCAAACCTGTGTTGATGGCCACCTGTATTAAGCACTAACCTGTATTTAAAGGCCAGTTTTCAGGGTCCCGTAAATGAAGAATAAGTGTAACTGTACCTGTATTAAGCAAACACCTGTCTTAAGCAACCACATTTTGGCTTTCCCTTAGGCGCTTGCTTAACACAGGTTTAACTGTACTTGATATCTGTTGGTAATTCTACAATACTCTATTCTGCAAGCGGACAGCAAATGTACTTTTCAGAACGCACAATCTGACCGATCAAAAGTAAGTACAGTTGACTCTCGTTATCTCGACCTCGCTTATCTCGAATTACCGCTTATCTCGAAGCGATAATCTGGTCCCTGCTGAAAACATGAAAATCTAACAACACGTAACAAAATATTGTGGAAAAGAGGAGAAATTGCTCCTAAGGAGCAATTTCTCCTTTTTTCCACAATATTTTTAATATATCTCTAACTCAAGGAGTCAAATTACATATATATTTGTTAAATGTGGCTGTCCAATTACTTTTTTTCTTGAATTCTGCAAATCTGATATGTCGAGGTACGGATATCTCGAAGTATTTCAGAGAGTCCCTTGGAATTCGAGATAACGAGAGTCGACTGTATGTAGATACACAGGAAAGCCTCGGTCACAGAACACAGTGTTCCAAAGAAACGGAAACGGGGTGAATGACATTAAATGACGTCCGAAAAAGAACGGCACTTCAACGAAACCAGAACGAACAAAAAAGAAACTGGAACAGAAATACCGCCATGTAAAGGTCAACAACACTGCTATGTAAAGGTCAACAACACTGCTATGTAAAGGTCAACAACACTGCTATTGGAGGCCTTTACCCTTTCAACCCTGAGCCCCAGTTTCTTAAGTAGACTCTTACATCCGTCAAAACACAAAAACAGAATAGCAAACAGTGTAGATCCGGATGAGATGGCTCATTATGAGCCATCTCATCAGGATCTACTTTGTTTGCAAAGATATTTGTACTGGTCTGCAGGGATGAAAGGGTAAACCTGGCTTTACTGGAACCAAACCTCACCCTTACTGCTGAAGCAGTACCTTACGATCATAAGCGCAAACATAAATACCGAAAGCAAGTGGCTTCTAAAGGAGGTGGTCGCAAGGCTAATATAGGCCACACAAGAAACAACTCAACAGCAAAACAGCAGGCAAAGGTAAAATCCGCGATGGCGGCGGCCATATTGCTCTGTTTTTAAAAACATGAAACGGTATAAGAATTTCACACCTTATGCCTTATTTGTTAGTTGTCAGCGGACCAGAAATGCATAGACTGAGCTTGGTCTTTATATTACATAAAAGCCAACAGCAAGCCTTTCGGGAGCCTAAGTCCGTCCCTAAGAGTGCCTATCCCCGACGTCCAAATCCCTACCAGTCACAAGCAGATGCACAACCCGCATAATGGCTCCCCAACCTGCCAATGAACCAACACAGCAGAGCCACGGCGAGTACAGCCACAATCAAGCAGTCAGGCATAAACCATCCAGCAAATGGCCGGGATGGAAGTACCACCGACCCTACGGCCCGGCCTACCGCCGTGCAAACAAAAACAGCAGCATAGTTGTCAACCCATACCGTGCAAACCACAAAGTACGCAGTCCGCCGCACAACATCCACTTTGCTCTTCCATATCAAGCAGCGATCTTTCCGAACTGACCAGAAAAATATTAAAACAAAACGCCAACATCTCTTCCCCTTTGAGTCCGCAAAGCAAACTACCATGGAGCAGTCTCCCGAGGCCAACGCAACATCCAGAAATAAAATCAAGGTGCTGGCAGCAAATTATAGAGAAATAAAAATCCTTTACAGGAGAGATTCTCCTTTGATCCAAATTCACTAAATATTCCAAACACACAGCTGCTACATTGTCGCCACATCCTCGCCGCATCACTCAAGACGCTCTGATGTCCGAAGCCAGAGCGGTTCCTCTGTCCCAGCGCTGTGCTTGTCAGTGGATATAAAGTTCCTTGTTCGCATTGGTCAGGACATGATCATGCAACCCTGGCTGTTGAGTTATATTAAAGTACATATACCCGTTTGTCAAAAGTTCTGAGTAAAGAGAAGAAAGAAGTTTAGCTGACAGGAACATGTCAGATGTCATTGGATCCCCCTTGCAAAGATACCCTTTTTAAGTTAAACTGGGGGTTGGGCATCTTGTACAAATCTCCCAGACTTAACAATAAAATTTTGTATTTGAAAAAAAAAGAGCAATTCGTTCTCTTGTGTAGTTGCATGTTCTCTATCAAACATGTCTTTTGTTGTCATAGTCATTCTTTGTAATATGCATTTATATTCATTACAATTCACATAAACTACAATCAGTAGGGTCTTTCAGGGGACGGCTTTAAAAAAGTTTCGTCGCTTTCTTTCAGATCCTGTTTCCATTGTCTTGTATGTATTTGTATATTGTTATCGACAACTGAATAAATATTGTTTCAAATAAATCCATGAAGAAATTCACGATATAAACAGCTTTGTCCCAGGCGCACAGTAGCTATAGCCCACCACGGCTGCTAGAGCCAAAACACGACAGACGCTTCGGCAACGCAAACCGGTTAAGAGGCAAATCCGACATGACATAGCACGCGAGATATCACCGTCCAAAAACGTGAAAACCTTAACACCAAAGTCAAAACTGCCTGCCACAAACTCCAGGTGTAACTACATCACCAGATATCGACAGAAGAAATAGAACCTCGATATCAATAAAATTCGCTTGGTTTTCAGCAGGGAAACTTAAAGGCTCTCTCGAAACAAAACAGAAACAAATCAACAACATGCGGTGCACAATAAATCACTATCGGATTACCATCCACTGGTCTATATTTTTTGTACCAAATATCGATTTTATCGAGAAAAAAACTTAATAGCATCAAAAACATTTGACACGATCACACATGAATAAAACATACGGTTTTGATAATCTATAATTAAAAACAAATTCTTGTTCACTATTGGTGATCTAAACGTTATACTGTATAAGCGTCGAACGTATACTATAGGCCAAGTAGCGGGAAATGTTCCCGTTTTGAAAGTATCTATATTACTAAATAAATAGATTGTCCGTTTAACCGAGATAACGGTAAAGATTACCAGTGGGGTTTCAACACTGATTCGTCAGCATATCCCTCATTGATAATTTCCATTTGAGATTTATAGAATTTTTTTTTAGCTTTGTCTGATTTTTTAATTTAAAAACAATACTTTTTTTTGTCAAATTCCCCCAAAGTAGCTGAATCCTTCACGAATTTTCCACCTATAAATATTAGCTGAATCTTTCTCCAATGTTCCACTTATAAATAGATCACGTATGAATAGATCACGTGCACTGGCTCTCGGCTTAGCTGTGCACCGCCGTGACATCTCGGATACAAGTGCTGCCGCAGATTGACCTTACTGATCTTCAAGATCGGGGTTTATTGGAAATAAATCAGTTCATCCAAGTACATTACTGCGATGCAGACGGTGAGCAACTTATGCCTCCTGATGCCTGTAAACAATGAAGCTGTGAACCGAAAGAAAGAACAATGTACATAAAATTAAAACGTAATGGCACACGAAATTAAGAATATTCTTTGTGCGGGGGTGGGGGTAACCTGCACAGGGTGTGACTTTCCCTGCACAGGGGACCTCCAGTAAACGTCCCAATCCGAAGGACAGCACACTGTTTTTATCTCATGCCTGAAAATGACGTGAAGGAAAGCGTGTTCGGACACCGAAAATTCCCTTGCTTAAGCCTGGGATCTATCCCGGTACCTCTAGCTCTAGAGGCCAGTGCGCTCACCAATGAGCTATCCCGCTTCCTAAATATACTTCTTTGTTATACGATAAATGCATGTTTTTGTTGACAAGGCAACACAAAGCTAAGTGATGTGAATATTGCTTTTCACGCACAGTCAGATATTTGATAAGTAAAACATTAAAACCAGTCAAACAATAAATACTTTACCTTTTATGGTTAAAATCAGCCAAAAGCACATATTATTTCAATAAAGGAAACACTTTTGTTTCCATGGCAGCGCAAATTTTTCTTAAGTGATAACTTCTTTTTTCTTTCTAAATTGTCATCCAGTACTTGACAATCAAAATGATGAAAAAAAAAAAAAAAATAGAATTGCATTGTAAATAGAATATATTAAATAAAACTGCTTTTATTGGATAAATTCGACATATTTGTTGCCATGGCAACATACATTTCTGTGTCATGTTGATTTTGTTCATAAATTTGTGTTTCAATATTTGACAACTATGAAACTTATCAAGTGGATATGCTTTTAATTACATTGTTCTCAGATTGCTGCCATGAAATCGATTAAAAAAACATTTTACAATACAACATGCAGTGTATTATTGTTGCCATAGCAACCATTAGAGTTGGTTTTTCAAACTTATTTTTGTTGTTTTTAAAGATGTCCCGTGTTGACTTATATTTATAAAAGTTTTTTGTCATTCGTGAACCAATCCCTTTTGATTTGTATCCTAAAGCCTTTAGCCTATAGGTGAACTTACAGTATAGGCAGGCTCCATCGTCCGCACTCTTCGAACATCTCAGAAACCACTCGGTCAATCCAAACCCAATTTCATATAAAGCCTCAAAGGCATTTGGGGAACAAACATTTGTTAAAATGTTCCAATCATGTCTTCAGGATATCCGCCCTGCCTATATACATTGTTGTATCTAGACGGCAACAAGGGACTATTTCTCCACCTTAAAGCATGAACGGGACAAGGGGCCTTGATGACCCTCAAAATTCAGTCGTGTTGCGAATATTTAGGTAATTATTCCCTTTTAGTAGGTGAGGACCCTTTAACAATGGTTATGAGGCCAAAAATGGCCCCATCACCTTGGTCCTAGCGGCAACACTGCATATATGTGTCGCCACATGAAAAAAAAAAAAAAAAAAAAAAAAAAAAAAAAAATGACATGCACCCAGCGCAGACAGATCAGCCTGGGCATCTGCCCAGTCTGATCAGTTTTCACTGTCTACACGTAGAAACCTTAGCTCTTTAGCAGCCCATTTAGTGCACAGCGAAGACTGATCAGACTGGGCGGATACCCATGTTGATCTGATTCTTCCCTGGGAGCCCAGTCATTTTGTTGGTTTTGTCATGCGCTGGCTCAGTTATGTAAAAACCGTTCAAATCAGTAGGCCGATTACCTTCGAACCTACTGGCGCAGTGGCTCAGTAACTAGAGCGTCCGGTTTACGTTCGGGAGGTTTTGGGTTCGATCCCCGGCCGAGTCATACCAAAGACTTAAAAAGTTGCATTAGCTGCTCTTTCGTTTGCGCTCAGTATTGAGAAAGCGGAACTGGTTGGTCCAGTGTCAGTATAATGTGATTGGGTGGAATGTCACGTCATGTGTCTGAGGTGTGATATGTCAGTTAGGCAGCACTCTTTAAGTGAGCATTTGGCTCCCTGTCACATCCAGACACCGTCGCGATATGACTGAAAGATGGTTGAAAGGGACGTTAAGTCTGAATAAAATAAAAACAAATAAACCTTGGAACTTTCTTTTTTTCAGGTTGAACTCTGTCCGATAGATTAAAATTTAATGTCGATTAAAATTTAATGTCATACCCGCGCTAGAGCGGGTCCTATTTAATCATTTATGTGGAAAGGTAGTTTAAAGGTTCCTTTTGAGTCTTGCTATGAGAAAAGATGTTTTCAAAGCTTATATGCGAACAGTATAGATCCAGACCGACAAAAGACACCAAATGAGCAACGTCAAGCGAAAACCTGCCTTCGAACATACACAGAAAGCACATTCAGATCATCCTGCACATGCGCAAAGTAATACTCGGGCCTTTAATCTCCATTCATACATTCTCTAGTATCCAATGATTCTGTTCGCGGACAAAAAAGGCCCTGATCACCATACGTGCAGACTGATCTGGGCCTTCGCTATCTGCATGTGCCCAAAAACATGCCATTTCGAAAACACGTCTATTCAAAAGTATTGAAAATTTCACTACCAAAAACTGAAAGTTTTCAGATAAATATTCTGATATTTTTCATATTTCTGCTCAAAATATAGATTGTGGGTACTCGTTAGTACCCACAATCCATGTTTTTGAACAGAAATAAGAAAAATAATGTATACCCCTGTAAACCCCAGTTTTACTATATAAGAGTGGGGTTTAAGAGGATCAAAATCATATAGGTGTGTTTTCGTGATGTTTTCGCATGGCGCGGCCCATATGCGAATAGCCCACATGTCGACAAAAAACACCGTGTGTTCTCTTCAGGGACTTTGTAAACGTCTTATTATTCTGCAGCACCTAATAATTATGCAAACGGACAGCGAAGGACCTGATCACTGTGCGGATGCTGTCGGATCTGGGCGTTCGTGGTTTATCCGCGTTGTCAGAGTTTGACCTACGCTGGCCGCATATGTCCGTAGACACCGTTTTCAGTGGAGTGGCTCGTTTAGCTTCGTTGGCACTCAAGTTGACAATTATTCGAGTGCGAAGCCACGTCTCGTCTTTTATTCTGACAATCCCTAAAACAAGCAAGACAGTTGTTGAAAATAAGTGTCAAATACTTATTCTACTGCCAAATGCCTTCTTCACAGTTAGGCTAGGCACCAAGTTAACGATAAGGTGCGGACCTCTTATTGTTAAGGAAATCTTCGTTGACTGGAAAACAAGCTGTCCTGGACTCAGCTCGAGCACCAATGGCTCGTTTAACGTGGCTGATTCGAACTCATTTTTGAGCCCCTAGAAAAATTCTGAAAAAAAGAAAGAAACAACAACAAACAAAACTTTATCATGAAAATATACAATGTGTGTACTCATTAAAATCGCCTTATCAAGGCGATTTTATGAGTACGTCAAGGCGATTCTAATGAGCACACTGAACATACAATTATTTTATAGAAGATCAAAAAGACCTAAATTATCTCCATTAGCCTCCCGACTTAGCGCTATGTTAACCCTCAGTGGCTCGAATTACCTATGTCTAGAACAAATTTCCATGTACAAAAATGTTCAAGCCATTAAGATTCGACTGTGCATTCTATAATTCATATCTTAGAGCATTAAACCTAATTATACGATCCTTTAAAAATTTAATTGCATGATGCCTGTAAATTGCATTTATTATAAAAATATTACCCGATCAGATATCCCAGTTCAGAAAGTAGCTGAGAGTTCAAATTTCTTTTGAGAGAAGCAACTGCTAATTTTCTTCGTTTGACAATGACCAGATGCTCTTTAGAAGCATTATAATCTAGCATAAATCCTTGAAATGGACGTAATCTTATGTATAACATTTACCGTTTCTTGTTCATTGATAAGGGCACTGATACCTCTCTTCTTTTATTGCAGTTTATGAGTAAGGATCATGAATTCAAAATGTTAATGGGGAACAGCAGTTTATAAACTGCTCAAAATAATCAAGGAAATGCACGTGTTTAAATAGTGTTTTTAGTGACATTTGTCGTCTTCTTTTTTTATTTAACAAACTATCGCTTGGAAAAACGTTTATATGTAAAGCTGATAGACTGAATGTCAAACAGCGTAGATCCAGATGAGACGGCTCATTGAGCCGTCTCATCTGGATTTATGCTCTTTGCAAAAGCCTATTATTATCGTCTGTGGCAGTGAAAGAGTTAATAGTTTGTTACTTGGTGCAGTTTGTATGCCAGTTTTTTAAGTGACTCAACACATCCGGTAGATTAACTGCCATTTTGTATAAGGGAGATAACTTAAATGATTTCCTGTTTGCGTATCAGCATACCGAGCTCCTTCTGCCTGGGAGCAAATTCTTTCATTTTATTGTAGACCTTTTTCAGGAGGGCAGCAAAACAGTTTTCACAGAGCTGCCCCGCCCGCCCATCTTCCATCCTAAAAGTATATTCATTCCCAATTTAGTAGTGATTTTGTTAATCCCTGACCGAAGAAAAACGCATAGCAACATCTTGGAATTCAAAACAAATTATAGCTACCAAACGGGACGTTTAAAATGTCTAGCTCGTTAGGTTTTGGTACTGAACATTACACGTTTGATACAGTAGACCATTTATATAAAACAGGAAGTTACGAAAGTTGCTTCGCTTTAAAAGAAAATGGCGGAAACATGCGAGCTGTGACCAGCCGCTTTAAGCACTTAATTATCCAGTGCCCATGAAGACAAAAGGAGGGAAAAACAGGTAATCTATGAAGCATATATGCTTCTCAAAGTGAGAATAGGGCCCTTACGTCGTATACGAACAGAGAAGACTGAGATCACCCTGTGCATTTGCGAAGTTAAATCAGTCTTACTTTGCCCGTTTATACTCAATGGATACCTTAGAATGTACTGACGAGCAGAGAAGGCCCTGATCATAGGCTGAGCTATGATCTGAGCTTTCACTGTTCGCATATGGTATAATATCCTTTTTCCCAAGTGGCGATTCATTTAATCTGATTATGTAATCTTGTTGCCTGGCTGTGCCGCACACAAGAGCGCTACCATTTGGTGGCTCTGAAATTTTAAACGTTTTTGTAGCTTGTAGGGTGGTTAAACAAATATCTCACTTTCAACGTTTACACACAAATGTAGAGCAGGAAATAGATTGGCCATTTATTTGTCTGGTATTATTTACTACCCAAGATATGGACATGTTAAGGGAAAACCGACACTTTGTCCCCATTAAGCAAATATGTTCTACCAGCAAATGCGCTGATTCAGATCTGATCTCAATCTGTATTTTGCATATACCGATGTGAGGGACAAATTAGGACAAAACAAACGACACAAATGCCGCGGCATTTGTGGCGTTTGTTTTGTCTTTATTTGTCCCTCACCTCTCCCTCTTTAGATGTCTCCGGAGGACTGTGATTGTGGCATTTCCTTGGTATCTTTACTAATATTTTTATAAGTGTCATTGCCCTTTGTAGATGCATAAAAAGTATCAAATGATTCTGTTGAACGAAGACCCTAATCAAACTGCGAGTATGCGCAGATTGATGGTCCATATATGCCCGAACCTTTACGCAACAGTGTAATCTAGGGTTACCTGGAATCCAGACAGGATCACCTCGTGTTCATCGTATACAGGATATGAGTACAAATTCCCAATATAATTAATAATTGGGCCGGCGCACGACAAAACCAACAAAATGACATGTGCGCCCAGCGATGTCTAAGATCAGCGTGGGCATCCACCCAGTCTGATCAGAGTCTTCACAGTCCGCATGAAGAAAACGTGGGTCCTTAGCCACCCACTGAGCGCAAGCGAAAACTCTGATTAGACTGGGCGGATGTCTGGGCTGATCTAAGTCTTCGGTGGGCGCACATGCCATTTTGTTGGTTTTATGCTGCGCTGGCTCAATTGACTATCCTGAACAGACTCCAAGAACTCGTAGGCTCTTGTGCTTGCTTGCAACAAAGACGCTTTATAGTACGCAAGTACGTCTTTGTTGCAAGCATGCAAGCACTCAGCTCAGCTGCGGATCGGTGTGTGGTCTGTGGAATTCTCTTAGTCCCTTGACTCCGCGAATGTGCGGGCTGAGATGTGTCTTTCTGTTCATACATTGCATTGGTGGTTTTGCTGTGCTCCGGGTGATATATTTAACCTTGTACATTCAGCAGACTGCAAACTGGTGAACTTCATCTCAGTTTCCCGAGAAAATATTGTAAAATCGATTCAAAAATCCGTTCTGGCGATGGTTCTGGTTCTGTTATTTTTTGTGGTCTTGTAGCTAATCGCTGTGTGGGTCTTGTTTCATGTTTTGTCTTGTTGTCTTATTGCTGCTATTGACATTGTGATTACCATGTTAGGGAAGAGGGAACTACAGTTGATTATTATCTCGACTTCGCCTATCTCTAATAACCGCTTACCTCGAAGTGAAAATCTGGCCCGTGTTTTAACATGGAAATCTAACAACAGGCAACAAAATAGTGTGGAAAAGAGGAGAAATTGCTGCTTGGGAGCAATTTCTCCTCTTTTCCACAATATTTTCAATATATCTCTAACTTATTAGTAAAGTTACATATTCATTTGTGAAATGTGGTTGTTCAGTTTATTTTTTCCTCAGTTCTGCAAATCTGATAGGTCGAGGTACTGATATCTCGAAGTATTTCAGACAGTCTCTTGGACTTCGAGATAACAGGAGTCGACTGTATATGTTTTACTTTTGCTCTGCTTTGTGGCTTGTGTACTGTCTGTCTTGGTTCATTTGCTTTGCTGCTTGGTGCCACTGGCAGGCTATATCCTGTGATTGTGGCTCGTCCTGGACATTTTCTATTCTGTTACAGGCTTAGTGTGTGGGTTGGTCTTAGTCTTCGTTGGGCGTACATGCAATCTAGTAGAAACGTTGTTTCCCGGCTTACTTTAAAATGTCCTTTCGTGATATTCAAATTCAGAGTGATAAAGGTTAAATGCATATCATTGCTTGGTCGATAAGACTGTCAATATCTTAACGTTAAGAAAATAAATCTTTTCGATAACATTTCAGTAATTTTAGTTCAGTTTAGTTCAGTCAGTTCACGTAAATCTGAAGGTCACTAGACTCTTCCTCTGTGTCAATAAGAGTGTCTCCTGACATCCACGGTGGCACGCCAAGATGGTCAAATGCAACGCGGATATCCTCACTTCCGAATAAGGAATTGACCGAGTTGTAACGATTGTGATCTGGCAGAATATTCGGAACAGGAACACTTACCTTCTTTATCCTGAATTTAGCAAGTTTAATTATTATTTTAGCAAAGTACATAAGTGAACCCAGGAACTGATACAATCAGAGCCACATCAAGTTCTCAACTTCAAAGGGAAAAACAGACAACTGCATTTTATCAGTCACAAAAAGGACAGATGGCAAGCAAAGTTTGCAGCTTTTTTCCAAAACAGGTGGCAACTCTTGTTACCGAATCTTAATTGAATATACCTTTAACTTACTGTGGTGGCGGTAGAACGTCTCCCCGTACATCACCATATCATTTCCTTTGGGCTTATTGGGTCCATTGTGGTATCTTTGAAAACAGAGAGCGTAAGCAGTGTTGCAAACTTCATTACTGCTTATGAAGAGTCTCAATAAAACCGAGACTCCTATTTTCTAATCCGTAGTGTGTTCTTTGTTTCTAAAGGCAATCTTTTTTACGTTTATTTTACATAACTGTGAAAAGAAAAACATTGTAAGTGAAACACTACAGAACATTTAACAAAAAGCCCCACAATGAAAGTACCGCTTGGAATGGTCAGTAATAAATTACTGGTTTATTGATTACTTTGTGATGTATCAAAACGTGCTAGTTCCTTTCACTCTGATCTGGGTTTCCATTGTTTCTTAGACAATCGGGATCGAATATATAGGGTGCCTTATATATCGTAAAACTAGTACAGATGTCCAGGAAGAGCCACAATCGCAGAACATAGCCAACCAATGACACCAAGAGGAAGAGCAAACAGTTCGTGGCATGAAGAATACAAGCTACAAACCAACGAAAAGCAAACTAACAAGCTACTTCTTTCCTAACAAGGTGATGACAGCGCTAGACACAGTAAGGTAACAAACAGGACAATCATACCATTACGAAAACACGCCTATTCAAATATATTGAAAATTTTAAAACTAAAAAAGGTAAATTTTCAGATAAAAAAATTCTGATATTTTTCAAATTTCTGCTCAAAACATAGATTGAGCAGAAATATGAAAATATCAGAATAGTTCTGCTCAAAACATAGATTGTTGGTACTCGTTAGAACCGCCTCGGCGAGGCGGTTCTAACGAGTACCCACAATCTATGTTTTTGAGCAGAAATAAGAAAAATAATATATACCACTGTAAACCCCAGTTTTACCATATAAAAGTGAGGTTTAAGGGGGTGAATATTATATAGGCATGTTTTCGTGATGAAAAACCGCAGCGGGCAGCCATGCTACACACAGAGTACCCTGCGAAGACTGATCAGGCTGCACAGAAGCACATGCTGATTTGAGTCTTCGCTGGGCACACAAGCACTCGTGTAGGAAAAGTTGGGCTGGGAATATAGGAGACATTTAACATAGTTCATGCTTAGGCCTTTTGCTTCTGCTTACATACAGTGTACGTAACCTATAAACAATTCATTGCTTGAACTAGCTTGTAGCAGATGCTTATAACGTCCAAGTAAATTTCATCTACAGGAATCTTGACACTGGCAACAAACGACCCATAGCACAGCTCATGCCTAAGCAAGTAACATGTGCGTAAATGCAGTGTTAGTCCAGTATCTAAGCACTGTTAAAGCCTAGGCGTTTGCTTGTGCTGGCGTACAGTACAAGAAGACATCAGATTCACATAGTTTATGAATATGCATCACTTTTTTAGGCGTAAATAATTGATTAAAGGGCGCTGAGTTAGAGATGGCGCAGTGACAGCGGACAACACTAAGCATATTTAATGTATACAGTAAAATATTGCACTATGAAGACAACTCCACTATTAACGCTAGTCCTGCTGAACCCTGAACCCGGATATACCATGCCTCTGCAAACAGTGTAGATCCAGATCAGTTGGCTTCTGATCTGGATCTGCACTGTTTGCCATTAAGTATGTGAATTTATATCAACAATCTGGATCAAGTAACCTGATTGGCTGAAAATTAGAAATGGGAGGGGCATCTTAATTTATTCAGCAGGACAAGGGTTAAGAGCAGCTTTTGCTAGTCCCAAATGGTTCTTTTCTCATTCTTTATTTAATATTAAGATTGCACCGCAAATAAGACGTTTTTAGGCAGTCATGAAGGTGGTCTTAATAGCATAAATAAAACAGCAGATTTGGTTTGTGTATTTAACATGGTAATGCCCAATGTCCCATGAACGGGGCACTGACAAAGAGTGAATAACTAGCACTAAGCAAAATTAATAAAGAGGGGATATTTGCTCTTTTGGAGTGAATACCTTAAATATTTTCATCTAATGTAATAAAAACGTCAGTATTTTCACGAGTGCGAAAAATTGAATGTTTTTCTTAAACGAGATGAAAATAATTATGATATTTACAACAGCAAATTTTCTTTTTATTTTATTTTATTTTTTTTATTTATTTATTTATTTATTTATTTATTTATTTATTTTTCAAGCGTTTCTAACCTCATAACTGACGTCGCCAAACAAAATAGAAACATTATGACGTCGACATTGAGTGCTTACCACAGAGAGAGAGAGAGAGAGAGAGAGAGAGAGAGAGAGAGAGAGAGAAATAGTTCGGCAAATCAAAATAATTTTGACATCAATATGTTCCATACCAACTTGATAGTTTAGTTCAGAAACAAAGAAGTTAGAGGTGTTCATAAATCTGAAGTCGAGGAAACATCCACTTTTGAAACAAAGAAGATAACCGAAGTCAACCAAAGCGAGGAGTGAAAATATAAATCGTATCAGTCAAAAGTGAAATAATAGGATATCATTTCACTAGTGATTGATACCACTTTTATTTTCACCAGATATACACTGATTTCACCGCTAATACTCGTAATAAGATAATTAGGCATCTTGTTGGCAGTAACGAGATGAAATGAACGTATCGTATGTATTTTCGTATTTTCCTGAACAAAAATTGTAGACCCAAATCAGACGCACCATAACGCGGCGTCAGGTCAGGGTCTGCACTATTTGTCAATCGTTTTATATATACACATTTAGAGGCAAAAATAAATATACAGGTAAGTCACTTTTTTTTTCATCAGATTTTTTGCATATCCACATAAATCTTAAGTGTCATAGTTAAGACAAGTCATTATGCATAATTTGCAACAGGAGATTCTATCAAAAAACAAGGAAATGTCATGATTTGAATCGAATGAGGCGTCTGAATCAATATTTGCGCATAAGTAGCTTCTCTTTAAACATGCAGTTTAGACAATGGAGGATACACTTACGATTCACTACGATAAAAGGTTAAAAGAAAGTTGTAAGGACATGTTTCACTTTTAAATGTTTCGCGGTGTGAACTGCCAACTTTCTATACGAAGGAAACCATGTTTTTGACATTTACGTTCCTCTTCTGGTAGAATGCACTGAGTTTCTATAGGACTTTTATTGGCAAGTTTCTTTTCAGTTTAAGGAGAAGATTTTATCAGAATTTGGCACAATGTAGCCAATCCAAGCAACAAGTTCCAAAAAATTCCAAGTGTAAACGTCCAACACAGGTGGAGATATAGACTATCTTCATTCCCTATATTTTTTCATTCAAAGGTAGACAAGTAGACAATCAAATTACATTTGAAGCCGTATGGCGTAGATTTCCGGATTAACTAATGATGTGGTCTTACTCATAGACATTTATGCAAGACATTTGTAGAATGAGGAATTATACGAGGCCAATTATAACTGGAAATACTATTCTTAATTAAGGGCCCATAACTCCATAATTAAATGACCGTAAAAGAATTAGCTTTAGCTTTTTGTTTTGTAAAGCTAGACGTTTAACAAAAATGGCATTAACACATTTTAATGAAATAATTTTCCCCAAGCCGGTATTCAAAAGTAAAAACCCTACTTTGCCTCGTGTATATATATATATATATATATATATATATATATATATATATATATATATATATATATATATATATATATATATATATATATATATATAATATATATATATATGGTGGGATACTTGGTTTGGTTGCTTTGAAGTTTAACAGGCTTAGTCCTCTGAAGGTCACTAGACTCTTCCCCTGTGTCGGTTTGCCAGTACTTGTGCACATTCTTTCGCTATATTTCGCCAGAAACTGACAATTGCCCTTCTTGAATTAGTGGAAGGGAGAGAATGATCGCAGAAAATATTTAAAGATCAATCTCCACGAAAGATTGTTGCTGGTCCAGGCGGGGAACAAATTCGCGACCCCTTGATCGCCACTCGGACGCGCATCCGACTGAGCCACCGAGGCTGACAGTGGTGGCATACATTTTGCTGTAGCGTTCCTTTCATTTACAAAGTTACTTGAAGAACCTCATACGTACAGACCATGCTACTGGTAGCGTAAAGTAGCAATGGGCCACACATGAGCACATGTTTGCTAATGCTGGATAATCGGACTGTAGTGATATCATTCTTTCAGTTGGGCCGGGCCATGCGAAATTATATCTTCGGGCATATGCGGACAGCGAAGGCCCAGATCAGACTGCGCAGCCGCGCAGTCTGATCAGGACCTTCACTGTCCGCGTATAGAATTATTGGGTAGTGTAGAAAATAACGAAGTATAACAGTTTCTGATCAGACTAAATATCTCCACTGGTTGATCTGGATCTTTACTGTTTGCATTTATCTGGAAAACACCTTTTTTCATGCCGCGGCTCAGTTACACATGAGAATGACTATTCTGAAGCGATGGTATTTCTAAACCGTTTACAATAATCTATATAAATGCATAAATTGTAGAGTGCTAAGATTAACTACAAAGGACAAAAGCCATAAATTATTACGAGGCAGCTCAAAATGCATTGACTAATGGTGAATTCCGGCTCGACATGACCATTATAGTGTTGACTGGTCCGTAATACTCGAGCTAAAATTGGCGAAGACCCTGGTAATTAGATGAGTCGCACCTTCAGATAATTTACCTTCTGACATGTGTGCCTAGCGAAGACACAGATCAGCCGGCTGATCTGTGTCTTCGCTAGGCACACATGTTGGGTGCACACGTATAAGGTACATTTTCTCAAGTTAAGGTCCAATTATGAAACGAAGTGCGAACAAAACTGTTATGGTCTTTTCAAACCCGTTAAACGGTTTCAAGTATACGTAGCTGATTCTTGTTAGCAGTGAAGTGGATTCTTAGAGTGTTCTGGCTCACGAGCAGCACACATATTTTCCTGAATGTCTATAGTAATGTGTAATGAGTACCGTGTTTTATGATCTTGCGATTCTAATAATTTGATGAAACTAGACACGTGGCTAAAGAACACAAATGCCCCCGCCCTTTGGTCTTTGCCCATATGACAACAATATCTAGATACATAAATTTCAAAAACTATTTTCCAAATGCTAAATCTGATTAGCTATACAGTTTGACCTGTAGGCCCACCCCAGTGCAAGACCCAGGAGCAACTCTGGTATAGAGTTGATGGAGTAGATCTGGATAAGAAGCATACCAAATTTCGACTTCCTAACATAAAAATTACCCAAGTTATGGCCTCCAAGAGAAACGATAGCTCTAATGGCAGTGTAAATTTAAATGTAAACTAAACTTTTGTTAGACGAACATGAAATAATTAACTTTTCTTTTCTAGCATCCCATAAAAAGGACATTGGCAAACAATGTAGACCCAGATCAGACGCCGCAAAATGCGGCGTCTGATCAGGGTATACACTGTTTGCATTAAGTACAGGAATTAAAACATGGTAATAAAAAAACTTCCCAGAGACCCCTTCTACTGGAAATTCCCAAAAGGGTTGAGGGAGGAGAATGCACCCGGCACAAATGAGATAAATAAGGATAGGCTACATAATTATTTTGTCACATCTAGTAGTTATTGTATCTGTCTTCCACGAACTGTAGTCCTATAGGAGCAGTTTGATCAGGGTCTACACTGTTTGTCATTCTATCAACAATCCATAGACACGTTAAAGGGTCGTCAAACAGGTGACATTTTATGTAAATTGTGGTGCCCAGTCCAAATACATTTGATAATTATGGTATAATATATATAAAAATGTAATAATAATAATAATAATAATAACCCTACCTACCCTACCATTTTTTTTTGTCTAGCATTTTACCCTAAATCCACATGTTTTTATTTCGCCTTAATAATGGACATGTCCACTTCAGTCCTCAAACTTGTGGGTTGTTAAGGCACCACTGGTAACTTTGAGATTAATTTTTGTTATATCTTAAGCTGTCATTTGCGAGCTTACTCGTACAAACCTAAAACCGGTCCAGACCTTGATGTTTTCTTCCCAGTTTTTCTTCTGCCTGCCCTTTGCTCTCGTCCCTTTACCTGGCCTTGCAGAAGTAGTCTTTGCTACTCTAGAGGACTGCAAGGTGTGACAGTACAATCTGCGTTTACATATACAGCGCTTTAAAATATATGCAAATCCATAAAAATGCATCATTACGAAAACACTATTCAAATATACGGAAAATTTCACCACCAAAAATTGAAACTTTTCAGATAAAAAAAAATCTGATATTTTTCATATTTCTGCTTAAAACATACATTGTAGGTGCTCGTTAGAACCGCCTCGGTGAGGCGGTTCTAACGAGTACCCACAATCTGTTTTTTTAGCAGAAATAAGAAAAAACAACGTATACCCCTGTAAACTCCAGTTTTATTATATAAAAAGGGGTTTAAGGCGGTCAAAATTATAAAGGTATGTTTTCGTGATGGTTAACGTAAAATAATCAATCAAACAAATAGTATGCCTCTCTGTATTCCATCAAAGTGCAGATAATGTTTTCATTTCTTTTGAGACTATAGCCATTCTAGTTACTTTGAAAATCGAATACCGCTTAAACCGTTGCTATATATTGGAGTTGTATACAGCGTTGCAGACTAGATTGTTGTATAGGAAGAGACTTAATAAAACCGAGTCTCCGATTTTCGTTCTTTTCTCTGTTCTTTGTTTCCAAAGGCAACCTTTTAGATTTTCATTGGTATTTTTTTTATTGCTTTTGAAGATTATCACAAATGCCTGAACACATCCTTACCGTGAAGCTTTCAACGATCATTAACGATGTTTCAGTCATTTAGAGATGGACGATGATAAGATCATAGCGTGAGGGGTGTGCGGAGCGTTCCGTATAAGGACTCACCATACAGTCAGTCTTGCCTGGGTGTGATTCGAACACAAGACCGCTCGATCGGCTAGCGAATGCTATTAAATGTTTTGTTTAGACAAAAACAGCACATTTTAGATAAACTGCAATTGATAAACGTTATGGAAAAAATGTATTAACAAACCGCCGATTATGCGGTGTCATATCAGTGTTAACCGGGGTCAGACATGCTATGAGACGCGTCACAACAAAAATCCGTCTTCTGGCCCATGTAAATTGCGCATGTATACAACTTGTCCTGACTGCTGATATAGCTGCTGACATTGAGTGTATGTATTCTGGGAATGCCCGCTTATCAGATATATTATGGGTGAACTGCGCATCCCGCTTATCAGATATATTATGGGTGAACTGCGCATGCTCAGACGATACTGCGCTTGCGCAGTATCGTCTTAGCATGCGCAGTTCGCTTATCGCCAGAAGCGATCTCTATTATGAAGCAGCTCATATATTGAGTTCCAAAATGTTACAGTGCGTCACTAACAGATAATCATTGCATGACCGATATAAATTTAATACTCATGGTTGTCCCATGTTTATGACAAATTTATCAGTGTTTCATTATGATTCTAATATCAACAGCTTAACAATGGTACAAAGACGTATTAATGAGTTTATCTGTTCATCTGTATGTCTTAATTACAGTTTGTATAGCGCTTTGCGTGTTACATTTACCGACAAAAATATATTTACCTTGTGCGATATCAATTTGATATCAATACTAATAACCGAAGCCGTGCCATGCGAAAATGAGCTTCGGAGCATAAGTGGAAAGCGAAGGCCCAGATCAGCATGTGCGTTCGCACAGGCTGATTTGGACCTTCGCTGTCCGCTTACAGGATCATTAGACTGTATAAAATACCTAACAGATAAATAAAAGCCCTGATTAGCAGCTCTGCGTTTGCACAGACGGACCCGGCGCTTCGATAGACCCCTTTTGCCATGACGTAGTACACATGTAACTGTTAGTGTGAGATATATGATAAACTATGACATATTTAGGCTTTAATACTTTGAGGAGGTTGATGCTGGTATGTGATTAATTAATGCATTTAATTGAAGACAATAGAATTGTCTGGGTGCGTTTGTGCGAGCCACTAGGTCCGGTTTTAATGGGGATACCTCGCGACATATGTTATACCAATGGTTTCTGTGGGTCACGACAGGCTTAGGACATGTTCAATTTGCCAATGCGCAAGCTAGCCTGCGCATATGTATTATGATCAGGGCTTGCTCAAAATATAAATCTTTGAAAATGTTACTTACATTGTATCTGAAAGATTAAAAGGTGACTGCACTTTTCAATTTTCAGTTTTGTGTATCAAAATAAACGTGCGTCTAATTTGAGTTGGACCGATCCGGGATAATGGTAAGGCCAAAGATCATGGAAGTAAAATAATTTAGTTAGATGTAAATTGAAGGGGACTTGACGCATTTTCAGGGAGGTATCTGCTTCCGTTCAGAAAGGGCTCTACTCCAAGAAGAAATCAACTGCTATCCTAGGGAGCAAACAATTTCCTCTTGGGATAGATCCCTTTTCGGAAAGGGGCTTGGTGTACAGAATTGTTTTCATTAGGAAGTTAAGGGTTAAACGAAAAAGTCTGGTCCCCGTTCAGGACTATTTTCCCAGCTTATACTCAGCGACAATCAACCCACCAGTACTGTCAGTACTTTGGCAGTTGGTTCTCTCTCTCTCTCTCTCTCTCTCTCTCTCTCTGTGTGTGTGTGTGTGTGTGTGTGTGTGTGTGTGTGTGTGTGTGTGTGTGTGTGTGAGGGAGAGAGAGAAACAAAGAGAGACTAGATGAATTTTGTAAAGCGTGATGTGGGCTATGGGCAAACGTAATTTTTTTCATGGTCTGTAACTGCTTTTGTTTCACACCATATATGTTTATCTTTCATCTTAAACGTACACATCAGTTAATTCACAAAAAGCAATGGATCTTCATATACAAAAAGGGCACCAGATCCTATCTGACCCGTTTACTGTTATCTAAGTTTCTGTTTGCAATATTAACCTATCTTTTTAATTACATTTAATTCATCAAGTGGGTCATACCACGCGAAATGGTGCCTTCGGAGCATATGTGGGTAGCGAATGCCCTGATCAGGGTCTACGCTATCCGCTTAAACAATCACTGATTACAACGAAATGTATCGACGGACAGTGAGGCTGTGGCTGCGAAGGAGGATCAATAATGCGCACAAGTGCGAAAAAATATTTTGGCCTTAGTTGTGTTACCCAACTGAGGCGTAAGCAAACGGGTCTTTTGAGGAACACATGGACAGCAAAGATCTGGTCATTCCCGGTTATCCGCGGGTTAATCAGCACATTTGATACTCACCGTCAGGCTATAAAACAGTATTCAACTTTTCTCATTATAAGAGGAAAGCGAAAAACGCGCTAATCGGAATGCGCGGGTGAGTGAGCTACTGTTTGACCGCTGTGAGCACATACTACAAATGTTCCTTTTCCCACGGCAAGACAAAAGTGGTGGGATAACATCGTAAACTCTTGAAAACTGCGGGCCTTATTCGACATTCTCGGAGATGTGGGAACCCCTGCTGATTGTCGTTCAGGTATGAAGTCTGGAATATGCAACAGTATGCATTTTAGTATAATTCGCAGCGTGAGAAAAGGGCTCTTATTACATGTCACAGGGATTCTAATTTTTGAAATTTATTCCAGACACATACCTGGGCGTATATTGCACCACGAAAACATGTCTATGTAATTTTGACCCCCTCAAATCCCACTTTTATATAGAAAAGTGGGGTTTGCACAGGTATACATTATTTTTCTTATTTCTGCTATAACATATAGATTATGGGTACCCGTTAGAACCGCCCCGATGAGGCGGTTCTGACGAGTACCCACAATCCCTGTTTCGAGCAAAAATAACAAAAAGAACACTTTTTTTTCATCCAAAATTTTTCGTGTTTGCAGCCATAAAAAAGTGCCATTATATTGAATGGGCATGTTTTCGTAATGGGTGATCAGCTATATCTTTGTTAGTGACGATTTTACTTCAACTGTCCTTGTTTCGCTATGCCTCAGGGCACTTTGTCTGTTGGTCTAGTTGATGTGAAATCTTACAGGTATGTTTTGGGATCCAAATTTATGTATGAGCCAGCGCACGACAGAAACCCACAATAACACCTATGTGACCAGCAAACACTGGGATCAGCCTGTACATCCACCCAGTCCAAAGGAGCAATTTGCAAACAAATACCATATCTGACTCCGTAGTGAAAGGGTATTACATGTACGTCACAAGAAATCAAAAAAGTTAAATGTGAGTCACAGGGAATAATGTAGTTCGAAAGCCACAAGAAATAAGGGAGTTAGTGAAAATATAGTTGAAATCATCCAGCATTATACATGTAATGCCAATTTCTAGCCAAGAACTCTGATGTTTTTATTTCACCTAAAACGTAAATATCTTCCACATGCCTATTGCTTCTTAAAGGCGTTTCTTACTTCCGCCATCCGCTCGTTATCATCAGCTTTTTTTTTTTCTTGTCACAGTACTCATTTTAGCTGCAACTTTTTAAATACCTTTAAAAACAGAACTTCAGGTACATTCAGGGCTATTGAAGTATTCATTTCCTGCCTCCAAGCAATATCAATTCAAGAGTCGTTTCAAAGGTTTGTCCAGACACACTCTATAGACAAACTTTGGAGACGACTCTTAGTGTTGCACTCTCTTAATCCTTTTGTTTCCATACCCGAAGATGAGTTTTTAAATGGGTCGGTTTTATATACCACAAAGAAGATTTATTTGTTTGTTTTTTTTGTTTTTCTTTTTTTTTATTATTCTTTTATTTAGTTTTGCATTATTCTGCTCTACTAACAATATTTTCTTAATAGCTGGATAGTTTAGTAGTGGAACATGCTGTAAAATAAAAATTGCACAAGAAAAGATAAATGGACTGATAATCCATTTCATTTCTTTGTCAAGCTATTCGATACAGTACAAGAATTCCATCCTTATACTGGATCTAAATGTTTCCTTCCGTACAGTTCAGTTGACATAAGATATGTTTTGGCCTGAAGGTGTTTGTACTGTACATTATATGACAGATGTTTTGTCCATTACTATTAGATTGTTTGGAAATGCTGCGTTGAAATATTAACCACTGTGTCCATCCCAGTAAAGACCATCCACACACCAAATTTGGTGATTTTTGACAGTGCAGGATCTCTGTTCAAGCAGAAACGCTGCAAACTACATTTGATAGAATGCATGCATTATGATAGCTTATTAGAGATGGAGGCTATGAAATAATCATGAAAAGGGTCAGGTAAAATCGCTTAAAAGCGAAAAATGGTGATGCTCCTGTATATTGTTCAGAAGTTACTGCAATTTCTAATTTCCTATAGTTTGCACACAGAAGTGGGTATATTTCACTAAGTAATTACGTACAAAGTAAGTTTAATGCATGAGCAATACACGGATACCATTGTGGAAACGTCATCATAAGTCAACAGGAAGTTTGATTAGCTGGCATAAAGGCATAAAAGGGAGGAAACTCTTAGTCTTGTGCTGAAATCATAACAATATGAGTGTAGGATAATCGTTGCTATCTTGTCTAGGGTATAAGAAGTGGCTATTGGGTCAAATTATAACTAATGTCAATGTGCAATTTAGGTCATACGTGTTTCATGATGAAATACACGAATAGGATGAAGCATGGGGAGATAACTGAATTTTCTCTTAAAAGTCTGCATTCTGCGATACAACATCAATATATTAAGGTACTTTAATATTTTAATAAGGCATGTGGCTATTGATTATGAGTGACCTTATATCATTTGCTGCCGATATTTGTGACACAGAGATGTTATTATCAAATTTCAGTGAAAATATAGGGGTAGGGGAAATTTTCAACGCGTATTTAAAGTAAATGAGAAAAAAAGTTACATTAAATGATTATATAATAAGATGTGATACTGATAATCAAATAAAGTAAGAAATTTTGCAATCTACGGAGGCAGAGAATGGGGAGATAACTCACATATCTTGATGCAAATGTGTCGCTGAATATGCAGACTTTCTTCTGAAAAGTTTGAATATAGATGTTATCCCATTTTTGTACACAGCTGAGTTTTTATCAAATATTTGTGTCTATTAGACGAGATTTCACATAAATAAGACGTGAAACATAATACCCCGTCATTATCATGCAGCGGGCAGATAACTCCGTCAAAACTTGACGAAATTTACCAATGAGCAATCTCAAAGCAGATCTTTACAATGTCAATGCACATATCAAATTTGGTGAAAATCCATTGACATTTACTCGAGTTATCGTCCGAAACTAAAATACGGACGGACGGACGTACGACAGACGGACTGACGGACAGACACACGGACAGCCAACGTGATACCATAATACCCCGCCACTATCGTGTGGCGGGGTATAAAATGAAATGTGTGCACGCATGGGATGAGTTTATTTCAGACCAAATAGATAATGAATATTAATAAAGTTGACCTGAATGACTATTTAGGGCCTATTTTGGTCCTTACCATCAAAATAAAGTGCACCAGGAATCAGAAGTGTTAAGGGTTTTTGAAGGTGTCGTGTGTCTTTTATCCATAACATCAGATGTGTAATTTTAAATCTGACAGAGGGAAGTTCAAAATAGAATTAGAAACGATAAATGGTTTCCGATCAGCTATATTCATTCAGAATAAAGCAAACATAACCACTTATTCATGTCATATTTCAACCAAACGATACATACAGGATACATACACTTATCAGGAGATAGGACTGTACCCTATTTTTCCCAAAGAATGAATTGGACACTTTGTTTTATTCATTACCTTAATTATTCTAAAATTTGAACAACCCCAATTTGCTGTTGTGTCTTTAAACTGCTGTCTATATAGCAAACATGGTAGGCCCCGCGAGCTGAGATTACTCTGTAACAGACAGGCCTAAGTGAACAGACCAGATTGCGGGGTCCTGTATTTAAAACCACCGTGACATGGAAAAGAGTTGGCACATTGTAGACTGGTTATGCCTATGGTGACAGACAATATTTCTATCACTCCGTCTCAGGTCTCTTTATTTCTCTAAAAGCATCCGGGTGACCAAGAGGTTAGCGCTTCCGACTTCGGATCACGAGATCGGGTAGGTTCGAATCCAGCAGGAGGCTGAGTTCAGCTCATGCCTGTACGTGCTTCAAAACACAGAACCTTTCGAGACAAAGATGACTACAACGATTTGGTATTTTAGGCCTCTTACAACATTTAAGTCATATCTAGATATGACTTAAATGTTGTAAGAGGCCTAAAATACCAAATCGTTGTAGTCATCTTTGTCTCGAAAAATCTCATTGCTTCGTCCTATGCGTTTTCCTAACTGTATTGGCTGAAAGTCAAAGTAAATGAGCTAGCGCACGATACTACAATAAGACTTGTGCGACCTGCGAGGACTCAGATTAGCATGCGCTTCCGCGCACTGATCAGTCTTCGCTGATCGTATGTCTTCTACAGCCTCCAGGCTATTCAAGGACGAATAAACTAGAATCCTTGCCACACTGGGTGGACGTACAGGCTGATCTTTGCCGATCACATAGGTCTTATTGAAGGTTTTGTCATGAGCTGGCTCAAATGTTAGTAAAGCCCTGATAGGATTCTGCGTCATTCTCTATTACCACGAATTCCTGTCTTAATGAAAAGGCGTTTATGTGTATGTGCGTGTGGATCATAAATAACACTTGGAGCCAGAATTATGAAGATAATATTTTTATAACCGCAGCAAGACAAATGTGAGTGATGTAGTGATATTTCAGGAGGCACAAGGAATCTTGCTTGTAATTGTTGTACTGATTATTTCGTAAATTTATTATGATTATCCTTGTCATCAGAAGACAAGACATTACGTTAACACACCAAAACGTAGGTACGTCTCAGCCATAGCTCTAGATACATTACGAAAACACTCCTATTCAAATGTATTGAAAATTTCACCACCAAAAAAATGAAAATTTTCAGATAAAGACTTCTGATACTTTTCATATTTCTGCTCAAAACATAGATTGTGGGTACTCGTTAGAACCAACTCGACGAGGCGGTTCTAACGAGTACCCACAATCTATGTTTTTGAATAGAAATAAGAAAAATAATGTATACCCTTGTAAACCCCAGTTTTACTATATAAAAGTGGGATTTAAGGGGATCAAAATTATATAGGTATGTTTTCGTGATGAAGCCAACATTTTAACCATCGATACTTACAGATTCCTACACGCACACGCACACACACATACACACACACACGCACACATGCGCGCAAATCAAAGCGCTCGCAGCACTGGAAAGTCAATTATCTCCTAGTGTAGGCTGAGAAAATGGTCCTGAACGGGGACTTAAGACTATCGTTTTACCCTTAAGTTCCTGTTAAGCAAAGAGTGTAGACCCTGATCAGACGTATTTTGCGGCGTCTGATTCTGGGTCTGCACTGTTTGCCAATGTCCCAGTCCAGTTTTACCGAGAACCCTTTTTTCAGCACTCTGACGTCACAGTGACAAGAAAAGCGACGCTATAAATAACCGTTACTAGAATTTCGTACAAACTCGTGGTTTCATTTCACTGGTCAGTGATAATCACGTGGACAAAACCTAAATTTTAGTGAATGTTTATTTTGACTCGCTTGTAAAAAATCGACCCAAACAAATCAAAACAACAAAATACAACAACAAAAAAACAAAACCGTGTGGGTGTTCATTAGAACTGCCCTCTTCATCACGGAAACATACCTATATAATTTTGAACCCCATAAACGCCACTTTTATATAGTAAAACTGGGGTTTACAGGGGTATAAATTATTTTTCTTATTTCTGCTCCAAAACATAGATTTTGGGTACTCGGCGAGGCGGTTCTAAAGAGTACCCACAATCTATGTTTTGAGCAGAAATATGAAAAATATCAGAATTTTTATCTGAAAACTTTCAGTTCTTGGTGGTGAATTTCTTTATATATTTGAATAGGCGTGTTTTCGGTATGTTATCTTACCTTGATACCCTTCGTATGTGGACATGGGTAAGCCGTGGTATTGTCACCACAGAACACTGGAAATGAGGAATACTTTGCTTATTTAGCGAATTAAAAAAAAAAATATTATTTATGCATTATTAAAATGAATACAAGTAGTATAGGGCGGTATAGTGCCGCCCTATATTACTAACCCAGTCAGCATTCTACGTAAATCTATATCGGGCCGTCATCGGCCCGTCAGAGTAGCTGACGGGCCGATGACGGCCCGATGTAGATTTACGTAGAATGCTAGCTGGGAATATACTAAAAAACTTATCATTATAACCCTCTTGTCTAGAGCTAAATAAGCAGTTGCATTTCCACCATATAACATAAAATATTTTAAACACACACCCAGTCCCCTTAAAGTACGAAACAAAAGAAAACAAGAGGCCTATGGGCCACAACGCTCACCTGAACTGAAAGTTAATCACCATTGCCTATCAGCCTGTCAAGTTAGAAGGCAATGGTTAAAACAGTTTTCGAGATATCTTGCTTACAAGATTAAAATGCTGAAATTTTCAAAGGGCTATAAGTAAAAAAAAAAATAAAAAAATTAGATTTTAGCAATTTTGGTAAAAGGGGATAAGGGGATAAGAGGAACATTTCTGAGAAACCATTCTGAAATCGGGCCACTAATCAAGGAGATGTCGTTTAAAGTTTGTTTTCTTCTGTTTTTGGCTCTGGCAGCCATTTTGTCCAGCTGATAGAGACCATTTTAGCAATTTTGGTAAAGAGCCGCCATAAGAAGAACACTTCTGTGAAATTATTTTGAAAGTAGGCCACTGGCCGCGGAGGAGAAGTCTTTTAAAGCTTTTTTTTTCTTCTATTTTTAGCGCTAGTCACCATTTTTGTTCAGCCAAGAAGAACCAATTTAGCAATTTTGATAGAGGGCTATTGGAGGAACACTTTTGTGCAAATATTTTGAAATTGAGCCATTCGTCAAGGACGAGATGTCGTTTGAAGATTTTTCTATTTTTAGCTCTGGCAGCCATCTTGTTCAATGGAGCAGAACCACTGCAGCCATCTTGGATTTCCGATTGACACGATTTTATCTGGTTTCGATCCAGAAGTCATCTTGTTACAGAGTAAGTTTCGGCTCAAAGCGACCAAAGGTTTAGAAAGGGATGTCGAAAATTGATTTTCAAGATGGTGGCTGTGGCGGCTATCTTGGATTTTCGATCCGCTCAGTTTCAGCTATTTTATGTCTTCTAGGCGCCCTAATGCTCATCATCAAGTTTAAATTCAGTTGGATTATACAGACGATGTACGAAATTTGAATTCTCAACATTTTCCCATACAAATATATAGGGCCCATACAAATGGATGGGGAAGAAAATATGACCTTGCCTCTAGACCTCCAGTTCACGATGATTTGTGCAAAGATTAGGCCCAAGGGCTTTTTTGGTTCTGGAGAAGAAGAATTTTAAAGGTTTTTACCATATACGGGCATGGCGGCCACCTTGTCAATGGACCGCGACCATTTAAGCAATCTTTCATTCCCCTGCCCCATGAGCAACATAGGACCGGCGGCTTCAGAAAAGCAGTCGTTTGTAGTTCTCAACATTTTTCCCATACAGATGTATGGAGCCCACACAAATGCACAGGGAAGCAAATTTGACATCGCCGTAAAAAGATCAAACGTCAATGTACGACCAACATTTTAGCAACTTTGGTAGATCACCCGTCCCCGATGATTTGTGCAAAGATTCAGCCCCAAGGCATCCTCGGTTCTGGAGAAGTCGTTTGAAAATGTTAACGGACGCACGAGCGGACGACGGACAAAAAAGTGATCACTATATCTCATCCTGAGCATAGCTCAGATGAGCTAAAATGTTATAACGTATATTAAGACATAAGATTGATAGAGACAACAAAACAAATTGATATCAGACTTAACAAAATCGTATTAATGTATTCCCTTCCATACCTCTACTGTATATATCAAAGGTGAACTTGGGATTCTACATGTACATTTTAATAAAGACCTGGTTACGTAATATGTTGAAGTTAGTCTCTATTTTATTTATCGTAATTACAGTCGACTCTCGTTATCTCGAATTCCAAGGGACTCTCTGAAACACTTCGAGATATCGGTACCTCGACATATCAGAGTTGAGAGAGTGAGGAAAACAATAAATTGAACAACCACATTCAACAAATGGATATGTAATTTGACTCCTGAAGTTAGAAATATATATATAAAATAATGTGGAAAAGAGGAGAAATTGCTCCTTAGGAGCAATTTCTCCTCTTTTCCACATTAGTTTGTTACCTGTTGTCATAGTCTCATGTTAAAACAGGGACCAGATTTTCACTTCGAGATAAGCGGTAATTCGAAATAAGCGAGTTCGAGATAACGAGGTTCGACTGTATTTAACATATTGGGACACCTTAACTCCTTATCATACTTGTCCTATAATTTGGTTCTGCGGCGTCTGATCTGGGTGTATACTGTTTGCTAAATCTGTCTGTCCCTATACTTAGGGTTATTAAGGTATTTGTTTCATTTTATTTTGGAGTTATTTAAAATCTCTTTCTTACCAACTACGCCAGTTGTAACGTAATCTTGCTGACTATTAGTTTTACTTGTACTGGTAAAAATCTTCTGGAATATTATAAGACAAGAAAAAAAAAGCAGTACGTGTATCATAAATAAGTTTCAACGTTCAATGCTTGGATACAAAAATGACATCAAAGAAATGGCAAAATAAACACACAACATGTTACGAATGCCTTTTTGCCATGTTTTTGGGCATAATGATAAATGCGCGGGAATATTATCTTGTAGGAAAATGTTTGGAAAATACTTTGGAGATGCCAGACCTGACAGAAATATACAGATAATGTATAATGTATTTCTAATTAGTCCCTTCATCCCTGAGTTTGTGCAGTGGCCAGTTCCCGCGTTCTAACGTCCACGTCTATTACTGCAAATAGAGATCTCAGCTAAAACTCTTAACCGCCTCAGCCCTGCAGACTAAATCCAGTACCTGTGCAAACAGTGTAGATACAAAATGAGCCGTCTCACCAGGATTGCTATTGGTTTTGATTCTAGACTGAAACTCATGTTTCCATCAGCGGACAAGTCCAAATTCCAGAACGGAAAAGTCCACTTCAGTAAGTCAGGGATGAAAGAGTTAAACGGAATGGTAACCAGTGTAGATCGTGATAAGACGGTTTGTTACGCGTCGTCTAATCTCGACCTAAGGTGTCTGTTTTTGTCTGCATCGGCACTGTGGCTGAATTGGTAGAGCATTCGCTTTGCGACCATGAGGTTGAGGGTTCGAGCTCCGCCAGTCATACCAAAGACTTCAAAAATGGTACTAGCTGCTCTTTCGCTTGGCGCTCAGCATTAATAAAGTAGAGCTAGACTGGTCAGCTCAGTGTTAGTATAATGTGACTGAGTTGAATATCATATCAAGTGTCTGGGGCGTGATATTTCAATGAGGCAGCACTCTAAAAGTGAGCATTGAGCTCCCTGTCATTTCTAGACACCGTCGCGATATGACTGAAAGACTGATGAAAGCGACGTAAAGCCCGAATTAAACAAACAAACAAACTGATTTGGTCAGCAGGGTGTAAAAAGTAAGCCCTTTCAAACCTTTAGACCGGTACAGATATCTTCGTATGCAAACAGTGTAGATTTAGGATGAGATGGCTCATAATGAATTATTGTTGGCATTTTCATATTTATTAGCAGGCAAAATTTCATGCTCAGCTGAGTTGAGCATGAAAAAAATTTATAACCTCGGGGCCAGTCCACCATCAGCGCACAGTTATAAAATGAGCCGGGACACGGTATTTCCTACAGGTTTGCACGTGCGCCCAGTGAAGACTCAGATCAACCTGAGCAGTCTGATCTGTCTTCGTAGGGCACTCTGTGGGTAGTCAAGAATTTAAAGCATCTCCAGGCGGACTGAAGGCTAGTCAGCTTGTGTGAAAGCACAAGCTGATTTGAGTCTTCTCACTTGTAATCTTCAAGGAAATGCTGTGCCCGGCTAAAATAGAAATGTACATAATGAGGAACGGCCAGTCGCTGAACAATTGTCGTCTGCTTGAGATTTTAAAAGTCATTTTTGCAAACAGTGTGGACCCAGATCAGACTGCTCCTCTAAGAGCAGTCTGATTAGGGTCCACACTGTTTGCCTGTATGTAAAAACAGGTTTGAAAAGTTTGCAAGACTAATCAACAGACGACATAAACAGACGACATTTTCAGATGCAGGTTTTCTTGGCATTTTAAGGGTTAACGAGTATTCACATAGTTCCACGTAGGAGTGGGCATCAAGCAAATAGTTTCTTATTTCTACACAAAAACTTACGTTGTGTGTACACATGGGATGTTTTCATGCTAAAATAGGAAAACTGTCAGTATGATTTGGTTGAAAAAGGAATCTTATCTGGAGCTATGGTATTCACCCTTCGCCTTTAGTCCTGACACAGTTTATTGCATACACATGTGAGACTTGTCCGAATATAGTATACTTGAAATTGCTTTCCCGCTGACGGACTCTGTAGAGACGCGAAACGCCACTACTTAACGTGCTGGAATACGGCATGCTATTAATCGTTAAACGACGTAACGTTTGTTATGTGTGGTTAACGTTTAAACGTAATCATTTATTGTTGTTTTCAATATGTTTGTCTGAAGATCAGCATTAGCTGTGAAAGCACTTACAAAATAATAATAATAGTAATAATAAAGAGTTTAGTTCAGTACATTATATCTTATTTTTATATTTCGAGCAACGTTAAAAAAGATCTTTCAATTGATGAAGGAGATATGGAGCGGAAACGAATAATAAGCGGACAGAAAGACGAACGGACGGACATTTTAACGAAATGGGTAGTATGTGATTTTTTTATGTGGACACCTGATGGTTATGTGCCTCTTTTTTCTATGTAACCCGTCACATCAAACTCAGTTAGACGGAATAAATCGCCCAGTTGAGAGCTGTGTGACTGTAAAATACAACAAGAGCTCCGCCAAGCGGGGCATTATACGCCAGTCGCAAGTAATAAGATGTAGCACATAAACTGGCTCCTGTATAGTTCAGTGCTCCGGATATAAACAGTAAGTGGAATTACAAAAATAAATAAATAAAAAAATAAATAAATAAAAAAATAAAAAAAAATTCATTGGGGCATATCTCTGCTGATATTTGGTGAACTGTAACCTAAGGGTCCAAGCTGGCAAGCTGGCCCAGAAATTAAGGGAGAAGTGACTCCTCCCTCCTGGAGAAGTGCTTTCTGACGGAGGACACACCACAGAAGCATGGCTATATTATAAGCTCATATGAGCCTTTGGCTGATTTGTTTTTCCTATACTTCAATATCGGACCAAACAATAACAAAACAAAACTAAACAGCTAAAAAAAAAAAAAAAAAAAAAAAAATGCTGCAAGAATTTTTTTTGTAAACCTTTAACTTGTTTAATACTGATTTTATTTTTGTTCTTCAAGGGAGCCAAATCAGAAGAGAATTAAAAAAAAAAAAAAAAAAAAAAAAGAAAAACGAAAATCCAAAAAGAATTATGTATTTATAAAGATTTAATAATGGCAACCTTTCCTTGCAAATCTAATAAATGAAGATGTAAAAAAAAAATCAAGATCTTGCCCATATGACCAAAACTTTAGTTATTTGCAAAAAATATACCTATTATAAAAATAAAATTTGCACACTATTACCTCTAAACAACATGCTGCGAAAAAATTACAAAAACTTTCAAGGGGCCATAAATCTGCAAATATTTGGTGCACTGTAACCTCGAAATAATATGTGCTGCTCCACATCATCGTGTAACTATGTATGAAGTTTCAGCTTGATCGGATGTAAACTTTAGGAGGATTTAGCCAGAAACAAAAAAATAATAGAAATTTTCAAAGGGGTTTAACTCTGCTAATATTTGGTGGACTGTAACCTTGAAACAATATGCGCTGCTCCACATCATGGTCTAACTACAAATCAAGTATCAGCTTGATAGGATGTAAGCTGTAGGAGTTAGCCGGAAACGAAAAATCTACTGAAATTTTCAAAGGCGCGTAACTCTGCTAATATTTAGTGGACTGTAACCTCGAAACAATATGCGCTGCTCCACATCATGATCTAACTATACATGAAGTTTCAGCTTGATTGGATGTAAAATGTAGGAGGATTTAACCGGAAATGAAAAGTTTACAGAAATTTTCTAAGGGGCATAATTCTGCAAGCATATGGTGGACTGTAACCCCGAAATAATATGCGCTGCGCCACATCATGGTCTAACTATATACCAAGTTTCAGCTTGATCGGATGTAAACTGTAGGAGGAGTTAGCCGGAAACGAAAAAGTTTACGGACGGACGGACGCCATACCCCGTAACATAGTACGTCCCGTTTTCCAAACGGGCGTATAAAAATGTATGGGCAACAGTCAAATAACAGACATTTGGACAGCCAACATAATACGACCCGTCTTTCGACGAGCCCACGGGCCACATCGCTCACCTGAGCTAACTGCTGTAAATATATCCATGTAGTTGGCAAGAAGAATAATTTACAGTTTTTGAGACGTCTTGCTTACAAGATTTCATTGCTATTTTTTGCATAACTAAAAAGATAGCATGTGGAAGTGATGGCGTCATGGCATATTATTGTGTCAAATTATTTTGAAATTGGTCAAGCTGCTTAGGAGGAGATGGCGTTTGAAGAAATTGTTGACGACGGACGGACGCCGGACACAGGGCGATCACAATAGCTCGTCTTGAGCACGTTGTGTTCAGGTGAGCTAAAAATATCAATACATGTGGTCGATATATTCTACAGGGTCCCACGATCAAGCTGCGTGGATGCGAAGGCTGATCTTGATTTTTGGTCTCCACATGCGGAGGTTGATCTAGATCTTCGATGTGCGCATATGTGCCTAAGACACATTAACACAAAGCGCAACTTGACTTAATTAAACGTGATCTTACAACGGAAACAGATAGGATGGGGTGTTGTGCGGGGAGTTTAATTTATTTAAAAAAAATTTGAAACCCGCCCCATTCATGTATGTTTACAAATTAAAGACTGATTCATAAATGTATTATGTCTGTTTGATAATCAGTCATATACTCCATTTCCAGTGAGACAAGTGAAATTACAGTTTTGTGCCCTGGAACAAGATTTGCAGGAGGATTTGCTAGTATTTAGGCCCAAGTCCAGTTGTAGTATGTGCTTTTTTAGCTCATGCAAAATATATGTACAATTCATGTACCTGTCCGAACATATCGAGGAGGGTGGTGGTTCATACAGACGGAGAAAAGATACCTATTGATATACTTTAAGGTCTCAAAAAGAAGTCATTCCGAATTAACGTCTGTGATATGCCATATATATATGGCTACCCGACCCCAACTCCAAAGAATTCCAAATGAACGTCTGTGATATGCCATATATATGTGGTTACCTGACCCCAACTCCAAAGCATTCCAAATGAACGTCTGTAATATGCCATATATATGTGGTTACCCGACCTCCACTGCAAAGCATTCCAAACTAGAGCAAGTCGATGGCGTCTGTGATATGCCATATATATGCGGTTACCCGACTCCCACTCCAGAACATTCCAAATGAACGTCTGTGATATGCCATACATATGTGGTTACCCGAACCCCACTCCAAAGCAATTCAAATGAACGGCTGTGATATGCCATATATATGTGGTTACCCGACCTCTCCTGCGAAGCATTCGAAACTAGAGCAAGTCGATGGCGTGCCATCGCATATTCCCGCGCCAGCGCCATCGCATATCTCCGCGCACATCAAAATTCCAAACTTTCATCGTACAACGTAGACATATCTTCTTTGTTCGATGTGTTCAAAAATTAAAAAAAAATTGGTTGTTTTGTTTGTGTTTGAATTCACTGATAAGTAGCCAGAATAAGTCGACGTTGTCGATGTAGGGCATAACCTAGAGTTTCCAAGCATGCCGTTAGTTTCAGCAAAACTCAAGTGAACCAAGTCACTTGAAAGTTAATAAAATATCTAAGAAAAAAGTCAACACGCACAAAAATCTACATAATTTCCAAGAAAACAATGTCGTTTTGACGTCGACAAAACGTCATGACGTCACGGCGATGGAGAAACTACGTTTTGTTTACTAGGATCATATACGAACAGAACACGATAGGCACACAGTAACAATACCGTAGCTATCTTAAATATTTGGGCAGAGCTCAGCAAACATTAAAATGTTATCAGCTGGTACATTTTGAAATAATTGTCTCATGTCGTTGGTGTGGAAGAAGTGGCGCCGCACATTAGCAAGTTCAAAGCAGTCTATCAGAAAGTGTTTTACTGTAAATGGTTTATTACAGCTTATACAGAGTGGCTGATCTTCTCGTTTGATCAGATAAGAGTGTGTGATTATAGTATGACCTATATGTGGACGAGTAAGAACCACATCTTCTCGCCTTAATAGCCGGCCGATGATACTGTTGCCTAGAACAGGCTTAATTTCATGAAGTTTATTGTATGTCGCTCTATTCCATGACATTTGCCACTTTTTACAAGATGTACTTGTTGATAAAAGGTTTAAAATTAATAAAAGGAACTTTGAGATTCGAGATTACATCAGCAGCCTCGTTCCCCTTTAAGCCAACGTGACTTGGGAACAAACAGAACAAAATTTCTTTAGTTTTAGATATTTCATGATGTTTTTCTATCAGGTTCTGAATTTTCGGATTTTTGAAGATGTGTGATTTAAAGATTTCAAACCAGAAAGAGAGTCGGAAAAAAATAACAAATTTATTGTTTAAGGAATTTCTGTTGAATGGCCTTTGATTCAGCAGTGAAAATAGATGAGCCATCAGGAAGGCGAATCTTTTCATGATGGCTGCCCGTTATATACGCGCAGCCAACCTTACCTTCAACTTTGGAGCCCGTCAGTGTAGATGTGCTGATATTCTGAATGGCGCGATTGTAGTTCTTGTTTTAGGAGATGGGAATCAGAAAGTGACTTTTTGTTGTCGTGTAGATCGAATAGTACAGTTGGTTTTGTAATGCACCAGGCTGGAATGTCAGAAATTGAGTGTTTTTGAATGTTTCTGGTTTTATATTAGAAGTCTAGAAGTGGTGCTATACGAAGGCCAAAGGGGTAGACTAACAAAGTAGACTTGTGACCAAAGAAACAATCTCAAGCGACAACTAAATAATAATAATAACGATAGAGTTGCACGAGTCTACCATACGAATTCAACCAGTGTAGTGGCGCTGTCGCAAGCTTCTGATAAGTAAAAGCCGATGTTTTTGCATATTCTCACACTTCATTTTTGTGCTGAGATTTCACTTGAAATTAAAATTTAACGGCATAATAATGCTATGAATAAATTGATATCAGAAGTTAATAAAAATATCTAAGAAAAAAGCCAACACGCACAAAAATCTACATAATTTCCAAGAAAACAATGTCGTTTCGACGTCGCCAAAACGTCATTACGTTACGGCGATGGAGAAACTACGTTTTGTTTACTGGGATCATATACGAACATAACATGATAGGCACACAGTAACAATACCGTAACTATCTTAAATATTTGGACAGACCTCAGCAAAAAACGTAAACCAAGATCGGAAGCTTCAGAATGCGATGTCTGTCAATGTCTACACTGTTTATCACTCATCGACCAGTCTATCAACAACATATCCCGCAAACAGTGTAAGCCCAGATTAGACGTCATACAACGCGGCGTCTTATCAGGGTCTACTCTGTGTGACATTAGCCGACCAGAGCCCAGTTGTTAAAAGCGTCGTTAGCTTAACGAGCTCGTTAAGGGTCACTTTGTTAACTGTTTTAGCGGATTCAATATACAATATTCTGATATTTTTTGCTGAAAAAAATATGAAAAGCTACTCACATTTCTTCAGCAAAAAATTTCAGCATATTTGCGTATCACTCGATGTAAATTTTAACGAATCGTTAATAAACGACATCGTTAGCTTTGAACAACTGAGCTCAGTTTTCCAACAAATTAAATGGAAATAATTCAAATATTTGAACAAGTATGGTAAAAGCCAGTTTAAGGCATGCTTGAAAACTCTAAGTTATGCCCTACATCGAAACGTCGACTTATTCTGGCAAGTTATCAGTGAATTCAAACACAAACAAAACAACCAAATATTTTCTAACACATCATTTTCGTGATATTTTTTTTAATTTTTGAACAAAGAAAATATGTTTACGTTGTACGATGAAAGTTTGACCAAATTTGCCGACAACAACTGATTTGATGAAGGTGTTCCAAATTATCACTTTCTGAGTATATTTTCAGTTCATTTCTGTCATTAACGCCATGGAAATGTAAATCTTACACGCTTATCCATATATAGAATATTGTTTGTTTGTGCTGACGTTTTACGGCCCAGTCAAACCAAAGGGGTCATGTCGAGCGCGGTCAGTTTACCTTACCACACGTTTACTGGGTAGGCTAAGTCCTCTAAGCGGTTAACCAGTATTGTGCACATTCTTTCGCCAGAAACTGACAACTGCCCTACTTTAATCAGCGGAAGGGAGAGAAAGATCGTAGAAAATATTTTATGATCAATCTCCAAGGAAGAATGTTGCCGACCGCGGCGAGGGTCGAACCCACGACCTCCTGGTCTCCAGTCGGACACGCATCCAGTTGAGCCACCGAGGCCGGCTCATAAAATATTGTAAAATCATCTGGCGGATCACTACGCAATTTTGTTTTTGCTGTTTGTAAATGAACACTAAGAATGAACAGTCTGGACACAGACAACCCAGCGGGCACACGAAGTTTATACAACGTTGCATTAATGTCGTTACATCGACTTTAATGTGTCGTTGCATAAACGTAATAAGGTTGCATGGACGCTAATGTGAGATATAAACGTCGTGACAATGCATCAATGTTAACGTGACGTTAACGTCACGACATACTGACGTTAATATGACGTTGTATAAACGCCATAAGGTTGCATCGACGTTAATGTGATATAAACGTCGTGACATTGCATTAACGTTAATGTGACATGTTAACGTCATGACGTATCGGCGTTCATGTGACATTGTATAATGATGATGATGAGTTCAGGTTTAACGACGCATCAACCCATGAGGGTCATTTGCGTCAAAATGGTGAACTAACATGGTTATGTAATGAAACGATTATAATGATAAGTCATAAATGCATAAAATGTAAAATAGAACGAATTTAAAAACTAAAGCAGTTATACTTTGTTAAAAAGATTGATGTGTTTTAAAAACGTAAGTATGTTATCAGTTGGTACATTTTCAAATAAGTATCTCAGGTCATTTGTTTGGAAGAATTGACGTCGTATATGAGAGAATTCAATGCAATCGATCAGAAAGTGTTTTACTGTAAAAGGTTCATTACAGCTGATACAAAATGGCTGATCTTCTCGTTTGAGTAGATAAGAATGTGTGAGTCTAGTATGACCTATACGTAGACGAGTAAGAACCACTTCTTCTCGCCTTAATGACCGATAAATGTTATTTTTACCAAGAACCGGTTTTATTTCATGTAGTTTATTGAATGTCGCTCTGTCCCATGACAGCTGCCATTTGGATAAGATGTACCTGTTGATAAAAGGTTTAAAATCTGTACATGGAAGTTTAAAATTCGAAATTTCTAGATCGAGTGAGGCCTTTGCTTTTACGTCGGCAGCCTCGTTACCTTTTATGCCAACATGGCTGGGGAGCCAACAGAATAAAATTTCCTTAGTTTTCGATAACTCGTGATGTTTTTCTATCACGTTCTGGATTTTGGGATTTTTTGAAGCTGTGTGATTTAGAGATTTCAAAACAGAAAGGGAGTCCGAGAAAATAACGAATTTGTTCTCTAAAGAGTTATTCATAACGTAATCCAAAGCCATATCAATAGCCTTGGATTCAGCAGTGAAAATAGATGAGCCATCAGGAAGACGGATCTTTTCATGGTGGTTGCCCGATATAAACGCACAGCCAACCTTATCTTCAACTTTTGAGCCATCAGTGTAGCTGTGTTGATAATCTGAAAGTCGTGACTGTAATTCTTGGAAGTTTTGTTTCATGAGATGTGAATCAGAAAGTGACTTTTTGCTGTTGTGTAAATCGAAAAGAATATTTGGTTTAGTAATGCACCAGGATGGAATATCAGAAAACGAGTGTTTTTGAATGTTTTTAATGTTAATATTAGTAGATTCTAAAAGTGGTGCTATACGAAGGCCGAAGGATTTAATAGCGTTAGGTTTTCTTTCATAATATTCCTGAAATTGTGGTGGAAATGTGACTTCAAAAGCAGGGTTAGAAGGGTTAGCAGCAAGTCTGATGGCATACTGAAGAGACAATTTTTCTCTGCGTAGCCATAACGATGGCTCATCTGCTTCCACGTTAAGACTCGATACTGGAGATGTACGAAAAGCTCCCAATGCCAAACGAAGTCCTTGATTATGTACAGTGTCTAACATCTGTAGATAAGATTTTCTAGCAGATCCATATACGATGGACCCATAATCAAGTTTTGATCGAATTAAAGAACGATACAGGTGAAGAAGAGTTGTTCTGTCCGCTCCCCAACTTGTGTGAGATAAAACTTTTAAAAGGTTTAATGCTTTTAAACATTTCGCTTTCAAGTATTTTATATGGGGTATGAAGGAGAGTTTTTTATCAAATATAACCCCAAGAAATTTTGATTCAGCAACAACTGGTATTTGAGATCCATATATGTAGAGCGATGGATCGTTGTGTATTTTCCGTTGCTGACAGAAATGAACGCACTGAGTTTTCGATTTGGAAAATTTAAAGCCATTTCTAGTTGCCCAGTCTTCAATTCTATTTAGACATTGCTGTAGATGTCTTTCTATTGTGCGCATATTTTTCGAGCGAAAACAAATACAGAAATCATCAACGTACAAAGAAGCATCTGTTTTGTAATCCAGGCAGTTTATAATATCGTTTAATTTCACGTTAAATAACGTGGTTGAAAGTATTGCTCCTTGAGGAACGCCCTGTTCTTGATCATAGAGATCAGACAGGGTCGATCCTACACGCACTTGTATTGTACGATCTTCAAGAAAACTTTTAATAAAGTTTGGTAGTCTTCCTTTCATACCAAAGTTATGTAGGTCTTTTAAAATTCCATATCGCCAAGTGGTATCATAGGCTTTTTCCAAATCGAAAAATACAGCGACTACATGTTCTCGTTTGATAAAAGCATCACGGATAAAAGTTTCTAGTCTAACTAAATTATCATTGGTACTACGTTCAGCTCGGAATCCCGACTGAAGTTTTGTTATAAGATTGTTAGATTCTAAGTACCAAACAAGTCGTTTGTTAATCATTCTCTCTAGTGTTTTGCAAAGGCAACTTGTTAGCGCTATTGGTCTGTAGTTTGTTGGTTCTGCATGATCTTTCCCTGGTTTGGGAATAGGTATAATTGTGGCCAAACGCCAGCTTTCTGGAAAAACTCCTGTTGTCCATATACCGTTGAAAATATGTAAAAGTGTGTCAAGGGCGGTTTCCGGAAGGTGTTTAAGCATCTGGTAATGGATGTCATCAGGGCCTGTAGCTGTATCTTTTGATACTACGATAGCATCTTTAAGTTCTGTAATGTTAAACAGGCTGTTATATTCTTCAGTATTTGAAGAGGTGAAATTAAGTTTGATTTTTTCTTCTTGTTTTTTGATGTTTTGAAACTTCTCTGAATAATTCCGAGATGAAGAAATATCCAAAAAAGTTTCGCCAAGTGTGTTTGCTATCTCTTCCTTTGATGTGGCCTTTGTTCCACGTTTTGTATTTAAGTGGGTGAAACTGGGTGATTTTGATTTACCAGATATTTTTCGTATCATGTCCCAAACCTTTTTAATTGGAGTTTTATAATTTAAATTCGAAACGTAAGATTTCCATGATTTGCGTTTGGAGGCCTTTATTGTTCGACGAGCCTTTGCTCTGAAATTCTTTACTTTATTCAGGTTCTCCTTTGTTGGATATCTGCAGAACTTTGATAATGCTTGCTTGCGCTGTTTTATGGCATCTTTGCATTCATCATTGTACCATGGCTTGCTTTTCTTTGGATTTGTCGAGGTTTTCGGTATACTTTTGGTAGAGATATCGAGAAGAGAAGAAGTAAAATCATCTAGAGGATCCAAGGAGTTCTTAAACTTATCTATTTTGAGACTTTCTTCACATAATAAGTGGTATAATTCCCAATTTGCTTTATTTAGTTTCCACTTTGCGTTGTGATCATTCGAGGAATTATTTACGCTTTCAATAATAACAGGGAAGTGATCACTTCCATGTTGGTCTTCACTGACCGTCCAGTCGAAGTCCAGCAGGAGAGATGGGTGACATATGGAAAGATCTAAAGAAGAAAATTTTCCTGTTGCAGGATGGAGATAAGTGTGAGATTTGTCATTCATAAGACAAAGATCGTTTTTGGTTATAAAGTCTTCAATAATATTACCTTAAGGGTTGTTATCTTTACATCCCCAAAGGATATTGTGACCATTGAAGTCACCAACTAGTATACAGGGTGAAGGTAGTTGTTTCAGTAAAATGTCTAAATGTTCGGTCTCTAAATGAAAATTCGGAGGTATATACACAGAACAAATAGTAATTTCTTTATCTAAAGTAACAGAAACCGCAACGGCTTGAAGATTGGTTACAAGTTTAATTTCTCGCTGCGGACATGAAGAGTGAACTAAGATTGAGCTTCCACCAGACGGCCTCTGGCCTTCTGAATATATATAATTGTATGTATTGAAATCTCTGATATTTAATTGATCATCAGTTTTTAAAAAAGTTTCTTGCAAGCAAAAAACTGATGGATTCAATAAGGATAAAAGTAATAAGATCTCGTTATAGTTTGACTTTAGACCTCGACAGTTCCATTGTATTATTTTGTGATTTGAATTCATTTTAGAGTTGTTAGATTTTAGTTAGACTAGCAACTAAGGATATGTTATTGGTGATTTTGATCTATTATTACTATTGTTGACGTGTGAATGTTCTGATGATCTCGATCTATTTCTGTTAGTTCGTGGGCGATCTGGAGCTTCTCCTAACTCCATATCATCGCTACTGTCACTCAAAGATCCGAATCTGTTATGTTGTTGAATAACATTATTTGAACCTTTTCGTTCTCTGTTTGATGTGCTTGGTCTTTGTGTTCCTTGACTAGATTTTGATTTTGTTTCTTTCGTAGGTGGAGATGATTGACTTCTTGCTTGTCTTTCTTTCTGTTGTTGTTTCTTCCAATCTTTTCTTATCATCTCAATGGTGGCTTTTTTCAGGCCACCATCTCCTTTTTTCTCTTCAGAAGGTGTCTTTGTTTGATTTTTGTTTGTAGTGTTTGTTTGACCTTTTTGTTTCTGCAGATCTTCTGTTTGGCTGTTTGTGTTTGTTGAACTTGATTGAACTGCAGAGTCGAGAATATTGATCGGATCGGTTTGAGTGGCAGTATCAACCACAGAAACCTTTTTCATAGAAGACTGGGTGATGTTGGCATAACTGATTCCAGGAATTGGAGTTGGGGCCTCAACAAGTTTCCGCGCTTCAATGAAAGAAATATTTCTGGTAAACTTAAGACGTAAGATTTCTTTTTCTTTGTGCCAAACTTGGCATTCTTTAGAGTCAGCACTGTGTTTTTCACCACAATTGACACAGTGCAGTTCGTTTCTACATTGACTTTCTGGGTGTTCTGCTACCTGACCGCATTTCGAACAGATAGGGTCCTTAGAACACCTATCCTCATGGTGTCCATATTTCTGGCAATGATGACAACGCAAAGGATTTGGTATGTAGACTTCTACGTTGACTCTAAAGTATGCTACTTTTATTGTTTTTGGTAGAACTGATGTATTGAATGTAAAGACAAAGGTGTTTGTGTTTTTTAACTCTCCGTTTCGTTTAACTTTGAATCGTTTTATTGCAGTTACTCCTTGAGATCTTGTGCCTTCGAGAATCTCCTCCTCGCTGCAATTCCCCAATTCGGGGCAACGAATTACCCCCTTTGAGGAGTTCAGCGAAGTATGAGGGTACACCCGGACTTTCAAGTCGTGAAAAGTCTGTGCACGTAGAAGATTCTCGGCATGGGCTTTCTTGGATACCTCAATGAGTAGCTGATTCGACCTGTGTAGTTTCTTTATGTTTTCCGGCTCACCAGCTATACTTTGAATGACTTTTTGTATTACAAACGGAGATAAAGATGTTACTGGTTTGTTTTCTTCCTTGCTTTCAACTAAAATGAAACGCGGAAAATGTTGAGATGATGTATCTTTGGTAGAGGTTGTTGGAGGTTGAGTGCTTTCGTTAACATCTGAAATATCAGATTCTGAACATTGTTTAGTTCTTTTTCTTCGATTAGAACCCATGATAAAGATGTATTAAAATTCGTCCTCCATGCTCTCCGCCCACCACGGAGCCCAACAAGGGAACACATCAATGGAGTGGTTTTCCTACTCACTTGTGCTAGAGATACACAGAAGATATACTCGCACGAGCAAAATGCTGCACGATTGACCCGTTAAGCCGCCGCCTTCTTAGGATTGGAAAGGTTAAGAAAAAAGAATTATGGGCAAACGGTGAGTATCAGTATGATACAAAAGACAAGGAAGAGAAAGAAAAGATATTTCCTAGGGCTTGGCGCGACCAGCCGATTGACCGTGCCGGGTCTCACGGACACCCTTCTACACCGAAATCCAGGCCAAAGAGGCGTGTTGAGCCATCAGGAGAGACCAAACTCCCAATAACTCTCAACCTCCAGGATCCCTTCTTCCGGCTTACGGGCTGCCACCCACGGCAAACGGGTGGTATTTTCTCTTCGCTCTTCCCAAAGGGGACAATTACTGCTCACCACGCTAGCAACGTTCCCAGTGGGAATTGAGCCCCCAGGGCCTCGGCAAGGCGGAAAGTTTAATACCCAGGGGTGACATTGTATAAACATCATGTGTCTGCTGGAAAGATACTTCAACACTGTCTGGTTTCATGCTTAGTAAAATGGAAAATATCACTATCCAATGGTTATATATGTATGTAAAAGTGGATAATTTGTCGTGCGATTAGTATTTAGCCGTACTTTGAGCAGACCACAAACTGTCGATACAGGAAACGGAAACTAATAATTATATATAGGCATGTGTGAATTCTCCGAAATTTTCACCCACTTCCTGATCAGATTTCAGTTTTACGCAGGCAGTTCAGGGGTTTAAAACCTTGTTGTTAAAGAATTCGTCGGTCGTTATCGTGCAAACCTTTCATGTAGGACGTGTTTTCATAAGTCTAAAGATATGTCGAAAAATCATTTTACAATCGACTGTGGCAATGCAAACGGCTACTGTAAGTTAAGGGAAAGAATCGAAACGAGGGTTACCTTTACTGGTCTTCAAGATTTATCGAAACTTTTAGATTTAGTCGGGCCTATTCAGCAACGAAAAGGCATCCCCTAGCAGGCACATGACGTTTATACAACATTGCGATCACCATCTGCCTCCTGACCTGGAGCTATGATTGAACCCTCAGTGATGATGAATTCAGGTTTAACGACACATCAACCAATAAGGGTCATTTGCGTCAAAATGATGTACTAATCCGGTTTTTTAATGAAACGTCTTTGATGATGTCATATGTGTATAAAATGTTAAAACCAGAACGAATTTAAAAAATAAAAGTTATATTTTGTTAACGAAATTGATGCTTGTTTAGAAACATATTTGTTATCAGCTGGTACATCTTCAAATAAGAATCTCAGGTCATTTGTTTGGAAGAATTGACGTCGCACATAAGAGAAGTCAATGCAGTCGATCAGAAAGTGTTTCATCGTAAAAGGTTCATTACAGCTAATACAAAGTGGCTGGTCTTCTCGTTTGAGTAGATAAGAATGTGTGAGTCTAGTATGACCTATACGCAGACGAGTAAGAACCACTTCTTCTCGCCTTAATGATCGAGAAATGGTATTTTTACCAAGAACCGGTTTTATTTCATGTAGTTTATTGAATGTCGCTCTGTCCCATTTGGATAAGATGTACCAGTCGATAAAAGGTTTAAAATCCGTACATGGAAGTTTGAAATTTGAAATATCTAGATCGAGTGAGGCTTTTGCTTTTACATCAGCAGCCTCGTTACCTTTTATGCCAACGCGGCTAGGGGGCCAACAGAACAAAATGTCCTTAATTTTGATAACTCATGATGTTTTTCTATCAGGTTCTGAATTTTCGAGTTTTTTGAAGATGCGAGTTCGGGCCTCACACTCAATGACGGCCTCTTCGTAAAACGTTAACCAGTGGGTTGGGGCTTGACGATATGTCTTTGGCTTAGACCGCCGTGGTTCAACTACTGGTTTTCATTTACTCTGGCATTTGTTTATTATCGTGATTTATGTTTTCGCTTTGATGCATTGACTGAGTTGGGAGCCTTTTTTTATGTATTTCTGTATTACGTTTATAGAGTTGCATCGGGACCCAGGGTGGAGATGGCTAGCTGTAAAAGTGCTTTAACCCCGTCCCCCCAGCCCCCACTGCCCCCCACCCCCCACGAAGGTTTACTCTACTGACCGTTCTAAAGCGGTGGTCCCAGTGTTAGTCTTACTCTTTGTTGCTTTGTGGTTTATTCTACGAGGCGATTTGTTTTATGTCTTACCTTCTGTCATTTTGTTCTTGTGTTTTTCAGTCCTATTCGCATTGCGATTACCTCGCCTGGGGAAGAGAGAGCTAATCTTAGTGCTTTTCGTACATTTGTTCGATCTGTGCTTGTTTCGATTTGTCGGTTTCCTCTTCCTCTTGGTGTCTGGGAAGGGCTGCGGTTTGTGATTGTGGTCCTCTCTGGACTTTTCATTTACCTTTTTTTAGAGACTTCAACACAGAAAGGGAGTCTGAGAAAATAACGAATTTGTTGTTTAAGGAATTATTTCTAACGTAATCCAAAGCCATATCAATACCCTTGTATTCAGCAGTAAAAAAAGATGAGCCAATTGGAAGGCGGATCTTTTCATGGTGGCTGTCAGATATGTACGCACAGCCAACCTTATCTTCAACTTTTGAGCCATCAGTGTAGATGTGTTGATAATCTGAAAATCTCGATTGTAATTCTTGGAAGTTTTGTTTTATCAGATATGAATCAGAAAGTAATTTTTTGTTGTTGTGTAAATCTAAAAGAAAAGTTGGTTTAGTAATGCATCGAATATCAAGAAAAGCGTGTTTTTGAATGTTTTTAGTGTTAATATTGGAAGATTCTAAAAGTGGTGCTATACGAAGGCCAAATGATTTAATTGCGTTAGGTTTTCTTTCGTAGTATTCCTGAAATTGTGGTAGAAATGTGACTTCAAAAGCAGGGTTAGAAGGATTAGCAGCAAGTCTGATGGAATACTGAAGAGATTGTTTTTCTCTGCGTAGCCTCTGCCTCCACGTAAAGGCTCGATACTGGATATGTACGAAAAACTCCCAATGCTAAACGAAGTCCTTGATGATGTATAGTGTCTAACATCTGCAGATAAGATTTTCCAGCAGATCCATATACGATGGACCCATAATCAAGTTTTGATCGAATTAAAGAGCGATAAAGGTGCAGGTCATTCTGTCAGCCCCAACTTGTATGAGATAAAACTTTTAACAAGACCTGTCGCCTGACAGGATAGCTCACCGGAAGTCGCGCATTGACAGTTGCGCGAAGGCAAATTTTCAGACTCATAACAGAAACAAAGTCACGGTCATGGGAGCTGATGCTGCTGATAAAATTCTTAGACAAGTATCTCTGACCTCAGCAAGTATGAACTGAATCCATCAAACGGTAAAGAAGAAATGCGCTCCTAAAAACTTTAACGCAAAATCTTTAACATTAAAATTCTAAGTCTGTGACCTTGACCCCAAGGTCATGGTTATAGGTCCTGATCATTCTGACAAAAACTTCAAGCAATATCTATCACCATACCAAATTCATCATAAGGCAACCAAGTAATTATCAAAAATCTTTAATGCAAAAACTAACATAAAAGTTCAAAGTCTGTGATCTTGACCCCAAGGTTATGGTCATGAGAGCTGATGCTGCTGCTAAAACTTTGAGACCAGTATCTATTACTATACCAAGTATAAACTAAATCCATCCAAAGGTAAAGAAGTAATGTGCTCTGAAAAATAAAAACAAAAACTTAACATAAGAATTCAAAGTCTGTGATCTTGACCCCAAGGTTATGGTCATGAGAGCTGATGCTGCTAAACACTTGAGACCAGTATCTATTACCATAACAAGTATAAACTAAATCCACCCAAAGGTAAAGAAGTAATGTGCTCCTAAAAACTTTAAGACAAAATCTTTAACAAAAATTCTAAGTCTGTGACCTTGACCCCAAGGTCATTGTTATAGGTGCTGATTTTGCTGATAAAAACTTTAAAGCAATATCTTTCACCATACCAAGTCTCCAGTAAATTTATCTGAAGGCAACCAAGGGATGATCTAAAATCTTCAGTGCAAAAACTAACATAGAAGTTCTTAGTCTGAGACCTTGACCCCAAAGTCACGGTCATGTACGATGATGCTGTTGATAAAAAACTTTTGACTAGTATCTATCACCATACCAAGTATGAACTAAATCTCTCAAAAGGTAAAGTAGTAATGAGCTCCGAAAAACTTTAACACAAAAACTTTAACATAAGAATTCAAAGTCTGTCACCTTGACCCCAAGGTTATGGTCATGAGAGCTGATGCGGCTGCTAAAAATTTGAGACTAGTATCTATTACCATACCAAGTATAAACTAAATCCATCCAAAGGTAAAGAAGTAATGAGCTCCTAAAAACTTTAGCACAAAATCTTTAACATCAAAATTCAAAGTCTGTGACCTTGACCCCAAGGTCACGGTCATGGATGCTGATACTGCAGATAAAAACTTTAGCCCAGTATCTATCTATCATCATACCAAATATGAACTCAATCCATGTACACATAAAAAAGTAATGAGCTACTAAAAACTTTAACACAAAAACTTTAACATTTGTGAACGCCGACGCCGACGCCAGGGGTTGTAGAATAGCTTACCGGAACTTTTCGTTCCGGTGAGCTAAATACGTATCATAGGCTTTTAAACATTTCGCTTTCACATATTTTATATGAGGTATGAAAGAGTGTCTTCGATCAAATATAACCCCAAGATTTGAGATTCATATATGTAGAGAGATGGATCATTGTGTATTTTCCGTTGTTGACAGAAATGAACGCACTGAGTTTTCGATTTGGAAAATTTGAAGCCATTTCTAGTTGCCCAGTCTTCAATTCTGTTTAGACATTGTTGTAAATATCTTTCTATTGTGCGCATAGTTTTCGAGCGAAATCAAAAGAACCATCTGTCTTGTACTCGTAATCCAGACAGTTTATAATATCGTTTTATTTCACGTTGAATAAAGTGGTTGAAAGTATGGCTCCTTGAGGAACGCCCTGCTCTTGATCATAGAGGTCAGACAGTCGATCCTACGCGCGCACTTGTATAGTACGGTCTTCAAGAAAACTTTTAATAAAGTTGAAGTTGTGTAGGTCTTTCAAAATTCCATATCGCCAGGTAGTATCATAGGCTTTTTTTCCAAATCGAAAAATACAGCAACTACATGTTCTCGTTTGATAAAAGCATCACGGATAAAAGTTTCCAGTCTCACTAAATTATTACTACGTTCAGCTCGGAATCCCGACTGAAACTTTGTTATAAGATTGTTAGATTCTAATTGCCAAACAAGTCTTTTGTTTATTATTCTATCTAGTGTTTTGCAAAGGCAACTTGTTACCGTTATTGGTCTATAGTTTGTTGGTTCTGCATGGTCTTTCCCTGCTTTGGGAATAGGTATAATTGTGGCCAGCTTTCTGGAAAAACTCCTGTTGTCCATATACCATTGAAAATGTGTAAAAGTGTGTCAAGGGCGGATTCGGATAGGTGTTTAAGCATTTGATAATGGATGTCATTAGGGCCTGTAGCTGTATCTTTTGATATTGCGATGGCATATATAAGTTCCGTTATGTTAAACAGACTGTTATAGTCTTCATTATTTGAAGAGGTGAAATTAAGTTTGATCTTTTCTTGTTGTTTTTTGATGTTTTGAAACTTCTCTGAATAAATCCGAGATGAGGAATTATCCAAAAAAATTTCGCCAAGTGTATTCGCTATCTCTTCCTTTGATGTAGCCTTTGTTCCACGTTTTGTATTTAAGTGGGTGAAACTGGGTGGTTTTGATTTACCAGACATTTTTCGTATCATGTCCCAAACCTTTTTAATCGGGGTTTTATGACTTAAATTTGAAACGTAAGATTTCCATGATTTGCATTTGGAGGCCTTTATTGTTCGACGAGCCTTTGCTCTGAAATATAACCTTATTCCGGTTCTCCTGTGTTGGATATCTGGAGAACTTTGATAATGCTTGTTTGCGCTGTTTTATGGCATCTTTGAATTCATTATTGTACCATGGCTTCCTTTTCTTTGGATTTGTCGAGGTTTTCGGTATACCTTTATTAGAGATGTCAACAAGAGAAGTAGTAAATCATCTAGAGGATCCAAGGAATTCTCAAACTTATCTATATTGAGACTTTCATCGCATAATGAATGATATGATTCCCAGTTTGCTTTATTTAAATTCCACTTTGTGTTGTGATCGCTCGTGGAAGTATTTACGCTTTCAATAATAACAGAGAAGTGATTACTTCCATATTGACCTTCAGTGACCGTCCAGTCGAAGTCTAGCAGGAGAGATGGGTGACATATGGAAAGATCTAAAGAGGAAAATTTTCCAGTAGCAGGATGGAGATAGGTGTGAGATTTGTCATTCATAAGACAAATGTCGTTTCTGGTTATAAAGTCTTAAATAATATTACCTTTAGGATTGTTATCTTTACATCCCCAAAGGATATTGTGACCATTAAAGTCACCAACTAATATATAGGGTGAAGGAAGTTGTTTCAGTGAAGTGTCTAAATGTTTGGTCTCAAAATGAAAATTCGGAGGTATATAAACAGAACGAATAGTAATCTCTTTACCTAAAGTGATAGAAAAATTGGCTACAAGTCATGTCGAGCGCGGTCAGTTTACCTAACCATACGTTTACTGGGCAGGCTTAGTCCACGAAGCAGTTAACCAGTATTGTGCACATTCTTTCGCCAGAAACTGACAACTGCCCTTCTTGAATCAGCGGAAGGGAGAAAATGACCGTAGAAAATGTTTCATGATCAATCTCCACGAAATAATGTTGCTGACCTCGGCGGGTTCAAACCCGCGACCTGGTCTCCAGTCGGTGGCGCATCCAACTGACCCATCGAGGCCGGCCATAAGTATGTTATAAGCCGGTACATTTTCAAATAAGTATCTCAGGCCATTTGTTTGGAAGAATTGACGGCGCACATGAGAGAAGTCAATGCAGTCGACAAGAAAGTGTTTCACCGTAAAAGGTTCATTACAGCCGATACAAAATGGCTGATCTTCTCGTTTGAGTAGACAAGAATTTGTGAGTCTAGTATGACCTATACGTAGACGAGTGAGAACCACTTCTTCTCGCCTTAATGACCGATAAATGGTATTTTTACCAAGAACCGGTTTTATTTCATGTAGTTTATTGAATGTCGCCCTGTCCCATGGCATCTGCCATTTGGATTAGATGTACCCGTTGATAAAAGGTTTAATGTCGGCCTCCTGGTAAAACTTTAACCAGTGGGTTGAGGCTTGACAGTATGTCTTTTTCTTGGCCCGCCGTGGCTCAATTATTGGTTTTCATTTACTCTGGCATATAGTAGAATTAGCCATGAGTACTCGTCTTTGTTTATTATAGTGATTAATTTGATTTTTATCTTTTCGCTTTGATGCATGGACTGAGTTGGGAACCTTTAAGTGAACCGAATTTTTATGTATTTCTGTATTAAGAGTAGCATCAGGACCTAGGGTGAAGCTGGCTAGCTGTAAAAGTGCTTTACTCTTTGGAGCCAGGCCGAAAAGAGTAAAAATAAAGAAATAAACCTCTGAAAACCTTGCATCACAACAAGCAAAATGGTTGATGCTGTTTTGTGCACTGTCCCTAATTTTTACAGGATATTTTTTTCAAATCGGTTTTAAGAGTCTCCAGGACTAAGTGTCTTGGTTTAACACAAATGCCATTATTGCACAACTGAGAAATCTTAAACTTCTTCCCATTCTCATCAATACGGGGCATATCTCCACGTAATATCTTTGTTTGTGTTGAGGTTTTACGGCCCAGTCAATCCAGTGGGATAATGTCCGCTACTGTCACTCAGATCCGGATCTATTCTGCTATCAAATAACATCATTTGAACCTTTTCGTTCTCTGTTTGATGTGATTGGTCTTTGCGTTCCTTGACTAGATTTTAATTTTGTTTGGTCTTTCGTAGGTGGTGATGATTGACTTCTTGCTTTTCTTTCTTTCTGTTGTTGTTTCTTCCAATGTTTTCTGATCATTTCATGGTGGCTTGTTTTTTCCAGGCCAGCCTCTGCTTTTTTCTCCTCAATAGATGTTTTTGTTCGACTTTTGTTCGTGATGTCAGTTTGAACTGTTTGTCTCTGCAGGTCTTGTGTTTTGCTGTTTGGATTTCTTGTAGTAAACTGTATTGAAGAGTCGAGAATAGTAATCGGATCAGTTTGGGTGGCAGTATCAACCACAGAAACCTTTTTCATGGAAGACTGTCTAATGTTGGCATAACAGATCCCATGAAATGTAGTCGGGGCCTCAATGCTTAATACGTAAGATTTATTTTCCATTTTGCCAAATTCGGCATACTTTAGAGTCGGCACTGTGTTTTTCTCCACAATTAACACAGTGAAGTTCGTTTCTACATTTACTTTCGAGATGTTCGGCTATTTGACCACATTTCAAACAGACAGGTTTTTTAGAACACCTATCCTCATGGTGTCCATATTTTTGGGAATTCTGACAGACTCTAAAGTATGCTACTTTGTTTGTTTGTTTGTGTTGAGGTGTTACGACCCAGTCAACCCAATGGGGTCATGTCGAGCGCGGTCAGTTTACCTAGCCACTTGAATCAGCGGAGGGTTGAGAATGAAAGTAGAAAATATTTCATTATCAATCTCCACGAAAGAATGTTGCCGACCTCGGCGGGGGTTGAGCCCGCGACCTCTTGGTCTCCAGTCGGACGGCGCATCCAACTGAGCCACCGAGGCCTGCTGTATGCTACTTTGACTGTTTTAGGTAAAACTGGTGTATTGAATGAAAAGACAAAGGTATTTGTGTTTTTAACCTCCCCGTTTCGTTTAACTTTGAATCGTTTCACTGCAGTTACTCCTTGAGATCTTGTGCCCTCGAGAATCTCCTCCTCGCCACAGTTCCCCAATTCGGGGCAACGAATTACCCCTTAAGAGGAATTCAGCGAGGTATGTGGGTACACCCGGACCTTCAAGTCGTGATAAATCTATGAACGAAGAACATTCTCGGCATGGGCTTTCCTGGATACCTCAACGAGCAGCTGATTTGATCTGTGTATGTTTTTTTTTTTTTTTTTTTAATATTTTTAGGCTCACCAGCTATACTGAGTATTAATTTTTTGTATTACAAACGGAGACAAAGATATAGGTCTGTTTTCTTCCCTGCTTTCAACTATAATGAACCCCGAAAAATGTTGAGCTGATGTATCATTCGTACAGGTAGTTGGAGGCTAAATGCTTTGGTCAATATCCGAAATTTCAGATTCTGAACATTTTAGCTCTTTTTCTTTTAGAACCCATGATAAAGTTATGTTAAAATTCGTCCTCAGTGCTCTCCGCCCACCACGGAGCCCAACAAGGGAACACATCAATGGAGTGCCTTTCCTACTCACTTGTGATGATGATGTGTTCAGGTTTAACGCCGCATCAACCCATAAGGGTCATTTGCGTCAAAATGGTGTACTAGGTTTTGTAATGGAACGGCCATAATGTCATATATGTATAAAATGTAGAACTAGAACGAACTTAAAAAAATACTTATACTTTGTTAAAAAGATTGATGTGTTTTACAAAACATAAGTATGTTATCAGCTGGTGCATCTTCAAATAAATATCTCAGGTCATCTGTTTGGAAAAACTGACTTCGCACATGAGAGAATTCAATGCAGTCGATCAGAAAAGGTTCCATCGTAACAGTCAACCCAATGGGGTCATGTCGAGCGCGGTCAGTTTACCTAACCACAATTTGACTGGGTAGGCTTAGTCCTCTAAGCGGTTAACCAGTATTGTGCACATTCTTTCGCCAGAAACTGACAAATGCCCTTCTTGAATCAGCGGAAGGGAGAGAATGACCGTAGAAAATATTTCATGATCAATCTCCACGAGAGAATGTTGCCGACCTTGGCAGGGGTTGAACCCGCGACCTCCTGGTCTCCAGTCGGACGGCGCATCCAACTGAGCCACCGAGGCCGGCCAAGCACACAACATAGTGTGTCCCGTCAAGGTAGGTCAGTACACAACTATAAATAGAAGCCAATCAAATGATTTATGTATACCGGTTTCCCGCTTAAAGGGTGCTTACACTAAATATTTTCCTTAGGCGATATAGTAACATTTCCAAATCCCAATAAACCGCACATACAATGTTAACAAAATCTTATTTGAGACATCTACTACAGAATAGAGCCTGAGAAATTGTGAAAATGAGCTGAAATGATGATTTTGGGGAGCAGATCCACTATTTTTATTGAAAATCTAAGCAGTGGGGCAGTAACTGTGTTGCAACCAAAGCATTAATGCAAAGAGAGCTATTTGCCTTGCAGTAAAAAGAAATTTAACCCTTTTATGTGGTTCACAAACACGCTTCTATGAAATACTAATGAAAAATTTAGTTGGGGTGCATTCCACAGTTTTTTCTTCCATTTCCACTTGTGCATGGCTGTCACACAAAAGACATGCAAGCAAACAAAATATAACAGAATATGTCCATTAAATACTGTATCAATACATTGCAAACCTACCAAATAATAATTTATTCATCATAAGAGTTACTAAAATGCACCAAAATCTGCTGTTGCACTAATGTAAACAATACCTCACCCACCTCCGACTGCGTCTAATTTTATGCAAAAAGAGCAGTTTTCGATAGATTATCGTCAACTCCAGATCAATGCACTGCCCTGGAACAGTTGATATTTTCACAGAGCACCTACAGAATATTACTTTAAATCAGAAATGAATACCTGTAAACCACCTCGTTTTTTCAATAAACTGCACCCAAAAGCATGCTTCAATTTATGACAGGGTAAAACCTAAGATGATGATGACTTCAGGTTTAACGACGCATCAACCCATGAGGGTCAATTGCATCAAAATGGTGAATTAACATGGTTCCGTAATGAAACGATTATAATGATGTCATTAATGCATAAGTGTAAAACTAGAACGAATTTAAAAACTAAAGCAGTTATACTTTGTTAAAAAGATTGATGTGTTTTAAAAACATAAGTATGTTATCAGTCGGTACATTTTCAAATAAGTATCTCAGGTCATTTGTTTAGAAGAAGTGACGTCGCATATGAGAGAATTCAATGCAGTCGATCAGAAAGTGTTTCACCGTAAAGGGTTCATTACAGCTGATACAAAATGGCTGATCTTCTCGTTTGAGTAAATAAGAATGTGTGAGTCAAGTATGACCTATACGTAGACGAGTAAGAACCACTTCTTCTCGCCTTAATGATCGATAAATGGTATTTTTACCAAGAACCGGTTTTATTTCATGTAGTTTATTGAATGTCGCTCTGTCCCATGACAGCTGCCATTTGGATAAGATGTACCTGTTGATAAAAGGTTTAAAATCTGTACATGGAAGTTTAAAATTCGAAATTTCTAGATCGAGTGAGGCCTTTGCTTTTACGTCGGCAGCCTCGTTACCTTTTATGCCAACATGGCTGGGGAGCCAACAGAACAAAATTTCCTTAGATTTCGATAGCTCGTGATGTTTTTCTATCACGTTCTGGATTTTGGGATTTTTTGAAGCTGTGTGATTTAGAGATTTCAAAAAAGAAAGGGAGTCCGAGAAAACAACGAATTTGTTCTCTAAAGAGTTATTCATAACGTAATCCAAAGCCATATCAATAGCCTTGGATTCAGCAGTGAAAATAGATGAGCCATCAGGAAGACGGATCTTTTCATGGTGGCTGCCCGATATATACGCACAGCCAACCTTATCTTCAACTTTTGAGCCATCAGTGTAGATGTGTTGATAATCTGAAAGTCGCGAATGTAATTCTTGGAAGTTTTGTTTCATGAGATGTGAATCAGAAAGTGACTTTTTGCTATTGTGTAAATCGAAAAGAATAGTTGGTTTAGTAATGCACCAGGATTGAATATCAGAAAAAGAGTGCTTTTGGATGATTTTAGTGTTAATATTAGCAGATTCTAAAAGTGGGGCTATACGAAGCCCGAAGGATTTAATTGCATTAGATTTTCTTTCATAATATTCCTGAAATTGTGGTGGAAATGTGACTTCAAAGGCAGGGTTAGAAGGGTTAGCAGCAAGTCTGATGTCATACTGAAGGGACAATTTTTCTCTGCGTAGCCATAACGATGGCTCATCTGCTTCCACGTTAAGACTCGATATTGGAGACGTACGAAAAGCTACCAATGCCAAACGAAGTCCTTGATTATGTACAGTGTCTAATATCTGTAGATAAGATTTTCTAGCAGATCCATATACGATGGACCCATAATCAAGTTTTGATCGAATTAAAGAACGATATAGATGAAGAAGAGTTGTTCTGTCCGCACCCCAACTTGTGTGAGATAAAACTTTTAAAAGGTTTAATGCTTTTAAACATTTCGCTTTCACGTATTTTATATGGGGTATGAAGGAGAGTTTTCTATCAAATATAACCCCAAGAAATTTTGATTCGGCAACAACTGGTATTTGAGATCCATATATGTAGAGTGCTGGATCATTGTGTATTTTCCGTTGTTGACAGAAATGAACGCACTGCGTTTTCGATTTGGAAAATTTAAAGCCATTTCTAGTTGCCCAGTCTTCAATTCTGTTTAGACATTGCTGTAGATGTCTTTCTATTGTGCGCATATTTTTCGAGCGAAAACATATACAGAAATCATCAACGTACAAAGAACTATCTGTCTTGTAATCTAGACAGTTTATAATATCGTTTAATTTCACGTTGAATAAAGTGGTTGAAAGTATGGCTCCTTGAGGAACGCCCTGCTCTTGATCATAGAGGTCAGAGAGGGTCGATCCTACACGCACTTGTATAGTACGATCTTCAAGAAAACTTTTAATAAAGTTTGGTAGTCTTCCTTTCAGACCAAAGTTGTGAAGGTCTTTCAAAATTCCGTATCGCCAAGTAGTATCGTAGGCTTTTTCCAAATCGAAAAATACAGCGACTACATGTTCTCATTTTATAAAAGCATCGCGCATAAAAGTTTCTAGTCTAACTAAATTATCATTGGTACTACGTTCAGCTCGGAATCCCGACTGAAACTTTGTGATAAGATTGTTAGATTCTAAGTACCAAACAAGTTGTTTGTTTATCATTCTCTCTAATGTTTTGCAAAGGCAACTTGTTAGCGCTATTGGTCTGTAGTTTGTTGGTTCTGCATGATCTTTCCCTGGTTTGGGAATAGGTATAACTGTGGCCAAACGCCAGCTTTCTGGAAAAACCCCTGTTGTCCATATCCCGTTGAAAATATGTAAAAGTGTGTCAAGGGCGATTTCGGGAAGGTGTTTAAGCATCTGGTAATGGATGTCATCAGGGCCTGTAGCTGTATCTTTTGACACTGCTATAGCATCTTTAAGTTCTGTTATATTAAACAGACTGTTATATTCTTCGGTATTTGAAGAGCTGAAATTAAGTTTGATCTTTTCTTCTTGTTTTTTGATGTTTTGAAACTTCTTTGAATAATTCCGAGATGAGGAATTATCCAAAAACGTTTCGCCAAGTGTATTTGCTATCTCTTCCTTTGTTGTGGCCTTTGTTCCACGTTTTGTATTTAAGTGGGTGAAACTGGGTGATTTTGATTTACCAGATATTTTTCGTATCATATCCCAAACCTTTTTAATTGGAGTTTTATTATTTAAATTCGAAACGTAAGATTTCCATGATCTGCGTTTGGAGGTCTTTATTGTTCGACGAGCCTTTGCTCTGAAGTTTTTAACCTTATTCAAGTTCTCCTTTGTTGGATATCTGCAGAACTTTGATAATGCTTGCTTGCGCTGTTTTATAGCATCTTTGCATTCATCATTGTACCACGGCTTGCTTTTCTTTGGATTTGTCGAGGTTTTCGGTATACTTTTGTTAGAGATATCGAGAAGAGAAGTAAAATCATCTAGAGGATCTAAGGAATTGTTAAACTTATCTATTTTGAGACTTTCTTCGCATAATGAATGATATAATTCCCAATTTGCTTTATTCAGTTTCCACTTTGCGTTGTGATCGTTCGTGGAATTATTTACGCTTTCAATAATAACAGGGAAGTGATCACTTCCATGTTGATCTTCACTGACCGTCCAGTCGAAATCTAGCAGTAGAGATGGATGACACATGGAAAGATCTAACGAAGAGAAATTTCCAGTTGCAGGATGGAGATAGGTGTGAGATTTGTCATTCATAAGACAAAGATCGTTTTTGGTTATAAAGTCTTCAATAATATTACCTTTAGGGTTGTTATCTTTACATCCCCAAAGGATATTGTGACCATTGAAGTCACCAACTAGTATATAGGGTGAAGGAAGTTGTTTGAGTAAAGTGTCTAAATGTTCGGTCTCTAAATGAAAATTCGGAGGTATATACACAGAACAAATGATAATTTCTTTATCTAAAGTGACAGAAACCGCAACGGCTTGAAGATTGGTTACAAGTTTAATTTCTCGCTGCGGTTGATGATGATGATGATGAGTTCAGGTTTAACGACGCATCAACCCATGAGGGTCATTTGCGTCAAAATGGTGAACTAACATGGTTCTGTAGTGAAACGATTATAATGATAAGTCATAAATGCATAAAATGTAAAACTAGAACGAATTTAAAAATTAAAGTAGTTATACTTTGTTAAAAAGATTGATGTGTTTTAAAAACATAAGTATGCTATCATTTGGTACATTTTCAAATAAGTATCTCAGGTCATTTGTTTGGAAGAATTGACGTCGTACATGAGAGAATTCAATGCAATCGATCAGAAAGTGTTTTACCGTAAAAGGTTCATTACAGCTGATACAAAATGGCTGATCTTCTCGTTTGAGTAGATAAGAATGTGTGAGTCTAGTATGACCTATACGTAGACGAGTAAGAACCACTTCTTCTCGCCTTAATGACCGATAAATATTATTTTTACCAAGAACCGGTTTTATTTCATGTAGTTTATTGAATGTCGCTCTGTCCCATGACAGCTGCCATTTGGATAAGATGTACCTGTTGATAAAAGATTTAAAATCTGTACATGGAAGTTTAAAATTCGAAATTTCTAGATCGAGTGAGGCCTTTGCTTTTACGTCGGCAGCCTCGTTACCTTTTATGCCAACATGGCTGGGGAGCCAACAGAACAAAATTTCCTTAGTTTTTGATAGCTCGTGATGTTTTTCTATCACGTTCTGGATTTTGGGATTTTTTGAAGATGTATGATATAGAGATTTCAAAACAGAAAGGGAGTCAGAGAAAATAACGAATTTGTTCTCTAAAGAGTTATTCATAACGTAATCCAAAGCCATATCAATAGCCTTGGATTCAGCAGTGAAAATAGATGAGCCATCAGGAAGGCGGATCTTTTCATGGTGGCTGCCCGATATATACGCACAGCCAACCTTATCTTCAACTTTTGAGCCATCAGTGTAGATGTGTTGATAATCTGAAAGTCGCGACTGTAATTCTTGGAAGTTTTGTTTCATGAGATGTGAATCAGAAAGTGACTTTTTGCTGTTGTGTAAATCGAAAAGAATATTTGGTTTAGTAATGCACCAGGATGGAATATCAGAAAAAGAGTGTTTTTGAATGTTTTTAATGTTAATATTAGTAGATTCTAAAAGTGGTGCTATACGAAGGCCGAAGGATTTAATAGCGTTAGGTTTTCTTTCATAATATTCCTGAAATTGTGGTGGAAATGTGACTTCAAAAGCAGGGTTAGAAGGGTTAGCAGCAAGTCTGATGGCATACTGAAGGGACAATTTTTCTCTGCGTAGCCATAACGATGGCTCATCTGCTTCCACGTTAAGACTCGATACTGGAGATGTACGAAAAGCTCCCAATGCTAAACGAAGTCCTTGATTATGTACAGTGTCTAACATCTGTAGATAAGATTTTCTAGCAGATCCATATACGATGGACCCATAATCAAGTTTTGATCGAATTAAAAAACGATACAGGTGAAGAAGAGTTGTTCTGTCCGCTCCCCAACTTGTGTGAGATAAAACTTTTAAAAGGTTTAATGCTTTTAAACATTTCGCTTTCAAGTATTTTATATGGGGTATGAAGGAGAGTTTTTTATCAAATATAACCCCAAGAAATTTAGATTCAGCAACAACTGGTATTTGAGATCCATATATGTAGAGCGCTGGATCGTTGTGTATTTTCCGTTGTTGACAGAAATGAACGCACTGAGTTTTCGATTTGGAAAATTTAAAGCCATTTCTAGTTGCCCAGTCTTCAATTCTATTTAGACATTGCTGTAGATGTCTTTCTATTGTGCGCATATTTTTCGAGCGAAAACAAATACAGAAATCATCAACGTACAAAGAACCATCTGTTTTGTAATCCAGACAGTTTATAATATCGTTTAATTTCACGTTGAATAACGTGGTTGAAAGTATGGCTCCTTGAGGAACGCCCTGTTCTTGATCATAGAGATCAGACAGGGTCGATCCTACACGCACTTGTATTGTACGATCTTCAAGAAAACTTTTAATAAAGTTTGGTAGTCTTCCTTTCATACCAAAGTTATGTAGGTCTTTTAAAATTCCATATCGCCAAGTGGTATCATAGGCTTTTTCCAAATCGAAAAATACAGCGACTACATGTTCTCGTTTGATAAAAGCATCACGGATAAAAGTTTCTAGTCTAACTAAATTATCATTGGTACTACGTTCAGCTCGGAATCCCGACTGAAGTTTTGTTATCAGATTGTTAGATTCTAAGTACCAAACAAGTCGTTTGTTTATCATTCTCTCTAGTGTTTTGCAAAGGCAACTTGTTAGCGCTATTGGTCTGTAGTTTGTTGGTTCTGCATGATCTTTCCCTGGTTTGGGAATAGGTATAATTGTGGCCAAACGCCAGCTTTCTGGAAAAACTCCTGTTGTCCATATACCGTTGAAAATATGTAAAAGTGTGTCAAGGGCGGTTTCGGGAAGGTGTTTAAGCATCTGGTAATGGATGTCATCAGGGCCTGTAGCTGTATCTTTTGATACTGCTGTAGCATCTTTAAGTTCTGTAATGTTAAACAGGCTGTTATATTCTTCAGTATTTGAAGAGGTGAAATTAAGTTTGATCTTTTCTTCTTGTTTTTTGATGTTTTGAAACTTCTCTGAATAATTCCGAGATGAAGAATTATCCAAAAAAGTTTCGCCAAGTGTGTTTGCTATCTCTTCCTTTGATGTGGCCTTTGTTCCACGTTTTGTATTTAAGTGGGTGAAACTGGGTGATTTTGATTTACCAGATATTTTTCGTATCATGTCCCAAACCTTTTTAATTGGAGTTTTATAATTTAAATTCGAAACGTAAGATTGCCATGATTTGCGTTTGGAGGCCTTTATTGTTCGACGAGCATTTGCTCTGAAATTCTTTACTTTATTCAGGTTCTCCTTTGTTGGATATCTGCAGAACTTTGATAATGCTTGCTTGCGCTGTTTTATGGCATCTTTGCATTCATCATTGTACCATGGCTTGCTTTTCTTTGGATTTGTCGAGGTTTTCGGTATACTTTTATTAGCTATGTCAAGAAGAGAAGAAGTAAAATGATCTAGAGGGTCCAAGGAATTGTCAAACTGATCTATTTTGAGACTTTCTTCGCATAATGAGTAATATACTTCCCAATTTGCTTTATTTAGTTTCCACTTTGCGTTGTGATCATTCATGGAATTATTTACGCTTTCAATAATAACAGGGAAGTGATCACTTCCATGTTGGTCTTCACTGACCGTCCAGTCGAAGTCCAGCAGGAGAGATGGGTGACATATGGAAAGATCTAAAGAAGAAAATTTTCCTGTTGCAGGATGGAGATAAGTGTGAGATTTGTCATTCATAAGACAAAGATCGTTTTTGGTTATAAAGTCTTCAATAATATTACCTTTAGGGTTGTTATCTTTACATCCCCAAAGGATATTGTGACCATTGAAGTCACCAACTAGTATACAGGGTGAAGGGAGTTGTTTCAGTAAAATGTCTAAATGTTCGGTCTCTAAATGAAAATTCGGAGGTATATACACAGAACAAATAGTAATTTCTTTATCTAAAGTAACAGAAACCGCAACGGCTTGAAGATTGGTTACAAGTTTAATTTCTCGCTGCGGACATGAAGAGTGAACTAAGATTGAGCTTCCACCAGACGGCCTCTGGCCTTCTGAATATATATAATTGTATGTATTGAAATCTCTGATATTTAATTGATCATCAGTCTTTAAAAAAGTTTCTTGCAAGCAAAAAACTGATGGATTCAATAAGGATAAAAGTAATAAGATCTCGTTATAGTTTGACTTTAGACCTCGACAGTTCCACTGTATTATTTTGTGATTTGAATTCATTTTAGAGTTGTTAGATTTTAGTTAGACTAGCAACTAAGGATATGTTATTGGTGATTTTGATCTATTATTACTATTGTTGACGTGTGAATGTTCTGATGATCTCGATCTATTTCTGTTAGTTCGTGGGCGATCTGGAGCTTCTCCTAACTCCATATCATCGCTACTGTCACTCAAAGATCCGAACCTGTTATGTTGTTGAATAACATTATTTGAACCTTTTCGTTCTCTGTTTGATGTGCTTGGTCTTTGTGTTCCTTGACTAGATTTTGATTTTGTTTCTTTCGTAGGTGGAGATGATTGACTTCTTGCTTGTCTTTCTTTCTGTTGTTGTTTCTTCCAATCTTTTCTTATCATCTCAATGGTGGCTTTTTTCAGGCCACCATCTCCTTTTTTCTCTTCAGAAGGTGTCTTTGTTTGATTTTTGTTTGTAGTGTTTGTTTGACCTTTTTGTTTCTGCAGATCTTCTGTTTGGCTGTTTGTGTTTGTTGAACTTGATTAAACTGCAGAGTCGAGAATATTGATCGGATCGGTTTGAGTGGCAGTATCAACCACAGAAACCTTTTTCATAGAAGACTGGGTGATGTTGGCATAACTGATTCCAGGAATTGGAGTTGGGGCCTCAACAAGTTTCCGCGCTTCAATGAAAGAAATATTTCTGGTAAACTTAAGACGTAAGATTTCTTTTTCTTTGTGCCAAACTTGGCATTCTTTAGAGTCAGCACTGTGTTTTTCACCACAATTGACACAGTGCAGTTCGTTTCTACATTGACTTTCTGGGTGTTCTGCTACCTGACCGCATTTCGAACAGATAGGGTCCTTAGAACACCTATCCTCATGGTGTCCATATTTCTGGCAATGATGACAACGCAAAGGATTTGGTATGTAGACTTCTACGTTGACTCTAAAGTATGCTACTTTTATTGTTTTTGGTAGAACTGATGTATTGAATGTAAAGACAAAGGTGTTTGTGTTTTTTAACTCTCCGTTTCGTTTAACTTTGAATCGTTTTATTGCAGTTACTCCTTGAGATCTTGTGCCTTCGAGAATCTCCTCCTCGCTGCAATTCCCCAATTCGGGGCAACGAATTACCCCCTTTGAGGAGTTCAGCGAAGTATGAGGGTACACCCGGACTTTCAAGTCGTGAAAAGTCTGTGCACGTAGAAGATTCTCGGCATGGGCTTTCTTGGATACCTCAATGAGTAGCTGATTCGACCTGTGTAGTTTCTTTATGTTTTCCGGCTCACCAGCTATACTTTGAATGACTTTTTGTATTACAAACGGAGATAAAGATGTTACTGGTTTGTTTTCTTCCTTGCTTTCAACTAAAATGAAACGCGGAAAATGTTGATATGATGTATCTTTGGTAGAGGTTGTTGGAGGTTGAGTGCTTTCGTTAACATCTGAAATATCAGATTCTGAACATTGTTTAGTTCTTTTTCTTCGATTAGAACCCATGATAAAGATGTATTAACATTCGTCCTCCATGCTCTCCGCCCACCACGGAGCCCAACAAGGGAACACATCAATGGAGTGGTTTTCCTACTCACTTGTGCTAGAGATACACAGAAGATATACTCGCACGAGCAAAATGCTGCACGATTGACCCGTTAAGCCGCCGCCTTCTTAGGATTGGAAAGGTTAAGAAAAAAGAATTATGGGCAAACGGTGAGTATCAGTATGATACAAAAGACAAGGAAGAGAAAGAAAAGATATTTCCTAGGGCTTGGCGCGACCAGCCGATTGACCGTGCCGGGTCTCACGGACACCCTTCTACACCGAAATCCAGGCCAAAGAGGCGTGTTGAGCCATCAGGAGAGACCAAACTCCCAATAACTCTCAACCTCCAGGATCCCTTCTTCCGGCTTACGGGCTGCCACCCACGGCAAACGGGTGGTATTTTCTCTTCGCTCTTCCCAAAGGGGACAATTACTGCTCACCACGCTAGCAACGTTCCCAGTGGGAATTGAGCCCCCAGGGCCTCGGCAAGGCGGAAAGTTTAATACCCAGGGGTTCTCGCTGCGGACATGAAGAGTGAATTGAGATTGAGCTTCCACCAGACGGCCTCTGGCCTTCCGAATATATATAATTGAATGTATTGAAATCTCTGATATTAAATCGATCATCAGTTTTTAAAAAAGTTTCTTGCAAGCAAAAAACTGATGGACTCAATAAAGATAAAAGTAATAAGATCTCATTATAATTTGACCTTAGACCTCGACAGTTCCATTGTATTATTCTGTGATTTAAATTCATTTAAGAGTTGTTAGATTTTAGTTAGACTAGAAACTAAGGATATGTTATTGGTGACTTTTATCTATTATTACTATTACTGGCGTGATTATTTTCTCTTGATCTTGATCTATTATTGTTAGTTCGTGGGCGATCTGGAGCTTCTCCTAACTCCATATCATCGCTACTGTCACTCAAAGATCCAAATCGGTTATGCTGTTGAATATCATCATTTTCACCTTTTCGTTCTCTGTTTGATGGGACTAGTTTTTTTGTTCCTTGACTAGATTTTATTTTTGTTTGGTCTTTCTTAGATGGTGATGAATGACTTCTTGCTTTTCTTTCTTTCTGTTGTTGTTTCTTCAAATCTTTTTTTATCATCTCAAGGTGGCTTTTTTCAGGCCAACCTCTGTTTTTTTCTCCTCGATAGGTGTCTTTGTTTGACTTCTGGTTGCGTTGTTTGTTTGAACGTTTTGTCTTTGCAGTTCCTCTGTTTGTGTTTGTTGAACTTGGTTGAACTGCAGAGTCTATGATAATTATTGGATCAGTTTGAGTGGCAGTATCAACTACAGAAACTTTTTTCATAGAAGACTGGGTGATGTTTGCATAACTTATTCCAGGAATTGGAGTAGGAGCCTCAACGAATTTCCGCGCTTCAAAGAAAGAAATATTTCTGGTGAACTTTATACGTAAGATTTCTTTTTCTTTGTGCCAAATTCGACATTCTTTAGAGTCGGCACTGCGTTTTTCACCACAATTTACACAGTGTAATTCGTTTGTACATCTACTTTCGGAGTGTTCGGCTATTTGACCACATTTTGAGCAGATAGGGTCTTTGGAACACCTATCCTCATGGTGTCCATATTTTTGGCAGTGATGACAACGCAAAGGATTTGGTATGTAGACTTCTACGTTGACTCTAAAGTATGCAACTTTCACCGTCTTAGGTAAGACTGGTGTATTGAATGTAAAGACAAAGGTGTTTGTGTCTTTTAACTCTCCGTTTCGTTTTACTTTGAATCTTTTAACTCCAGTTACTCCTTGAGATCTTGTGCCCTCGAGAATCTCATCCTCGCCGCAATTCCTCAATTCGGGGCAACGAATTACCCCTTTTGAAGAATTCAGCGAGGTATGAGGGTACACTCTGTCTTATAAGTCGTGAAAAGTCTGTGCACGAAGGAGATTCTCGGCATGAGCTTTTTTTGATACCTCAGTGAGCAGCTGATTCGACCTGTGTAGTTTTTTGATGTTTTCGGGTTCACCAGCTATGCTCTGAATTACTTTTTGTATCAAAACGGGGACAAAGATGTAATTTCTCTCTTCTCGTCTTTACTTTCAACTAGAATGAAGCGCGGAAAATGTTGAGTTGGTGTATCATTTGAGGTAGTTGGAGGTTGAGTGCTATCGTCAAAATCTGAAATATCTGAGTCTGGACATTGTCTAGTTCTTTTTCTTTTATCAAAACCCATGATGAAAAAGTATTAAAATTCGTCCTCCATGCTCTCCATCCACCATGGAGCCCGACAAGGGAACACATAAATGGAGTGGCTTTCCTACTCACTTGTGCTAGAGATACACAGAAGATATACTCGCACGAGCAAAATGCTGCACGATTGACCCGTTGAGCCGCCGCCTTCTTAGGATTGGAAAGGTTGAGAAATAAGACTTATGAGCAAACGGTAAGTATCAGTATGATACAAAAGACAAGGAAGAGAAAGAAAAGATTTATCCTAGGGCTCGGCGCGACCAGCCGATTGACCGTGCCGGGTCTCACGGACACCCTTCTACACCGAAATCCAGGCCAAAGAGGCGTGTTGAGCCATCAGGAGAGAACAAACTCCCAATAATCTCAACCTCCAGGATCCCTTCTTCCGGCTTACGGGTTGCCACCCACGGTAAACGGGTGGTATTTCCTCTTCGCTCTTCCAAAAGGGGACAATTACTGCTCACCAAGCTAGCAACGTTCCCAGTGGGAATTGAGCCCCCAGGGCCTCGACAAGGCGGAAAGTTTAATACCCAGGGGCTGTTGGTCTGTAGTTTGTTGGTTCTGCATGATCTTTCCCTGGTTTGGGAATAGGTATAATTGTGGCCAAACGCCACCTTTCTGGAAAAACTCCTGTTGTCCATATACCGTTGAAAATATGTAAAAGTGTGTCAATGGCGGTTTCGGGAAAGTGTTTAAGCATCTGATAATGAATGTCATCAGGGCCTGTAGCTGTATCCTTTAATACTGCGACAGCATCTTTAAGCGTTATGTTAAACAGACTGTTATATTCTTCAGTATTTGAAGAGGTGAAATTAAGTTTGATTTATTCTTCTTGTTTTTTGATGTTTTGAAACTTCTCTGAATAATTCCGAGATGAGGAATTATCAAAAAAGTTTCGCCAAGTGTATTTGCTATCTCTTCCTTTGACTTGGCCTTTGTTCCACGTTTTGTATTTAAGTGGGTGAAACTGGGTGATTTTGATTTACCGGATATTTTTGGTATCATATCCCGAACCTTTTTAATTGGACTTTTATGATTTAAATTCGAAACGTAAGATTTCCATGATTTGCGTTTGGAGGCCTTTATGTTCGACGGGCCTTTGCTCTGAAGTTTTTAACGTTATTCAAGTTCTCCTTTGTTGGATATCTGCAGAACTTTGATAATGCTTGCTTGCGCTGTTTTATGACATCTTTGCATTCATAATTGTACCATGGCTTGCTTTTCTTTGGATTTGTCGAGGTTTTCGGTATACTTTTATTAGCGATGTCAAGAAGAGAAGTAAAATCATCTAGGGGGTCCAAGGAATTGTTAAACTTATTTATCTATTTGAGACTTTCTTCGCATAATGAGTGATATAATTCCCAATTTGCTTTATTTAGTTTCCATTTTGCGTTGTGATCGTTCGTGGAATCATTTACGCTTTCAATAATAACAGGGAAGTGATCACTTCCATGTTGGTCTTCACTGACCGTCCAGTCGAAATCTAGCAGGAGAGATGGATGACATATGGAAAGATTTAAAGAAGAAAATTTTCCAGTTGCAGGATGGAAATAAGTGTAAGACTTATCATTCATCAAGCAAAGAGTGTTATTTGTAATAAAATTTTCAATAATGTCTCCTCTACTGTTATTATCTTTACATCCCCAAAGAATGTTGTGCCCATTAAAGTCACCTACTAAAATATAGGGTGCAGGAAGTTGACTTAGTAATGATTGGAGATGTTCAGTTGTTAAGGAAAACGCAGGGGGTATATATACAGAACAAACTGTAATTTCTTTATCCAACGTGACTGAGTCTGCTACAGCTTGTAGCTGTGTTTTAATTTTGATTTCTCTTTGTGGCAAACAGGATTTGATGAAAATGGAACTTCCACCAGATGGTCTTTGACCTTGAGAATTAATATATATATATATTGACACCTTTGATATCGATGTTGTCATTAGTTTTTAAACAAGTTTCTTGTTAACAAAATATCGATGGGTTCAACAAGGACAGAAGTTATAAGATTTCATTATAGTTTGACTTAAGACCTCGACAATTCCATTGTATTGATGAGTTCAGGTTTAACGACGCATCAACCCATGAGGGTCATTTGCGTCAAAAATGGTGAACTAACATGGTTCTGTAATTAAACGATTATAATGATAAGTCATAAATGCATAAAGTGTAAAACTAGAACGAATTTAAAAACTAAAGCAGTTATACTTTGTTAAAAAGATTGATGTGTTTTAAAAACGTAAGTATGTTATCAGTCGGTACATTTTCAAATAAGTATCTCAGGTCATTTGTTTCGAAGAATTTACGTCGCATATGAGAGAATTCAATGCAGTCGATCAGCTGATACAAAATGGCTGATCTTCAGAAAAAGAGTGTTTTTGAATGTTTTTAGTGTTAATATTAGCAGATTCTAAAAGTGGTGCTATACGAAGGCCGAAGGATTTAATTGCGTTAGGTTTTCCCTCATAATATTCCTGAAATTGTGGTGGAAATGTGACTTCAAAAGCAGGGTTAGTAGGGTATGATGAGGCGAATAAATTTTATGATAGAAAACATAATTTGTATGAAGCAGCTCTCCTTACTAGATGTTATACTCAACATGCTCTTCGTCCTTACATTGATTCTGAAATTAACCACGTTAGACACTTCATCGAAATTCCATTCATTAATAAAGGTATTGAATTCATAGATTTACCTAGCATATTTCGAAATAATAATGTTATATCAGCTATACCTTAATATTTCGAAAACACGGAATCTCCAATTATTTGTTATAAATATAACAAACCTATCCGCAATACTATACTTAATTTCAAAAAATTAGTTTCTGATCTTGATATTGAAACTAGTTCCCCTGATTCTTTAGATTGTAAAGATTCTAAATTTTGTTATCAAGCAGCGGGTCATATTGTCACTGGTAATTTGAAGATTATAACTGATTCACGAATCCGTTCAGTTATTTCAAAAGGACCTAAATATAGATTCCCAGCCCACATTGATTTCAATAAATGTTGGGAAACAATTGCCAGTGCTTTAAATGATTATTGTACGCGTTGGTGTAAACGAGAACATGTTGAGTCTAATGCTTTAAATAATTGGAAATTAAAGATTTTTAAGATCATTGATGAACGTGTTTTATTTTACTCTAATAACCTTGATCTTCTCCCTCCTAAGTCTAAATTATCTTTTCGATATTTGAAACAAGGTATTCAAGAATTTCATAAAAAGTATGTTTTGGCTCCAGCTGAGAAAGCTGCTAATAATGTTGTTGTTGTGTGACGACTTTATTATATCAATACTCTAAAACAAGAACTTGGTAGTACCAAAACATATGAACGGATTTCTACTGACGAGAGATCTATTGTCAATACCCATTCTATCGATATTACTGCTAAGTTTGCAGTGAGTATTAAAGAAAAGCAATACAGACTTCCTACGTTATATTGGTTACCGAAACTTCATAAACGACCTTATAAAGCACGTTTCATTGCTAATTCTAGTTCTTGTACGACTATTGTTTTGTCCAAACTGCTAACTTATGCCTTACTGCTGTTAAAAAAACATTGGATTAGATACTATGATACTGTTTACGAAAGGGACGAAATTAACTATTTTTGGTCAATTAAAAATTCTAATGATGTTCTCAATAAATTTAAATCTAAAAACTTTCAGGCTTCTAAATTGTCTACATATGATTTTTCTACACTGTATATACGTTACCTCATCATCTTATAAAAAATAAACTTATTGGTTTAATTAACCGAACGTTTATTCGGGAGAATACCCAATATTTGGCTTGCAACGAAGAATGTGCTTTTTTCACTTCTGATGTATATAATAATCACAATTTATGATCGTGTCAAAAAGTCTGTGATGCCCTTGTTTATCTTTTGGATAATATTTTTATTAGATTTGGAACTAAACGTTATAGACAAACTATTGGTATTCCGATGGGAACTAATTGTGCTCCTCTTGTTGCAGATTTGTTTCTTTTTTGTTATGAGAGAGATTTCATGAAGTCTCTCTCACGTGAAAATCAGGCTGACATTATTGAGGCTTTCAATTCAACTTCAAGATACCTTGACGATTTATTAAATATTGACAATATTTACTTTGACCAAATGGTGGACCGGATATACCCTACAGAACTCCAATTAAATAGAGCAAATTCTTCCGATACCGAGGCACCTTTTTGGGATTTGAATCTATGTATATCTAACGGTACAGTTTCCACCAAAATTTATGATAAACGGGACGATTTTGATTTTGATATAGTCAATTTCCCTTTTCTGGATGGCGATGTCCCCCGGCGTACCTCATATGGGGTATACATATCTCAACTTATAAGATTCGCCAGAGCTTCTACAAATCTTAATGACTTTAACTATCGTAATAAAGCCCTTACTGCCAAACTTCTTAGGCAGGGCTATCGTTATTTTAAACTTCGTAAAGCGTTTTCGAAATTTTATCGCAGACACAGTGCCTTGTTAGAAAAATATAGCGTCAGTCTGAAAACACTTCTGCAACAAGGTATATCGGAACCTGAATTTTACGGGGACTGAGTGTACAGATTTAGAAAAATTGTAGGTAAATCTAACTTTTCGGAGCAATTCAGAAAACTTATTAACCGTTATAAAAGAATTGGCTATAGCCTGGATATTATGCGGCAGACTGCATGCCTAGTTGTCAACCCAATCATTGTTGATGGCTATGTTTCACTCTTTAATTGCACGACGGCGGTTCGGGCCTCAGACTCAATGACGGCCTCTTCGTAAAACTTTAATCAGTGGGTTGGGGCTTGACGATATGTCTTTGGCTTCGCCCGCCGTGGTTCAACTATTGGTTTTCATTTACTCTGGCATACAGTAGAATTAGCCATGAGTACTCGTCTTTGTTTATTATAGTGATTAATTTGATTTTATGTTTTCGCTTTGATGCATTTACTGAGTTGGGAGCCTTTATGCGAACCGAATTTTTATGTATTTCTGTATTAAGAGTAGCATCGGGACCCAGGGTGAAGTTAGCTAGCTGTAAAAGTGCTTTAAACCCCACGGTGGTTTGCTCTACCGACCGTTCTAAGGCGGTGGTCCCGGTATTAGTCTTACTCTTTGTTGCTTTGTGGTTTATTCTACGAGGCGATTTGTTGTATATCTTTCCGTGTGTCATTTTGTTCTTGTGTTTTTCAGTCCCTTTAGTATTGCGATAACCTCGCTTGGGGAAGAGAGAGCTAATCTTAGTGCTTTTCGTACGTTTGTTCGGTTTGTGCTTGTTTAGATTAGTCGGTTTCCTCTTCCTCTTGGCGTCAGGGAAGGGCTGCGGTTTGTGATTGTGGCACTCCCTGGACTTTTCTCTTACCTTTTTAGCAGCAAGTCTGATGGCATACTGAAGAGACAATTTTTCTCTGCGTAGCCATAACGATGGCTCATCTGCTTCCAAGTTAAGACTCGATACTGGAGACGTACGAAAAGCTCCCAATGCCAAACGAAGTCCTTGATTATGTACAGTGTCTAACATCTGCAGATAAGATTTTCTAGCAGACCATATACAATGGACCCATAATCAAGTTTTGATCGAATTAAAAAAACGATACAGGTGAAGAAGAGTTGTTCTGTCCGCACCCCAACTTGTGTGAGATAAAACCTTTAAAAGGTTTAATGCTTTTAAACATTTCGCTTTCACGTATTTTATATGGGGTATGAAGGAGAGTTTTCTATCAATATAACCCCAAGAAATTTTGATTCAGCAACAACTGGTATTTGAGATCCATATATGTAGAGTGCTGGATCATTGTGTATTTTCCGTTGTTGACAAAAATGAACGCACTGAGTTTTCGATTTGGAAAATTTGAAGCCATTTCTTGTTGCCCAGTCTTCAATTCTATTTAGACATTGCTGTAGATGTCTTTCTATTGTGCGCATATTTTTCGAGCGAAAACATATACAGAAATCATCAACGTACAAAGAACCATCTGTCTTATAATCCAGACAGTTTATAATATCGTTTAATGTCACGTTGAATAAAGTGGTTGAAAGTATGGCTCCTTGAGGAACGCCCTGCTCTTGATCATAGAGGTCAGAGAGGGTCGATCCTACACGCACTTGTATAGTACGATCTTCAAGAAAACTTTAAATAAAGTTTGATAGTCTTCCTTTCAGACCAAAGTTGTGTAGGTCTTTCAAAATTCCATATCGCCAAGTAGTATCGTAGGCTTTTTCCAAATCGAAAAATACAGCGACTACATGTTCTCGTTTGATAAATGATGATGAGTTCAGGTTTAACGACGCATCAACCCATGAGGGTCATTTGCGTCAAAATGGTGAACTAACATGGTTCTGTAGTGAAACGATTATAATGGTAAGTCATAAATGCATAAAATGTAAAACTAGAACGAATTTAAAAATTAAAGCAGTTATACTTTGTTAAAAAGATTGATGTGTTTTAAAAACATAAGTATGCTATCATTTGGTACATTTTCAAATAAGTATCTCAGGTCATTTGTTTGGAAGAATTGACGTCGTACATGAGAGAATTCAATGCAATCGATCAGAAAGTGTTTTACCGTAAAAGGTTCATTACAGCTGATACAAAATGGCTGATCTTCTCGTTTGAGTAGATAAGAATGTGTGAGTCTAGTATGACCTATGCGTAGCCGAGTAAGAACCACTTCTTCTCGCCTTAATGACCGATAAATATTATTTTTACCAAGAACCGGTTTTATTTCATGTAGTTTATTGAATGTCGCTCTGTCCCATGACAGCTGCCATTTGGATAAGATGTACCTGTTGATAAAAGATTTAAAATCTGTACATGGAAGTTTAAAATTCGAAATTTCTAGATCGAGTGAGGCCTTTGCTTTTACGTCGGCAGCCTCGTTACCTTTTATGCCAACATGGCTGGGGAGCCAACAGAACAAAATTTCCTTAGTTTTCGATAGCTCGTGATGTTTTTCTATCACGTTCTGGATTTTGGGATTTTTTGAAGATGTATGATTTAGAGATTTCAAAACAGAAAGGGAGTCAGAGAAAATAACGAATTTGTTCTCTAAAGAGTTATTCATAACGTAATCCAAAGCCATATCAATAGCCTTGGATGATGATGATGATGAGTTCAGGTTTAACGACGCATCAACCCATGAGGGTCATTTGCGTCAAAATGGTGAACTAACATGGTTCTGTAGTGAAACGATTATAATGATAAGTCATAAATGCATAAAATGTAAAACTAGAACGAATTTAAAAATTAAAGCAGTTATACTTTGTTAAAAAGATTGATGTGTTTTAAAAACATAAGTATGCTATCATTTGATACATTTTCAAATAAGTATCTCAGGTCATTTGTTTGGAAGAATTGACGTCGTACATGAGAGAATTCAATGCAATCGATCAGAAAGTGTTTTACCGTAAAAGGTTCATTACAGCCGATACAAAATGGCTGATCTTCTCGTTTGAGTAGATAAGAATTTGTGAGTCTAGTATGACCTATACGTAGACGAGTAAGAACCACTTCTTCTCGCCTTAATGACCGATAAATATTATTTTTACCAAGAACCGGTTTTATTTCATGTAGTTTATTGAATGTCGCTCTGTCCCATGACAGCTGCCATTTGGATAAGATGTACCTGTTGATAAAAGATTTAAAATCTGTACATGGAAGTTTAAAATTCGAAATTTCTAGACCGAGTGAGGCCTTTGCTTTTACGTCGGCAGCCTCGTTACCTTTTATGCCCACATGGCTGGGGAGCCAACAGAACAAAATTTCCTTAGTTTTCGATAGCTCGTGGTGTTTTTCTATCACGTTCTGGATTTTGGGATTTGTTGAAGATGTATGATTTAGAGATTTCAAAACAGAAAGGGAGTCAGAGAAAATAACGAATTTGTTCTCTAAAGGGTTATTCATAACGTAATCCAAAGCCATATCAATAGCCTTGGATTCAGCAGTGAAAATAGATGAGCCATCAGGAAGACGGATCTTTTCATGGTGGCTGCCCGATATATACGCACAGCCAACCTTATCTTCAACTTTTGAGCCATCAGTGTAGATGTGTTGATAATCTGAAAGTCGCGACTGTAATTCTTGGAAGTTTTGTTTCATGAGATGTGAATCAGAAAGTGACTTTTTGCTGTTGTGTAAATCGAAAAGAATATTTGGTTTAGTAATGCACCAGGATGGAATATCAGAAAACGAGTGTTTTTGAATGTTTTTAATGTTAATATTAGTAGATTCTAAAAGTGGTGCTATACGAAGGCCGAAGGATTTAATAGCGTTAGGTTTTCTTTCATAATATTCCTGAAATTGTGGTGGAAATGTGACTTCAAAAGCAGGGTTAGAAGGGTTAGCAGCAAGTCTGATGGCATACTGAAGGGACAATTTTTCTCTGCGTAGCCATAACGATGGCTCATCTGCTTCCACGTTAAGACTCGATACTGGAGATGTACGAAAAGCTCCCAATGCTAAACGAAGTCCTTGATTATGTACAGTGTCTAACATCTGTAGATAAGATTTTCTAGCAGATCCATATACGATGGACCCATAATCAAGTTTTGATCGAATTAAAGAACGATACAGGTGAAGAAGAGTTGTTCTGTCCGCTCCCCAACTTGTGTGAGATAAAACTTTTAAAAGGTTTAATGCTTTTAAACATTTCGCTTTCAAGTATTTTATATGGGGTATGAAGGAGAGTTTTTTATCAAATATAACCCCAAGAAATTTAGATTCAGCAACAACTGGTATTTGAGATCCATATATGTAGAGCGCTGGATCGTTGTGTATTTTCCGTTGTTGACAGAAATGAACGCACTGAGTTTTCGATTTGGAAAATTTAAAGCCATTTCTAGTTGCCCAGTCTTCAATTCTATTTAGACATTGCTGTAGATGTCTTTCTATTGTGCGCATATTTTTCGAGCGAAAACAAATACAGAAATCATCAACGTACAAAGAACCATCTGTTTTGTAATCCAGACAGTTTATAATATCGTTTAATTTCACGTTGAATAACGTGGTTGAAAGTATGGCTCCTTGAGGAACGCCCTGTTCTTGATCATAGAGATCAGACAGGGTCGATCCTACACGCACTTGTATTGTTCGATCTTCAAGAAAACTTTTAATAAAGTTTGGTAGTCTTCCTTTCATACCAAAGTTATGTAGGTCTTTTAAAATTCCATATCGCCAAGTGGTATCATAGGCTTTTTCCAAATCGAAAAATACAGCGACTACATGTTCTCGTTTGATAAAAGCATCACGGATAAAAGTTTCTAGTCTAACTAAATTATCATTGGTACTACGTTCAGCTCGGAATCCCGACTGAAGTTTTGTTATCAGATTGTTAGATTCTAAGTACCAAACAAGTCGTTTGTTTATCATTCTCTCTAGTGTTTTGCAAAGGCAACTTGTTAGCGCTATTGGTCTGTAGTTTGTTGGTTCTGCATGATCTTTCCCTGGTTTGAGTATAGGTATAATTGTGGCCAAACGCCAGCTTTCTGGAAAAACTCCTGTTGTCCATATACCGTTGAAAATATGTAAAAGTGTGTCAAGGGCGGTTTCGGGAAGGTGTTTAAGCATCTGGTAATGGATGTCATCAGGGCCTGTAGCTGTATCTTTTGATACTGCGATAGCATCTTTAAGTTCTGTAATGTTAAACAGGCTGTTATATTCTTCAGTATTTGAAGAGGTGAAATTAAGTTTGATCTTTTCTTCTTGTTTTTTGATGTTTTGAAACTTCTCTGAATAATTCCGAGATGAAGAATTATCCAAAAAAGTTTCCCCAAGTGTGTTTGCTATCTCTTCCTTTGATGTGGCCTTTGTTCCACGTTTTGTATTTAAGTGGGTGAAACTGGGTGATTTTGATTTACCAGATATTTTTCGTATCATGTCCCAAACCTTTTTAATTGGAGTTTTATAATTTAAATTCGAAACGTAAGATTGCCATGATTTGCGTTTGGAGGCCTTTATTGTTCGACGAGCCTTTGCTCTGAAATTCTTTACTTTATTCAGGTTCTCCTTTGTTGGATATCTGCAGAACTTTGATAATGCTTGCTTGCGCTGTTTTATGGCATCTTTGCATTCATCATTGTACCATGGCTTGCTTTTCTTTGGATTTGTCGAGGTTTTCGGTATACTTTTGTTAGAGATATCGAGAAGAGAAGAAGTAAAATCATCTAGAGGATCCAAGGAATTGTTTAACTTATCTATTTTTAGACTTTCTTCACATAATGAGTGATACAATTCCCAATTTGCTTTATTTAGTTTCCACTTTGCGTTGTGATCGTTTGTGGAATTATTTACGCTTTCAATAATAACAGGGAAGTGGTCACTTCCATGTTGATCTTCACTGACCGTCCAATCGAAATCCAGTAGAAGAGATGGATGACATAGGGAAAGATCTAAAGAAGAAAAATTTCCAGTTGCAGGATGGAGATAGGTGTGAGATTTGTCATTCATAAGACAAAGATCGTTTTTGATTATAAAGTCTTCAATAATATTACCTTTAGGGTTGTTATCTTTACATCCCCAAAGGATATTGTGACCATTGAAGTCACCAACTAGTATATAGGGTGAAGGGAGTTGTTTGAGTAAAGTGTCTAAATGTTCGGTCTCTAAATGAAAATTTGGAGGTATATACACAGAACAAATAGTAATTTCTTTATCTAAAGTGACAGAAATCGCAACGGCTTGAAGATTGGTTACAAGTTTAATTTCTCGCTGGGGACATGAAGAGTGAACTAAGATTGAGCTTCCACCAGACGGCCTCTGGCCTTCGGAATATATATAATTGTATGTAATGAAATCTCTGATATGTAATTGATCATCAATTTTTAAAAAAGTTTCTTGCAAGCAAAAAACTGATGGACTCAATAAAGATAAAAGTAATAAGATCTCGTTATAGTTTGACTTTAGATCTCGACAGTTCCATTGTATTATTTTGTGATTTGAATTCATTTTAGAGTTGTTAAATTTTAGTTAGACTAGCAACTAAGGATATGTTATTGGTGATTTTGATCTATTATTGTTGACGTGTTTTTGTTCTGATGATCTCGATCTATTTCTATTAGTTCGTGGGCGATCTGGAGCTTCTCCTAACTCCATATCATCGCTACTGTCACTCAAAGATCCGAATCTGTTATGTTGTTGAATAACATTATTTGAGCCTTTTCGTTCTCTGTTTGATGTGCTTGGTCTTTGTGTTCCTTGACTAGATTTTGATTTTGTTTCTTTCGTAGGTGGAGATGAATGACTTCTTGCTTGTCTTTCTTTCTGTTGTTGTTTCTTCCAATCTTTCCTTATCATCTCAATGGTGGCTTTTTTCAGGCCACCCTCTCCTTTTTTCTCCTCAATAGGTGTCTTTGTTTGATTTTTGTTTGTGGTGTTTGTTTGACCTTTTTGTTTCTGCAGATCTTCTGTTTTGCTGTTTGTGTTTGTTGTATTTGATTGTACTGCAGAGTCGAGAATAGTGATCGGATCAGTTTGAGTGGCAGTATCAACCACGGAAACCTTTCTCATAGAAGACTGGGTGATGTTGGCATAACTGATTCCAGGTATTGGAGTTGGGGGGGTCTCAACAAGTTTCCGCGCTTCAACGAAAGAAATATTTCTGGTAAACTTAAGACGTAGAATTTCCTTTTCTTTGTGCCAAATTCGGCATTCTTTAGAGTCAGCACTGTGTTTTTCACCACAATTGACACAGTGTAATTCGTTGCTACATCTACTTTCGAGGTGTTCTCCTGTTTGACCGCATTTCGAACAGATAGGGTCTTTAGAAGACCTATCCTCATGGTGTCCATATTTTTGACAATTATGACAACGCAAGGGATTTGGTACGTAGACTTCTACGTTGACTCTAAAGTATGCCACTTTGACCGTTTTGGGTAAAACTGGCGTATTGAAAGTAAAAACAAAGGTGTTTGTGTCTTTTAACTCTCCGTTTCGTTTTATTTTGAATCTTTTTACTCCAGTAACTCCTTGAGATTTTGTGCCCTCGAGAATCTCCTCCTCGCCGCAATTCCTCAATTCGGGACAACGAATTACCCCTTTTGAGGAATTAAGCGAGGTATGGGGGTACACTCGGACTTTCAAGTCGTGAAAAGTCTGTGCACGAAGAAGATTCTCGGCATGGGCTTTCTTGGATACCTCAATGAGTAACTGGTTCGATCTGTTTAGTTTTTTTATGTTTTCCGGTTCACCAGCTATACTCTGTATAACCTTTTGTATCAAAAAAGGAGACAGAGATGTTATCTGTCTGCCCTCTTCTTTGCTTTCAACTAAAATGAAGCGTGGAAAATGTTGATGAGACGTATCATTTGTTGAGGTAGTTGGAGGTTGAGAATTTTCGTCAAAATCTGAATTATCAGTGTCTGGGGTTTGTTTAGTTCTTTTTCTTTTATCATTACCCATGATGAAGTTGTATTAAAATTCGTCCTCCGTGCTCTCCGCCCACCACGGAGCCCAACGAGGGAACACATAAATGGAGTGGCTTTCCTACTCACATGTGCTAGAGATACACAGAAGATATACTCGCACGAGCAAAATGCTGCACGATTGACCCGTTAAGCCGCCGCCTTCTTAGGATTGGAAAGATTGAGAAATAAGAATTATGGGCAAACGGTGAGTATCAGTATGATACAAAAGACAAGGAAGAGAAAGAAAAGGTTTTTCCTAGGGCTTGACGCGACCAGCCGATTGACCGTGCCGGGTCTCACGGACACCCTTCTACACCGAAATCCAGGCCAAAGAGGCGTGTTGAGCCATCAGGAGAGAACAAACTCCCAATAACTCTCAACCTCCAGGATCCCTTCTTCCGGCTTACGGGTTGCCACCCACGGCAAACGGGTGGTATTTCCTCTTCGCTCTTCCCAAAGGGGACAATTACTGCTCACCAAGCTAGCAACGTTCCCAGTGGGAATTGAGCCCCCAGGGCCTCGACAAGGCGGAAAGTTTAATACCCAGGGGCAATAGCCTTGGATTCAGCAGTGAAAATAGATGAGCCATCAGGAAGACGGATCTTTTCATGGTGGCTGCCCGATATATACGCACAGCCAACCTTATCTTCAACTTTTGAGCCATCAGTGTAGATGTGTTGATAATCTGAAAGTCGCGACTGTAATTCTTGGAAGTTTTGTTTCATTAGATGTGAATCAGAAAGTGACTTTTTGCTGTTGTGTAAATCGAAAAGAATATTTGGTTTAGTAATGCACCAGGATGGAATATCAGAAAACGAGTGTTTTTGAATCTTTTTAATGTTAATATTAGTAGATTCTAAAAGTGGTGCTATACGAAGGCCGAAGGATTTAATAGCGTGAGGTTTTCTTTCATAATATTCCTGAAATTGTGGTGGAAATGTGACTTCAAAAGCAGGGTTAGAAGGGTTAGCAGCAAGTCTGATGGCATACTGAAGGGACAATTTTTCTCTGCGTAGCCATAACGATGGCTCATCTGCTTCCACGTTAAGACTCGATACTGGAGATGTACGAAAAGCTCCCAATGCTAAACGAAGTCCTTGATTATGTACAGTGTCTAACATCTGTAGATAAGATTTTCTAGCAGATCCATATACGATGGACCCATAATCAAGTTTTGATCGAATAAAAGAACGATACAGGTGAAGAAGAGTTGTTCTGTCCGCTCCCCAACTTGTGTGAGATAAAACTTTTAAAAGGTTTAATGCTTTTAAACATTTCGCTTTCAAGTATTTTATATGGGGTATGAAGGAGAGTTTTTTATCAAATATAACCCCAAGAAATTTAGATTCAGCAACAACTGGTATTTGAGATCCATATATGTAGAGCGCTGGATCGTTGTGTATTTTCCGTTGTTGACAGAAATGAACGCAGTGAGTTTTCGATTTGGAAAATTTAAAGCCATTTCTAGTTGCCCAGTCTTCAATTCTATTTAGACATTGCTGTAGATGTCTTTCTATTGTTCGCATATTTTTCGAACGAAAACAAATACAGAAAATCATCAACGTACAAAGAACCATCTGTTTTGTAATCCAGAGAGTTTATAATATCGTTTAATTTCACGTTGAATAACGTGGTTGAAAGTATGGCTCCTTGAGGAACGCCCTGTTCTTGATCATAGAGATCAGACAGGGTCGATCCTACACGCACTTGTATTGTACGATCTTCAAGAAAACTTTTAATAAAGTTTGGTAGTCTTCCTTTCATACCAAAGTTATGTAGGTCTTTTAAAATTCCATATCGCCAAGTGGTATCATAGGCTTTTTCCAAATCGAAAAATACAGCGACTACATGTTCTCGTTTGATAAAAGCATCACGGATAAAAGTTTCTAGTCTAACTAAATTATCATTGGTACTACGTTCAGCGCGGAATCCCGACTGAAGTTTTGTTATCAGATTGTTAGATTCTAAGTACCAAACAAGTCGTTTGTTTATCATTCTCTCTAGTGTTTTGCAAAGGCAACTTGTTAGCGCTATTGGTCTGTAGTTTGTTGGTTCTGCATGATCTTTCCCTGGTTTGGGAATAGGTATAATTGTGGCCAAACGCCAGCTTTCTGGAAAAACTCCTGTTGTCCATATACCGTTGAAAATATGTAAAAGTGTGTCAAGGGCGGTTTCGGGAAGGTGTTTAAGCATCTGGTAATGGATGTCATCAGGGCCTGTAGCTGTATCTTTTGATACTGCGATAGCATCTTTAAGTTCTGTAATGTTAAACAGGCTGTTATATTCTTCAGTATTTGAAGAGGTGAAATTAAGTTTGATCTTTTCTTCTTGTTTTTTGATGTTTTGAAACTTCTCTGAATAATTCCGAGATGAAGAATTATCCAAAAAAGTTTCGCCAAGTGTGTTTGCTATCTCTTCCTTTGATGTGGCCTTTGTTGCACGTTTTGTATATAAGTGGGTGAAACTGGGTGATTTTGATTTACCAGATATTTTTCGTATCATGTCCCAAACCTTTTTAATTGGAGTTTTATAATTTAAATTCGAAACGTAAGATTGCCATGATTTGCGTTTGGAGGCCTTTATTGTTCGACGAGCCTTTGCTCTGAAATTCTTTACTTTATTCAGGTTCTCCTTTGTTGGATATCTGCAGAACTTTGATAATGCTTGCTTGCGCTGTTTTATGGCATCTTTGCATTCATCATTGTACCATGGCTTGCTTTTCTTTGGATTTGTCGAGGTTTTCGGTATACTTTTGTTAGAGATATCGAGAAGAGAAGAAGTAAAATCATCTAGAGGATCCAAGGAATTGTTAAACTTATCTATTTTTAGACTTTCTTCACATAATGAGTGATACAATTCCCAATTTGCTTTATTTAGTTTCCACTTTGCGTTGTGATCGTTCGTGGAATTATTTACGCTTTCAATAATAACAGGGAAGTGGTCACTTCCATGTTGATCTTCACTGACCGTCCAATCGAAATCCAGCAGTAGAGATGGATGACATAGGGAAAGATCTAAAGAATGATGATGATGAGTTCAGGTTTAACGACGCATCAACCCATGAGGGTCATTTGCGTCAAAATGGTGAACTAACATGGTTCTGTAGTGAAACGATTATAATGATAAGTCATAAATGCATAAAATGTAAAACTAGAACGAATTTAAAAATTAAAGTAGTTATACTTTGTTAAAAAGATTGATGTGTTTTAAAAACATAAGTATGCTATCATTTGGTACATTTTCAAATAAGTATCTCAGGTCATTTGTTTGGAAGAATTGACGTCGTACATGAGAGAATTCAATGCAATCGATCAGAAAGTGTTTTACCGTAAAAGGTTCATTACAGCTGATACAAAATGGCTGATCTTCTCGTTTGAGTAGATAAGAATGTGTGAGTCTAGTATGACCTATACGTAGACGAGTAAGAACCACTTCTTCTCGCCTTAATGACCGATAAATATTATTTTTACCAAGAACCGGTTTTATTTCATGTAGTTTATTGAATGTCGCTCTGTCCCATGACAGCTGCCATTTGGATAATATGTACCTGTTGATAAAAGATGTAAAATCTGTACATGGAAGTTTAAAATTCGAAATTTCTAGATCGAGTGAGGCCTTTGCTTTTACGTCGGCAGCCTCGTTACCTTTTATGCCAACATGGCTGGGCAGCCAACAGAACAAAATTTCCTTAGTTTTTGATAGCTCGTGATGTTTTTCTATCACGTTCTGGATTTTGGGATTTTTTGAAGATGTATGATTTAGAGATTTCAAAACAGAAAGGGAGTCAGAGAAAATAACGAATTTGTTCTCTAAAGAGTTATTCATAACGTAATCCAAAGCCATATCAATAGCCTTGGATTCAGCAGTGAAAATAGACGAGCCATCAGGAAGGCGGATCTTTTCATGGTGGCTGCCCGATATATACGCACAGCCAACCTTATCGTCAACTTTTGAGCCATCAGTGTAGATGTGTTGATAATCTGAAAGTCGCGACTGTAATTCTTGGAAGTTTTGTTTCATGAGATGTGAATCAGAAAGTGACTTTTTGCTGTTGTGTAAATCGAAAAGAATATTTGGTTTAGTAATGCACCAGGATGGAATATCAGAAAAAGAGTGTTTTTGAATGTTTTTAATGTTAATATTAGTAGATTCTAAAAGTGGTGCTATACGAAGGCCGAAGGATTTAATAGCGTTAGGTTTTCTTTCATAATATTCCTGAAATTGTGGTGGAAATGTGACTTCAAAAGCAGGGTTAGAAGGGTTAGCAGCCAGTCTGATGGCATACTGAAGGGACAATTTTTCTCTGCGTAGCCATAACGATGGCTCATCTGCTTCCACATTAAGACTCGATACTGGAGATGTACGAAAAGCTCCCAATGCTAAACGAAGTCCTTGATTATGTACAGTGTCTAACATCTGTAGATAAGATTTTCTAGCAGATCCATATACGATGGACCCATAATCAAGTTTTGATCGAATTAAAGAACGATACAGGTGAAGAAGAGTTGTTCTGTCCGCTCCCCAACTTGTGTGAGATAAAACTTTTAAAAGGTTTAATGCTTTTAAACATTTCGCTTTCAAGTATTTTATATGGGGTATGAAGGAGAGTTTTTTATCAAATATAACCCCAAGAAATTTAGATTCAGCAACAACTGGTATTTGAGATCCATATATGTAGAGCGCTGGATCGTTGTGTATTTTCCGTTGTTGACAGAAATGAACGCACTGAGTTTTCGAGTTGGAAAATTTAAAGCCATTTCTAGTTGCCCAGTCTTCAATTCTATTTAGACATTGCTGCAGATGTCTTTCTATTGTGCGCATATTTTTCGAGCGAAAACAAATACAGAAATCATCAACGTACAAAGAACCATCTGTTTTGTAATCCAGACAGTTTATAATATCGTTTAATTTCACGTTGAATAACGTGGTTGAAAGTATGGCTCCTTGAGGAACGCCCTGTTCTTGATCATAGAGATCAGACAGGGTCGATCCTACACGCACTTGTATTGTACGATCTTCAAGAAAACTTTTAATAAAGTTTGGTAGTCTTCCTTTCATACCAAAGTTATGTAGGTCTTTTAAAATTCCATATCGCCAAGTGGTATCATAGGCTTTTTCCAAATCGAAAAATACAGCGACTACATGTTCTCGTTTGATAAAAGCATCACGGATAAAAGTTTCTAGTCTAACTAAATTATCATTGGTACTACGTTCAGCTCGGAATCCCGACTGAAGTTTTGTTATCAGATTGTTAGATTCTAAGTACCAAACAAGTCGTTTGTTTATCATTCTCTCTAGTGTTTTGCAAAGGCAACTTGTTAGCGCTATTGGTCTGTAGTTTGTTGGTTCTGCATGATCTTTCCCTGGTTTGGGAATAGGTATAATTGTGGCCAAACGCCAGCTTTCTGGAAAAACTCCTGTTGTCCATATACCGTTGAAAATATGTAAAAGTGTGTCAAGGGCGGTTTCGGGAAGGTGTTTAAGCATCTGGTAATGGATGTCATCAGGGCCTGTAGCTGTATCTTTTGATACTGCGATAGCATCTTTGAGTTCTGTAATGTTAAACAGGCTGTTATATTCTTCAGTATTTGAAGAGGTGAAATTAAGTTTGATTTTTTCTTCTTGTTTTTTGATGTTTTGAAACTTCTCTGAATAATTCCGAGATGAAGAATGATCCAAAAAAGTTTCGACAAGTGTGTTTGCTATCTCTTCCTTTGATGTGGCCTTTGTTCCACGTTTTGTATTTAAGTGGGTGAAACTGGGTGATTTTGATTTACCAGATATTTTTCGTATCATGTCCCAAACCTTTTTAATTGGAGTTTTATAATTTAAATTCGAAACGTAAGATTTCCATGATTTGCGTTTGGAGGCCTTTATTGTTCGACGAGCCTTTGCTCTGAAATTCTTTACTTTATTCAGGTTCTCCTTTGTTGGATATCTGCAGAACTTTGATAATGCTTGCTTGCGCTGTTTTATGGCATCTTTGCATTCATCACTGTACCATGGCTTGCTTTTCTTTGGATTTGTCGAGGTTTTCGGTATACTTTTATTAGCTATGTCAAGAAGAGAAGAAGTAAAATCATCTAGAGGGTCCAAGGAATTGTCAAACTGATCTATTTTGAGACTTTCTTCGCATAATGAGTAATATACTTCCCAATTTGCTTTATTTAGTTTCCACTTTGCGTTGTGATCATTCGTGGAATTATTTACGCTTTCAATAATAACAGGGAAGTGATCACTTCCATGTTGGTCTTCACTGACCGTCCAGTCGAAGTCCAGCAGGAGAGATGGGTGACATATGGAAAGATCTAAAGAAGAAAATTTTCCTGTTGCAGGATGGAGATAAGTGTGAGATTTGTCATTCATAAGACAAAGATCGTTTTTGGTTATAAAGTCTTCAATAATATTACCTTTAGGGTTGTTATCTTTACATCCCCAAAGGATATTGTGACCATTGAAGTCACCAACTAGTATACAGGGTGAAGGGAGTTGTTTCAGTAAAATGTCTAAATGTTCGGTCTCTAAATGAAAATTCGGAGGTATATACACAGAACAAATAGTAATTTCTTTATCTAAAGTAACAGAAACCGCAACGGCTTGAAGATTGGTTACAAGTTTAATTTCTCGCTGCGGACATGAAGAGTGAACTAAGATTGAGCTTCCACCAGACGGCCTCTGGCCTTCTGAATATATATTATTGTATGTATTGAAATCTCTGATATTTAATTGATCATCAGTTTTTAAAAAAGTTTCTTGCAAGCAAAAAACTGATGGATTCAATAAGGATAAAAGTAATAAGATCTCGTTATAGTTTGACTTTAGACCTCGACAGTTCCATTGTATTATTTTGTGATTTGAATTCATTTTAGAGTTGTTAGACTTTAGTTAGACTAGCAACTAAGGATATGTTATTGGTGATTTTGATCTATTATTACTATTGTTGACGTGTGAATGTTCTGATGATCTCGATCTATTTCTGTTAGTTCGTGGGCGATCTGGAGCTTCTCCTATCTCCATATCATCGCTACTGTCACTCAAAGATCCGAACCTGTTATGTTGTTGAATAACATTATTTGAACCTTTTCGTTCTCTGTTTGATGTGCTTGGTCTTTGTGTTCCTTGACTAGATTTTGATTTTGTTTCTTTCGTAGGTGGAGATGATTGACTTCTTGCTTGTCTTTCTTTCTGTTGTTGTTTCTTCCAATCTTTTCTTATCATCTCAATGGTGGCTTTTTTCAGGACACCATCTCCTTTTTTCTCTTCAGAAGGTGTCTTTGTTTGATTTTTGTTTGTAGTGTTTGTTTGACCTTTTTGTTTCTGCAGATCTTCTGTTTGGCTGTTTGTGTTTGTTGAACTTGATTGAACTGCAGAGTCGAGAATATTGATCGGATCGGTTTGAGTGGCAGTATCAACCACAGAAACCTTTTTCATAGAAGACTGGGTGATGTTGGCATAACTGATTCCAGGAATTGGAGTTGGGGCCTCAACAAGTTTCCGCGCTTCAATGAAAGAAATATTTCTGGTAAACTTAAGACGTAAGATTTCTTTTTCTTTGTGCCAAACTTGGCATTCTTTAGAGTCAGCACTGTGTTTTTCACCACAATTGACACAGTGCAGTTCGTTTCTACATTGACTTTCTGGGTGTTCTGCTACCTGACCGCATTTCGAACAGATAGGGTCCTTAGAACACCTATCCTCATGGTGTCCATATTTCTGGCAATGATGACAACGCAAAGGATTTGGTATGTAGACTTCTACGTTGACTCTAAAGTATGCTACTTTTATTGTTTTTGGTAGAACTGATGTATTGAATGTAAAGACAAAGGTGTTTGTGTTTTTTAACTCTCCGTTTCGTTTAACTTTGAATCGTTTTATTGCAGTTACTCCTTGAGATCTTGTGCCTTCGAGAATCTCCTCCTCGCTGCAATTCCCCAATTCGGGGCAACGAATTACCCCCTTTGAGGAGTTCAGCGAAGTATGAGGGTACACCCGGACTTTCAAGTCGTGAAAAGTCTGTGCACGTAGAAGATTCTCGGCATGGGCTTTCTTGGATACCTCAATGAGTAGCTGATTCGACCTGTGTAGTTTCTTTATGTTTTCCGGCTCACCAGCTATACTTTGAATGACTTTTTGTATTACAAACGGAGATAAAGATGTTACTGGTTTGTTTTCTTCCTTGCTTTCAACTAAAATGAAACGCGGAAAATGTTGAGATGATGTATCTTTGGTAGAGGTTGTTGGAGGTTGAGTGCTTTCGTTAACATCTGAAATATCAGATTCTGAACATTGTTTAGTTCTTTTTCTTCGATTAGAACCCATGATAAAGATGTATTAACATTCGTCCTCCATGCTCTCCGCCCACCACGGAGCCCAACAAGGGAACACATCAATGGAGTGGTTTTCCTACTCACTTGTGCTAGAGATACACAGAAGATATACTCGCACGAGCAAAATGCTGCACGATTGACCCGTTAAGCCGCCGCCTTCTTAGGATTGGAAAGGTTAAGAAAAAAGAATTATGGGCAAACGGTGAGTATCAGTATGATACAAAAGACAAGGAAGAGAAAGAAAAGATATTTCCTAGGGCTTGGCGCGACCAGCCGATTGACCGTGCCGGGTCTCACGGACACCCTTCTACACCGAAATCCAGGCCAAAGAGGCGTGTTGAGCCATCAGGACCAAACTCCCAATAACTCTCAACCTCCAGGATCCCTTCTTCCGGCTTACGGGCTGCCACCCACGGCAAACGGGTGGTATTTTCTCTTCGCTCTTCCCAAAATGGACAATTACTGCTCACCACGCTAGCAACGTTCCCAGTGGGAATTGAGCCCCCAGGGCCTCGGCAAGGCGGAAAGTTTAATACCCAGGGGAAAGATCTAAAGAAGAAAAATTTCCAGTTGCAGGGTGGAGATAGGTGTGAGATTTGTCATTCATAAGACAAAGATCGTTTTTGATTATAAAGTCTTCAATAATATTACCTTTAGGGTTGTTATCTTTACATCCCCAAAGGATATTGTGACCATTGAAGTCACCAACTAGTATATAGGGTGAAGGGAGTTGTTTGAGTAAAGTGTCTAAATGTTCGGTCTATAAATGAAAATTTGGAGGTATATACACAGAACAAATAGTAATTTCTTTATCTAAAGTGACAGAAATCGCAACGGCTTGAAGATTGGTTACAAGTTTAATTTCTCGCTGCGGACATGAAGAGTGAACTAAGATTGAGCTTCCACCAGACGGCCTCTGGCCTTCGGAATATATATAATTGTATGTAATGAAATCTCTGATATGTAATTGATCATCAGTTTTTAAAAAAGTTTCTTGCAAGCAAAAAACTGATGGACTCAATAAAGATAAAAGTAATAAGATCTCGTTATAGTTTGACTTTAGACCTCGACAGTTCCATTGTATTATTTTGTGATTTGAATTCATTTTAGACTTGTTAAATTTTAGTTAGACTAGCAACTAAGGATATGTTATTGGTGATTTTGATCTATTATTGTTGACGTGTGAATGTTCTGATGATCTCGATCTATTTCTGTTAGTTCGTGGGCGATCTGGAGCTTCTCCTAACTCCATATCATCGCTACTGTCACTCAAAGATCCGAATCTGTTATGTTGTTGAATAACATTATTTGAACCTTTTCGTTCTCTGTTTGATGTGCTTGGTCTTTGTGTTCCTTGACTAGATTTTGATTTTGTTTCTTTCGTAGGTGGAGATGAATGACTTCTTGCTTGTCTTTCTTTCTGTTGTTGTTTCTTCCAATCTTTCCTTATCATCTCAATGGTGGCTTTTTTCAGGCCACCCTCTCCTTTTTTCTCCTCAATAGGTGTCTTTGTTTGATTTTTGTTTCTGGTGTTTGTTTGACCTTTTTGTTTCTGCAGATCTTCTGTTTTGCTGTTTGTGTTTGTTGTATTTGATTGTACTGCAGAGTCGAGAATAGTGATCGGATCAGTTTGAGTGGCAGTATCAACCACGGAAACCTTTCTCATAGAAGACTGGGTGATGTTGGCATAACTGATTCCAGGTATTGGAGTTGGGGTCTCAACAAGTTTCCTCGCTTCAACGAAAGAAATATTTCTGGTGAACTTGATACGCAAGATTTCCTTTTCTTTGTGCCAAATTCGGCATTCTTTAGAGTCAGCACTGTGTTTTTCACCACAATTGACACAGTGTAATTCGTTGCTACATCTATTTTCGAGGTGTTCTCCTGTTTGACCGCATTTCGAACAGATAGGGTCTTTAGAACACCTATCCTCATGGTGTCCATATTTTTGGCAATTATGACAACGCAAGGGATTTGGTACGTAGACTTCTACGTTGACTCTAAAGTATGCCACTTTGACCGTTTTGGGTAAAACTGGCGTATTGAAAGTAAAAACAAAGGTGTTTGTGTCTTTTAACTCTCCGTTTCGTTTTATTTTGAATCTTTTTACTCCAGTTACTCCTTGAGATCTTGTGCCCTCGAGAATCTCCTCCTCGCCGCAATTCCTCAATTCGGGACAACGAATTACCCCTTTTGAGGAATTTAGCGAGGTATGAGGGTACACTCGGACTTTCAAGTCGTGAAAAGTCTGTGCACGAAGAAGATTCTCGGCATGGGCTTTCTTGGATACCTCAATGAGTAGCTGATTCGATCTGTGTAGTTTTTTGATGTTTTCAGGTTCACCAGCTATACTCTGTATGATTTTTTGTATAAGAAACGGTGACAGAGATGTTATCTGTCTGTTCTCTTCTTTGCTTTCAATTAAAATGAAGCGTGGAAAGTGTTGAGGAGACGTATCATTTGTTGAGGTAGATGGAGTTTGAGAATTTTCGTCAAAATCTGAATTATCAGTGTCTGGGGTTTGTTTAGTTCTTTTTCTTTTATCATTACCCATGATGAAGTTTATTAAAATTCGTCCTCCGTGCTCCCAACAAGGGAACACATAAATGGAGTGGCTTTCCTACTCACTTGTGCAAGAGATACACAGAAGATATACTCGCACGAGCAAAATGCTGCACGATTGACCCGTTAAGCCGCCGCCTTCTTAGGATTGGAAAGATTGAGAAATAAGAATTATGGGCAAACGGTGAGTATCAGTATGATACAAAAGACAAGGAAGAGAAAGAAAAGATTTTTCCTAGGGCTTGGCGCGACCAGCCGATTGACCGTGCCGGGTCTCACGGACACCCTTCTACACCGAAATCTGGGCCAAAGAGGCGTGTTGAGCCATCAGGAGAGAACACTCCCAATAACTCTCAACCTCCAGGATCCCTTCTTCCGGCTTACGGGTTGCCACCCACGGCAAACGGGTGGTATTTCCTCTTCGCTCTTCCCAAAGGGGACGGTTACTGCTCACCAAGCTAGCAACGTTCCCAGTGGGAATTGAGCCCCCAGGGCCTCGGCAAGGCGGAAAGTTTAATACCTAGGGAGTTTTTTTTGATGTTTTCGGGTTCACCAGCTATACTTTGTATCACTTTTTGTATTAAAAACGGGGACAAATGTTATTTGTCTGTTCTCGTCTTTGCTTTCAACTAAAATGAAGCGTGGAAAATGTTGAGGTGTATCATTTGAGGTAGTTGGAGGTTGAGTGCTATCGTCAAAATCTGAAATATCATAACCCAAGATGAAAATGTATTAAAATCCGTCCTCCATGCTCTCCACCCACCATGGAGCCCAACAAGGGAACACATAAATGGAGTGGCTTTCCTACTCACTTGTGCTAGAGATACACAGAAGATATACTCGCACGAGCAAAATGCTGCACGATTGACCCGTTGGCCGCCGCCTTCTTAGGATTGGAAAGGTTGAGAAATAAGACTTATGAGCAAACGGTGAGTATCAGTATGATACAAAAGACAAGGAAGAGAAAGAAAAGATTTATCCTAGGGCTTGGCGTGACCAGTCGATTGACCGTGCCGGGTCTCACGAACACCCTTCTACACCGAAATCCAGGCCAAAGAGGCGTGTTGAGCCATCAGGAGAGACCAAACTCCCAATAACTCTCAACCTCCAGGGTCCCTTTTTCCGGCTTACGGGCTGCCACCCACGGCAAACGGGTGGTATTTCCTCTTAGCTCTTCCCAAAGGGGACAATTACTGCTCACCAAGCTAGCAACGTTCCCAGTGGGAATTGAGCCCCCAGGCCCTCGGCAAGGCGGAAAGTTTAATACCCAGGGGAAATATAACCCCAAGAAATTTTGATTTATGTAGAGTGCTGGATCATTGTGTATTTTCCGTTGCTGACAGAAATGAACGCACTGAGTTTTCGATTTGGAAAATTTGAAGCCATTTCTTGTTGCCCAGTCTTAAATTCTATTTTTTGCTGTAGATGTCTTTCTATTGTGCGCATATTTTGAGCGAAAAAATATACAGAAATCATCAACGTACAAAGACAAATTTGTCTTGTAATCTACTCAGTTTATAATATCGTTTAATTTCACGTTGAATAAAGTGGTTGAAAGTATGGCTCCTTGAGGAACGCCCTGCTCTTGATCATAGAGGTCAGACAGGGTGGATCCTACACGCACTTGTACAGTTCGATCTTCAAGAAAACTTTCAATAAAGTTTGGTAGTCTTCCTTTCAGACCAAAGTTGTGGAGGTCTTTCAAAATTCCATATCGCCAAGTAGTATCGTAGGCTTGTTCCAAATCGAAAAATACGGCTACTACATGTTCTCGTTTGATAAAAGCATCGCGGATAAATGATGATGATGAGTTCAGGTTTAACGACGCATCAACCCATGAGGGTCATTTGCGTCAAAATGATGATGATGATGATGAGTTCAGGTTTAACGACGCATCAACCCATGAGGGTCATTTGCGTCAAAATGGTGAACTAACATGGTTCTGTAGTGAAACGATTATAATGGTAAGTCATAAATGCATAAAATGTAAAACTAGAACGAATTTAAAAATTAAAGCAGTTATACTTTGTTAAAAAGATTGATGTGTTTTAAAAACATAAGTATGCTATCATTTGGTACATTTTCAAATAAGTATCTCAAGTCATTCGTTTGGAAGAATTGACGTCGTACATGAGAGAATTCAATGCAATCGATCAGAAAGTGTTTTACCGTAAAAGGTTCATTACAGCTGATACAAAATGGCTGATCTTCTCGTTTGAGTAGATAAGAATGTGTGAGTCTAGTATGACCTATGCGTAGCCGAGTAAGAACCACTTCTTCTCGCCTTAATGACCGATAAATATTATTTTTACCAAGAACCGGTTTTATTTCGTGTAGTTTATTGAATGTCGCTATGTCCCATGACAGCTGCCATTTGGATAAGAGGTACCTGTTGATAAAAGGTTTAAAATCTGTACATGGAAGTTTAAAATTCGAAATTTCTAGATAGAGTGAGGCCTTTGCTTTTACGTCGGCAGCCTCGTTACCTTTTATGCCAACATGGCTGGGGAGCCAACAGAACAAAATTTCCTTAGTTTTCGCTAACTCATGATGTTTTTCTATCAGGTTCTGAATTTTGGGATTTTTTGAAGATGTGTGGTTTAGAGATTTTAAAACAGAAAGGGAGTCCGAGAAAATAACGAATTTGTTATCTAAAGAATTATTCATAACGTAATCCAAAGCCATATTAATAGCCTTGGATTCAGCAGTGAAAATAGATGAGCCATCAGGAAGACGGATCTTTTCATGGTGGCTGCCCGATATATACGCACAGCCAACCTTATCTTCAACTTTTGAGCCATCAGTGTAGATGTGTTGATAATCTGAAAGTCGAGATTGTAATTCTAGGAAGTTTTGTTTTATGAGATGTGAATCAGAAAGTGACTTTTTGCTGTTGTGTAAATCGAAAAAAATAGTTGGTTTAGTAATGCACCAGGATGGAATATCAGAAAAAGAGTGTTTTTGGATGTTTTTAGTATTAATATTAGCAGATTCTAAAAGTGGTGCTATACGAAGGCCGAAGGATTTAATTGCGTTAGGTTTTCTTTCATAATATTCCTGAAATTGTGGTGGAAATGTGACTTCAAAAGCAAGGTTAGAAGGGTTAGCAGCAAGTCTGATGGCATACTGAAGAGACAATTTTTCTCTGCGTAGCCATAACGATGGCTCATCTGCTTCCACGTTAAGACTCGATACTGGAGACGTACGAAAAGCTCCCAATGCCAAACGAAGTCCTTGATTATGTACAGTGTCTAACATCTGTAGATAAGATTTTCTAGCAGATCCATATACGATGGACCCATAATCAAGTTTTGATCGAATTAAAGAACGATACAGATGAAGAAGAGTTGTTCTGTCCGCACCCCAACTTGTGTGAGATAAAACTTTTAAAAGGTTTAATGCTTTTAAACATTTCGCTTTAACGTATTTTATATGGGGTATGAAAGAGAGTTTTCTATCAAATATAACCCCAAGAAATTTTGATTCAGCAACAACTGGTATTTGAGATCCATATATGTAGAGTGCTGGATCACTGTGTATTTTCCGTTGTTGACAGAAATGAACGCATTGAGTTTTCGATTTGGAAAATTTGAAGCCATTTCTTGTTGCCCAGTCTTCAATTCTATTTAGACATTGCTGTAGATGTCTTTCTATTGTGCGCATATTTTTCGAGCGAAAACATATACAGAAATCATCAACGTACAAAGAACCATCCGTCTTGTAATCCAGACAGTTTATAATATCGTTTAATTTCAAGTTGAATAAAGTGGTTGAAAGTATGGCTCCTTGAGGAACGCCCTGCTCTTGATCATAGAAGTCGGAGAGGGTCCATCCTACACGCACTTGTATAGTACGATCTTCAAGAAAACTTTTAATAAAGTTTGGTAGTCTTCCTTTTAGACCAAAGTTGTGCAGGTCTTTCAAAATTCCGTATCGCCAAGTAGTATCATAGGCTTTTTCCAAATCGAAAAATACAGCGACTACATGTTCTCGTTTGATAAAAGCATCACGGATAAAAGTTTCTAGTCTAACTAAATAATCATTGGTACTACGTTCAGCTCGGAATCCCGACTGAAACTTTGTTATAAGATTGTTAGATTCTAAGTACCAAACAAGTCGTTTGTTTATCATTCTCTCTAGTGTTTTGCAAAGGCAACTTGTTAGCGCTATTGGTCTGTAGTTTGTTGGTTCTGCATGATCTTTCCCTGGTTTGGGAATAGGTATAATTGTGGCCAAACGCCAGCTTTCTGGAAAAACTCCTGTTGTCCATATACCATTGAAAATATGTAAAAGTGTGTCAAGGGCGGTTTCGGGAAGGTGTTTAAGCATCTGATAATGGATGTCATCAGGGCCTGTAGCTGTATCTTTTGATATTGCGATAGCATCTTTAAGTTCTGTTATGTTAAACAGACTGTTATATTCTTCAGTATTTGAAGAGGTGAAATTAAGTTTGATCTTTTCTTCTTGTTTTTTGATGTTTTGAAACTTCTCTGAATAATTCCGAGATGAGGAATTATCCAAAAAAGTTTCGCCAAGTGTATTTGCTATCTCTTCCTTTGATGTGGCCTTTGTTCCACGTTTTGTATTTAAGTGGGTAAAACTGGGTGATTTTGATTTACCAGATATTTTTCGTATCATATCCCAAACCTTTTTAATTGGAGTTTTATGATTTAAGTTTGAAACGTAAGATTTCCATGATTTGCGTTTGGAGGCCTTTATTGTTCGACGGGCCTTTGCTCTGAAGTTTTTAACGTTATTCAAGTTCTCCTTTGTTGGATATCTGCAGAACTTTGATAATGCTTGCTTGCGCTGTTTTATAGCATCTTTGCATTCATCATTGTACCATGGCTTGCTTTTCTTTGGATTTGTCGAGGTTTTCGGTATACTTTTATTAGCGATGTCAAGAAGAGAAGAAGTAAAATCATCTAGAGGGTCCAAGGAATTGTCAAACTTACCTATTTTGAGACCTTCGCATAATGAGTAATATAATTCCCAATTTGCTTTATTTAGTTTCCACTTTGTGTTGTGATCGTTCGTGGAATTATTTACGCTTTCAATAATAACAGGGAAGTGATCACTTCCGCACTGATCAGCATATACGGACCAGTCAAAGTCTAAAAGGAGAGATGGGTGACACAAAGAGAGATCTAAAGAAGATAAATGTCCTGTTGCAGGATGGAGATAAGTGTAAGATTTATCATTCATCAAGCAAAGATTGTTATTTGCAATAAAATTTTCAATAATGTCTCCTCTACTGTTATTATCTTTACATCCCCAAAATGTGTTGTGCCCATTAAAGTCACCTACTAAAATATAGGGTGCAGGAAGTTGACTAAGTAATGATTGGAGATGTTCAGTTGTTAAGGAAAACCCAGGGGGTATATATGCAGAACAAATTGTAGTTTCTTTATCCAACGTGACTGAGACTGCAACAGCTTGTAGCTGTGTTTTAATTTTGATCTCTCTTTGTGGCAAACAAGATTTGACAAAAATTGAACTGCCACCAGATGGTCTTTGACCTTCAGAATGGATATAGTTATATGATTTGAAAGCTTTGATATCGATGTTGTCATTAGTTTTTAAAAAGGTTTCTTGTAAACAAAAAATCGATGGGTTTAATAAGGACAGAAGTAATAGGATTTCATTATAGTTTGACTTAAGACCTCGACAATTCCATTGTATTATTTTATGTTTTAAATCCATTGTGTGGAGAGAATTTGATAAAAGGTAAGACTAGAAATTATGGAGGTACAATTGGTGACTGTCACGTCCCTGTTTTATCTTGAATATATTTTACATGTACATAGTATAAAAAGAAGTTTGTATCGATTTTTATTAACCAGGTTAGATTAATGCATTTGTAACTGGAGCGCTGATTATGATGACAGTTTTACTTTTTAAGCAAGTAGGTACACTTCAGCTTTCAGGTTACGGTATTACGGTAATCACGAGATAGTTATGCTGAGGGTGTATTTGATTATTCACGTCTATATACTTGAGCGGTTACCAGAACACTATATATTCCGAGTGAACCTAGGTTTGGTGATCAATATCTTTACTGTTCTGGGATTGATTTTCGTCTCAAGGCTATCTTTTGAAAGGGGAGACAATTTTCTGTCGTAATTTTGCAGTTTTGTAGCGTTCCGAGAGAAAAATGTTTTTTGCTTCATAGTTTTAGCAGTTGCTGTATGAAACTTTGCACCGTTCGGACAATCGAACAGGTTATTTTAAATCTTGACTATCACGGTATTTTTGTGAATATTATTTTTAGATCTTGAATTTCACGGATTACTTGTGGACACAATGTTTCAAAACGTGCCACATTACTATAAAAGTTCCCTGGTGGAATAGAACGATACACACTACAAATTCATTTCATCGAAGACTGATCCTTGTCTTCCTTTTACTTATCTTCATGTTGTGTTGTATCTGGGGAATCTGACCATGGTCCCGTATCCGTATCTGTATCCGTATCCATATCCATATCCGTATCATGTATCTGTTTCACCACTGTTATCGTCACTATGATTGACCATCAAATGTTTTCCGGCAAGCTTTGTTCAAAGTTCTGTGGGAACAACTGTAAGTGATAACCGGAAATATCATGGAGGATACATCCGTGGACAAGTTTCAAGTTATGTAATTCAAATTTATATTATAGTTAATCATGGAAATATAATTAAATAGTTTCAGATTATGAAGTTTAACAGTACCTATGGATTATGGAAGCTTCGGAACATAAAAATTGGAACACGGAAATTTGAACTTTTAATTATAGTTTGTTTTTTTTGAACTTTTTAAATACATGCTTGTTTTTATTTTACAAAGTGTTGTGTTTATCCTCTGATTGCTTGTGATTGCGTCTAGTCCATCGTCACCGTGCCCAACGCTCGTCCGATCACGTGACAATGGTGTCAGAAGTGGGATCATGGTGACTTTGGACACGTTATTCTAGCAAACAGAGGATCAGATGTGTTGTCTTAAAATACATTTTGTTGTTTATGTTTTGTATGTAGTTACGTGCAATTAGTCACTGTCAAATTATGTATATTCCAGAAGGTAATGACAAGCGGGACCATGGTCAATCATGTTGTGTAGTGTGTCACATGGTGAGATAAACAGATACAGCACAGCAGGCGTGAAGAAATGATAAGGTCGGAGAAGCTTTGTTTATTTTCCAGTGGTCACTTTTTATCTGACCGTGAATGCCCTTTATATTTTATTGTGGATAAGCTAACGCGCAGGGTTGTGTATGTTCCATTGATAACTCGGAGAGGTGTGATATTAACATAGTTAAGAGTAATTTTGTGTGGATATATTATGATATAGGCAACGAGGAGTGATGTATGGGTTTATTTTGTAGTATGGATGCCGTTGGCCTATGATCATTTTTGAGAATTGTTATTGTCCTCTTCTAGAGTTAGTGGATATTGTATTCATATTAGTGGAATGCTTTATTTCGTGTTAGACTTCAGTGTAAACTAAGAGTTAATTTTAGTTTTAGGGCATTTAATAGTGATTTTTCTGAGACTTATCCTATGAAACTTGTGCTTAATTGAAACAAACTTCTTACTATAATTGTTTCACTGAGACTTAGAGAAATGGAGACCATAGAAAATTTAAAAGCTCAAGGGGAGGCTTTAGGGTACGAAGGCGATGCACTTCGAGCTTTTATAAAGGATCAACAAGATAGGTTACGCGACGAGAGAAAGGCACAGCGTGAGGCGCAAACACGCGAACGTGAACTCGCGGAGGCTAAGGAAGCACGCGAGCGTGAATTAGCAGAAACGGCGGCAGCGTGTGAATTAAAAGAGCGCGAACTCGCAGCTGCGCGTGAATTGAAAGAACGTGAACTCGCGGAGGCTAAGGAAGCACGCGAGCGTGAATTAGCAGAAACGGCGGCAGCGCGTGAATTAAAAGAACGCGAACTCGCGGAGGCTAAGGCCGAGGCTAAGGCAGCACATGAACGCGAGATACAAAGAATGCAATTACAACAAGACATTGAGCAAAAGAAACATATATTTGAAATGGAAAGGTTAGCCGCAGAGCAAAATATAAAGCCGGCAGTGCAGCATAAGGAAGATAAATCTTATGTCACTGCTAAGACCCCAAAAATACCAGCATTTGATGAAGGTAAAGATGAAATGGATTCTTATTTGCTTAGGTTTGAAAGGTATGCTACATCTCAAAAATGGAAGAAAGAAGATTGGGCTACTAATTTGAGCGCACTTCTCAAAGGTAAGGCACTTGATGTATATGCATTAATGCCTGTAGAAGAGGCATTAAATTATGATATGTTAAAGGCAGCTTTACTCAAAAGATATGAGTTAACTGAAGAAGGATTTAAGAGAAGGTATAAGAAGTGTAGGCCAGATTCAGGTGAAACTTTTCAGCAATTCACCAGCCGTATGAAAAGTTATTTTACAAGGTGGGTAGATATGTCTGGCATTAATAAGACTTATGATGGATTAGCAGATTTAATACTTAGAGATCAGCTTGCATTTATTTGTAATAGAGACCTTGAACTTTTCCTTAGAGAAAGGGAACCCAAGTCACTTGAACAGGCTAGTAAATTAGCAGATCAGTACAAAGAAGCCAGATATACTGATATTCTTAATTTGACATTTAAGATCAATGAAAGACCAAGATCTAGGTCAAGGTCGAGATCACCTTCACCTTCTGTTCGAAGGTATAATCATCAAGGCCCACAGCCTTTTAGAGGGTCATGTTTTATTTGTTGTGATAAAAAACACATAGCTAGATTTTGTCCTGATAGAGCAAAAGGTAATATGAAGGTAGCTGCAACACGAACATATGGTAGAGGTAGAAGTAGATCCCCCTCGAAACATGTGCGTTTTCAGGATCAGAGACAAGGACAGGAACTGAGCGATAACGGGAAATCGGATGAGAACCAGGTATGTGGAGCGTGTTTTATTCATACTGATACAGTTAGTTATGTCCAAGCAAGCAATGTTGGCACTAAGGTCTGTCCAGGGATGGAAGATACATTGAAGGTGAGTACTACAGCTCAACCTTCACCCATTTGTAATGATATGAAGACCGTACAGGGTATAATGGGGAACCAAATTGTTAGTGTCTTGCGCGACACTGGGTGTACTGGGGTGATTGTCAAACAATCATTAGTTTCCTCAGAGAATTTGACTGGCAAGATGCATTCATGCATGATGGTAGATAGGACTACATTACAGCTTCCTGAAGCTAAAGTATCATTAGACACTCCTTATTTTAAGGGAGACACACTTGCCCTTTGTATGGAGAACCCTTTGGTTGATGTTATTATAGGTAATATTCCAGGGGCGAGGGATGCTTATGACCAGAATATAAATTGGGTGCCAGCTTTAGCAGTACAAACCCGGTCCCAAGCCAAACTACCTAAACAAACCAAAACATCACTCAAAACCCCCAATATTATTGATAGGGATATTTCACCTCAACAAATTAAGGAAGCTCAAGTTAATGATCCTACTCTGGCAAGAATTCGAAAAGCTTGCGATGAATCAGAAGTTAAAGGTAATGCTAAGTTTTTTCGCAAAAATGACTTGATATACAGACAATTTAGTTCACCTAATGTGGAATTTGGTAAGATTTTTATTCAACTTGTAGTTCCACAGCAATATCGCAAGATGGTAATGAAATTAGCCCATGAGTCAATCCTGTCTGGACATCTTGCAGTGAAGCGGACTATTCAAAAGGTACTATCAGAATTCTTTTGGCCAGGGATAGCAAGTGATATAAAGAGGTTCTGTCAGTCTTGTGACATATGCCAGCGCACTTTAGCCAAAGGTAGGAATACAAGAGCGCCCTTAGGCAGTATGCCAGTTATAGATACCCCATTTCAAAGAGTAGCAATTGACTTGGTTGGTCCACTTGAACCCCGCACTGAGAATAGGAATAAGTATATTTTGACGTTAGTTGATAATGCAACTAGGTATCCAGAAGCAGTAGCTCTGTCTTCAATTGAGACCGAAGCAGTTGCAGAAGCTTTAGTTAGTATATTCAGTAGAGTCGGAGTACCGAAAGAAATATTAACTGACATGGGAAGTCAATTCACGTCAGCACTGATGAAAGAGGTAAGTAGACTTTTGTCATTCAAACAGTTAGTTACTTCCCCTTATCATCCCATCTGTAATGGCTTAGTAGAGCGCTTTAACGGTACATTAAAGAAAATGTTGACCAGAATGTGCGCAGAACGTCCGAAAGACTGGGACAAGTATATAGATCCATTATTATTTGCATACAGAGAAGTTCCACAGGAAAGTCTGGGGTTTTCTCCGTTTGAATTAATATATGGATGGCCTGTGCGTGGACCTATGCAAGTTTTAAGAGAATTGTGGACGAAGGATATCGAGGATCCTCGGGTACGTACTACTTACCAGTATGTTTTAGATTTGAGGGAAAGATTAGAGTCAACGGTAAGTTTAGCACAGCAAAACTTGCAGAATATGTCAAAGAAGTATAAAAAATACTACAATCGGAAGTCGAGGCGCCGACATTTAAAGGTAGGTAACAAAGTTCTCGTACTTCTTCCGACTAAGACAAATAAGTTGTTGATGAGTTGGAAAGGCCCGTACGAAGTAGTGGAGAAATTAAGTGTCTTAGATTATAGAATTAAAATGGGAAAGAAAGTAAAAACTTTCCATATCAATATGCTTAGGCAATACATTGAGAGAGAGGATGATCAACAGACTACAGATGTTCAGGTATGTTCTATAGCAGTATTAGACTGTACTTCGGAAGATAACGAAGATAATATAGAAGGATTAGTAGAATCACCATCAATTTGTGACAATGAGTCAGTTGAACTGTTAAACATTAATCCAGACTTGACAAAAGAGGAACAAAGTCAGGTAAGGCAACTTGTAATAAATTTTGCTAGTACATTTACAGGAATACCCGGCTGTACCACTCTGTTGGAACATGACATTAAGTTGATAACAGATACGCCGGTAAGAGTTAAGCAATATCCACTTCCTTTCAATATGATGGAAGCAGCAAAGGATGAGGTAAGAGATATGATCAATTTAGACATTGTAGAACCATCAGAAAGTCCTTACTGTTCCCCTGTTCTTATAGTCAAAAAGAAAGACAATACGAACAGATTTTGCATAGATTTTCGTACACTTAATAAGATTACGGTTTTCGATGCAGAACCGATGCCAAATATGGAGGAAATATTTACGAAAATAGCAGGTCATAAGTACATATCCAAGCTTGACCTTACCAAAGGTTATTGGCAGATACCTTTAACTAAGAATGCTAAGCAATACACAGCTTTTCAAACACCATTAGGACTGTTACAATTTAAAGTTCTACCTTTCGGTTTAGTAACAGCTCAAGCTTCCTGTAGTAAACTGATGAGGAAACTGCTGAAAGGTATGTCTAATATAGACAATTTTGTTGATGATATCATCATATTCACATCTACTTGGGAACATCATATGCAAGTATTCGAGGAATTATTGAAGCGACTAAGAGATGCCAATTTGACTGTGAAACCAAGTAAATGTTTCATTGGTTTTCAAAATTTAGAATGTCTTGGTCATTTGGTTGGTGGTACACTTATTAGGCCCTGCCCTGATAAGATTCTAGCAATTGAAAAAGCAGAAAGACCTGTTACCAAGAAACAAGTACGTTCATTCTTGGGACTTGTAGAATTTTATAGATCTTTTATTCCTAATTTTTCTCATATTGCCGCACCTTTGACGGAACTTACAAAAAAAGGTGAGTCCAATAAAGTACACTGGGATGAACCACAACAGAGAGCATTTGATTCATTGAAGAAGGCGTTGACAGTTCAACCTATTCTTAAAATGGCCGATCTGTCAAAACCATTTACTTTACAAGTAGATGCCTCTAATGAGGGATTAGGAGCTGTCCTTTTGCAAGACGAAGAAGGTAAGAAAAGTCCTATTGCATATGCAAGTAGAAAACTGAAACCTAGTGAAAAATCATATGCAGTAATAGAGAAAGAATGTCTTGCGCTAGTATGGGCAGTACAAAAGTTCCATAGATATTTGTATGGCACAGCATTTACGATAGAAACCGACCATCAGCCTTTAAGCTATTTAAATAAAGCAAAGCTTACAAATTCTAGACTGATGCGATGGGCTTTGGAATTACAGCCATATAGATTTCATATAGTGGCAATACGTGGTGCAGAAAATGTGGGCGCAGATTATTTAAGCCGTGTATGACGTAATATATTCGGCGATATAAAGTGACGTAATACTCTAGTGCTATGCACTTCTGTAAGAGGGGAGATATGTCACGTCCCTGTTTTATCTTGAATATATTTTACATGTACATAGTATAAAAAGAAGTTTGTATCGATTTTTATTAACCAGGTTAGATTAATGCATTTGTAACTGGAGCGCTGATTATGATGACAGTTTTACTTTTTAAGCAAGTAGGTACACTTCAGCTTTCAGGTTACGGTATTACGGTAATCACGAGATAGTTATGCTGAGGGTGTATTTGATTATTCACGTCTATATACTTGAGCGGTTACCAGAACACTATATATTCCGAGTGAACCTAGGTTTGGTGATTAATATCTTCACTGTTCTGGGATTGATTTTCGTCTCAAGGCTATCTTTTGAAAGGGGAGACAATTTTCTGTCGTAATTTTGCAGTTTTGTAGCGTTCCGAGAGAAAAATGTTTTTTGCTTCATAGTTTTAGCAGTTGCTGTATGAAACTTTGCACCGTTCGGACAATCGAACAGGTTATTTTAAATCTTGACTATCACGGTATTCTTGTGAATATTATTTTTAGATCTTGAATTTCACGGATTACTTGTGGACACAATGTTTCAAAACGTGCCACATTACTATAAAAGTTCCCTGGTGGAATAGAACGATACACACTACAAATTCATTTCATCGAAGACTGATCCTTGTCTTCCTTTTACTTATCTTCATGTTGTGTTGTATCTGGGGAATCTGACCATGGTCCCGTATCCGTATCTGTATCCGTATCCATATCCATATCCGTATCATGTATCTGTTTCACCACTGTTATCGTCACTATGATTGACCATCAAATGTTTTCCGGCAAGCTTTGTTCAAAGTTCTATGGGAACAACTGTTAGTGATAACCGGAAATATCATGGAGGATACATCCGTGGACAAGTTTCAAGTTATGTAATTCAAATTTATATTATATTTAATCATGGAAATATAATTAAATAGTTTCAGATTATGAAGTTTAACAGTACCTATGGATTATGGAAGCTTCGGAACATAAAAATTGGAACATGGAAATTTGAACTTTTAATTATAGTTTTTTTTTTTTTGAACTTTTTAAATACATGCTTGTTTTTATTTTACAAAGTGTTGTGTTTATCCTCTGATTGCTTGTGATTGCGTCTAGTCCATCGTCACCGTGCCCAACGCTCGTCCGATCACGTGACAGTGACCTCGATCTATTATTACCACTTCGTGGTGTTGGGTTTTCGAACTCCATATCGCTGCTGTCACTCAAACATTTGAAACGATTGCAATTCTTAATATTGTCTCTTGAACCTTTGCGTTGTCTGTCTGATATAATTTGTTTTTGAGATAGTTGTTGTTTTTGTTGTTGTTTTTTCAAATCTTTTTTGATCATTTCTAAAGTAGCGTTTTTCAACACTTTTTCAGTTTTATTAGTTTCAGTTGGTTGTGGTGATGTTTGACTTGTACTATTGTTCTTTTGGTCTTCAGATGTATTTTTAGGTTTTAATTTTTCTAGAGGTTTGAGACCAGGAATCGGATCAGTTTGAGTGACAGCATCTTCAACAGTTACCTTTTTTACAGGTGACTGTGCAATGCTGGCATAGCTGACTCCAGGAATAGGGGTAGGGGACTCAACGATTTTTCGCGCTTCTGGAAATGAGATATTTCTTGTGAATTTTACAGTTAAAATTTCTTTGTCTTTGTGCCAAACCTGGCATTCTTTAGAGTTAGCACTGTGTTTTTCACCACAGTTAACACAGTTAGGAGTATTTCCACAATTTTGTTCCGTGTGATTTGCCGGCTCGCCACAATTTGCACAGATAGGGTCTTTCGTACACCTGTTTTCGTGGTGTCCATATTTCTGGCAACTGTGGCAGCGTAGCGGATTTGGAATGTAGATCTCCACACTAACTCCAAAATATGCCACTTTGACTGTTTTTGGTAGTGTTGGGGTATTGAAAGTAAAAACAAAGGTGTTCGTGTCTTTTAATTGGCCGTTCCTTTTTATCAGCAGTTACTCCTTGAGATCGAGTGCCTTCGAGAATCTCCTCCTCGCTTGAGTTCCTCAAATCAGGGCAACGAATTACCCCTCTTGAGGAATTCAGCGAAGTATGAGGAAATACTCTCACTTTCAAATTGTGAAATAATGTCCTCAGGAGATTCTCGGCATGAAATTTTTTACTGATCTCAACGAGTAGCTGATTTGATCTGTACAATTTTTTTATGTTTTCTGGTTTACCAGCAATTCCTAAAATAACTTTTTGAATCACGAAAGGAGATAAAGAAGTGATGTTCTGATTTTCTTCTATACTTTCAATCACTAAAAAGCGCGGAAAATGTTGAGTCGAAGTATCATTTATTGTGATGTTGTCGCCGTTGTCCGATATCTCAGCATCTGATGTGTCGTCTTGGGTAGGTTTTTTTCTTTTTTTATCTTTTCCCATGATGAAAAGATTGTATGATTCATCCTCCGTGCTCTCCGCCCACCGTGGAGCCCAACAAGGGAACACTTTAGTGAGTGGATTTCCTACCTCAAGTGTTAGAGATACACAGAAGATATACTCGTACACGCAAGAAGCTGCACGATTGGTCCGTTAAGCCGCCGCCTTCTAGAAATGGAAAGGTTGTGAAAAAGACTTTATGAGCAAACGGTGTGTATTCAGATTGATACAAAAGGCAAGGAAGAGAAAGTAAAAGGTTATTCCTAGGGCTTGGCACGACCAGCCGATTGACCGTGCCGGACCGCACGGCCACCCGTCTAACCGAAATCCAGGCCAAAGAGGTGTGTTGGGCACCTGAAGCACTGAACTTCCGATAATCCTCAACCTCCGAGACCACTTCATCCGGCTTACGGGACGCCACCCACGGCAAACGGGTGGTATTTCCTCTTCGCTCTTCCCAAAGGGGACAATTACTGCTCACCACGCCAGCAACGTTCCCAGTGGGAATTGAGCCCCCAGGGCCTCGGCAAGGCGGAAAGTTTAATACCCAGGGGCATCGCGGATAAAAGTTTCTAGTCTAACTAAATTATCGTTGGTACTACTTTCAGCTCGGAATCCCGACTGAAACTTTATTATAAGATTGTTAGATTCTAAGTACCAAACAAGTCGTTTGTTTATCATTCTCTCTAGTGTTTTGCAAAGGCAACTTGTTAGCGCTATTGGTCTGTAGTTTGTTGGTTCTGCATGATCTTTCCCTGGTTCGGGAATAGGTATAATTGTGGCCAAACACCAGCTTTCTGGAAAAACTCCATATACCGTTGAAAATTTGTAAAAGTGTATCAAGGGCGGTTTCGGGAAGGTGTTTAAGCATCTGATAATGGATGTCATCAGGGCTTGTAGCTGTATCTTTTTATACAGTTATAGCATCTTTAAGTTCTGTTTTGTTAAACAGACTGTCATATTCTTCAGTATTTGAAGAGGTGAAATTAATTTTGATCTTTTCTTCTTGATTTTTGATGTTTTGAAACTTCTCTGAATAATTCCGAGATGAGGAATTATCCAAAAAAGTTTCGCCAAGTGTATTTGCTATCTCTTCCTTTGATGTGGCCTTTGTTCCACGTTTTGTATTTAAGTGGGTGAAACTGGGTGATTTTGATTTACCAGATATTTTTCGTATCATATCCCAAACCTTTTTAATTGGAGTTTTATGATTTAAATTTGAAATGTAAGATTTCCATGATTTGCGTTTGGAGGCCTTTATTGTTCGACGGGCTTTTGCTCTGAAATTCTTAACGTTATTCAAGTTCTCCTTTGTTGGATATCTGCAGAACTTTGATAATGCTTGTTTGCGCTGTTTTATGGCATCTTTGCATTCATCATTGTACCATGGCTTGCTTTTCTTTGGATTTGTCGAGGTTTTCGGTATACTTTTATTAGCGATGTCAAGAAGAGAAGAAGTAAAATCATCTAGAGGATCCAAGGAATTGTCAAACTTATCTATTTTGAGACTTTCTTCGCATAATGAGTAATATAATTCCCAATATGCTTTATTTAGTGTCCACTTTGTGTTGTGATCGTTCGTGGAATTATTTACGCTTTCAATAATAACAGCGAAGTGATCACTTCCGCACTGATCAGCATATACGGACCAGTCAAAGTCTAAAAAGAGAGATGGGTGACACAAAGAGAGATCTAAAGAAGATAAATGTCCTGTTGCAGGATGGAGATAAGTGTTAGATTTATCATTCATCAAGCAAAGATTGTTATTTGCAATAAAATTTTCAATAATGTCTCCTCTACTGTTATTATCTTTACATCCCCAAAAAGTGTTGTGCCCATTAAAGTCACCTACTAAAATACAGGGTGCAGTAAGTTGACTAAGTAATGATTGGAGATTTTCAGTTGTTAAGGAAAATGCAGGGGGTATATATATAGAACAAATTGTAGTTTCTTTATCCAACGTGATTGAGACTGCAACAGCTTGTAGCTGTGTTTTAATTTTGATCTCTCTTTGTGGCAAACAAGATTTGACAAAAATTGAAATGCCACCAGATGGTCTTTGACCTTCAGAATGGATATAGTTATATGATTTGAAACCTTTAATATCGATGTTGTCATTAGTTTTTAAAAAGGTTTCTTGTAAACAAAAAATTGATGGGTTTAATAAGGACAGAAGTAATAGGATTTCATTATAGTTTGACTTAAGACCTCGACAATTCCATTGTATTATTTTATGTTTTGTGTGGAGAGAATTTGATAAGACTAGAAATTATGGAGGTACAATCGGTGACCTCGATCTATTATTACCACTTCGTGGTGTTGGGTTTTCGAACTCCATATCGCTGCTGTCACTCAAACATCCGAAACGATTGCTATTCTTTATGTTGTCTCTTGAACCTTTGCGTTGTCTGTCTGATATAATTTGTTTTTGAGATGTTTGTTGTTTTTGTTGTTTTTTCAAATCCTTTTTTGATCATTTCTAAAGTAGCGTTTTTCAGCACTTTTTCAGTTTTATTTGTTTCAGTTTATTGTGGTGATGTTTGACTTGTACTATTGTTCTTCAGATGTATTTTTAGGTTTTAATTTTTCTAGAGGTTTGAGACCAGAAATCGGATCAGTTTGAGTGACAGCATCTTCAACAGTTACCTTTTTTACAGATGACTGTGTAATGCTGGCATTGCTTCGAGGAATAAGTGTAGGGGACTCAACGACTTTTCGCGCTTCTGGAAATGAGATATTTCATGTGAATTTTACAGTTAAAATTTCTTTTTCTTTGTTTTAGAGTTAGCACTGTGTTTTTCACCATAGTTAACACAGTTAGGAGCATTTCCACAATTTTGTTCCGTGTGATTTGCCGGCTCGCCACAATTTGCACAGATAGGGTCTTTCGTACACCTGTTTTCGTGGTGTCCATATTTCTGGCAACTGTGGCAGCGTAACGGATTTGGAATGTAGATCTCTACACTAACTCTAAAGTATGCCACTTCGACTGTTTTTGGTAGTGTTGGGGTATTAGAAGTAAAACCAAAGGTGTTCGTGTCTTTTAATTGGCCGTTCCTTTTTTATCTTGAATCGTTTTACAGCAGTTACTCCTTGAGATCGAGTGCCTTCCAGAATCTTTCATCAAATTAGGGCAATGAATTACCCCTTTTGAGGAATTCAGCGAAGTATGAGGAAATACTCTGTCAAATTGTGAAATAATGTTGTCCTCAGGAGATTCTCGGCATGAGATTTTTAACTGATCTCTACGAGCAGCTGATTTGATCTGTACAATTTTTTATATTTTCTGGTTCACCAGCAATACCTAAAATAACTTTTTGAATAGCGAAAGGAGATAAAGAAGTTATGTTATGATTTTCTTCTATACTTTCAATCAGTAAAAAGCGCGGAAAATGTTGAGTAGTAGTGTCATTTGTGCTATGTTGTCGCCGTTGTCCGATATCTCAGCATCTGATGTGTCGTCTTGGGTAGGTTTTTTCTTCTTTTTTTTTTTATCTTTTCCTATGATGAAAAGATTGTATGATCCATCCTCCGTGCTCTCCGCCCACCGTGGAGCCCAACAAGGGAACACTTTAGTGAGTGGATTTCCTACCTCAAGTGTTAGAGATACACAGAAGATATACCCGTACACGCAAGAAGCTGCACGATTGGTCCATTTAGCCGCCGCCTTCTAGAAATGAAAAAAATTGTGAAAAAGACTTTATGAGCAAACGGTGTGTATTCAGATTGATACAAAATGAAAGGAAGAGAAAGTAAAAGATTATTCATAGGGCTTGGCACGACTAGCCGATTGACCGTGCCGGACCGCACGGCCACCCGTCTAACGAAATCCAGGCCAAAGAGGTGTGTTGGGCACCTGAAGCACTGAACTTCCGATAATCCTCAACCTCCAGGACCACTTCATCCGGCTTACGGGACGCCAACCACGACGAACGGGTGGTATTTCCTCTTCGCTCTTCCCAAAGGGGACAATTACTGCTCACCACGCCAGCAACGTTCCCAGAGGGAATTGAGCCCCCAGGGCCTCGGCAAGGCGGAAAGTTTAATACCATGGGGATAGGAATACATAGACAAGTTATTCTGCATACAGTAAACTGAGTGACTTCTTGCCTTGCTTGTGCAGCAACTGAAAACAAACACATTTTACATGCAAAAATATGTTTTATATACAAAAATAGACTCTTGGGAGCTGCTAAGGCAGCAAAACACTCTTGTATTAGTTATTTTTTATTTTAAGAGTTTATATTACTCTTCCATCTTGTCAGCACACCCATTTGCAGTGGCATTTGATAGGTATTCCAAACACACAAACACTTTGTAAAATGTACACATGGTCAAAAGGAGATAATTCATCAAATCCTAAGCATACTAGAGATTTGTAGTTGATGGTATCTTTGTACACCAAACTTAATACAGCAAGAGCTCAATAGTCCTGCATCAGAAAATTAAAAAGAAGCATGCGTTGTATAAAAATGACTTTGTATCCATATTCTGTATAATGGACTAATGTCCAAACAACATTCAAATGACTGCGGAGAGTGCAGGTGCAGTGTTGATCATAATCAGTCTGTAATTTTGAACAGCAAATCACCTGATGAATTCCCAAGGTCAAGGTCACACTGTGGCTGATTATGCCAGTCTACACTGGTATCAGTGCAGAGGCCAAAGCAGACAGGATCATGTTTTCCTATCTTTTTATTTTATCTCTTGTGTAAATATGCCAGTCCAGGACTTTTGGAAATAATCATGACTGTGGCACTGTCCAGCTGCTTGTGCAGCCATTTTACTACAGTTATGATAGTCACATTAAACCAGATATGAGGTAGATGATGAGAAACAAGAGCTCCGCCAAGCGGGGCATTAAACGCCCGTGGCAAGTAATAAGATGTAGCACATAAACTGGCTCCTGCATAATTCAGTGCTCCGGATATAAACTGTAAGTGTAATTACAAATAAATAAATAAATAAATAAAATAAAATAAAATAAAAATAAATAAATAAAAAAAAAATAATAATAATAAAAATAAAAACATTGGGAAAATAGGGAGACGTTTGCTGCTTCTAAGGAGAAGTGCTTTCTGACGGAGGACACACCACAGAAACATGGCTATATTATAAGCTCATATGAGCTGATTTGTTTTTCCTATACTTCAATATCGGACCAAACAATAAAAAAAAAAAAAAAAAAAAAAATGCTGCAAGAAATATTTTTGGTAAACCTTTAACTTGCTTAATACTGATTTTATTTTTGTTCTTCAAGGGAGTCCAAATCAGAAGAATATTTAAATTAAAAAAAAAAAAAAAAAAAAAAAAAAAAAAAAATCGAAAAGAATTATGTATTTATAAAGATTTAATAACGACAACCTTTCCTTGCAAATCTAATAAAAGAAGATGTTAAAAAATGAAAAAGAAAAAGAAAATCAATATCTTGCCCATTTGACCAAAACTTTAGTTATTTGCAAAAAATATACCTATTGTATATTCTAAACAATATACTGCGAAAAGTTTAGAAAACTTTCAAAGGGGCATAAATCTGCAAATATTTGGTGCATTGTAACCTCGAAATACTATGTGCTGCTCCACATCACCGTGTAACTATTTCTGAAGTTTCAGCTTGATCGGATGTAAACTATAGGAGGATTTAGCCGAAAACAAAAAATTAATAGAAAGTTTCAAATGGGTATAACTCTGCTAATATTTGGTGAACTGTAACCTTGAAACAATATGCTCTGCTCCACATCATGGTCTAACTACAAATCAAGTTTTACCTCGATAGGATGTATACTGTAGGAAGATTTAGCCGGAAACGAAAAGTTTTACTGAAATTTTCAAAGGGGCATAACTGCTAATATTTGGTGGACTGTAACCTAGAAACAAAATGTGCTGCTCCACAGCATGATCTAACTGTACATGAAGTTTCAGCTTGATTTGATGTAAACTGTAGGAGGATTTAGCCAGAAACAAAAATTAATAATTATTTTCAAAGGGGTATAACTCTGCTAATATTTGATGAACTGTAACCTTGATACAATATGCCCTGCTCCACATCATGGTCTAACTACAAATCAAGTTTCAGTTTGATCGGATGTAAACTGTAGGAGGAGAGCCGGAAACGAAAAGTCTACTGAAATTTTCAAAGGGGCATAACTCTGCTAATATTTGGTGGACTGTAACCTCGAAATAATATGCGCTGCTCCACATCATGGTCTAACTATATATGAAGTTTCAGCTTGATCGGATGTAAAATGTAGGAGTTAACCGGAAATGAAAAGTTTACAGAAATTTTCTAAGGAGCATAACTCTGCAAAAATTTGGTGAACTGTAACCTCGAAACAATATGCGCTGCATCACATCATCGTCTAACTATATACCAAGTTTCAGCCTGTTCGGATGTAAACTGTAGGAGGAGTTAGCCGGAAACGAAAAAGTTTACGGACGGACGGACGGACGCCATACCCCGTAACAAAATACGTCCCGTTTTTCAAACGGGCGTATAAAAAGGCCATACAACATTTAGGTTCCCAGATCAGGCTGCGCAGATCCATGACGGACTGTGCCGAGCCCGTTTATGTATGCAAAGGGCATACACAAGCCTGCACAGTCTTCATCTGGGCATTTCGGTATTCTCTTTAAAAAAATGAACACTGTTCAACAATATTCTTGCAAACAGTGAATGCCCTGATCATCCTGTGCATGTGCACACCACAGGCTGATCTTGGTGTTCACTGTTGACAGATGCCACTCAGTCTATTTTTCTCAAGAAAAGGCTCATTTTTGTAATCTGTATTGTGTATATTGTATACTATGTAACTTAGTACCTATGTACCTTAGTAGCAAAGAGCAACTTCCTGGATCAGCTTTCTGATCAGGGTCTCTGCTCTTTGCATGTGTGTTATGAAAGGCCCTTTTTTCATGACATGATTCTGAAAGCATTCCACCACCCAGTTTATCTTTAAAACCAGGACTGTTTTTGTAGCATTTAGGCAGAAATGCATCAGCTTTAGAACAGCACACATGCTGTCTGCTTGCTCTTGGATATAAATATTAAGGAATATTTTTTTTTCTGGATTTATATATACCTTTTGGATATATAATTGCTCTTGAATGTAAATCTGAAGGAACACTTGTTTTTTTAGTTTTTTTTTTTTTTTTTTTTTCTGGATTTATATACTTATTTGGATATACAAGTGCTCCAGCTGAGTAGCTCCACAAAATGTCTTCAAGAAAGTGCAGTCTGACGAAAACCCGAAAATCCAGAGTGACACAATTTAAAAAAAGTCATCCATATAACCCACCGAAAAATGAAAATCCGGGAACTGTGGAAGAGCTCTGTGAAAGTACAACACAAATATTCAGGCCAAGTGTCGAGGAATATCAAGACGCTTGTCAAGTGCTAGCAACAACTATGTCTTCCAATCCACTGCAAGTGCCAAGTAAATTACGCCCTGCAAAAAAGAGCAAAACTGACATTGAATCATCTTGTGTCATGAACAGTTCTGAAGAAAATGTGATAGTCAATCTTGGTACCCTCTCCAATCTGGTAGCTGCATTTACTCACACCTGTGATTAACGAAATCCAAGGGTTAAAATTGGAAAAAGGCAGGGCTTGTGTATAACAGCCAGTACAGAATGGATTTCATGTGGATTTAAATCTCCAGACTGCAAGCTTTTTACAACAATCAAGAAAGGTAGGGGTCCTGATGCAGGTAACATAAATGATGCTCTTGCTATTCCTGTTCTTAAGTCTAAAATGGGACTGAATGACATCAGGTACTTGTTTAGCTGTATCAATGTTCAGCCACCAGCTTTAAGTGGACGGCATAAAAAGCTGATTAAGGTTGCTGAACATGTGGTACAGGTGAACACAGAGTAATTGGCTGAAAACCAAAAATATGTAAGGCGGGTAAAGGTGATGGCTGGAGACGAAGCAAAAGTGAATGTCGAAACAGACGCGGCCTACAATAATCGTCCCCAGTCAGGCTTTGAGGCAGCCACACAATCATTCTGTCCCATGATAGAGCCGGACACAAGCAAAAAATTAATTTCGTCAATGGCAACAGCCAATAAACTATGTTTAAAAAGAAAATGTAACCATAGAAACAGTAACTGCAAGCAGAATTTTAGTACTGCAGAAACCATTTCCTCTAGTGAGTCAAAACTGGTACATTCCAATTTGGAAAATATTACAGAACAAGGTATTGTGAAATTCCACTCGGTCACCTCTGATGCAAGCGCTCAGATTGAAAAGAGCATTCGTTATTATGCAACCAATAAAAAACGAAGAATTTTGCATTACAAATGTTTTTTCATAAACTTCGCACTCTGCAAAAGCATCTGAAAAATGTACGCTTAACGTCAAAGCTGCCAGGTTGCGATAAAGATATCTATTCGACCAGACTTTCTGTCGCAATACGCGCCAGGGTGCGACTGGATTTAAGTCGAATCAAAAGACATTTTCCTGCATGTACTGACTTCATCAGGCAAAGTGAAGCTACTATTGCAAACATCTTACCCTATTTTTCAGGGAAACATCAAAATTGTAAACAAGAGGCCCACGGGCCACGGTTCGCTCACCTGAGTGACATAGCCACTGCAGACATGCAGATGTTATGCAACATTTTTCCAATCATATCATCGCAGCTAATGAAAATATCATCATTTGAGCAGTTCTTAGTTTTGAAGAAGAATATATGGGCCTGGCAGTCAATGGAGCATGATCATTTGAATAAACTATCAATCACATTTCAACAGAAGGATCAATGTGAAATTTGGTGGAAATTTGCTTAGTGGTTTCTGAAGAATCACGATTTTATACATGTAAACAGCACAGTGGCAGGGAAATATAATAAATATAAACCAGATGATGGCCATCTTAGATTTCCAATCAGAACAATTTTAACTTCTGTAAATCTACAAGTCACTTTGATACTTTCAATATAAATGTATATGGCCCATACAAATGGGTAAGCAAATTTGACCTTGGAGGTAAAAAGGTCAAATGTCAACATAAAACCATCATTTTAGCAATTTTAGTAGATCTCCTGTCCCCCATAATTTGTGCAAAGATTAGGGCCCAGGGCTTATTTGGTTATGAGAAGAAGATTTTTAAAGGTTTTTACCATATATGGGCATGGCAGCCATTTTGATCAATGGACCATGCCATTTTAGCAATCTTTCATTCTCCTTCCCAAGGAGGCTCCGCATGAAATTTGAGCAACACTGGCCCGGAGGCTTCAGAGGAAAAGCCATTTGAAATTATCAACATTTTTTTCATACAAATGTAGGGCCCATACAAATGTATACAGAAGCAAACTTGACCTCGCCGTAAAAAGGTTAAATGTCAATGTATGACAATTATTTTAGCAACTTTCGTAGACCGCCCGTTCCAGATGATATATGCAAAGATTCAGCCACAAGCCATCCTCGGTTTTTGAGAATAAGATTTTTAAATGTTTTTTCCCAAACAAATGCATAGGGAAGCAAACTTTACCTTGCCGTAAAAGGTCAAATGTCAATGTACAACCATTATTTTAGCAACTTTGGTAGACCGCCTGTCCCCGGTGATTTATGCAAAGACTCAGCCCCAAAGCATCCTCGGTTCTAGAGAAGAAGATTTTTAAAGGTTTTTACCATATATGGGCATGGCGGCCATCTTGGTCAACGAACCGTGACCATTTTAGCAATCTTTCGTTCCCCCTACCTAAGGAGGCGCCATATGAAATTTGAGCAAAATTAGCCCAGAGGCTCCAGAGGAGAATTTGTTTGAAATTCTGAACATTTTTCACATACAAATGCATAAGGAAGCAAAATTGACCTTACCGTAAAAAGGTCAAATGTCAATGTACGACCATTATTTTAGCAATTTTGGTAGCCCTCCCGTTCCCGATGATATATGCAAAGATTCAGCCATAAGGCACGCTCGGTTTAGGAGAAGAAGATTTTTAAAGGTTTTTCCCATACAAATTGCCGTAAAAAGGTCAAACGTCAACGTACGGTAATTCTTTTAGCAATTTTGTAGACCTCCCGTCCGCGATGATTCCTGCAAAGGTTCAGCCCCAAGGCATTCTCGGTTCTGGAGAAGAAGATTTTTAAAGGTTTTTACCATATATGGGCATGGCGGCCATCTTGGTCAACGGACCGCGACCATTTTAGCAATTTTTCGTTCCCCCTGCCTATGAAATTTGAGCAAAATTGGCACAGCGGCTTCAGAGGAGAAATCGTTTGAAAATGTTAACGGACGACGTACGCCGGACGGGCGGACGCACGGACGGACGTACGGACGGACGACGGACGAAAAGTGATCACAATAGCTCATCCTGAGCAGAGCTCAGGTGAGCTAAAAACAGTCATTGGTTTGCACTGCCAACCTGGATTCATACAGTACTAGTTTTTTACCATATGGCAAACATAATTATATTGACATGCTTCATCTAAGAGGAGTACTTCTAAAGAACTTCTCACATGCAAACCTAGAGAAAATGTCTCAACCACTAACCGGTCAGAGAGCTTGCATCATAAGGTATTTACTTATGCGCCAAAATGCACAATCTGGAGTCGAAATACCACAGGCCTTTGCCACTCTGCAGTACACTCGACAACCTTAGGCAGTGGAAAATCATCACTTTTCATTGCAGCTTCTATTGGTATCGAGTACAAAAAAAACAACAGATCCTATATTTAGACAAATGCTGAAATTAGACTCCAGTGTTATGTACCACGCAAAGAGGAAGCAATCCAAGCAGTATAAAATTTCTCGCCATCTTTCAAGGAAACGCAAATGCAGCAAAAAAAAAAAAAAAAAATGACAGACAACTCTGTATGGTAGTGCAGCACCTGATGTCTCTCATGAACATGCATATTCTCTCATGAACATGCATATGGCATAAGTATAAACAAACAAGAGGCCCACGGGCCACGGTTCGCTCACCTGAGTGACATAGCCACTGCAGACATGCAGATGTTATGCAACATTTTTCCAATCCTATCATAGCAACTAACGAAAATATCATCATTTGAGCAGTTCTTAGTTTTGAACAAGAATATATGGGCCTGACAGTCAATGGAGCATGATCATTTGAATAAACTATCAATCACATTTCAACAGAAGGATCAATGTGAAATTTGGTGGAAACTGGCTAAGTGGTTTCTGAAGAATCATGATTTTATACATGTAAACAGCACAGTGGCAGGGAAATATTATAAATATAAACCAGATGATGGCCATCTTAGATTTCCAGTCAGAACAATTTTAACTACTGTTGATCTACAAGTCACTTCGATACTTTCAATATAAATGTATATGGCCCACACAAAGAGGGAAGCAAATTTGACCTTGGAGGCAAAAAGGTCAAATGTCAACATAGAACCATCATTTGAGCAATTTTGGTAGATCTCCTGTCCCCCGTAATTTGTGCAAAGATTAGGACCCAGGGCATATTTGGTTATGGAGAAGAAGATTTTTAAAGGTTTTTACCATATATGGGCATGGTAGTCATTATGATCAATGGACCATACCCATTTTAGCAATCTTTCATTCTCCTGCCCACGGAGGCTCCGCATGAAATTTGAGCAACACTGGCCCGGAGGCTTCAGAGGAAAAGCCATTTGAAATTATCAACATTTTTTCCATACAAATGTATGGGGCCCATACAAATGCATACAGAAGCAAACGACCTCGCCGTAAAAAGGTTAAATGTCAATGTATGACAATTATTTTAGCAACTTTGGTAGACCGCCCGTTCCAGATGATATATGCAAAGATTCAGCCACAAGCTATCCTCGGTTTTGGAGAGTAAGATTTTTAAATGTTTTTTCCCATGCAAATGCATAAGGAAGCAAACTTGACCTTGCCGTAAAAAGGTCAAATGTCAATGTATGACCATTATTTTAGCAACTTTGGTAGACCGCCTGTCCCCGATGATTTATGCAAACATTCAGCCCCAAAGCATCCTCGGTTCTAGAGAAGAAGATCTATAAAGGTTTTTACCACATATGGGCATGGCGCCCATCTTGGTCAACGAACCGTGACCATTTTAGCAATATTTTGTTCCCCCTACCTAAGGAGGCTCCATATGAAATTTGAGCAAAATTGGCCCAGAAACTCCAGAGGAGAAGTTGTTTGAAATTCTGAACATTTTCCCCATACAAATGCATAAGGAAGCAAAATTAACCTTAACGTAAAAAGGTCAAATGTCAATGTACGACCATTATTTTAGCAATTTTGGTAGCCCTCCTGTTCCCGAAGATATATGCAAAGATTCAGCCATAAGGCATGCTCGGTTTTGGAGAAGAAGATTTTTAAAGCTTTTTCCCATGCAAATGCATAGGGAAGCAAGCTTGACCTTGCCGTAAAAAGGTCAAACGTCAATGTACGACAATTCTTTTAGCAATGTTGGTAGACCTCCCGTCCCCGATGATTCCTGCAAAGGTTCAGCCCTAAGGCATTCTCGGTTCTGGAGAAGATTTTTAAAGGTTTTTACCATTTATGGGCGTGGCGGCCATCTTGGTCAACGGACCGCGACCATTTTAGCAATTTTTCGTTCCCCCACCCTAAGGAGGCCCCATATGAAATTTGAGCAAAATTGGCCCAGATGCTCCAGAGGAGAAGTTGTTTGAAATTCTGAACATTTTTCCCATACAAATGCATAAGGAAGCAAAATTAACCTTACCATAAAAAGGTCAAATGTCAATGTACGACCATTATTTTAGCAATTTTGGTAGCTCTCCTGTTCCCGAAGATATATGCAAAGATTCAGCCATTAGGCATGTTCGGTTTTGGAGAAGTGATGATGAGTTCAGGTTTAACGACGCATCAACCCATGAGGGTCATTTGCGTCAAAATGGTGAACTAACATGGTTATGTAATGAAACAATTATAATGATAAGTCATAAATGCATAAAAAGTAAAACTAGAACGAATTTAAAAACTAAAGCAGTTATACTTTGTTAAAAAGATTGATGTGTTTTAAAAACGTAAGTATGTTATCAGTTGGTACATTTTCAAATAAGTATCTCAGGTCATTTGTTTGGAAGAATTGACGTCGTATATGAGAGAATTCAATGCAATCGATCAGATGATGATGATGAGTTCAGGTTTAACGACGCGTCAACCCATGAGGGTCATTTGCGTCAAAGTGGTGAACTAACATGGTTCTGTAGTGAAACGATTATAATGGTAAGTCATAAATGCATTAAATGTAAAACTAGAAAGAATTTAAAAATTTAACAGTTATACTTTGTTAAAAATATTGATGTGTTTTAAAAACATAAGTATATTATCAGTTGGTACATTTTCAAATAAGTATCTCAGGTCATTTGTTTGGAAGAATTGACGGCGCGTATCGGAGAATTCAATGCAGTTGATCAGAAAGTGTTTCACCGTAAAAGGTTCATTACAGCTGATACAAAATGGCTGATCTTCTCGTTTGAGTAGATAAGAATGTGTGAGTCTAGTATGACCTATACGTATACGAGTGAGAACCACTTCTTCTCGCCTTAATGATCGATAAATGATATTTTTACTAAGAACCGGTTTTACTTCGTGTAGTTTATTGAATGTCGCTCTGTCCCATGACAGCTGCCATTTGGATAAGATGTACCTGTTGATGATGATGATGATGAGTTCAGGTTTAACGACGCATCAACCCATGAGGGTCATTTGCGTCAAAATGGTGAACTAACATGGTTCTGTAGTGAAACGGTTATAATGATAAGTCATAAATGCATAAAATGTAAAACTAGAACGAATTTAAAAATTAAAGCAGTTATACTTTGTTAAAAAGATTGATGTGTTTTAAAAACATAAGTATGCTATCATTTGGTACATTTTCAAATAAGTATCTCAGGTCATTTGTTTGGAAGAATTGACGTCGTACATGAGAGAATTCAAAGCAATCGATCAGAAAGTGTTTTACCGTAAAAGGTTCATTACAGCTGATACAAAATGGCTGATCTTCTCGTTTGAGTAGATAAGAATGTGTGAGTCTAGTATGACCTATACGTAGACGAGTAAGAACCACTTCTTCTCGCCTTAATGACCGATAAATATTATTTTTACCAAGAACCGGTTTTATTTCATGTAGTTTATTGAATGTCGCTCTGTCCCATGACAGCTGCCATTTGGATAAGATGTACCTGTTGATAAAAGATTTAAAATCTGTACATGAAAGTTTAAAATTCGAAATTTCTAGATCGAGTGAGGCCTTTGCTTTTACGTCGGCAGCCTCGTTACCTTTTATGCCAACATGGCTGGGGAGCCAACAGAACAAAATTTCCTTAGTTTTCGATAGCTCGTGATGTTTTTCTATCACGTTCTGGATTTTGGGATTTTTTGAAGATGTATGATTTAGAGATTTCAAAACAGAAAGGGAGTCAGAGAAAATAACGAATTTGTTCTCTAAAGAGTTATTCATAACGTAATCCAAAGCCATATCAATAGCCTTGGATTCAGCAGTGAAAATAGATGAGCCATCAGGAAGACGGATCTTTTCATGGTGGCTGCCCGATATATACGCATAGCCAACCTTATCTTCAACTTTTGAGCCATCAGTGTAGATGTGTTGATAATCTGAAAGTCGCGACTGTAATTCTTGGAAGTTTTGTTTCATGAGATGTGAATCAGAAAGTGACTTTTTGCTGTTGTGTAAATCGAAAAGAATATTTGGTTTAGTAATGCACCAGGATGGAATATCAGAAAACGAGTGTTTTTGAATGTTTTTAATGTTAATATTAGTAGATTCTAAAAGTGGTGCTATACGAAGGCCGAAGGATTTAATAGCGTTAGGTTTTCTTTCATAATATTCCTGAAATTGTGGTGGAAATGCGACTTTAAAAGCAGGGTTAGAAGGGTTAGCAGCAAGTCTGATGGCATACTGAAGGGACAATTTTTCTCTGCGTAGCCATAACGATGGCTCATCTGCTTCCACGTTCAGACTCGATACTGGAGATGTACGAAAAGCTCCCAATGCTAAACGAAGTCCTTGATTATGTACAGTGTCTAACATCTGTAGATAAGATTTTCTAGCAGATCCATATACGATGGACCCATAATCAAGTTTTGATCGAATTAAAGAACGATACAGGTGAAGAAGAGTTGTTCTGTCCGCTCCCCAACTTGTGTGAGATAAAACTTTTAAAAGGTTTAATGCTTTTAAACATTTCGCTTTCAAGTATTTTATATGGGGTATGAAGGAGAGTTTTTTATCAAATATAACCCCAAGAAATTTTGATTCAGCAACAACTGGTATTTGAGATCCATATATGTAGAGCGCTGGATCGTTGTGTATTTTCCGTTGTTGACAGAAATGAACGCACTGAGTTTTCGATTTGGAAAATTTAAAGCCATTTCTAGTTGCCCAGTCTTCAATTCTATTTAGACATTGCTGTAGATGTCTTTCTATTGTGCGCATATTTTTCGAGCGAAAACAAATACAGAAATCATCAACGTACAAAGAAGCATCTGTTTTGTAATCCAGACAGTTTATAATATCGTTTAATTTCACGTTGAATAACGTGGTTGAAAGTATGGCTCCTTGAGGAACGCCCTGTTCTTGATCATAGAGATCAGACAGGGTCGATCCTACACGCACTTGTATTGTACGATCTTCAAGAAAACTTTTAATAAAGTTTGGTAGTCTTCCTTTCATACCAAAGTTATGTAGGTCTTTTAAAATTCCATATCGCCAAGTGGTATCATAGGCTTTTTCCAAATCGAAAAATACAGCGACTACATGTTCTCGTTTGATAAAAGCATCACGGATAAAAGTTTCTAGTCTAACTAAATTATCATTGGTACTACGTTCAGCTCGGAATCCCGACTGAAGTTTTGTTATCAGATTGTTAGATTCTAAGTACCAAACAAGTCGTTTGTTTATCATTCTCTCTAGTGTTTTGCAAAGGCAACTTGTTAGCGCTATTGGTCTGTAGTTTGTTGGTTCTGCATGATCTTTCCCTGGTTTGGGAATAGGTATAATTGTGGCCAAACGCCAGCTTTCTGGAAAAACTCCTGTTGTCCATATACCGTTGAAAATATGTAAAAGTGTGTCAAGGGCGGTTTCGGGAAGGTGTTTAAGCATCTGGTAATGGATGTCATCAGGGCCTGTAGCTGTATCTTTTGATACTGCGATAGCATCTTTAAGTTCTGTAATGTTAAACAGGCTGTTATATTCTTCAGTATTTGAAGAGGTGAAATTAAGTTTGATCTTTTCTTCTTGTTTTTTGATGTTTTGAAACTTCTCTGAATAATTCCGAGATGATGAATTATCCAAAAAAGTTTCGCCAAGTGTGTTTGCTATCTCTTCCTTTGATGTGGCCTTTGTTCCACGTTTTGTATTTAAGTGGGTGAAACTGGGTGATTTTGATTTACCAGATATTTTTCGTATCATGTCCCAAACCTTTTTAATTGGAGTTTTATAATTTAAATTCGAAACGTAAGATTGCCATGATTTGCGTTTGGAGTCCTTTATTGTTCGACGAGCCTTTGCTCTGAAATTCTTTACTTTATTCAGGTTCTCCTTTGTTGGATATCTGCAGAACTTTGATAATGCTTGCTTGCGCTGTTTTATGGCATCTTTGCATTCATCATTGTACCATGGCTTGCTTTTCTTTGGATTTGTCGAGGTTTTCGGTATACTTTTATTAGCTATGTCAAGAAGAGAAGAAGTAAAATCATCTAGAGGGTCCAAGGAATTGTCAAACTTATCTATTTTGAGACTTTTTTCGCATAATAAGTGGTATAATTCCCAATTTGCTTTATTTAGTTTCCACTTTGCGTTGTGATCGTTCGTGGAATTATTTACGCTTTCAATAATAACAGGGAAGTGATCACTTCCATGTTGGTCTTCACTGACCGTCCAGTCGAAGTCCAGCAGGAGAGATGGGTGACATATGGAAAGATCTAAAGAAGAAAATTTTCCTGTTGCAGGATGGAGATAAGTGTGAGATTTGTCATTCATAAGACAAAGATCGTTTTTGGTTATAAAGTCTTCAATAATATTACCTTTAGGGTTGTTATCTTTACATCCCCAAAGGATATTGTGACCATTGAAGTCACCAACTAGTATACAGGGTGAAGGGAGTTGTTTCAGTAAAATGTCTAAATGTTCGGTCTCTAAATGAAAATTCGGAGGTATATACACAGAACAAAATGTAATTTCTTTATCTAAAGTAACAGAAACCGCAACGGCTTGAAGATTGGTTACAAGTTTAATTTCTCGCTGCGGACATGAAGAGTGAACTAAGACTGAGCTTCCACCTGACGGCCTCTGGCCTTCTGAATATATATAATTGTATGTATTGAAATCTCTGATATTTAATTGATCATCAGTTTTTAAAAAAGTTTCTTGCAAGCAAAAAACTGATGGATTCAATAAGGATAAAAGTAATAAGATCTCGTTATAGTTTGACTTTAGACCTCGACAGTTCCATTGTATTATTTTGTGATTTGAATTCATTTTAGAGTTGTTAGATTTTAGTTAGACTACCAACTAAGGATATGTTATTGGTGATTTTGATCTATTATTACTATTGTTGACGTGTGAATGTTCTGATGATCTCGATCTATTTCTGTTAGTTCGTGGGCGATCTGGAGCTTCTCCTAACTCCATATCATCGCTACTGTCACTCAAAGATCCGAACCTGTTATGTTGTTGAATAACATTATTTGAACCTTTTCGTTCTCTGTTTGATGTGCTTGGTCTTTGTGTTCCTTGACTAGATTTTGATTTTGTTTCTTTCGTAGGTGGAGATGATTGACTTCTTGCTTGTCTTTCTTTCTGTTGTTGTTTCTTCCAATCTTTTCTTATCATCTCAATGGTGGCTTTTTTCAGGCCACCATCTCCTTTTATCTCTTCAGAAGGTGTCTTTGTTTGATTTTTGTTTGTAGTGTTTGTTTGACCTTTTTGTTTCTGCAGATCTTCTGTTTGGCTGTTTGTGTTTGTTGAACTTGATTGAACTGCAGAGTCGAGAATATTGATCGGATCGGTTTGAGTGGCAGTATCAACCACAGAAACCTTTTTCATAGAAGACTGGGTGATGTTGGCATAACTGATTCCAGGAATTGGAGTTGGGGCCTCAACAAGTTTCCGCGCTTCGATGAAAGAAATATTTCTGGTAAACTTAAGACGTAAAATTTCTTTTTCTTTGTGCCAAACTTGGCATTCTTTAGAGTCAGCACTGTGTTTTTCACCACAATTGACACAGTGCAGTTCGTTTCTACATTGACTTTCTGGGTGTTCTGCTACCTGACCGCATTTCGAACAGATAGGGTCCTTAGAACACCTATCCTCATGGTGTCCATATTTCTGGCAATGATGACAACGCAAAGGATTTGGTATGTAGACTTCTACGTTGACTCTGAAGTATGCTACTTTTATTGTTTTTGGTAGAACTGATGTATTGAATGTAAAGACAAAGGTGTTTGTGTTTTTTAACTCTCCGTTTCGTTTAATTTTGAATCGTTTTATTGCAGTTACTCCTTGAGATCTTGTGCCTTCGAGAATCTCCTCCTCGCTGCAACTCCCCAATTCGGGACAACGAATTACCCCCTTTGAGGAGTTCAGCGAAGTATGAGGGTACACCCGGACTTTCAAGTCGTGAAAAGTCTGTGCACGTAGAAGATTCTCGGCATGGGCTTTCCTGGATACCTCAATGAGTAGCTGATTCGACCTGTGTAGTTTCTTTATGTTTTCCGGCTCACCAGCTATACTTTGAATGACTTTTTGTATTACAAACGGAGATAAAGATGTTACTGGTTTGTTTTCTTCCTTGCTTTCAACTAAAATGAAACGCGGAAAATGTTGAGATGATGTATCTTTGGTAGAGGTTGTTGGAGGTTGAGTGCTTTCGTTAACATCTGAAATATCAGATTCTGAACATTGTTTAGTTCTTTTTCTTCGATTAGAACCCATGATAAAGATGTATTAAAATTCGTCCTCCATGCTCTCCGCCCACCACGGAGCCCAACAAGGGAACACATCAATGGAGTGGTTTTCCTACTCACTTGTGCTAGAGATACACAGAAGATATACTCGCACGAGCAAAATGCTGCACGATTGACCCGTTAAGCCGCCGCCTTCTTAGGATTGGAAAGGTTAAGAAAAAAGAATTATGGGCAAACGGTGAGTATCAGTATGATACAAAAGACAAGGAAGAGAAAGAAAAGATATTTCCTAGGGCTTGGCGCGACCAGCCGATTGACCGTGCCGGGTCTCACGGACACCCTTCTACACCGAAATCCAGGCCAAAGAGGCGTGTTGAGCCATCAGGAGAGACCAAACTCCCAATAACTCTCAACCTCCAGGATCCCTTCTTCCGGCTTACGGGCTGCCACCCACGGCAAACGGGTGGTATTTTCTCTTCGCTCTTCCCAAAGGGGACAATTACTGCTCACCACGCTAGCAACGTTCCCAGTGAGAATTGAGCCCCTAGGGCCTCGGCAAGGCGGAAAGTTTAATACCCAGGGGCGGTTTTGGAGAAGATTTTTAAAGGTTTTTCCCATACAAATGCATAGGGAAGCAAACTTGACCTTGCCGTAAAAAGATCAAACGTCAACGTACGACGATTCTTTTAGCAATTTTAGTAGACCTCCCGTCCCCGATGATTCCTGCAAAGGTTCAGCCCAAAGGCATTCTCGGTTCTCGAGGAGAAGATTTTTAAAGGTTTTTACCATATATGGGCGTGGCGGCCATCTTGGTCAACGGACCGCGACCATTTTAGCAATTTTTTGTTCCCCCATCCTAAGGAGGCTCCATATGAAATTTGAGCAAACTTGGCTCAGCGGTTTCAGAGGAGAAGTCGTTAGAAAATGTTAACGGACGGACGGACGGAGGGACGGACGCACGGACGACGGACGAAAAGTGATCACAATAGCTCATCCTGAGCAGAGCTCAGGTGAGCTAAAAATCTGAGCTAATTTGGCTCAGTGGCTTCAGAGGAGAAGTCGTCTGAAATTCTCAACAATTTTCCCATACAAATGTTATGGGGCTCATAAAAAATGCATAGGGAAGCAAACTTGACCTTGCCGTAAAAAGGTCAAATGTCAACGTACGACAATTCTTTTAGCAACTTTGGTAAACCTCTCGTCCCCGATGATTTGTGCAAAGATTCAGCCCCAAGGCATTCTCGGTTCTGGAAAGAAGATTTTTAAAAGTTTTTACCATATATGGGCATGGCGGCTATCCTGGTCAACAGACCGCAACAATTTTAGCAATCTTTTGTTTCCCCACCCAAAGGTGGCTACATATGAAATTTGAGCAAAATTGGCTCAGAGCCTTCAGAGGAGAAGTCGTTTGAAATTCTCAACAATTTTCCCATACAAATGTATGGGGCTCATACAAATGCATAGGGAAGCGAACTTGACCTTGCCGTAAAAAGGTCAAACGTCAACGTAAGACAATTCTTTAAGCAACTTTGGTAGATCTCCCGTCCCCGATGATTGGTACAAAGATTCAGCCCCAAGGCATCCTCCGTTCTGGAGAAGAAGATTTTTAAAGGTGTTTACCATATATGGTCATGGCGGCCATCTTGGTAACGAACCGCGACCATTTTAGCAATCTTTTGTTCCCCCACCCTAAGGAGACTTCATATGAAATTTGAGCAAAATTGGCTCAGAGGCTTCAGAGGAGAAGTTGTTTGAAATTCTTAATAATTTTCCCATTCAAATGTATGGGGCTCATACAAATGCATAGGGAAGCGAACTTGACCTTGCCGTAAAAAGGTCAAACGTCAACGTACGACAATTCTTTTAGCAACTTTGGTAGACCTCCCGTCCCCGATGATTCCTGCAAAGATTCAGCCACAAGGCATCCTCAGTTCTGGAGAAGAAGATTTTTAAAGGTTTTTACCATATATGGACATGGCGGCCATCTTGGTCAACCGACCGCGACCATTTTAGCAATCTTTCGTTCCCCCACCCTAAGGAGGCTCCATATGAAATTTGAGCAAAATTGGCTCAGCGGCTTCAGAGGAGAAATCGTTTGAAAATGTTAACGGACGGACGCACGCACAGACGCACGGATGGACGACAGACAAAAAGTGATCATAATAGCTCATCCTGAGCATAGCTCAGGTGAGCTAAAAATCTGATATAGCTGATTTTCAATCTCATTTCAGCATTTGTGTCTGTCTTTGTTCCCTGTAAATTTGGACAAGATCCATACAAGAATGACTTAATAAAGTTTGACACTTTGACACAAATAAAACATTCATGTTGGTGTGCACTTGTATATGTCAGTACAACTACATTGTTTGTTTGTTTAATATGAGATTTTAAGTCCCCGTCAACACATTTTTGGTCATTTTGGAAATGTTGCATCTGATTTGGCGGGACTTTTACCCGACTGTGTGATTAAATATCCCATGTAATGAAGTGTTTATGTGTAGGATGGCCAGACTTGCATCACTTTGGCCATGGCAGGCTTTGACCTTCAAAATAGTTTACCAGTACTCAAATGTTTGTACGGTTTATACTGCACGGAAGCACCAGGCAGCCAAATCTATTTCTCATAGCCCCAATGTGCAGGGGCATCACTTATGTGTCAAATGTGGATGATATGTTCTGGTTCCAAACCCTGTGCTCAGTACCAACCTTCATGTTTATATAATTTAGCCTGAACTTTTGACAGCCGTCTAAAATGTTGTATATATTTTGTTGTTTAATTTAGAGGCTTGAAAGACAGGGAAGGTCAAGGAATGTTCCAAGGAAAGTTTCAAAGAAAAGGTAAAAAATAGAGTAGTCTACATGGTATGTTATTTACCGTTTTGACTCACAGAGCCACCATGTTAATTAAGGAGTTAGGTAGTGGATAAATGTAATCACCATCCAATTACAGAGGATAGTTACAGCTTTGATGGTGTTAAGTTGCACATCTTTTGGGAAGTTTTTATCCCACTTTTCATACATTTGCTCTAACAAAAGTAGAAATTATCCAATCCTTCAATTGTACAATTAACTGCATGTCTACTTCTATTTGCGAGCTAATAAGATCTTTATATAAAATGCATGTTAAGCATATATATAGTATAATAGTTGTTGGAGCAAAATTGTCATATATATAATATAATATATATACCAAGTATGTTGAGGGGTGTATAGCCTTACAGTTCGTTCATTAGTACGTATATACGTTCGTTCATCTTTGTGACCCGCTTTAATACAGGATGCAAGTCTTTGCGTTAAAGTTTATAAGACCTTATGATGGATTTCATTCATATTTGGCCTGATGGTAGATATAGGTTGTAAGTTTTCTTAGCGCCATCCCCACCCTGCGGCGTGACATTGGGGTCAAGGTCACAGAATTTTCATAAAAAAGTCAAAGCTTTTGCAATAAAATTTATATAGCTATATTGTCAAGACATTTAGATGGATTTAATTTACATTTGACATGATAGTAGAAATAGGTCTAAAGTTTTCCCTAGCACTATTTTCACCCTGGAACGTGACCTTACGGACAGAATTTGCATAAAAAAGTCAACATTTTTGCGATTAAGTTTATACTGCTATGTTATCAAGACCTTCGGATGGATTTAGTTTATATATGGCATGATGGTAGATATAGGTCCAAAGTTTTTCTTAGTACCATCCTTGACCTGGGGAGTGACCTTGGGATCAAGGTCACGGACTTGGAATTTTCATAGAAAAGTCAAACTATGTGCATTTAAGTTTATCAAGACCTTTTTTTGGATTTAATTTATATTTGGCACAATGGTAGATATAGGTCTAAAGTTTTGCTCAGTGCCACTCACACCCAGGCATGACTTGAGGTCAAGGTTACGTACTAAGAATTTATATGAAAGTCAAAATGTTTGCATTTAAGTTTATACAGCTATATCATCAAGACCCTTTGATGAATTTCATTTATGTTTTGCAAGGTAGTAGATACAGATATAATGTTTTACTCAGCATCATCAAGACCCCTGGACTTAACTTTGAGGTCAAGGTCATGGACTTAGAAACTTTATATTATATTATATAAAGACCTAAAGTTTACATAGCTATATTACCAAACCATTTGTTGGATTTATTAATAGCTTTGAGGCCATTGTCACAGACCTAAAATTTTCATATAAATGTCAAACTGTTTGCTTGTATTATAAAGACTGATTGTTGACTTTACTGATATGTTCTGGTGATAGTTGTAGGTCTAAAGGTTTATTTAGCATAATCCCTGCACTGGCGCTTGACCTTTGCCGTTGTCATGGACTTCACACAATGTTTGACCAAATGTATTCTATGTTGTATTATTAATTTATATATTATACAACAGTGCCATCTACAGAGTCAAAGCTACATACCTGGCCTATTTAAAAAAAAAAAAAGAAGCAGTAGGACTGGTCGGGGGTATACGTGCCCCTATTGGGCACCTAGTCTAGTTTGCTCAATAACTTCTGTTTTTGAGTCTTACTTATATGATACTTGCTATTAATCCAAGGGTTGATGACTCTTGTAATTATGTCCCTTGAGAGGTTTCTCTATTATTTTTGACAATTAATTAAAATTTTCATAACAGATTTCTCGGGAACTACAAAGCCCGAAATTTGAAAGCTGGATAAACATGGACAATGAGTGGATGTAACATGCTTCAAGCTTACTAGCCTTGGTGCCAGGGGCCCATTATTGTTGGAGTTACCATCTTTGACAGATTTCAATAATGAAAAATTTGGTAACAGATTTCTCACAAACTATAAAAGCCAGAAAGTTGAAAGTTGCTATAAACATTAACTGGACTAGGGACAAAGGGCTCATTACTGTTTGAATTGTCTCCCTTGATAGGTTTCAAACATAAACAATTTGAAAAAAAAAATCGTATCAGATTTCTCAGGAACTATGAAAGCCAGAAACTTGAAAGTTGGTATAAACATTAACAATGAGTGGATGTATCATGCTTACTGGACTTAGGGGATGAAGATCCATTACTGTTTGTGTCTTTCTCATCTGATAGCACTGTAGCAGAGCTATAGTCAGATCCTCTGACAGCTCTAGTTTGTTTTGCTTTTGAAGACGCATATCCCTTTATTAACAGCTAAATTGACATGTGTGTACCACTGGTGTTTTTTTCTTTTCTATTTTCAGTTATGTGTGGCAGTTGCGAGCAGATTACCAGCTTAAAAACACAGCCCTTTGCAGCACTGAATCTGCCTTTGAAATCGGTGAGTTGTTAGAACCTTTACTGAGAATGGGAGAAAATTGGACATGGCAAACATTGCATACTGAGATTAGATGCTGCAATATCAGGGACCTCACTGTTTGCTTGAAAAATATGTTCAGATTCTTAACACGCCTAATTGACAAATGAACTCATCAAAATGAAATGATTGAATAATACAAGCTACTTAAATGGGTTAATTTGGATAATAGACACTTAATACAGAACATTTAAGATGGGCAAATATTAGGAGGTAAGTAGTCCGTTTTACAGTCAGACATTTTGCTTTTTGATGTGTTAGTATAGCTATAAAATGTAAATTTTGTCTATAAAAAGCACCGGCATAGCCAGAACGAAAAAAACATTATGCACAACAAGAACAAACTGTACACTTTTTTAATCCTTCAAGGACTACTGTTAAAGGAAAGAATTTGGTCTCTTTGGGAGCAAATTCTTTCCTTTAACAGTAGTCCCTTTTCATAAAAGTAAGAAAATATTTAAAATCTTAGTCATCTCCCTTACAATTCCATAATTTTTCATTACGCACATGCATAATATGCATAATGGGCGCTGCACCTATGAAAAGATTGTATGTCCTAAATGACAATTTTCAAAGACAATTATGCCAGTTCTACTGCACTTATTCACTTAAAATGAAGCAAGCACTTTGAAAAGAGTCAAACAATACACAGGAAATACTTCACAAACTTATGACAATATCCAATCAGACGTGTTACATTTGCAGACATATTATAATAATAATTAGCCGTCTTGGAACAATCAATAATGAATTACTCCTTGGGGCTTAAGTTAACTATACAGGCCACTCTTGCCCTAAGCTGTAACATGTAGTTGGTTAACTTAACTTTCATGTCTTAAGTTGGTAGTTTTGATGATGTGTGTTGGCTCATTTTGCCATTCTAACAATCAAAATATAAGGGGTAGGAGGCACAAGTTTGAAGGATCACTCATTAATATGCACTTATATTTTATCTTCATCATTTCTGCTCATTTTTTGTCTATTTCCAGCAAAAGCATTTCCTTAGTCAACCCTTACTCTCTTGCAGGCTGAAAACTTAAATGAAGCGGTAGAAAACTTCTTTGCTACTGAAATGGTTGATGGGTTTCATGGTTGCAAAAGGTACTTACTGTCTTATTCATATGTAGGGAAAGTGAAATCTATAATTTATGAGAAATTACTCTTTATTTAAAGGGCTATGGAGTATTCATGGCTGTCTCCGGTCTGTCTCCAGTTTTAGGCAAAGGGCCCATTATTGTTGGAGTTACCATCTTTGACAGATTTCAATAATGAAAAATTTGGTAACAGATTTCTCACAAACTATAAAAGCCAGAAAGTTGAAAGTTGCTATAAACATTAACTGGACTAGGGACAAAGGGCTCATTACTGTTTGAATTGTCTCCCTTGATAGGTTTCAAACATAAATAATTTGAAAAAAAAAAATCGTATCAGATTTCTCAGGAACTATGAAAGCCAGAAACTTGAAAGTTGGTATAAACATTAACAATGAGTGGATGTATCATGCTTACTGGACTTAGGGGATGAAGATCCATTACTGTTTGTGTCTTTCTCATCTGATAGCACTGTAGCAGAGCTATAGTCAGATCCTCTGACAGCTCTAGTTTGTTTTGCTTTTGAAGACGCATATCCCTTTATTAACAGCTAAATTGACATGTGTGTACCACTGGTGTTTTTTTCTTTTCTATTTTCAGTTATGTGTGGCAGTTGCGAGCAGATTACCAGCTTAAAAACACAGCCCTTTGCAGCACTGAATCTGCCTTTGAAATCGGTGAGTTGTTAGGAACTTTATTGAGAATGGGAGAAAATTGGACATGGCAAACATTGCATACTGAGATTAGATGCTGCAATATCAGGGACCTCACTGTTTGCTTGAAAAATATGTTCAGATTCTTAACACGCCTAATTGACAAATGAACTCATCAAAATGAAATGATTGAATAATACAAGCTACTTAAATGGGTTAATTTGGATAATAGACACTTAATACAGAACATTTAAGATGGGCAAATATTAGGAGGTAAGTAGTCCGTTTTACAGTCAGAATTTTTGCTTTTTGATGTGTTAGTATAGCTATAAAATGTAAATTTTGTCTATAAAAAGCACCGGCATAGCCAGAACGAAAAAAACATTATGCACAACAAGAACAAACTGTACACTTTTTTAATCCTTCAAGGACTACTGTTAAAGGAAAGAATTTGGTCTCTTTGGGAGCAAATTCTTTCCTTTAACAGTAGTCCCTTTTCATAAAAGTAAGAAAATATTTAAAATCTTAGTCATCTCCCTTACAATTCCATAATTTTTCATTACGCACATGCATAATATGCATAATGGGCGCTGCACCTATGAAAAGATTGTATGTCCTAAATGACAATTTTCAAAGACAATTATGCCAGTTCTACTGCACTTATTCACTTAAAATGAAGCAAGCACTTTGAAAAGAGTAAAACAATACACAGGAAATACTTCACAAACTTATGACAATATCCAATCAGACGTGTTACATTTGCAGACATATTATAATAATAATTAGCCGTCTTGGAACAATCAATAATGAATTACTCCTTGGGGCTTAAGTTAACTATACAGGCCACTCTTGCCCTAAGCTGTAACATGTAGTTGGTTAACTTAACTTTCATGTCTTAAGTTGGTAGTTTTGATGATGTGTGTTGGCTCATTTTGCCATTCTAACAATCAAAATATAAGGGGTAGGAGGCACAAGTTTGAAGGATCACTCATTAATATGCACTTATATTTTATCTTCATCATTTCTGCTCATTTTTTTGTCTATTTCCAGCAAAAGCATTTCCTTAGTCAACCCTTACTCTCTTGCAGGCTGAAAACTTAAATGAAGCGGTAGAAAACTTCTTTGCTACTGAAATGGTTGATGGGTTTCATGGTTGCAAAAGGTACTTACTGTCTTATTCATATGTAGGGAAAGTGAAATCTATAATTTATGAGAAATTACTCTTTATTTAAAGGGCTATGGAGTATTCATGGCTGTCTCCGGTCTGTCTCCAGTTTTAGGCAAAATATATTGATGATAAGCTATTTTCTAGCAAATGGTGCCTAATGTGACACTTGATGGTGCTATATAATATCGCTTTACATTTTTACATCATTTTTATACATCCGTTTGAAAAAAACGGTCATATTATGTTATGCCTCTCGGCATTCATCTGTCCATCCGTCTGTCTGTCCGTCCATCTGTCTGAAAACTTTTTCATTTCCGAATAACTCTTTCTACAGTTTTCATCCGATGATGCTAAAACTTTGTGGATAGTTAGCATATTGTTTCGGGTCACAGTTAGTCTGGTTCTATAGAAGTTATTGCCATTTGAAGATTGAAAACATGGACTTGATTTCCGGATAACTCCACCTACAGACTTTATCCAATGAAGCTGAAAGTTGGTGAATAATAAGCCTATGATGTCTAGCAGTGCATATTATTTCGTGATGATGATAAATCAAATATTAGCAGAGTTATGGACCTTTGAATTTAGTACTGAAGCACAGTATAATACTATAAACCATATATCTGAAGAAGTACTTGGAATACAGTCATAATACTTACACCCTTGAATAGGCCTGTTTTGAAAAAACAATTATGTTGTGCACGTCATCATCTTCCGCCCATCTGTCAGTCAGTCAGTCCGTCTGCCTGTTTGTCTATCCATGAACTATTTTGTTTCAGTATAACACTTTTATGGGTTATTGTCTTTCAACTTTATAATGATATAGCAATAATTGCTATATTTAAGGCCCAGAAGATGTAAACCATATGTCCTAGTGCATCCCCAACCCATATCCCTATCCTACCCCCCCCCCCTCCCCAGTAATACAGTTATGGAGGTTTAGCTTTATACATATATATATAGCTGTGATTAGTGTCAAAACGATGATATGTACATAGCATAATATGATAAATTTCTGTAAGTTTCTACGCTTTAGTATGTGAGAGCCCTATCTGATATTATGGGACAACCTACAGCTATGAAAGGAATACTATTATTTATACAAGAGGCCCGCGGGCCACGGGTCGCTCACCTGAGTGACATAGCCAGTGCAGATATGCAGATGTTATGCAACATTTTTCCAATCCTGTCATCGCAACTAATGAAAAGATCATCATTTAAGCAGTTCTTTATTTCGAAGAAGATATATGGCATGCCAGTCAATTGAGCGTGATCATTTGAACAAACTCTAAATGGCAGCCAGCTTGGATTTACAATCGGCACGATTTTAGCTATTTTTGATCTACGAGTCACTCCAATGCTCCCTACCACGTTTCGAGTCAACTGGCCTTTCAGTTCAGGAGAAGAGGCGAAAAATAGATTTTCAAGATGGCTGCCATGGCGGCCATCTTGGATATCCGATTGGCACGATTTTAGCTATTTTTGATCTACAAGTCACCCCAATGTTTCCTACAAAGTTTGGCGTCAATTGGCTTTTCGGTGCAGGAGAAGAAGCTAAATATAGATTTTCAAGATGGCGGCCATGGTGGCCATCTGGGATTTCTGGTCAGAACGATTTTAGCTATATTTTATCTACAAGTCACCCTGATGCTTCCTACTAAGTTTCGAGTCAAGTGACTTTTGGAGAAGCCAAAAATAGATTTTCAAGATAGATGCCATGGCGGCCATCTTGGATTTACGATCGGCATGATTTTAGCTACTTTTGATCTACAAGTCACCCAAATGCTTCCTACCAAGTTTCGAGTCAACTGGCCTTTCGGTTCAGGAGAAGAAGCGAAAAATAGATTTTCAAGATGGCTGCCATGGCGCCCATCCTGGTTTTACGATCGGCATGATTTTAGCTATTTTTGATCTACAAGTCACCCCGATGCTTCCTACCAAGTTTGGAGTCAACTGGCCTTTCGGTTCAGGAGAAGCGAAAAATAGATTTTCAAGATGGCTGCCATGGCGGCCATCTTGGATTTCCGATAGGCACGATTTTAGCTATTTTTGATCTAAAAGTCACCCCAATGCCTCCTACCAAGTTTGGAGTCAATTGGCTTTTGGGTTTAGGAGAAGAAGCGAAAAATAGATTTTCAAGATGGCGGCCATGGCGGCCATCTTGGATTTCCGATCGGCACGATTTTAGCTATTTTTGATCTACAAGTCATCCTGATGCTTCCTAGCAAGTTTGGAGTCAACTGGCCTTTCGGTTCAGGAGAAAAAGCAAAAAATAGATTTTCAAGATGGCCGCCATCTCGGATTTCCGATCGGCACGATTTTAGCTACTTTTGATCTACAAGTAACCCTGATGCTTCCTAGCAAGTTTGGAGTCAATTGGCCTTTTGTTCAGGAGAAGAAGCGAAAAATAGATTTTCAAGATGGCGGCCATCTTGGATTTCCGATCGGCACGATTTTAGCTATTTTTGATCTACAAGTCACCCTGATGCTTCCTAGCAAGTTTGGAGTCAACTGGCCTTTCGGTTCAGGAGAAGAAGCGAAAAATAGATTTTCAAGATGGCGGCCATCTTGGATTTCCGATCGGCACGATTTTAGCTATTTTTGATCTACAAGTCACCCTGATGGTTCCTAGCAAGTTTGGAGTCAATTGGCCTTTCGGTTCAGGAGAAGAAGCGAAAAATAGATTTTCAAGATGGCGGCCATCTTGGATTTCCGATCGGAACGATTTTAGCTATTTTTGATCTACAAGTCACCCCGATGCTTCCTACCAAGTATCAAGTCGATTGGCCCAGGGGTGTAGGAGGAGTAGGCTTTTAAAGCAATTGTTGACGCCGCACGACGCACGACGGACGACGGACATTGACTGACCACAATAGCTCATGATGATGATGAGTTCAGGTTTAACGACGCATCAACCCATGAGGGTCATTTGCGTCAAAATGGTAAACTAACATGGTTCTGTAATGAAACGGCTATAAAGGTAAGTTATATATGCATAAAATGTAAAACTAGAACGAATTTAAAAATTAAAGCAGTTAGACTTTGTTAAAAAGGTTGATGTGTTTTAAAAAGAACAGTATATTATCAGCAGGTACATTTTCAAATAAGTATCTCAGGTCATTTGTTTGAAAGAATTGACGTCGCACATGAGAGAATTCAATGCAGTCGATCAGGAAGTGTTTCGCCGTAAAAGGTTCATTACAGCTGATACAAAATGGCTGATCTTCTCGTTTAAGCAGATAAGAATGTGTGAGTCTAGTATGACCTATACGTAGACGAGTAAGAACTACTTCATCTCGCCTTAATGATCGATAAATGGTATTTTTACCAAGAACCGGTTTTATTTCATGTAGTTTATTGAATGTCGCTCTGTCCCATGACAGCTGCCATTTAGATAAGATGTACCTGTTGATAAAAGGTTTAAAATCTGTACATGGAAGTTTAAAATTCGAAATTTCTAGATCGAGTGAGGCCTTTGCTTTTACATCGGCAGCCTCGTTACCTTTTATGCCAACATGGCTGGGGAGCCAACAGAATATAATTTCCTTAGTTTTCGATAACTCGTGATGTTTTTCTATCAAGTTCTGAATTTTGGGACTTTTTGAAGATGTGTGGTTTAGAGATTTCAAAACAGAAAGGGAGTCAGAGAAAATAACGAATTTGTTATCTAAAGAATTATCCATAACGTAATCCAAAGCCATATCAATAGCCTTGGATTCAGCAGTGAAAATAGATGAGCCATCAGGTAGACGGATCTTTTCAGGGTGACTGCCCGATATATACGCACAGCCAACCTTTTCTTCAACTTTTGAGCCATCAGTGTAGATGTGTTGATAGTCTGAAAGTCGCGATTGTAATTCTTGGAAGTTTTGTTTCATGAGATGTGAATCAGATAGTGACTTTTTGCTATTGTGTAAATCGAAAAGAATAGTTGGTTTAGTAATGCACCAGGATGGAATATCAGAAAAAGAGTGCTTTTGGATGTTTTTAGTGTTAATATTAGAGGATTCTAAAAGTGGTGCTATACGAAGGCCGAAGGATTTAATTGCGTTAGGTTTTCTTTCATAATATTCCTGAAATTGTGGTGGAAATGTGACTTCAAAAGCAGGGTTAGAAGGGTTAGCAGTAAGTCTGATGGCGTACTGAAGGGACAATTTTTCTCTGCGTAGCCATAACGATGGCTCATCTGCTTCCACGTTAAGACTCGATATTGGAGACGTACGAAAAGCTCCCAATGCCAAACGAAGTCCTTGATTATGTACAGTGTCTAACATCTGTAGATAAGATTTTCTAGCAGATCCATATACGAGGGACCCATAATCAAGTTTTGATCGAATTAAAGAACGATATAGATGAAGAAGAGTTGTTCTGTCCGCACCCCAACTTGTGTGAGATAACACTTTTAAAAGGTTTAATGCTTTTAAACATTTCGCTTTCACGTATTTTATATGGGGTATGAAGGAGAGTTTTCTATCAAATATAACCCCAAGAAATTTTGATTCGGCAACAACTGGTATTTGAGATCCATATATGTAGAGTGCTGGATCATTGTGTATTTTCCGTTGTTGACAGAAATGAACGCACTGAGTTTTCGATTTGGAAAATTTGAAGCCATTTCTTGTTGCCCAGTCTTCAATTCTATTTAGACATTGCTGTAGATGTCTTTCTATTGTGCGCATATTTTTCGAGCGAAAACAAATACAAAAATCATCAACGTACAAAGAACCATCTGTTTTGTTATCCAGACAGTTTATAATATCGTTTAATTTCACGTTGAATAACGTGGTTGAAAGTATTGCTCCTTGAGGAACGCCCTGTTCTTGATCATAGAGATCAGACAGGGTCGATCCTACACGCACTTGTATTGTACGATCTTCAAGAAAACTTTTAATAAAGTTTGGTAGTCTTCCTTTCATACCAAAGTTATGTAGGTCTTTTAAAATTCCATATCGCCAAGTGGTATCATAGGCTTTTTCCAAATCGAAAAATACAGCGACTACATGTTCTCGTTTGATAAAAGCATCGCGGATAAAAGTTTCTAGTCTAACTAAATTATCATTGGTACTACGTTCAGCTCGGAATCCCGATTGAAGTTTTGTTATAAGATTGTTAGATTCTAAGTACCAAACAAGTCGTTTGTTTATCATTCTCTCTAGTGTTTTGCAAAGGCAACTTGTTAGCGCTATTGGTCTGTAGTTTGTTGGTTCTGCATGATCTTTCCCTGGTTTGGGAATAGGTATAATTGTGGCCAAACGCCAGCTTTCTGGAAAAACTCCTGTTGTCCATATATCGTTGAAAATATGTAAAAGTGTGTCAAGGGCGGTTTCGGGAAGGTGTTTAAGCATCTGGTAATGGATGTCATCAGGGCCTGTAGCTGTATCTCCACAATAGCTCACCATGAGCACTTCGTGCTCAGGTGAGCTAATAACTTTATACCTCAGGATGCACCTGTTGTGACCATAGTGTCCAGTACATTCTCCATTACTGACACATATTTTTTTTACTTTTATTATTAATTGCTGCAGTTTCTAATGGAAGATGATCAACATTAATGCATGCTTTGTTATGGCATATATGAGAAATGTGTTTGCCATCGATTTGCTGAAAATGATGTAAAATATTTACCTGTGCGCCTTCACTTTGACTCGCCGCCCCCGGAATTGGAACTGAACAACTCCATATCCATCTTTATCTTTGGTGGCAAGCAAAGGTGACATGAAGGGGTATAATTACAGTGTCGGCGCAGCAGGCGCTGACAGTACAAAACTTCATTTTCAGTCAGAACAGAGGCAAACAGTATCCCTGCCATGTCAGTATGGAGATGAGAAGACAATTGTGTCTGTAAATGACAAAATACATGTAAAAATCAACAATTTTGAAAAAAAAAAGACCTGTCTATCAGTGATGATGATGAGTTCAGGTTTAACGACGCATCAACCCATGAGGGTCATTTGCGTCAAAATGGTAAACTAATATGGATCTGTAATGAAACGGCTACAAAGATTAGTCATATATGCATAAAATGTAAAACTAGAACGAATTTAAAAATTAAAGCAGTTAGACTTTGTTAAAAAGGTTGATGTGTTTTAAAAAGAACAGTATATTATCAGCAGGTACATTTTCAAATAAGTATCTCAGGTCATTTGTTTGAAAGAATTGACGTCGCACATGAGAGAATTCAATGCAGTCGATCAGGAAGTGTTTCACCGTAAAAGGTTCATTACAGCTGATACAAAATGGCTGATCTTCTCGTTTGAGTAGATAAGAATGTGTGAGTCTAGTATGACCTATACGTAGACGAGTAAGAACCACTTCTTCTCGCCTTAATGATCGATAAATGGTATTTTTACCAAGAACCGGTTTTATTTCATGTAGTTTATTGAATGTCGCTCTGTGCCATGACAGCTGCCATTTGGATAAGATGTACCTGTTGATAAAAGGTTTAAAATCTGTACATGGAAGTTTAAAATTCGAAATTTCTAGATCGAGTGAGGCCTTTGCTTTTACATCGGCAGCCTCGTTACCTTTTATGCCAACATGGCTGGGGAGCCAACAGAATATAATTTCCTTAGTTTTCGATAACTCGTGATGTTTTTCCATCAGGTTCTCAATTTTGGGACTTTTTGAAGATGTGTTGTTTAGAGATTTCAAAACAGAAAGGGAGTCCAAGAAAATAACGAATTTGTTATCTAAAGAATTATTCATAACGTAATCCAAAGCCATATCAATAGCCTTGGATTCAGCAGTGAAAATAGATGAGTCATCAGGAAGACGGATCTTTTCATGGTGACTGCCCGATATATACGCACAGCCAACCTTTTCTTCAACTTTTGAGCCATCAGTGTAGATGTGTTGATAGTCTGAAAGTCGCGATTGTAATTCTTGGAAGTTTTGTTTCATGAGATGTGAATCAGAAAGTGACTTTTTGCTATTGTGTAAATCGAAAAGAATAGTTGGTTTAGTAATGCACCAGGATGGAATATCGGAAAAAGAGTGCTTTCGGATGTTTTTAGTGTTAATATTAGTAGATTCTAAAAGTGGCGCCACACGAAGGCCGAAGGATTTAATTGCGTTAGGTTTTCTTTCATAATATTCCTGAAATTGTGGAGGAAATGTGACTTCAAAAGCAGGGTTAGAAGGGTTAGCAGCAAGTCTGATGGCATACTGAAGAGACAATTTTTCTCTGCGTAGCCATAACGATGGCTCATCTGCTTCCACGTTAAGACTCGATATTGGAGACGTACGAAAAGCTCCCAATGCCAAACGAAGTCCTTGATTATGTACAGTGTCTAACATCTGTAGATAAGATTTTCTAGCAGATCCATATACGATGGACCCATAATCAAGTTTTGATCGAATTAAAGAACGATATAGATGAAGAAGAGTTGTTCTGTCAGCACCCCAACTTGTGTGAGATAAAACTTTTAAAAGGTTTAATGCTTTTAAACATTTCGCTTTCACGTATTTTATATGGGGTATGAAGGAGAGTTTTCTATCAAATATAACCCCAAGAAATTTTGATTCGGCAACAACTGGTATTTGAGATCCATATATGTAGAGTGCTGGATCATTGTGTATTTTCCGTTGTTGACAGAAATGAACGCACTGAGTTTTCGATTTGGAAAATTTGAAACCATTTCTTATTGCCCAGTCTTCAATTCTATTTAGACATTGCTGTAGATGTCTTTCTATTGTGCGCATATTTTTCGAGCGAAAACATATACAGAAATCATCAACGTACAAAGAACCATCTGTCTTGTAATCCAGATAATATCGTTTAATTTCACGTTGAATAAAGTGGTTGAAAGTATGGCTCCTTGAGGAACGCCCTGCTCTTGATCATAGAGGTCAGAGAGGGTCGATCCTACACGCACTTGTATAGTACGATCTTCAAGAAAACTTTTAATAAAGTTTGGTAGTCTTCCTTTCAGACCAAAGTTGTGAAGGTCTTTTAAAATTCCGTATCGCCAAGTAGTATCGTAGGCTTTTTCCAAATCGAAAAATACAGCGACAACATGTTCTCGGTTTATAAAAGCATTGCGGATAAAAGTTTCTAGTCTAACTAAATTATCATTGGTACTACGTTCAGCTCGGAATCCCGACTGAAACTTTGTGATAAGATTGTTAGATTCTAGGTACCAAACAAGTCGTTTGTTTATCATTCTCTCTAATGTTTTGCAAAGGCAACTTGTTAGCGCTATTGGTCTGTAGTTTGTTGGTTCTGCATGATCTTTCCCTGGTTTGGGAATAGGTAAAATTGTGGCCAAACGCCAGCTTTCTGGAAAAACTCCTGTTGTCCATATACCGTTGAAAATATGTAAAAGTGTTTCAAGGGCGGTTTCGGGAAGGTGTTTAAGCATCTGATAATGGATGTCATCAGGGCCTGTAGCTGTATCTTTTGATACTGCGATAGCATCTTTAAGTTCTGTTATATTAAATAGACTGTTATATTCTTCAGTATTTGAAGAGGTGAAATTAAGTTTGATCTTTTCTTCTTGTTTTTTGATGTTTTGAAACTTCTCTGAATAATTCCGAGATGAGGAATTATCCAAAAAAGTTTCGCCAAGTGTATTTGCTATCTCTTCCTTTGATGTGGCCTTTGTTCCACGTTTTGTATTTAAGTGGGTAAAACTGGGTGATTTTGATTTACCAGATATTTTTCGTATCATATCCCAAACCTTTTTAATTGGAGTTTTATGATTTAAATTAGAAACATAAGAATTCCATGATTTGCGTTTGGAGGCCTTTATTGTTCGACGAGCCTTTGCTCTGAAGTTTTTAACCTTATTTAAGTTCTCCTTTGTTGGATATCTGCAGAACTTTGATAATGCTTGCTTGCGCTGTTTTATAGCATCTTTGCATTCATCATTGTACCATGGCTTGCTTTTCTTTGGATTTGTCGAGGTTTTCGGTATACTTTTGTGAGAGATATCGAGAAGAGAAGAAGTAAAATCATCTAGAGGATCTAAGGAATTGTTAAACTTATCTATTTTGAGACTTTCTTCGCATAACGAATAATATAATTCCCAATTTGCTTTATTTAGTTTCCACTTTGCGTTGTGATCGTTCGTGGAATTGTTTACGCTTTCAATAATAACAGGGAAGTGATCACTTCCATGTTGATCTTCACTGACCGTCCAGTCGAAATCTAGCAGTAGAGATGGATGACACATGGAAATATCTAATGAAGAGAAATTTCCAGTTGCAGGATGGAGATAGGTGTGAGATTTGTCATTCATAAGACAAAGATCGTTTCTGGTTATAAAGTCTTCAATAATATTACCTTTAGGGTTGTTATCTTTACATCCCCAAAGGATATTGTGACCATTGAAGTCACCAACTAGTATATAGGGTGAAGGAAGTTGTTTGAGTAAAGTGTCTAAATGTTCGGTCTCTAAATGAAAATTCGGAGGTATATACACAGAACAAATAGTAATTTCTTTATCTAAAGTGACAGAAACCGCAACGGCTTGAAGATTGGTTACAAGTTTAATTTCTCGCTGCGGACATGAAGAGTGAACTAAGATTGAGCTTCCACCAGACGGCCTCTGGCCTTCCGAATATATATAATTGTATGTATTGAAATTTCTGATATTTAATTGATCATCAGGTTTTAAAAAAGTTTCTTGCAAGCAAAAAACTGATGGACTCAATAAAGATAAAAGTAATAAGATCTTATTATAGTTTGACCTTAGACCTCGACAGTTCCATTGTATTATTCTGTGATTTGAATTCATTTAAGAGTTGTTAGATTTTAGTTAGACTAGAAACTAAGGATATGTTATTGGTGACTTTGATCTATTATTACTACTACTGGCGTGAGTATTTTCTCTTGATCTTGATCTATTATTGTTAGTTCGTGGGCGATCTGGAGCTTCTCCTAACTCCATATCATCGCTACTGTCACTCAAAGATCCAAATCGGTTATGCTATTGAATATCATCATTTTCACCCTTTCGTTCTCTGTTTGATGGGACTAGTTTTTTTGTTCCTTGACTAGATTTTACTTTTGTTTGGTCTTTCTTAGATGGTGATGAATGACTTCTTGCTTGTCTTTCTTTCTGTTGTTGTTTCTTCAAATCTTTTTTTATCATCTCAATGGTGGCTTTTTTCAGGCCAACCTCTGTTTTTTTCTCCTCGATAGGTGTCTTTGTTTCACTTCTGGTTGCATTGTTTGTTTGAACTTTTTGTCTTTGCAGTTCTTCTGTTTGGCTGTTTTTGTTTGTTAAACTTGATTGAACTGCAGAGTCTATGATAGTTATTGGATCAGTTTGAGTGGCAGTATCAACCACAGAAACTTTTTTGATAGAAGACTGGGTGATGTTTGCATAACTTATTCCAGGAATTGGAGTTGGAGCCTCAACGAGTTTCTGCGCCTCAACGACAGAAATATTTCTGGTGAACTTTATACGTAATATTTCTTTTTCTTTATGCCAAATTTTATATTCTTTAGAGTCGGCACTGTGTTTTTCACCACAATTTGCACAGTGTAATTCGTTTGTACATCTACCTTCGGAGTGTTCGGCTATTTGACCACATTTTGAACAGATAGGGTCTTTGGAACACCTAACCTCATGGTGTCCATATTTTTGGCAGTTATGGCAACGCAAAGGACTTGGTATGTAGACTTCTACGTTGACTCTAAAGTAAGCCACTTTAACTGTTTTAGGTAAAACTGGTGTATTAAATGTAAAGACAAAGGTGTTTGTGTCTTTTAACTCTCCGTTTCGTTTTACTTTGAATCTTTTAACTCCAGTTACTCCTTGAGATCTTGTGCCCTCGAGAATCTCATCCTCGCCGCAATTCCTCAATTCGGGGCAACGAATTACCCCTTTTGAGGAATTCAGCGAGGTATGAGGGTACACTCGAACTTTCAAGTCGTGAAAAGTCTGTGCACGAAGTAGATTCTCGGCATGGGCTTTCTTTGATACCTCAGTGAGCAACTGATTGGACCTGTGTAACTTTTTTATGTTTTCGGGTTCACCAGCTATACTTTGTATCACTTTTTGTATTAAAAACGGGGACAAAGATGTTATTTGTCTCTTCTCGTCTTTGCTTTCAACTAAAATGAAGCGTGGAAAATGTTGAGGTGTATCATTTGAGGTAGTTGGAGGTTGAGTGCTATCGTCAAAATCTGAAATATCTGAGTCTGGACATTGTCTAGTTCTTTTTCTTTTATCATAACCCATGATGAAAATGTATTAAAATTCTTCCTCCATGCTCTCCACCCACCATGGAGCCCAACAAGGGAACACATAAATGGAGTGGCTTTCCTACTCACTTGTGCTAGAGATACACAGAAGATATACTCGCACGAGCAAAATGCTGCACGATTGACCCGTTGAGCCGCCGCCTTCTTAGGATTGGAAAGGTTGAGAAATAAGACTTATGAGCAAACGGTGAGCATCAGTATGATACAAAAGACAAGGAAGAGAAAGAAAAGATTTTTCCTAGGGCTTGGCGCGACCAGCCGATTGACCGTGCCGGTTCTCACGGACACCCTTCTACACCGAAATCTAGGCCAAAGAGGCGTGTTGAGCCATCAGAAGAGAACAAACTCCCAGTAACTCTCAACCTCCAGGATCCCTTCTTCCGGCTTACGGGTTGCCACCCACGGCAAACGGGTGGTATTTCCTCTTCGCTCTTCCCAAAGGGGAGAATTACTACTCATAAGCTAGCAACGTTCCCAGTGGGAACTGAGCCCCCAGGGCCTCGACAAGGCGGAAAGTTTAATACCCAGGGGCCTGTCTATCAGTGTAACTACATATATTTTAACCAAATATGTCATTTGAATAAGTTTGAGGGTACTTTAAAAAGTATAAACCTCTTTGGAAGAGTTGCAGAAAACAAGTTAACTCCCTTAGAATACTGCCGGAAAATTCTAAAATCTTTATAATTTTCACATTTTCCTGTTGAAAGCATGGAAAACAGTGTTGACTGGAAAAGGCTAAATTTGAAATTTAATTACTGAATTTAAACTTTGAACAAACTTGAAAACTCACATCTGTGTTAATGGGTGCATTCAAGTTTTTTCTTCGATTTCTACTTGATGATGATGATGAGTTCAGGTTTAACGACGCATCAACCCATGAGGGTCATTTGCGTCAAAATGGTGAACTAACATGGTTCTGTAATGAAACGATTATAATGATAAGTCATAAATGCATAAAATGTAAAACTAGAACGAATTTAAAAATTAAAGCAGTTATACTTTGTTAAAAAGATTGATGTGTTTTAAAAACATAAGTATGTTATCAGTTGGGACATTTTCAAATAAATATCTCAGGTCATTTTTTTGGAAGAACTGACGTCGTATATGAGAGAATTCAATGCAGTCGATCAGAAAGTGTTTTACCGTAAAAGGTTCATTACAGCTAATACAAAATGGCTGATCTTCTCGTTTGAGTAGATAAGAATGTGTGAGTCTAGTATGACCTATACGTAGACGAGTAAGAACCACTTCTTCTCGCCTTAATGACCGATAAATGTTATTTTTACCAAGAACCGGTTTTATTTCATGTAGTTTATTGAATGTCGCTCTGTCCCATGACAACTGCCATTTGGATAAGATGTACCTGTTGATAAAAGGTTTAAAATCTGTACATGGAAGTTTAAAATTCGAAATTTCTAGATCGAGTGAGGCCTTTGCTTTTACGTCGGCAGCCTCGTTACCTTTTATGCCAACATGGCTGGGGAGCCAACAGAATATAATTTCCATAGTTTTTGATAACTCGTGATGTTTTTCTATCAGGTTCTGAATTTTGGGACTTTTTGAAGATGTGTGGTTTAGAGATTTCAAAACAGAAAGGGAGTCCGAGAAAATAACGAATTTGTTATCTAAAGAATTATTCATAACGTAATCCAAAGCCATATCAATAGCCTTGGATTCAGCAGTGAAAATAGATGAGCCATCAGGAAGACGGATCTTTTGATGGTGACTGCCCGATATATACGCACAGCCAACCTTTTCTTCAACTTTTGAGCCATCAGTGTAGATGTGTTGATAGTCTGAAAGTCGCGATTGTAATTCTTGGAAGTTTTGTTTCATGAGATGTGAATCAGATAGTGACTTTTTGCTATTGTGTAGATCGAGAAGAATAGTTGGTTTAGTAATGCACCAGAAAGGAATATCAGAAAAAGAGTGTTTTTGGATGTTTTTAGTGTTAATATTAGAGGATTCTAAAAGTGGTGCTATACGAAGGCCGAAGGATTTAATTGCGTTAGGTTTTCTTTCATAATATTCCTGAAATTGTGGTGGAAATGTGACTTCAAAAGCAGGGTTAGAAGGGTTAGCAGCAAGTCTGATGGCGTACTGAAGGGACAATTTTTCTCTGCGTAGCCATAACGATGGCTCATCTGCTTCCACGTTAAGACTCGATATTGGAGACGTACGAAAAGCTCCCAATGCCAAACGAAGTCCTTGATTATGTACAGTGTCTAACATCTGTAGATAAGATTTTCTAGCAGATCCATATACGAGGGACCCATAATCAAGTTTTGATCGAATTAAAGAACGATATAGATGAAGAAGAGTTGTTCTGTCCGCACCCCAACTTGTGTGAGATAACACTTTTAAAAGGTTTAATGCTTTTAAACATTTCGCTTTCACGTATTTTATATGGGGTATGAAGGAGAGTTTTCTATCAAATATAACCCCAAGAAATTTTGATTCGGCAACAACTGGTATTTGAGATCCATATATGTAGAGTGCTGGATCATTGTGTATTTTCCGTTGTTGACAGAAATGAACGCACTGCGTTTTCGATTTGGAAAATTTGAAGCCATTTCTTGTTGCCCAGTCTTCAATTCTATTTAGACATTGCTGTAGATGTCTTTCTATTGTGCGCATATTTTTCGAGCGAAAACAAATACAAAAATCATCAACGTACAAAGAACCATCTGTTTTGTAATCCAGACAGTTTATAATATCGTTTAATTTCACGTTGAATAACGTGGTTGAAAGTATTGCTCCTTGAGGAACGCCCTGTTCTTGATCATAGAGATCAGACAGGGTCGATCCTACACGCACTTGTATTGTACGATCTTCAAGAAAACTTTTAATAAAGTTTGGTAGTCTTCCTTTCATACCAAAGTTATGTAGGTCTTTTAAAATTCCATATCGCCAAGTGGTATCATAGGCTTTTTCCAAATCGAAAAATACAGCGACTACATGTTCTCGTTTGATAAAAGCATCGCGGATAAAAGTTTCTAGTCAAACTAAATTATCATTGGTACTACGTTCAGCTCGGAATCCCGATTGAAGTCTTGTTATAAGATTGTTAGATTCTAAGTACCAAACAAGTCGTTTGTTTATCATTCTCTCTAGTGTTTTGCAAAGGCAACTTGTTAGCGCTATTGGTCTGTAGTTTGTTGGTTCTGCATGATCTTTCCCTGGTTTGGGAATAGGTATAATTGTGGCCAAACGCCAGCTTTCTGGAAAAACTCCTGTTGTCCATATACCGTTGAAAATATGTAAAAGTGTGTCAAGGGCGGTTTCGGGAAGGTGTTTAAGCATCTGGTAATGGATGTCATCAGGGCCTGTAGCTGTATCTTTTGATACTGCGATAGCATCTTTAAGTTCTGTAATGTTAAACAGGCTGTTATATTCTTCAGTATTTGAAGAGGTGAAATTAAGTTTGATTTTTTCTTCTTGTTTTTTGATGTTTTGAAACTTCTCTGAATAATTCCGAGATGAAGAATTATCCAAAAAAGTTTCGCCAAGTGTGTTTGCTATCTCTTCCTTTGATGTGGCCTTTGTTCCACGTTTTGTATTTAAGTGGGTGAAACTGGGTGATTTTGATTTACCAGATATTTTTCGTATCATGTCCCAAACCTTTTTAATTGGAGTTTTATAATTTAAATTCGAAACGATTTGCGTTTGGAGGCCTTTATTGTTCGACGAGCATTTGCTCTGAAATTCTTTACTTTATTCAGGTTCTCCTTTGTTGGATATCTGCAGAACTTTGATAATGCTTGCTTGCGCTGTTTTATGGCATCTTTGCATTCATCATTGTACCATGGCTTGCTTTTCTTTGGATTTGTCGAGGTTTTCGGTATACTTTTCTTAGCTATGTCAAGAAGAGAAGAAGTAAAATCATCTAGAGGGTCCAAGGAATTGTCAAACTGATCTATTTTGAGACTTTCTTCGCATAATGAGTAATATACTTCCCAATTTGCTTTATTTAGTTTCCACTTTGCGTTGTGATCATTCGTGGAATTATTTACGCTTTCAATAATAACAGGGAAGTGATCACTTCCATGTTGGTCTTCACCGACCGTCCAGTCGAAGTCCAGCAGGAGAGATGGGTGACATATGGAAAGATCTAAAGAAGAAAATTTTCCTGTTGCAGGATGGAGATAAGTGTGAGATTTGTCATTCATAAGACAAAGATCGTTTTTGGTTATAAAGTCTTCAATAATATTACCTTTAGGGTTGTTATCTTTACATCCCCAAAGGATATTGTGACCATTGAAATCACCAACTAGTATACAGGGTGAAGGGAGTTGTTTCAGTAAAATGTCTAAATCTTCGGTCTCTAAATGAAAATTCGGAGGTATATACACAGAACAAATAGTAATTTCTTTATCTAAAGTAACAGAAACCGCAACGGCTTGAAGATTGGTTACAAGTTTAATTTCTCGCTGCGGACATGAAGAGTGAACTAAAATTGAGCTTCCACCAGACGGCCTCTGGCCTTCGGAATATATATAATTGTATGTAATGAAATCTCTGATATTTAATTGATCATCAGTTTTTAAAAAAGTTTCTTGTAAGCAAAAAACTGATGGACTCAATAAAGATAAAAGTAATAAGATCTCGTTATAGTTTGACTTTAGACCTCGACAGTTCCATTGTATTATTTTGTGATTTGAATTCATTTTAGAGTTGTTAAATTTTAGTTAGACTAGCAACTAAGGATATGTTATTGGTGATTTTGATCTATTATTGTTGACGTGTGAATGTTCTGATGATCTCGATCTATTTCTGTTAGTTCGTGGGCGATCTGGAGCTTCTCCTAACTCCATATCATCGCTACTGTCACTCAAAGATCCGAACCTGTTATGTTGTTGAATAACATTATTTGAACCTTTTCGTTCTCTGTTTGATGTGCTTGGTCTTTGTGTTCCTTGACTAGATTTTGATTTTGTTTCTTTCGTAGGTGGAGATGATTGACTTCTTGCTTGTCTTTCTTTCTGTTGTTGTTTCTTCCAATCTTTTCTTATCATCTCAATGGTGGCTTTTTTCAGGCCACCATCTCCTTTTTTCTCTTCAGAAGGTGTCTTTGTTTGATTTTTGTTTGTAGTGTTTGTTTGACCTTTTTGTTTCTGCAGATCTTCTGTTTGGCTGTTTGTGTTTGTTGAACTTGATTGAACTGCAGAGTCGAGAATATTGATCGGATCGGTTTGAGTGGCAGTATCAACCACAGAAACCTTTTTCATAGAAGACTGGGTGATGTTGGCATAACTGATTCCAGGAATTGGAGTTGGGGCCTCAACAAGTTTCCGCGCTTCAATGAAAGAAATATTTCTGGTAAACTTAAGACGTAAGATTTCTTTTTTCTTTGTGCCAAACTTGGCATTCTTTAGAGTCAGCACTGTGTTTTTCACCACAATTGACACAGTGCAGTTCGTTTCTACATTGACTTTCTGGGTGTTCTGCTACCTGACCGCATTTCGAACAGATAGGGTCCTTAGAACACCTATCCTCATGGTGTCCATATTTCTGGCAATGATGACAACGCAAAGGATTTGGTATGTAGACTTCTACGTTGACTCTAAAGTATGCTACTTTTATTGTTTTTGGTAGAACTGATGTATTGAATGTAAAGACAAAGGTGTTTGTGTTTTTTAACTCTCCGTTTCGTTTAACTTTGAATCGTTTTATTGCAGTTACTCCTTGAGATCTTGTGCCTTCGAGAATCTCCTCCTCGCTGCAATTCCCCAATTCGGGGCAACGAATTACCCCCTTTGAGGAGTTCAGCGAAGTATGAGGGTACACCCGGACTTTCAAGTCGTGAAAAGTCTGTGCACGTAGAAGATTCTCGGCATGGGCTTTCTTGGATACCTCAATGAGTAGCTGATTCGACCTGTGTAGTTTCTTTATGTTTTCCGGCTCACCAGCTATACTTTGAATGACTTTTTGTATTACAAACGGAGATAAAGATGTTACTGGTTTGTTTTCTTCCTTGCTTTCAACTAAAATGAAACGCGGAAAATGTTGAGATGATGTATCTTTGATAGAGGTTGTTGGAGGTTGAGTGCTTTCGTTAACATCTGAAATATCAGATTCTGAACATTGTTTAGTTCTTTTTCTTCGATTAGAACCCATGATAAAGATGTATTAACATTCGTCCTCCATGCTCTCCGCCCACCACGGAGCCCAACAAGGGAACACATCAATGGAGTGGTTTTCCTACTCACTTGTGCTAGAGATACACAGAAGATATACTCGCACGAGCAAAATGCTGCACGATTGACCCGTTAAGCCGCCGCCTTCTTAGGATTGGAAAGGTTAAGAAAAAAGAATTATGGGCAAACGGTGAGTATCAGTATGATACAAAAGACAAGGAAGAGAAAGAAAAGATATTTCCTAGGGCTTGGCGCGACCAGCCGATTGACCGTGCCGGGTCTCACGGACACCCTTCTACACCGAAATCCAGGCCAAAGAGGCGTGTTGAGCCATCAGGAGAGACCAAACTCCCAATAACTCTCAACCTCCAGGATCCCTTCTTCCGGCTTACGGGCTGCCACCCACGGCAAACGGGTGGTATTTTCTCTTCGCTCTTCCCAAAGGGGACAATTACTGCTCACCACGCTAGCAACGTTCCCAGTGGGAATTGAGCCCCCAGGGCCTCGGCAAGGCGGAAAGTTTAATACCCAGGGGCTATCATTTGGTACATTTTCAAATAAGTATCTCAGGTCATTTGTTTGGAAGAATTGACGTCGTACATGAGAGAATTCAATGCAATCGATCAGAAAGTGTTTTACCGTAAAAGGTTCATTACAGCTGTTACAAAATGGCTGATCTTCTCGTTTGAGTAGATAAGAATGTGTGAGTCTAGTATGACCTATGCGTAGCCGAGTAAGAACCACTTCTTCTCGCCTTAATGACCGATAAATATTATTTTTACCAATAACCGGTTTTATTTCATGTAGTTTATTGAATGTCGCTCTGTCCTATGACAGCTGCCATTTGGATAAGATGTACCTGTTGATAAAAGATTTAAAATCTGTACATGGAAGTTTAAAATTCGAAATTTCTAGATCGAGTGAGGCCTTTGCTTTTACGTCGGCAGCCTCGTTACCTTTTATGCCAACATGGCTGGGGAGCCAACAGAACAAAATTTCCTTAGTTTTTGATAGCTCGTGATGTTTTTCTATCACGTTCTGGATTTTGGGATGTTTTGAAGATGTATGATTTAGAGATTTCAAAACAGAAAGGGAGTCAGAGAAAATAACGAATTTGTTCTCTAAAGAGTTATTCATAACGTAATCCAAAGCCATATCAATAGCCTTGGATTCAGCAGTGAAAATAGATGAGCCATCAGGAAGACGGATCTTTTCATGGTGGCTGCCCGATATATACGCACAGCCAACCTTATCTTCGACTTTTGAGCCATCAGTGTAGATGTGTTGATAATCTGAAAGTCGCGACTGTAATTCTTGGAAGTTTTGTTTCATGAGATGTGAATCAGAAAGTGACTTTCTGCTGTTGTGTAAATCGAAAAGAATATTTGGTTTAGTAATGCACCAGGATGGAATATCAGAAAACGAGTGTTTTTGAATGTTTTTAATGTTAATATTAGACGATTCTAAAAGTGGTGCTATACGAAGGCCGAAGGATTTAATAGCGTGAGGTTTTCTTTCATAATATTCCTGAAATTGTGGTGGAAATGTGACTTCAAAAGCAGGGTTAGAAGGGTTAGCAGCAAGTCTGATGGCATACTGAAGGGACAATTTTTCTCTGCGTAGCCATAACGATGGCTCATCTGCTTCCACGTTAAGACTCGATACAGGAGATGTACGAAAAGCTCCCAATGCTAAACGAAGTCCTTGATTATGTACAGTGTCTAACATCTGTAGATAAGATTTTCTAGCTGATCCATATACGATGGACCCATAATCAAGTTTTGATCGAATTAAAGAACGATACAGGTGAAGAAGAGTTGTTCTGTCCGCTCCCCAACTTGTGTGAGATAAAACTTTTAAAAGGTTTAATGCTTTTAAACATTTCGCTTTCAAGTATTTTATATGGGGTATGAAGGAGAGTTTTTTATCAAACATAACCCCAAGAAATTTAGATTCAGCAACAACTGGTATTTGAGATCCATAATGATGATGAGTTCAGGTTTAACGACGCATCAACCCATGAGGGTCATTTGCGTCAAAATGGTGAACTAACATAGTTCTGTAGTGAAACGATTATAATGGTAAGTCATAAATGCATAAAATGTAAAACTAGAACGAATTTAAAAATTAAAGCAGTTATACTTTGTTAAAAAGATTGATGTGTTTTAAAAACATAAGTATGCTATCATTTGGTACATTTTCAAATAAGTATCTCAGGTCATTTGTTTGGCAGAATTGACGTCGTACATGAGAGAATTCAATGCAATCGATCAGAAAGTGTTTTACCGTAAAAGGTTCATTACAGCTGATACAAAATGGCTGATCTTCTCGTTTGAGTAGATAAGAATGTGTGAGTCTAGTATGACCTATACGTAGACGAGTAAGAACCACTTCTTCTCGCCTTAATGACCGATAAATATTATTTTTACCACGAACCGGTTTTATTTCATGTAGTTTATTGAATGTCGCTCTGACCCATGACAGCTGCCATTTGGATAATATGTACCTGTTGATAAAAGGTTTAAAATCTGTACATGGAAGTTTAAAATTCGAAATTCGTCGGCAGCCTCGTTACCTTTTATGCCAACACGGCTTGGGAGCCAACAGAACAAAATTTCCTTAGATTTCGATAGCTCGTGATGTTTTTCTATCACGTTCTGGATTTTGGGATTTTTTGAAGCTGTGTGATTTAGAGATTTCAACACAGAAAGGGAGTCCGAGAAAATAACGAATTTGTTCTCTAAAGAGTTATTCATAACGTAATCCAAAGCCATATCAATAGCCTTGGATTCAGCAGTGAAAATAGATGAGCCATCAGGAAGACGGATCTTTTCATTGTGGCTGCCCGATATATACGCACAGCCAACCTTATCTTCAACTTTTGAGCCATCAGTGTAGATGTGTTGATAATCTGAAAGTCGCGACTGTAATTCTTGGAAGTTTTGTTTCATGAGATGTGAATCAGAAAGTGACTTTTTGCTGTTGTGTAAATCGAAAAGAATACTTGGTTTGGTAATGCACCAGGATGGAATATCAGAAAAAGAGTGTTTTTGAATGTTTTTAATGTTAATATTAGTAGATTCTAAAAGTGGTGCTATACGAAGGCCGAAGGATTTAATAGCGTTGGGTTTTCTTTCATAATATTCCTGAAATTGTGGTGGAAATGTGACTTCAAAAGCAGGGTTAGAAGAGTTAGCAGCAAGTCTGATGGCATACTGAAGAGACAATTTTTCTCTGCGTAGCCACAACGATGGCTCATCTGCTTCCACGTTAAGACTCGATACTGGAGATGTACGAAAAGCTCCCAATGCCAAACGAAGTCCTTGATTATGTACAGTGTCTAACATCTGTAGATAAGATTTTCTAGCAGATCCATATACGATGGACCCATAATCAAGTTTTGATCGAATTAAAGAACGATACAGGTGAAGAAGAGTTGTTCTGTCCTCTCCCCAACTTGTGTGAGATAAAACTTTTAAAAGGTTTAATGCTTTTAAACATTTCGCTTTCAAGTATTTTATATGGGGTATGAAGGAGAGTTTTTTATCAAATATAACCCCAAGAAATTTTGATTCAGCAACAACTGGTATTTGAGATCCGTATATGTAGAGCGCTGGATCGTTGTGTATTTTCCGTTGTTGACAGAAATGAACGCACTGAGTTTTCGATTTGGAAAATTTAAAACCATTTCTAGTTGCCCAGTCTTCAATTCTATTTACACATTGCTGTAGATGTCTTTCTATTGTGCGCATATTTTTCGAGCGAAAACAAATACAGAAATCATCAACGTACAAAGAACCATCTGTTTTGTAATCCAGACAGTTTATAATATCGTTTAATTTCACGTTGAATAACGTGGTTGAAAGTATGGCTCCTTGAGGAACGCCCTGCTCTTGATCATAGAGATCAGACAGGGTCGATCCTACACGCACTTGTATTGTACGATCTTCAAGAAAACTTTTAATAAAGTTTGGTAGTCTTCCTTTCATACCAAAGTTATGTAGGTCTTTTAAAATTCCATATCGCCAAGTGGTATCATAGGCTTTTTCCAAATCGAAAAATACAGCGACTACATGTTCTCGTTTGATAAAAGCATCACGGATAAAAGTTTCTAGTCTAACTAAATTATCATTGGTACTACGTTCAGCTCGGAATCCCGACTGAAGTTTTGTTATCAGATTGTTAGATTCTAAGTACCATACAAGTCGTTTGTTTATCATTCTCTCTAGTGTTTTGCAAAGGCAACTTGTTAGCGCTATTGGTCTGTAGTTTGTTGGTTCTGCATGATCTTTCCCTGGTTTGGGAATAGGTATAATTGTGGCCAAACGCCAGCTTTCTGGAAAAACTCCTGTTGTCCATATACCGTTGAAAATATGTAAAAGTGTGTCAAGGGCGGTTTCGGGAAGGTGTTTAAGCATCTGGTAATGGATGATGATGATGAGTTCAGGTTTAACGACGCATCAACCCATGAGGGTCATTTGCGTCAAAATGGTGAACTAACATGGTTCTGTAGTGAAACGATTATAATGATAAGTCATAAATGCATAAAATGTAAAACTAGAACGAATTTAAAAATTAAAGCAGTTATACTTTGTTAAAAAGATTGATGTGTTTTAAAAACATAAGTATGCTATCATTTGGTACATTTTCAAATAAGTATCTCAGGTCATTTGTTTGGAAGAATTGACGTCGTACATGAGAGAATTCAATGCAATCGATCAGAAAGTGTTTTACCGTAAAAGGTTCATTACAGCTGATACAAAATGGCTGATCTTCTCGTTTGAGTAGATAAGAATGTGTGAGTCTAGTATGACCTATACGTAGACGAGTAAGAACCACTTCTTCTCGCCTTAATGACCGATAAATATTATTTTTACCAAGAACCGGTTTTATTTCATGTAGTTTATTGAATGTCGCTCTGTCCCATGACAGCTGCCATTTGGATAAGATGTACCTGTTGATAAAAGATTTAAAATCTGTACATGGAAGTTTAAAATTCGAAATTTCTAGATCGAGTGAGGCCTTTGCTTTTACGTCGGCAGCCTCGTTACCTTTTATTCCAACACGGCTGGGGAGCCAACAGAACAAAATTTCCTTAGTTTTTGATAGCTCGTGATGTTTTTCTATCACGTTCTGGATTTTGGGATTTTTTGAAGATGTATGATTTAGAGATTTCAAAACAGAAAGGGAGTCAGAGAAAATAACGAATTTGTTCTCTAAAGAGTTATTCATAACGTAATCCAAAGCCATATCAATAGCCTTGGATTCAGCAGTGAAAATAGATGAGCCATCAGGAAGGCGGATCTTTTCATGGTGGGTGCCCGATATATACGCACAGCCAACCTTATCTTCAACTTTTGAGCCATCAGTGTAGATGTGTTGATAATCTGAAAGTCGCGACTGTAATTCTTGGAAGTTTTGTTTCATGAGATGTGAATCAGAAAGTGACTTTTTGCTGTTGTGTAAATCGAAAAGAATATTTGGTTTAGTAATGCACCAGGACGGAATATCTGAAAACGAGTGTTTTTGAATGTTTTTAATGTTAATATTAGTAGATTCTAAAAGTGGTGCTATACGAAGGCCGAAGGATTTAATAGCGTTAGGTTTTCTTTCATAATATTCCTGAAATTGTGGTGGATGATGATGATGAGTTCAGGTTTAACGACGCATCAACCCATGAGGGTCATTTGCGTCAAAATGGTAAACTAACATGGTTCTGTAATGAAACGGCTATAAAGGTAAGTTATATATGCATAAAATGTAAAACTAGAACGAATTTAAAAATTAAAGCAGTTAGACTTTGTTAAAAAGGTTGATGTGTTTTAAAAAGAACAGTATATTATCAGCAGGTACATTTTCAAATAAGTATCTCAGGTCATTTGTTTCAAAGAATTGACGTCGCACATGAGAGAATTCAATGCAGTCGATCAGGAAGTGTTTCGCCGTAAAAGGTTCATTACAGCTGATACAAAATGGCTGATCTTCTCGTTTAAGCAGATAAGAATGTGTGAGTCTAGTATGACCTATACGTAGACGAGTAAGAACTACTTCATCTCGCCTTAATGATCGATAAATGGTATTTTTACCAAGAACCGGTTTTATTTCATGTAGTTTATTGAATGTCGCTCTGTCCCATGACAGCTGCCATTTAGATAAGATGTACCTGTTGATAAAAGGTTTAAAATCTGTACATGGAAGTTTAAAATTCGAAATTTCTAGATCGAGTGAGGCCTTTGCTTTTACGTCGGCAGCCTCGTTACCTTTTATGCCAACATGGCTGGGGAGCCAACAGAACAAAATTTCCTTAGTTTTCGATAACTCGTGATGTTTTTCTATCAGGTTCTGAATTTTGGGATTTTTTGAAGATGTGTGGTTTAGAGATTTCAAAACAGAAAGGGAGTCCGAGAAAATAACGAATTTGTTCTTTAAAGAGTTATTCATAACGTAATCCAAAGCCATATCAATAGCCTTGGATTCAGCAGTGAAAATAGATGAGCCATCTGGAAGACGGATCTTTTCATGGTGGTTGCCCGATATATACGCACAACCAACCTTATCTTCAACTTTTGAGCCATCGGTGTAGATGTGTTGATAATCTGAAAGTCGCGACTGTAATTCTTGGAAGTTTTGTTTCATGAGATGTGAATCAGAAAGTGACTTTTTGCTGTTGTGTAAATCGAAAAGAATATTTGGTTTAGTAATGCACCAGGATGGAATATCAGAAAAAGAGTGTTTTTGAATGTTTTTAATGTTAATATTAGTAGGTTCTAAAAGTGGTGCTATACGATGGCCGAAGGATTTAATAGCGTTAGGTTTTCTTTCATAATATTCCTGAAATTGTGGTGGAAATGTGACTTCAAAAGCAGGGTTAGAAGGGTTAGCAGCAAGTCTGATGGCATACTGAAGAGACAATTTTTCTCTGCGTAGCCATAACGATGGCTCATCTGCTTCCACGTTAAGACTCGATACTGGAGATGTACGAAAAGCTCCCAATGCCAAACGAAGTCCTTGATTATGTACAGTGTCTAACATCTGTAGATAAGATTTTCTAGCAGATCCATATACGATGGACCCATAATCAAGTTTTGATCGAATTAAAGAACGATACAGGTGAAGAAGAGTTGTTCTGTCCGCTCCCCAACTTGTGTGAGATAAAACTTTTAAAAGGTTTAATGCTTTTAAACATTTCGCTTTCAAGTATTTTATATGGGGTATGAAGGAGAGTTTTCTATCAAATATAACCCCAAGAAATTTTGATTCAGCAACAACTGGTATTTGAGATCCATATATGTAGAGTGCTGGATCATTGTGTATTTTCCGTTGTTGACAGAAATGAACGCACTGAGTTTTCGATTTGGAAAATTTGAAGCCATTACTTGTTGCCCAGTCTTCAATTCTGTTTAGACATTGCTGTAGATGTCTTTCTATTGTGCGCATATTTTTCGAGCGAAAACATATACAGAAATCATCAACGTACAAAGAACCATCCGTCTTGTAATCCAGACAGTTTATAATATCGTTTAATTTCACGTTGAATAAAGTGGTTGAAAGTATGGCTCCTTGAGGAACGCCCTGCTCTTGATCATAGAGGTCGGAAAGGGTCGATCCTACACGCACTTGTATAGTACGATCTTCAAGAAAACTTTTAATAAAGTTTGGTAGTCTTCCTTTTAGACCAAAGTTGTGCAGGTCTTTCAAAATTCCGTATCGCCAAGTAGTGTCATAGGCTTTTTCCAAATCGAAAAATACAGCGACTACATGTTCTCTTTTGATAAAAGCATCCCGGATAAAAGTTTCTAGTCTAACTAAATTATCATTGGTACTACGTTCAGCTCGGAATCCCGACTGAAACTTTGTTATAAGATTGTTAGATTCTAAGTACCAAACAAGTCGTTTGTTTATCATTCTCTCTAGTGTTTTGCAAAGGCAACTTGTTAGCGCTATTGGTCTGTAGTTTGTTGGTTCTGCATGATCTTTCCCTGGTTTGGGAATAGGTATAATTGTGGCCAAACGCCAGCTTTCTGGAAAAACTCCTGTTGTCCATATATCGTTGAAAATATGTAAAAGTGTGTCAAGGGCGGTTTCGGGAAGGTGTTTAAGCATCTGATAATGGATGTCATCAGGGCCTGTAGCTGTATCTTTTGATATTGCGATAGCATCTTTAAGTTCTGTTATGTTAAACAGACTGTTATATTCTTCAGTATTTGAAGAGGTGAAATTAAGTTTGATCTTTTCTTCTTGTTTTTTGATGTTTTGAAACTTCTCTGAATAATTCCGAGATGAGGAATTATCCAAAAAAGTTTCGCCAAGTGTATTTGCTATCTCTTCCTTTGATGTGGCCTTTGTTCCACGTTTTGTATTTAAGTGGGTGAAACTGGGTGATTTAGATTTACCAGATATTTTTCGTATCATATCCCAAACCTTTTTAATTGGAGTTTTATGACTTAAGTTTGAAACGTAAGATTTCCATGATTTGCGTTTGGAGGCCTTTATTGTTCGACGGGCCTTTGCTCTGAAATTTTTAACGTTATTCAAGTTCTCCTTTGTTGGATATCTGCAGAACTTTGATAATGCTTGCTTGCGCTGTTTTATGGCATCTTTGCATTCATCATTGTACCATGGCTTGCTTTTCTTTGGATTTGTCGAGGTTTTCGGTATACTTTTATTAGCGATGTCAAGAAGAGAAGAAGTAAAATCATCTAGAGGGTCCAAGGAATTGTCAAACTTATCTGTTTTGAGACCTTCGCATAACGAGTAATATAATTCCCAATTTGCTTTATTTAGTTTCCACTTTGTGTTGTGATCGTTCGTGGAATTATTTACGTTTTCAATAATAACAGGGAAGTGATCACTTCCGCACTGATCAGCATATACGGACCAGTCAAAGTCTAAAAGGAGAGATGGGTGACACAAAGAGAGATCTAAAGAAGATAAATGTCCTGTTGCAGGATGGAGGTAAGTGTAAGATTTATCATTCATCAAGCAAAGATTGTTATTTGCAATAAAATTTTCAATAATGTCTCCTCTACTGTTATTATCTTTACATCCCCAAAAAGTGTTGTGCCCATTAAAGTCACCTACTAAAATATAAGGTGCAGGAAGTTGACTAAGTAATGAATGGAGATGTTCAGTTGTTAAGGAAAACGCAGGGGGTATATATACAGAACAAATTGTAGTTTCTTTATCCAACGTGACTGAGACTGCAACAGCTTGTAGCTGTGTTTTAATTCTGATCTCTCTTTGTGGCAAACAAGATTTGACAAAAATTGAACTGCCACCAGATGGTCTTTGACCTTCAGAATGGATATAGTTATATGATTTGAAACCTTTGATATCGATGTTGTCATTAGTTTTTAAAAAGGTTTCTTGTAAACAAAAAATCGATGGGTTTAATAAGGACAGAAGTAATAGGATTTCATTATAGTTTGACTTAAGACCTCGACAATTCCATTGTATTATTTTATGTTTTAAATCCATTGTGTGGAGAGAATTTGATAAGACTAGAAATTATGGAGGTACAATCGGTGACCTCGATCTATTATTACCACTTCGTGGTGTTGGGTTTTCGAACTCCATATCGCTGCTGTCACTCAAACATTCGAAACGATTGCGATTCTTAATATTGTCTCTTGAACCTTTGCGTTGTCTGTCTGATATAATTTGTTTTTGAGATAGTTGTTGTTTTTGTTGTTGTTTTTTCAAATCTTTTTTGATCATTTCTAAAGTAGCGTTTTTCAGCACTTTTTCAGTTTTATTTGTTTCAGTTGGTTGTGGTGATGTTTGACTTGTACTATTGTTCTTTTGGTCTTCAGATGTATTTTTAGGTTTTAATTTTTCTAGAGGTTTGAGACCAGGAATCGGATCAGTTTGAGTGACAGCATCTTCAACAGTTACCTTTTTTACAGGTGACTGTGCAATGCTGGCATAGCTGACTCCATGAATAGGTGTAGGGGACTCAACGATTTTTCGCGCTTCTGGAAACGAGATATTTCTTGTGAATTTTACAGTCAAAATTTCTTTTTCTCTGTGCCAAACCTGGCATTCTTTAGAGTTAGCACTGTGTTTTTCACCACAGTTAACACAACTAGGAGCATTTCCACAATTTTGTTCCGTGTGATTTGCCGGCTCGCCACAATTTGCACAGATAGGGTCTTTCGTACACCTGTTTTCATGGTGTCCATATTTCTGGCAACTGTGGCAGCGTAACGGATTTGGAATGTAGATCTCGACACTAACTCTAAAGTATGCCACTTTGACTGTTTTTGGTAGTGTTGGGGTATTAAAAGTAAAAACAAAGGTGTTCGTGTCTTTTAATTGGCCGTTCCTTTTTATCTTGAATCGTTTTACAGCAGTTACTCCTTGAGATCGAGTGCCTTCGAGAATCTCCTCCTCGCTCGAGTTCCTCAAATCAGGGCAACGAATTACCCCTCTTGAGGAATTCAGCGAAGTATGAGGAAATACTCTCACTTTCAAACTATGAAATAATGTTGTCCTCAGGAGATTCTCGGCATGAGATTTTTTACTGATCTCAACGAGCAGCTGATTAGATCTGTACAATTTTTTAATGTTTTCTGGTTCACCAGCAATTCCTAATATAACTTTTTGAATAACGAAAGGTGATAAAGAAGTGATGTTCTGATTTTCTTCTATACTTTCAATCAGCAAAAAGCGCGGAAAATGTTGAGTCGTAGTGTCATTTGTTATGTTGTCGCCGTTGTCCGATATCTCAGCATCCGATGTGTCGTCTTGGGTAGGTTTTTTTCTTTTTTTATCTTTCCCCATGATGAAAAGATTGTATGATTCATCCTCCGTGCTCTCCGCCCACCGTGGAGCCCAACAAGGGAACACTTTAGTGAGTGGATTTCCTACCTCAAGTGTTAGAGCTACACAGAAGATATACTCGTACAAGCAAGAAGCTGCACGATTGGTCCGTTAAGCCGCCGCCTTCTAGAAATGGAAAGGTTGTGAAAAAGACTTTATGAGCAAACGGTCTGTATTCAGATTAATACAAAAGGCAAGGAAGAGAAAGTGAAAGATTATTCCTAGGGCTTGGCACGACCAGCCGATTGACCGTGCCGGACCGCACGGCCACCCGTCTAACCGAAATCCAGGCCAAAGAGGTGTGTTGGATACCTGAAGCACTGAACCTCAGATAATCCTCAACCTCCAGGACCCCTTCATCCGGCTTACGGGACGCCACCCACGGCAAACGGGTGGTATTTCCTCTTCGCTCTTCCCAAAGGGGACAATTACTGCTCACCAAGCTAGCAACGTTCCCAGTGGAAATTGAGCCCCCAGGGCCTCGACAAGGCGGAAAGTTTAATACCTAGGGGAAATTGTGGTGGAAATGTGACTTCAAAAGCAGGGTTAGATGGGTTAGCAGCAAGTCTGATGGCATACTGAAGGGACAATTTTTCTCTGCGTAGCCATAACGATGGCTCATCTGCTTCCACGTTAAGACTCGATACTGGAGATGTACGAAAAGCTCCCAATGCTAAACGAAGTCCTTGATTATGTACAGTGTCTAACATCTGTAGATAAGATTTTCTAGCAGATCCATATACGATGGACCCATAATCAAGTTTTGATCGAATTAAAGAACGATACAGGTGAAGAAGAGTTGTTCTGTCCGCTCCCCAACTTGTGTGAGATAAAACTTTTAAAAGGTTTAATGCTTTTAAACATTTCGCTTTCAAGTATTTTATATGGGGTATGAAGGAGAGTTTTTTATCAAATATAACCCCAAGAAATTTAGATTCAGCAACAACTGGTATTTGAGATCCATATATGTAGAGCGCTGGATCGTTGTGTATTTTCCGTTGTTGACAGAAATGAACGCACTGAGTTTTCGATTTGGAAAATTTAAAGCCATTTCTAGTTGCCCAGTCTTCAATTCTATTTAGACATTGCTGTAGATGTCTTTCTATTGTGCGCATATTTTTCGAGCGAAAACAAATACAGAAATCATCAACGTACAAAGAACCATCTGTTTTGTAATCCAGACAGTTTATAATATCGTTTAATTTCACGTTGAATAACGTGGTTGAAAGTATGGCTCCTTGAGGAACGCCCTGTTCTTGATCATAGAGATCAGACAGGGTCGATCCTACACGCACTTGTATTGTACGATCTTCAAGAAAACTTTTAATAAAGTTTGGTAGTCTTCCTTTCATACCAAAGTTATGTAGGTCTTTTAAAATTCCATATCGCCAAGTGGTATCATAGGCTTTTTCCAAATCGAAAAATACAGCGACTACATGTTCTCGTTTGATAAAAGCATCACGGATAAAAGTTTCTAGTCTAACTAAATTATCATTGGTACTACGTTCAGCTCGGAATCCCGACTGAAGTTTTGTTATCAGATTGTTAGATTCTAAGTACCAAACAAGTCGTTTGTTTATCATTCTCTCTAGTGTTTTGCAAAGGCAACTTGTTAGCGCTATTGGTCTGTAGTTTGTTGGTTCTGCATGATCTTTCCCTGGTTTGGGAATAGGTATAATTGTGGCCAAACGCCAGCTTTCTGGAAAAAATGATGATGAGTTCAGGTTTAACGACGCATCAACCCATGAGGGTCATTTGCGTCAAAATGGTGAACTAATATGGTTCTGTAGTGAAACGATTATAATGATAAGTCATAAATGCATAAAATGTAAAACTAGAACGAATTTAAAAATTAAAGCAGTTATACTTTGTGAAAAAGATTGATGTGTTTTAAAAACATAAGTATGCTATCATTTGGTACATTTTCAAATAAGTATCTCAGGTCATTTGTTTGGAAGAATTGACGTCGTACATGAGAGAATTCAATGCAATCGATCAGAAAGTGTTTTACCGTAAAAGGTTCATTACAGCTGATACAAAATGGCTGATCTTCTCGTTTAAGTAGATAAGAATGTGTGAGTCTAGTATGACGTATACGTAGACGAGTAAGAACCACTTCTTCTCGCCTTAATGACCGATAAATATTATTTTTACCAAGAACCGGTTTTATTTCATGTAGTTTATTGAATGTCGCTCTGTCCCATGACAGCTGCCATTTGTATAAGATGTACCTGTTGATAAAAGGTTTAAAATCTGTACATGGAAGTTTAAAATTCGAAATTTCTAGATCGAGTGAGGCCTTTGCTTTTACATCGGCAGCCTCGTTACCTTTTATGCCAACATGGCTGGGGAGCCAACAGAATATAATTTCCTTAGTTTTCGATAACTCGTGATGTATTTCTATCAGGTTCTGAATTTTGGGACTTTTTGAAGATGTGTGGTTTAGAGATTTCAAAACAGAAAGGGAGTCCGAGAAAATAACGAATTTGTTATCTAAAGAATTATTCATAACGTAATCCAAAGCCATATCAATAGCCTTAGATTCAGCAGTGAAAATAGATGAGTCATCAGGAAGACGGATCATTTCATGGTGACTGCCCGATATATACGCACAGCCAACCTTTTCTTCAACTTTTGAGCCATCAGTGTAGATGTGTTGATAGTCTGAAAGTCGCGATTGTAATTCTTGGAAGTTTTGTTTCATGAGATGTGAATCATGATGATGATGAGTTCAGGTTTAACGACGCATCAACCCATGAGGGTCATTTGCGTCAAAATGGTGAACTAACATGGTTCTGTAGTGAAACGATTATAATGGTAAGTCTTAAATGCATAAAATGTAAAACTAGAACGAATTTAAAAATTAAAGCAGTTATACTTTGTTAAAAAGATTGATGTGTTTTAAAAACATAAGTATGCTATCATTTGGTACATTTTCAAATAAGTATCTCAGGTCATTTGTTTGGAAGAATTGACGTCGTACATGAGAGAATTCAATGCAATCGATCAGAAAGTGTTTTACCGTAAAAGGTTCATTACAGCTGATACAAAATGGCTGATCTTCTCGTTTGAGTAGATAAGAATGTGTGAGTCTAGTATGACCTATACGTAGACGAGTAAGAACCACTTCTTCTTGCCTTAATGACCGATAAATATTATTTTTACCAAGAACCGGTTTTATTTCATGTAGTTTATTGAATGTCGCTCTGTCCCATGACAGCTGCCATTTGGATAAGATGTACCTGTTGATAAAAGATTTAAAATCTGTACATGGAAGTTTAAAATTCGAAATTTCTAGATCGAGTGAGGCCTTTGCTTTTACGTCGGCAGCCTCGTTACCTTTTATGCCAACATGGCTGGGGAGCCAACAGAACAAAATTTCCTTAGTTTTTGATAGCTCGTGATGTTTTTCTATCACGTTCTGGATTTTGGGATTTTTTGAAGATGTATGATTTAGAGATTTCAAAACAGAAAGGGAGTCAGAGAAAATAACGAATTTGTTCTCTAAAGAGTTATTCATAACGTAATCCAAAGCCATATCAATAGCCTTGGATTCAGCAGTGAAAATAGATGAGCCATCAGGAAGGCGGATCTTTTCATGGTGGGTGCCCGATATATACGCACAGCCAACCTTATCTTCAACTTTTGAGCCATCAGTGTAGATGTGTTGATAATCTGAAAGTCGCGACTGTAATTCTTGAAAGTTTTGTTTCATGAGATGTGAATCAGAAAGTGACTTTTTGCTGTTGTTTAAATCGAAAAGAATATTTGGTTTAGTAATGCACCAGGATGGAATATCAGAAAACGAGTGTTTTTGAATGTTTTTAATGTTAATATTAGTAGATTCTAAAAGTGGTGCTATACGAAGGCCGAAGGATTTAATAGCGTTAGGTTTTCTTTCATAATATTCCTGAAATTGTGGTGGAAATGTGACTTCAAAAGCAGGGTTAGATGGGTTAGCAGCAAGTCTGATGGCATACTGAAGGGACAATTTTTCTCTGCGTAGCCATAACGATGGCTCATCTGCTTCCACGTTAAGACTCGATACTGGAGATGTACGAAAAGCTCCCAATGCTAAACGAAGTCCTTGATTATGTACAGTGTCTAACATCTGTAGATAAGATTTTCTAGCAGATCCATATACGATGGACCCATAATCAAGTTTTGATCGAATTAAAGAACGATATAGATGAAGAAGAGTTGTTCTGTCCGCACTCCAACTTGTGTGAGATAACACTTTTAAAAGGTTTAATGCTTTTAAACATTTCGCTTTCACGTATTTTATATGGGGTATGAAGGAGAGTTTTCTATCAAATATAATCCCAAGAAATTTTGATTCGGCAACAACTGGTATTTGAGATCCATATATGTAGAGTGCTGGATCATTGTGTATTTTCCGTTGTTGACAGAAATGAACGCACTGCGTTTTCGATTTGGAAAATTTGAAGCCATTTCTTGTTGCCCAGTCTTCAATTCTATTTAGACATTGCTGTAGATGTCTTTCTATTGTGCGCATATTTTTCGAGCGAAAACAAATACAAAAATCATCAACGTACAAAGAACCATCTGTTTTGTAATCCAGACAGTTTATAATATCGTTTAATTTCACGTTGAATAACGTGGTTGAAAGTATGGCTCCTTGAGGAACGCCCTGTTCTTGATCATAGAGATCAGACAGGGTCGATCCTACACGCACTTGTATTGTACGATCTTCAAGAAAACTTTTAATAAAGTTTGGTAGTCTTCCTTTCATACCAAAGTTATGTAGGTCTTTTAAAATTCCATATCGCCAAGTGGTATCATAGGCTTTTTCCAAATCGAAAAATACAGCGACTACATGTTCTCGTTTGATCAAAGCATCACGGATAAAAGTTTCTAGTTTAACTAAATTATCATTGGTACTACGTTCAGCTCGGAATCCCGACTGAAGTTTTGTTATCAGATTGTTAGATTCTAAGTACCAAACAAGTCGTTTGTTTATCATTCTCTCTAGTGTTTTGCAAAGGCAACTTGTTAGCGCTATTGGTCTGTAGTTTGTTGGTTCTGCATGATCTTTCCCTGGTTTGGGAATAGGTATAATTGTGGCCAAACGCCAGCTTTCTGGAAAAACTCCTGTTGTCCATATACCGTTGAAAATATGTAAAAGTGTGTCAAGGGCGGTTTCGGGAAGGTGTTTAAGCATCTGGTAATGGATGTCATCAGGGCCTGTAGCTGTATCTTTTGATACTGCGATAGCATCTTTAAGTTCTGTAATGTTAAACAGGCTGTTATATTCTTCAGTATTTGAAGAGGTGAAATTAAGTTTGATTTTTTCTTCTTGTTTTTTGATGTTTTGAAACTTCTCTGAATAATTCCGAGATGAAGAATTATCCAAAAAAGTTTCGCCAAGTGTGTTTGCTATCTCGTCCTTTGATGTGGCCTTTGTTCCACGTTTTGTATTTAAGTGGGTGAAACGGGGTGATTTTGATTTACCAGATATTTTTCGTATCATGTCCCAAACCTTTTTAATTGGAGTTTTATAATTTAAATTCGAAACGTAAGATTGCCATGATTTGCGTTTGGAGGCCTTTATTGTTCGACGAGCCTTTGCTCTGAAATTCTTTACTTTATTCAGGTTCTCCTTTGTTGGATATCTGCAGAACTTTGATAATGCTTGCTTGCGCTGTTTTATGGCATCTTTGCATTCATCATTGTACCATGGCTTGCTTTTCTTTGGATTTGTCGAGGTTTTCGGTATACTTTTGTTAGAGATATCGAGAAGAGAAGAAGTAAAATCATCTAGAGGATCCAAGGAATTGTTAAACTTATCTATTTTTAGACTTTCTTCACATAATGAGTGATACAATTCCCAATTTGCTTTATTTAGTTTCCACTTTGCGTTGTGATCGTTCGTGGAATTATTTACGCTTTCAATAATAACAGGGAAGTGGTCACTTCCATGTTGATCTTCACTGACCGTCCAATCGAAATCCAGCAGTAGAGATGGATGACATAGGGAAAGATCTAAAGAAGAAAAATTTCCAGTTGCAGGGTGGAGATAGGTGTGAGATTTGTCATTCATAAGACAAAGATCGTTTTTGATTATAAAGTCTTCAATAATATTACCTTTAGGGTTGTTATCTTTACATCCCCAAAGGATATTGTGACCATTGAAGTCACCAACTAGTATATAGGGTGAAGGAAGTTGTTTGAGTAAAGTGTCTAAATGTTCGGTCTCTAAATGAAAATTTGGAGGTATATACACAGAACAAATAGTAATTTCTTTATCTAAAGTGACAGAAATCGCAACGGCTTGAAGATTGGTTACAAGTTTAATTTCTCGCTGGGGACATGAAGAGTGAACTAAGATTGAGCTTCCACCAGACGGCCTCTGGCCTTCGGAATATATATAATTCTATGTAATGAAATCTCTGATATGTAATTGATCATCAGTTTTTAAAAAAGTTTCTTGCAAGCAAAAAACTGATGGACTCAATAAAGATAAAAGAAATAAGATCTCGTTATAGTTTGACTTTAGACCTCGACAGTTCCATTGTATTATTTTGTGATTTGAATTCATTTTAGACTTGTTAAATTTTAGTTAGACTAGCAACTAAGGATATATTATTGGTGATTTTGATCTATTATTGTTGACGTGTGAATGTTCTGATGATCTCGATCTATTTCTGTTAGTTCGTGATGATGATGAGTTCAGGTTTAACGACGCATCAACCCATGAGGGTCATTTGCGTCAAAATGGTGAACTAACATGATTCTGTAGTGAAACGATTATAATGATAAGTCATAAATGCATAAAATGTAAAACTAGAACGAATTTAAAAATTAAAGCAGTTATACTTTGTTAAAAAGATTGATGTGTTTTAAAAACATAAGTATGCTATCATTTGGTACATTTTCAAATAAGTATCTCAGGTCATTTGTTTGGAAGAATTGACGTCGTACATGAGAGAATTCAATGCAATCGATCAGAAAGTGTTTTACCGTAAAAGGTTCATTACAGCTGATACAAAATGGCTGATCTTCTCGTTTGAGTAGATAAGAATGTGTGAGTCTAGTATGACCTATACGTAGACGAGTAAGAACCACTTCTTCTCGCCTTAATGACCGATAAATATTATTTTTACCAAGAACCGGTTTTATTTCATGTAGTTTATTGAATGTCGCTCTGTCCCATGACAGCTGCCATTTGGATAAGATGTACCTGTTGATAAAAGATTTAAAATCTGTACATGGAAGTTTAAAATTCGAAATTTCTAGATCGAGTGAGGCCTTTGCTTTTACGTCGGCAGCCTCATTACCTTTTATGCCAACATGGCTGGGGAGCCAACAGAACAAAATTTCCTTAGTTTTCGATAGCTCGTGATGTTTTTCTATCACGTTCTGGATTTTGGGATTTTTTGAAGATGTATGATTTAGAGATTTCAAAACAGAAAGGGAGTCAGAGAAAATAACGAATTTGTTCTCTAATGAGTTATTCATAACGTAATCCAAAGCCATATCAATAGCCTTGGATTCAGCAGTGAAAATAGATGAGCCATCAGGAAGACGGATCTTTTCATGGTGGCTGCCCGATATATACGCACAGCCAACCTTATCTTCAACTTTTGAGCCATCAGTGTAGATGTGTTGATAATCTGAAAGTCGCGACTGTAATTCTTGGAAGTTTTGTTTCATGAGATGTGAATCAGAAAGTGACTTTTTGCTGTTGTGTAAATCGAAAAGAATATTTGGTTTAGTAATGCACCAGGATGGAATATCAGAAAACGAGTGTTTTTGAATGTTTTTAATGTTAATATTAGTAGATTCTAAAAGTGGTGCTATACGAAGGCCGAAGGATTTAATAGCGTTAGGTTTTCTTTCATAATATTCCTGAAATTGTGGTGGAAATGTGACTTCAAAAGCAGGGTTAGAAGGGTTAGCAGCAAGTCTGATGGCATACTGAAGGGACAATTTTTCTCTGCGTAGCCATAACGATGGCTCATCTGCTTCCACGTTAAGACTCGATACTGGAGATGTACGAAAAGCTCCCAATGCTAAACGAAGTCCTTGATTATGTACAGTGTCTAACATCTGTAGATAAGATTTTCTAGCAGATCCATATACGATGGACCCATAATCAAGTTTTGATCGAATTAAAGAACGATACAGGTGAAGAAGAGTTGTTCTGTCCGCTCCCCAACTTGTGTGAGATAAAACTTTTAAAAGGTTTAATGCTTTTAAACATTTCGCTTTCAAGTATTTTATATGGGGTATGAAGGAGAGTTTTTTATCAAATATAACCCCAAGAAATTTAGATTCAGCAACAACTGGTATTTGAGATCCATATATGTAGAGCGCTGGATCGTTGTGTATTTTCCGTTGTTGACAGAAATGAACGCACTGAGTTTTCGATTTGGAAAATTTAAAGCCATTTCTAGTTGCCCAGTCTTCAATTCTATTTAGACATTGCTGTAGATGTCTTTCTATTGTGCGCATATTTTTCGAGCGAAAACAAATACAGAAATCATCAACGTACAAAGAACCATCTGTTTTGTAATCCAGACAGTTTATAATATCGTTTAATTTCACGTTGAATAACGTGGTTGAAAGTATGGCTCCTTGAGGAACGCCCTGTTCTTGATCATAGAGATCAGACAGGGTCGATCCTACACGCACTTGTATTGTACGATCTTCAAGAAAACTTTTAATAAAGTTTGGTAGTCTTCCTTTCATACCAAAGTTATGTAGGTCTTTTAAAATTCCATATCGCCAAGTGGTATCATAGGCTTTTTCCAAATCGAAAAATACAGCGACTACATGTTCTCGTTTGATAAAAGCATCACGGATAAAAGTTTCTAGTCTAACTAAATTATCATTGGTACTACGTTCGGCTCGGAATCCCGACTGAAGTTTTGTTATCAGATTGTTAGATTCTAAGTACCAAACAAGTCGTTTGTTTATCATTCTCTCTAGTGTTTTGCAAAGGCAACTTGTTAGCGCTATTGGTCTGTAGTTTGTTGGTTCTGCATGATCATTCCCTGGTTTGGGAATAGGTATAATTGTGGCCAAACGCCAGCTTTCTGGAAAAACTCCTGTTGTCCATATACCGTTGAAAATATGTAAAAGTGTGTCAATGATGATGAGTTCAGGTTTAACGACGCATCAACCCATGAGGGTCATTTGCGTCAAAATGGTGAACTAACATGGTTCTGTAGTGAAACGATTATAATGATAAGTCATAAATGCATAAAATGTAAAACTAGAACGAATTTAAAAATTAAAGCAGTTATACTTTGTTAAAAAGATTGATGTGTTTTAAAAACATAAGTATGCTATCATTTGATACATTTTCAAATAAGTATCTCAGGTCATTTGTTTGGAAGAATTGACGTCGTACATGAGAGAATTCAATGCAATCGATCAGAAAGTGTTTTACCGTAAAAGGTTCATTACAGCTGATACAAAATGGCTGATCTTCTCGTTTGAGTAGATAAGAATTTGTGAGTCTAGTATGACCTATACGTAGACGAGTAAGAACCACTTCTTCTCGCCTTAATGACCGATAAATATTATTTTTACCAAGAACCGGTTTTATTTCATGTAGTTTATTGAATGTCGCTCTGTCCCATGACAGCTGCCATTTGGATAAGATGTACCTGTTGATAAAAGATTTAAAATCTGTACATGGAAGTTTAAAATTCGAAATTTCTAGACCGAGTGAGGCCTTTGCTTTTACGTCGGCAGCCTCGTTACCTTTTATGCCCACATGGCTGGGGAGCCAACAGAACAAAATTTCCTTAGTTTTCGATAGCTCGTGGTGTTTTTCTATCACGTTCTGGATTTTGGGATTTGTTGAAGATGTATGATTTAGAGATTTCAAAACAGAAAGGGAGTCAGAGAAAATAACGAATTTGTTCTCTAAAGAGTTATTCATAACGTAATCCAAAGCCATATCAATAGCCTTGGATTCAGCAGTGAAAATAGATGAGCCATCAGGAAGACGGATCTTTTCATGGTGGCTGCCCGATATATACGCACAGCCAACCTTATCTTCAACTTTTGAGCCATCAGTGTAGATGTGTTGATAATCTGAAAGTCGCGACTGTAATTCTTGGAAGTTTTGTTTCATGAGATGTGAATCAGAAAGTGACTTTTTGCTGTTGTGTAAATCGAAAAGAATATTTGGTTTAGTAATGCACCAGGATGGAATATCAGAAAACGAGTGTTTTTGAATGTTTTTAATGTTAATATTAGTAGATTCTAAAAGTGGTGCTATACGAAGGCCGAAGGATTTAATAGCGTTAGGTTTTCTTTCATAATATTCCTGAAATTGTGGTGGAAATGTGACTTCAAAAGCAGGGTTAGAAGGGTTAGCAGCAAGTCTGATGGCATACTGAAGGGACAATTTTTCTCTGCGTAGCCATAACGATGGCTCATCTGCTTCCACGTTAAGACTCGATACTGGAGATGTACGAAAAGCTCCCAATGCTAAACGAAGTCCTTGATTATGTACAGTGTCTAACATCTGTAGATAAGATTTTCTAGCAGATCCATATACGATGGACCCATAATCAAGTTTTGATCGAATTAAAGAACGATACAGGTGAAGAAGAGTTGTTCTGTCCGCTCCCCAACTTGTGTGAGATAAAACTTTTAAAAGGTTTAATGCTTTTAAACATTTCGCTTTCAAGTATTTTATATGGGGTATGAAGGAGAGTTTTTTATCAAATATAACCCCAAGAAATTTAGATTCAGCAACAACTGGTATTTGAGATCCATATATGTAGAGCGCTGGATCGTTGTGTATTTTCCGTTGTTGACAGAAATGAACGCACTGAGTTTTCAATTTGGAAAATTTAAAGCCATTTCTAGTTGCCCAGTCTTCAATTCTATTTAGACATTGCTGTAGATGTCTTTCTATTGTGCGCATATTTTTCGAGCGAAAACAAATACAGAAATCATCAACGTACAAAGAACCATCTGTTTTGTAATCCAGACAGTTTATAATATCGTTTAATTTCACGTTGAATAACGTGGTTGAAAGTATGGCTCCTTGAGGAACGCCCTGTTCTTGATCATAGAGATCAGACAGGGTCGATCCTACACGCACTTGTATTGTTCGATCTTCAAGAAAACTTTTAATAAAGTTTGGTAGTCTTCCTTTCATACCAAAGTTATGTAGGTCTTTTAAAATTCCATATCGCCAAGTGGTATCATAGGCTTTTTCCAAATCGAAAAATACAGCGACTACATGTTCTCGTTTGATAAAAGCATCACGGATAAAAGTTTCTAGTCTAACTAAATTATCATTGGTACTACGTTCAGCTCGGAATCCCGACTGAAGTTTTGTTATCAGATTGTTAGATTCTAAGTACCAAACAAGTCGTTTGTTTATCATTCTCTCTAGTGTTTTGCAAAGGCAACTTGTTAGCGCTATTGGTCTGTAGTTTGTTGGTTCTGCATGATCTTTCCCTGGTTTGAGTATAGGTATAATTGTGGCCAAACGCCAGCTTTCTGGAAAAACTCCTGTTGTCCATATACCGTTGAAAATATGTAAAAGTGTGTCAAGGGCGGTTTCGGGAAGGTGTTTAAGCATCTGGTAATGGATGTCATCAGGGCCTGTAGCTGTATCTTTTGATACTGCGATAGCATCTTTAAGTTCTGTAATGTTAAACAGGCTGTTATATTCTTCAGTATTTGAAGAGGTGAAATTAAGTTTGATTTTTTCTTCTTGTTTTTTGACGTTTTGAAACTTCTCTGAATAATTCCAAGATGAGGAATTATCCAAAAAAGTTTCGCCAAGTGTGTTTGCTATCTCTTCCTTCGATGTGGCTTTTGTTCCACGTTTTGTATTTAAGTGGGTGAAACTGGGTGATTTTGATTTACCAGATATTTTTCGTATCATATCCCAAACCTTTTTAATTGGAGTTTTATAATTTAAGTTTGAAACGTAAGATTTCCATGATTTGCGTTTGGAGGCCTTTATTGTTCGACGGGCTTTTGCTCTAAAGTTTTTGACGTTATTCAAGTTCTCGTTTGTTGGATATCTGCAGAACTTTGATAATGCTTGCTTGCGCTGTTTTATGGCATCTTTGCACTCATCATTGTACCATGGTTTGTTTTTCTTTGGATTTGTCGAGGTTTTCGGTATACTTTTATTAGCTATGTCAAGAAGAGAAGAAGTAAAATCATCTAGAGGGTCCAAGGAATTGTCAAATTTATCTATTTTGAGACTTTTTTCGCATAATAAGTGATATAATTCCCAATTTGCTTTATTAAGTTTCCACTTTGCGTTGTGATCATTCGTGGAATTATTTACGCTTTCAATAATAACAGGGAAGTGATCACTTCCATGTTGGTCTTCACTGACCGTCCAGTCGAAGTCCAGCAGGAGAGATGGGTGACATATGGAAAGATCTAAAGAAGAAAATTTTCCTGTTGCAGGATGGAGATAAGTGTGAGATTTGTCATTCATAAGACAAAGATCGTTTTTGGTTATAAAGTCTTCAATAATATTACCTTTAGGGTTGTTATCTTTACATCCCCAAAGGATATTGTGACCATTGAAGTCATCAACTAGTATACAGGGTGAAGGGAGTTGTTTCAGTAAAATGTCTAAATGTTCGGTCTCTAAATGAAAATTCGGAGGTATATACACAGAACAAAATGTAATTTCTTTATCTAAAGTAACAGAGACCGCAACGGCTTGAAGATTGGTTACAAGTTTAATTTCTCGCTGCGGACATGAAGAGTGAACTAAGATTGAGCTTCCACCAGACGGCCTCTGGCCTTCGGAATATATATAATTGTATGTATTGAAATCTCTGATATTTAATTGATCATCAGTTTTTAAAAAAGTTTCTTGCAAGCAAAAAACTGATGGATTCAGTAAGGATAAAAGTAATAAGATCTCGTTATAGTTTGACTTTAGACCTCGACAGTTCCATTGTATTATTTTGCGATTTGAATTCATTTTAGAGTTGTTAAATTTTAGTTAGACTAGCAACTAAGGATATGTTATTGGTGATTTTGATCTATTATTGTTGACGTGTGAATGTTCTGATGATCTCGATCTATTTCTATTAGTTCGTGGGCGATCTGGAGCTTCTCCTAACTCCATATCATCGCTACTGTCACTCAAAGATCCGAATCTGTTATGTTGTTGAATAACATTATTTGAACCTTTTCGTTCTCTGTTTGATGTGCTTGGTCTTTGTGTTCCTTGACTAGATTTTGATTTTGTTTCTTTCGTAGGTGGAGATGAATGACTTCTTGCTTGTCTTTCTTTCTGTTGTTGTTTCTTCCAATCTTTCCTTATCATCTCAATGGTAGCTTTTTTCAGGCCACCCTCTCCTTTTTTCTCCTCAATAGGTGTCTTTGTTTGATTTTTGTTTGTGGTGTTTGTTTGACCTTTTTGTTTCTGCAGATCTTCTGTTTTGCTGTTTGTGTTTGTTGTATTTGATTGTACTGCAGAGTCGAGAATAGTGATCGGATCAGTTTGAGTGGCAGTATCAACCACGGAAACCTTTCTCATAGAAGACTGGGTGATGTTGGCATAACTGATTCCAGGTATTGGAGTTGGGGTCTCAACAAGTTTCCTCGCTTCAACGAAAGAAATATTTCTGGTGAACTTGATACGCAAGATTTCCTTTTCTTTGTGCCAAATTCGGCATTCTTTAGAGTCAGCACTGTGTTTTTCACCACAATTGACACAGTGTAATTCGTTGCTACATCTATTTTCGAGGTGTTCTCCTGTTTGACCGCATTTCGAACAGATAGGGTCTTTAGAACACCTATCCTCATGGTGTCCATATTTTTGGCAATTATGACAACGCAAGGGATTTGGTACGTAGACTTCTACGTTGACTCTAAAGTATGCCACTTTGACCGTTTTGGGTAAAACTGGCGTATTGAAAGTAAAAACAAAGGTGTTTGTGTCTTTTAACTCTCCGTTTCGTTTTATTTTGAATCTTTTTACTCCAGTTACTCCTTGAGATCTTGTGCCCTCGAGAATCTCCTCCTCGCCGCAATTCCTCAATTCGGGACAACGAATTACCCCTTTTGAGGAATTTAGCGAGGTATGAGGGTACACTCGGACTTTCAAGTCGTGAAAAGTCTGTGCACGAAGAAGATTCTCGGCATGGGCTTTCTTGGATACCTCAATGAGTAGCTGATTCGATCTGTGTAGTTTTTTGATGTTTTCAGGTTCACCAGCTATACTCTGTATGATTTTTTGTATAAGAAACGGTGACAGAGATGTTATCTGTCTGTTCTCTTCTTTGCTTTCAATTAAAATGAAGCGTGGAAAGTGTTGAGGAGACGTATCATTTGTTGAGGTAGATGGAGTTTGAGAATTTTCGTCAAAATCTGAATTATCAGTGTCTGGGGTTTGTTTAGTTCTTTTTCTTTTATCATTACCCATGATGAAGTTGTATTAAAATTCGTCCTCCGTGCTCTCCGCCCACCACGGAGCCCAACAAGGGAACACATAAATGGAGTGGTTTTCCTACTCACATGTGCTAGAGATACACAGAAGATATACTCGCACGAGCAAAATGCTGCACGATTGACCCGTTAAGCCGCCGCCTTCTTAGGATTGGAAAGATTGAGAAATAAGAATTATGGGCAAACGGTGAGTATCAGTATGATACAAAAGACAAGGAAGAGAAAGAAAAGATTTTTCCTAGGGCTTGGCGCGACCAGCCGATTGACCGTGCCGGGTCTCACGGACACCCTTCTACACCGAAATCTGGGCCAAAGAGGCGTGTTGAGTCATCAGGAGAGAACAAACTCCCAATAACTCTCAACCTCCAGGATCCCTTCTTCCGGCTTACGGGTTGCCACCCACGGCAAACGGGTGGTATTTCCTCTTCGCTCTTCCCAAAGGGGACAATTACTGCTCACCAAGCTAGCAACGTTCCCAGTGGGAATTGAGCCCCCAGGGCCTCGACAAGGCGGAAAGTTTAATACCCAGGGGATCTGGTAATGGATGTCATCAGGGCCTGTAGCTGTATCTTTTGATACTGCGATAGCATCTTTAAGTTCTGTGATACTGCGATAGCATCTTTAAGTTCTGTAATGTGAAACAGGCTGTTAAATTCTTCAGTATTTGAAGAGGTGAAATTAAGTTTGATCTTTTCTTCTTGTTTTTTGATGTTTTGAAACTTCTCTGAATAATTCCGAGATGAAGAATTATCCAAAAAAGTTTCGCCAAGTGTGTTTGCTATCTCTTCCTTTGATGTGGCCTTTGTTCCACGTTTTGTATTTAAGTGGGTGAAACTGGGTGATTTTGATTTACCAGATATTTTTCGTATCATGTCCCAAACCTTTTTAATTGGAGTTTTATAATTTAAATTCGAAACGTAAGATTGCCATGATTTGCGTTTGGAGGCCTTTATTGTTCGACGAGCCTTTGCTCTGAAATTCTTTACTTTATTCAGGTTCTCCTTTGTTGGATATCTGCAGAACTTTGATAATGCTTGCTTGCGCTGTTTTATGGCATCTTTGCATTCATCATTGTACCATGGCTTGCTTTTCTTTGGATTTGTCGAGGTTTTCGGTATACTTTTGTTAGAGATATCGAGAAGAGAAGAAGTAAAATCATCTAGAGGATCCAAGGAATTGTTAAACTTATCTATTTTTAGACTTTCTTAACATAATGAGTGATACAATTCCCAATTTGCTTTATTAAGTTTCCACTTTGCGTTGTGATCGTTCGTGGAATTATTTACGCTTTCAATAATAACAGGGAAGTGGTCACTTCCATGTTGATCTTCACTGACCGTCCAATCGAAATCCAGCAGTAGAGATGGATGACATAGGGAAAGATCTAAAGAAGAAAAATTTCCAGTTGCAGGATGGAGATAGGTGATGATGATGATGAGTTCAGGTTTAACGACGCAGCAACCCATGAGGGTCATTTGCGTCAAAATGGTGAACTAACATGGTTCTGTAGTGAAACGATTATAATGATAAGTCATAAATGCATAAAATGTAAAACTAGAACGAATTTAAAAATTAAAGCAGTTATACTTTGTTAAAAAGATTGATGTGTTTTAAAAACATAAGTATGCTATCATTTGGTACATTTTCAAATAAGTATCTCAGGTCATTTGTTTGGAAGAATTGACGTCGTACATGAGAGAATTCAATGCAATCGATCAGAAAGTGTTTTACCGTAAAAGGTTCATTACAGCTGATACAAAATGGCTGATCTTCTCGTTTGAGTAGATAAGAATGTGTGAGTCTAGTATGACCTATACGTAAACGAGTAAGAACCACTTCTTCTCGCCTTAATGACCGATAAATATTATTTTTACCAAGAACCGGTTTTATTTCATGTAGTTTATTGAATGTCGCTCTGTCCCATGACAGCTGCCATTTGAATAAGATGTACCTGTTGATAAAAGATTTAAAATCTGTACATGGAAGTTTAAAATTCGAAATTTCTAGATCGAGTGAGGCCTTTGCTTTTACGTCGGCAGCCTCGTTACCTTTTATGCCAACATGGCTGGGGAGCCAACAGAACAAAATTTCCTTAGTTTTTGATAGCTCGTGATGTTTTTCTATCACGTTCTGGATTTTGGGATTTTTTGAAGATGTATGATTTAGAGATTTCAAAACAGAAAGGGAGTCAGAGAAAATAACGAATTTGTTCTCTAAAGAGTTATTCATAACGTAATCCAAAGCCATATCAATAGCCTTGGATTCAGCAGTGAAAATAGATGAGCCATCAGGAAGGCGGATCTTTTCATGGTGGCTGCCCGATATATACGCACAGCCAACCTTATTTTCAACTTTTGAGCCATCAGTGTAGATGTGTTGATAATCTGAAAGTCGCGACTGTAATTCTTGGAAGTTTTGTTTCATGAGATGTGAATCAGAAAGTGACTTTTTGCTGTTGTGTAAATCGAAAAGAATATTTGGTTTAGTAATGCACCAGGATGGAATATCAGAAAACGAGTGTTTTTGAATGTTTTTAATGTTAATATTAGTAGATTCTAAAAGTGGTGCTATACGAAGGCCGAAGGATTTAATAGCGTTAGGTTTTCTTTCATAATATTCCTGAAATTGTGGTGGAAATGTGACTTCAAAAGCAGGGTTAGAAGGGTTAGCAGCAAGTCTGATGGCATACTGAAGGGACAATTTTTCTCTGCGTAGCCATAACGATGGCTCATCTGCTTCCACGTTAAGACTCGATACTGGAGATGTACGAAAAGCTCCCAATGCTAAACGAAGTCCTTGATTATGTACAGTGTCTAACATCTGTAGATAAGATTTTCTAGCAGATCCATATACGATGGACCCATAATCAAGTTTTGATCGAATTAAAGAACGATACAGGTGAAGAAGAGTTGTTCTGTCCGCTCCCCAACTTGTGTGAGATAAAACTTTTAAAAGGTTTAATGCTTTTAAACATTTCGCTTTCAAGTATTTTATATGGGGTATGAAGGAGAGTTTTTTATCAAATATAACCCCAAGAAATTTAGATTCAGCAACAACTGGTATTGGAGATCCATATATGTAGAGCGCTGGATCGTTGTGTATTTTCCGTTGTTGACAGAAATGAACGCACTGAGTTTTCGATTTGGAAAATTTAAAGCCATTTCTAGTTGCCCAGTCTTCAATTCTATTTAGACATTGCTGTAGATGTCTTTCTATTGTGCGCATATTTTTCGAGCGAAAACAAATACAGAAATCATCAACGTACAAAGAACCATCTGTTTTGTAATCCAGACAGTTTATAATATCGTTTAATTTCACGTTGAATAACGTGGTTGAAAGTATGGCTCCTTGAGGAACGCCCTGTTCTTGATCATAGAGATCAGACAGGGTCGATCCTACACGCACTTGTATTGTACGATCTTCAAGAAAACTTTTAATAAAGTTTGGTAGTCTTCCTTTCATACCAAAGTTATGTAGGTCTTTTAAAATTCCATATCGCCAAGTGGTATCATAGGCTTTTTCCAAATCGAAAAATACAGCGACTACATGTTCTCGTTTGATAAAAGCATCACGGATAAAAGTTTCTAGTCTAACTAAATTATCATTGGTACTACGTTCAGCTCGGAATCCCGACTGAAGTTTTGTTATCAGATTGTTAGATTCTAAGTACCAAACAAGTCGTTTGTTTATCATTCTCTCTAGTGTTTTGCAAAGGCAACTTGTTAGCGCTATTGGTCTGTAGTTTGTTGGTTCTGCATGATCTTTCCCTGGTTTGGGAATAGGTATAATTGTGGCCAAACGCCAGCTTTCTGGAAAAACTCCTGTTGTCCATATACCGTTGAAAATATGTAAAAGTGTGTCAAGGGCGGTTTCCGGAAGGTGTTTAAGCATCTGGTAATGGATGTCATCAGGGCCTGTAGCTGTATCTTTTGATACTGCGATAGCATCTTTAAGTTCTGTAATGTTAAACAGGCTGTTATATTCTTCAGTATTTGAAGAGGTGAAATTAAGTTTGATTTTTTCTTCTTGTTTTTTGATGTTTTGAAACTTCTCTGAATAATTCCGAGATGAAGAATTATCCAAAAAAGTTTCGCCAAGTGTGTTTGCTATCTCTTCCTTTGATGTGGCCTTTGTTCCACGTTTTGTATTTAAGTGGGTGAAACTGGGTGATTTTGATTTACCAGATATTTTTCGTATCATGTCCCAAACCTTTTTAATTGGAGTTTTATAATTTAAATTCGAAACGTAAGATTTCCATGATTTGCGTTTGGAGGCCTTTATTGTTCGACGAGCCTTTGCTCTGAAATTCTTTACTTTATTCAGGTTCTCCTTTGTTGGATATCTGCAGAACTTTGATAATGCTTGCTTGCGCTGTTTTATGGCATCTTTGCATTCATCATTGTACCATGGCTTGCTTTTCTTTGGATTTGTCGAGGTTTTCGGTATACTTTTGTTAGAGATATCAAGAAGAGAAGAAGTAAAATCATCTAGAGGATCCAAGGAATTCTTAAACTTATCTATTTTGAGACTTTCTTCGCATAATAAGTGGTATAATTCCCAATTTGCTTTATTTAGTTTCCACTTTGCGTTGTGATCATTCGTGGAATTATTTACGCTTTCAATAATAACAGGGAAGTGATCACTTCCATGTTGGTCTTCACTGACCGTCCAGTCGAAGTCCAGCAGGAGAGATGGGTGACATATGGAAAGATCTAAAGAAGAAAATTTTCCTGTTGCAGGATGGAGATAAGTGTGAGATTTGTCATTCATAAGACAAAGATCGTTTTTGGTTATAAAGTCTTCAATAATATTACCTTTAGGGTTGTTATCTTTACATCCCCAAAGGATATTGTGACCATTGAAGTCACCAACTAGTATACAGGGCGAAGGGAGTTGTTTCAGTAAAATGTCTAAATGTTCGGTCTCTAAATGAAAATTCGGAGGTATATACACAGAACAAATAGTAATTTCTTTATCTAAAGTAACAGAAACCGCAACGGCTTGAAGATTGGTTACAAGTTTAATTTCTCGCTGCGGACATGAAGAGTGAACTAAGATTGAGCTTCCACCAGACGGCCTCTGGCCTTCTGAATATATATAATTGTACGTATTGAAATCTCTGATATTTAATTGATCATCAGTTTTTAAAAAAGTTTCTTGCAAGCAAAAAACTGATGGATTCAATAAGGATAAAAGTAATAAGATCTCGTTATAGTTTGACTTTAGACCTCGACAGTTCCATTGTATTATTTTGTGATTTGAATTCATTTTAGAGTTGTTAGATTTTAGTTAGACTAGCAACTAAGGATATGTTATTGGTGATTTTGATCTATTATTACTATTGTTGACGTGTGAATGTTCTGATGATCTCGATCTATTTCTGTTAGTTCGTGGGCGATCTGGAGCTTCTCCTAACTCCATATCATCGCTACTGTCACTCAAAGATCCGAACCTGTTATGTTGTTGAATAACATTATTTGAACCTTTTCGTTCTCTGTTTGATGTGCTTGGTCTTTGTGTTCCTTGACTAGATTTTGATTTTGTTTCTTTCGTAGGTGGAGATGATTGACTTCTTGCTTGTCTTTCTTTCTGTTGTTGTTTCTTCCAATCTTTTCTTATCATTTCAATGGTGGCTTTTTTCAGGCCACCATCTCCTTTTTTCTCTTCAGAAGGTGTCTTTGTTTGATTTTTGTTTGTAGTGTTTGTTTGACCTTTTTCTTTCTGCAGATCTTCTGTTTGGCTGTTTGTGTTTGTTGAACTTGATTGAACTGCAGAGTCGAGAATATTGATCGGATCGGTTTGAGTGGCAGTATCAACCACAGAAACCTTTTTCATAGAAGACTGGGTGATGTTGGCATAACTGATTCCAGGAATTGGAGTTGGGGCCTCAACAAGTTTCCGCGCTTCAATGAAAGAAATATTTCTGGTAAACTTAAGACGTAAGATTTCTTTTTCTTTGTGCCAAACTTGGCATTCTTTAGAGTCAGCACTGTGTTTTTCACCACAATTGACACAGTGCAGTTCGTTTCTACATTGACTTTCTGGGTGTTCTGCTACCTGACCGCATTTCGAACAGATAGGGTCCTTAGAACACCTATCCTCATGGTGTCCATATTTCTGGCAATGATGACAACGCAAAGGATTTGGTATGTAGACTTCTACGTTGACTCTAAAGTATGCTACTTTTATTGTTTTTGGTAGAACTGATGTATTGAATGTAAAGACAAAGGTGTTTGTGTTTTTTAACTCTCCGTTTCGTTTAACTTTGAATCGTTTTATTGCAGTTACTCCTTGAGATCTTGTGCCTTCGAGAATCTCCTCCTCGCTGCAATTCCCCAATTCGGGGCAACGAATTACCCCCTTTGAGGAGTTCAGCGAAGTATGAGGGTACACCCGGACTTTCAAGTCGTGAAAAGTCTGTGCACGTAGAAGATTCTCGGCATGGGCTTTCCTGGATACCTCAATGAGTAGCTGATTCGACCTGTGTAGTTTCTTTATGTTTTCCGGCTCACCAGCTATACTTTGAATGACTTTTTGTATTACAAACGGAGATAAAGATGTTACTGGTTTGTTTTCTTCCTTGCTTTCAACTAAAATGAAACGCGGAAAATGTTGAGATGATGTATCTTTGGTAGAGGTTGTTGGAGGTTGAGTGCTTTCGTTAACATCTGAAATATCAGATTCTGAACATTGTTTAGTTCTTTTTCTTCGATTAGAACCCATGATAAAGATGTATTAAAATTCGTCCTCCATGCTCTCCGCCCACCACGGAGCCCAACAAGGGAACACATCAATGGAGTGGTTTTCCTACTCACTTGTGCTAGAGATACACAGAAGATATACTCGCACGAGCAAAATGCTGCACGATTGACCCGTTAAGCCGCCGCCTTCTTAGGATTGGAAAGATTGAGAAATAAGAATTATGGGCAAACGGTGAGTATCAGTATGATACAAAAGACAAGGAAGAGAAAGAAAAGGTTTTTCCTAGGGCTTGACGCGACCAGCCGATTGACCGTGCCGGGTCTCACGGACACCCTTCTACACCGAAATCCAGGCCAAAGAGGCGTGTTGAGCCATCAGGAGAGAACAAACTCCCAATAACTCTCAACCTCCAGGATCCCTTCTTCCGGCTTACGGGTTGCCACCCACGGCAAACGGGTGGTATTTCCTCTTCGCTCTTCCCAAAGGGGACAATTACTGCTCACCAAGCTAGCAACGTTCCCAGTGGGAATTGAGCCCCCAGGGCCTCGACAAGGCGGAAAGTTTAATACCCAGGGGGATGGAGATAGGTGTGAGATTTGTCATTCATAAGACAAAGATCGTTTTTGGTTATAAAGTCTTCAATAATATTACCTTTAGGGTTGTTATCTTTACATCCCCAAAGGATATTGTGACCATTGAAGTCACCAACTAGTATATAGGGTGAAGGGAGTTGTTTGAGTAAAGTGTCTAAATGTTCGGTCTCTAAATGAAAATTTGGAGGTATATACACAGAACAAATAGTAATTTCTTTATCTAAAGTGACAGAAATCGCAACGGCTTGAAGATTGGTTACAAGTTTAATTTCTCGCTGGGGACATGAAGAGTGAACTAAGATTGAGCTTCCACCAGACGGCCTCTGGCCTTCGGAATATATATAATTCTATGTAATGAAATCTCTGATATGTAATTGATCATCAGTTTTTAAAAAAGTTTCTTGCAAGCAAAAAACTGATGGACTCAATAAAGATAAAAGTAATAAGATCTCGTTATAGTTTGACTTTAGACCTCGACAGTTCAATTGTATTATTTTGTGATTTGAATTCATTTTAGACTTGTTAAATTTTAGTTAGACTAGCAACTAAGGATATGTTATTGGTGATTTTGATCTATTATTGTTGACGTGTGAATGTTCTGATGATCTCGATCTATTTCTGTTAGTTCGTGGGCGATCTGGAGCTTCTCCTAACTCCATATCATCGCTACTGTCACTCAAAGATCCGAATCTGTTATGTTGTTGAATAACATTATTTGAACCTTTTCGTTCTCTGTTTGATGTGCTTGGTCTTTGTGTTCCTTGACTAGATTTTAATTTTGTTTCTTTCGTAGGTGGAGATGAATGACTTCTTGCTTGTCTTTCTTTCTGTTGTTGTTTCTTCCAATCTTTCCTTATCATCTCAATGGTGGCTTTTTTCAGGCCACCATCTCCTTTTTTCTCCTCAATAGGTGTCTTTGTTTGATTTTTGTTTGTGGTGTTTGTTTGACCTTTTTGTTTCTGTAGATCTTCTGTTTTGCTGTTTGTGTTTGTTGTATTTGATTGTACTGCAGAGTCGAGAATAGTGATCGGATCAGTTTGAGTGGCAGTATCAACCACGGAAACCTTTCTCATAGAAGACTGGGTGATGTTGGCATAACTGATTCCAGGTATTGGAGTTGGGGTCTCAACAAGTTTCCTCGCTTCAACGAAAGAAATATTTCTGGTGAACTTGATACGCAAGATTTCCTTTTCTTTGTGCCAAATTCGGCATTCTTTAGAGTCAGCACTGTGTTTTTCACCACAATTGACACAGTGTAATTCGTTGCTACATCTATTTTCGAGGTGTTCTCCTGTTTGACCGCATTTCGAACAGATAGGGTCTTTAGAACACCTATCCTCATGGTGTCCATATTTTTGGCAATTATGACAACGCAAGGGATTTGGTACGTAGACTTCTACGTTGACTCTAAAGTATGCCACTTTGACCGTTTTGGGTAAAACTGGCGTATTGAAAGTAAAAACAAAGGTGTTTGTGTCTTTTAAATCTCCGTTTCGTTTTATTTTGAATCTTTTTACTCCAGTTACTCCTTGAGATCTTGTGCCCTCGAGAACCTCCTCCTCGCCGCAATTCCTCAATTCGGGACAACGAATTACCCCTTTTGAGGAATTTAGCGAGGTATGAGGGTACACTCGGACTTTCAAGTCGTGAAAAGTCTGTGCACGAAGAAGATTCTCGGCATGGGCTTTCTTGGATACCTCAATGAGTAGCTGATTCGATCTGTGTAGTTTTTTGATGTTTTCAGGTTCACCAGCTATACTCTGTATGATTTTTTGTATAAGAAACGGTGACAGAGATGTTATCTGTCTGTTCTCTTCTTTGCTTTCAATTAAAATGAAGCGTGGAAAGTGTTGAGGAGACGTATCATTTGTTGAGGTAGATGGAGTTTGAGAATTTTCGTCAAAATCTGAATTATCAGTGTCTGGGGTTTGTTTAGTTCTTTTTCTTTTATCATTACCCATGATGAAGTTGTATTAAAATTCGTCCTCCGTGCTCTCCGCCCACCACGGAGCCCAACAAGGGAACACATAAATGGAGTGGTTTTCCTACTCACATGTGCTAGAGATACACAGAAGATATACTCGCACGAGCAAAATGCTGCACGATTGACCCGTTAAGCCGCCGCCTTCTTAGGACTGGAAAGATTGAGAAATAAGAATTATGGGCAAACGGTGAGTATCAGTATGATACAAAAGACAAGGAAGAGAAAGAAAAGATTTTTCCTAGGGCTTGGCGCGACCAGCCGATTGACCGTGCCGGGTCTCACGGACACCCTTCTACACCGAAATCTGGGCCAAAGAGGCGTGTTGAGTCATCAGGAGAGAACAAACTCCCAATAACTCTCAACCTCCAGGATCCCTTCTTCCGGCTTACGGGTTGCCACCCACGGCAAACGGGTGGTATTTCCTCTTCGCTCTTCCCAAAGGGGACAATTACTGCTCACCAAGCTAGCAACGTTCCCAGTGGGATGATGATGAGTTCAGGTTTAACGACGCATCAACCCATGAGGGTCATTTGCGTCAAAATGGTGAACTAACATGGTTCTGTAGTGAAACGATTATAATGATACGTCATAAATGCATAAAATGTAAAACTAGAACGAATTTAAAAATTAAAGCAGTTATACTTTGTTAAAAAGATTGATGTGTTTTAAAAACATAAGTATGCTATCATTTGGTACATTTTCAAATAAGTATCTCAGGTCATTTGTTTGGAAGAATTGACGTCGTACATGAGAGAATTCAATGCAATCGATCAGAAAATGTTTTACCGTAAAAGGTTCACTACAGCTGATACAAAATGGCTGATCTTCTCGTTTGAGTAGATAAGAATGTGTGAGTCTAGTATGACCTATACGTAGACGAGTAAGAACCACTTCTTCTCGCCTTAATGACCGATAAATATTATTTTTACCAAGAACCGGTTTTACTTCATGTAGTTTATTGAATGTCGCTCTGTCCCATGACAGCTGCCATTTGGATAAGATGTACCTGTTGATAAAAGATTTAAAATCTGTACATGGAAGTTTAAAATTCGAAATTTCTAGATCGAGTGAGGCCTTTGCTTTTACGTCGGCAGCCTCGTTACCTTTTATGCCAACATGGCTGGGGAGCCAACAGAACAAAATTTCCTTAGTTTTTGATAGCTCGTGATGTTTTTCTATCACGTTCTGGATTTTGGGATTTTTTGAAGATGTATGATTTAGAGATTTCAAAACAGAAAGGGAGTCAGAGAAAATAACGAATTTGTTCTCTAAAGAGTTATTCATAACGTAATCCAAAGCCATATCAATAGCCTTGGATTCAGCAGTGAAAATAGATGAGCCATCAGGAAGGCGGATCTTTTCATGGTGGCTGCCCGATATATACGCACAGCCAACCTTATCTTCAACTTTTGAGCCATCAGTGTAGATGTGTTGATAATCTGAAAGTCGCGACTGTAATTCTTGGAAGTTTTGTTTCATGAGATGTGAATCAGAAAGTGACTTTTTGCTGTTGTGTAAATCGAAAAGAATATTTGGTTTAGTAATGCACCAGGATGGAATATCAGAAAACGAGTGTTTTTGAATGTTTTTAATGTTAATATTAGTAGATTCTAAAAGTGGTGCTATACGAAGGCCGAAGGATTTAATAGCGTTAGGTTTTCTTTCATAATATTCCTGAAATTGTGGTGGAAATGTGACTTCAAAAGCAGGGTTAGAAGGGTTAGCAGCAAGTCTGATGGCATACTGAAGGGACAATTTTTCTCTGCGTAGCCATAACGATGGCTCATCTGCTTCCACGTTAAGACTCGATACTGGAGATGTACGAAAAGCTCCCAATGCTAAACGAAGTCCTTGATTATGTACAGTGTCTAACATCTGTAGATAAGATTTTCTAGCAGATCCATATACGATGGACCCATAATCAAGTTTTGATCGAATTAAAGAACGATACAGGTGAAGAAGAGTTGTTCTGTCCGCTCCCCAACTTGTGTGAGATAAAACTTTTAAAAGGTTTAATGCTTTTAAACATTTCGCTTTCAAGTATTTTATATGGGGTATGAAGGAGAGTTTTTTATCAAATATAACCCCAAGAAATTTAGATTCAGCAACAACTGGTATTTGAGATCCATATATGTAGAGCGCTGGATCGTTGTGTATTTTCCGTTGTTGACAGAAATGAACGCACTGAGTTTTCGATTTGGAAAATTTAAAGCCATTTCTAGTTGCCCAGTCTTCAATTCTATTTAGACATTGCTGTAGATGTCTTTCTATTGTGCGCATATTTTTCGAGCGAAAACAAATACAGAAATCATCAACGTACAAAGAACCATCTGTTTTGTAATCCAGACAGTTTATAATATCGTTTAATTTCACGTTGAATAACGTGGTTGAAAGTATGGCTCCTTGAGGAACGCCCTGTTCTTGATCATAGAGATCAGACAGGGTCGATCCTACACGCACTTGTATTGTACGATCTTCAAGAAAACTTTTAATAAAGTTTGGTAGTCTTCCTTTCATGCCAAAGTTATGTAGGTCTTTTAAAATTCCATATCGCCAAGTGGTATCATAGGCTTTTTCCAAATCGAAAAATACAGCGACTACATGTTCTCGTTTGATAAAAGCATCACGGATAAAAGTTTCTAGTCTAACTAAATTATCATTGGTACTACGTTCAGCTCGGAATCCCGACTGAAGTTTTGTTATCAGATTGTTAGATTCTAAGTACCAAACAAGTCGTTTGTTTATCATTCTCTCTAGTGTTTTGCAAAGGCAACTTGTTAGCGCTATTGGTCTGTAGTTTGTTGGTTCTGCATGATCTTTCCCTGGTTTGGGAATAGGTATAATTGTGGCCAAACGCCAGCTTTCTGGAAAAACTCCTGTTGTCCATATACCGTTGAAAATATGTAAAAGTGTGTTTAGGGCAAGTTCGGGAAGGTGTTTAAGCATCTGGTAATGGATGTCATCAGGGCCTGTAGCTGTATCTTTTGATACTGCGATAGCATCTTTAAGTTCTGTAATGTTAAACAGGCTGTTATATTCTTCAGTATTTGAAGAGGTGAAATTAAGTTTGATCTTTTCTTCTTGTTTTTTGATGTTTTGAAACTTCTCTGAATAATTCCGAGATGAAGAATTATCCAAAAAAGTTTCGCCAAGTGTGTTTGCTATCTCTTCCTTTGATGTGGCCTTTGTTCCACGTTTTGTATTTAAGTGGGTGAAACTGGGTGATTTTGATTTACCAGATATTTTTCGTATCATGTCCCAAACCTTTTTAATTGGAGTTTTATAACTTAAATTCGAAACGTAAGATTGCCATGATTTGCGTTTGGAGGCCTTTATTGTTCGACGAGCCTTTGCTCTGAAATTCTTTACTTTATTCAGGTTCTCCTTTGTTGGATATCTGCAGAACTTTGATAATGCTTGCTTGCGCTGTTTTATGGCATCTTTGCATTCATCATTGTACCAAGGCTTGCTTTTCTTTGGATTTGTCGAGGTTTTCGGTATACTTTTGTTAGAGATATCGAGAAGAGAAGAAGTAAAATCATCTAGAGGATCCAAGGAATTGTTAAACTTATCTATTTTTAGACTTTCTTCACATAATGAGTGATACAATTCCCAATTTGCTTTATTTAGTTTCCACTTTGCGTTGTGATCGTTCGTGGAATTATTTACGCTTTCAATAATAACAGGGAAGTGGTCACTTCCATGTTGATCTTCACTGACCGTCCAATCGAAATCCAGCAGTAGAGATGGATGACATAGGGAAAGATCTAAAGAGGAAAAATTTCCAGTTGCAGGATGGAGATAGGTGTGAGATTTGTCATTCATAAGACAAAGATCGTTTTTGGTTATAAAGTCTTCAATAATATTACCTTTAGGGTTGTTATCTTTACATCCCCAAAGGATATTGTGACCATTGAAGTCACCAACTAGTATATAGGGTGAAGGGAGTTGTTTGAGTAAAGTGTCTAAATGTTCGGTCTCTAAATGAAAATTTGGAGGTATATACACAGAACAAATAGTAATTTCTTTATCTAAAGTGACAGAAACCGCAACGGCTTGAAGATTGGTAACAATTTTAATTTCTCGCTGGGGACATGAAGAGTGAACTAAGATTGAGCTTCCACCGGACGGCCTCTGGCCTTCTGAATATATATAATTGTATGTAATGAAATCTCTGATATTTAATTGATCATCAGTTTTTAAAAAAGTTTCTTGCAAACAAAAAACTGATGGACTCAATAAAGATAAAAGTAATAAGATCTCGTTATAGTTTGACTTTAGACCTCGACAGTTCCACTGTATTATTTTGTGATTTGAATTCATTTTAGAGTTGTTAAATTTTAGTTAGACTATCAACTAAGGATATGTTATTGGTGATTTTGATCTATTATTACTATTGTTGACCTGTGAATGTTCTGATGATCTCGATCTATTTCTGTTAGTTCGTGGGCGATCTGGAGCTTCTCCTAACTCCATATCATCGCTACTGTCACTCAAAGATCCGAATCTGTTATGTTGTTGAATAACATTATTTGAACCTTTTCGTTCTCTGTTTGATGTGCTTGGTCTTTGTGTTCCTTGACTAGATTTTGATTTTGTTTCTTTCGTAGGTGGAGATGATTGACTTCTTGCTTGTCTTTCTTTCTGTTGTTGTTTCTTCCAATCTTTTCTTATCATCTCCATGGTGGCTTTTTTCAGGCCACCCTCTCCTTGTTTCTCCTCAATAGCTGTCTTTGTTTGATTTTTGTTTGTGGTGTTTGTTTGACCTTTTTGTTTCTGCAGATCTTCTGTTTTGCTGTTTGTTGTATTAGATTGTACTGTAGAGTCGAGAATAGTGATCGGATCGGTTTGAGTGGCAGTATCAACCACAAAAACCTTTTTCATAGAAGACTGGGTGATGTTGGCATAACTGATTCCAGGTATTGGGGTTGGGGCCTCAACAATTTTCCGCGCTTCAGCAAAAGAGATATTTCTGGTGAATTTTACTCTTAAAATTTCTTTTTCTTTGTGCCAGATTTGACATTCTTTTGAATTTGCATTATGATTTTGTCCACAGTTTATGCATTTTGGTGTTTTTTGACAATCTTTTTCACTGTGGCTTGTCATTTCACCACAGTTTGGACATACTGGGTCTCTAGAACATCTGTCCTCATGATGTCCATATTTCTGACAATGGTGGCAACGTAGTGGATTCGGTATGTAAATCTCCACATTGACTCTAAAATATGCAACCTTTACAGTTTTTGGTAAAGTTGGTGTATTAAACGTGAAAACAAAAGTATTTGTGTCTTTTAATTTACCGTCTCGTCTAATTTTAAATCTTTTTACTGCTGTCACGCCTTGCTGTTTTGTACCGTCTAATATCTCCTGTTCGCTGCAATCTCGTAATTCTGCGCAGCGAATTACCCCTTTAGACGTGTTCAGAGATGTATGGGGATACACACGTACTTTTAGGTCTTGAAAAGTCGTGGTACGTAGGAGATTTTCGGCATGTGCCTTCTTTTTAACTTCGATGAGGAGCTGATTTGTTCTTTGAAGTTTTTTAATACTTTCTGGTTCACCAGATATACTTTGAATGACTTTCTGAATTAAAAATGGAGATAGGGATGTTATACTTTTATTTTCTTGTAAGCTTTCAATTATAATGAAACGCGGAAAATGTTGAGAACTATTTTCAGATGGGGTTTTGAAAGAGTATTCTTCATTGTCTGATTGATCATCATCTGAGATATTTTGGTTAGTCCGTTTCCGTTTATTGAATGTATCCATGAAGAAAAAAGAAAACGTTTCATCCCCCGTGCTCTCCGCCCACCGTGGAGCCCTACTAGGGAACACTTAAAAGGAGTGGCTTTCCAAACTCCTTAGTGTTAGAGATACACAGAAGATATACTCGTACGATTAAGTAGTCGCACGATTGACCCGTTTAGCCGCCGCCTTCTAGGAATGGAAAGGTTGTGAAAATAAGACTGATGAGCAAACGGTATGTATCAGGTTGATACGAAAGACAAGGAAGAGAAAGTAAAGGATTATTCCTAGGGCTTGGCGCGACCAGCCGATTGATCGTGCCGGGCCACACGACCACCCGTCTACACCGAAATCCAGGCCAAAGAGGCGTGTTGAGCATCTGAATGAACGTACTCCAGATAACCCTCAACCTCCAGGACTCCTTCTTCCGGCTTACGGGACGCCACCCACGGCAAACAGGTGGTACTTCCTTTAGCTCTTCCCAGTGGGGACAAAGACTGTATCACACCGATGTTCCCAGTGGAAATTGAGCCCCCAGGGCCTCGGCAAGGTAGGAAGTCTAATACCCGGGGGTTTCCCAGTGGGAATTGAGCCCCCAGGGCCTCGACAAGACGGAAAGTTTAATACCCAGGGGAACATCTGTAGATAAGATTTTCTAGCAGATCCATATACAATGGACTCATAATCAAGTTTTGATCGAATTAAAGAACGATACAGGTGAAGAAGAGTTGTTCTGTCCGCTCCCCAACTTGTGTGAGATAAAACTTTTAAAAGTTTAATGCTTTTAAACATTTCGCTTTCAAGTATTTTATATGGGGTATGAAGGAGAGTTTTTTTATCAAATATAACCCCAAGAAATTTTGATTCAGCAACAACTGGTATTTGAGATCCATATATGTAGAGCGCTGGATCGTTGTGTATTTTCCGTTGTTGACAGAAATGAACGCACTGAGTTTTCGATTTGGAAAATTTAAAGCCATTTTTAGTTGCCCAGTCTTCAGTTCTATTTAGACATTGCTGCAGATGTCTTTCTATTGTGCGCATATTTTTCGAGCGAAAACAAATACAGAAATCATCAACGTACAAAGAACCATCTGTTTTGTAATCCAGACAGTTTATAATATCGTTTAATTTCACGTTGAATAACGTGGTTGAAAGTATTGCTCCTTGAGGAACGCCCTGTTCTTGATCATAGAGATCAGACAGGGTCGATCCTACACGCACTTGTATTGTACGATCTTCAAGAAAACTTTTAATAAAGTTTGGTAGTCTTCCTTTCATACCAAAGTTATGTAGGTCTTTTAAAATTCCATATCGCCAAGTGGTATCATAGGCTTTTTCCAAATCGAAAAATACAGCGACTACATGTTCTCGTTTGATAAAAGCATCACGGATAAAAGTTTCTAGTCTAACTAAATTATCATTGGTACTACGTTCAGCTCGGAATCCCGACTGAAGTTTTGTTATAAGATTGTTAGATTCTAAGTACCAAACAAGTCGTTTGTTTATCATTCTCTCTAGTGTTTTGCAAAGGCAACTTGTTAGCGCTATTGGTCTGTAGTTTGTAGGTTCTGCATGATCTTTCCCTGGTTTGGGAATAGGTATAATTGTGGCCAAACGCCAGCTTTCTGGAAAAACTCCTGTTGTCCATATACCGTTGAAAATATGTAAAAGTGTGTCAAGGGCGGTTTCGGGAAGGTGTTTAAGCATCTGGTAATGGATGTCATCAGGGCCTGTAGCTGTATCTTTTGATACTGCGATAGCATCTTTAAGTTCTGTAATGTTAAACAGGCTGTTATATTCTTCAGTATTTGAAGAGGTGAAATTAAGTTTGATCTTTTCTTCTTGTTTTTTGATGTTTTGAAACTTCTCTGAATAATTCCGAGATGAAGAATTATCAAAAAAAGTTTCGCCAAGTGTGTTTGCTATCTCTTCCTTTGATGTGGCCTTTGTTCCACGTTTTGTATTTAAGTGGGTGAAACTGGGTGATTTTGATTTACCAGATATTTTTCGTATCATGTCCCAAACCTTTTTAATTGGAGTTTTATAATTTAAATTCGAAACGTAAGATTTCCATGATTTGCGTTTGGAGGCCTTTATTGTTCGACGAGCATTTGCTCTGAAATTCTTTACTTTATTCAGGTTCTCCTTTGTTGGATATCTGCAGAACTTTGATAATGCTTGCTTGCGCTGTTTTATGGCATCTTTGCATTCATCATTGTACCATGGCTTGCTTTTCTTTGGATTTGTCGAGGTTTTCGGTATACTTTTATTAGCTATGTCAAGAAGAGAAGAAGTAAAATCATCTAGAGGGTCCAAGGAATTGTCAAACTGATCTATTTTGAGACTTTCTTCGCATAATGAGTAATATACTTCCCAATTTGCTTTATTTAGTTTCCACTTTGCGTTGTGATCATTCGTGGAATTATTTACGCTTTCAATAATAACAGGGAAGTGATCACTTCCATGTTGGTCTTCACTGACCGTCCAGTCGAAGTCCAGCAGGAGAGATGGGTGACTTATGGAAAGATCTAAAGAAGAAAATTTTCCTGTTGCAGGATGGAGATAAGTGTGAGATTTGTCATTCATAAGACAAAGATCGTTTTTGGTTATAAAGTCTTCAATAATATTACCTTTAGGGTTGTTATCTTTACATCCCCAAAGGATATTGTGACCATTGAAGTCACCAACTAGTATACAGGGTGAAGGGAGTTGTTTCAGTAAAATGTCTAAATGTTCGGTCTCTAAATGAAAATTCGGAGGTATATACACAGAACAAATAGTAATTTCTTTATCTAAAGTAACAGAAACCGCAACGGCTTGAAGATTGGTTACAAGTTTAATTTCTAGCTGCGGACATGAAGAGTGAACTAAGATTGAGCTTCCACCAGACGGCCTCTGGCCTTCGGAATATATATAATTGTATGTATTGAAATCTCTGATATTTAATTGATCATCAGTTTTTAAAAAAGTTTCTTGCAAGCAAAAAACTGATGGATTCAATAAGGATAAAATTTTGATCTATTATTACTATTGTTGACGTGTGAATGTTCTGATGATCTCGATCTATTTCTGTTAGTTCGTGGGCGATCTGGAGCTTCTCCTAACTCCATATCATCGCTACTGTCACTCAAAGATCCGAACCTGTTATGTTGTTGAATAACATTATTTGAACCTTTTCGTTCTCTGTTTGATGTGCTTGGTCTTTGTGTTCCTTGACTAGATTTTGATTTTGTTTCTTTCGTAGGTGGAGATGATTGACTTCTTGCTTGTCTTTCTTTCTGTTGTTGTTTCTTCCAATCTTTTCTTATCATCTCAATGGTGGCTTTTTTCAGGCCACCATCTCCTTTTTTCTCTTCAGAAGGTGTCTTTGTTTGATTTTTGTTTGTAGTGTTTGTTTGACCTTTTTGTTTCTGCAGATCTTCTGTTTGGCTGTTTGTGTTTGTTGAACTTGATTGAACTGCAGAGTCGAGAATATTGATCGGATCGGTTTGAGTGGCAGTATCAACCACAGAAACCTTTTTCATAGGAGACTGGGTGATGTTGGCATAACTGATTCCAGGAATTGGAGTTGGGGCCTCAACAAGTTTCCGCGCTTCAATGAAAGAAATATTTCTGGTAAACTTAAGACGTAAGATTTCTTTTTCTTTGTGCCAAACTTGGCATTCTTTAGAGTCAGCACTGTGTTTTTCACCACAATTGACACAGTGCAGTTCGTTTCTACATTGACTTTCTGGGTGTTCTGCTACCTGACCGCATTTCGAACAGAGAGGGTCCTTAGAACACCTATCCTCATGGTGTCCATATTTCTGGCAATGATGACAACGCAAAGGATTTGGTATGTAGACTTCTACGTTGACTCTAAAGTATGCTACTTTTATTGTTTTTGGTAGAACTGATGTATTGAATGTAAAGACAAAGGTGTTTGTGTTTTTTAACTCTCCGTTTCGTTTAACTTTGAATCGTTTTATTGCAGTTACTCCTTGAGATTTTGTGCCTTCGAGAATCTCCTCCTCGCTGCAATTCCCCAATTCGGGGCAACGAATTACCCCCTTTGAGGAGTTCAGCGAAGTATGAGGGTACACCCGGACTTTCAAGTCGTGAAAAGTCTGTGCACGTAGAAGATTCTCGGCATGGGCTTTCTTGGATACCTCAATGAGTAGCTGATTCGACCTGTGTAGTTTCTTTATGTTTTCCGGCTCACCAGCTATACTTTGAATGACTTTTTGTATTACAAACGGAGATAAAGATGTTACTGGTTTGTTTTCTTCCTTGCTTTCAACTAAAATGAAACGCGGAAAATGTTGAGATGATGTATCTTTGGTAGAGGTTGTTGGAGGTTGAGTGCTTTCGTTAACATCTGAAATATCAGATTCTGAACATTGTTTAGTTCTTTTTCTTCGATTAGAACCCATGATAAAGATGTATTAACATTCGTCCTCCATGCTCTCCGCCCACCACGGAGCCCAACAAGGGAACACATCAATGGAGTGGTTTTCCTACTCACTTGTGCTAGAGATACACAGAAGATATACTCGCACGAGCAAAATGCTGCACGATTGACCCGTTAAGCCGCCGCCTTCTTAGGATTGGAAAGGTTAAGAAAAAAGAATTATGGGCAAACGGTGAGTATCAGTATGATACAAAAGACAAGGAAGAGAAAGAAAAGATATTTCCTAGGGCTTGGCGCGACCAGCCGATTGACCGTGCCGGGTCTCACGGACACCCTTCTACACCGAAATCCAGGCCAAAGAGGCGTGTTGAGCCATCAGGAGAGACCAAACTCCCAATAACTCTCAACCTCCAGGATCCCTTCTTCCGGCTTACGGGCTGCCACCCACGGCAAACGGGTGGTATTTTCTCCTCGCTCTTCCCAAAGGGGACAATTACTGCTCACCACGCTAGCAACGTTCCCAGTGAGAATTGAGCCCCCAGGGCCTCGGCAAGGCGGAAAGTTTAATACCCAGGGGAGGGAAGTGATCAATTCCATGTTGGTCTTCACTGACCGTCCAGTCGAAGTCCAGCAGGAGAGATGGGTGACATATGGAAAGATCTAAAGAAGAAAATTTTCCTGTTGCAAGATGGAGATAAGTGTGAGATTTGTCATTCATAAGACAAAGATCGTTTTTGGTTATAAAGTCTTCAATAATATTACCTTTAGGGTTGTTATCTTTACATCCCCAAAGGATATTGTGACCATTGAAGTCACCAACTAGTATACAGGGTGAAGGGAGTTGTTTCAGTAAAATGTCTAAATGTTCGGTCTCTAAATGAAAATTCGGAGGTATATACACAGAACAAATAGTAATTTCTTTATCTAAAGTAACAGAAACCGCAACGGCTTGAAGATTGGTTTCAAGTTTAATTTCTCGCTGCGGACATGAAGAGTGAACTAAGATTGAGCTTCCACCAGACGGCCTCTGGCCTTCTGAATATATATAATTGTATGTATTGAAATCTCTGATATTTAATTGATCATCAGATTTTAAAAAAGTTTCTTGCAAGCAAAAAACTGATGGATTCAATAAGGATAAAAGTAATAAAATCTCGTTATAGTTTGACTTTAGACCTCGACAGTTCCATTGTATTATTTTGTGTTTGGAATTCATTTTACAGTGGAATGTTTTAGTTAGACTAGAAACTAAGGATAAGTTATTGGTGATTTTGATCTATTATTACTATTGTTAGTAGGTGGATGTTCTGATGATCTCGTTCTACTGCGGTTAGGTCGTGGGCGATCTGGAGTCTGTCATAACTCCATATCATCGCTACTGTCACTCAAAGATCCGAATCTATTATGTTGTTCAATCGCATCATTAGAACCTTTTTGTTCTCTGTTTGTTCTGATTGATCTTTGTGATCCCTGAGTAGATTTTGATTTTGTTTGGTCTTTTGTAGGTGGTGATGATTGGCTTCTGGCTTGTCTTTCTTTCTGTTGTTGTTTTTTCCAATCTTTTCTTATCATTTCCATGGTGGCATTTTTCTGGCCAGCCTCTGTTTGTTTCTCCTCGATAGATGTTTTTGTTTGACTTTTCTTGGTGGTATTACTTTGGAGTTTTTGTTTTTGTAATTCTTCTGTTTTGTTGTTTGAACTTGTTGTTTTTTATTGGACTGCAGGGTCGACAATAGTAATCGGATCAGTTTGAGTGGCAGTATCAACCACAGAAACCTTTTTCATAGAAGACTGGGTAATGTTGGCGTAACTGATTCCAGGAATTGGAGTTGGGGCCTCAACAAGTTTCCGCGCTTCAATGAAAGAAATATTTCTGGTAAACTTAAGACTTAAGATTTCTTTTTCTTTGTGCCAAATTTGGCATTCTTTAGAGTCAGCACTGTGTTTTTCACCACAATTAACACAGTGCAGTTCGTTTCTACATTGACTTTCAAGGTGTTCACCTATCCTCATGGTGTCCATATTTCTGGCAATGATGACAACGCAAAGGATTTGGAATGTAGACTTCAACGTTGACTCTAAAGTATGCTACTTTTATTGTTTTTGGTAGAACTGATGTATTGAATGTAAAGACAAAGGTGTTTGTGTTTTTTAACTCTCAGTTTCGTTTAACTTTGAATCGTTTTATTGCAGTTACTCCTTGAGATCTTGTGCCTTCGAGAATCTCCTCCTCGCTGCAATTCCCCAATTCGGGGCAACGAAATACCCCCTTTGAGGAGTTCAGCGAAGTATGAGGGTACACCCGGACTTTCAAGTCGTGAAAAGTCTGTGCACGTAGAAGATTCTCGGCATGGGCTTTCCTGGATACCTCAATGAGTAGCTGATTCGACCCGTGTAGTTTCTTTATGTTTTCCGGCTCACCAGCTATACTTTGAATGACTTTTTGTATTACAAACGGAGATAAAGATGTTACTGGTTTGTTTTCTTCCTTGCTTTCAACTAAAATGAAACGCGGAAAATGTTGAGATGATGTATCTTTGGTAGAGGTTGTTGGAGGTTGAGTGCTTTCGTTAACATCTGAAATATCAGATTCTGAACATTGTTTAGTTCTTTTTCTTCGATTAGAACCAATGATAAAGATGTATTAAAATTCGTCCTCCATGCTCTCCGTCCACCACGGAGCCCAACAAGGGAACACATCAATGGAGTGGTTTTCCTACTCACTTGTGCTAGAGATACACAGAAGATATACTCGCACGAGCAAAATGCTGCACGATTGACCCGTTAAGCCGCCGCCTTCTTAGGATTGGAAAGGTTAAGAAAAAAGAATTATAGGCAAACGGTGAGTATCAGTATGATACAAAAGACAAGGAAGAGAAAGAAAAGATATTTCCTAGGGCTTGGCGCGACCAGCCGGACACCCTTCTACACCGAAATCCAGACCAAAGAGGCGTGTTGAGCCATCAGGAGAGACCAAACTCCCAATAACTCTCAACCTCCAGGATCCCTTCTTCCGGCTTACGGGCTGCCACCGACGGCAAACGGGTGGTATTTTCTCTTCGCTCTTCCCAAAGGGGACAATTACTGCTCACCACGCTAGCAACGTTCCCAGTGGGAATTGAGCCCCCAGGGCCTCGGCAAGGCGGAAAGTTTAATACCCAGGGGATGGAGATAGGTATGAGATTTGTCATTCATAAGATAAAGATCGATGTTGGTTATGAAGTCTTCAATAATATTACCTTTAGGGCTGTCATCTTTACATCCCCAAAAGGATATTGCGACCATTGAAGTCACCAACTAATAGGGTGAAGGGAGTTGTTTTAGTAAAGTGTCTAAATATTCGGTCTCTAAATGAAAATGCGAAGGTATATACACAGAACAAATAGTAATTTCTTTATCTAAAGTGACAGAAACCGCAACGGCTTGAAGATTGGTTACAAGTTTAATTTCTCGCTGCGGACATGGAGAGTGAACTAAGATTGCTTCCACCAGACGGCCTCTGGCCTTCTGAATATATATAATTGTATGTATTGAAATCGCTGATATTTAATTGATCATCAGTTTAAAAAAGTTTCTTGCAAGCAATAAAAGTAATAAGATCTCATTATAGTTTGACCGTAGACCTCGACAGTTCCATTGTATTATTCTGTGATATGAATGCATTTTAGAGTTTTTAGATTTTAGTTAGACTAGAAACTAAGGATATGTTATTGCTGACTATGATCTATAATTACTACTACTGGTGTGCGTATTTCTGTTGATCTTGATCTATTAATGTTAGTTCGTGGATGATCTGGGGCTTCTCCAAACTCCATATCATCGCTACTGTCACTCAAAGATCCAAATCGGTTATGCTGTTGAATATCATCATTTTCACCTTTTCTTTCTCTGTTTGATGGGACTAGTTTTTTTTGTTCCTTGACTAGATTTTATTTTTGTTTGGTCTTTCGTAGGTGGTGATGGATGACTTCTTGCTTGTCTTTCTTTCTGTTGTTGTTTTTTCAATTTTTTTTTATATCATCTCAATGCTGGCTTTTTTCAGGCTAACCTCAGTTTTTTTCTCCTCGATAGGTGTCTTTGTTTGATTTCTGGTTGCGTTGTTTGTTTGAACTTTTTGTCTTCTTCTGTTTGGCTGTTTGTGTTTGTTGTACTTGATTGAACTGCAGAGTCGATGATAGTTATTGGATCAGTTTGAGTGGCAGTATCAACCACAGAAATTTTTTTCATAGAAGACTGGGTGATGTTTGCATAACTAATTCCAGGAATTGGAGTAGGAGTCTCAACGAGTTTACGCGCTTCAACGAAAGAAATATTTCTGGTGAACTTTATGCGGGATATTTCTTTTTCTTTGTGCCAAATTCGACATTCTTTAGAGTCGGCACTGTGTTTTTACCACAATTTACACAGTGTAATTCGTTTGTACATCTACTTTCGAAGCGTTCGGCTGTTTGATCACATTTTGAACAGACAGGGTCTTTGGAACACCTATCCTCATGGTGTCCATATTTTTGGCAGTTATGACAACGCAAAGGATTTGGTATGTAGACTTCTACGTTGACTCTAAAGTATGCAACTTTGGCCGTCTTAGGTAAGACTGGTGTATTGAATGTAAAGACAAAGGTGTTTGTGTCTTTTAACTCTCCGTTTCGTTTTTCTTTGAATCTTTTCACTCCAGTTACTCCTTGAGATCTTGTGCCCTCGAGAATCTCATCCTCGCCGCAATTCCTCAATTCGGGCCAAGAATTACCCCTTTTGAGGAATTCAGCGAGGTATGAGGGTACACTCGGACTTTCAAGTCGTGAAAAGTCTGTGCACGAAGTAGATTCTCGGCATGGGCTTTTTTGGATACCTCAATGAGCAGCTGATTCGACCTGTGTAGTTTTTTTTTATGTTTTCGGGTTCACCAGCATGCTTTGTATTACTTTCTGTATTTAAAACGGGGATAATGATGTAATTTGTATCTTCTCGTCTTTGCTTTCAACTAAAATGAAGCGCGGAAAATTTTGAGGTGTATCATTTGAGGTAGTTGGAGGTTGAGTGCTATCGTCAAAATCTGATATATCTGAGTCTGGACATTGTCTAGTTCTTTTTCTTTTATCTAAACCCATGATGAAGATGTATTAAAATACGTCCTTCATGCTCTCCACCCACCATGGAGCCCAACAAGGGAACACATAAATTGAGTGGCTTTCCTACTCACTTGTGCTAGAGATACACAGAAGATATACTCGCACGAGCAAAATGCTGCACGATTGACCCGTTGAGCCACCGCCTTCTTAGGATTGGAAAGGTTGAGAAATAAGACTTATGAGCAAACGGTGAGTATCAGTATGATACAAAAGACAAGGAAGAGAAAGAAAAGATTTTTTCCTAGGGCTTGGCGCGACCAGCCGATTGACCGTGCCGGGTCTCAAGGACACCCTTCTACACCGAAATTCGAGGCCAAAGAGGCGTGTTGAGCCATCAGGAAAGACCAAACTCCTAATAAGTCTCAACCTCCAAGGTCCCTTCTTCCGGCTTTCGCGCTTCCACCCACGGCAAACAGGTGGTATTTCCTCTTCGCTCTTCCCAAAGGGGACAATTACTGCTTACCAAGCTAGCAACGTTCCCATAGGGAATTGAGCCTCCAGGGCCTCGGCAAGGTGGAAAGTTTAATACCCAGGTGTCTACTGCAATTACTCCTTGAGATCTTGTCATCAAAAATCTCTTCCTCGTCGCAATTCCCAAATGCGGGGCAACGAATTATCCGCCTTGAGGAGTTCAGCGCGGCATGAGGGTACACCCGGACTTTTAAGTCGTGAAAAGTCTATGCACGAAGAAGATTCTCGGCATGAGCTTTCCTGGATACCTCAATGAGCAGCTGATTCGACCCGAGTAGGTTTTTGATGTTTTCAGTTTCACTAGGTATACTTGTATTACTTTCTGTATTGCAATCGGAAACAACGATGTTATCTGTTTGTTTTCTTTTTTGCTTTCAACTAAAATAAAGCGCGGAAAATGTTGAGCAGACGTATCATTTGTTCAGGTAGTTGGAGGTTGAGTGCTTTCGTCAATATCTTAAATATCAGTCAGAACATTGCTTAGTCTTTTTTCTTTTATCATTACCCATGATGAAGATGTACTAAAATTCGTCCTCCGTGCTCTCCGCCCACCACTGAGCCCAAAAAGGGAACACATATAGATGTAGTGGCTTTCCTACTCAACTTGTGCTAGAGATAAACAGAAGATATACTCGCACAAGCAAAGCTGCACGACTGACCCGTTCAGCCACCGCCTTCTTAGGATTAGAAAGATTAAGGAATAAGACTAATCAGCAAACGGCGAGTATCAGTACGATACAAAAGACAAGAAAGAGAGAGAGAAAAAAACATTATCCTGACTTGGCGTGACCAGCTGATTGACCGTGCCGGGTCAGACACCATTCTATACAGAAAACTAGGCCAAACAGGCGTGTTGAGCCATCAGGAGAGACCAAACCCCGATTACTCAACCTCCTGGATCCCCTCTTCCGGCTTTATGGGTTGCCACCCAAGGCAAACGGGTGGTATTTCGTCTTCGCTCTTCCCAAAGGGGACCATTACTGCCCACCACGCTAGCAACGTCTCCTGTGGGAATTGATCCATACCAAGGAGATTTGTGTTTTGATCGTTATTATCTGGTTAGTTATACGAAAGGGTACATGTTTATTAAATCAGACAGCTGATAAACGACGGACAACTATGCATGACATCGAGGGTAAATGTGAAGGAAACACCGACCAATGGTGAGAAGGTCGAAATGTCTGTCCTTCATGAAAAGGGAAACGTCAATGACGCTTTTGAAGGTCAACACAATACCGCTATGGCGTGAGCGCAGAAATGAGATAGTTCTTTTTGTTCTACGAGATGCACTACTGTAAAATTCTACATGTAGTGAAATTTGTTCTACGAGATGCACTACTGTAAAATTCTACATGTAGTGAAATTATGAAAAATTGTTATAATGAATAAATCGACAACTCTTATCATGTATATATACTTTGACAGATCACAACGCACACAAGAAGAAACTATACGATTACAAGCTACAAGTCTGTTGCTTATAAACGCAAAGAATAGTGCATTTCATTTAAACGAAGTTATATGTTTTAAAAGTAAACTCTTTGGGTATATCGTATAAATTATGTAGGCTTTCAGCCTACAGCTGCAGCATATTTTGGTGGCTTTATTCCTTTTGCAGATGAGGCAAAATACTTTCATTGAGTGACAGTGATTTTAAATACCATGGTATGATAAATGTTTTGTACAAATAAATGTGGGTAGAGAAATGGTCAGAAAGGATATGTATAGTCCAGATCTGAGCACGTTATTTAGTTAGGGTTTTGAGTTGTCTTCTTGATTCAGCGTAGTTTTGGGTTGTCTAATTATAAAGAAATAAACATTCAAACTTGGAAAACTATAATACTTTATTTCTTATTCAAAAGAAAAAAAACGCGAAGTACTCAAATTCATACAGAAACTTTATAAAATTATACGATCACTGTCTTAAAATACAAGCTGCGTTAAACATGTTTCCGGCAAGGTAAGACTCCTGGCGTATGAAATTCCATTTTTATTGTAATCCTGATCGTAGTTGTTGATTTATTTCTCTTGATTTTACAGTTAGTGATCACTTTTTAGTTCCTCATTCTGTTGGCCAGTATTTTAAACATTGTTTGTTCATTACCATTGCAACTGTGCTTTATCAGTATTAATAGTGGTTATATAAAATGTGAGAAATATTCATGCATGGGGTCTGGAATACAACCTTCGACTCTTTCAGTAATGCACGATGATAGGAAGTCAACTAGTACACATTACATTGCTTTTGTGGAGCTGGGCATGTAGTACTTCCTGGCTGAAGATATGAACGAAAGAATTTCTTATTCTTAGTAGACAGAATAAAATTCCGAACAATCTCTACAAAATTACAGCATTTATATTCTTATATTAAGGTTTCCAAAGCTCTAGGTAATGAATTACACCACAGTGGACCAACAGTCTAAAATTGTCTAAGCTGTTCCCCTAGTGGCTTTATTGTGTACGCCTGAAATTTATTGGTTTGGCTACAATTCCGCAGAACACTAAAATAATAATAATAAAAAAAAAAAAAAAATAAATAAAATAAAATAAAATAAAATCATTTCTTAATGCTTAAAAGATGCTGAAAATTGTCGAGCTTAACATTTTCTAGAGACAAGAATTCGTTTCTTTTTCGCGTATGCTTGTTTTGTAAAGGTCTTTTCACATTTTTAGGTTTGTTTGTGTTGAGGTTTTACGGCCCAGTCAACCCAATGGGGTCATGTCGAGCGCGGTCAGTTTACCTAACCACACGTTTACTGGTCAGGCTTAGTCCTCTAAGCGGTTAACCAGTATTGTGCACATTCTTTCGCCAGAAACTGACAACTGCCCTTCTTAAATCAGCGGAAGGGAGAGAATGACCGTAGAAAATATTTTATGATCAATCTCCACGAAAGAATGTTGCCGGCCTCGGCGGGGATTGAACCCGCGACCCACTGGTCTCCAGCCGGACGGCGCATCCAACTGAGCCACCGAGACCGGCCACATTTTTAGGTAACAGAGGCCAGAGATGTCACTGAAGGACTGCAAAGCTCATACATTTCTTGTACAAAAGCCTACCAAGGCCATACACAGACTGACTAGATTTCGTCACAGAATATACTGTCACAAAGTTATAACATAGCCAATCAAGCATCACATTATATTCCCAAGTGCATTCTAATGATGCTTGTGATCGTTATTCTCTGTTGCCTACATCTATTTACTGGACGACCGCTCAACTCTGCGATACCCACGTAAGTTTCAGAACCATTGTTACTGCTAACAGAAAATAGGCTGTATTCCAAAGGAACAGCTTCTTAAATACTCTTCAGATAATGAAGACAGTGACATAAGTGGTCCGGACGGTGCCATTAAGATGGAAATCAATCATGTCTTCAGAATAAAACAATACAAATACCGTGAAGTTAAAACGGAAAAGACAACAATTAAAAATTTTCTCGAGAGTCTAGTTGATGTGTTATAAAGCTGCCAAGAACAATTATTGAAAATATGTACAAATATAAGTTTTGAGGTTTGGCTTTTAATTTGTTGTTTTGTATTGCAGAAAAAAAGATGAGGAGTTTGGGTTTAACGACGCGTCAACCTATGAGATGTTTTTTTTTGCGTCAAAATAGTAAATTAATTTGATTTAGTATTGAATGGGCTGTAATGGTAAGTCATAAATCTATGAAAATATAAAACTTAGAACGATGATGATGATGATGTTCAGGTTTAACGACGCATCAACCCATGAGGGTCATTTGCGTCAAAATGGTGAACTAACATGGGTCTGTAATAAAACGATTATAATGATAAGTCATATATGCACAAAATGTAAAACTAGAACGAATTTAAAAATTATAGCAGTTATACTTTGTTAAAAAGATTGATGTGTTTTAAAAACATAAGTATGTTATCAGTCGGTACATTTTCAAATCTCAGGTCATTTGTTTCGAAGAATTGACGTCGAGAGAATTCAATGCAGTTGATCAGAAAGTGTTTCACCGAAAAAGGTTCATTACAGCTGATACAAAATGGCTGATCTTCTCGTTAGAGTAGATAAGAATGCGTGAGTCTAGTATGACCTATAGGTGGACGAGTAAGAACCACTTCTTCTCGTCTTAATGATCGATAAATGGTATTTTTTACCAAGAACCGGTTTTCTTTCATGTAGTTTATTGAATGTCGCTCTGTCCCATGACAGCTGCCATTTAGATAAGATATACCTATTGATAAAAGGTTTAAAATGTATACATGGAAGTTTAAAATTCTAAATTTCTAGATCGAGTGAGGCCTTTGCTTTTACGTCGGCGACCTCGTTACCTTTTATGCCAACAGAACAAAATTTCCTTCGTTTTCGATAACTCGTGATGTTTTTCTATCACATTCTGGATTTTGGGATTTTTTGAAGATGTGTGATTTAGAGATTTCAAAACAGAAAGGGAGTCCGAGAAAATAACGAATTTGTTATCTAAAGAGTTAGCCATATCAATAGCCTTGGATTCCGCAGTGAAAATAGATGAGCCATCAGGAAGACGGATCTTTTCATGGTGGCTGCCCGATAAATACGCACAGCCAACCTTATCTTCAACTTTTGAGCCATCAGTGTAGATGTGTTGATAATCTGAAAGTCGCGACTGTAATTCTTTGAAGTTCTGTTTTATGAGATGTGAATCAGGAAGTGTCTTTTTACTGTTGTGTAAATCGAAAAGAATAGTTGGTTTAGTAATGCACCAGGATGGAATATCAGAAAAAGAGTGTTTTTGAAAGTTTTTAATGTTAATATTAGTAGATTCTACAAGTGGTGCTATACGAAGGCCGAAGGATTTAATTGCGTTAGGTTTTCTTTCATAATATTCCTGAAATTGTGGTGGAAATGTGACTTCAAAAGCAGGGTTAGAAGGGTTAGCAGCAAGTCTGATGGCATACTGAAGAGACAATTTTTCTCTGCGTAGCCATAACGATGGCTCATCTGCTTCCACGTTAAGACTCGATATGGGAGACGTATGAAAAGCTCCCAATGCCAAACGAAGTCTTTGATTATGTACAGTGTCTAACATCTGTAGATAAGATTTTCTAGCAGATCCATATACGATGGACCCATAATCAAGTTTTGATCGAATTAAAGAACGATACAGGTGAAGAAGAGTTGTTCTGTCCGCTCCCCAGCTTGTGTGAGATAAAACTTTTAAAAGGTTTAATGCTTTTTAACGTTTCGCTTTCACGTATTTTATATGGGGTATGAAGGAGAGTTTTCTATCAAATATAACCCCAAGAAATTTTGATTCAGCAACAACTGGTATCTGAGATCAATATATGTAGAGTGCTGGATAGTTGTGTATTTTCCGTTGTTGACAGAAATGAACGCACTGAGTTTTCGATTTGGAAAATTTAAAGCCATTTCTAGTTGCCCAGTCTTCAATTCTATTTAGACATTGCTGTAGATGTCTTTCTATTGTGCGCATATTTTTCGAGCGTTTGTTTGTGTTGAGGTTTTACGGCCCAGTCAACCCAATAGGGTCATGTCGAGCGCGGTCAGTTTACCTAACCACACATTTACTGGGCAGGCTTAGTCCTCTAAGCGGTTAACCAGTATTGTGCACATTCTTTCGCCAGAAACTGACAACTGCCCTTCTTGAATCAGCGGAAGGGAGAGAATGACCGTAGAAAATATTTCATGATCAATCTCCACTCGAAAACGTACACAGAAATCATCAACGTACAAAGAACCATCTGTCTTTATAATATCGTTTAATTTCACGTTCAATAACGCGGTTGAAAGTATGGCTCCTTGAGGAACGCCCTGTTCTTGCTTGTATTGTACGATCTTCAAGAAAACTTTTAATAAAGTCTGGTAGTCTTCCTTTCATACCAAAGTTATGTAGGTCTTTTAAAATTCCATATCGCCAAGTGGTATCATAGGTTTTTTTCCAAATCGAAAAATACAGCGATTACATGTTCTCGTTTGACAAAAGCATCACGGATAAAAGTTTCTAGTCTAACTAAATTATCACTGGTACTACGTTCGGCTCGGAATCCCGACTGAAACTTTGTTATAAGACTGTTAGATTCTAAGTACCAAACAAGTCGTTTGTTTATCATTCTCTCTGGTGTTTTGCAAAGGCAACTTGTTAGCGCTATTGGTCTGTAGTTTGTTGGTTCTGCATGATCTTTCCCTGGTTTGGGAATAGGTATAATTGTGGCCAAACGCCAGCTTTCTGGGAAAACTCCTGTTGTCCATATACCGTTGAAAATATGTAAAAGTGCGTCAAGGGCGATTTCGGGAAGGTGTTTAAGCATCTGGTAATGGATGTCATCAGGGCCTGTAGCTGTATCTTTTGATACTGGGATAGCATCCTTAAGTTCTGTTATATTAAACAGACTGTTATATTCTTCAGTATTTGAAGAGGTGAAATTAAGTTTGATCTTTTCTTCTTGTTTTTCGATGTTTTGAAACTTCTCTGAATAATTCCGAGATGAGGAATTATCCAAAAAAGTTTCGCCAAGTGTGTTTGCTATCTCTTCTTTTGATGTGGCCTTTGTTTCACGTTTTGTATTTAAGTGGGTGAAACTGGGTGATTTACCAGATATTTTTCGTATCATGTCCCAAACCTTTTTAATTGGAGTTTTATGATTTAAATTCGAAACGTAAGATTTGCATGATTTGCGTTTGGAGGCCTTTATTGTTCGACGAGCTTTTGCTCTGAAATTCTTAACTTTATTCAGGTTCTCCTTTGTTGGATATCTGCAGAACTACGATAATGCTTGCTTGCGCTGTTTTATGGCATCTTTGCATTCATCATTGTACCATGGCTTGCTTTTCTTTGGATTTGTCGAGGTTTTCGGTATATTTTTGTTAGAGATATCGAGAAGAGAAGAAGTAAAATCATCTAGAGGATCCAAGGAATTGTTAAACTTATCTATTCTGAGACTTTCTTCACATAGTGAGTGATAGAATTCCCAATTTGCTTTATTTAGTTTCCACTTTGCGTTGTGATCGTTCGTGGAATTATTTACGCTTTCAATAATAACAGGGAAGTGGTCACTTCCAGGTTGACCTTCACTGACCGTCCAATCGAAATCTAGCAGTAGAGATGGATGACATATGGAAAGATCTAAAGAAGAAAAAATTCCAGTTTCAGGATGGAGATAGGTGTGAGATTTGTCATTCATAAGACAAAGATCGTTTATGGTTATAAAGTCTTCAATAATATTACCTTTAGGGTTGTTATCTTTACATCCCCAAAGGATATTGTGACCATTGAAGTCACCAACTAGTATATAGGGTGAAGGGAGTTGTTTGAGTAAAGTATCTAAATGTTGGTCTCTAAATGAAAATTTGGAGGGATATACACAGAACAAATAGTAATTTCTTTATCTAAAGTGACAGAAACCGCAACGGCTTGAAGATTGGTTACAAGTTTAATTTCTCGCTGGGGACATGAAGAGTGATCTAAGACTGAGCTTCCACCAGACGGCCTCTGGCCTTCTGAATTTATATAATTGTATGTAATGAAATCTCTGATATTTAACTGATCATCAGTTTTTAAAAAAGTTTCTTGTAAGCAAAAAACTGATGGACACAATAAAGATAAAAGTAAGAAGATCTCGTTATAATTTGACTTCATACCTCGACAGTTCCATTCTATTATTTTGTGATTTGAATTCATTTTAGAGTTGTTAGATTTTAGTTAGACTAGCAACTAAGGATATGTTACTGGTGATTTTGATCTATTATTAATATTGTTGACGTGTGAATGTTCTGATGATCTCGATCTATTTATGTTAGTTCGTGGGCGATCTGGAGCTTCTCCTAACTCCATATCATCTTGTGACGTTGGTGTTGTGTGGGATTGTGATAATCAATCCCCCAACTCTTCCACTGTCATGTATATGGCTCAATAAGTTTGTTTGGCTATGGAAGTCACATTTGCAAGAATAATCTTAATTCTGATATTATGAGTAGTCTGTAACTTTGACTTCGAGGGCAGAAGACATCTTTCTTGGTTTCTCCTAATGGCGTGCTGCCATGCAGGATTTTCTCAAGAGTTGTCTGGTCGTAATATGTATGTTGGCGAAAAGACGAGAGGATGTAACCATCGTTCAAGGCATTAATTTAAGGACTTGATTTTAATATATTTTTTGACACTTTAAAAGTTGTGATATCTGCGTCATAAAGGTACTTTAACTGCACAATACATGAACCTATAATGTGCTATATTCTATGCTGTCCATACCTTCCACAGAAAAACCGACCGTACAGTTGTCCCATAGTCTTGATCCAGAAGACCCCTTAGGCAGTCACTTGTGTGACATCATTCCTCCCCCTCTTTTGATCACGTGTCCGTTTCTTTTCTGTGGACGAGAAGGTAATCAAAGGATTTTTCTCCGGGTGAAAAAAATGTTTTCTTTCTTTTTTCCGGTTTAAATTATATAAACTTTGTTCTTTCTTATGTTCCTTTATCATGCCTTTCACTTTTCATCCTATTTTTGTTGTAAATCGTTTTTCGAATTCTTGTAATTATCCATCGCTCGTTCGGCGTAATGAGTTTTCGCGACTTTCATGATTCTTCGTGGTGAATGTGGTCATATAAAAAAAGCGTTTGGATAATTATGACAAATGAATTAAAAGGCTCTTCTTGTTTCTTGATCCAGGGAATCAATAAGCTCTACGTTGTGTAGCTCCTGATCAGATAAACCTAGGAACTTGCCGAAGAGTGAAGAAATTACACTTCTAGAAAGAGGTTCATGGCTAAGATGAAAAAGAGATCGCAAGCCATGTCCGATTCTTCAGACGAAGAAAAAGATGGGAACACTACCCCAGATGGCCCTGATGCCCGGGGGAAGACCCATCTAGGTGGCAACTCCAAAGGTACTTGTACCCAGAGTGTAAGTCCACTGGCCACTGGACCTTCGGTCAGCCAGCCACCGGCCATCTGCCCAATTGACAAGAAGACATCACAGAACGGTTGGTCACCTGTCGTCCAATGGGCTAAACAAGAATTTTCAAGGGCCTTCCAGCCACCGGTCTTAGAAAATATCAACATAGGGGAAGTCAATATTCACCAGCCACTGGTCAACCGGCCACCGGTCATCAGAATTTATAGTGTTCAAAGTCAGCCATGTTGTTTTGCCATTTACTGTGTGTATTTCGTATGGAATAGACGTGTTTTGTGATTCTTAAAATTTATATATCTCCGGAAATACTTTGAGTACGGGAATAATTTATATATCAAATTAAAGATGATGATGAGTTCAGGTTTAACGACGCATCAACCCATGAGGGTCATTTGCGTCAAAATGGTGAACTAACATGGTTCTGTAGTGAAACGATTATAATGATAAGTCATAAATGCATAAAATGTAAAACTAGAACGAATTTAAAAATTAAAGCAGTTATACTTTGTTAAAAAGATTGATGTGTTTTAAAAACATAAGTATGCTATCATTTGGTACATTTTCAAATAAGTATCTCAGGTCATTTGTTTGGAAGAATTGACGTCGTACATGAGAGAATTCAATGCAATCGATCAGAAAGTGTTTTACCGTAAAAGGTTCATTACAGCTGATACAAAATGGCTGATCTTCTCGTTTGAGTAGATAAGAATGTGTGAGTCTAGTATGACCTATACGTAGACGAGTAAGAACCACTTCTTCTCGCCTTAATGACCGATAAATATTATTTTTACCAAGAACCGGTTTTATTTCATGTAGTTTATTGAATGTCGCTCTGTCCCATGACAGCTGCCATTTGGATAAGATGTACCTGTTGATAAAAGATTTAAAATCTGTACATGGAAGTTTAAAATTCGAAATTTCTAGATCAAGTGAGGCCTTTGCTTTTACGTCGGCAGCCTCGTTACCTTTTATGCCAACATGGCTGGGGAGCCAACAGAACAAAATTTCCTTAGTTTTTGATAGCTCGTGATGTTTTTCTATCACGTTCTGGATTTTGGGATTTTTTGAAGATGTATGATTTAGAGATTTCAAAACAGAAAGGGAGTCAGAGAAAATAACGAATTTGTTCTCTAAAGAGTTATTCATAACGTAATCCAAAGCCATATCAATAGCCTTGGATTCAGCAGTAAAAATAGATGAGCCATCAGGAAGACGGATCTTTTCATGGTGGCTGCCCGATATATACGCACAGCCAACCTTATCTTCAACTTTTGAGCCATCAGTGTAGATGTGTTGATAAACTGAAAGTCGCGACTGTAATTCTTGGAAGTTTTGTTTCATGAGATGTGAATCAGACAGTGACTTTTTGCTGTTGTGTAAATCGAAAAGAATATTTGGTTTAGTAATGCACCAGGATGGAATATCAGAAAAAGAGTGTTTTTGAATGTTTTTAATGTTAATATTAGAAGATTCTAAAAGTGGTGCTATACGAAGGCCGAAGGATTTAATAGCGTTAGGTTTTCTTTCATAATATTCTTGAAATTGTGGTGGAAATGTGACTTCAAAAGCAGGGTTAGAAGAGTTAGCAGCAAGTCTGATGGCATACTGAAGAGACAATTTTTCTCTGCGTAGCCACAACGATGGCTCATCTGCTTCCACGTTAAGACTCGATACTGGAGATGTACGGAAAGCTCCCAATGCCAAACGAAGTCCTTGATTATGTACAGTGTCTAACATCTGTAGATAAGATTTTCTAGCAGATCCATATACGATGGACCCATAATCAAGTTTTGATCGAATTAAAGAACGATACAGGTGAAGAAGAGTTGTTCTGTCCGCTCCCCAACTTGTGTGAGATAAAACTTTTAAAAGGTTTAATGCTTTTAAACATTTCGCTTTCAAGTATTTTATATGGGGTATGAAGGAGAGTTTTTTATCAAATATAACCCCAAGAAATTTTGATTCAGCAACAACTGGTATTTGGGATCCATATATGTAGAGCACTGGATCGTTGTGTATTTTCCGTTGTTGACAGAAATGAACGCACTGAGTTTTCGATTTGGAAAATTTAAAGCCATTTCTAGTTGCCCAGTCTTCAATTCTATTTAGACATTGCTGTAGATGTCTTTCTATTGTGCGCATATTTTTCGAGCGAAAACAAATACAGAAATCATCAACGTACAAAGAACCATCTGTTTTGTAATCCAGACAGTTTATAATATCGTTTAATTTCACATTGAATAACGTGGTTGAAAGTATTGCTCCTTGAGGAACGCCCTGTTCTTGATCATAGAGATCAGACAGGGTCGATCCTACACGCACTTGTATTGTACGATCTTCAAGAAAACTTTTAATAAAGTTTGGTAGTCTTCCTTTCATACCAAAGTTATGTAGGTCTTTTAAAATTCCATATCGCCAAGTGGTATCATAGGCTTTTTCCAAATCGAAAAATACAGCGACTACATGTTCTCGTTTGATAAAAGCATCACGGATAAAAGTTTCTAGTCTAACTAAATTATCATTGGTACTTCGTTCAGCTCGGAATCCCGACTGAAGTTTTGTTATAAGATTGTTAGATTCTAAGTACCAAACAAGTCGTTTGTTTATCATTCTCTCTAGTGTTTTGCAAAGGCAGCTTGTTAGCGCTATTGGTCTGTAGTTTGTTGGTTCTGCATGATCTTTCCCTGGTTTGGGAATAGGTATAATTGTGGCCAAACGCCAGCTTTCTGGAAAAACTCCTGTTGTCCATATACCGTTGAAAATATGTAAAAGTGTGTCAAGGGCGGTTTCCGGAAGGTGTTTAAGCATCTGGTAATGGATGTCATCAGGGCCTGTAGCTGTATCTTTTGATACTGCGATAGCATCTTTAAGTTCTGTAATGTTAAACAGGCTGTTATATTCTTCAGTATTTGAAGAGGTGAAATTAAGTTTGATTTTTTCTTCTTGTTTTTTGATGTTTTGAAACTTCTCTGAATAATTCCGAGATGAGGAATTATCCAAAAAAGTTTCGCCAAGTGTGTTTGCTATCTCTTCCTTTGATGTGGCTTTTGTTCCACGTTTTGTATTTAAGTGGGTGAAACTGGGTGATTTTGATTTACCAGATATTTTTCGTATCATGTCCCAAACCTTTTTAATTGGAGTTTTATAATTTAAATTCGAAACGTAAGATTTCCATGATTTGCGTTTGGAGGCCTTTATTGTTCGACGAGCATTTGCTCTGAAATTCTTTACTTTATTCAGGTTCTCCTTTGTTGGATATCTGCAGAACTTTGATAATGCTTGCTTGCGCTGTTTTATGGCATCTTTGCATTCATCATTGTACCATGGCTTGCTTTTCTTTGGATTTGTCGAGGTTTTCGGTATACTTTTATTAGCTATGTCAAGAAGAGCAGAAGTAAAATCATCTAGAGGGTCCAAGGAATTGTCAAACTTATCTATTTTGAGACTTTCTTCGCATAATAAGTGGTATAATTCCCAATTTGCTTTATTTAGTTTCCACTTTGCGTTGTGATCATTCGTGGAATTATTTACGCTTTCAATAATAACAGGGAAGTGATCACTTCCATGTTGGTCTTCACTGACCGTCCAGTCGAAGTCCAGCAGGAGAGATGGGTGACATATGGAAAGATCTAAAGAAGAAAATTTTCCTGTTGCAGGATGGAGATAAGTGTGAGATTTGTCATTCATAAGACAAAGATCGTTTTTGGTTATAAAGTCTTCAATAATATTACCTTTAGGGTTGTTATCTTTACATCCCCAAAGGATATTGTGACCATTGAAGTCACCAACTAGTATACAGGGTGAAGGGAGTTGTTTCAGTAAAATGTCTAAATGTTCGGTCTCTAAATGAAAATTCGGAGGTATATACACAGAACAAATAGTAATTTCTTTATCTAAAGTAACAGAAACCGCAACGGCTTGAAGATTGGTTACAAGTTTAATTTCTCGCTGCGGACATGAAGAGTGAACTAAGATTGAGCTTCCTCCAGACGGCCTCTGGCCTTCTGAATATATATAATTGTATGTATTGAAATCTCTGATATTTAATTGATCATCAGTTTTTAAAAAAGTTTCTTGCAAGCAAAAAACTGATGGATTCAATAAGGATAAAAGTAATAAGATCTCGTTATAGTTTGACTTTAGACCTCGACAGTTCCATTGTATTATTTTGTGATTTGAATTCATTTTAGAGTTGTTAGATTTTAGTTAGACTAGCAACTAAGGATATGTTATTGGTGATTTTGATCTATTATTACTATTGTTGACGTGTGAATGTTCTGATGATCTCGATCTATTTCTGTTAGTTCGTGGGCGATCTGGAGCTTCTCCTAACTCCATATCATCGCTACTGTCACTCAAAGATCCGAACCTGTTATGTTGTTGAATAACATTATTTGAACCTTTTCGTTCTCTGTTTGATGTGCTTGGTCTTTGTGTTCCTTGACTAGATTTTGATTTTGTTTCTTTCGTAGGTGGAGATGATTGACTTCTTGCTTGTCTTTCTTTCTGTTGTTGTTTCTTCCAATCTTTTCTTATCATCTCAATGGTGGCTTTTTTCAGGCCACCATCTCCTTTTTTCTCTTCAGAAGGTGTCTTTGTTTGATTTTTGTTTGTAGTGTTTGTTTGACCTTTTTGTTTCTGCAGATCTTCTGTTTGGCTGTTTGTGTTTGTTGAACTTGATTGAACTGCAGAGTCGAGAATATTGATCGGATCGGTTTGAGTGGCAGTATCAACCACAGAAACCTTTTTCATAGAAGACTGGGTGATGTTGGCATAACTGATTCCAGGAATTGGAGTTGGGGCCTCAACAAGTTTCCGCGCTTCAATGAAAGAAATATTTCTGGTAAACTTAAGACGTAAGATTTCTTTTTCTTTGTGCCAAACTTGGCATTCTTTAGAGTCAGCACTGTGTTTTTCACCACAATTGACACAGTGCAGTTCGTTTCTACATTGACTTTCTGGGTGTTCTGCTACCTGACCGCATTTCGAACAGATAGGGTCCTTAGAACACCTATCCTCATGGTGTCCATATTTCTGGCAATGATGACAACGCAAAGGATTTGGTATGTAGACTTCTACGTTGACTCTAAAGTATGCTACTTTTATTGTTTTTGGTAGAACTGATGTATTGAATGTAAAGACAAAGGTGTTTGTGTTTTTTAACTCTCCGTTTCGTTTAACTTTGAATCGTTTTATTGCAGTTACTCCTTGAGATCTTGTGCCTTCGAGAATCTCCTCCTCGCTGCAATTCCCCAATTCGGGGCAACGAATTACCCCCTTTGAGGAGTTCAGCGAAGTATGAGGGTACACCCGGACTTTCAAGTCGTGAAAAGTCTGTGCACGTAGAAGATTCTCGGCATGGGCTTTCTTGGATACCTCAATGAGTAGCTGATTCGACCTGTGTAGTTTCTTTATGTTTTCCGGCTCACCAGCTATACTTTGAATGACTTTTTGTATTACAAACGGAGATAAAGATGTTACTGGTTTGTTTTCTTCCTTGCTTTCAACTAAAATGAAACGCGGAAAATGTTGAGATGATGTATCTTTGGTAGAGGTTGTTGGAGGTTGAGTGCTTTCGTTAACATCTGAAATATCAGATTCTGAACATTGTTTAGTTCTTTTTCTTCGATTAGAACCCATGATAAAGATGTATTAACATTCGTCCTCCATGCTCTCCGCCCACCACGGAGCCCAACAAGGGAACACATCAATGGAGTGGTTTTCCTACTCACTTGTGCTAGAGATACACAGAAGATATACTCGCACGAGCAAAATGCTGCACGATTGACCCGTTAAGCCGCCGCCTTCTTAGGATTGGAAAGGTTAAGAAAAAAGAATTATGGGCAAACGGTGAGTATCAGTATGATACAAAAGACAAGGAAGAGAAAGAAAAGATATTTCCTAGGGCTTGGCGCGACCAGCCGATTGACCGTGCCGGGTCTCACGGACACCCTTCTACACCGAAATCCAGGCCAAAGAGGCGTGTTGAGCCATCAGGAGAGACCAAACTCCCAATAACTCTCAACCTCCAGGATCCCTTCTTCCGGCTTACGGGCTGCCACCCACGGCAAACGGGTGGTATTTTCTCTTCGCTCTTCCCAAAGGGGACAATTACTGCTCACCACGCTAGCAACGTTCCCAGTGGGAATTGAGCCCCCAGGGCCTCGGCAAGGCGGAAAGTTTAATACCCAGGGGATATCAAATTAAAGGTAAGAAATTATACTACAATTATAAAATGACGTCGTTGCAGCCAGACGCTACTCAAGTGACTGGTCAGCCTGTGCAAGTTGTTAACCAACCAGAGGTTAATGTAGACCAAAAAGGACTTAGTATAGCAGGCCGTAGTGGCCATTGGGAAACTATGTCCTGTAGCAAACGTTACACCCAATATTTCACCAACGATTGGGGAGATGGATACAATCCCAAGATAGGTATATTAACGTCTGGTTATCACTATGTTCCATATTGGAACTTGAAGGCTAGCGTCACTCCTGGTGAATTACATCGCTATAAAACAGGTGCTACTAGAATCAAGATAGAGGAGGTTGGATACAGCATAGATGCTATCACACCAATCATGTCTGAAACTAGAATAGTTGCTGGTCAGTCCTCTATCAGTTCTGTCTTTGTAGCTCAACCAACTATTGAAATATTATCAGATCCTCACAATGAACTAATTGATCATTTTTATTATCAATCAGCATTCTCACATGGCAGAAATATACCTCAACGTGTTAATCTGAATCAAGACTGGCAAAATCCAAGACTAGGGTCTAGAAATGACTGTACATTACCGCTAGCTGAACATTCATTTCCAATGTTGAAAAACTACACAAGAAGGATACCATTTGGTCAAGCCAATAAAGGAATGGTTCATTTGGAGTGGGCATTCCCAAAGTAGGTTATGTCATGTTCAGGAGGTCATAGTAAATCATGGAAGCCACCAGAGAGGGTATATAGTTTGATAAAATATGAAGAAAATGTTGAGCATGATATTTTCTTAATGCAATTATTTCCTGACAAAGGATTACCAGATTTTCCATTTGGTGGCACTGAATTTTCATTAGCACGTTTAGAAACAGATAGAGCTTTCTTCCCTCCACCAGATTATATAAAAGGAACCCCTTATATTGGAAAAGGTGATCACAAGTTATATATATCATATCAAGCAGATATTACGTATCATAGTAAGATATCATTTTATTATCCAACATCCTATTTCTGTGGTCCAATATTTCCTGCAGGTATACGGGACGAATATACGGTGGATGACCAGACGTACTATCAACATAGCAAGAATCTACTATTCCACCCGTTACATAACCCTATATCTACTCACGGTTACAAAGACAAAGTACCGGACGGTTATATCAAAAAAGACGAGGAACCGATTGGAGACTAAAAGGTATGTCTACTAATCCATTTTATGCTCATGCCCCAGGTGGTAATTTTGATGATGATACTACAGAATATAATTACGTGACTTGTGATCCAAGTGATCCTGATTCTTACTTTCAAATTTATAAAGATGCTGAAGGTAAAAGTTGGGATGGAAAAACCCTTCCTACTATGTTATTATTTAACATCAACTCTAATGAGCGTGCAGAACCAGAAAATTATTTTGGTCTTTCAATATTTGAAAGAGACAAAATGGTGTATGGTATGTCTCCAGATCATAGTAGTATGTGGGTTTTTGCTCCAGTTAAACTGGCAATGGATAACCACCCGATGATAGACGATCTGTCTCCGGTCTGTTTAGAAGGACAATATTTAAAAAATTTCTTATACGGAGATGAAGAATGTTTGAATTGTCTATTAACTGGTAACTACACAGTATCACGTAAAGCTCTCTGTCGAGAATATGCTACTGTTGAAGGTGCAGATTCACAGCCACGTACACAACGAATGTATTTCAGAGATGTATTAGATACAAATAATACAAATTTTCGTATGATTATGTCATATTCACGCAGCAATGAAACCTGGATACCAAATATAGTAACATCAACTATGAATTGTCCATCACATTCTGTAGTACAACACAGTGGGCCTACAGCAAGTACATCATGTACAACACCTTTAGTGTTCATAGGCCATCCACGAATACCTTACGTTGTAGACAGATATCGTTCAGGAGAAAACGAACATTTCAATCAGATTTGGTCAAAAGCACCAAATGGACTATTACTACCATGGACTATAATAGAAGAGTCAGAACATGTAAGTAATTCAGCTTACAGAGTTGAAGATGATAGTCCTTGGTATGGTATGTTGTATCATATACATTTTCATCGTCTTAACAGTTTCCATCAAATACAAGAAGAAATGGCTGACGAATTAGTATATAGTCAGGTATTGTCCAATGCAATTGAGGATGCTGTTAGTGGCAATGAAGATGTGGAAAATATGTTCAGTACAGTGTCTGACACATTGTCACGTTATGACATAAGTGAAGCAGCTGAAGAGGCAAGAGAGCGTCTATCTGACACCTTGTCACAAGATCCATTATTAGAACTTTTAGAGGAGGGGGGAGAAATTCAAATTGATACATTAAATAGTCATTTTGATCGCCTCACATCTGACAGTGGATCTCGTAGTCTATTTGGAAATGAGAGTGACAGCTTTTTGAATAGATGGCTTGAGAGAATGAGAGGTTATAAGACACATGAAACACAAAATGCACCAGAACAAATTGTTAGTATGCCTGTTCATTTACATGATCATACAGCAGGCCAAGCAAGTGTTGTGTCTGATTTGCAACAAGGGGAAATGGGACATTTGTCTAATATCACCAGAAATCAACCTTCTCCTTATCACGCCCATCATCCTCAAGTAGAGCATGAAACACATCAGCCTGAGGAAAATGTGTTTGGTTCTCTAATTGGTGGTCTTGGAGGACCTCTATTGCGTGGTGTATTAGGTGGTGTATTAGGTGGTGCATCTGATACTGCATCTACATTTTCTACCACTGGAGATAATTTAATTTCAAATGTAATAGAGGGAATAGGAGCAGGTGATATTGCTGGTGGTGTTACAGATATGTTAGAAGGTGTTGGTTTAGAAGGAGGATTAGAAGGTGCAGCTTCTCTTCTGGCTTTTCTTTAATTTCAGATGGACAGGAAATTGTGTGAAGAATTTACCAAATTTGGTAACAACCAGTGGACATGTAAAAATGCAAAAGATCTTACACACTTTTTCACGTATAACCATTTGCTGAAAAACATTAAAGAACCTGTACATATGGTAGCTATGTCAAATAATGTACGTGTCCCACGTCAGGCGACTCCAGCAAGTGCAGGCTTTGATATCTGGATGGCTCCAGCACTTGTTGATACCCACTTGGATCTTTTACCAGGTTCTCTGATGAAAGTTCCAACTGGTATTAAGATGTTCATACCCAGAGGTTATTATGGAAAATTGCATTGCAGGTCCAGCATTTTCACCAAGGGGGTTCAAATCCTGGAAGGTGTGATTGATTCAGATTACAATCAGGAGGTCTTTGTCTACATGCAAAACATGGGTAGGAAATCAGTCAGTTTAGATAAAAACCATGCTATTGCTCAGTTAACAATACAGCAAGTAGGAAATGTCTACTTTAACTGTCCTGGTAGTAGAGCTATTCAACCACCCCCATACACAGAAAAAAGAATCACTGGTGAAGGTAGTACTAATAAAAAGCCACTACCTTTAAAACGTAAAGCAGCCCCAGCCAGTGATGCCTCATTGACTGCAAAATCCCCACTACTAGTAAACATGTTGCAACTTGCAGAAAAAAAGAAAGCTGCACAAGATGAAAGTGATGCCAGAATGAATATCCCTCTGAAACCAATGTCTAGTACACGTATTTTCTTTCCTCGAGATAAACCAAAACTGCAACGGCAGAATGCTATAGTAGACCCAAAACCATCTACATCTACAGCAATAGATCCTGACCCAATAGTCATAGACGAAGACAGTAATCAGAATCCCTTTCTCCCTGACAAAAGACCTCCAGGTGTAAAACCTGTTCAACCACCACCAGGCCGTAATGTAGATGAACATTTTCCAGTAGGTACTGAGAAAATGGAAAGCTACACTGCGGAACTAGTGTATGAACCCAATACAGAGTTGGTATCTGATGATGAAGGCGAACAGCCTGAAATTGAAAATCCTTCTTTTTCCAGTGGTGAGGAAGAAGACCAAACAGATGGTATCTTTGCCATAGGTGGAAAGGTTTATCATAATATCCATCACCACGGACCGGAAACTATCAACGTTGCTGGTAATGATAGTGACATAACTACGAAACAAAAACCAACCACTTCAAAGAAAGCCTTGCTGGATTCCCTGACAGTACAACTATAAACATGCCTTGGCCTGTAAATTTGAAATGTATTACTATATCTCCGTGTAATCAAGATAGAACTCAATCTGGATCATGTTTATTATCTGTACATTTACGTCCTAAAGGAAAATTGCAAGCTAGTGACAGATTTCCTAGTGATTTGAAATCACAAGAGGACAGATCTAATATTGTATGTACTGCATGTACTGTACCCCAAGAACATTATCGTGTATTAAGCCAAGAAGATAAACCATTATGTCAAGTGTTGAGTGCTTTGAAACAATTGATTGTTCACAACAGCAAATACCAAATGCCTGCTATTGTTGTCTTCCATCTAGTTAATAGAGATGGAGTAGTGAGGCCACATTATCACCTTCTCATACAATGTGCTGATTTTTACAGTACTCCTGCTGGTAAGATATTAGTCAGAAGATGTATAAATGCTGGCTTCTATGTCAAAGTCCAACGGACGTTGGGTGGTTTAGATGTAAAAGCCTGCAAACAAGCATTGCATTATCTTCAGAAAAAAGATAAATTGCTGATCTGTATCAATGATCAGGAACTGATTAATATCTGGAATCAGTCAAAGAAACTGCCTATACAAGAGATAACAGATCTTGATGATGAAGGATTGTATGAGGATGTGGCCCCTACAGATGACATTAGTGGAGATTTGGTTGAATTGTCTGATGCAGATAGAGAATATTTGATGCAATTTCCAGAGCATAAGGATTACTTCACCTTCAAAGGACCTGAAGATGAGAGAGAAGAACAGGTAGAAAATTATTTTGAAGGTCAGGCAGATTCATATTTTGACTCTGAGTTGGTAGCTACAGCCAGTTGTTCTGGTTCTGAAACTTCCTATCTACCCAGTGCCAAAAAGATGAAGTTGTCTGCATATGCACAGGGAATGTTGGAGAGTTTGGTAGAGTTGTGTAAGAAATATGAGTGGTCTAAATTTCCAGAAATAGACAGACAAGTATTGCCTGGTGGTTTAAAAACCTTATATGACAAAATGAAAGTGACAGCTAGATTGAGAACAGAATTGTTACAATCTCTACAATTAGAAGATGAGAATGTACCAACACTGTTTGACAGTTATCATACATATAAGTGTAACAAACCAGAGCAATACTCTACTGTTGCACAAACTGCAAAACAATACATTGAATGGTCAAAGGAAGCAGTAGGCTTAGAGGAAGGATTAATTATCCTTTTGAGATATTTTGAAATATTGAATGGGATAGGGGACAAGAAAAAAGCAGGTCTCAGATTTTGGGGTGCTGGCGATACAGGTAAAACTGCCTGGTTTGAACACTGTATAGGTGCTATTTTCAAAAAACAAGTAATAGTACCAGACAATGCTTTCACTTTTGCACCATTAGTGAGAGGCAATTACATGGTAATTAATGAAATGAGATTGTCAGATGAATTGTGTGAGACACTCAAAGATCTCATGGACAGAGACAAACAAAAAGCAGTAGCCGTCAAAAACAGGAGCTCCGTTTCTTTAAATCATGAGGCTATCTGGATATGTACTCACAACCATGACATCTCTGAGAGTCTTGGACTACAAAGCAAACATGCCTTAAATTTAAGGTTCTATACCTGGAATTTGCCTAAGCCCCTTGATTGTATCATGACACATAAAATGGGGTTATCACCAAATCCAACATTCTTTGTGAAAGTCTGGCAGTCTCTTGATGAAACGTATGAGCCTGAAGATGATGATGCCAATATCATGCATATTGGGGATTGCATCAAACATTTACTTTCAGTGGTTTGAGAAAATGATGTTAGACAATAGAGTACCAATGTACATAGATATAAACAATGTGAAATATTATGATGTGACATATTTTATATATTATAAACTAGATATTGAACGTTTATTAGGTCCTCAGTGGGGACAAGAAGTGACAATGCACACACAAGATGGAGAAAGTAGTGACTATATTATTTGTGGATTTTTGGATTACAAAGGGTATGAAGGGGTTATTATAAAACCCCTTCTTAAGATGGATGTTTATAAGGAACCTCTTCGTTCTAATCCCTTTGCTTTAGAAACTGATAATACTGTATTTGTTCCTCGTTTAAATACTCTACCTTTTGGTAGTACTTTCTGTACAATCTTATAATCAATAAATGGTAAAATAGTCTTTTTGTTATCTGTTCTTTTAGACCCCCTATCTCTTCTGGAGCCCATAGTTCCTTCCCCTTGCATGCAAACTCCAATCCTCCCACCTGTGCATCCTCGCCTGGGTGGATACTCCCTTTCAGGGGTTTCTCAGCTGCAGAAGAGACTCTGATCAGCAACTCCCTTCCCTCCCTTCACTTCCATCCTCCCAAAATTGGAAAAATTGCCCTTTTAACTTGTTCCTCAAAAAAGTCACCAGGATGAGACCTGTCACTAGGATGACCTTTGACCTTGACATTTGACCTTGACATTTGACCTTTGACCTTGACAAAAAATTAAGATTCACCAGACTTAAGTAATATGTCTGATCCCAATGTTGTAGCGAACCGTCTGACAACAACTGGAGATAGGACACCAGACTTTCCTCTCCGGGCGTATTTCCAGGAGGAATCAATCTAGAAGTAAATATAAATCCAAGAAGAGGAGGAGACGTAGATCGTCCTTTACAACCTCCTCTTCTACGTGTGCAAGTTCAGACTCTTGCAGAGAAACAGAAAGTCTGAAGATCAGATAATTAAGAAGAAGAAAATGTATATTTTCTTCTCCTTTCTTGTGATTCTTCTTCTTAATTATCTGATCATCAGTCCTATGATTACAGCAGATACAAAGAAGTAGACATAGTCCACTGGCTGCACATAACCCGAGTATACTACAGCCTATGGAAATAACTAATGTCCACACAATACAACCTCAGGACTCCGGTTCAGACGCTGAAATTTAAACCTGGTCCTTTGAGTGAACAATTAATAGTTTTTTTTTAGGCTTTTCCCTCCGGGTTGAAGGCCAACCAAGGAGCATGCTCCGGTGAAGCCTTTATCTGTACACCTGATGGAGTCGCGTGCGATTCCATTACTAGTATTGCCACAATCTAAGCTAGTTTAAAATACTGCCAGATTTCTCCAAACCGAATTGACACGGATAAATTGGCAGAGACTATATGCTCCCAAAAAAATTTAGTATCTTCCTTATCAAAAATTTTATAAGAGCCATAGTCAATATTTCCCGACCGATAACATTGATCTAACAGAAAAAATGCTCCGTTCCTATAAATATTGAATTATGAAAAAACTAGAGCTGGTGTTTGTAAAACACAATGCCCCCAACAACCTGACTCTAACACTGCTTGCCCATGACGGTAACAACAGTACAAATATATAAGATTTCAATGTTATTTTATCAAAAAGGAAAATAACTCTAAAATAGAAGAAAAAAATACGGGTCACCTATTTTTTCATGAGGAATCAAAATATGAAATTTCAAAACATTAGCATACATGGTTCTAAACTTATGCTATACACAATAAAGCAACAACATTAAATGGCCATAACTCTAACATTTAGTTGGTTCAAAATTTAATAAGGTGATCTCCTCCTCAATCCCAATCAGTATACCAAATATTATGGTCTGGCTTAAATACTTTTTGAGATATCTTGCTGACAAGATCAAAATGCCCAGAACTACAAAAGGCCGTAACTACGTCAATTTTTCATGGAATTCCCTAAAAAACAAATCAGGTAATCTCCACTCATCCCCAATCAGCATATAATATTTCAAGACCTTAGCTTGAGTACTTTTCGAGATATCTTGCTGACAAGGTCAAAATGCGCAGAACTGCAAAGGGCTATAACTTTATCAGTACTTTCACGGAATCCTCTCGAAATATAATCAGGTAATTTACACATCATTCCCACTCACTATATCGAATTTCAAGAACCCAACTTACAACATACTTTTCAAGATATCTTGCCCACAAGATTTAATTCTGATTTTTTCAAAGGGGCATAACTCTTAACAAACATGCTAAACAAGAAAAAAAATACGGGTCAGCTATTTTTCATTGGGAACCCAAATATAAAATTTCAAAACCCTAGCATGCAGGGTTCTTAAGATATGGCATGCACTAAAAAAGCTTGGCGAATAGACAAATAGATGGATGGACGAATGAAGGCAAAATAATATGCCCCATCAATTTCATTCAAAACTGGGGGCATAATCAGGTCATCTAATCATCGCTACCAATCTATTCATCAAGTTTCAAGGTTCCAGCTTCAATAGATTTTTTTAGATATTCTGCTGACAAGGGAAACATGCCCAAATTTACAAAGAGCCATGACTTACGAAATACTTTTCAGAATTTACAAAGAAGTTAATCAGGCCATCTACTCACCATTAGAAATCAATTCGCCAAGTTTCGTCTCTAGCTCTAACAGTTTTTGAGATATTTTATTGACAAGATAAAATAACAAATGGCCATAACTCAATAAGTATTTTTCAAAATTTATTCAAAAGTTAATCAGGTTGTCTACTCATCATTATAAATCCATTCACCACATTTCATGGCTCTAGCTCTAACAGTTTTTGAGATATTTTGCTGACAAGGTAAAACTGCCCAAAATCACAAAGGGCCATAACTCAAGAAGTATTTTTAAAACCTTTCTTCAAAAGTTAATCAGGTTGTCTACTCATCACTACCAGTCTATTCATCAAGTTTCAAGGCTCTAGCTCCAACGGTTTTTGAGATATTTTGCTGACAAGGTAAAAATGCCCAAAATTACAAAGGGCCATAACTCATGAAGTATTTTTCAGAATTTCTTCAGAAGTTACTCCGGTCATCTACTCATCACTACAAATCAATTTACCAAGTTTCAAGGCTCTAGCTATAACAGTTTTTTAGCTATTTTGGTGACAACGTAAAAATGCCCAAAATTACAAAGGGCCATAACTCAAGAAGTATTTTTCAAAATTTTCTTCAAAAGTTAATCCGGTCATCTACTCATCACTACAAATCCATTTACTAAGTTTCAAGGCTCTAGCTATAACAGTTTTTGAGCTATTTTGCTGACAAGGTAAAAATGCCCAAAATTACAAAGGGCCATAACTCAAGAAGTATTTTTCAAAATTTCTTCAAAAGTTAATCAGGCTGTTTACTTATCACTAGTCTATTCATCAAGTTTCAAGGTTCTAGTTAAAACGGTTTTTGAGATATTTTGCTGACAAGGTAAAATTGCCCAAAATTACAAAGGGCCATAAATCATGAAATAATTTTCAGAATTTCTTCAAAAGTTAATCAGGTCATCTACTCATCACTACAAATCCATTTACTATGTTTCAAGGCTCTAGCTCTAAAAGTTTTTTTAGATATTTTGCTGACAAGGTAAAAATGCCCAAAATTACAAAGGGCCATAACTTAAGAAGTATTTTTTAAATTTTCTTCAAAAGTTAATCTGGTTGTCTACTTATCACTACCAGTCTATTCATCAAGTTTCAAGACTCTAGCTTCAATAGTTTTTGAGATATTTTGCTGACATGTTAAAATGCCCAAAATTACAAAGGGCCATAACTCATGAAGTATTTTTCAGAATTTCTTCAAAAGTTAATCAGGTCATCTACTCATCTACAAATCCATTTACTAAGTTTCAAGGCTCAAAGCTCTAACAGTTTTCGAGATATTTTGCTGACAAGGTAAAAATGCCCAAAATTACAAAGGGCCATCACTCAAGAAGTATTTTTCAAAATGTCTTCAAAAGTTAAACAGGTTGTCTACTCATCTATACCAGTCTATTCATCAAGTTTCAAGGCTCTAGCTCCAACTGTTTTTGAGATATTTTGCTGACAAGGTAAAAATGCCCAAAATTACAAAGGGCCATAACTCATGAAGTATTTTTCAGAATTTCTTCAATAGTTAATCAGGTTGTCTACTCATCACTACAAATCAATTTACCAAGTTTCAAGGCTCTAGCTCTAACAGTTTTTGAAATATTTTGCTGACAAGGTAAAAATGCCCAAAATTACAAAGGGCCATAACTCAAGAAGTAGTTTTCAAAATTTCTTCAATAGTTAATCAGGTTGTCTACTCATCACTACCAGTCTATTCATCAAGTTTCAAGGCTCCAGCTTCAATAGTTTTTTAGATATTTTGCTGACAAGATTGCATCCATATTTTTTCAAAGGGCCATAACTCAGAAAAGGGGCATAATCCTGTCAAGAAAAAAAAATACGTGTCAGTTATTTTTTCATGAGGAATCCATATAAGAAATTTCAAAACAGTAGCATTCACGGTTCTAAAGTTATACTATGCATCAAAAAGCGTGACGAACGGACGGACGGACGAACAACCCAGAAGCAATATGCCCCTCTAACTTCTTTGAACTTGGGGGCATAAAGAAAGAGCCCGCAAATGTATAGCGATAAACTCACATGCGCATGCATGTTCTTTTGCGCTTACTTATGTTTGCAACAGCAGATTATGTCCGTACCGGCTCCTTCGAGACTGATTGAAACCATAGCTAAGTCTATAAAGCATGTGACGGCTGTCTATGATCTTAGCTACGGAGACTTTACAAGCTAGACGTGATGCGCTGCTGGCCACGTTTTAAATTTTCTGGACAATTCCAACCAGGAATTGCGAAACATTTCAATTAATTCTAAACCTTTTTTGATAACAAAATTAAGGAAGTGTCAGGCAAATATGAGGTCCAGCAACAAAGGTCCTTAGCAACTTCCTCTGTTGCTTATACCATACAACAACAACAAAATGACTTATCTGGCTCCTAAGTCAGACAGAGTCCTACTCATTAAGTAGAGAGGAATTATGCTACGAGAAGTAGAAATCAGAAACAGTACCCCTCCTCTAAGCAAGCATCATCCTCCACAAAATTCTGAAATCCAACTCTTCCAACTGCCAGTCTACTACGTCCAGACATTCCAGTGGGAGGAAGGTTGATCCATTTTGTGGAACTATAGGAAGGACTGACAGACAACAAATGGATCCTCTCTACCTTTCGAAACGGGTTTTAAATCCCATTCTCCTCTCCTATCGGCTGTTCCAGATTTACGAGAATACGTCTGAATCATAGTATCCTCCTATCCCCCGTTATTACGTGAAAAGATCATAAAACTTCTCAAGAAACGGGCAGCGGAAAGGGTACGGAATTCGGGAACTCCCGATTTTTACTCCCGGATATTACTAGTGCAAAAAAAAAAAAAAAAAGAACGGAAAGTTCCGACCAGTAATAGATCTTTCCTACTAAATCGGTATATAAACAAAGTATTTTAAGATTGAGACAGTCAAGTCAGTAAGTCAATCGTTAATAGCCAATGGGCGGTGGAAAGGGTACAGAATCCGGGAACTCCCGGTTTTTACTCTCGGATATTACTAATGCCGGCTTTTAATAGTGCAACCCCCCCCCCCCCCCACCCCCAAAAAAAAACCAAAAAACAAAAAACAAAAAAAAACAAAAAAAAAAAAAACGAAAAAACTGGAAGGTTACGCCCAGTAATAGATATTTCCTACTAAATCTGTATATAAACAAAGCATTTTAAGATGGAGACAGTCAAGTCAGTAAGTCAATCGCTAATGGCCAACGGCTGGGATGTCTTCAGATGCATATTCATGTTCCGTTACATCCGAGATCTAGAAAATACCTTCGGTTCTCTACGTACATCAGGTCTTTCTGTTCACGGCCTTACCATTCGAAATGCCCCTTCACAAATAAATGAGTATAATAGCAGCACATTACGGCAGAAAATTATGACTGTGCCGTATCTCTCTTCTCATACCTAGACAATTGGCTAATAAGAGATCGATTCCCAAGTGACTTATCTAGCATACAAAATACACTCTTTAAACGGTACAAAATCTGGATTACATACCAAATTTAAAAAAGTAAGATTTATCACCAACACTAAGTTATCGTTAGGTATGGAATTCTAACTCAACTAAAAATAGACTACCAGCGAATCAAGTATCAAGCTATTATTCTGACCATTAAAACAATTCTTTCTTAGACTCAGGTTTCGGCACGAACTTTTTCTTTTTTGGGCAAACTCAGTGTAGCAGCAGACTTAAATTTCTACGCAGACTGCATTTACGACATCTGCAAGTCTGCCTATTATCGGTCTGGAAACCTTAAATTCTTCCTTACATCATCAGGTTACAATCAACAGTATGATCAAATTACATTTGAAATGGTGGATGAACACCAATCGATTCGTTCAAGGAATGTACATCCACCCGCCAGACCCCAAAAGACTTCCTTATTTGGATACTAGTCAATATGGATGGGAATTCATCTGGAACGATGTGTCTTTTTATTCATGGTCGCTGGTCGGAAGACCAATTCCAGCTCCATATCAACATGGAAATAATGGCCATTTGTTTCGCACTGATGAAACATTTTGAGCGAGATCAATGATTGCTTGAAAAATGTGACCTCCATAGTACTAGGTTTTCCTTTGATATGGCATGGTGACCTAGTTTTTACCCCAAGTGATCCAGTTTGGAACCCTAGAAATCAAGACAAACATTATGAGCAAGGCCGTGCTGATAACTTCAAAATGGGACCTTTAATGTGTTTACAAAGTTTTCCTTTAACAAGCCTTTGATTTCAACCTGATGACCTAGTTTTTAACCCCAAGTGACCCAGTTTCAATCTGACCTTGAAATAATCAAGACAAACATTTTCAGCAATATCCATGATTACTTCAAAAATGTGACCTCTAGAGCGTTAACAAGGTTGTCCTTTGATTCGGCCTGGTAATTACGGCGAAAAAAAAAAAAAAAAAAAAAACAACAACAACAACAAAAAAAAAAAAAAAACCCATGGTATTCGGCTATAGATCCATTTAGAAAACCTAGACAGACGACAAAAGTTTCAAGACGCAACCAAAACCAACCTTACAGGTTTAAGAGTCAGTCACAGTCCCATATGTCTTATACAAAAAAGGACTTTTCTAAGAGGAGTAATAACATAAGACAGTTTTCATCCTCTTAACCTGAATGGTATTCTTCAAGTTATGAAAACCAACACTCCTACTACCTATCTTATCACATGCACATATTCCAGTGGGAGAAAGTGGTACATTTTGTGGAACGGTGGGGAGAACTGAATAAAAACAAATGGGTCCTTTCTATCGTTAAATTTAATTCGTCTTCTCTATTTATAGTTCCGGTAAGTCCACTTAATAGATGGGCGTACTTGCTGCTCATCTGCGTTAACGTGCCATCTCAGTTTTCTGTACTTAGATAACTGGATTATAGAAATATTAAAAACGGCAGAATATTTTTTACTACATATTGTCTCCAATGATGTGAAGTCTAGGATCGATTCTAAACGTAAAATAAGTTAGGTTCGAAATCAATTCAGCGATTCACCTTTATAGGTATAGAAATCCGGATACAATGCAATACAGTCAGGCTACTGCTAGATAGTATTGATACCTACTCTTGACAATAAAATGTTTTTACTCAGACTCTAGTTTCGGATCGAAATTCTTGCCTTTGGGGATTCAGTGCGGCAACAGACTGAAAAGATTTGGACAATTTATTCAAGACAGAACTGAATGTGTCTGCTTCTCAGCCTGGAGACCTCACATACTTTGGATTATCAAGTTTCGATTGTGACTATCATTCAATTAATCTCAAGGGTGGATCGGTTCAAATAGCTTCGTTAGGGAACATACATCCATCATCTAGTTCCCAAATAATTCCTTTTTTCGATACCAGTCATTATGGAAAAGTTGATCATTTCGATCTAATAAGACTATCCTTTTTGACCACTGGGTAGAAGATCAATTCCAGCCCCACATCATATTAAAATTATAACCATTATTTGTGAACTGAAAAAAGGCCATATAAAGCATTCTTTACTCTTGTGTTACGATATTTAACTACAACACAACAGTAGTCTAATATATATTCGAACAATTGAGCATTCATTTTCTAAGCATGAGAGATCCTCATTTGAAACCGGAAACACGATATACGTCTCGAAATTCGTAACATTTCAGGGAGATCTAACAATTATGAACCGTCTCTTGAGTTTAGACAAACCTCTCAATACAGAATGGTTCTTATATCAAATAGTGAATTTACTTTTTTCAAATGATCACATTTCACAATACCCATTTGATTGTTGGTTCGATGAAGTCACAAATTCCTATTATATATCTTTCCAGTTCTGGATAATCAGGCCTTGGGATTAGAAGTTTTATCCATAAACCGGAATAATCTGCATGTTTATACAAATCCACTGTCAATTATGATATCATCTGTTGTCACTAAATCCGTGAATATAGGTGCAGAATACGTATAACAGCCCTTCTTTGACCTCAACGCCATTGTGATGATGATGATGATGAGTTCAGGTTTAACGACGCATCAACCCATGAGGGTCATTTGCGTCAAAATGGTGAACTAACATGGTTCTGTAATGAAACGATTATAATGATAAGTCATAAATGCATAAAATGTAAAACTAGAACGAATTTAAAAATTAAAGCAGTTATACTTTGTTAAAAAGATTGATGTGTTTTAAAAACATAAGTATGTTATCAGAAGGTACATTTTCAAATAAGTATCTCAGGTCATTTGTTTGGAAGAATTGACGTCGTATATGAGAGAAGTCAATGCAATCGATCAGAAAGTGTTTTACCGTAAAAGGTTCATTACAGCTGATACAAAATGGCTGATCTTCTCGGTTGAGTAGATAAGAATGTGTGAGTCTAGTATGACCTATACGTAGACGAGTAAGAACCACTTCTTCTCGCCTTAATGACCGATAAATGTTATTTTTACCAAGAACCGGTTTTATTTCATGTAGTTTATTGAATGTCGCTCTGTCCCATGACAGCTGCCATTTGG